>OY282390.1:18551299-19814299 GCA_958295455.1 Coleophora deauratella
ATAGAAATCAAAAAATATTAAATAAAAAATATATCTATGTATTTGTGTGTATTCGTCCAGTGCTCTAGTGCTTAAACCACTGAAAGCGCATGACTGATGATATCGATAATCGAGTTGAAATCGATTCCATTTTTAACAGTGACGTGGAAGACGAGGATTTGATAATGAATAAATTTATCAAACCTTTTACTTGAGACCGCCTGTGTCAAGTAAAAGAAAGGTATATAATAAATATCACAGTCTATGAAAATAAACGTGATTATACTCAAAAATATACCTATCTAAAGAAACTTCAGCACTTTGAAACTTTTGAGCGAAATTACAATATAATTGAGATAATTATACAAACAATACTTAAACAACAACTTCAATACACAGAATGAAATAAACTTACTGTTGCTATTGGAAAAGACACGAATTTTATTTGTCCCCTTAATGAAATGTCAATTTTCTTGAAATAAAAGTTTCAACATAAGTGTATCTAGGCAGACTTTTAGGAGTCTTTCTCTTTTTCTCTCCACAGGGTTTAGCAAAAATGTTAAGCAATTCTTTATGCTGAGCTTGTATTTATCAAACCGGACTTCTTTAGCTTTACGACTTTCCTGAAATCGCAAATTAATTTTGAACTTGCTACATAGGGTCATTATGAAATAGCAAAAAAAATTAACCACAGCTTCAATTCAATTCAATATACTTTATTGTATCACAACATAAAATAAACAACAACAAAGACAGGGAAAATAGTATTCATGAAACTAAACAATTTATACGCAAATAAATGTTTTGACTCCTCGTTTTTTTTTTTTTTTTTTTTTATGTGATAAGGAAGGCAAACGAACAAGTGGGTCACCTGATGGTAAGTGATCACCACTGCCCATAGACACCTGCAACCCCGGAGGGGATTGCAGATGCGTTGCCAACCTAGAGGGCTAAGATGAAATGCCTCTTGTGCCTGTAATTTCCGCGGCTGTCTTACTCTCCACACCGGAACACAACAGTGCAAGCACTGCTGCTTAGCGGCAGGATTAGCGAGTAAGATGGTACTTACTAATTACGTACTTCATAATTGATCAATTGATCCACCACTTTTGTATGGGAAGCCTCAATTTTTTTTGCGAATGCTCATAGGTTCCTTGAGGAAAATTTTTCAGTTGCAAGAGCAAAAACCAAGGACCAACATGGCTAATCAGCTGAACCCATGAAAAGTCCAAAAAGAACAAAGTCACCTGTTTGATATGAGGAATGAAGTATTGATACGGCTCCGAAACGTTGAGCGTATAAGTTCCGAGTGATAGTACTAGTAGTACTGTCGTGTCAAGCCAAAACACTGTAAACTTGAATACAGTGTTTTGGGTTTATACCATTTATTTGTCTCGTTTCGAGGTCTGTCACACCATAATACTGCACTTTTTATTCTACAATGTTTCTTTATCAATATACAAGAAGGAGCTAAACACTGTACTTTATAAATTCAGGGTTGTTGTCAAGGCATAACACTGCAATCCATTTTACCGTTTATTGGCTTGATACTAACGTTCACTCCTGCTTAGTACAGTGTTTGGTCACAGGACGCGAGTGCGGGCGGCTGACCGGCCGATCGGCACGCGTGATGGTACAATTTTTCTATCTCTCTCTCACTTATGGAGCACTCAGCATGTTGGAGAGATAAGTTGCGCGGAAGAAATGCAGATTTTCATAAACACAGGGTTTCGACGACAGGGTTTAACTGCTTTCAACGAGATTATTGTAAAAATTAACTTAAAAAAATATTCTTCAGATTAAATTAAAATATTAAAAATACTTAACACAAAAAAAAAAAACAGAATCCACGTAACTCCCAGACCCAAAACTTCACTGCTTTCAACAAGATTATTGTAAAAATCTCTTCGCGTTGAAGGTATGGATTCGCACAACTTCATTATCAGCTTTCTTCAATTTGTTGATTCGTCTTGGTGCATCTTCAATTAAATTTTATTTAAATTTTCGTGCTATTTTTAATATTGTAATTTTATCTGAAAAATATTTATTTTAAATTGAATCCATGCCTTCAACGCGATTCAATCAATATTATCAGAATCAATTCAATTCTGATATTATCAGAATTAACATATTCCTTCAGATCCAAAAATCCACTGCTTTCAACATGATTATTGTAATAATCTCTTCGCGTTGAAGGTATGGATTCGCACAACTTCATTATCAGCTTTCTTCAATTTGTTGATTCCTCTTGGTGCGTCTTCAGTTGGTTAGCTATCTTCCTTCCTTGATTTATAATTTCTTGTAATTCTTTTTTTTACTTTATTCTTCAGAAAACAGATTTCCTTGAAATCTTCATCATAATTATTTTGGCAAACATAGATAACTTAACGAGGGAAACCAAGAAAGGAATCTTATAGATAGCTTACTAACTGAAGACACACCCAGAGGAATCAACAAACTGAAGAAAGCTGATAATGAAGTTGGGCGAATCCATACCTTCATCGATTTTTACAATAATCATGTTGAAAGCAGTGAATTTTTGGATCTGAAGGAATATGTTGATTCTGATATTTAAATTTTTGTGTTATTTTTAATTTGATCTGAACAATATTTTTTTAAGTTAATCTCGTTGAAAGCAGTGAAGTTTTGGATCTGCGAGAATAAATTGATTATGATATTTTTATTTCTGTATTATTTTTAATATTTTAATTTTATATCAAGACTCAAGAGTAATTAAATTTAATCTGTAATACCATTACTTTTTCTTTTCAGTGGCGTTATAGTTATCTATTATTACAATAATGTTACACAATCTATTTACTTAGTAATCCTACTGAAATTGCTATGCCGAAACATTGTGAACTGTGTTATACAGTGTAATGCCATGATTTATTTGAATCATTAGTCAGGCGCTGTCAAAGTAAAACACGTTTATAAGATTATCTACGTTATTTCAAACATTTTTGCAAATATTTTTAAATGGCTACGTAGAATAAAGAAATACCTTTATTTTAGTGTTAAATTCAAGAATTTATCAAAAGAAATAGTGGTTAAAACTTGTAAAAAACAAAATAATACGTTTTTGCGCTATTACTCAAAACCGGTTTTCAAGAAATACAGTGTTTTGGCTTTTCACGACAGAGTAGTGTGATAGTACTATCACTCGGAACTTATACGCTCAACGTTTTGGAGCCGTATCAATAATTGTACTAAGAAATGTGTATAGCGTCTACCTAATCGTTTTGAATTTTAATTATGTTACTTACAGCCTGTATGAAATTGTTTTTTTTTTCAAAATTAATGAAATATTCTTCACTGGACAGCTCGTTTATTAAAATTTCAGAAAAAAATTTCAAGCCTTTCAAGTTTGAAGCCGATGTGTTTCTGTCTGTGACACTGTAGCTTTTAAACGGTTGAACCGATTTAAACTGATGAGCTCATTTTATTTCTTAGTAGGTATGAGGCCAATACCCTCATCGGAAGCACAGTAAGAAAGAAAGTAACCTGCCTTATTTAACTCTGTTTATATAAGCTCTCTATTTTACCATGAAACAAGTTCAAAGTGTACCTACACCGTTTGTTTTTGCTACGTATTGTCACAATATGGGTACTATCATATAATGGAGGTATGGGCATAGATTTGCAATACGAAATGGATAGAGCTGGTAAAGGAGTAACATTTCGGATATTCTGGCAGAACTGAACTACAGATAATACGGGGTGTAAAAAAACCACATCCAGTAACGGTGGGTCCCATTCATAAAACTGACCACTTTTCCCAAGGAACTCATACTTTAATATATAACACTAAAAAGAAATTTGAGGCTCTCCATAGAAAATTGGCTTATAGGCCAATCGATATGTAAAAAAAAATGCAAATTCAATATATACAGAGTACCTATTTATCCTGTATTATTATAATTTAATTGATTCTGAGTAACCCCTTAAAATTTCTAACACACTTTTTTCACATCGTGTATGGTAGGTTCCCATAGGAAAGTAGAACACTATGTTATAGTGTCCGTGACTAATCGATTACTTACAACAAAATACAGGATGTATTATATCCGTAACCGAATTTAAACGGAAACGTATCTGAAATAATTTTCAGTAACTGCTGAAAGCTACATAATACAGGGTGTATGTGTAGCTTTCAACAGTTACAAAAAAATATTTCGGATACGTTTCCGTTTAAATTCAGTTACGGATACCCCTAGCTAGATAAAGCAGATAAATCATGCAGGTCCGCGTCGGCGCCAGTTCCACTTCCACTGCATCACTTACGGATAAATGGATCCCATTTTCGGTGACAGCACTCCGATACCATAAATATTTATTACTTTAAAGATTTCAAGGCGATGGATACTTACAATGAGAATCGGTAGTTTTTACATAAGATTTATGACGTACTTCACTCAAGCAACGCTCTCGTGATTTTTGTATTTTACTTTAAAAGATGTCAAAAAGGACCACTTGATGGTAACTCTGTCTGGCCTGTGACAATTTTGTCTGGGTCCGGTCAGCCCAAAGTCTCGACGATCATTTGCAAATCGTTATATTGAAACTTGTATATTCAAATTCTTTTCACTTCTACTGACGTATTTTCTGCAGAAAAATTCCGAACGTAATTCTTTATCTCGTTAAGTAAACGTCATAAGCACATTAAAATTCAATACGTACAAATCCCCTCTAGAACTTGATTTCTAAATTAATTTTCATTTCAAACAAGCATAGCTCTCTTCATTTATAAGGGGTTTAAGGTTCCGTTAAGTACTTTACTTCCCATACTAAATTGCAAACATCAAACATGGTAAAGAATTTTTTTTACTTCTCCAAAATCGTAGAGCAAAAGTTGTTCGGTGTCATGATTAGGCAACACATGACCACAGACAACGGGACCTTTCCCTATTTTGTTACACCTTCTATTATCTATGCTATTTTCACTACCCATCTATCTGAGCTCCGAGTTCTGCCCAGAGGGGGTTGATTCACGCTTCAGTTAGGTGAAACTGAAGAAAATTATTTCGACTTCTGGCTAGAGGGAGTTGTATTACGATGCTTCAGGGAAGCGAAACTGAAGAAAACTGTCTTTAATTCGTTGTTAATATTAATTTTATATTGTTATGTAGAAAAGTATTTGTATATTTTTAAATGTATTGTATTTTTTATATTTTTATGTGCATTGTGCCTGAAATAAACGGATAAATAACCTCATAAGGCCTAACGATCTATTTTTAAGACATAGGTTTAGTAGTAGTTCAGACCCTATCAAGTTTTTCAAATCGTTGTACAAAGACCCAACTACCAAAATAGAACCTAATTTTCAAACTCGTGTTATGATTTGAATATTGGCGCCATTTCCGAATGAACCATAGATTCACATTGTATAGAAATATCACATTTGAGTTGAAGCGTTTAGGTAATTTTTTTGCATAATGAAAGTCTGGGCCGCGACCACTTGGACCTATTTCTAGGTCGTTGGGCCGCAATGACTACCTTCTTTAAATTTAGGTTATTTAGATAAATATTCAGCCCACATTAGCCCACTACTGGGTAAAGGCCTCTTCTTGCGCACGCCATTCGTCTCGGTCCCTCGCTAGCCTCGTCCAGCAACGTCCAACAACATTAACTATATCATCCATTCACCATAGTATAGTTATGGAAACTATGTCATAATTTTACTAAGTAGACTTAACCTAAAATCGTCTACAGTACGCACGTAATTATTCTCTTGTCCGGGTCACTTGGCACTTAATACATTATGCCCACTGTAGTCACGATCCCTAATTCGACCCTTCCAATCTGTCGATCCCAAAAACTTCCGCTCAAGTTACATAAACCACGCTTAAACCTAATAGTGACCCGTCGACCACAATTTTCGCTTCACCAGCAACTGACAGAATATGGCGGCCGACGCCTCGACGCCTGTCATAAAGAATTTAGTTATATTTTTGCCAAAAAAAGGTATACTGAGTGCTTAATGTACACGTATGGGTAGAGACGTGACGCGTCAACACAATTTGATCCTGGATATAGGTAGTTCATTCGCAGCCACTCAATCAAAACCGCTAGCAGCTATTTACGTATAAGGAGTCCCGTATAGGTTTTCGAAAACCATTCGACCGCAGAACGATCCCCTGAAAACTTAAGACTTTTTTTAAATCTTCTGGAAAGAAATTCACAGTGGGTTCTACTCATGACACTGAGCAACTTTCCCCAAATAACCAATGGTCAATTAGCAAAACAATTTTGGGCATCTCCATAAAAAACAGGCCGGTCACGTGATCAAATTAGTATAAAGGTTCAAAAATTTTTTTGCGAATTAACCATAGGTTTTTTGGGGAAAGTTGCTCAGTTTCATGAGTAGAAGCCACTGTAAAGTTTTGGTGGGGGGGGGGGGCAAAAATAACCCTGTATAAGTGGTCTCCATATATTATTTATTTTTTCTTGCGTAGAAAGAAAGCATTGGAAACGGGTTACCGTTTTCCATCAGATGGACCGTCAACTATTCAAGCCTCACGATCATAAGAAGAAGAAGAACACAGTTCAGTTCAGCTTTTTTTTTCAGTTTCAGTTCAGTTTGTTTCCGTTATTTTTTTTTTCAGTTTTGGGGACCCGTGCAGGGTCACATCTCTTTATAACTATTGTATTTCTATTCTTTTTTTACTCTGCTTTTATCGTTGCTTTCGCTATATCAATTTTGAACAATTTTACGTTTATTAATTATATTTTTATTATTTAATTTTACATTATATAAATTTTCTACCTACCACAGTAAAATCCATTCAGTAGTTTTGATGTGAAAGTGGAAAAAAGAACATCCATACTTTCGCATTTATAATATTATATCTTCGACTTCAGACAAAGTTCATATCATTACATTATTATAGTGAAATAAGATGAGATCGAATTTACACAGTACAGAAATAAGATGAGATCGTAGTTACAACCATAGTTGTTATTCTCCTTCACGTCCTCAACATTTGGAAGTCCAGAGAGTGGTGTACAACATTTTAGCCGCACATAAGCAGATCCAAGAAGTTATCCTATTCAAACGTCTTTCATATAATTGACCACGCTGAATACGTTAAAAACAACCGACTTCAATCGCAACAACTCCAATTTTGCTATGTTTTTGTTGATTTTCTCAAAAACCGCTTAATCGATTTCGATAAAATTTATACGGGACCACCTGTAAAGTATACCCTTTTAAACAAAAAAAGAATTTTCCAAATCGGTTCAGGCGCCTTCAAGTAATCCGCGAACATACATTTAAAAAAAAAGATTCCGACGAATTGAGAACCTCCTCCTTTTTTTGAAGTCAGTTAAAAATCCATCCACTAAAGAAAGAGAAATTGATACGAAAATATGAAATGAAACCCTAAACTTGTCACCTTTAATAAAAACTCCACTTTTTCATGTTATTCTGGTAGGTTGAGCAAACAAATGCCTAAGATTAAGATTAACTGCTGTCGTTTGTAGACTTGACTGTACCGGGAGCAAAAAATCTACATTGATATTAAGTATTAATGAAAATAAGATGCAATTATTTTGTCTGTCTGTACAGTATTTATTTATTTACTTGCCTATTTTGATCCACTGTCGATTTATTAACCCATATCGTCCCCACTCTGGCGCCCTGACATGGTCTTGTGTGAACGACTTCATTCAAAATGTACACACTGATATTTTTTGAGCCAGAACACGTCCCGGGCACGACACTGATATGTTTGGATAGAACCTTAACATTAAAATCCCGTAAAAGCGAACATCTGCAGAAGTGTCACTCCCGTGGCAGATATGGTTTTATAAAATTCTCATAAGAAATGCCACGAATCTAAAAGACATAGAAATAAATCACAATGACTTGCAAATGCTTGCAAAATAAAAAAATGCTATTCTATCAAATCTAACTTATAATGCAACTGCCGCCTATACCTTGCGGATAGGACGGTTAAATTGTGCCACACGATAAGAGAGAGAACTTATAATAAACAGTCACAGGATTTACTTACAAAAGTTCGACATCGAGCCCAAAAAGTGCCAAAAGATACTTTCTTCTATCAAAATGATGTCATCATAGAAAAATAATTGAGCGACGAATGAGTAAGTGCTGTCATGGCAAAAAAACAGATTTGAGAGTTTTATGGGGATCGATTGCTTTGTATACGTACTAGTCTAGACGTGTTAGTCTTTTGCCAGAAACAAAATATTAAAAAGGTACAGGCGGAGACGCGAGCGATGGCTTGTGTTGCACAATAATGGTGCGCCTGAGCCACGGAGGTTATTTAATTATTTTCTCCGCGCCGCCCACAGACATGAGAAAAAGCTATGTTTATAAGCGACTGTACGCAAATCACAAAAGTTTGTTATTCGTGGTTGACGAGAAGATTATCCCATCTGTACAGGATGTATTTTAGTCGTATACAGGATGAAATCGAAATCGTGGAACAAATTTTAACTGTGAACAACTTTCTCTAAGAAACCAATTCAATTGGAGCAAAAAAAATTGGACTCTTCATACAAATCGATGACCTTGGTAGCCAAGTTTCTATGGAAAGCCCAAATTTCTTTTTGCTCCAATTAAATTGGTTTCTTATAGAAAGTTGTTCAGTTCCATGAGCGGAAATCAAAGTTAAACATTTGTTCCACTATTTTAATTTCACCTGTATTGAAGAAGGTACTCTTGAAACTTCACTTTATGTAAGTAGACGTTCAACACATTATTTTTTCTATTTAGTACAACGGTTCTACTACTCGGAACTTGTACGTTCAACGTTTCAGGAAGTGCTAGCGTAGCGAGTAGAAACGTCGAGTCCAAAAGAAATTCGTCCCAATACATTTTTCAAACTTAACAACTTTTCCCGTGAAACCCATACAATCAGAGAGAAAAAGTGATTGACTTGTTTTTTTTATACATCAGGGTGTAACAAAATTGGTGTAGGATCCGTTAACCGGGGATTATATTCATCGTACTGAACAACTTTTATTGAACAAAAGTTGTTCAGTACTATGAGTAGAATCCCCAGTTAACGGATCCTACACCAATTTTGTTACATACTGTATATAGTCATAGAGAGATAACGACCTTGTTTTTCTTTTTGTTTTATAATATTTTTATATGTTATAATTATATGACACGTGTTCCATGTTTTAACTGACTAGTTAAGTTTTTTCATTCCAGACAAATTCTGATTAATTATCCATCCGATTTTCAAAGCTGTTCGATAAAGTTGTTCAGTTTCGTGTGAATAGCACATTCTGTTTTTCGTATTCCAATCTCTAAAAGATCTCCCGACATTTGTAGGCTTTACTATACTGGTATACGTATGTCATCGTAATCTCGCGTAATCCGTTTTTTATGAATATTTAAGAATATAGGTAGCAGTAACTGCACGAAAAACCAGAACTTTTCATTATCACACAATTTGCACCACCTCACAGATTCGTTTTTTAATGAAAATACTGTCTCCATGCCTTTGGATCATGTAATAAAATATCGATTACCTCCTACGCGACTGGAAACATGTCGATGGTTGAAAAGCATATTTTACTAAGCGACATTTTTAGTTTTGAGCAGATCGTTAAAAAAATCTTGTGAATATACTCATTACAAATTAAGTACTTGATAAAATAAAAATATTTAGAATCTTAATAATACTGGAAACATGTCGATGGGTGCCAAGCATATTTTACTAAGCGACATTTTTATTTTTGAGCAGATCATTAAAGAAATCTTGTGAATATACTCATTACAAATTATGTACTTGATAAAATAAAAATATTAAGATCTAAATAATACCATCTTGTCTCTGATAATACTACTCGTATTTTTAATGGTTGTTTTTCCAAGAAAGTAATTTTTAAAACGATCTCCTGAACATTTCTAAAAACGTCGCTTAGTAATATTTACTTTTCACCCACCGATGTTTTAATTTACCGCTGCTAATATGTATGTCATACCGCTAATATACAGAAAAACACAAAAGCAATTTCCTATTATACAGAATGTTAAAAAGTGCGTTTGAAATTTTAATGGGTTATTCAGAATCAGATATAGAATAGAATACAGGAAAAATATTGAAAAAATCAAATCTGCAATTATTTTTGTCTGATTTTCCATACTAAATCTGAATAGGGACTGAATCAAGAATTTGTATGGGAAACTAAAAAAATATGTAGATCGGATTTTTTCTATATTTATCCTATATTATTCATATACTTGATTCTGAGTAATCCTTTGAAAATAAAATCTTTTGAGACCCGTGCCCCTACAGTGGGGACGATATGGGTTGTAACGAATATGTATGTGTGTGTTATTTAGAAACGGCCATAACATCATTTATTTACTATTATAATTAATAAAAATAATTGAACCATTATATAATTGTAAAATTACTAACCTAACTTAGTTCCGTCAGGCTAAGTTTAGTTATAGTATATAACTATTAGTTTACGCAATTACTACCCCCTTTTTCACAACATCATTTTTTTTGCTTCAACGTAAATTACAAAACAGCTTTTCTAAGAAAACTAATAAAAAGTCGCAAGAAAAAACTTTGTAATACCTTAGAAGTATTTTCTTGAGGCAATTTATGTATAGGGGGTGATGAAAGTAGTTACCTACTTGTTTTTGTGAATTTACTGAAGGCTTTCCAGCCTGCTTTCCTCCGTTGACATAATAGGTATCATATCCTTGTGTTCCATTATACTGAAATAATAAGATTTATATCTATATCTTTTCATCAGTAAGGTGTCAGATATTTTTAAAGAATATGTGTTATTTTAGCGAATATAGAAATATGCTCTATCGACAAAAATTATGATAAATAACAAGCTTACCAGGTCTGATTAAAGTAGAAATTCGAATGACAACGACAAATGTACGACATAATGTATGCCCAGCAGATGACTGTATGTATTACCATCAGAAATAGAGTCTGTAAACTTTTTTAATGAAATAAATGTATTATTATTATTAAATAAAAAAACCCGTCAAGTCTAACTCACGCAAACCCATTTCAAAGTTAAACTGCAGCTCATTTATCTCATTTTCATCCCCATCACTTAGATGGCAGTCCACAACAGTGCGTTTCACTAAAAACTTTCTGCCTCGCACAACCAAACTGTGGAATGTATTGTCGCCTGTGGTATTTCCGGACCGATACAACCTACAAACCTTCAAAAAAGAGCCTACTCCCATTTCACTTGCAGCAACGCACTTGTGAATCCTCTGGTGTTGCGGGTGTCTATGGGTGGCGGTAATCGCTTACCATCAGGTGATCCGTCTGCTCTTTTGCCTTATGTACCATAAAAAATAAAAAACTGTATACAGATTGTTAAAAAAATGCATTTGAAATGTTAAAGGGTTACTCAGAATCAAGTACAGAATACAGGAAAAATATTTAAAAAATCCTAACTACAATTATTTTTTTTACATTCCCATACAAATTCTTGATTCTATTACTAGTATTCAGTAAACTGAAAAAAATATACATCGGATTTTTCAACAATTCGGATTTCGTTTTTTTCAAACTTTCTTTTAAATCGTAATTTTTTCTACCTAGTTCAAAGTTCCTACCACGCGGAACTTGAACACTCAATGATTCGGAAGTGTTTTTGCGAAGGGAGAAAAAACGAAACAATCTATAATATATTGGTATACATAAAGGAGTTCATGAAAAAGACACATGTGTTGCCAACTTCATTGTATTTTTCCCCCGCAATTCCGGAGGCTGGTAGAAATAATTCAATAAACATAATAGCCCCCGGTCTATTATATCCACAACTGATTGTAACTTCGCTTATTTCTTAATATCAGGGGTACCACACAAGGCCAGCAAGGGTAGCATGAGGGTGCAACGAAAGAGCTTGTCGCTTTCAGCGACAGAAAACATTTACTTGTCTTTCTCACTTGTTCGGCGTTAGAGCGGGACGGTTGCTTTATCGCTTCTTGTCGTGCGCGAGATACGTCGTCATGCTACCGGGGCAGGAAACTATTCGCGAAGGAATTAAACTCATACAGCTTGTTACAACTGAGTTTGGTGTGTGTAAAGTCCCGCTCCTAACTCGAAATTTATTTATGTGTATAGTCTTTTCTTTTTTATTGTTAGGTGCTTTGTTAGAAATGGTAGTATTGGCTCAGTATTAAAGTGTTTTAAAGTGTCACTGACCTATTTTTCAATTTGTATAGGAGGAAACACCTCGCATCAGATTGAAAATTTATCCCATAAGTTAAGGGAGTATACCTAAATAGGTGATGAAAATGTGTGCGGAATTCGTTATTTTTAATCTAGAATTATGAAAAAAAATGTTTAGGCTTCTCTTTAAAATATGAAGCAGGACCTATCGTGAAAGCTTTCGGAAACTTCTCGAAACATTTCTTCATATTTTTTTGTACTTCATCAGCATCATAATTATCAGTCGAAATGCGGCAACCGTTGAATATAGGTCTTCCCCATAGCCTTTCAGTTAACAAGTTTTTGAGTAACATGTAGCATAGCTGCTTCCTACAAGATTGAATACATTTCAGTCCACCTAGTGCCCCCCGCACCAACCAACTGTGTTTCTGAAGTACTGAAACTGCCTTGCCTCTATTTACATTGTAATATTGTAATTTGGTTTTTTAAATCGTGATAATTTGTGGCACTGCTATGTGTGCCCTCCATAACTGTGTTTAGAAATAACTAAACAACACTGCTAATGTCAAATTTGACAGTTAATCACAATTTCGTATCGCAATCATATGAACGTGAGTGACTCGTTTTTGGCAATAAACTTGCTATAAAAATTCGAATCATGTATCATTTTCATGATTAAGTGGTGGCCACCAACCCAACACTGTGGTCATTACATCGGTCGCCCCTTGAAAACCTTTCTTTACTACTTAAACCTACGAAAACCTTTCTTTACTACTTTTAGACGTGGGAGAGCCATGCTTCGGCACGAATGGGCCGGCTCGACCGGAGTGATACCACGGCCTCACAGAAAACTGGCGTGAAGCAACGTTTGTTGTGTTTCGCCGAGTGAGTGAGGGTACCGGGGGCCCAACCCCCCCTCCCCCTCCCCATTCCCCCTCCCCATTCCCCCTCCCCATTCCCCCTCCCCATTCCCCCTCCCCATTCCCCCTCCCCATTCCCCCATCCCCCATCCCATTTCAAAGGTCGGCAACGCACTTGTGACTCCTCCGGTGTTGCGGGTGTCCATGGGCGGCGGTAATCGCTTACCATCAGGTGATCCGTCTGCTCGTTTGCCACCTATCACATAAAAAAAAAAAAAACTTAGTAGCTAAAATTATTTCGTCAAGTGCACTGTCCACAAAAATATTTCAGCTATTCTATGCACAATAACCCTTTGCCCATAGAGCTTTTTGATCGCCGTCGCCGGTAGCAGAAAGTGGATGTGACGTTAGGAAAAGAATAGCCAATCAGCGTCTACCGAAATAAAGGCCTTTTTAAAACCACTGGCGCATGCCGTTGCTGAAAGAGCGGCAACACTTTATACATACGAAATGAGCTGGTTTCGTAATTCCTTTTTTTGTATTTTCAAATCCATCTCATATCAATTTTAAACGGATTTTTATACGTTTGTAAGTACCCCTTGTTAGTATTTTTGTCTCCGCGGTGTCATTTTTCAATACATGTGCTTATCATATGTTTGCTTTTTGTTAAAAAGTTTTATCATGTTCAACAGAAGCTCCAGTTTACAATTCCTACCCCTTTTTGTTACATCCTGTATAAATACCAAATTTCATAAAATTGTTTCAGAAATTTAAAGAGTAACAAACAGACTTACAGGCAATTATAATAATCACACACATCTTATTTTGACCACAACTGAAGAAAGACTTCGTTCGTCGCACTGGAGTTGTGTCGATGTTAAGTTTGTCGCACTAGCGTGCATTCGCACGATGATGTTTCGCAGCACCGTTATTTCGTACGATCATTCAACGGACATCCATTTGTCGCACTTTAGTTGTGGACTCAAGTTTGCTTCGGACTTGGCTTCGACCTCTCTCACTATTAAATATAAATAATAAAATATATCCGCGGCAAATCACTACCATTGTCATCTGGCCCTAAACTAGGATTCCCTGTATTAGGGGTAACCATAGACTCACATATGAAGGATTGAATGTCCAAAATGATTTTAATTCTAAGTAAGTGCGTCATTAGTCATTTTTTCACCATTTGTGAGCTTAAAACCAAATGAAGGGTACCTACATTACAATAATGATGAATGTACTTTTTTTCTTTGTTTTATAGATAATTTGGTTTTAAGTTTACTAATGGTGAAAAAATTACGAATGACGGACTTAGAATTAAAATCATTTTGGACATTAATCATTATTGCATTGGACCCTTCATATATGTATGTATATTATATGTACGTAATAAATACCCTTTCTTTCATTATGTAGTTTTGGGATATCTTCGGGATGTATTACTGGACGTCAGACCAAATATGGGTTCAAATTTACCTGTATCAAGTAAATCCTGCTAAGGTTTTACATATTTCTTAGCTCTAGAAAGGCTTTTCGGATTTTCGGTCCCGCGGCGTACACCAATCCATAAATCTTTGTAACGAGACAGCAATATTATAAGCCGGCCGGCCTTTGCAAACCAAAATGGCGCGTGCAATAATACATTTCCAGTTTACTCCTGCTATTCCGAATATGTAAAAATTAGGGGATATCAAGAATTTATGTGCAAATAATTTGCACAATTTGTGCATTGTATTGTAAAATAAAAATATTTCCTCCACTCCCTTTCTTAATGTTACTGTTTCTCAATATTCAAGACGGGTTTTTTGGTTACAAATTGTTGATAATAAACCCCTTTGGTTGGGATTTTAACACATTCCCTGCGTTGGCGCTAAAACTAAACTGCTAGTACGGTACGAGAGAATTACTGCCCTATCTAGTATCTATATTGCCTGCTTTGCGTTACGGCCTCTATGTTGGTGTACCAGGACCTAACTTCCAAGGTTCATACAGATGTGGAAACTCATCATATCAAAGATTTTTACAGATACAGCAAAATACTTGCTGGAATGGAATGGGAAGGGAATGTGTTAGTAAAATAAATTGTTTTTCTGTTTTATGCGTATGTAAGGTACCTATAGATATTTTTTAAACACACTGTATAAATATTTCATAAGATACCTCACATTTGAGCAAGCGAGATGAAATTATGTATATTTTTAGTCGTATCGTATTCGATATATTCATTTCGAATTAACGACCCATGACTAATATGAAGAAAAATAAGATATTCTTTATAACAAATAACATGTACTGAGTTGATAGGTAAATTCGAGAATTATTTGAAGACATGAATCGTAGTATATAAACTGGATTTGGCGTTCCCGTAGAAACGATAACTTAACCTTTATAAATACATTCTAAATACCTATTATTAGTACTTATCTGTAGTCAAAGCAAAGAAGTATTATTTTGGCCCGCAGATTTGCACGTTGTTCTAAACAGGTTAAGGTCACGTTTTTTAAAGCATATTGCCAATCCTTCTACACGTGCAGTCTGTGGGTTAACTACACGCGGCGGGCATACAGTGACCTGCGCGTACAGTATAACAACGCATTCAGGGTGCTGATGGGGCTGGGGCGGTTCTGCAGTGCCTCTGGCATGTTTGCGGAGGCGCGGACCGACAGCTTCGAGGCTATTATGCGCAAGCGGTGCGCCTCCTTGCTGAAGCGAATTGCAAGCAATTTTGAGCACATCAGAACATGCATCAATACATGTTAATAAATATTGTTCCAAACTAAATACCTAGTCCACTTGTAAAATACTTAAAAGGCACAAACATTCATAAAAACAAGTTTTACAGCTAACAATAATGTATTGTCATTCAAATAAACGTCATGTACAGGTGTTAAAAAAAGTGCGTTTGGAATTTGAAGGGGTTACTCAGAATCAAGTACATATAGAATACAGGAAAAATATTGAAAATATCCAATCTACAATTTTTTCCGTTTGATTCACTATTCATTTTTTTTTATGGCAGAGGTGGCAAACGAGCAGACGGATCACCTAATGGTAAGCGATTACCGCCGTCCATAGACACCCGCAACACCAGAGGAGTCACAAGTGAGTTGCCGCCCTTTTTAGTATGGGAAACTGTAAAAAAATCGTTGATCGGATTTTTTCAATACTTTTCCTGTTCTCTATCTATATACTTGACTCTGAGTAACCCCAAAAATTTCAAACGCACTTTTTTTAACATCCTGTGATGCATTTAAAGTGAGAATCAGTCATCCATCTCACAGTCGTCAAATTGACCGTTTACGTTTTTTTAAAAATAAAGTATACTTGAGTTTTTTCATTATAATCAAAAAATGATGGATGCCTGATATTGCACATAACCTGCGGTGTTTAAATGTAGGCCATTTATCTTTCCCCCTACGGACGTGCACAAAGCTACCTTCGTACACATGCAGTATACAGATGTGCAGGCTTCCTAACCGTTTTTTCATCGACTGACTCAGAAGAAACGTAATGGAGTTTGTGTATGTATGTATGTTAATTTGTTTAAATGGCTAGATGTGTTTGAACAGCCAGGTGTACAAAATTCAATTGAGAGTAAAAGTATATATTTAAAATGGTAGCCACTTTTCTTATTAAGAATTAAATTGTTTGGTTACACTTACCATCTGACTTAGATATTCCAGAATCTCTAGTTTAATAGCCTACATAGTAACAGGTTATATTATATTATAGCCAAAATCAAAGTCACATTTATACGTAAAACTGAGACACAAAACTATGAACAACGTTACTTCGATAATCAGTATAATCACACAAGAGAATTTACTTACTTGTTTTTTTTATTTTTTTTTTATTGGCCAAAACAAAAAATATTACATATAATTGACCACGCTGAATACGTTAAAAACAACCGACTTCAATCGCAACAACTCCAATTTTGCTATGTTTTGTTGATTTTCTCAAAAACCGCTGAATCGATTTCGATAAAATTTATATGGGACCACCTGTGAAGTATACCCTTTCAAACAAAAAAAGAATTTTTGAAATCGGTTCAGGCATCTTCGAGTAATCGGTGAACATACATAAATAAAAAAATAAAAAAAGATTCCGACGAATTGAGAACCTCCTCCTTTTTTTGAAGTCGGTTGAAAATACATGTCTTAACACACCTGCGTAGTCCATAAAAGGTTCATGTGCAGGTATGGAGTTCGTTTACATTACTGTTTAAATATTATAATGGGTATTAGTTTAAACAATTTTATAACAGGTATTTTACATTCATGATATTTTGTTCTAGAAAATATTTTTTTACAGAGTTTTTAAAGTTATGTTTTGTTAAGTATACATTTATAATATCCTCAGGTAGACTATTTAGTAAGTTAAGCAGTAAGTATCTAAGCATAAATATTGTTGATGTTTTTATTTGTAAAAATGAATTTATTCTGATTACACAATTTTCTTAATTTTGGGTTCCTTATTTTTATTTCTAAATTTTCCTTGTTAACGTGTTCTGCTTTTAATATTGCTAATTTTGTTTTACTTTGCACCGGCAAGATACCGCAATGTTTGAAAGGGTTGGAGTATGATTCGCGAAATTTAATTTTTATATTTTTAGCTACAATGGTTTTTAGTAGTCTTATTTGCAAGTTATAAATATTTTGTAGGAATGTTTTAAATGTCCTTCCATAACAGCATAAACCGTAGCCAGTGATAAGTATAACAGTCTTAGTACTTTATAGGTATCTTATTTTTAAGAATAGATAATTGACTTAATATAGCTCTTAACTTGTCACATACATGATTAATATGTGCTTTCCAATTAAAGACCCACATACATATGCTCTTTGACTTGTTCTATTGCCATACAAGTGCAAGTGCTATTGTTTTCAATTTTGCTATTGTTTCGCTGACTCAGTCAAGAACTTGGATCTCAAAGAGGTTAATTTAATGACTTTTGCCATCAAACAACAACATATCAGAACGGCACTTATCAAATTATCACTAGCGCAATATAACCGAATTAATTAAGTGCCTATCCAGGTGTTAAAAAATAAGTTTGAAATTTTAAAGGACTACTCAATAATATTGAGGAAATCCGATAAAAAAATTTTTTTTCAGTTTCCCATACTAAATCTGAATAGTGAATCAAGAATTTCTATGGGAAACTGTAAAAAAATGTAGATCTGATTTTTTAAATATTTTTTCTGTATGTATTCTATTTTTTTTTTCATTTATTTACCATCTTAACTTGATTCTGAGTAACCCTGTATAAAAGCTTGACTCTGATAAAAGGAAATTGCTTTCGTGTTTTTTCTTAATACTGCTATCGGAAAATATATACTCACAGGCACAGACTGACTCGGTGGCTAAGTGGTTAGCGATCCTGACCTCTGATCCGAGAGTCGTGGGTTCGATCCCCACACAGGGCAAACTTTTCTGTGATGAGCAGAATCGTTTGCTCTGAGTCTGGGTGTATTATATCTATATATGTATGTATTTAAAAGTATATGTGTCTGTATATCAGTCTCTGGTTCCCAAGATACAGGGAATCCTAGTTTGGGGCCAGATGACCGTGTGTGATTTGTCCGAGATATTATTACTATTATTATTATTATTTAACCGCCCACTTCTTCTATGGTATAAGACTTTAATCGTCCAAAATATGTCCCATGATTATTAATGAAACTTATTAAATGATAAATCTGTATTAAATTTAATTTACTGTATCATGAACCATTTATTAAATGAGATGCATTTTTAAACGGCAAATGATAAGTAAACAAGAGTTATACTACGAACATGAGGTGGGCGGTTAAATGTGCCGGTGAGTGTATTTACTTTTACTATAATACCTACATCCATATCCAAGATATTATTTAAATTGCATGTGACAACTTTCGTTCTACCAATTTTTAAATAAAAATGTAATATTTTTGGTTGAAACAAAATCTATTACACGGAATCGTAACAATATTCTTGAACATGATACCTATACTGCTGAAAAAGTTATTCTTACCATAAACTGAATTACTTTTGTTATCGAAAAGCCTGTAAACTTAAAATAGGTACCAAAGATCTTGAATTCATGATTCAATATTTTGTAATATGGAATTCAATTATCTGTCAAACGTGGTTCGAAGCTCATCGGCGGCGGCGGCGGCGGCGGCGGTGTACCAACATTAAGAGAACATTTCACTCTCGTCACCTTTGGCCTTCAACAAGCTCGTGTCGTCAAGGGTCGTGTTTACCCAAATTGATTCGATAATGACAGTGCTTGTCTGTACCCTAAATGAACCTCATGAAGGTTATTTAAGCGGGTCGGAACGTCGTGGAAAACTAGTCTGTTAATAGGGTACTACTAGTCATTTGAGTTACTTTTTAACATTTCGTCGTTTTTTATGTTCAGCGGATCCTTAAAATGTTGGAAAAGGCATAATCACAAGTTAGGAGGTACATACCCCGATCATCATCATCGTCATTAATATTATTAGAGAAGAGGCACACAGGAACACTAGGCAACTACCGGTTATACCTTGTGGATAGAAGAAGAAGAAGAAGAAGAAGAAGAAGAAGAAGAAGAAGAAGAAGAAGAAGAAGAAGAAGAAGAAGAAGAAGAAGAAGAAGAAGAATAAGAAGAAGAAGAAGAAGAAGAAGAAGAAGAAGAAGAAGAAGAAGAAGAAGAAGAAGAAGAAGAAGAAGAAGAAGAAGAATAAGAAGAAGAAGAACCAAGGTGCAACCATTTTTTTGCTATTTGACTATGGGTTCCATGGGGAAAGAAAAAAAAAGACGTACCTGTATATTTACATAGATTTAAATAATACCAGATAATACACGACATACATACTGGCAATGAGACAGACTAAAACTTTCATACGTTTCTTAGAAGAGTACAACAGAGGAGACAAACGAAGAAAGGCTTTTTCAAAATATAAAATTTAATAAGGTTTTAAAACGGAAGTCGTTCGTTTTCATGACAAGATGCTCTTAATATTACTGCAACTTTTTGTATAAACCTTAACCTGTACCGTACTAGTTGACAGCACGACTAATCAAAACAAATGAACAATGGAACATGAGTCTATATTACTATGTCATCTAATGAACATCTAGTGAAGAAGAAGAAGAAGAAGAAGAAGAAGAAGAAGAAGAAGAAGAAGAAGAAGAAGAAGAAGAAGAAGAAGAAGAAGAAGAAGAAGAAGAAGAAGAAGAAGAAGAAGAAGAAGAAGAAGAAGAAGAAGAAGAAGAAGAAGAAGAAGAAGAATAGTCCGACCTAACTAAATTCTACCTCCTACTACAATACTGTCAGTCCACAAGGTTTGTCGAATCTCTGCAATATTTTTCAGATAAATAACAAACCTAAAAATATTGGTTGTTGAATTAAATTACATTTTCTTATTCGACGTATCAATAACATTAAAACGAAATCAAATTGAAAATACCCTTGCAGCAAAAATGTATGCAGGTTGTAGTATTATGACGGTAAAGTGGAAATTACTCCACATTTGGTTATTGAAATATTATACGTGAATATAATTATTGATTTGCACCAATTACAGTATCGAAACAGTATATTAACGAGTGTAACAGCTTTCAAAATGACCTATCAAAGCTGAACCTGAAACCAGGGTCGTATTTAGGGTAAATTTATTAATTGCGCACAAAATCATAAACAGGATGTAAAAATACCACTCCCGGAAAGCTGGGTTCCACTCAAGAAACTGATCAATTTTTCTCAAGGAACACATATACTGAACTTGGCCTGAAAAATTGGCCTCTCCATACAAAACAGGCCGATTGGTCGATCAATATGTATAAAAAGTCGTATTTTGCAAATTCGGGAAGTGTTAGCGAAGTTAAAAGAAACAGAAACTTACCTTAAACATACTAAATGTATATTACATTAAATTACTCGTACATTACTTTAAATAAGCTAGAGGGTATATCTATAATACATTTCTATGATTGCTACCCGAATATCAATAAATTGGTAAGCTCGCTGTTATCAAATTAGGGCTCTATCAAAGGCGTCGTACACTAGCGCTATACTGTGCTATGAAATCCGCCACACTCATGGACGGGGTGCGGTGACCGTGAAGTTATTGTAGAAGCAGCATGCTTGTATTGCCATCCATAAATGTGGCGGATTTTATAGCACAATATAGCGCTAGTATGTGACGCCCGTTAGACCTTCTCGCGTCGTTATTTATGTACCTGTGAGATTAAAAATAAACTTATCAACAAGTTTTTAGAAAACTTCGGAAAATAAATTTCACCAAAACTGACCCCCTTAGCAGTATCGTCAAGGATTGGGCACCAAAAAGTTGAAATCCGGCCCTGCCACACAGCTGCTACCAACAATGGTATTGCCATTATTCGACGGTAATTGGTGATTGCCAGGAATCAGCCGCTTCAGCGCAAACGTTACAGTACAGAGCACATCACATTTACGGAATGCACGAGTATTTTCTGTTTACAGTGACAATTTGTCATATTGTACGGCGAGCTGTTGTTCTCTGCATCATATTACCTTAAATTAACATGTAAACTAGCTTCGTGGAGTGCAGCTGGCTGACCCCCTGCTACACATGAGGTTATGCTGATATGACATAAGATGAAACGATTGAATCTTGGTGAAAATTCAAGATTTTTGTTATTGTTGACACCTGAAAATTGCACGTTTTTAGGGTTCCGTAGTCAAAAAGGAAAACTTATAGTTTCGCCATGTCCGGTCTGTCTGTCCGCGGCTTAGCTCAGAGACTATTAGTACTAGAGAGCTGTAATTTGGCACGGATCTACGTAATAATCACGCCGACAAAGTTGTAAAATAAAATCTTGTTTTTTTTCCATCCCATTTCCAAGTGGGGATGAATTTTTAAACGATTTTTCGATTCAGAGATCCGGTTTCCAAATATTAGGCTTTAAATTATTAAAGTCATGTGTTCAACGCTCGCCCCAATTTTTGCCTATGTCATAAAGGTTGTCAATAGCGCTGTTCAGCGCGGAAATGTGGCTAGTGTTAGGGCACTTTTGCGCGTGGTATGGCTTGGGGGGGGGGGGGGTTTGACTTTATAAAATTGTATATATTTTGACGACAGTGTAACGATGCTTCTGATCAACTTTTCCAAAGGAACCAAGGTGCAACCATTTTTTGCTATTTGACTATGGATTCCATGGGGAAAGAAAAAAAATTACGTACCTGTATATTTACATAGATTTAAATATTACCAGATAATACACGACATACATACTGGCAATGAGACAGACTAAAACATTCATACGTTTCTTAGAAGAGTACAACAGAGGAGACAAACGAAGAAAGGCTTTTTCAAAATATAAAATTTAATAAGGTTTTAAAACGGAAGTCGTTCGTTTTCATGACAAGATGCTCTTAATATTACTGCAACTTTTTGTATAAACCTTAACCTGTACCGTACTAGTTGACAGCACGACTAATCAAAACAAATGAACAATGGAACATGAGTCTATATTACTATGTCATCTAATGAACATCTAGTGAAGTCTCAAACAATCGTTTTCAATTAAATATATACGGTACCTGCTCAGTGATTTATTTATCGCCCACTTCAAACCCAATTTCCAGTTCAATACGACAGTCAATAAACGAGTAAGTGCTTACGTATATAACATATGAAAAGAGCGGTTCGCGGTTCTTCGGAGCGGTGTTTGAATAACTACATTACATACAGACTTTTCTTAATTTATAAATGTTATTGAATCAGAAATAAAGTTCTATAGGAAAGCTAAGGTAACCGAGATATTATAACAACTCGCAAAACAGCTAAAGTGGCGGTGCATATAATCAATACAATATGTGTTGAAAACGAAACTCAATAGCCAGCTAGTCAGTGGACTAGACATATCAGACGGTTGCTATGGCTGTTTCCGCACTTCATCCAATCCGAACCGAATCCGAAGTGAGCTTGAATTTGGAAGCCTCATCATATAATTTAGATATTTTGATCATACCAAAAAATAATGCCTAAATAGTGCCCAAAAGAAAATAATACTGCTGTCATAGTTTCAGAGAAAATCTCGTTTTATTTGGAAGTATTTAGGTAGTATTTATTGCCATAATCGGAACATCTAAATTCTATGATGAGTCTTCCAACTTCACGGTCATTTCGGGTTCGTTTCGGATCGGATGCAGTGCGGAAACAGCCTAAGGAAGGAAAGTTATCAGGTAGCGTTCGGGCATCGAAAGAACTAGCGTAAGCAGCCCAAATAGGTGGACCGATGACCTGGGTAAACGTTGCGGGAAGCAGCGTAAGAGCGTCTCATAGATATCATATGGACCAAGTGATTAATGGGGCGTTATACATAATGCCCGGGCATTATGAATAACTAGTTCTTAGCAGTTAAAACTAGGTCTTAGCAGTTAAAATAAAATTTGATGAAATCAAATTAAAAATATATTAATATTATCTATTAATAAATATTATCAAATTTTCCGACTATCACGTAGCAATATTCATAAAAACCATACAAAGTGATAAATAATGATGTTTAGATAATAATTAATCACTTTGCCCGAAGTAGCCAGTCATTATTCATAATCGCTTTGTCCATAACAGACACTCTGAATTTCTAGTCATTAAATAGGAATGAAATGAATGCACTGAAAAAACGAGTAGGAAATCATTTTGCGCCAAGAGATTCTGATGTCTTGGATTAATTTCTTACTGCAGAAATAATAAAATAAAGTTTCGACTCTCACAATAAAAATATTAAATTCTTGAGGGCCGATTCAAGAAACTATTACTCTCCATTGAAAAAAATATTTCATGGTGCACTATTATATTTACTTGAATGGAAGAAACCAACAACAGATCAGCTCTTAAATTAGAGAAGAAGAATTATTTAATCTACGAACTTGTAATGAAATCCACGATTTTTAAAAAATTGATATAGTTACGGATCAACGTCTTAAAAACGTACCTTAGACAGCCGATAAATAACAACCACAGTTACAAAGTAGCCAACAAAATCCAACACAAATTAGCACAAGTTCTAAAAGTTATTAAGAACCTGAGTTTACAAAAAGTTTGATTAAGAAGTAATTTATCGCTTTATTTCCTTTATGTAGAGTGCACTCTCAATGATGGATCAAACAACAAATAAACTAAGAGTGGTATTACTTATGGGTGCCGGATCGAAACACACGCACTGGTAGTTTCACACAGTTTATTGATACAGTTCACAAAGTAAAAACAAAATTTAAAAGTCAATCACAAAATAAAAAACAAATATAAAATAACACAGTAATACAGAAAAATAAAATGTGGGCCACGAGATGCGTAGCCGTTGTTGCTTTAGCGCAGACTGAGTGCAGCGGGCCGAGACTTGCGTTTACATTAGGGTTATAGCTACTTATGTTCTACTTATAGGTAAGTATATTATAGTTAAAGCTAAGTGGAGTCCGTCGCTAACACTCCCTTCCCCAGTGCGAAAATCGCACTAATCACCCAAAGGTACGGGAGCGACGCGCGACGCCGATCGCCGCAATACTCCGCCGCTTGTTCGTACCTCAACGACGCGCACGCGTCCGTCTTTACCTGGCAGTACTTTTTCGATGATACCCCGGGGCCAAACATTGCGAGGTGAGTCTGGGTCCACTATGAGGACGAGGTCTCCAACTTTTAACGATCTCTCGTCCTTTTGCCACTTACACCTCGGAATCAATTCCGGCAGATATTCCTTTATCCAACGCTGCCAGTACATATCAGCCAACCTTTGAGCCGTACGCCACTGTTTTCTTAAACAGAGGTCAGTGTCGCAAAAGGCCCCTGCCATAGGCAAATTAGATGAAGAGCCTATAAGAAAATGGTTTGGTGTTAATGATTCCGAACTACCGGGCTCTACCGAAACGTGGGTCAAAGATCGGATGTTTACTATATTTTCGACTTCTGCTAATAAAGTGCATAATGTCTCCTGATTAGGGGCTCGCTCTTTTAATATTACCTTTAATGATGTTTTGACACTTCGTATTAGTCTCTCCCACGCCCCTCCCCAGTGTGGGCTTGCGGGCGGAATAAAGGTGCATAATGCTCCGTTGTTTGAAGCCTCCGCCTGAAGTAACCTGTTATCTATGTTATCAATGGACTTACGAAGTTCAGCGTCGGCGCCTTTTAGGTTGGTTCCGTTATCTGAAAAGATGTGACGGGGCCAACCCCGTCGAGCGGCCATCCGACGGAGTGCCATGATGAGCGAATCAGTGGTGAGAGAATGTGCCACCTCTATATGGATAGCTCGGATTGTAAGACATGTAAACAAAACACCATACCTTTTTTCCCTTCGTCGGCCTACTGTAACTTCCATGGGGCCGAAAAGGTCTATACCGCAGAACGTAAACGGTCTCTGGTGATGTGCCATGCGAGCTTCAGGTAAGTTACCCATTCTAGGCATCAACGGTTTAGCTTTTCTTATTCTACAAAACAAACATCTAGATACAGCATTTTTTACAGATGGTCGTAGTTTAATTACCCAATATTTTTGTTTGAGGTCATTCACTACTGTTTCTTGATTTCCGTGGGCAGCTTTTACGTGAAAATGCCTCACCAAAAGCTTAGCTGTCGGGTGCTGTCCGTCGAGGATTATAGGTCTTTTAGTTTCCTCGGGTATATCTGGCGCTGCGTCGATACGTCCGCCCACTCGAAGCAGACCATGTTTATCTAGGTAGGGCGACAAATTACGAAGTCTACTGTCACGTTGAATACACTTACCGTTTTTCAACAGGGATATTTCGTTGCTGAAATTGAATGAATCCACTTGTGCCTTTTGCAGTAGCAGACGTTCCGCCCGCTCCATCGTAGTGCAGTCATCGACACCTGTTAATTTCTTACATATGTTTATGAATTTCAGGACAGTAGCGGCAGACCTTAACAAGCGTAGCCAGGATGAAAACGCTTTTGGGTCAGGAGTCGGTAATTCAAAACTTACAGTTTGTGTGACTCCGACATAATCCGGAATATTTTTAGTTTCCAGATCAATAACATCTCGTGGTCAGCACGTCTCGTTTGAGTACAAAAATTGAGGTCCTGTAAACCATTCGTTCAAAAATGAATTATAGTTGAATGCATCCCTCGTTGCTATATCTGCAACATTTACTTTTGTAGGTACATACCTCCATTCCGATACTCTAGTGAGTTCGTCTATCTCCCCAAGCCTATTAGCTTCGAATGTTTTATAAGTGCGTGTGTTATTACGTAACCAATGCAACACGGTAGTAGAGTCGCACCAAAAGTACCGCCGCTCAACTGTTAACTTATGTTCCTGTGTGATTGTGTGTGCCAGCCGAGCTGCGAGTACAGCAGCTTGTAATTCCAAGCGGGGAATAGTAACAGTTTTTACCGGAGCTACTCTACATTTACTGGCTACAAATGCTACACGTATTTGATTGTCTTGAACCCATCGCCAATAATCGCGACAGCACAAATTGCCTTTTGGGACGCGTCACTAAAGACATGCAGTTCTAAGTTATTGTAGCACTGCGTGTGCGCGCCAATACATGTCTCATTCTTATCGGTACCCTGAAATGTTGAAATACAGTTCCCAGTGTCGCTCTTGTTACCTGCGTACGTCATAGAGTCGTAGGCGCCTACGGTTATCGACCTCTCCACAGCTGGCGTAGTAGAGGCTGCTACGCTGTTAGTGACTGAATCATTCGCCATCTCGCTCGCACGTTCTGTGATGCGTTGATAACATCTAGGTATTCGAATCTTACCATCCTCTTTCAGTAGCTCTATCCAGTCACACCATTTTTTGTAAATATCTTCAGAGATAACGTCGTCCCAGCCGATATTAAGACGCCACGTGTCCTGCAGCATAATTTTTCCCTGTATGGTAAAAGGTGACAGAAACCCAAATACGTCAAATATTGACATTACCACTCGTAGCATTATTCTTTTTGTAGGTTTTTGCTTACCTTGTATAATGCAATCTGGAATCCTTTTGAAAGAGACATCGAACGCTAACTCGTCAGTGCTTGGGTACCAGATTAACCCGAGCGTGTGTTCACCGTAACATTGCTTCATCGGGTAAACTTTGTATGTAATCGTCCATGTAATGCGAATTCACTATCGCATCTACTGCAGCCGGCATGGATGACTCGAAGCGTTGAGCGTTCTTGTTTTTTATGAACTGTGCGATGAATGGAGAGCTTTTTGCTCTGAAAATTAAAGATGTCATTTTGAAGTGCTTTACAAGTTTAGCTTCCGGGTCCGATTTCCATAAAAACCTCAGTGCGTGTTGATCTCGGGGTATTATTTTAATACGAAGAAACATGTCTTGTATGTCCCCGGTGACCGCTACCTTATTTTCTCGAAAGCGCATCATTATTCCAATGAGTGAGGCGAGTAGCAAATAATCATTTAAACACTTACCATTGGTCTTAGCTGCCGCGTCAAACACCAGTCGCAATTTCTTTTTGTTGGGATTATCAACGCCAAAATGTGGTAGGTACCACAAATTTTGAATGCATTTAGTGTCATCTAGTTCCCTAGCGTAATCGTTTTCAAATAAGTGATTAATGCGACCCACATACCTGTTGGCGTACTCGGCGTCCTTTTTCATTTTTCTTTGAACTCCCTCAAGCCTTTTTAGAGCACCTTGATAGGTATCAGGCATGACACATTCAGGGTCCTTCCAGGGTAAGCCGACTTGCCATCTCCCTTCAGTGAGCTGTGCTGACTGTTCAAGCTGCTGGATGGCATAGACGTCTGCAGCGTTTTGTCTGGGCTTACCTGAAACTCCAAGCGAGTCCAGTGCGAAGGATCGACGCACCTCTTCATGCAGTTCCCGTAGCGTACACTCGTCAGAGTGCAGCTCAAAGATAAACAGGGTGGCGTCGGCATCTGCGTGCGCGCTCGCGGAGCCAGGGGTGGCTGCGGGTCGCGCTTCCCTCGGCGCACGGACTCGACCATGTAGGGACCAACCTAGCGAAGTGAGTGTAGCGGACGGCTCGTTTGATTTACCTAACAAAACTTTCAGTGGTAATAATAAATTATAGTTATCTTGACCAATTAGTATTTCAGGTTTTACATTTATATTACACAAGTTGTCTTTGACATCTTTTAAGTATTCATACTTATTACAATCTACAATTGACAATTTTTGCATAGGTAAATTTAATTCCTTAACGCTACGTGCCTTAATAGAATAAACCTTATTGTCCATACCAGAAAGTTTTAAGTCCATTACGGTTGTGTCACACACTATTTCGTCACTATTCCACGGACCGCACACGCGCATGGTCTCAGTGCGACCACTTAACCCCGCGCGGGTGGCGAGCGCGCCACTTATCATTGTAACGGTAGACCCGTCATCGAGTAACGCATTAGTTTCGATAACTTTTTTGTCACTTGTGTACAAACGTACGGGCACAACTTTCAGTAACACTTTAAACGCACTCGTGTTTACATTCGTCACTGTTTCGTTGGCAGTGATCTCAAGTAGCGTTTCCTGTTGTTTACTTTTTGATGGTGACGGCGACGAAATCTCTCTCTGGGTGTTTACTGGGTAGTGTAGCAGCCTGTGATGTTATAGGCCGCAATCGTCCTTATCGCACACCGGAGCCGGGCGGGTTTCTTTGTCGTGGTTGGACTCAAGGCACTTGAAGCATATCCCGTGGCGCTTAACGTGCCGCCATCTCAACTTACGCAGCGATTTCTTGAACTGTTTACAATCGTTAACTTGTGAAATGACGCTGACCGACAAAACTGACATTTATGTTTATGTTGAACCCGCTTCTCTGAATTCTCTGATTGCATGAGAACTGTTTGTGTTCGAATGTCACCAGTCTTATTATTTCTAAGCGTTCTTTGTTCGTTTTTATTGTACACGTTCTTTTGGTGAATGTAAATATCGGGTCTTGCTGTTGAGATTGCGATGTTAGCGGTTGCTGTGACCTTAAGTGCTTCCGTGTGTAAGAAATCGCACAAAATATCCAATCGTGATTTCTTTGTAGATTTTATTAAGGGAAAGCTGTAATCAGTCCACTTTGACAGCAGTATTGTGGGCATTTTTGAAAGTATTAGTGATACCATATGCATACCCTGTATGTACTCCTCTCGCCCGACGGCGCGTACATCTGCCACAAAGTTTTGTACCTTAATTGAGAAAGGTACAATCTCCTTTTGGAAATCTTGGAAAAGTGGGTTTAGTTTTTTTATGTCATGTATTAAGCGGGTAAGTATGCTATCTGGGTCACCGAATCGCAACTCTAATGTTTCCATAATTCGTTCAGGCGTTACGGCACTGATAAGTAAAGCTGCGACGGTATCCTTTGCTGGTCCACGTAAACATTTTCGTAATCTCCAAAGATTTTCTTTAGAACTAAAGCCACATACCTCGGTAGATTCCTCGTATGCTTGTTTAAACTGAAGCCAGTCCAATGGGTCACCGAAAAAGTCAGGTAACTCCTTCGGTGTACTTAAGCGGCTTAGTAGGTTAGCATTCTTGTCCTGGGTTGAGTTTGCGCTCAGGTTACTCACAGCAGTGGCAAGCAATTCGATTGTTCCCTGCAAAGTGCTCGTTCCAGGTGCGAGCTCGGGGTTTGTTTGCTGCCGTTCCATTTCCAACTGGCTCTTTTCAATCCAATTTTCGACGTCGCATCCGTAATCTTCACTGTCACTACTTTCTTCTAAAGCAGCTAGGTTGGCCTCTAGTTCTTTCTGTATCAATTTTATCTTTACATCTGCCAATTGTCTTTCTGCCTCAAGCTCTAGCGCTTTTTTACGCGCATTTAGAGGCTGAAGATTTTGAAGAAGCCTTTGTAGAAGCCGCCAATGAAGGCGCTTTTAGAGGAGGATTTTGTTGACTTAACTCACCCTCTGGTCTTAAGGCATCGATTGCGATTTCTTCATTCTGCTTTGCTTTTTCCTGCTCAACACGAAGGCGCGTGGAACTACGTGTGTCCACCGGCATATTGTTTGGTGGTGGTGTGCGGATTATTTAGGTCCGTTCCGATCCAATCCGGCTTTCGAAGGACCAGCTATTACTTATGGGTGCCGGATCGAAACACACGCACTGGTAGTTTCACACAGTTTATTGATACAGTTCACAAAGTAAAAACAAAGTTTAAAAGTCAATCACAAAATAAAAAACAAATATAAAATAACACAGTAATACAGAAAAATAAAATGTGGGCCACGAGATGCGTAGCCGTTGTTGCTTTAGCGCAGACTGAGTGCAGCGGGCCGAGACGCTTTCGTCGCAGCTTTGCGTTTACATTAGGGTTATAGCTACTTATGTTCTACTTATAGGTAAGTATATTATAGTTAAAGCTAAGTGGAGTCCGTCGCTAACAAGTGGTATTCCACTTTCTTTGTTTAATTTTGATGACCAATATTTTATCTAAGCTTCCGCCCGCGACTTCGATTGCGTGGACTTCAGAATTGAGTCCAGAGGAAAAGGAAAGTTAGGTGGTGCCATCTAGTGACGAAGTGGAAATTTTGAGATTTTAAGCATTCTTCCGGGAACCCTTAAATTTTTCTGGATAAAAAGTATCTTTCGTATGTGTTAGCCGAATGCTTTATCTATGGACATACCAAATTTCATCCAAATCCGTTCAGCAGTTTCGGCGTGAAAGTGAAACAAACAAACAAACATCCATACTTTTGTAGTGAGATGAGATGCTATGTTATGTAAAAAATATTCCTTGTTTTATGGTAAAAAGATGCTGGCACATTTGATAAACTCATCTAAATGTTAAAATCAAATGTAATAAAAAAAAACATTAAGACAGAAACTTAAAAATAGAAATTTCATTAAAAACTTACAGTATATATTCTAAAATATTCAGAGTATCACAGTTAACCTTGTCATTCCAAAATTTATCAAGTCGTTTAGACTGTAGGGTCAATCAGAGACATAGACATACGAACACATAACAGAAACCAAAACAACTCCAATTCGTGTTCAAAAACCAATAAATACGTATACACAGACTTGCACCCCGCTCTGAGCGACGATATAAAACTTCTTTGATTAAATATTACTCGAGTCGTATTACAAACTCAGCCTGGAGCCTTCTTGGATATCGATGCGTCGTCGCGGGATATTCGATTCCCACTAACCCACATAGGAGCTTACAGGGTGTAGAGCAAACTGTGACATTTCTTATAGTTGTAACTTACTATAACATTGACACCAATTAGCTGAAAGGCTTTCGTTGCATTTTTCATTTATGCAAATTATCATCCCAGGACGACCAGGAATCGGGAAAACAACCTCAATAAATATAAGTAAGTAAATAAATAAATAAAAACTATATGTCTTTAAAGTTTAAACAGTAAAATATATGTATATCATAAAAAATAAAATAAAAAAGGCAAACAGAAGCGACTCGGCTTATGCTGCCCAGAGAATGTCTTCGTTGGACACTGATGTTCAGCCACTGCCTTCTATTATATTAAACTGGGTGCAGACACTTGCTTTAAGACCTTTCTCAATAAGTTAAGAATGTTTACTATTTAAACTGGGACTTTTTCATGTGAAACAGAACAAAATTTTTCCAATGAATCAATTTGCGAAAAACAAAATTGGATTTCCCGCACTAAAGCTGATCAGACGATCGGCTCGTTAAATAAGTTACTCGGGTAAAGTTTTAGTTTCATGTGTAGGAACCCTAATTTAGTTTCACCTGACTTTGTTACACCTTAAACAACAAACAATAAGAGCTATAAGAGTGTCAAAAGCAGATTCAAATACCCTACGGCTGTATTACTTCATTATTGTATCTGAGCATCAAATAGCATCATTAATATTATGCAGTATTTAATTAATTAATTGTTTACTACTGAAAAAAGCGAACAAAAATGTAAACTTAACTACTCCTATAAGCACCGACCTATTATCTTCAAAAGTAAATGTATTGCAAGAGAATCCGTTTTATAGATTATTGAAATAATAAAAAAATATTCCTTTCTTAGTCTAACAGGCAATTGATACAATCATATTTAAGACCGTGTATGATTTGTCCCGGATATTATTATTATTTTATTTTCATAGTTTGTATGGAAGTGCCTGTAAAAGGAACCCATTATTGGGGAAAGCTTAATAGTATGTATATGTCGTGGCCAGATCATAGAATTGATCATTTCATGATGTGGCCGACCATTTAATGTAATGATCGTATTTCATGAAATGGCCAGCTAAAACTGATCATATCATTTAAACGTCAACGTTTAATGATATGTCTATCCACGTTTTGCCATATCATTAATGTAGGGATTCCATGATATCAAAGGTTTTATAAAAAATAAAAATACGTTGAAAAGTTACTGGCGTTCTTTAAATCTGAGTAATCTTGGTTAATAGATAAATTATACATTTTTAATACTTAGCTTTTAAGATTGATATCTACTAACCTATGAAATACTTTCCGCCCTTCAAGGTTTTTATGTTTGTATTGTATTGTAGTTTAGTGTCGTAACGACATTTAACTTCTATTTTATCTTAAATTGGCGCATTATTAATAGCCTTTTTTTATTATTAATTGTACGCCGCCATGATGCATCACAAAAACAAAAAAGATATCAGCTCCTCTAACGGTGGATACTGTAACTATTTACGATATGATCACTAATGCTTGACCATTTCATGAAATAGCCGTGCGTTTAGCTGTATATCGTGAAACGTTGATGTATTCATTGATCTGGCCAGACCATATCATGATGTGATCAGCGGATATTTTCCATTTCATAAAATACGACCATTTCATGAAATGGTTGGTCACATCATGAAGTGATCAATTTTATTATCTGGCCACGACATATATATAGTTACCATTTCATTTCATTCCATCCCATCCTGTAGGATATGAATGAATATACAGGGCCCGCGGCACTTTCGTGGTTCGAAATAGAAATACCTAAAACAACAGAACGAAACATCGTGTGTGATTTGAATGGTGAATTAAATTCAGTTGAAGGTATGTTCAACATACCCTTTTGCAATAGGGTATTTCACCATTTTTTGAAAAGTATCTCAAATTGATCATTAGGTGGGAAAAAGTCAAAAATATTTTTTTTAGAATTTTTTGAAACCTATAAGTACCCCAAAAATACATTTTAAATTACCATTTCCGATGACCGCGCGAAAACGCTAGCCGCCATGATGTTTTAGGTTGTGACGTCATTTCAGCGGTAAACATGACAGTTCTACGTACAATTTAGCTACATTTAGTGAAAATTTACGAAATTAATAGTGAGTTACAATCCCTTATCGCTACCGGTGGTGTGCAGTTTAAAAATACAAATGTTAAACACTAGGCAAGTTATGGATTCAACTGCCAACAGATACAAATACCTATGATAAAAAAAAAACTTGGAATAAAACTTGCAAGAAGAGATCCAAAGTTATTGATTAAAAATAAAATATACCTTTCAATGTAAGTATCCATAATTTATTTCCAATAAGTAAATAGGTACATACAATACTTATTAATTTCGGGGGCGACGACTTCATAAAAATAAAGGTGGGGCTAGGCCGCTAGGCGGAAAAGCCTCGCTGATAATGGCATTGTTGGTGGGGCTTGGGCATCCCCAGGCCCTATGGACTCGGCGCCAATGCCTATTATACAAAACTAAATAGTTATTTGTCTTACTTTACTGTGGTTTTGTAATCTCATACAATGTTTATAGGTTATGTTAGGTACATAAATGAATTTGTTAAATTGTTTACACATACCTACCTTTTTTTACATTGCAGATAGAAACCGGCATGGAAAATTATATGCAATACCTACAAGACAATGGGTACAAAAAATGCAAGTAAATCAGGCTGCATATTGTCCAGACTTGATTGCACAGAACAAGGACATCTTGTAACCAAGATTTACCGAGCTCAGAAGATATTTCTTGTCATGACAGAAAGTCTGAACAGCTATCCTAGCAGTTCAGTCCCAAGATCATTAAGCAGGCCACCATATAGAAGTGAATTTATAAAAGTGTGAATAATATAATGTGTACATAGGTAGTTGTATATTTGTGAATTAATATGTAGATAAGTGTCTTGAGTGGAATACATATATTGGTTTACCTGTAAAGAAATTATTTTGTAATTAAATTTTTATTTCTTCTTTCAATGGTCATATTGTTCCTGAGGCAATAGGAGACAATGAGATTCATAACCCTTTCAGTTGTGTGTGTAGGCTACAAAACTTTAAGTAAGTAGCTATACAATTTTATAAGTCACATCCTAAAAGAGGCTTTGAAAATAATTTGTACTGAGCTATTTGACTGACTCGATTTCGTGACTGACTCGGTGGCTAAGTGGTTAGCGATCCTGACCTCTGATCCGAGAGTCGTGGGTTCGATACCCACACAGGGCCAACTTTTCTGTGATGAGCAGAATTGTTTGCTCTGAGTCTGGGCGTATTATATCTATATATGTATGTATTTAGAAAGTATATGTGTATGTATATCAGTCTCTGGTTCCCAAGATGACCTGGGGCCAGATGACCGTGTGTGATTTGTCCCAGATATTATCATTATTTAAAAATATGAAAGTGTGGTGGTTTTCGAGGTACATATTTATATATACCCAGAAATTATGAGATTCCTCGAAAACCATCATACTCATATAGTGCTGTTTAGTAGAATAGCCTAGTACAAATTATACCTATATAGGTATACATCTGTTTCATTACTACTGTTACCACCTGTAGTTAAAGCAGCTGATAAATTTTGGAGTGATAGGATAAGAATTGTAAGATTTTTATTTTAGTTTCACTAGCTAATTTGTTAACTTTCCTAAAACCCTAAAATAATGCAACTTGACAAAGCAATGGTATAATTAATTAAACAACTAATTGGCATATATCAGGTAGTGGGAAAGTAGGATAGTCTTATCACAAAAAACTCAAATTATGTAATACACAAGTTTATATAAGGTGCTACTTTATTAGTGCCCGATATTTTAGTCAGTGCTTCTACTTCTGATTCTGATCAACTTTCCCCCAGGGACCCATAGTCAAATCGTAAAAAAAATGTTGGACTCTATATACAGTCGAGCGGCCAAATTAGTATGAAGAGTCCAAAAATTTTTTTGGGATTTGACTATGGGTTCCTTAGGGAAAGTTGATCAGAATCAGGAGTAGAAGCACTGACTAAAATATCGGGCACTAATAAAGTAGCACCTTATATAAAAACAAACTCTGGGAAAAGCATAGATTACCCACTATAAGTAGGTACTATTTGTTTAGTTTAAAAAATCCTAATGTGTTTTACTTACTCTTAGAAATAAGAAAGAAAAATGCAACAGTACCAGACAGATTTTTTATTTAATACAAATGCATATTTCTCTTTCTTCAGGTTTTTGTCTCATAGTCAACAAATCAATAATTTCCTCTATAGTAAAGTAGCTATCGAAGGTCACTGAAGTTATGCAGCCCTATGCATTGCCACCTTGGAACGATGCAGCCTGTGAGTGGTTATCTTCCTATCTATATGCATGTTTGGCATTGAATATCTGTAACATCACAAAAAAATAATAAGAACAATCAGCATTTAATGTTTAATATGGAAGAGGAATAAATAACCCTTAAAAATACTTTATGCGTAACACTTCATGCATACGCAGCATAGAGATTCCTCTAACTTGGTGGACAGGCGACCTGATGAAGGTTACAGGAAGCCGCTGGATATGAGCAACCTAGGACTGCTCAGTGTGGAAATCCTTGGGGGAGGCCTTTGTCCGGCAGACTTCTTTCGGCTGATGGTGATGATGATTAGGCATAACAATTTATTTACCTGTTGAATGATACAGTTGCATCTCGGCCAGCTGCTTTATTTGGTCATTTTGCATTCCAAAAGGATTTCAAAGTAGCCTCTATTTTGAAGCAGCAGGCTGAGCAGGCATCTTATATGTATAGGTAAGAAATGTTTGTTCCCTGAAATGATTTAGCAAAGTATTAACAAGTATCCTTGTGTATTTGTTAAAGTATACCTAAAAAGTAATCTACTTTTCCCAATGACTTTCGAGGCTGATCATCATCGTTGCAACAGCAAGCCAACATTATTATCCTGCACCATCAACAGACACTGTACTGTATCTGTATAGGTTTTTGTTGTTTGATGTTTGATATCACTGTTTTATTATCGTCATATTCAAATAACACCTAAACGCAAAAGCACAGAAATAATACGTTTTTATTTTAATGCTTTGACGTTTGTTGCAGCATTGTAAATACACACATATGTATAAAAGTATGGTACCTATCGCCAGACACGGTCGTTTCATTTCGCGCGCGTATCGAATTTATTTTTGTAACGAATTTTGCACAGTTTTTTCCAGATTTTAATCTAAAACTAAAAATGCGATAAAAATTAAGTTGCAAATAGGTACTTACATGCATATTCGGCAGTCGGGATTAGAAACAAAAACTTTGCCACTTAAATGTAGGTATTTATTCTCGGCAGATTCGTACTTTCTACTTTCACAAAACCGCCTTCCGTCATGAAATTTCAAGTTAATTTACTGGACACAGGTTATCTTTTCATATTTTTGAAATTAGGCGAAAAAACTAAAATTTAGCCACATATTGCGAACAAAATGTCACTGTTTACAGCTATCGTGACGTCACATCGACATCCAGCATGGCGGCTGGCGTTTCAGATATTTGAATAACAGATTAAAAAACTTGATTTTTGTAAATCAAAAATAAAATGTTTTTTCTCATTTTATTATATAGAAATCATCTTTATTCGATTACTTATTACAAATACCACAGTAAATAAGTAGTTATGGATTTTTTCTTGAATAGAGTGAAATACCCTATACAAAAGCGTTAATCTACTAAATACACACATCCAATATGCCTAAGCAACACGTATTTAATTTAGATACTATTATTTGTTAATTATATAAAAAAAAATTGATTTATACTAATCAAATTAGAATTATTGTAAAATAAGATTTTATTTAAATGTATAGAATGATTTTTATTTTAGAGACTAATTATTATTAAAAAAAAAGTAGGAATCGAAGGAGAGCCAGAGTGACACAAACATTATAATTTTAATTCTGGACATTTCTAAAAAGCAGACAGCTGATCGACCACCTTTTCATGGGAAGTCGTATATATTTTTTAAAGAATTCAGTATGGGTTATTTGGGGAAAGTTGTTCAGTGTGATGAGTATCGTTGAGGTTTCCGAGAGAGGGTTTTTTTACATCCTGTATAATGAAAGCTTTCTGAAATGCAAAAATAATAGAACTGTACCGAAACAAAATCCCATCTTCACATAATTGAAGTGAGCAAGTAATAGCGAGTAGAACTTGGCATGATATTGTTTCTTAAAACTACTAAAGACAGATAGGCTGGCTTTCCAGCAAAGCTTATATATAGGTGCTACTTTATTTAAATTTACTTTACTAAATTTTTGGACCCTTTATACTAATTTGACCGCTCGGCTGATCGATTTGTATGAAGAGTCTGAAACTTTTTTTGCGATTTGATCATGGGTTCCTTAGGGAAAGTTGAACAGAATCAGGAGTAGAAGCACTGACTAAAATATCGGGCACTTATAAAGTAGCACCTTATATGTATATTAATAAAAGGCGCTCACCGCAAGAACGGCAACTTTGAATAAGTGACAAATAATAATGAATAAAATGAAAGTACATAATGACCAAATTTCTCAAATACAAAACTTTCCTCTGTTATTAATAATAAAATTCCACGATAAAAAAGTCCACACTTAACGTTTTGGTTCCTCGAGAAGACAGCGAAGGATTACGTAATTTTAAGACTACATTTGCATTACAGATTTTTAACCCACACTAGAGGGTTGGCTGTATAGTACAAAAAAGGTAGGGGAATTAACTAATAATTTAACCCACTTGCTCGTTTGCCTTCCTTATCACATAAAAAAAAAAAAAAAAAAACCAGCCGAAAGACTATCAATTTGAACATACATTGTTTGGAGTTATTATTTACAGCATTGTCACTTTTTATGGGGTGAGATACGATCGAACGCAATCAAACTTTTATTGAAAAAATATTTATAAAGGGACACAATCATTTAAATGAAAATTTTCCTTTCTTATCGCATCTTTGAAGGAAAAGCGGAAAGCTAGCCTAGTAAGGCTAGAGCAGTTGTTCTAACACCGAGGTATTGAAGACAATATTTATAAAAGTAGTTTAAAGAAAGTGTAGGTAGATATTTTAGTTTTAAAAAACTTACTTTATTGTAAAAAGTTGTCTTATTTACTTATCTTTAAAAGAAGTCGATTTTTGCTTCGCTGGTTCGCAAAAATAGCAAACCTCTGTATACTATATATATAATAAACAAAAGTTAATAATACAAAAGAGTACCAATGTGAAAAAGTATTTATTTCTAATGTAGGTATCATGTTAATAAATAACTAACTAAGTACTTAAGCAATCATACCAACATTGACTGTAAAGAAGCCTGGTAGTTTTTGTTACTGATATTTATAGACCAGACTACAATACAGTACAATACAATATTTATTCATAAAAGATTTACACATCATTTGATATTGAATATTTGAACAAAAATCAATAATAACAATTTTGTAATTAACATAATAATTACATGGGAATTTACTTATAGTAATTTATAAAATTCAGTTTTCAAGCGTCATAAACTCTTTAAAAGCATAAAACTGTGTTCTCTATAGTCACGGTTATTCATAAAGACTTATTATTGACTAGAAAATGACAAAATGATGTATCAATAATATGAGAGATTAATAAAGGATACATTTAACGCAGTCTTGATATTTTATTAAGTAACCTAGAGAAAAGCTTTTCTACTACCCAACTAAACGGAGGGTAAGTTTTTCAATTAACTAGTGATCGGAAATTCGGATGCAATTTCGTTTTTAGAAAGAATAGTAGGTATGGATATGCCTTTCCAAATAAATTTATAGATTTGCATAGAAAAAATTCCCGGGATACCAGGATCGTAAAAAGCGTTGGGATTCTTAATTGTATCTGATTGTAGTGAATGTTGAATTATTGAAAAATGTATGTATGCTATTATGTGTTTATATCCACAACTTATTTTATATACACAGGGTTACCGGTAATCCTTGTAGGAGGTGATAGGGGGGTTAAAATGTGAAACATTTAACACTAAATATGTGTGGCCCATAGTTTCCAATTCTATTCAAAACGGCATGTCCATATTATGCTAGCTCCCCAATTTTAGGTATAATTGCATCCGAATTTCCGATCACTAATTATAACAAATGTATTACTTGAAAATACCAAAACCCTCTGCCAGTGCCCATGACGTTATGGGCTTATAACTAATTATAACAAACTAGGTTATTTCTCCGACCCCACTGTAACTTTTATAACTTGCAATGAGTCTGCAATTCCTGAGACATTTAAAGGAAAAGTCATTGACGTCACAGCTCGGGTAATTGAGGTTAATAAGAACTTTTTATTACATTTAGTGTACGTGCTCTAAAGACTGAGAATGGACGAGCGTATAATTACTTACTGTAGCTGTGTTGTACCGCTCGTTTATTGCAATTTTTTAAAGGACAAAGGCCCTAATATGATAAATATGATATTTTTGAACACTGCAAAATAATACTGCAAGGTCTTACCAATGGAGGGTAGAAAAATAAAAATAACACCACTTTATTTTGACCGCCTCCGTGGTCTAGTAGTTAATCTGCTAGATTCATATCAGGAAGTCGCCGGGTACGATTCCCGGCGCCGGGGTTCAACTTTGTATGACTCTGTTTGGTTGGTTGGTATTCTGAGCCCGCCTGGCTAGCTACCATCATCTTATCTAAGTCTTGCCGCCAAACATCAATGTTTACAGCATTGTTGTGTTTCAGCATGAAGATAAGATACACAGTTTCCCATTGCGTTGGAGAATCTTGGTAAGTCCGCTTCCATTTTCGATATTATAATTCTTATCTGATGGTGAGATGATGCCAAGGGCTTATCAGTTAAGGGAAAAAAATATTTTCTATGTACCTGAAAGTGAAAGTAAAAATGTCATGTTTTCATACAATATCAAAACTTCAGACGCTTTACCTTTCTATTTTAAGAAGAGAAAATTATCTAGAGCAGAAATCTGCTCTTCAGTATTTTTTCTTGTATGAGCATCGAACCGCCACCTGTTTTAGGGAAGTTCGTACTTTGAAGGGCTTATACTCTTTCTTCAGGTTCAAAGTTTCACCACAAAACATAAGAAGTTTGTTTCTGACCCTCCTTTTCAGTAAACCAGTTATCGTATGTCATAATACTGATAATAATCAGGAACTCCTATAAGAAATGACATCCGTCATTCATTACATAATGATTATCCGTTAAAAGTAATTAAAAATTGATTCATTGTTGAATAATTAAATTAATTTATCTTTCTCTATTATCCAGAGTACAAATCCAACTCGATGAATCGAAATTACAAATTGGACGTCGTACCGTCTTCAGTTTATTGATAAATAAACTTTTTATGACAAGGCGAACAATATGAAATCCGTTCTGTTAGAAAGGACACAATATACAGGGTGGTACAATCTTACTGGCAGTCCATTAGACGATAATTAAATAACAAGTTTTATTCAGAATCGTTAATCCTATAATACTATGTAAGTAGTATTTGATTGTTATATAGTTAAGTCACACCTCGGACACTTCATTAGAATATCGCGTTACAGTTACCTACTATCAGATACTCTTTATTGTAAAGGACAATACACGTACCTACAACTTTTACTTTACTTTTTTTTAAACGACTTCAAAAAAAGCGGCCAAGTGCGAGTCGGACTCGCCCATGAAGGGTTCCGTAGTAGCAAGTAACATAATATAAAATTTCTTGTAGTTCGTTGTAACTTGAATGAAAGGTAAATTGCGGTTTACGATTTATGACGTATTAAAAAAAAACTACTTACTAGATATCGTTCAAACCAATTTTCGGTGGAAGCTTGCATGGTAATGTACATCATATATTTTTTTTATTATTTCTTATTTTAGAAGTTACGGGGGGGGGACACACATTTTACCACTTTGGAAGTATCTCTGGCGCAAACTATTCAGTTTAGAAAAAAATGATATTAGAAACCTCAATATATTTTTTGAAAACCTATCCATAGATAACCCACAAGTATGGGTTTGATGAAAAAAAATTTTTGAGTTTCAGTTCTAAGTATGGGGAACCCCCAAAATTTATTGTTTTTTTCTATTTTTGTGTGAAAATCTTAATGCGGTTCACAGAATATATCTACTTACCAAGTTTCAACAGTATAGTTCTTATAGTTTCGGAAAAAAGTGGCTGTGACATACGGACAGACAGACAGACAGACAGACATGACGAATCCATAAGGGTTCCGTTTTTTGCCATTTGGCTACGGAACCCTAAAAAGGAAGAGGTTCTCAATTCGTCGGAATCTTTTTTTTTAAGTATGTTCACCGATTACTCGAAGACGCCTGAACCGATTTGGAAAATTCTTTTTTTGTTTAAAAGGTTATACTTCACAGGTCACATATAAATTTTATCGAAATCGATTCAGCGGTTTTTGAGAAAATCAACAAAAATATAGCAAAATTGGAGTTGTTGTGATTGAAGTCGGTTGTTTTTAACGTATTCAGCGTGGTCATTACTGTTTCATTAAAGGAGATTTTTAGTGAAAAATATGAAAAACGTGTCATTTTTTAATAATTGTTCATGCAGTAGTGGTAAAGCTTGCAGGAAGATGATGGAAGCTTGTCATTCTTTGAAAACAATCGTGCTGTTTGGATAATATTTTCAAGTATTTAGATAATCTCATTTTCAGTGCACTAAAAGTGATGGATTACTATAACGAAAATATTATCTTACTTTCTCTCTCTAAGTATTTCATTAAAAGCTTTATTGGTCAAAATTATAACATAAATATAAAATACAAATTTCACATCAATTTCCATTAAATGTAAACAATCTGATTATGTTTTTTATTGATACCTGCATGTTAAAATTCTCAAACGAGTACAATATACTGCGTATTTAATAGAAATGCAAAAGAAACTTTACTGAGTTACATTTGCAAGAAATATCAGAATTTTAACATGCAAATATCATCAATAAAAAGACATGTCCAGTTTGTTTACATTTTGATAAGTAACTAAAGAATTTTGATTATACCAGTCTTAAGAGAACATTCTGTATAAACAATCAGGCCAGCTCAATTTACGAATCAAAGGCTCTGCTGATACTGAAAGTAGATCCATCCGTTTATCAATGCTTTCGGTGAATAAATATTTTTTCTGGTATAAGTTGCTCTCAAATTTTTTGTTATTTTAGACCACGCAACAATATTTTTGTCAGCCGAAATTGCGGATTAATTGCACCTTGGTAGGTAGGTATTTGTATTAATAAAGCATAATTCTTCGTATAATTTATCTTGAATTACTAATCTAGGCTAGGTATTATTCCTAGATATTTATCTAGATAAATATTTGTAATTTGTGTTGTGTGAATTACAGCTAATTTGTATTGGAAACAGGAACCTTACCAAAATACAAATACATATTCACATCAAAAATGACTTTTTGAACAATTTATTTAAAAAGATAATCAAAAGGTTTTTTAGTCTGAGAAGATAATTTAATAAGAAGTCCAAATTACTTGCCCAAAAACCTACAAATAGACCATTTCAACCGCATCCTAAACAAAAGATGTGAAAAATGTAGGAGACGTGAATGTCTTTCGGCTGATGTCGATGATGATATAGGAGACGACAGGGTTGCACTAACGCGCACCCTGTTGTGCCACAAACATAGCACCTGATAGCCCCAGAGTCGTTAAGTAGGTATATCTTACGACTCTAGGAAGGCAGCAGGTTGATGTGGTCACGATCCGCTGCAGTACTATGCGGGTAGTCCCTGTTGAGTTCCGCGTGGTAGGAACTTTGTATGTACTAGGTAGAAAAAAAAGTCGATTTAAAAGTATGCGTACAGCATCTACTTAAATAAAAAAATATTTTGACTTTGACTTTGACTTTGACTTTGAGGGTGGGATGCATAAAGCAGCAGAGTGCTTGAGGAGTACGTGCGTTCTTCAGGAAAGAAAAAAAGAAAGGAAGAACACCTCCTAAGTCGAAATCATGACTTCATATCTCAGACGAACAAATAATGAAAAATGTGTCTGTATCCCGTACACAAAAAAATAACTGAGAATTTTCTTGCGCCAAGAAATTCAGTTGTCTTGTATTTGTTTGCAGAAATAATATATTTTTGTAAGGTAAGTTTCGACTCTCACGGGGAAGAAAACGCAAAGCTATTTGCAGATGGCGCTACGGACGCTTGACTCATAACAACTTTCAATTAGTTCCCGATTTTTATTATCGAGGTGTTATAAATTAGTTTTTTTTCTGTAAAATTGTTAAATGGAAAATGTATGCGACTTGGACTGTTCCTCAATTAAAGGCGAAGTTGAAAAGTACATAATTGAAAACGTAAATTTTCCCACATCTTTTTCATCCGAGAATCTTTAGGAAATTGATGATTTCCATTATTATTGCAACCAATCGCCACACAACGCGGCATTTTTTTTATTAATCTTAAGTTTAGTTCACGTAAACAATTTTTTCTATAAGTTTTGACAGTTAGTATGAGTCAAGCGATATCAGCGCCTCTATCGGCGAGCTTTGTCAGTTTTCTTCCCCATTAAAATATGACAATCTTGACATTTTTTTCAAGAAACCCATATTCTCCATTGAAAAAAATATTTCATGGTCCATTTATGAAACTATATTTTCTTGAATTAAATAAATATTTTTTACCGTGTAGTGAACTAGTGACATACAAATTCTAATGATGCTATAAGACATCAAAAAATCCTAAATCTGATTGAAAACCCTTCGCCTGTGAATATAGAGGATTATCCCGAGATTCCCACTTTACATATCGGGTCCGGAATATGTATGGTAATGTGGCATGAGATAAAATGCTTCGCAAATAATTTATTGGATAAATTTCGAAATAATAACAATACTTTTTCAAACATGCTTTGATATTTACACAAAACATTCTGTAAATGAGATACGTTAGTACTTAATACTCGATTGATGCAACTGGGAGTACGTAAAGCGTTGTATGAAAGTGTATGAACCAGAGTGATAATATTCAAGGCGAGCACCATAAATTGCTGCGTACCATAAACGTATGAAACGTTCGGAAATTCGTTTGCAATTATGACACTCAATTTAACACAGTCTCAGACTAAAGAATCTTTATAACACAGTGATTACAAACTCTTTCTTGTAACTGTAGAACGTTAGGCTACCTAAAGAGGTTTTATTACTTTTACCCACCAGTGGCAACGATTTTAATTTGTAAAGAGACATAAACTGGTTTTGAGTAGAGAATCTCCAAACATCTTTTTTTAATTATAGATTCATTCTCCTTTGTTGTAACTGTAGAATGTTTTTTGTAGCCTTATTACGTTTATTAACCTGTGGCAACGATTTTAGTTTGTAAGAGACAAAAACTCGTTTTGAGTATATAATCTCCAAATATCTTTTGTATTTAGAGATTCATTCTCACACTAATAAAGGTTATTTTTCAATGGGTTCAATAAAAATCTGAATAATTAAAGTAAAAAAGTGGTTCTACCCGAAATACAGACTTTTTTTTTAGTTCGAGTTCTATCCATTAAAAATCAGCCTTTCCTACGAAATCTTTTTGTATGGAATTTGTTACATATAACAAATTGTTATGGAAATTTTATTTATTTAGAATGGTAACATTATCATTAGTTTTTTTTTAAATCTAGATGTAGCAATACTTATTGCCTGTGTCATAACATTCTCTTGTTTTACCGATGTGGTGTGTTCAATAAACTATTGAAGAAATTCTACTTGTTTTTAACCAATTCTACGCCCTATATAAGCTCTAGTCATCCAAAATTGAATAGAATTAGACCGTATCATAACTAAGGTCCCAGCCAAGTCCCAGCAATCAGGTAATCCTATCAAAACTTTCCAATAGCTCAGCTCCTAATTGGAATCAAATAGCTGCAGTTAAGGAAGGGGTGGTGCCGCCTCACGGACCGTGAGGCGGCACAGGAGATGGGTGACCGATTGATTCATTTCGGCTTTGAATTTTTATTATCGGGCTCGATTTAAGCAGTATGGAACTATAGGCACTATTAATAGTTACTATTAGTTTGGTGTTCCGCAAACATCCCCGGTGCACTGCAGAAGCGGAAAAGCCCCATCATCATCCTGAAAATGTTATTATATGTGATATATGTAATAAGTGCTATAATTGCTTCAAACGGGATTTTGAAAGTAAACCAACGTGTGTTCGTTATTGATTGTATTTTGCGACTGGCTATTAAACAGAGAAGGAAAGAAATATAACCAACATACCGGCCCCCAAAGGACATCTAAGTCCTTTAAAAAATAATACAACATAAATAAAATAACATGCTTACAAATTTCACAAATGACTTATAAATAATCAACGAAGTAATTCAAAAGTCAATCACTCGTATCTACTGGTAAATAACACAATTTAGTCACTGGTCTTTTAATAACACTATCACCACTTTTGACACTGTACACACGAGTGATTCCATCGATACCTGGATGCTTGTCTGTGATTCGCCCAAGAACCCATTTTCCAGGTGGCAAGTTGTCAATCTTGATTAGAACTATATCACCCACTTCAAACTCTTTCCTGTTTTGGAGCCATTTGGGGCATTTTTGAAGTCTTGAAAGGTACTCATCTTGCCACCTTTGCCAAAAATCTCCTAACAGTTTTTGAGTGAATTGCCATCGGGACAGATGATGGATTTTTAGAGTGCTCAAGTTCGGGGAAAGTACTACGATGGGGGCTTCACCAATCAAAAAATGTCCTGGTGTCAGTTTGAATGTTGTCAATATCAGTTTCGTCGACTGGACACAGTGGTCTAGAATTCAGACAGGCTTCCACTTGGCACAGGACGGTGTTCATTTCTTCAAAAGTCAAGTTTGTGGTAAGGATGCGCTTTAGATGGTGTTTGATTGATTTCACACCAGCCTCCCAGAGGCCTCCGAAGTGTGGACTGTAAGCAGGAATAAAGTGCCACTGCGTGCCATCACAAGCCAGTGTTTCAGCTATTTTACCAGTAAACTCTAGTTGAGCTTGTTTCCATGCAGTCACCAAGTCTTTGTTTGCTCCAATAAAATTACGTCCTTGGTCGCTCCATAAGTGACCGCATTTTCCTCTCCTGGCTACAAAACGTCTAAAAGCTCCAATGAAAGCCTCAGCGGTCATATCTCCGACTAACTCCAAGTGGATGGCCTTGACTGCCATACAAATAAAGATGGCTATGTAGGCTTTCTTAGTTCGAGCTCCTCTTCCCTTCGATATTAGGACCTGAAATGGGCCGGCAAAGTCCACTCCACTATTCAAAAAAGGTCTTGATGGAGTAACCCTTTCGCGTGGTAGATCTCCCATTATCTGCGTTTTGGTAGTGGCGCTTTGTCTGGCACATTTTAAACATTTGTGTATGTGCTTCTTTACTGATCCCTTTGCTCTTAATATCCAGTACTTGGATCTTAAATAGCAGAGTGTCAGCTGTACTCCGCCGTGTAAAGTTCGTTCGTGAGCATCTGCTATAATAAGTGGGGTAAGTTGATACCTGTTTCCCAAGATGATAGGGTGTTTTTGATGGTCATCAAGATTTGCGCGACGAAGTCTTCCGCCCACCCTCAAAACATCAAATTCATCCAAGTAAGGATTAAAGGATTTGAGGCTACTTTTTTTCTTCACTTCTTTTTTCTCTCTCAATCTTTCTATTTCTTCCTCAAATTATTCTCTTTGTACTAGCTTGATACATGAGGTTAATGAATTTTCAAGGTCTTGTTAGGGTTTCAAAGTTTTCCATTTCTGATGTTATTTTCTTCTCTTGAACTTCTAATTGACTTATTTTCAGGTTAACTTGTATTTTGTTTTTCTTTAGTTCCAAATCTGTCTGTACTATCTCTGGTCTTGTAAATTTCAACTTCTTTTCTTTAAGCCACCGAGGGCCGAGCCACCAAATGTCACATTTCTTCAGTTCTGACAGCAGCATGCCCCTCGATGCAATGTCTGCTGGGTTATCTTTAGACTGTACATGAAACCATTGAAGACAGTTTATTGTTTCTATAATCTCCACTACTCGATTGGCGACAAATGTCGTCCATCTGTGTGGGTCACCGAATAGCCATGCAATTACAATAGAAGAATCTGTCCATGCGTACATTTGAGATGTGGGTATTCTCATTGCTTGTCCGATTTGCTTCAATAACTTTGCCAAGAGCAAGGCACCACAAAGTTCCAGACGTGGTAATGATATTGTTTTAAGTGGAGCTACTCTCGTGCGTGCAGCAATGAGTCTTGTGTCAACTGTACCATCAGCTTTTTCGACTCGTATATAGGCAGCAGCAGCATAGGCGTTCTGAGATGCGTCGCTAAATCCATGAATCTGGGCTTTGTTTGTGCTTAATGTATTCAGCCATCTGGGCATTCGAATGTTGTTCACATTTTCGAAATCTGATCTTATATTTAGCCACTCATTTTCTAGTGTCGAACTTACTTTTACGTCCCAATCAGTCTTCTCTAACCATAGTTTTTGAATCAAAATTTTTGCCAGTACAGTGTTAGGTGCTATCCAGCCAAGTGGATCAAAGAGTTTTTGAATGTCAGAAAGTATCGTCCTTTTCGTTATCTTAGCAGGTGGTGATGATATATTTAGATTGTACTGAAATTCGTCTGCTCGTAAGTTCCAAACTACACCTAGAGCTTTGATTGTACCATCAATATTAAGATCCAGATTTGCTTTTGATGATCTGTCTTCAGGTGCTATGGACTGCATAAATTCTGCGTTGTTGGAAGACCATTTTGCTAATTTGAAGCCGCCCTTTTGCAGTACATTACGAATGTCTTTAGCTGTACTTATGGCTTCAGATACCGTGTCATTTCCAGACATCAAGTCGTCCATGTAAAAGTCATTCATTATTACATGTGTTGCGTTTTCTTTACCTCGACCTTCATCCTTTGCTACTTGATGCAGAGTCTTCACGGCAAGGTATGGAGCTGACGCGATTCCAAACGTGACTCGAAGCAAGCGATACTCTTTTATATCTTCAGATATGTTCTTTCTCCATAGGATTCTTTGAAAGTCAGCGTCGTTTTTAGTCACCAATATTTGTCTGTACATCATTTGGATGTCAGCAACGTAGCAGATCCTTTTCATTCTCCATCTCATTATTAGGTTTCTTATATCATCTTGTAGTTGAGGTCCGACAAGTAGTTCTTCGTTTAAAGAAACATTAGTACCGCTAGCTTTACAAGAAGGATCGAAAACGACGCGTGTCTTCGAGGTTTCTTTGTCTTCGCGTACAACTGCGTGATGGGGTAAGTACACAGATTTGGTGGTAAGTATTTCTTTTTCAGGTATTTCTTCGATGTGTTCTAGTTCTATATACTGATCTATGACTTTTTCATATTCTTCTTTCAGTTTTGGTGTTTTCATGAATTTTCTTTCTAAATGTTGTAGTCTTGTCATCGCTATTTCCTTTGTGTTTCCTTCAGCTGATTTTGGATTGTCTCTTTTAAACGGTAGCTTAACGACGTATCTTCCATCTTCATTTCTAGTGTGTGTTTTCTCAAAGATCTCTTCGCATAATTCTTCTTCCTTAGTTAATTTTCTTTTGGAATCTGTGTTTATTTCCCATATTGACTTCAGCATGTCTTCTACGTCAACTTGATGATGCATCACGAGAAAGGTATTTTCTCGTTGTTTTGTATTTATCTCTCCGAATAAGATCCATCCTAAGGATGTTTTTTGAGCGCATGGTGTTCCTGGTGGACCTTTGATCAATTCAGGTTGTACGATTTGTGCATATTCTTTGACACCTAGTAATAAGTCAATCTGACCTGGTGTGAAGTAACTCGGGTCTGCCAGGTTGAGATTCTTTAGATGTGGCCAATCATTTGCAACAATTGCTTTAGTAGTTATCTTCGTAGTCAGTTGCTTGGACATCACATAAGCTTGTACTGGTAAGTTGTAATTAGTTTCACTTCGTGATTTTACTTGTACCTGAACCACGTGTTTGACGGTTGTTCTCGTAGATCCTACTCCAACCACATTGCCTGTTGTAGGCTGTCTTGTGAGTTTGAGCAGTTGAGCCGCTTTCTCGCTTATGAAAGATGCTTGCGAACCTTGGTCTACTAGTGCTCGAAGAACAATGGTGTGACCTTGCTCACTTTTGACTGTCACCATTGCGGTCGCTAGTAGTGCTACTTGCTGTTTAGTAGTGAGGTGGGACGCGATCATTGTGTTGACTTGAAGGTCTTCATGCTCTTCTACACTTGCGTGTGTCAGTGCTGTAGGTTGTGATTGTTTCGCTTGGAGACCCGTAGCATCTGAACTCTTGGATGATTGATGAAGAAGAGAATGATGGCGCTTTTTGCATATGCGACAGGACATTGGTAACTGACATTTTGCAGCGGAATGGCCTGGTACTAAACAGTTGAAACATAGATTGTTGTTCTTCACGTATTCGCTTCTCTCGTTAGGTTAATTCTTTACAATGGCAAATTGTATGATTTTCCTTGCACATTTGACATGACTTGTTTGTGACTTGCGCTTGTGACGTCACTACATAACATGTTTCCTTAGATGTTGACGGACGAGTTTGGGAGACCTTGCCAGTCATCTCTAAAGTTCGGAATTTTGCTTCTAAAAATCTTTTCAAATCTTCCCACAGTGGCAGCTCTTCTGAATTTTCTTTGTATATCCACTCTTCCCATTGTTTGTGTGACTCTGGGTCCAGTTTCTGCACTACCAGAAATATAATAATAGGATCCCAAGAATCAACATTTATATTTTGGTTTTTTAGATTGTTTATACAGTCTGTAGTTGTATCTAAAATATTTTTCAGTTGACTGGACGATTGAGCGAAAATTTTCTTTTGATTGAAAAGTCTTTTCAGAACGGAATTGACAATGAGGCGTTTGTTACCATATCGCTTTTTTAGAATCTCCCAAGCTTGTGTGTAGTTTTTTTCTATAACTTGTACATGCTGTAGTAATGATTCTGCTTCGCCAACTACACTAGATTTTAGGTAGTGCAATTTTTGGACGTCACTTATCGAATTGTTATCATGCACAAGAGAAACGAACAGGTCATAGAACGTTGGCCACTCATCATAATTTCCACTAAATGTTGGCAGCTGTATTCTGGGTAATTTTACCATACTCGTGTCATTAGTTGAGCTTGAACTACTGCTTGTTTGTTTTGATGACGTCACATTCAATATCATGTCTTTTAAATCGCCTAATAATCCCAAATAAATATCTTCCGCGACGAAAAATTCCTCATTGACAAAGTACGGCAACTTATTTCTTTCTTCTTTTTTTGTGACACGTATAAGATCTTGATGTGCCTTCTTAAACGTAGTCCAGTACCCTTCTATTGTTTTCATACGCGATTCATAATGGCCCACGGTTTGTCTGGTCTTCGGACTTTTCTTTAGATTTATTTGTGATTTCGTCAGCAATGTAGCCGTATCTTCTAAAATAGCAAGCAATTCCTCAATAGAAGACATGATGGTACATCTATATTTTCACTTTTTTAACTTCCAAATGTCCAATTTTCCACAAAAAACAACAAAATAGTTCCGTGTTAACAAAAATCTTCAACTTGAAATAATATTCACGTAACCGATAAATAACAAGCAATACAATAAAAGTGCGATCATTGCATATCTCTGGAATGCGGCTGCCTTTTGTTCTCGGGCTGCGCTCGGCTCCGTAGGTGAATAGAGGTGTCCGGCTCGATTATGACCACTATGATATATGTAATAAGTGCTATAATTGCTTCAAACAGGATTTTGAAAGTAAACCAACGTGTGTTCGTTATTGAATGTATTTTGCGACTGGCTATTAAACAGAGAAGGAAAGAAATATAACCAACAATAACCAAGCGTAATTTGACTTCTTCTGTACAACGGGAGAATCTCTGAGCCAGCATGTTACCTCTAACTGCCAGAGTCCTACGCTCCCTTTCAATGTCGGTATCATTCTTAAGGTCCTCAGTAACTGTATGTCCCAAATATTTAAATTTAGTCACACGTTTAACGTTCATGCCGTTTAGGGTAATATTTTTACATCCTGTGTAGGGTTATACCTCGTTACTCCTTTTCTGTGTATTACATTTTTAGGGTTCCGTAGCCAAATGGCAAAAAACTGAACCCTTATGGATTCACCATGTCTGTCTGTCTGTCCGTCCAATATCACAGCTACTTTTTTCTGAAACTATAAGAACTATACTGTTGAAACTTGGTAAGTAGATGTATTCTGTGAAGCGCATTAAGATTTTCACACAAAAATAGAAAAAAACAATAAATTTTGGGGGTTCCCCATACTTAGAACTGAAACTCAAAAATTTTTTTTCATCAAACCCATACTTGTGGGTTATTTATGGATAGGTTTTCAAAAAATATATTGAGGTTTCTAATATCATTTTTTTCTAAACTGAATAGTTTGCGCCAGAGATACTTCCAAAGTGGTAAAATGTGTCCCCCCCCCCCGTAACTTCTAAAATAAAAGAATGATAAAACTAAAAAAATATATGACGTACATGCAAACTTCCACCGAAAATTGGTTTGAACGAGATCTAGTAAGTAGTTTTTTTAATTACGCCTTAAACCGTAAACCGCAGTTTACCTACAACGAACTACAAGAACTTTTATATTATGTTACTTGCTGCTACGGAACCCTTCATGGGCTAGTCCGACTCGCACTTGGCCGCTTTTTTTAGAACTTAATTTTATAGTCCGAATATAATGAGTCGCCAAACCTAACTACTAATGTATGAAAAAACAATGAATTTATCTAAAACATTGCCATAAGTACAAAGAAATTACCTTACTTGAACAATGAAAAAAGTGGTTCATTCCAAAAAACATCACGGCCCTATTACCCTTTGAAGTATCACTTTCAAAGCTCGTAAATTTCAATTTCCCTTTGCGAGTCTTTGACGTGTCCATAAAGGGCGACGATAATTAAAATTGTGATAATATTGCATAAAATACGCTACAGAGACCCAGGCAGTACTGGGGAAATAAACAATACACAAAAATAAAAATAAAATAAAGCCACGCTGTGCACTTTCCCACGATTCCCAGGATTCGATCAGGCTGTTGACCGTGGAAGAGCCATGCTTCGGCACGAATGGGCCGGCTCGATCGGAGTGATACCACGGCCTCACAGAAATCCGGCGTGAAGCAACGCTTGCGTTGTGTTTCGCCAAGTGAGTGAGGGTACCAGAGGCCCAACTTCCCCCCCCCCCCCTCAACTCCCCCCATCCGCTCATCCCATTTCAAAGGTCAGTAACGCACTTGTGATTCCTCTGGTTTGCGGGTGTCCTATGGGCGGCGGTAATCGCTTACCATCAGGTGATCCGTCTGCTCGTTTGCCACCTATCACATTAAAAAAAGGCGCCAGGCGTAGGTGTCTACTTATCAAATAGCCTATTTCGTCATTGCTCAATAGAATTCATAATCAGTAGCATAAAACGTTTGTAGTAATAAGTTTTGGGAAAACTTAACAAATAAATCTAGATTCATATGGAGGCAGCTTATCCTGCAATTTGTTTTGTTAACCCTTAATTTAGAAAAAAACTAAATTTTAGGTATTTTACCTATTTTAGGTATTTGTATGGTTACTATACCCTTCGTTTTTACCCCCCAAAATACGCTTTTCGCCTAAAACAGGTTTAATCCTTGTATTTGTAGCTACGTTAACAACACATATCGTCCTCACTGCAGGGGCACGGCCGGGTATGTTTGGTGAAAATGGATTCAGTAGTTTTCGAGTTATTCAACTGTTACTGACGGGACTGAGGTTAATTTCCCAGGTAACAAAAAAAAGTCATATAATGGTCGCGGCAACGTAACTTATTCAGCATTTTAGCTCCTGACATTAGTCATATAAACGTAATGATTTACGTTTATATTACGCGATTTGGGCCCATTTTATTCAGCATTTCAGTCATATAAAAGTCACATAATCGTCATGTAAGTTGTTAAATCATCGTATTATTATCGCACACGTGAATTTCTCATGACTAATGTGCCCTAAAATTGCAACTTACATAGCTTTTACATGACATGTTTGTAATTTAACAGCGACAAAGTATACAAAATAGCTGAAAAACTTTAGTGTTTTCATTCATTCATTCAAAGGAATTGTGATAGTGTGTCTTATGATAAATATCTTTAATAATCTGTTTATAACTTTAACTAAATTCAAGTTCGTAAAACCGGTATAGGTTTGCAAAGTATTGCAAAGGGTAGTTTACTGATGCAATATACTAGGGTTTATTTTATTTCATTATATCAAAATAAGTTTATACGCCATTTTTACGACTATTTATTGTTTATCTCTGCCCTCTGTTGGGTTATTTTCATTAATGTGCGCCAGCCAGCATTATTGATCAAAAATATGGGACTCTTCAACTGCAGAATTGCAACTAATTTGAATGCATATTGCACCACGGTGTGACCCCAATCGCTGGTTGTTACAGAGCAATGGCTGCTGGCAAGATAGCAAAAAGATTATTTATTCTATCCTCCAGCCGTTTCGAATAAAAAACTAATAGAGAATTTCATTTTCTTGTACGCTCTTATAAATTATTTATAGTTTCTCCCACACATAATATTTGCATACAAATTCCATATTTACCTAGCTCAAGGCGAAATTTTCTTATTTGAGTTAAAAGAATAGGATTGAAAATGCATATAAGGGGTTAACTTATGAAAATTACATTGAAAGTACAAAATTCGGTAAAAAAATTCAATCAAATAGAATATAAAACGCTGACTATAATATATAAAAGAGTTGCTCTTACGAGAGGAACAATTTATTTTTATTTGATTTTTTCAAACCGCAATTTTGTATGAAAACCAGTCCCTGATCCGAAGGTTGTAAGCAGAAAACATTTAAAAAATCTCCATTCAAAAAATATTGTGTATATTTAACAGGAAAAATGAAAAATAAAGCGAAGCCATACGTTTATGGTTTTCAAGAAACCCAATCGATAACCTTTTAATGGAAATTACATTAAATTGTTAAATCCCAATCATTAATTTTTTTTAAACTAACTTTAGAATAATAACTTAACTTTATTAAGAGTCATTTTATACGTGTAATTGCATAAGGTATATTATGTAGGTACCGTTTTCCTTTTTTGAAAGATTTAACTAAAAACGATTGATTAATGGAGGAAATAAATCAATATTTTACGCAAAAATTTGCCATGTTTAACGACTTGATTCCATATGATAAATCAAGCTTCAAAAAATCCTCGCGGTACCATGTTAAGCAGTAAAATACTCTTTTCAATAGTAAAAAAACTGTTAAAGGAAAAAAACAGAACTGTGGTAAACTGTTGTTTATTTTATTTACACAATATTGTTTTGTAAAATGTATGTTTTGTGCAATAAAGAGATTACAAACAAACAAACAAACAGAGTTTGATGTTTAGCTCATTCTCATAATACAGGGTGCACAAAGAAACTCAAAAACTTAATGTAAGAATTCTTCTGATCATACTGTTCTTCTGATATAATAATGTATGATTTGTCCCAGACATTTTATTGGTTCTACGGTAGAACCAACTATCCCAATAACTGTACAAAGATATCATTGTACGTACCTACGAATACATAAGGTCCCCCCGAAAATGGGAATACGTACACCGTTTCTATACAGAAATTTCAGGGTTTTGTTTTAGGTATTTATCAGTAAATTCTTGAATAATTCCGCTTAGAATCCGAAACCATACTACGGTTTAAACTCAGACATTCCAGATTATGCGGGTACATTTTTTGTGGGCAAAACAACGAGGGAATTTAGGATAAACGCTGTCTAGGAATGCTATTACGAGTATATAAAACAAAAGAAAGGTTAAGTTTGAACATAGTATTATTGATGTACGTATGCGGTAATCCGAAACATCATGAAAAGGGACTTTTGTTCTGCAACTTTTTGAAATTCATATTTTTTCTAGAGATATAATTCTGTAATAGTCCACTTTTCTCTATTGTTCTTCAGTAGAATCGGCCGTGGCTCTGTGGCTTGCGTGGTCGTTTCGATCACGCAGGTTAACTGACTACAGACACGGACATAATCTGGATGGGTTTCACTGTTAGTGGCATTTTTCTCGACCGTTTCCGTCTTTCGCTCGCTAGGCACGCTAAGTTGTTGGTGGCGGCTGCTATCATTATATGGCAGTCGTTAAGCCATGGCGGAGGCCTTACAGGCGGCTTGAAAACTTCTGACAGTGGGGTTGGCCCCGCAACCTCCACCAATAGGTTCTTAGGGGAAGTTATTACCCTGTAGGTCGTTAAGTAAAAAATTTGGATTGTTTAATATAAATGCTCATTAATTTTAAGTTCTTGATCTCTGTCAAGATACTTAGTTACTTTCTTGTTTGTTAACAAGAACATTCAAGTAATTACAATACCGCGTCGCCTGCGCTAATATACAATTTTAATACTACAATAAAGTCTCAAACCGTGAACATTTTATTTAAAAAACGATGTCAAAATAGTGGTTAAAAACTTTCTGTAGAGAAATGGCTGTTTTAAAAGTTAATCTAATGTTAAAACTCTCGTAGAAGATTTAGTGTTTTTTTTCTTAAAATTCCAAACTTTTGGTATTTATTGTGCATTGTGCAGTAAATAAGTTTAACACTTCAACTGCTAATCTCGCTTTTGGGTAAACAACATATTCATCTGTATTAGAAGGTTAGGAAAATCGAAAGATAAAATTACTATGTGGAACGTTTTAAGCCCGAAGCCGTTTACAATTTTATTTTTGTTTTAGTAAAACGAATGATTATGATTTTTATTATGATTTGATTTTAAGGCGGGTTGAAAACTTCTGACACTGGGGTTGGTCGCTAGCCCCACAAAATCCACCAACCCGGACTTGGCCCCCGTGTGTGTGGAGTATGGCCTAATCTTCCCGAGGTATGGGAAGAGACCCGTGCCCCTGGGGTTGGTCGCTAGCCCCACAACCCCCACCAATCCGGACTTGGTCCTCGTGTGTAGAGTATGGCCTAACCTTGCTCCTGCAGTGGGAATAACATGGGTTGTTAACGTTAATGTAAATTTAATAATTCATGATATTTACTATATAATTGAATTTATTTTTACAGACAATGGCATTGCGTCCACCCGCACTTAAACTGTTAAGCAATAAATAAGTTTAGAAGTCCACTTAAATGGATAAATGGCAGATTCCAGTGGAAGCCGCGGATACCCTGAAGTTTGTTTTAAAATTGATGGCTTGCCAAACACAGCGGTGGTCAAAACACGATTTTCCGCTGGTATTTTGAGAAGAACAAGAAATAGTGCGGGTGAGGAATGCTTTGATCTTAAAAAACAAGCTATGCAAGTATTTTGCGATATTTAATTTTATATATTTACGCCTCTAAATTCCAAATGCAATGGTTATTAAATTCAACATTTATATACCGCTAAATTAGCATAAATTAAGGGATGGCCGAACTAAACGGCGCCTAGGGCGGTCAAGACTGCTAGTCCGGCTCTGTATATTATATGGCAGTCTCTTGAGATATGGGACAACCCCTAAAATCGGCAACGCTACGGGGCGTACTCTACGCAGCGTAAACTCAACTTTAGCTAACTAGAGCGAAAAACACGACTTCCTAGTATTAATTTCTGTATATACAAGTTCCGAGAACTCCCGGCGTGTAAGGTCCCCAAATCTTTAAACTTGGAACTTGTTCAGAATAATTTTCAATTAATTGAAAGTAGAATTAAGGGCACGGAAATTCTGTATAAAGTTGTGACAATGTTTCTAGATAAATTTATCATCGATGACTTTAATAAATTCACGATGTCAATGAGCAGAAACTTTTTTAAGTGGAATTACTAAAGAGTAAAAAGCTTTGCCGGCCTTTCAAATAAAACTTGATAAAGTATAAATGTCGTAGTGATATTGTCAAACTCGGGATGTTAAAATCTCACTAGTGTTTTTGTCAATCGCGTCCAATTCATACTTTCACGGTTTCTTTGTAACATAAAACATAATATTTTTATATCATTTAGAATTAAGCTCATTTATCACTGTACAAGTAACATTGCACCCTTCATATTTTAGTTAAGAAATACTTTTAATAAGCACTTTTTCTTTAAAAGGGCCAAGAAGTACGAGCCAACATACATTTTTATTTCATTTTATTAGTAGATAATTTAGGCTTACCCATGCAGCATTAATTAGTAGGTCGCGCTCTCGCGTCATTGTACTTTGTACAGTAGGTGAAAATAAGTAATAAAATTAGTCTATTTTTAGCACTCAATCTGGTTCTCAATTCGGAGTCGCCGTACCTTTTTCAATATCACATCATCTTCTAAGTGTAGGGTCCATCCCCCACTTTAGTTGTTAATATAATCTCACAGGGCCGCTATCATCAATGGCCTCTCCGTCTATTACAGATGATTTACTGCAGTTTCTTAGCTCTATTCCTTGTTGTTAACCACGCAGCAAAACTGCTGTGGGTGGAGTAACCTCTCACCAGACTCTCCACCGCCTAGGACGGAGTTAAGGAAACGCAAGGGCCGGCTATTAGTGATATTATAATAATCCTAGGCTAGGTACATGATGAGTCGAACTTTTACGTATAGCAGGGGTCCTCGTGCGTTTTATATGGTGATATATCCGCTACTGGCACTGAAAACGGATCAATCAGTGAGCGTCTCACAATCTAACAGCATTACACATCCCTGCCTTATAATATCACGGTGTACGTATAGTGGAATTGGCCATAGTTATGCCATAACGATCCAACTAACATAAAGTAAGCTAGGGCTAATGTACTTTATGTCAATGACACAAAGTACATTGTGCCTTACTTACATTAAATCAGTTGGATCGTTATGGCGTAACTATGGCCAATTATAGTTTAATTTAAACGAGTACGTGAAATCGTAAGAAATGGTGGCGACTGGCAAAAATCCATGTTATTATAATTACACTAGTGAAATTGTAATATCACGAATTTGACAATATTACTGCGACATAAATGGTACTGAATTTCTCGGTCCTCTCTAATAATTTTTGTCACGAAATCGAATGAGAGTTAAAGTTAGTGCAAACAACACTCACAGAGGCTTTCATTCCAAACACGTCTCACGAACCTAACTGCAAACCCTCAGTCGGAAAATCAACAGGCGCCTTTGGAAAAATAGATTTTTATGAAATACTTATAAAAATGATTTTTTGACATGACGAGGGTTTTAATATGCATAGGGACGTCGAAATTTCATCTCATCTCATCTCACTTATATTATAAATGGAAAAGTATGGATGTTTGTTTGTTTGTTTATTTGTTTGTTTATTTGTTTGTTCGTTTCACTTTCACGCCGAAACTACTGACCGGATTTGGATGAAATTTGGTAGGTAGATAGATAAAGCACTCGGCTAACACATAGGATTTTTATCCCGGAAATCTCGACGGTTCCCGAAGGAATGGCTAAAAACTGAAATTTTTACATTGTCACTAGATGGCGCTGGCTTAACATTTAATTATCTCTGGTAGTGGGGGATTTAGTGCTATGAACCGTTTTATTTAGGAACCGGCGCTCAAACTTGGCATAGTTATTCCCTAGGCCGTTTTGAGTGGATTAAGCCCGGGAGTCATCGAGAGCCATTCCCCGTTTGGCAGGGGGAGGGGGGAAAGTTTGATTCTGCCGTGCTCCATTTGTGGGCTTATATCTCCATAACTATTGGTATTAGGGCAAGTGAGATATCATTTTCGTATGATTCAAGAATGAGAAATTCATTTCTGTAATAAAAAAAATACTTTCCATATATAAAAAAGTAATATTTGATAAAACGTGTAAAATATGGCTACCTTTTATTCACATTTGGGTCGATAAAATTTTAATGGTCTAAGATATTAGCATGAAAAAAATATGTTCTGAAAACCACATTTACTAGAATTATAAAAATATAAATTTCATTAGAATAGCATAATAAATAGTAACTGAAAAAAAAATTTTTGATGCTCGGCAGAGTAACATAAAACGCGCGGTTTTATTTTAGTACCTGTGGTTCGTAAATAATATGAATATCTAGCCCTTAGGTACATAATATAAGCAGGTAATATTATTATTTAGATACTTATTTCTCGTACTCACAAAATATTTGTCACGTAAAAAAATTTTTTTCTTTAAAAAAACATATTAATTAAGAAAATCCGAAAAACGTGACAAACTATTTCTCATACCAATATTATGATGGTTTACCATCTGACCTGCATTGTTTTATGGTGATCTACTATCTAACTTAAGTGGTCACATTGATCACCCAGGTTAACTGACTTCTGAAAAGGTCATACATAACGATAATGAGTTTGACTCTTTTAATCTCGTAACCGTATCAGAACTTCGCAAGCCACGTAAATTATTTTAATGACAACCAGAGTCTTATTGCACCTAAGTTTATTATGTTTAAATTTGTTATGTTCACAAAAAAAGACTTGACCTGTGGTTAATGACCACATCCCTCCTAGTTCAATCAAAGAATGGCCCTGAAGGGGTACAGAGTCCGTGAGCAGGGACCTAAGCGGTTCCTTCATAAACGACTTATGACATGAATAGTTATGGAGATATAAGCCCACAAATGGAGCACGGCAGAATCAAACTTTCCCCCCCTCCCCCTGCCAAACGGGGGATGGCTCTCGATGGTTCCCGGGCTGAATCCACTCAGACTGATTCTAGGGAACAACTATGCCAAGTTTGAGCGCCGGATCCAAAATAAAACGGTTCCCATACTAGGCGTTGCACTAAATTCTCCACGCTGGACCCAATTCTGAAGTCCACGCAGACGAAGTTGCGGGAGAAAGCTAGTTAATTATAATAGGGTAGTAGTCATCTTAGTTACTTTTTATCAAATATCAAACACTTCAAAGGCCGGCAACGCACTTGTGACTCCTCTGGTGTTGCGGGTATCAATGGGCAGCAGTAATCGCTTATATACCATCAGGTGAACCGCCTGCTCGTTTGCCACCTATGCCATAAAAAAGTTGTCTTTTTACACTGTGCTTAGCATCAACTGAGTTAAGCGGCATTTTATAAATAAGGCATAAAATGTATTGTATATTATTTAAATAAATAATAAAAATAAAAAATCGAACGAGTGGGTCATTGTTATCAGTTTCTTTTATTGTATAACTAGCTTCTGCTTGCGACTTCGTCTGCCCAAAATTCCAAATTTTATTTTACTTTGATAAAAACATGTGATAAACTAGATAGTTTGCCAAACATCCAAATCCGTTTAGCGGTTTTACACGATTAAATAACAAAACATCTAAGCATAGAAATTTATAATAATAATAATATTTCAAATATATTGAGTAAACACTCTCTGATGGCCTCTACGTGTTGGATTTATATCCCCGCGCAAGCCTTGAAGGACTGGATTCGTTCCGTAAACTAGGTACCCTTGAGAGATACACTAATAATAGTAGGATTGTTATTTTATTTTATTAATACATCTTATAAGAGAAATGTAACTAACATTCTCTGGATTTTGTAGTCCAATAATAGATATATTGAATTGAATTGGATTTTTCATAAATAATAGATATTTATTCGTAGTGTCCCATAGTATTTCTACAAAACCTACAAACGAACGTTGCGTTGTTTACTTTTAAATACCTATAACAGATCACTTTTAAATATAAAGACAGCTTACCTGTATTATTTATTTTCTTTATATACTGTGTTGCGTAGTGTTGTCATTATTCGTTAAATATATTCTATTTTATCAAGGTGTATTTTTTAAACACAAATAACCTAACCTAACTCTTCGGTATCTAAACTACATAAATATATGCCTGCTTATTTCCATTAACCAGACACGAGTTAGTTAAACACTATTTACATATTGTTCCCACTAAATTGCTTTGTAAAGAAGAATAATTCAATCTGGTTTAAACTCTGGCTTTTCATTTGGTTCGAATGTGTGCCTTCATTTAATAAGTAAACACGTTCTGAACAACTAACAGACACTCAATTAATTGAGTTTAACTGTACCTGTATAATTGTTTACCTACTAAATGTATGCTATAAAATCTTTAATTAGCGACTTGTAATTTGTGAAGGTTTTAACTTTTAAAATAATAATAATAATAATATCTGGGACAAATCACACACGGTCATCTGGCCCCAAACTAGCATTCCCTGTATCTTGGGAACCAGAGACGGTCAGAAAAGGTCATTTGTAAAAGAGATCAACGTACTTTTTTTATAAATAGAGCTCTAGGTGTAAGGCCTTGGCTTCATCTCACCGGATGCAAAGTGATGATGATGCCAGAGATGAAAGCGGGCATAGCGGGCTTACCAAGATTTCCCAACACGAGGGAATATCTTATCTTTATATCGAAACACATCAGTGCTAATATTTGGATGCAAAAAAAGAGTTACAGGTCCCGTCAATCTTTAAGATCGCTGAAGGGTACTGAGTGGGGGAAGTGTGCGTTCACTTAGAATCCTCATGCTCGAATTTCGAAGTAGTTCCTTGGTTCCAGAGATGAGGCTGCCAGCGAAACATTCCGCTAGCAGCTTCAGCGAAAAATTTGATTTTCCCTGAAACTACGATAGCACATTTTTTTCCTTTGGGCTCTATTAGACAATAAGTATTGGCATAATCAGAATATCAAAATTCGAGCATGAGGATTTCAAGTGAACACACACTTCCCCCAGTCAGTACCCTTCAGCGATCTTAAAGATTGGCGCGACCTGTACGTGAGACTATCTTTTGTTTATCTAAGTAACAAGTAAAGCCTTGGCATTATCCCTCCTGATGGAAAGTAATGATGATTCTGGAGATGGAAACCGATCAAGATTCCCGAGCACAATCCATGGGAAACCGGGTTTCTTATTTCCATTCCACAGCCACATATACAATACAGTTCACATTGACGTTTAAGTGCAAGACAAGTCATCATCAGCCATAGACGTCCACTGCTGAACAGAGGCCTCCCACTGGGATTTCCACGACGACCGGTCTTGTGGTGCACACTTCCAGCGACAGTCACCTTGTTATCTATATCCACTTAGTAGAGTAGTTATATTACACTTTCCTGAATTTAGGAAGCCTAACAAGATGTGCGTCAGGATGGCGGGTGTACCACTGCGATTCGAATGAGTTTCTAGTATATACGATTTTGTTTAGGATAGAGGTGTAACTATTTTTCAAAATTTCCGGGAATATAAAGGGGTACACAATTTTTTTTAAAAGGTACAGTAAGGTACATGTTTTATAGAAAAAAATCATTTGAATCGCAGTGGTACACCCGCCATCCTGATGCACATCTAGTTAACTCAAACTCAAACTCAAAATGCTTTTTATTTAAGTAGATGCTTTACACATGCTTTTAAATCGTCAATATTTTTTTTTTCTACCTAGTACAAAGTCCCTACCACGCGGGACTTGTACACTCAAGTTAGGCTTCCTAAATTCAGGAAAGTGTAATAACTACTAGAGAGACTAGTAGAGACTAATAACTACATAGTAGAGATCCCGTAAGGGATAAGTCAGCCTCTGTATGTATTTTTCCTGTTACTTTAATATTTGTAATTTTTTTAATAAAGAGTTTACAAACAAACTACTTATGCCTTCCTATGCTATGCTAGATCTTCCCGTGCCCCACCACCCACTGCCATTTCAGTTTCAATTTAGCGTTTAGAGATTCTGTGAGTTGTTTATTACTTTAGTTCTCCTACGTATGACCTTATATCTAATTCTAAAACTCCCCAAACGCTGTATTTACCTAATATGAGTTTCTACGTTCTTCGATTTGATTCGTTGAAATCACTACAATACCTCACGCTGTAAATCACATCACGTGGAAATAATGGAAATCAGGTCACGTTAAAATCAACCAGTTAGAACGTCAAGGGAGAGGTGAGAAAATTAAAGGTTTCCAATTAATTACAAAACTTGAGGATGTAATTACAATTTCTTTAAAATTGTTACGATATTAATGAAGATATTATTACACAACATACTGAATGTAAGCTTTTAGACGTGTCGAAATTAATACTAAATTACGAACAAAGTAACTTTTACCTACACTAAAGAACAGTCGGAATATTCATATCATATATTTACGCAATCCACCGGCTGTGTTCAGTGAACAGTGAACAGCATTTTCCCCATGATTTGTAAATAGAAAATTGTTCTCTGGCTGTACCGGCAGCCATAAATGTTTGGGGTCGCAAAAGCTTAGGCGGATATGCACCGGAATCCGCTTAGGTGTGCGGTGCTACGGCTTTTTCCTTTGACAGTGTCAAGTAGAAATTCGCAGCTCTGCACACACCGAAGCGGATTCCAGCGTACGGTGATATCCGCCTTAGTTACAGTGCGACAAGATGGCAACAATAACCTTGGATTGCGATCTAAAACACTTTCGTGAGAGTAATTTTTACCCTGTCAGCAGGATAGCCTATTTTAAATATTGTAAGTGTGAAAAGGACAGGCTTTTGTTAGGTAAATTTTATCTTTGTTCTGGAACGGGATCTAGTAGTCATGAAAGTTTCAAATCATCTACAATGACATAATTTGTGTGGATCTGAAAACAAAATAGCGAGTGATTTTAATTTTTATTTTAATGTTTTAGTTACTCAAACAAAATGCCATACGAAAAAATAAAATTTATTTCACACTTCAGCCCGACTCGTATATATCATTCTTCTTCGTTCATCGACTCATCGTTATTAAACGTGTGGAGCATACTGGAGCGTATTCATCCTAAATGCAGTCTGCTTGGAGCATGCAGTTCCAAATTCAAAGTACCAAACAAAATTCCATCATGACACCCTGTAGAACCAAATTCCCTGAATAGCACTGATATTATTGAATTTTCATTTTCACTCTACCTCCGCTCCGTAGCATAGTGACTACTAGACATTCGCTTCATATCAGAAGCCGCGGCCTCCATAAGCCGGCGCTTTCTGGGCCTTCTAGAGATCTGGGTCCTTCAACGATTACTTGGACAGAAGTAACTCTTAAATATTGTAGTTATGTAAATGACCTAACAATAAGTTAGTATGTAAATAGAACAAGACACACTACAAAGAGAAACCGCTAAAGCTCTAGGGGACATAACTTTTTCTAATAAAATGACTGTGCGGGCTCTGTTTGAGGCGTGTGTTAGCCTTGTCGTGGTCACTCTTTGTAGAACTAGGAATGGGTGGTCTGAATTATGTCGGATGCAGCTTAACTTTATTTTTAATCAATTTCCCAAGAGAGGATAATGTTTTTAATGTTGTACAAATTTATGTAACTAAACTCTTTATTATTATTGGAACTGAACTGGTTATTTCAGGTTAGAGTAAGGAAATATGACAATAAAAGAGCTAGCAGAAAGGTGGACTTATCCGAAAAGAGTTTTGACCCGAAGTTTCCTTTCACTTCGCAAACTCATCCCGAAAGGACGGGATTCTAAGTTCCGAGTGGTGGAACCTCTTATCAGGTTGACCTTCGAACAAAAATTGACACTGCCATCTATTATAGGTACTCACAATATAAAAATATTTTCATTTACATGAATATACGGTTGTTCTTCCATCCTTATTTTGTATAGGTTGTTTTAAGTCAGTTACGGTTTCCTTCAAGAAAATTATTTCTTCACAACCATTAATGAAATAAAAGTTGATTTGCAAATTGGAATAAAATATTAACTCATGCACAACGTCGAAGTCACTGATGTGGGGCCTTCCGTCCTAACTAGAGGAATGATTTTAAAGATTAGTTAGTTCTCGAAAATTCTCAGTCGTAAGTGTCTGTATTGAAATAAAATAAATAAGCTATATTTCGAGCTACACCTTCTATCAAAATAAATTGTTACACCCAAAAAATTTAAACTTCTTCAATTAACCTTAATTTGTACTACAGAAAGAAAGAAAGAGAAAGAAAATACATTTATTACAATGATTAATTATCCATATAACTAAACGTTCAGACTAAAGCAATTAGGCTATATTTGGCCTTTATCTATCTACATCCTGCCTTAGATCTACATACCGATAATTTTCATACAATTGTAATTAGTTTAATTTCTTCGGTGTAAAGTTGCAATTTTGTTGTGGAAACGGCAGCTTTACAAACTATCTACTTTGCATTAGCTCGCTCTACCAGCTCTGACGCTCTTAAAAATTCAGATGACGAAAGTGACCTAAAAAGTATTTGAAAACAAGAAGTATCCTACTTTAAACCTGAAACTTCGCTACAAAATAAATAAGTTCAAAGAAAAGATCTTTAATTCATGGGCGTAGTTCCATTAAGTCCCAAAATACTTACGAATAATCTAATGTTTTGGGATGGAAGTTAAAATTACTTCAGTGAATAGTTTCGAAACTACGATCGAACGGCCATACGTGCCCTAAGCACATGCTATTAATTTGTACTGGATTCTTGATTTCCTGTAAGCTTCCAAGCCTTCTCTTGAAACTCTCAACCTCTTCAAATAAATTGATTAACTCGAGAAAACAATTTAGTATTTGATTAATTGAATGCATAATTAATTAAGTTCTGTGTCATAAAAGTTTTCGGAACTCTGTCCTATAGATGTTGCGAATATAATTATATTGGAGAGTGGCAGAACAGCAATTTAACTGCCTCCGTGGCCTAGTCGCTAGTGACTAAGTCCACTTGCTTCACATCGGGGGTTCGATTCTCGGCAGGATCCAACTTTGTATTGTAGGACTCAGTTTTATTAGTAGTAGGGCATTTTCTGAGCCCGTCTGGCCATCTACTACCGTCCTACCCTCGTAAGGCCCGAGCCAAATTTCATTGCGGCCCAACGACTTAAAAAAAATACCCTAACGCTTGAATTCAAATGTGGTTCATTCAGAAATGGAGCCAATACTCAAATCGTAATACGAGTTCGATAATCATTTCAAATTTTAGGTAGTTGTGTCTGAACTAATACTAAACCTATGTACTAAAAATAGGACGTTGGGCCTTACGAGACTATCTAAGTCTTACCGCAAAACATCAATGTAGCCAATTCCCATTGCACTGGGGAATATTGGTAAGCCCGTTTTCATCTTTCGGCATGTCAAAGGCTGACCAACTATGGATACAAAATAATAGTATTCAAAAGCACCATGTTATTAAAAAAGGTAATAAAAAAGAGCCTTTTTTACAAGTTTGCTCGTACAACTCTCAGACTTATGGTCATTTCTAGGAACTGAAAGACCTAATGAATCATTCAGTTCCAGTAAAATACAAAGGACGATGGGCGAAAGTGGTCCAAGAGCGTCCACTGATGAGACTTTTGTGAAATAAAATAATGAATCTAATGAAAATGAAAATATTTTATTCGAAGTAGGTAGCAGTGTACACTTTTCGAAAGTCATTCTTTTATCTACCTAATACGAGGTTCCTACCACTTGGAACTAGTATACCCTAATAATATTATATAATTTTACCAGAATCATATCATGCACTTTCATTTCCCGCAAGTCTCATAAGTGGAGGCGCTTGAACCAAGTTCTATACATTTTTGCCCATTGTCTTTTGCTTTTGCTAGGCAATGAAAAGTTTACTTCATCGTCACTAACTTCAACGTATTTTACAGATCATTCTTACAGTACCTTAAAAACAGCATATATAGGTACAGACAAGATTTATTAAAGAACACCAGATTTGTCAGAAAATGTCAGGGATACGAACGAAAAATATCTAAGTAGGAATCTTCTCGCTTGGTGCTTTTGAAATTTCACTTTCAAATTTTGATGACTAAAGGACATGCGCGCATGTTCAAAAGCAAATGTAAGCCAATGAAATTCCAATTTCAAATTTTGATGCCCGAAATTATGTACGCGATCTGAATATGTATATGACAAGATCAAAGAGTTATACCTCTCAAAAATGCATATAAAATATAATGTAACACATTCATTTGGCTCGCACTATTTTTAAAGCTCGGGCCGTCTCTTGGACCAGATTTTAAGCCCTTAGATAAACCGTTTTCGAAAGGACACAAGTCCCAACACTCCTAATGTTATTTTCCATAGCAAATTGACGTTAGGCTGTAGTATAAATTAAGTCTGAGAAACGTAACGTTCTCAAGTTCAAATACAGCTTTCAAATGTTAATCCTGATTACGGCCCTGGAAACAAACAACTGTGTTCACCGTGAAACTAATCAATTCATTAAGAAAACAATGTTTTAATTAGATTGGTTACGTTATAAGCAATTAATTTTCAGTTGATAAATCTTGGTCTAAGATTCCCGATTCTAACATAATACAAACTGAGAAACGTAATAATTGAAGGAAGCTGCTTTGTATTAAAAATTCCTTCGTCAGCCGTGAATCGTCATCATCATCAGCCCAAAGATGAAATGATATTAACGTTGATGTTTGGCGGCAAGACTTGGATAAGATGGTGGTAGGTATAGCTAGCCAGGAGGGCTCCGAAAATGCCCTACCACCAAACAGGGTTGATTGAAGTCATTATATCAAGAGATTTTTTTATTTAGATCAATTATTTAAATTAAAGTTGTTTCTTTTTTCAAAAATTATAAAGTTATTATATAATATGCGTATAAACTAAATTATGGACCTATAAAAATTAGAAAAGAAAATTCTTGTGAGATTTATAAAGTGCAATTTTTATTTTTATAGATTCAAATTAATTAATCATGTATTTCTTCATATGCTGCCAAATTGGATCTTTCTTATAGTCATTATAAACTACGTAAACCACACACAATTCCAAAACATAGTACGTCACAACAGAATCGTGTTGGTCACAACACAAGTCCAAGTCGCAACTTCGCAACACAATAAAATAGATACTTAGTAGATTTGGGGAAATCCCGTTTTCAAATACGACATGAGTGTTTCTAGAGTATAAAACAGTAGGAAACAATTAAATGATGCCAGTTAATGAAGACAAAACTAACAGTGACTGAAATACATCATGACTTAGTTAATAATTTTAAAAAATCATAAAAATCTGTCATAAACAAAAAATCATGATTTTTATCAACCCCGCCACCACCCAAACCAAACCAAAAAAGAGATATTCCGGGGCAAATCACACTCAATACATACACACACACACACACACACACACACGCACACGCACACGCACACGCACAAGCACACGCACACGCACACGCACACGCACACGCACACGCACACGCACACGCACACGCACACGCACACGCACACGCACACGCACACGCACACGCACACACACACACACACACACACACACACACACTCATCGGGCTCTAAACCACAGTACGTATTACTATTAAATTATTAGTTGATATACAACACAATTTGTTGTCTATTTATAAACTCAACAAAGAATGTAACACTTTCTTTAGCTTCCAAAATCGAGGGCACAAAACGATTAATCAAACGAAACGTGGCATCTCCCATGTAAGGGCGAAATTGATTTAGGTAAAATGAAAATATACTATCAAGAGGTTTTAGAACAAATACTCTATGTATTTATTCTAAAACCTCTCGACGACAAGCGGCAAACGGCATATGTGAACTGAACAGGATTCATCAAATAACTAAACGTAAAGAGTAAAATTATGAATATGGAAAGTATGAAAGTTTGTTTATTTCTTTGTATATTTCACTTCGAAAGTAATGAACGGATTTGGGTGAAATTTGGTAGGTAGACAGATCAAATACTGGATTGACACACAGGATTTGTTCCGAAAAAATGCATGGGTAGGATACCTTAGAGACAGTCATAAAGCGAAATCCACGCGGGCGGAGCCGCGGGCAAATGCGAGTCATTTATAAAAAAAAATAGCGAAACAATGAGGTTGATTAATTACGGGACCAAGAAGTTTTGACAGTGCATTAACTTTTGGTTCGCCAGTAAATTCTATTAATAAATCATAAGTCAGAAACATTTATTTGCTTTTAAACAAATTCATCATCAAACAAGCTTTCGAAGTTGAATTACGCACTCAGCCGAAAGACGTCCACTGCTGGACAAAGGCCTCCCCCAAAGATTTCCATTTAAACGAAGTAAATTTAAAGAAAAAAACTTAATTAATTTATTAAATAGTCATTTCAAAAGATCTGCTCAGACACAAGTTTTTAAAACACAAAATGATTTAACATTAACCAATAACAATGTTACATAATAACACCAAGTTCGTTCTGTATAAAAGTCTAATTCGCAGTCAGCTTGAATATTCCTCTGTTGAATAGAAAATGGAATCCACTGTAAGCAGTTAAATCTCAACAAGTGGAGTCATTACAAAGAGCTTTCACCAGGCATCTTTGTATCTTTGCAGCTTGTGTATAAGAAGGCATTTCTCACAGTTCCACTTACAGCCAGCGTAGCGCCTTATGTAATAGTAAATAGGTACGTATGGAGGTTCTTCATATTATACTTGATACCAAAGAAGTTTTATATCGTCGCTCTGGGGGAAGCGGGGTGCATGTCTGTGCTTGATACCTTGTCAGAGCGCGTCGTAACCTTCATAAGTGAGGTTTTTAAACATAATGCTTAGACCTGTCAGTTCCATACACCGGACATTTTTAAATGTTCGACAACCTTTTCATGTGTGTTTCATGGAGAAAACATCCATATCTATCTATCTATCAGCCGAAAGACGTCCACTGCTGGACAAAGGCCTCCCCCAAGGATTTCCACACCGACCGGTCCTGTGCGGCTCGCATCCAGCGGCTTCCTGCAACCTTTACCAGGTCGTCGGTCCACCGAGTCGGGGGCCTGCCCACACTGCGCCTCCATCCATAAACATCCATATATATATATATATATTGGACTTTTCATACAAACTTGGTTCGCCAGCTGATCGATTTGTATGAAAAGTCCAAAAAAATTTTGCGATTTCAACAAAGTTGTAGAACAAAAGTTGTTCAGTTTGATGGGTAAAAGCCAACCTTGAAGTTATGTCACACATTTCTGTTACACCCTGTAATTACATATTTCTCGAGAAAATGTAATTTTTCTCCATTAGAATTTCATGGGCTGTATGAACATAATGTGCCTACCATCTCAGGTAAAACAAAAAAAGTTATGAACTCGACCTGACTGACGTGACGGTTTCATACTCTATACTAAAATCTCAAGAAATATTAAAAACAAAAAATCTATGTAATAAACATATACAATACGGGTTTTGCGTTTTCTACATGAAATAAAACATAAACAAAATCTTGTTTTTAATCTGAGTAATCCCATGTTAACGAACGAACACTGGTGATTTATATCAAATACTCAGGCCTGCAATCCCTTGAAGCTATGAAAAAAATCTAACTTCTATGCCACGCAATCAAGAGATACGGCCGTTTATGTCGCATATTTGGACACTCGCATGGGAAATACCCTATAGATTTTGATTCCCATGCAAATATGCGGCATAAATGGCCGTATCTCTTGATTGCGTTAATGGCATAGAAGATTGATTTTTTCACAGCTTCAAGGCATTGCAGGCCTGAGAATTTGATATAGAGTTCAAGACATGTGTGATTATGAATTTATACGAAACCCTCGGTGCGCGAGTCCGAGTCGCACTTGACCGGTTTTTTCTTTATATGGATTGTCTTGACAAGCTGCTTTTCGTCATTTCGTCCACATGAACTCGTTTCGGCATCAAGACTAGATTTGATCTCTTTCCTACGTAGGTAGCTGGTTTATCTACCCCGTTTATGTCGCATATTGGACACTCTCATGGGAATCAAAACCTATAGTCCCGTTGACCTAGAAACATGAAATTTAGCAAGAAGCAATGTCTTATAGCTCAAGTAAAGAGAAAAGTCCGAAAACCAAAAAATTTTAGTTACATCACAAAAAAAATGTGATTACCCTACGGTAAATAAGATAAGATAAGATAAATATACTTTATTGCACACCAAAAGAGTACAAATAACAACGAAAACACATAAAAAATTTGAAACATTGATATGCAAAGGCGGTCTTATCGCTTTGAGCGATTAAAAAATACCGAAAAAAAAAACCATATAGGTTTTGATTCCCAAACGAGTGTCCAAATATGCGCCATAAACGGCCGTATATCTTGATTGCGTTGGCATAGAATTTTGACTTTTTCACAGCTTCAAGGGATTGCAGGCCTGATAATTTGATATACCTAGAGTTCAAGACATGTGATTATGAATTTATACGGAACCCTCGGTGTGCGAGTCCTACTTGCACATGACCGGTTTTTTTTTATTATAATATTTCTTGATAATTTTAATGTAAGGCGGCCCTTGGCGTCTGTTAAGCTCTTATAAATGTTAATAATTATAGATCGAACAGAATATATTAAGATGACGATGATGCGTCATTTAAAACAGAAATTATTAATTTACAACGAAATGATTAATTTATTTTATACCCTACATACAAGACATACAATAAATATTATATTTTAGTAAAAATTAATCAAAAGAAGCTTTCAGAAGCGTACATCTGGGGCGGATTGAAGAGGGTAAATACTGCAACAAAACAGCTCTCCAGGGCCGCAGCCAGAAAAGATTTCCTTATAAATAAAATAAAAAAATAAATTAATGAAATTTGTATGTGCTTCCTTGTTTTGTAGTCAATAAAGAGTATTTGATTTGACTTAAAAATTGAGTAGTTACAATAATAATAATAAAAATTTCACAGAAAAAAATAATCTCTTAAACCAAGACTTCTAGTTTTGGATACAAGGATAATCGAAAATATCTTCGACTAATAAATAACCAAATATGTTTCAACGGATATTTCTTAATCTCAAATATAAAGGTATTGCTGGAAGACAATCGCACTATCGCGATATATCGTTGCAAAAATGTTTAATTCTAAAAAATCAAGATTTAATACTTTGTGACAAGAATTTTACGACTCGATTGAAAACGCATATCTTGGATCAAGATAGACTGACTTCTCGCAATAAGAATGACACCTTTACAATATTATTACAAGACATTTAGTACTTGGGCTAAGAACAATAATACAAAATATCTAATTTCTTAAGCGAAGATATTTTAGACTTTCTTTATATCTAAAACCTAATAGCTCTTGGCTTTTTTTGTGTGTTGATAAACTTTTATTCATATTTTCTAAAACTATGTTAATAAATTGAAAACATATGTGTATAATGTTTATAAATATATTATTATTATTTTTGAAATTTAAATTATTTGATGATGATCTTAGTCATTCAAGATTTCATTTCATTATCAGATTTCATACTCAAGACTTTATTCAAGAATTGAGTTGTAGGGTTATAGCTCTATAGCTGACTTTTATCTTATTTATCTTTAATAACGAGACTGATTTATTGATAAACAACGCACAGCCTGAAGCCTAAATAATTGAAGATAGAAACTTGAAAATTAGGACATATGTACATTCCTAATTGAAAGAGTGGAAATGTGTACTAAGGAAGGATTTTTCAAATATCGACCTGGAATAGTGGAATAGTGTGGATGAATTGTGGAGATAGAGTTAAAATAAACTTTTTAAATCGAACGTTATTGACCAATTTCAATCGAGGTTCGCACACGCAAAATAAATCCTTATTAAAAAGAGATCCGTTAAGTTCGATTTGCCTGAAAAGAAGAACTTTCGGATATTTCGATTTGTCTCTGACCTAGTTCCATCAATACATTACTTGATTCAACGAGATGAGTTGTCCCAAGTTTGACCTTGCAATTTAGTGTAATCGAGTCCTTTGAGGCAATCTGAGTGGGAATCGGTTGATGGGGCCTTTTGAACTAATTACCTCCCTGTTCTGTGTAACGCAATTAATTCAGGGTTTAAATCTCGTCGCAGCGGGCTATTGGAGCTGCTCTTTCCGTTTTCCTTTATCTAGAACAGTCGCAGCACGCCAGCACTGATCCCATGAAACATTCCTATCAAAGGCTCTGAAAGAAAGGCACTGAAAAATGACAGAAAAAATCTACAACGGTTTGGTGTTTTAGTGAATTGGTCAAATAATTAGACAATTATCGCATACCTATACATAAACTCAATTACATAGAGTGTAACAAACGGTACAGTTTCAGGTGTTATTATCAAAGGTATCTAACTCTAACTAATAGTCTCAGGCAGTGGCAGCCCTAGCAAAATTTTTAGGTGGTAGGGCTGCCACTGCCTGAGACTATTAGTTAGAGTTAGATACCTTTGATAATAACACCTGAAACTGTACCGTTTGTTACACACAAACTCAACAAAAAAGTCAACAGTAACAAAGAGATAAAACAAAAACGTAACGGATTTAACATACACTGAGAGAAAGGCGCAGAAAACCACGAAACACATTCGAACAGTCCGGAAAGTAGAAGCCGAATGCGCAACAAAAGCGCGTAATAAGTGCGAATACCTCGCCTCGTCCCCTGCCCCATCCCCCGCCAAGTCCTACACATTAGTGACAAAATGGCGTCTTTTTTAAAGAGAATGAAGAATGTAACTACCTACGTGGTTACATACCTTACCTATGTTATGTTATATTGCTTAACACTGCATCAATAAATGCATAACTGCACATTCGTTTTTTTATCCATAAATACCAAGTAAGTAATTTTCATATTACATGCATAGCCGATCGCCATTATCATTCGCATAAATATAGCGGATTAAAGGTGAGGCCAATCAATATAAACTACTTTTATATTTATTTTTTTGTTTTATTTTTTAGTATGTGTTTTTGCCTGAAATAAATAAATATTATTATTATTTTGGCATAAGGGAGGGTAAACAGTTTGGAACGTGCGGCCAATCCCTAAATACCACTGGTACCCCAAGTCGTATTTTTATATCGATACGAACAGCACTACCCTGACTGTGGCAACACTTGTGCAAAATGAACTGTCAAGGTTGTCTCTCGAATTATGGCGTCCACAACGCCCCCCTCCGTATACAACATTTGTGTTCCTTCGATGCATTTGTATATTTGCTTGTAATTATCTAACTTGTTATCGTATATTTTAAAACCCTGTTAAAATACAGATTAATTGTATTTTTTAACAGTTTTAGGTGTATTTTAAAACCCTGGTACAAAAGCGCGAGCAAAGCGATCGCGATTTTAGATTTATCTTAAAAAGTTCTTCAGGGTAAGGCATCTTTGCTCCACCATATGACAGACATTCTTTTTCGGTGCTATTTATGGTGCCCCCAAAACGTGATACCCTAAGCGATTACTTAATTTGCTTATACTCGTATATACAGTAATGCGGCACTGGGATCATGATTGAGAAAAATATAATGATAAACAGTTTATATGGAAGGAACCTTGTTTCGATATTTTCCGGAATAATTAATATCCTAGTATAGTGGGCACTCCGTATAAATAAAACTATAGTAACATGTAAATAAAGTTCCATTTAATTAGCTAAAATCATTTTTGAGAACAGTTAACAAAGAACTTCCAAAATCAACAGAGCCATTTTTATAGAAAAAATATCAATGTTTCAACCAATAAAAATTGTATTATTAATTAAAAATAACACTCCTTTGCATTTGTCCTTCCAATAATTCCAAGCAGGATCGATAGCCGTGTATGATGTGTGAAAAATTTGTATTATAAAAAAATACCTCAGACTAGTTGCATTTTAAGAATTTTAAAGTCAATTTTACGCCCTTATTTGCGGATATTCTCACAGTAATGCTATTTACTAGACAGTAGAATCGATTTTTGTGTCAAACGCTAGCGAAGCGAGCCCGAATATTTTAAATGACCTCAGATTAGTAGCAGAACTTCAATTAATTTTTGGTCAGTTTTCGACCTTGTTTTGGGCCTTCAGTAATTTCGGAGGAAAAGATCAAGTGGTTCTGCTTATATATTGTAAATATTATTAAAATACTGCAAGTATTATTATAGTTATTATTATTATTTATTATCTAAAGTAGTGACTCTACAGTACACCACAGAATAACAGTTTAATCCCAAACATTTCGTAAGGGCGCACTCATCATAGTGATTAATATGTACCTGAGGAACTAGAGTACTTGTTTAGACACCTTTATTTACTGTCAACAATAATCTAGTGTCGAAGTATACATGGGTGTCAAAAAGTGAAGGATAATCCTTCACCTGCGGATTGGTCGAATCATTTCCTACTACATACCAAAATTTTTTTCTGGTAAAAGTCCCACCATTTTTGTGATATTATCGGTATTTTTAGTATTTTTTCAAAAAAATTGACCTTCTTCAGTTTAATGCATGGCATTCCTACAAATTATGACATTTTTACGTCCTGTTTTTTTTAAATACTCGTGGATACATAATTCATCAAACACAATGGTAAATTATTTCTTAAAGTGCTGGCAAATCCTGTAAAAAATAAGTTTTGCAAATTTTTTACAAAAACTTTTTCGAATAGTTAACTTCGATAGCCTGTGGTGTAAAAAAATTTACTAAGCTGATCGTGCCAACAACTTTAAAAAATTTTTTAGTTATTGACAATTCTAAAATGGTATAATTGTTTGACATTATATTAAAAACAATTTTTTAATGATAATTCTAATGCACCAAGGTCGAAATTTTGGAGTTTTGCTATACTAAAATTCTATCGACATAAAGTAACTAAGCAAGACTTTGGTTGGTTTGTTCATTTGAATAACGAACTGACACTCTACGCCAGGATACAATGGATAAAAATAAAAGACAGTATGGATAAAAAATATCTTATTTTTATGATAAATGTTCAAAATTCCCGCCATTAGCCCTTAAATTTAAATATCACGCAGCTGCGAGAAGAAATAGACAGAGCTGCAGAACAAATTTCAAGAGAAGGATACGCCCGCCGCCTAAACAGGTCCTTTGTAAAAAGATGTAGAGCATGCATAAGGGCTAATGGCGGGAATTTTGAACATTTATATTGATAAAAAATATCTTATTTTTATGATAAATGTTCAAAATTCCCGCCATTAGCCCTTAAATTCAAATATCACGCAGCTGCGAGAAGAAATAGACAGAGCTGCAGAACAAATTTCAAGAGAAGGATACGCCCGCCGCCTAAACAGGTCCTTTGTAAAAAGATGTAGAGCATGCATAAGGGCTAATGGCGGGAATTTTGAACATTTATTATAAAAAAAAAGATATTTTTTATCCATACTGTCTTGTATTTTTATCCATTGTATTCTGGCGTAACGTATTAGTTCGTTATTCAAATTAACCAACCAACCAAAGTCTTACTTAGTTACTTTATGTCGATATAATTTTAGTATAGCAAAACTCAAAAAATTCGACCTTGGTGCATTAGAATTATCATAAAAAAATATATTTTTAATGTAATGTCAAACAATTATACCATTTTAGAATGGGGAAAAAACTGACAAAGCTCGCCGATAGAGGTGCTGATATCGCTTGACTCATACTAACTGTCAAAACGTATAGAAAAAAATGTTTACGTGAACTAAAGATAAGATTATTAAAAAAATGCCGCGTTGTGTGGCGATTGGTTGCAATAATAATAAAAAATAATTTCCTAAAGATTCTCGGATGAAGAAGACGTGGGAAAAGTTACGTTTCCAATTATGTACTTTTCAACTTCGCCTTTAATTGAGGAACAGTCCAAGTCGCATACATTTTCCATTTAACAATTTTACAGAAAAAAAAACTAATTTATAACACCTCGATAATAAAAAACTCGGAACTGTTATGAGTCAAGCATCCGTAGCGCCATCTGCAAATAGCTTTGCGTTTTCTTCCCCATTGTCAATAACTAAGAATTTTTTTAAAGTTGTTGGCACGATCAGCTTAATAAATTTTTTTACACCACTGCACAGGCTATCGAAGTTGACTATTCGAAAAAGTTTTTGTAAAAAATTTGCAAAACTTATTTTTTTACAGGATTTGCCAGCACTTTTAGAAATAATTTACTATTGTGTTTGATGAATTATGTATCCACGAGTATTTAAAAAAACAGGACTTAAAAATGTCATAATTTGTAGGAATGGCATGCATTAAACTGAAGGTCTTTTTTTTTCGAAATAAAACTAAAAATACCGATATCACAAAAATGGTGGGACTTTTACTAGAAAACATTTTTGGTATGTAGTAGGAAATGATTCGACCAATCCGCAGGTGAAGGATTATCCTTCACTTTTTGGACACCCTGTATAATAAGCAAAAACCACCAGCCCCCGATGCCTACGCTGCGACGTTGCGCGCACGCACAAATCACAGGATCGATCGTTGGCGTTTTCGGCTGATTTTGGTTTCCCCCCCCCCCCCACAAATGGCGCCCGGGCTCGCACCACCACCGCCACCACTAAGGCCGCCACTGCCACTAAAACGGAGTCAATATTAATGTTAAATTATGTAATATTACTGTGAATTTAAAGGAGCCGCCATTAAGGATTACTAGTTTAATTTTATCCTAAAGGTCATATGTATGACGCATTTCCTAAACTTAATTAAAATCTTATTGTAATAATAGGTGTACACACATTCACAGCAAAATATTTATATTTAAAAGCACATACAATGACATAATAAATAGGTACTCAAGCCGATTTCGGATTTTTCAACTTGATACGTCTACGCGTTCCTGAGAAAAAGGGTCTTGACAGACAGACAGACGGACAGACAGACGGACAGACGAAAAGATAACGAAATGATCCTATAAGGGTTCCTTTTTCCCTTTTGAGGTACGGAACCCTAAAAACTAATATTTTGGATAAAAAAAAACGATAGAACTTTTTAATCTATTTTTTATTTAGTAAATAAATTGCGAAAGCTACGAGACTAGAGAATTCAAGGAATGTTTGTGTCTTTTTATTTTGTGACATAACATATCGACCACTTTAGTCCGTCTTTCTAACTCAAATAAATAATTTAAAAAGTAAATGATTATTTTAACTTCACTTATTCATAGATCAGTCACCGGAAATAGCTGAATGAGGCTTCGGGGTCTATTTACGGTCCGTTTATGACCGACTTCCGGTACGATCTTCAGCATCGGCCACCGGAAGACGAAGAGTGCCGCTTTCGTGTCGAGAATCACTTAAGAAAAAGTGTTTCAGGGTTAGTTTTTAGGCGGAAAACACACTGCTCCGCTCACCGCGGCGAATTGCGGTGGAGCGGATTTAAACTTTGTACTGTAAAACGTTGATTTGTATACAAAAACCGCGGAGTACCACACACTGGCACCGCTTCTCCGCCCGGAGGCGCGATTCGCACGACGGATCCGCGCTCCCGGATGGAGACGCGGTGCGATTCGCTGGGTACCACACACTGATGACGCCGCTTCTCCGTCCGGAGGAACGATTCGCGTGCGATCCGCGCTAAAACGAAACAGAACTACTGCTTCAGAACAAGGTCGGTAGGACAACAAATAGAGTCGTCTCTACTTTTTTTTGTACTATGGGAACAAGAGACTAAACCAGAGACTGACAGAGTGTGTGGTACCTACTATCGCATAATAAATGTTATAATATGTGATTTACTCAATAATGTTATTATTAGTAACGAAACAATGTAATAATAGTAAAAAAACCTCTTAGATTATTTTTTTTATCTTTTGTTCCAACTACCAGACGATCTTACATCAACTCCCTGAGCGAAGCCGGGCCCTCCAGCTGGTGAAGATATAGTTCACTTCGATGTTTTTTTAAGAATGTTTGCCGTAGTAAAAAATATTTGCGTTAAAAAATGAAGTAGAAGCGACTTCACTATCAACTCGGTTCTAATCGAAACGCTGTGACGTGGAATGCCACAGAACACAGAGATAACAGTAAGTAAAGTACTCCTGCTACGCGAAAGTTGTTTAACATGAAAAAACGGGCAATTTGCGTTAATAATACTGATAATTTGCAAAGAAATATTTAGAAATTAATATATTTATTAATCAAACCCGTTTCGTTATTCTATAACATACATTTTGTTGCTTTGATTTACTGAGTTTGCTTGCTGTTTTTCCGTGATTGAATCTTTACGCTGTGGTTTTGCATACGCATAGGTCAAGTTAGACTGGATGGAAAACATAGTTATATGAAACCATCGCGACTTACCATTCAAGGTTGACCTCTGTTGACAGAGATGTATACGTATTTAAAGGATAAAATACTACCCTGCTTTTTGGAAGGAGTATTGTATGGAATTCAGTTGCTATACCTATTCTTGTTCTGAACTTGTTACAAACAAAAACAACCCTTGTTACATACATACACGTTCGAATATTAGATAAACGTATGACGAAAATCGTCGTGCACCGCAACTTCGGACGAAATTCGGACGGAAATCGCCCGGCGGTGGCGCGGAATCCGCGTCTTCGTCGTGCACTGCAGCTACCGACGAAATTCCGACGGAAACCGTCCGGTACAGCGGATCGCTGCCGCATGCGAATTTCGTCGCTCCGCGCTCCCGTCCGAATTCCGCCTCAGTGTGATATCCGCGTTAGTTCTTTTTTATTTATTTCAAGGGCTTTATCGTATTACCAGTTGGAATTATTGTATTGCGATTGGGGGAAAATACCCAAAAAATAATAATTAAAAAATAAAAACATGACCGCGACTCTCAAGAAATAGCTGAAAGTAGAAATATGGCAGTATTCTACCGAAACGATTCTATTATTAAAAGTTTTTAGTAGAAAAGAGCGAAATTTTAAATATGGTCAAAACGTTAAATTTCCTCTTTGTCCAGTATCTTCATAATTAAAGTTTTAAATTAGAACTGTTTTTAAAGTAAACCCTAAATGTTTGAAGCCTTCGTGTGTTTAAAAAAAAAACTTTTTGAGTGTTAGAAAAACCTTCAATTGAAAGGGAAATGTAATGGCTTCAAATGTTATCCTTACCTCCAGGGATCCTAATGTTGTAAATAATTTAGCTATTCAAAATCATGAGTCTAAATATTAGATTAGCTTTTCGAATAATGGGTTCCCCCTTTTCTACAATTAATTTTTACTTTTATCTCTTTTGAATCCTTTCTTTCTTTATTCTTATTTTTGTATATTTTATTTACAGACATGAAATTGTTTAATTCATTTATTGATCTAGCATTAAGATGTAATAGAATACTTATAAGCCTTTTTTTATGTGTTGGAGGGAGTTTCTTTAGGGCCTGCCGTTTCTTCTCACTCCGCAAACACTTCCCGAAACGGTGGGTATACGAGTTCCGAGTGGTAGGAACCTCGTATTAGGTAGATAAAAGAATGACGTTCGAAAAGTGTACACTGCTACCTACTTCGAATAAAATATTTTCATTCATTCATTCAAGTCGGGAAGTAAATGTTACCTGCAAAGGTGCCATTCACCACACACTAACTAGCTATCCATCTTCGGTACCCTCGAGAGTGCGGCATTGGTTTACGGGCCTTTGTACCACCCGGTACTTATACAGCCCTCATAAAGATAGAAGGCCGCAAAGTATTATACAGGGTGTAACAAAATTGGTGTAGGACCCGTTAACTGGGGATTCTACTCATCGTACTGAACAACTTTTGTTCTACGACTTTGCTCAAATCGCAAAAAAAAAAATTAAACTCTACATACAAAAATGGAAAAAAATTGCAAAACAGGTGATCAATTTGTATGCGGAGAGTACAAAAATTTTTTTGCGATTTGAGCGAAGTCGTAGAACAAAAGTTATTCAGTACGATGAGTAGAATCCTCAGTTACCGGTCCTACACCAATTTGCTTACACCATGTATATGGAGTTTCCGTATACTTTGCGGCTTTCTTTTTTATGAGGGTAGCATGCCCCAGGACCACTTTATACATCACACCGAAACAGCAAGTGGGGATAGGTCTATTCCATGATTTATTGACGAAAGGAGGTTTTCGTAACCCGTATAGTAAAAAAGAAACAAAATACGAAGCTCTCTGAATAAAGGTAAAGTAATTTTAGAGGTTTTCTTAAGTGAAAATATATTTTACCTAGTTCAACTGAACCCCTCCATCCAAATACGTATATCCCTTACAGTGCTAATGCGAGAAAATTATTACACTGTACTCGTAACTAGCTTTTTCCCGGTTGCATGGACTTTCCTAGATGCGCAGTGCACGGGTCGCTTGTTTGCGAGCATACGAGTTTTTCGGGATAAAACTATCCTATGTTGTCCCTCCTCATAACATTCCCATACCGTAACAAACTTGTCGACGACGAAGGTTGGCTTCCAGTCCTGCGAGACTGGCAGCTCATTATAAATAGTTTTTGTACATATTAAAGTAGAAGTAAGCAAATTCAAAATTGCTATGACGTACTTTGGCAGTTCTTTTTCTAGTATAGTAAGTGGTGGTTGTGTTTATATGTATATTTATCTTACCTTTATTAGTGAACCGTCGACTTACAGCCAGGTACAGCGGACATGCGACTACTTTTCGATACCCTAAATGGACACATTGACTGCCCTGATCTCTTGGCACGAATTGGACTAAAGGCTCATCCCAAACGCACCCGTAACCCACAACTTCTTTATTCCAGCTACCCACGCACAAACTACGCGCAAAACTCTACAGTTCATCGCATGGTCTTATCCTTTAATAAGCAGTTTGCCAAAACCGACATATTATCTGTTCCGCGAGGTAAGTTCCTTAATAATATAGTAAGTTCTCTCGATTCAACATCCTCTCAAGCACTCACACACACTCACACATACACACACTCTCTCTCACCAATACACAAACACACATACTCGGAAGACGCAGATAGATAGTTGAATACAATTTTTTTGTTATCAACCTTTTCATAGTTTGTTTTTTTTTTCTCTCATTCACTTATGTTATTTGTATGTCATACTTTGTAACTGGCTTTAATTTATTTTAATAAGATAATCAAATCCAAATGTAGTAATGCTGTAAAGTATGCTGGAAGAATAAAAAAAAAAAAAGTATAGCCTAAACCTGAGAACGAGTTTCCTTTAAACCAGCCCCTTTAACCCTATAGTTCACAAAACTATTACCTCACGACTTTTCCGTTACTAAGTAGCGCTACTTTCAGACTTCCTTTTATGTACATGTGAATCATATTACTCCACATATACATTTTAGCATTCTCATCTGCCATGTACTATAGTCGGGTTTAAATTTTCTTACCCTTAAATTGTTTCACATGCAGCAAATACGGAAGCCTAAAATAATTTGTAAATAAATATATACTTATATTTGTATCTTATTTTGAACAGACCGGGCAAACAACATTTTAAAACAAAACTTTTCCGCAAGTTATGATCATGTTTCCTAGAACAGAATCGCGATACGGACCGGCATCTTGCCGCAGCACTCGTTTCACCGCTAAACTTGTACTACAAAGATATTAAACTATAGACGTGAAGGATATCTGCAATTCATTGATATCTCAGAATATCAAAGACTGACAACTTATCAAACATCTAAGTAACTACTCGTGAAAAGAGTATCACTTTTCACGTGGAAAATAAAAGTACGATAGGTTGTTTTCCATTGCACCCTATCTATTGTTAACAGCCCATATCTCTCCTCTCTGCTGGGGCACAAGTCTCTTCCCATACCTCGAGAAGATTTAGTCATATTCCACACACGGGGCCAAGGCCGGATTGGTAGAAGTTGTCGGATTAATAGTCAAATCCAGTGTTAGAACTTTTCAAACCACCTAGGCCTCAGACATAGCTTAACGACTGTCATTTAGTGATAGCACCAACGGCTTAACGAGCCTTGCGAAGCACGCAAATGGTCGAGATAATTGCCAATAACTTCAAACCTATTCAAATTATGACGGTATCTGTAGTCAGTTAACCAGCGTGATCGACGCGAACACACAATCCTCACTGAGCTACGACCGACCACTTCATGCATCCTTCATGCTCTACTAAAACGCGGTCATGATTTACTGGAATGATTGATGCTGCTTTCATATATGCAAAATGGGTGGTGTAGATCCTGAGATTATTCACCCTTTAATGCACACATATTCCGCCAAGCCGTTAAACTGCATATATAATCAGACTGGAGGAGAAAATGATTATGCTTATAGTCCTGTATTAACATTTTTTTTGAACCTCATTCTTATGTTACATTGTCTCTGGTAACATCAAAGAAAGGTTGTTTCTTTCTAGAATACTTTAAAAAAACATCTATAACTATAACAACTCCTTCTATCTGTTTACTACCTCTGCTTCTTCGTCCTTCTTATGTCTATTGCTATCTGAAAAAGAAACAGATACCCCCAAAAAAATATTCTGATTGAACAGTTGATTTCTAAATTTAGTGTTGGCAGTAGCGTAGCAAGGCGTGGGCGAAGTGGGCCCTCGCCCACGGCCTCGCGCTCAAGGGGGCCTCGCGCGAGGCCCTACCTAAAATGCTAACGTAAGGGGGTCACATTATTTCATAAAATCTTGTAATTAAGGAGGCCGCGCGCGAGGCCCCCTTCAGTGCTTTATGTGGGTATGGCTAAAAATAAAAATGGCAAAACTGTATACAATCAAGTAATAACCATAAAAACATTTGAAATCCAATTGTTCCATTTTATTTATAAAGGAATAATATTTTTACATTACAAATAGCGTCGCGCGAGGCCCCTGTGACTATTAAGTATAGCTAAAAAGTAACTGTGATAACCTATACTCTATGAATAAAACCGCGATGGCTATCATAGTGGGGTCTCGCTCGAGGCCCCCTACTAGGATGCTGACTGCTGACTTACCTTAAAGTTAAACGTCAGTGCTCTGTTAGATGACGTTAATTTGACTATAACTTTAATTGTGTGTATTTGTGTAGTTTTTAGCCAGTTTTTGTATGAAATAGGGTGATAGACGTTTAACCTTAAGTTGTAATATTTTTATATTAAATAAGATCACGCGCAAGGCCCCCTTGAGTGTAAATATAGTTAAATAAGCATAGCTAAAAAAATACTGTAACAACATGAAATATATTCAACCAAAACTACCGATAAACAGTGGAAATCCAGTTGTTTCTTAGACTGCGAGCTAATAAGTGGGAATGTTTTTAAAGTAAAATTGGCTCCGCGCGAGGCCCCTCTTAGTGCTGACCTGAGTATTAAAAAACATTAAAAACTATTTGAGGAATAGCATCTCTTTGCTTTAGCAATACAGGATGTTTAGCAATACAGGATGTTTAGCAATACAGGATGTTAACAAAAGTCTGTTTTAAATTTTAAGAGGTTACTCAGAATCAATTATAGAATACAGGAAAAATATTGAAAAAATCCGCTCAACTTTTTTTTACTGTATTGTCAATCGCAGCAGAGTTGGCTTCAAAAATCTACTACATGTCTATAAGGATATAATACAGGACTTAAGCAAAACGAAGACCCGAAAGCCATTGAATGAATGAATGAAAACACTTTATTGCACAACATTAAGAGGAAAATATTACATGATAAGACAGTTATACATGAAGGCGGTCTTGTCGCTGTGATCTCTTCCAGACAACCTTTGGGTGGAGGAAATTGCGTAATAACATATTTGAGGGGTGGTGCGCAACAAAAAAAAACCATAAAATAACAATTAAAACTAAATACTGAACTTAAGAAACTCCTAATATATACTTATTACTACATAAATACATACATACATTATATATAACATGTACTATACTAACATATTATACATAATCTACAATGTGATACTTAATAACCAAATATGTACAACCAAAGACAATAAGTGACAGCGTAAATAACTTAGAGAGTTAAAAAGTGCTCTTTCACTTGTAACTTGAAGATATTGAGAGAAGGAGAACGGCGAATAAATTCAGGAAGAGAGTTCCACAGTCGGATAGAACGAATAGTGAAAGAATTAGAATAGAAATTTGTGGAATGAGCAATTATTTTTGTAAAATGATTAATATTTTCCAATGCATTCCCACAGATTCCTTCCCGAGCTGCTGTTTATTCTCAGTTAATTTGTTGTGCGTTTTTTATTCAGTTTGTTTTGTGTAATACTCAGTATCGGGCTTGAAGAATTAAGTACGAAGTGAAAAAATATTTTTTTGTGTAATAAATTAGAGAAGTAATTAAATGGTTTGCCGTTATTTAATTTGGTTAGCAACAAAAATCTGCTAATTAATCATTGAGACAGAAAACAAATATTTTGTCTGCAACAAATAAAAATCTTGCTGCAAAAAATCTTAATATTGTCAGCAATTTAACTAGTATGCAGACAGCTTGTAATATTATGTGTCTGCTCAATAAACATTCGCGATATTAAATAATTACTCGGTTAGCAAGATTTTATAATTGGTCAGTAGATAAAACATGTACATAAAATAAAAATATATCGTATATAGGCAGTTTATCTGATAGGTACGCATATTTTACAAACGGTTACTTATATGAATAATTAGGTTGCGTTTGTATTGAAAAAAAAAGCAGGATTTTTCGTTAAAGTGGGCGAAGCAAAATGCTGACGCGTGACACGATACGTACGGTACACGGTACGTACGTACTGAAAAAAAATTTTAGTGGCGCCCATTTTGTGCTTGACGAGTAAAGTTTATTTATTTAATGAATTTCTGCTAACAGTCTGAGTGCTTACCATTTGATTAAATGTGGTTCACCCAATGCAGCCAAAATATGTAATTGGTGTTCCAAAAAGATTTCGAGTAGTCCAGTATGACATTAACTGCTGATCGAATCTGAAATGTTTGCTGGTCATAAGTTGCTGACCAACTAGTTATTTTGTCTGACCGAATATATTTTTTTGCTTACAAAATTACGAATATTTTGCTAACCGTTTAAATGATACCCATAAAATTATTCGACACACATTTCAGTTTTTAAGCACTGGAAATAAAACCGTGAAATGACTGACCATCTTATCATACCTATGTAAAAATTTCTGAAAGGTAGGGGGCCTCGCTGTGCGATTTCGCCCACGCCTAGATTACACCTTGCTACGCCACTGAGTGTTGGAACTATATTTGTAATGGTTTTTAGATTTTAACATTTATGCAATTTCTGCGGAATAATAAGATAAGATAAATATACTTTATTGCACACCAAAAGAGTACAAATAACAACGAAAACACATAAAAAATTTGAAACATTGAAATGCAAAGGCGGTCTTATGATAATTTGATCATATTTGGGATATTATTATTGGTAGTGTTCGCACAACATATGCGGTTCCCCATTGTGTTGGGAAAACTTAGTGAACCCGCTTTCATCTTCGGAATCATCATCACTTACCACCAGGTGAGATAATTCCATTAACTTATCAGTTGTGGAAAACAAAGATTTGTAAGCAATGGTTGAAAAATCTGGTATTTCTAAGGGTTCCGATCCGAAATATTTGATCCTTTTGGACCGGAATCATTTCCGAAGATAAAACATGCAAAAGTATCATCGACATAGAAACAAATGGACAGCGTGGTCAGCGCTCAAAAGTGTCCGAACCAAAAGAGTAGTAAAACGCAAAAAGAGGTCTAATTTCGCGCCAGTCTTAATTTGGTCGGCCGGCTGACTGCGCGTCCAAAATGGCGTACTGCGTCGTGAAAAGTTGTAAAAACTATTCAAGTAAAGTGAAAAAACAGGATGGAGTATCATATTTCCGGTAAGTTAACTCTTGCTTTATCATTTTGAAGTATTGTTTTGCTAAGAAGCACAGAAGTTTATTTTAATTCGAATTACGCATTTAGTTTGATTTCCATGAGCGAACAATCGAACATCACAACTTTGGAGGAAAAATTTTTTAGAGTCGCTTTCAAGTATAAAGTTTCTTATTAAAATATTTTGTTAATTTTTTTTATTGTTTTTATTACATGAAATATTTTATTTATTTTAGCTTTTCCCGAGATCGTTGTGCACTATAGCCGAATCGTGACGAGAGGAATACTTTGTTCCGAAAAAAATCCACTTTGTTTGCTCGAATCATTTTCACCCTGTATAATTCATATTTAAGCGTGTTTCTGTGTTTGTTATAAAAAAATAAACAAGATTCTGCAAAAATAAAAAATACTTATAAAACATAGCCAACAGTTGTCCTGCGAGTTAGGTACCCTTCGCGAAAAGGAAAAAAACATTATAAGTGAAAGCTAGTCCATCACTTCTCTGTCTTCACTCGAAGCTGCGTAAGGTGAAGTACGTTCCAGTCGATGCTTCGTATGATGATAAATTGTTGCAAACAAAAACAACCGTAATGCAATGACACACGATCTAAATTCAAATGTGTTGTTTCTATGCATATAACTACGTGTGTATAGGTTAACTTCGGACGCTTTTTTCGTGAATTATGTACTAGACCCGTCGTCCATTTGATTCTACGTCGATGAAAAGTATCTATAAACAAAGCATCGGCTTTCTTCTCAATAAAGAATAATTAAACGGAACTTTGGAAGGATTCAGTCAATCAATAGAAAGTTTCAAATTTTCCCTTCTCAATCAAAAATTTAGCAGTTCCAGTTTAATTCTCAATTTTATAAGCAACTCAACGTCAGGGTATATAATCAAAAGTTTTCTGTCCCGCGGGACGAATGCTGCAGACCGGGGCGGGCGGGAGCCCCCAGTAACCCCTGAGGGCCCCAGCCAGCTATAGGCCACTTATCAGCCGCTATCGCCATTGTAAACGTGTTCCTCATTCCCTTGAAACTGGCTGGAGCTCGGGATAGTTCGCAGAATAACAATCAGATTGACAAATTTGAATTAAAGACCAAAAAGGAAAAATATTTTATTAACAAAAATACGTCTGGTATGACCATATACTCTGGTAGTTACTGTATTATAGAGATTTGAATAACTTTGAAGTATACCGGGTAGGCAGAAAACGTAACCAAGCAATAAGTTGACAAGCAATAATAATATATTAATAATGGGTAACAATCACCGAAAAGGGCTACAACTCAGCATGTTCTATTTTGCACATATTAATTTACTAGATGGAAAAAGTTGGGAGTTGTGACGCCCGCAGAACTTTTGTTTCTTTAAAATACCACACAAGCAAGATATAAATAACCTATGTTTTTAAAAACGACCATCATCATCACAAAATACGTCAAATCAAGGTGTCTATATGTCAACTGGATGAAAACGAATAAAAAACCGGCCAAGTGCGAGTCGGACTCACACAAAATATGATGTATCAAAAAATTTTTGGTTTTTGGACTTTTCCCTTTATCTGTGCTATAAGACATTGCTTCCTGCCAAATTTCATGATTCTAGGTATATGGAAAGTACCCTATAGGTTTTGATTCCCATGCGAGTGTCCAAATATGCGGCATAAACGGCCGTATCTCTTGATTGCGTTGGCATAGAAGTTTGTTTTTTTCACAGCTTCAAGGTATTGCAGACCTGAGTATTTGATATAAATTTCAAATTGATACGTCTACGCGTTCCTGAGAAAACGGGTCTTGACAGACAGACAGATGGACAGACAGACGGACGGACTACAAAGTGATCCTATAAGGGTTCCTTTTTTCCTTTTGAGGTAAGGAACCCTAAAAAGTGAACTAGACCTGACGGAAAGTCTTCATAAACTATACAGCCTAACTAATAAATAAAAATATCTCGAGAAATATCGAACTATTTAAAAATTCAAAAATACGGGTTTTTTTTCATAAAACCTGGCGGTCAACATTTTGAAATATCAATCATCCTATCCATAGAGATCTCAATGAGTCCTATCCCATAATATGACGCATTTGGGCACTGAGCATTGAAGGAACGTGAACCTATTCATTTATTACCTAACGAGATTCAGGAAAAGGGTTCATTAGCCTATATTTTTCCCTTCTTACTTTTGTGCCTACTTTCCTATTCCGATCAGAGCCCATGATTACTATTTGCACAGAGTAATTGTAACAAAAATAATAAATAAGTAAGGGTTATCCCTTATGAACATAGTTGTTAACGGGGTAACATACAGAACTTAATATATTTTTTAAATATACTTTAGGTTTGGTTAGAAAAATGAAACGGATAGGATTCGAGATATCATCTACTTATAGTAAGAACTTATGATAGGCCCAGTAATTCTAACTTTGTTTACACACAAAATGTAACAAAATTTGTCTAGGACCGTTATCCGAGGATTCTGACTTTCCTAAAAATAGCAAACCAATCAAATGTTTAACCAGTTTTGTAAGAAGATTCCAATTTTTATATTGAGAACTAGCTTCTGCCCGCGACTTCGTCATCATATTTTTTATTATTTATTATATGACGTCACAACGTTTATGACTCCCCCTACCCCTTGTCACATAACGTCACACTTCGTTGACCCCTCCCTCCACCTTAACGTGTGACGTAATTTATGGATGGCCCCTATAACCAATTTACTGTACCTATTTAAAAAAATATTTTTCCTTTCACAGACATGGGCCAAAGAACCCTTTTTATCCTAGCCCAAAGAATATAGGGTGACTTTAAAGTTCTTGATACCAAAGGATGTGCATGTGCTCATGATGATAGCCTTTCGTATCAAGAACTAATTTAAAGTCACCCTATATACGAGTAATCACTACGTTTTAAGTGTAGAGAGTATTAATCAGACATATGCAGCAGCGAACACCAAGGTTCCTGTCCTGCCATGAAAGTTACTCTCTTCATACAACGAGTTGTGCTAGCCTGCCTTACCGGCTACGCGAGAAAAATACGCTTACAGCTCGCGTCACGTAAAAAGAGCGCTGGCGGGCATTCCGAGGACAGAACAGTTCACTCTGACAATAGGATAGCTTATTATAAATCGCGTAAGTGTGAAAGAGAGGGTACTAAACAATTGCTGTCAGAGTGCATCCTCGGAACGCCAGCCAGCGCTCTTTTTACGTGACGCGAACTATACAAGATATTGCTCTGTATAAACTACATTTGACAGCTTCTGTGGCAAAATTCGACGAACATAATAATATCAACTGACGTACAGATAAACAATTTTCCTTTTTTATAATAGTAGTAGTAAATAAAATTTTAAACAATTATAAAATTAAGACTTTTTGCATGCTATTAAGAGAAATGGCTAAACATGAGTGGTATGTAAGACCTTTGGCAAATAAATAATAAAAAATCCTTTACAGCTATAGCAGTAGAGAGTAATAAATAACAAAAGTCGGTGTATGCTAGAACGGCTCATACACACTAGACTAACTTTAAAAAAAGCAGGATATAAGATATATCCATATATATCCTTTTTATATCATTGATATGACTTACTTGACGTCCCCTAGGTGGGGCAGAGGGCGTCTACAGTGCTTTGCCATTGCGTTCTATCTTGGGCTACGCGCTTCACTTCGGGCCATGATAACCCGATCTTCTTTATATCAGCTGCCACTGAGCGCCGCCAGGATTGTTTGGGACGGCCACTGCGTGATATTTTTGGTAACCCTCCACGTCTCGCACCCGTATATCACCCGGTCACCCTGAACTTCTAGAAATATCATTGATATATATCATGATATTTATTGGTAGATATATATCAGAGGACGTCTTTCGGCTGATAGATAGATAGATAGATATATCAATGATTCATTCTATAAATACACACATAAAAACTCGTTTTTACTCGTATTTAGCGAAACGCTGACTATGTTGACTGAAACTTAATGAGCCAGCTGTCAGTGATAGTGTTATGGTGAGTGATGATGACTCCAATAAAAAAATGTGTTTATTTCTAATTTTATTATTTATTCATTAAACAAATAATCAGTTTTATTTATGATAAATGTTTTTTTATATGATCTCCATTCCATTTATATTTTTAACACAAAAATTGTATGAATCTTGAATTAAACTTTACGATGTATTTACAAACATAAGTCAGATTTATTGATATATATCGGATATATATCAAAAATGGATATATATCCGATATATTATATCATAAATATCGGATATTTTCTAACCCTGAAAAAAAGCAAAATAAATTGACACGTGCAGTCACATCAGTAGAAACTAGCAACAGTTAGAAAATAAACTATTTTATACTATTGCGTATCCTACCTACCTACCTCCACTCCGAATAAGTAACTTAAGCATCGTATTAGGTAAGTAAGTTACCTCTCGTTTCTTTTCCTTTTTCTTTCTTATGTAATTAATTGAACAAGGCACGTGTTCCGAATTGCGTGATCTGAAAAGGCCAGAGACAATTGATGATGGTTCGGAACTGAAGGCGAAGGTAATATTTTTTCAGTTTGCAACGAAATTGGTGTAGGACTAGAGATGTAAAAAACGGTTTTTTTTCTGTGGTGAAAAAAAACGAAAAAAACGGTTTTTTTTCAAGTGTATGAAAATAAAAATATTCTTAGTTGATTATCCTTAAATAAGTATTACTTGATATATCAATGTTTTGTTTATTAAATTTGAACATTTGGAACTAACGTTTTTGTGGTTTTTAGCTCAAAATAGTTGGCACTCACTGATATTTAATGTTTACTAAGGGACAAGATTTCTCGAATCCTTGTTTGGTTCATGTTTTGGTTTAGATTTTTTATAATGAAGAATTTTATTGATTTTATCAATTAAAATTACAAGAAAACCATCACTTTTAATGTTTTATTCAATTTCAATTGTATTTTTCGTTCTCTGAAAAAAAAAAACAAATTTAGAAAAAAACGAGGGTGCCATGTTTTTTTTCAAGTTTTTTTTTCAAAATTGTGAAAAAATTTTTTTTTTTTTTTATTTACATCATCACTATGTAGGACACGTTAACTAGGGATTCTGCTCAACATTTTGAACAACTTTTGATCTACAGCTTTGTTCAAATCATAAAAAAGTGACTTTTCAAACAAACTGATCAACTGTTAGGCCATTTTTGTATGAAAATAGATTGTTAGGATGGGACCGGGAGAGGCGAACAGACAAACTACACGTTTCATTAATACATGTATAGTATAATGCAATTATAAATGTGTAATCAAATGGATTTATAATACTAATTTAACCTACTTAATGCTATATAGGGTCCTTCTAAAATACCTGAAAAAAAATTAACCACGGCTTCTACTCATAAATCTGAACAACTTTCCCTAAGGAACCTATACTCATTTCGCAAAAAAAATATTTGGACTTCCCATAGAAAATTGGTGGTTCCGTTGATTAATTAGTACGAGGACTCCAAAAATTTTTTGCGAATTGAGTATAGATTCCTTAGGGAAAGTTATTCAATTTCATGAGTAGAAGCCGTGGTTTAAATTTTTTCAGGTATTTCATAAGGACCCTATATGTATGGTGCGTCATATCCTCCTTGGTCCTCAAGTCCCCTATAGGGGACATTTTCCGTGGGGCTTTCCCTGGCGATCTTTTCAATAAAAATTATTGCAATGCATTGAATAGATACAGAAAAAGTGTTACATAGAGGACAAACAAAATATATGTATATTTAACTTATATAAAAACTCCTTAGTACGTCGAAGCAATTTTTTTCAGTGTTATAAACGAAATTATGCTTCAGAACTGAGGAGGATATACTACAAGATTATTTGTAACGTTGCTGACATTATTATTTGCCATGAATATAGTTTATGAATAAATATGTATTGCTAATAGTTTGTTTCACTGTATTGGACTCAAATAAAAAAATTGTAACAACTTTACTCTTTACTTTACTTTACTTTCGTTCGAGAAGAGATTTTTCAAGATAATGCCTTTTGCGCTAATAATTCGAGCTAATAAAATCATTCGAGGTTTTATAGCATCAAGCTAGTGAATCTTGGAGCTCATTAGAACCTTCCTTTTGGTGCTTCCCTTATCTAATCTAAATCTGTATGAAGGGATGACACCTACACCTATCTTATACCTTTGACAACTGCGTGACAACTACGATAAGTAAAAAGGTTGTTACAAAGTATGTATAATTATGTCTTTTGATTTGTTTATTCTGTTTATAAAACCCTCATAAAATTGGTATGTAACTTAAACAGCTAAAACCTCTCCATTTTCCCTTACACTCTGTTATACAGCTATAACTAGGCTCATAATCCTGACACTTTTTATTGTACCTTCATATAGATAATGGTATCACTTATAGAACAAAGAACACGCTCGCATGTCACCCGCCAGCCTGATAGATGTCTCATACAATCTCGCACGCGGTTAGGAGACAATCTACTCCGTCAAGCCGAACGAAACGAGACAGGGGCGGCTACAGCACTTTGTCACCAACACTTGGAATAAAAGGCCTTTATGTTGCAGTTATAGATATCATTTTGCCCCAAGATAAAACTAGGGACAGATAATTTCTTATGGAAGCACCGTGTCCTCCTCATTCTTATCCCAGGAATTAGAAAAAAAATTGTTTGCGTCAGAGTAGTAGGTTTCTTCTAGTTCATCGCCGCTAAAATTCCACTTTCGAATTCTAATGTCCGAAGTAAAGAGCTTGTTAAGTCTTAAAAATGGGGAGCAAAGAAGTTGCCCTAATTCTAATATCTCATTCATCATAATCTACTTAGTAATTTAAGCGCTACTGTGGAACATTATTATATTATCGACTGCTAAAAGCAAAACCATTCCTTTTGACATCGCCTTATTTGGATAAAAATAAAAATCTATCAAATTACCTATTTAAAAATCTCGATACAAAAGGGTGATTTGAAACCCCTGTGTGTCTGTCTGTGCCATCGAAAGTAGTCGACCAAATCTGTTTAATGCAATATTTAAATTTATTGGAAATCGTTTTTTGCGATTATTCTTAGCTCTCAATTTGATCGGTACAGTGATTTGTAGTTATTCGATTTTACACTCGTGTTCTACTATTTTATTATTACATCATAACTTAATTTTTAATTTATTTATCAAGAAAGAAAGAAATCTTTACAATGGTTTTAATAGGCTAAATACGGAGATAACTCGATTTACACACTTTACTACTGATATAATTATAAGAAAAGATACCCATTATAGGAATGTTTGTACTGACTGTTCTAAAAGTAGGCATACTGAAAAAGTTGTCAAAGGTTCCCGAGATCGTTCGGAGTACAAAAAATATTACGCGCGACTTGTAAGATGTAAATGGGGACTCCAGTTTCTTTGCAAAAAAAGCTTTGTCCCTTGAGAAAGTCACAAAATTATCTAATTCAATGAATGATCATAAATTCGTGATTTTCAATTTGCATATTGAGTTGATTTCGGAATTCGTAGGGAATCTCTCAATTAGTATAATGAATGTATTAGTAATGTAATCCCAAGACCCTGACCCTAAAAGGGTATTTGACTCTATCAAAATTAAATTGAAAAATATTATTCACTTGATAGCATTTGTCCTAGAATAGCGAAAAATATTACTGGACTGATGTTTTTGTTCATTTTAAATTTTATAATCATTACAATCAGAAAATAAGTTCGTCAAAGACTGTGACGTCACACGCCAGTAACACGAACAATTTAGGAACAAAATGTCGTTGTTGGCAGTTGATAAAAAGTCACTCAAATGACTAGTAGTCAAATACCGAATTAAACCTATACGTGTTGCCCAGTTTGACATTTGAAAATGCGTTTGAAATTTGAAAGGGTTACTCAGAATCAAGTTTAGAATATAGGAAAAAATATTGAAAAAATCCGACGTATTTTTTTTTCAGTTTCCCATACAAATTCTTGATTCACTATTCAGATTTAGTATAGGAAACTAAAAAAAAATGTAGATCGTATTTTTTCAATATTTTTCCTGTAGTCTATGCTTTATTAAGAGTAATAATCCCTTAAAATTTCAAACGCACTTTTTTTCAACCTGTATACAGGGTGTAAAAAGACCACGCCCGTAAACTTTAACAGGATGTTGAAACGGAACAATTTATCCCATAAAACCTCTAACGCATTCGGAAAAAAACGGATTTTCTACAAATTGAATGGCCAATCTGCCGATTTTGTATGGGGAGTAGTTTTAAAAAAATTCTGTATGAGTGTTTTAAGAAAAGTCAAGATTCATGAGTAGAAGCGACGACTACATTTTTTAGGTATTACAGGATGACTGAATGCAATAAAGTATATTGAAATGAACTTACTCTATAATAATATAAGAAGGATCCGATACTGCACTGACGCCGGCCCTGAGAATACTTAAAGATTGACCCTGATTGGCCTTTTGAGAGACGATTCGGTTCCATTACCGCGGTAAGTATAGAGTAGGCTTATAATACTGCCTTGCTTACGATAAGAGCAGTAACTCTGTGAAACACACTTTCGAGTTTTCGTCACATTTTTGCACTTTGCATTTTTAAATACGATTTTTGAAATGTGTAGCTCAGATTCAGTATCTTTATACTGCGTTATCATTTAATTGTCCTATTTATTAGTTCTTACATTATTAAATGACGAAATGGAATGAAATGGATGAAGTTACTGCTTTTATACAGGGCGTAACAAAATTGGGGATTCTACTCATCGTACTGAACAATTGTTGTTCTACTACTTTGCTCTAAACGCAAAAAAATGTTGGACTGTCCATACAAAAATGGCTAAAAATGGCAAAACAGATTAAATTTTTTTACGCAGAGTCCAAACTTTTTTTTGCGATTTCAGCTAAGTTGTCCAGTACGATGAGTAGATACCCAGTTAACGGGTCCTACACCAATTTTGTTACACCCTGTATATATACTTATTGCTCTTATTATAACCACGGCAGAATACTGCCCTCATAAACAAGAACGCCGCAAAGTATACGGAACCTCCATGCGGCCTTTGTTGTTAAGAGGGCAACATAGTACTCATTCACACGAAATTTAAATACATACATACCTAGTCAGCTAAAATCATAACCCTCCTTTTGGATTTCTCGTAGTAGGGCAAAAAAATAAGGCACCACATATGAACCATACCTGTAAAATTGCAGCCTAGCGATGATCTTTACCTGTAAAATGTCTATAATATTTGGTATTTTAGTCTATGCGAGTGCATGAAGTTGCGTACATACAGGTTGTCCGGTAGCCGATATTGGATTTCTGAACTAAATTAAAAGATGTTATTATTTTTAGAATATAAATGTATTTGTAATTAAAAGAAAGAGAAGGGGTGCCCTTTTTATCGCATAAAATGTTATGTCATAATTGCCTATGGCATAACAAGAGGCATAAAAATCGTGCGCAGAAATATTAATCTTCCTAATCGTCTTCTTCTTCTTATCGTGTGGCACATTTAATTCTGCATAATTATTATTCCCCCTAAACTTTGAAAGTAATACACAATTAAGTCCTAAAAAAAGGAATAACTAAACAACAATGTCCTAACTGAAAATTGCATAAATATACTAGTGACTAAATAATAAATAATAAATAATAAATAACCTAAACAGTTATTGTCATAATTGAAAAGTTTATAATATATAGGACTAAATATATATCGTTAAAGCGACTTTTTATAAGAACACCATACGGAAGTTCTAATCTAATGCGGGAGCGAGCGAAGCGAGCTCAGAAATTCGGAGCACCCCGACTTGGATCATTGAGCTTGCTCGCCTCCCCTCAAAGTCGCAGTGTTAAGTTTGATTGATATGAAAACCACAGATCGACTGCTTGCTTGCTTGCCTTGCATGCTTGCTTGCCTTCATTCTCGCTTGCATGATTGCTTGCATGCTTGCTTGCTTGATTGCATGCTTCCCTGCCCAACAACCAACCTACTACTACTTACTACTACCCCCTATTAACATACTGGTCTTAACAACCTAAGCTGTACGTAGTTACGAAGTAAAAATAAATAAAACAAGATCTTTAAAATATAAAATCCGCAAGTCTGCTCCTTCTTTTAATAACAAATACATTTATATTATAAACTAATTAATAATTATTCTTTTAATTTAATTAAGAAATACAAAATCTGCTACGGGACACCCTATACATAAATAAATAAATAATAATAATAAATAAATAAATATCTGGGACAAATCACACACGGTCATCTGGCCCCAAAGTAGGATTCCCTGTATCTTGGGAACCTAGACTGATATACATACATACACATATACATTTAAATACATACATATACAGGGTGTAAAAAGACCACTCCCGGAAACTTAAAGGGGGGCTTCTAGGCACGCTACTGAATACGTTTATGTAAAAAAAACAGCAAAATTTGATGTCATTTTTGAAAAAAAAAAGTATTTTTTTATTATTTTTAATTACCTCTAAACAACATGAGAAACCGAATACAATTTATTTTTTTAAATAAAAATTAAAAATGAATAAAATAGCAAAAATCCGCAATGAAAACTAAAGTGAAACACGGTAAACTTGCCAGAAACGCACACAAGCGGCAGCATCAAGCGAGCGGGACACGCGTACGCGGTTCAACGACACACACACAAGCGGGGCGCGCACGGGTCAACGACACGGCTGCCACTCGTTCAAAAACTTAAAACCTCAAAACTTACCATCTTAGCTCCGTCTTCTTTCTGATCTTATGAGGTACGGCTCAAACTGAGCGCCCCCCCATCTCAAGACAGAGGCGAGCTCTACGCACCGTCTCCTCATGAAGGCGAGGCATCAGTGTTGGGTCTTCAGCGCAGTCCTCCCGCAGCCTATCAAATACCTCACGTATTCTCCTCTTCATCTCTTCTGCACTGTCGCAGGGCCTGTTGAATACTCTTTCTTTCACATAACCCCACAAAAAGAAGTCTAACGGGGTTAAGTCAGGAGACCGCGGAGGCTAAGGCGTTGCACCGAATCGTCCAATCCAATGTCCATTGAACATTTCATCCAATCTCTGACGCACTGACAGTAAAACATGAGGAGGAGCACCGTATTTTGTAAGGTTGCAGCCTATTCCTCTTCCATACTTTGTGGACAGTAGAGTGCGAGACCCTAAAGTTACGGCGTAAGAGCTGCGCAGCAGTGCGTGTCCCCAAACGTGGATTTCGATGCACGACTTCTAGGATCAGCTCTTCATTCCGCACGCTGATCTGCTGCCCACCACCTTGCGACTGCGGAACTATTGGCCTATTTTCTAAAATAAGTTGATAGGCACTGTAAATGAGTCGGGAATCCGACGGATGATGTCGCGTAGGGTATCTCTCTCGATAGAGTTATAAGCAGCATCGGCATTTCCTTCTGTCATGCCATAACACAAAACCATTTCTGCGTACTCTTGAGCGCTGTAGTGATAATTAACAGGATCACGACACGGGCGGTTAGCCATTTTACAAAAAATAAACACAAAAGTTATCAACAAAAAACGTTAAAAAAGCAAGAAACACTTAACGATCTAAGTAAAAAAGTTATAATCATAACAAATACCTAATCTTATTCAGAACAAACAAAGTTATTTACACAAAAAAACTTAAAGCCTACAGAAAAAAAAACTATGAAACGTGCGCTAGGCGAATTAGTCACCGAAAGCACAGGTCTAGCTCGGAGTAGAACTATCCACGAACTACCTAATTACTATTGAAAAAAAACTTTTTTACAAAAACATCAATAAGAGCGGATCCCGCCTTTGTGTGCGTGAAAGAAAAGGATAGAATGTGTTCGTTACGCATATTCAAGCACTGTAGCAGAAAAGAGAAGACCGAACATCAAGCGCGAGCCCAGTTTTAACACACATGATTTTTCAGTCAGGACTTGTCAACATTTAGACCCGCTATTAATTCAAATTTCGCTTTTAAATTAAATTACTGCGCTCGCCACGTACCGAGTGACTGGACTGACTGGAGACAACGACGTGAAGAATGGCACTATTGGCACTGTAAATGAGTAGGGAACATAACACGAGTTTGTCGGCTGGCAAAGTCCACGTTTGGGCTAGTAGAACCGCGTGCTTACACTCACAGTCGTGCCAGCAAGGAGCGGCTTTCACATCTGACATTACAATAAAACTGTGAGTATTGGAATAAGGTACTTTCCATACAAAACTACATTATTTGTTATGTGAAGTCTACGACCCTACCCTATCACTTGCTACTAATTATGAATGTTTATTGTTAATTTATGTTGAGATAATTATGCGCATGCCAGATGGTAAAAAGGGATTAGCGAGAAAGTGTACACACGTTTTAAATAACAATAACATATCGTATCTACAAAGTCATTCATTATTAAAAAATAAAATCTGCGGCACAACTTTAGGCCTGCGGCCCGCGGTTGGTAAACTCTGGCGCGGGCAACGTTGCCACTCCGCGCTCGGCGGCGGCGCCACCGTCGCTGCACAGTCGCGGCTCGCAAGTCATGCAGATAGTATGTATTCTGTGGGCTACCACGCGACCGCGCGGACGCGCGTATCCTTTTCGGTGATCGTAGTAGGTATTTTGTTTCGATAATTTAGTTTTAGGTAAATAGTTTGTGTTTTATTTTTACTATGCCAAATAATTACGTCGTCGGTTAAGTGTTCGTGGTAATGGAAATTGTGAATTGTGTGCATGGTGGATGTTGGATTAGTGTGATGTGGTGTTGTACTTGCGGATGCATAACACTACAGAGTCCACAACAGTCTACCAGGTAAGGTTTTACTAACAACTTTGTAGGCAAGACCCCCATAGATTGTTACAAAAGCTTTTATCTCTCTCAGGCGATGCTAATGTGCGGTTGAAGATCTGTGTGAATGGCCCGCTAGGTTTTATTTACTTTCTTGAAAGTGTTTATGATAGGACTTAGAAAGCATAAGTAAAATTCCTGCCCAAAGCGACAACTTTGAGCAGTGGCAATGAGGTCAGAGGTTATTCTTAGGGGCGGGCGGTGAGGCTGATGTTGGAGTATAACCTTAGGGGTGCTATGCCTTGTAATGCAAAAATAAACGATACTTTTTGATTTATTTTTTGGGCTCGGGACTTAGAAAATTTTCGAGTTTTTTTTTTGTTCGCAACTCCGCCTTTTTACTGTTGTATCATGTAAGGGCTACCAAGGGAGACAATTTTGCTCATGTGACATTTTTATGTAAGATGTACCGTTTTTGAAAAACTGCAACCAAAATCCAAAACTCCACTAAGAGTAGACTTAGGGGCACCTAGGGATTTAGTCATGATGACCCTATTCTAAAGATGGATATGCGATAGAGGGGCGGAGTCCCTGGCCCCGGAGTGTACCCTTAGGGTCTCTAAGGGTACACTCCAAATAAAAATGATTGTTCCTATCTTGTAGCAATGGTGTCGGGAGCTGGGTCTGGATTTTTTGATAAGCTCACATTGCCTAATTTACCAACTTACGAAGTGCAACAGCTGATCACAAAAACAAATCGCATGAAAATGCGCGGGGCGGGGCGCGGCGGGGGCGAAAGGTCGCAACGTTGCTTGCCTAACTTAGTAGGTACCTATGACAAGCGGTCACACACACGCTTGCGGCAATGAATTGCTGCACGTACATTGCGTGCTTAAAAATGATCACATGTCTAAAAAAAGGTTTTTTTAAAAAAAGAAAATGGTAATTAAACTTCATATAGGACGTACATAAACCCCGTGAAGTTTCCGGGAGAGGTCTTTTTACACCCTGTATACACTGGTGGACTAAAAAATCGACTCAAAATCTGTTGACCGACTTTTGAAAAAAGAACTCAGTCTAGAAAACTACTAAATAGAAAAAACAAAAAACTAGAAAATCACCAAACTAAAATCATAAAGAGTAAACACGCAGATTTTGAACTTTTGATTTAGTGTTTTTTTGCTAGATAGAGTTATTTTTTCAAAAGTCGTGCAACAAACCTTGAGTCGATATTTTTGTCCACGAGTCTAGATATTGTACACCAAGACTCAAGAGCAAACAATTGTCATTCATACTTAAATTACTTATTACTTTCCGTGATAAGTAAAATTTCGTAGTTCCGTAGAAACAACCTGCTACGCGCATGCTACGACCTACATGCGAACTGCGCCAGAAGCGCTACATGTAGATTATGCCTAGTCTTTTTGCATTAAGTTTTTAGCGTACTCGACTGCCCAGGGGGAGGGTAATGTGTTTCGAATGTGTGTCTGTATGCTCGCTTGTTTGACCCTATAGCCTAAACGGCTTGATGGATTTAGAATGTCATGTTAAGTTAGATTTGTTTTAGTTTCATATCATACGAATAGGTTACACGAGTCAAGTAATACACAAGACAGTGATGGATAAAAAATAATAATGATAATGGGTTTAAAATGGTTAACTCGAATGGAACTGACCATAAGAACCGATAAAACCGTTTGCGGGTGGTAGGACCTTGTGCTAGGTCCGTCCGGATCGCTACCACCATCTTACTCGCTAATCCTGCCGCTAAGCAGCAGTGCTTGCACTGTTGTGTTCCGGTGTGGAGAGTAAGACAGCCGAGGAAATTACAGGCACAAGAGGCATTTCATCTTAGCCCTCTAGGTTGGCAACGCATCTGCAATCCCCTCCGGGGTTGCAGGTGTCTATGGGCAGTGGTGATCACTTACCATCAGGTGACCCACTTGCTCGTTTGCCTTCCTTATCACATAAAAAAAAAAAAAAAAAAAAATATGTTTTAACGAAATGTAATGGATCCATGTAAAGGATAGCAATTCTTTAACGTATTGACCATTTGAACTCCAAGCCGCATTAGAAAATTCGTGTCACAAACGTTAAATATCGAAATTTCCGACAAAAAGAATTTCGGCAAATATTTAAATAAAATAACTTATTTTTTTTTAAGCTCATCGTGTTTATTTTTTTAAGCTCGTCATCTTTTTTTTATTTAGTGAGTGCAGAAGAAAACTGAAAAAAAATTAAGAATTTTAGAATTTTAAACTTGCGACACTCCACAATGTCCATACATATTTTGAAAAAGATGTACCCCCGGAAACTCATCTCACAAAGAGGAGACATTCAGTGGCCCACCCGAAATCTGGATCTCACTCTGTGCGATTATTTTTTATCGGGCTACTTAGAATCTAGAGTGTATGATGACAATCCGCCAACAATAAGGCAATTAAAAGGAAACATTGTACGAGAAATAAACGCCATAAGCCACTTGTCATTGTGTGGTTGAGAACCTGCGAATCCGTTTTGAAGAATGTCAACGAGCTGGTGGGCGCCACTTAAGCAACAAAATTTTAAAAATTTGATGTTATTAAAATTTTCAACTATTGTAGTTTCTAAATATATAAATTAAAAATTCCTACTATTTATATGTATAGGATCCTTATAAAATACCTGAAAAAATTTTACCCACGGCTTCAACTCATAAAACTGAACAACTTTCCCCGAGGAACCTATACTCAATTCTCAAAAAAAAATTGGACTTCCCATAGAAAATTGGCGGTTCCGTTGATCAATTAGTATGAGGACTCCAAAAATTTTTTCGCGAATTAAGTATAGGTTCCTTAGGGAAAGTTGTTCAGTTTCATGAGTAGAAGCCGTGGTTAAAAAAAAATCAGGTATTTCATAAGGACCCTATACAGGATGTAACAGAAAGGTGTGATAATACTTCAAGGTGGGCTTTTACCCATCAAACTGAACAACTTTTGTTCTACAACTTTGTTGAAATCGCAAAGAAAATTTCGGACTTTTCATACAAACTTGGTTCGCCAGCTGATCGATTTGTATGAAAATTCCAAAAAAAAAATTTGCGATTTGAACAAAGTTGTAGAACAAAAGTTGTTCAGTTCGATGGGTAAAAGCCCGCCTTGAAGTATTATCACACCTTTCTGTTACACCCTGTATATTTTTTTATTGTATATTCAAACTAGGTATAGAGTTATGGACCACCCTGGAATTTCCGTTTACTTTGCGGTCTTCTTTCTATGAGGGCATAACAAAAAAAACATGTTAACATGTTTATAATGAACTCGTACTGTATAAGCCCACTAAAAGCCCTAATAGATAAAAGCTTTACATTGTGTTCTCAGTTGACTAGAGAATTTTGTATCGCTGACCTACAGTCTTATACAGTATGTGATTGAATAGGTAAAGTAATGACTTCACCATTGATGTACTTAACTGCGATTTTACTCGTTAGCTTAAGCCAAACCCATTAAAACTCTTGACAATAATTATACACTGACATATTATGTACATATCCTTTAATAGTAATAATACACTGACATACTTATCCTTTTTGATATATGATTTTATTCTTTACACGCTGTATTTCACAAATTGTACAAAACCTCTTTGTTAACGACCCATATCATCCCCACTGCAGGGGCACTGGTCTCCATTCCATACTTCGAGAAGGTAAGCCATTCTGCACACACGGGTGCCAAGTCAGGATTGGTGGAGATTTTAGGGCTAGTGGACAACCCCGTGTCAGAACCGCCTATGAGGCCTCCGACATGGCTTAATGACTGAATCTAATGATAGCAGCCGGCACCAATGGCTTAACGTGCCTTGCGAAGCACGGAAACGGTCGAGATAAATACCATAACCGTGTCTGTAGTCAGTTAACCTGCGTGATCGAGGCGACCACGCAAGTCCCACTGAGCCACGACCACTCTGCTTAACCTCCTCAGTCCTGAAGCGTGATTTCGTTTGTAACACTGAAAAAAATTACTTCGACGTACTAAGGGATTTTAATATAAGTAAAATATACATTTTGTTTGTCCTCTATGTAACACTTTTTTTGTATCTAGTTCCAATGCATTGCAATAATTTTTATTTAAAAGATCGCCAGAGAAAGATCCACGTAAAATGTCCCCTATAGGGGGACGCGAGGACCAAGGAGGTTAAAACCTGTAGAATCTACAATATATGAAAACTGGAAGTGCAAGTAAGAATCCTTACACCAATTTTTCACACCCCATATAGGAGTAATAAGTATATGTATCACAGCGTTCACTGAACAAGAGCACTGGAACGCAGTATACCATGAAAATGAGCAATCTAGCGTTGAAGCTCGTGGATTATGTTCGCTGTTAATCGCTGCACATAATGAGTTTAGGGTCGACGAAATCTCCTTACACACGAATATGTATATTATTATGATAACACCATTAACTTGGGCAAAATACAGATTTTAAGAGACATGTTATTCTACTCATTCCACTTCTTTGCTGGATCATATACGCGCCAAAATCGCTATCGTTTCTTTTTTTGATTCTACAGGGTGTAACAGAAGTGTGTGACAATACTTCCAGGTTGGCTTTTACCCATCAAACTGAACAACTTTTGTTCTACAACTTTGTTAAAATCGCAAAAAAATTTTTGGACTTTTCATACAAACTTGGTTCGCCAGCTGATCGATTTGTATGAAAAGTCCAAAAAAAATTTTGCAATTTCAACAAAGTTGTAGAACAAAAGTTGTTCAGTTTGATGGATAAAAGCCAACCTTGAAGTATTGTCACACACTTCTGTTACACCCTGTATATCGTTGCTTCTAACTGGTTTTTCGGCCATGACTTTACTGCTGCCCCGTCGCAGCAAGGGACAGCGATCATGACAGCGATAGATACCTTCCTTAAGGAGTCATGAAAGCGTTGGAGATTAAATTGAAAATAAATTGACACAAGGTTAAGTTGAAGCCAAAAAAATTCTGCCTTACGTATGTAGGTATGTACTGTAGTGATGGAATCTCTACAGCCGCGCATTGTGGTCTTTTCGGCGTTGGAACGTTTCTATTAAAAATAATAAGGATTTAAATCGTTTGCTGTCGGGTTTTGATGGTTTCGAACCGGAGATTCTCTAAGGGTTCGTCATGATGTAAACATATATCTAAATCTTTTAATAAGTTTAATTGGAAATAAACCAAAATAGTTAAAAGTATCAGTGTTTTCCTCAAGAACCTTATAGTAGGTACTGTATGTACCTACCTAATGATTTTGTTTGACTGATTGATGAGTTTCGTGCGCCGTGTAACATTGGTGATTTGATTAATAATTTCTCACCACAACAAAGCGGAAACCTCAGAATGACAGTACACGTACTTATAAAGTGACAAGTACACCGTCAAAGAGTGATGTTAACAAACGTTATCGTCCTTTTTAAAGCCACTTAAGGCCCAGTGAGCCTCGTAAATGCCAATAAACGATTTTTACGACATATATTTCCTGCATAACTGCTAAGGTTGGTGGGACGTAGATATCGTTCTTTTCCAAACAAAGACACTTTATGTATTCATAATTTAGGATGTATGATTTGTCTTTGATACATATTTATATTAGTTCTTCTATTAATAAAACTGATCATTTCCCCGAGGAATAATTAATAATTAAAAAATCATTTCTTATTCACATTACACTCTCTAGGCCAGTTAATAAAAACAATCACACATCGCGAACGCGCACAAACGTACACTGAAAAAAAATGCGGCCAAGTTCGAGTCGGACTCGCCCATGAAGGGTTCCGTAGCATCAAGTAACATAATATAAAAGTTCTTGTAGTTCGTTGTAGATAAATTGCGGTTTATGATTTATGACGTATTAAAAAAACTACTTACTAGATCTCGCTCAAACCAATTTTCGGTGGAAGTTTGCATAGTAATGTACATCATATATTTTTTTAGTTCAAAATTCAAAATGTTTTTTATTTAGGTAGATGTTTTGCACATACTTTTAAATCGTCTTTTTTTTCTACCTAGTACAAAGTTCCAACCACGCGGAACTTGTACACTCAACGTTTCGGGAAGTGTTTCCGAAGCGAGAAGAAACGTCGAGCCCAAAAGTTTTATCATTCTCTTAATTAGAAACCTTAATAGAAGACCTATCCATAGATACCCACACGTATGGGTTTGATGAAAAAAATTTTTTTGAGTTTCAGTTCTAAGTATGGGGAACCCCATTTATTGTTTTTTTTCTATTTTTGTGTGAAAATCTTAATGCGGTTCACAGAATACATCTACTTACCAAGTTTCAACAGGATAGTTCTTATAGTTTCGGAAAAAAGTGGCTGTGACATACGGACGGACAGACAGACAGACATGACGAATCCATAAGGGTTCCGTTTTTTGCCATTTGGCTACGGAACCCTGAAAAGAGTTGGAAATTATTTTGCGCCAAGATATTCTGATATCTTCTTACTGCAGAAATAATGTAATATTTTTGATAACGAAAGTTTCGACTCTCACAATAACAATATGATATTCTTGAAGGCCGATTCAAGAAGCTCATACTCTCCATTGAAAAAAAAAAATCATGGAGCATATATGAAACTATATTTTCTTGAATGAAAGAAATTGTTTTTGCCGTGTAATTAGTAGTAAGTACATTAATTGGTAAGTTTCATGACCTCATGACGAGTTCATGACATACAGCTAGGGTTGCCAGAAGTCCGGTTTCCGACCGGACAGTCCGGTTTTCCTTATGTGTGTCCGGTCAAGAAAACCTTGACAAAATATTTTAAGGTTTATTGTAATTTGGTAAATTTGTTAAATTAATAAAAATAAAAAAACTTGTCCGGTTTTTTTTTGCACCACACCTGGCAACCCTACATACAGGAGTAAATACAAAAGTTATTAAGTTTAGAAACATTTGTTCGTCCTAGCAGCTACAATAGGTCTCTCCCAGACCTAGACTACCTACCTAAATTTGTAAATCTTGGAGAAACACCTAGATTATATCCTCCTAAGAGGCCGCAAGAGTCGTAACCTTGTCGTAACTCGGTTTTATGGGGGTGTAACCTGCCCCTTGTAAGCATGTCGAATGTAAGCATGTAACCTTTGTGTCAAACGCGCGGGCGAAAATGTCTATTGCTCCCAAGGCGATGCTTCTAGTAATGGGCCATCTTAATGACTGGTTAAAATCGATTGGCAAGGAAACAGCTGTGCAAGCAAGTTGGATTTAAAATAATCGATAGCTTTAAAACAATACTGTACTTTGACTGTAGGTCACATACTGACCGACATCGACAGACAATATACAGCTTATACTATTAAATAAATAAAAAACAAATAGGTGTTGGTTGCCGGGACTCTGTACCGAGCACACGTCTGTTGAGTAAATTTTACAATTATAACCGTTTTTTAGAATAGTTTCAACGTTATTTTTGTGATGGAGAAATAGCTGTGATAATAAGAAGATGATTATAACAGACAGCTCCGTTTTCCGAGTTCCAGCAGCAAACCACCACGTGGAGCGTCTTTAAGTGCCTATCACCCTTAAAGCCGTGACACTCGACATTGGCGTTTCGCCATTATTATATTGAAGATTCTCCCAAATAATCACTTAGCCCTTTTCAGTTGACACTGGCAAAATCACTATTTATTTTTGTGGAATGCCAAAGAAAAAGAAGAAACAAATACTTTAATTTCATATACTTATGTATCTTTTTTTTCGAATTATGAAACTATGATGTATTTCTATGTTAATTACATAGGTATATCACTCTAGATCTCTGACTGCATCAGATTCAGGAGAGACTCAGTGTGGACTTTACAAGTACTAGTCTGCTTGGATCGTGGATCCCATATAAACAACCCGCGAACCCATTACATTTTCCTTACAAAACACCACACAGTCACAGTACAAATTAAATTTTGTAGGACCCGCGCTGAGGTGAGGCAGTTTTCATCAGAGGCTAGAATAACCTAACCATATTTTAACAAATAATTACCCGACTGCATTAAAATATATCCTATGTCAATCTGGTTATCAAAACAGCTCTCAAGCTAAAATCCACCAAGCCGTTTAGGTTACAGAGCATGTCAAAGAAATATACATATATACATATATACACTCGAAAAACATAACCCTCTGCAATAATATCTACTTTGTAGTCGGGTTGAAATATAAGGAGGGACACAATAGAGACTTCCGGGACAATTTTTCACATAAGGTCAGTCACAGACGAAACACAAAAATATTTTACTGTAAATCTGTTTTAAGCTGTACCAGAGACGAAGTCGCTGTATTAACATCTTTATAGCAAATAATTTCAGAAATTGGTCTAAGTACTTAAGTAAATATGCTTTATTGCACATCTATATCAAAATAAACTTCATACCATAATTTACAAGCAATACTAAATGTACAAAGGTGGCCGCCGATTACTAGCGATTTCTTCCAGGCAACCTTTAGTAAAATAGATGTACCTACCATCTCACGTACCATCTATAATATTTCTTTAAAATAATTGACCACGCTGAATACGTTAAAAACAACTGACTTCAATCGCAACTCCAATTTTGCTATGTTTTTGTTGATTGTCTCAAAAACCACTGAATCGATTTCGATAAAATTTATGTGGGACCACCTGTGAAGTATACCCTTTTAAACAAAAAAAGAATTTTCCAAATCGGTTCAGGCGTCTTCGAGTAAACGGTGAACATACATAAAAAAAAAGATTCCGACGAATTGAGAACCTCCTCCTATTTTTGAAGTCAGTTAAAAATATTCTTACACCAACGTGTATGGCCGTTCCACAAGCTAAGAAGAAAGGACAATGTCGCTGGAAGTAATTTTAACACAATTTCCGTCCAGTACAAATGACCACCACTCTTTCTTTCTTTCACTTTCGCTTGCTTGCTCTGGCTGGAGTCGGAGAATTAAGGAGAATTGCTATCTTAAAGTTAAGCACAAGGTAGTGTAGTCTCTATAAAGGTGTTTCTTTTTGCTCCAGTTGAATTGGTTCTTTATAGAGAAAGTTTTTCAGGGTCATGACGCCACAGCTACAAAATTTGGTCTACGACTTCAATTTCACCTGTTTATACAGTGTGAGTTTTTATAAAGTGCACATATGAAAGGGGGTGAAATAGGAGCCAATTTTATAGCCCATAAAAATATTGAAAACGAATTTAAAAAATTGTGGACGTTTATTTCTTTTAAATAACATCTGTTGTCGCCAAGTAAACAAAACGTTGGAATTTTTAAATTAAGCAAGCTAGAATGTTAAAACAAAAAAGCGGCCAAGTGCGAGTCGGACTCGCCCATGAAGGGTTCCGTAGCAGCAAATAACATAATATAAAAGTTTTTGTAGTGAAATGAAATGAAATGAAATGAAAATATTTTATTCGAAGTAGGTAGCAGTGTACACTTTTCGAACGTCATTCTTTTATCTACCTAATACGAGGTTCCTACCACTCGGAACTCGTATACCCACCGTTTCGGGAAGTGTTTGCGGAGTGAGAAGAAACGGCGGGCCCTAAAGAAACTCCCTCCAACACATTTTTTTTTTAAGTCTTATATTCTATTACATCTTAATGCTAGATCAATAAATGAATTATACAATGTCATGTCTGTAAATAAAATATACAACAATAAGAATAAAGAAAGGATTCAAAAGAGATAAAAGTAAAAATTGTTTGTAGCTAATGACTAACAAATTCCAAAAAACCAATGACAAGAGCAGGCCCGTTCACACGGACAGCACCCGATCACGAGTATAACGCGAGAGTCAGCCATCGCTCCCCTCAACCATATTTGAGGGAAGGGAACGACCCGGCTCCTGAGTTCCCGGCTAGTTCGTTGTAACTTGAATGAAAGGTAAATTGCGGTTTACGATTTATGACGTATTAAAAAAAAACTACTTACTAGATATCATTCAAACCAATTTTCGGTGGAAGTTTGCATGGTAATGTACAACATATATTTTTTTTAGTTTTATCATTCTCTTATTTTAGAAGTTACGGGGGTGGGGGGGGACACACATTTTACAACTTTGGAAGTGTCTCTCGCGCAAACTATTCAGTTTAGAAGAAAATGATATTAGAAACCTCAATATCATTTTTGAAGACCTATCCATAGATACCACACACGTATGGGTTTGATGAAAAAAAATTTTTGAGTTTCAGTTCTAAGTATGGGGAGCCCCCAAAATTTATTGTTTTTTTTCTATTTTTGTGTGAAAATCTTAATGCGGTTCACAAAATACATCTACTTACCAAGTTTCAACAGTATAGTTCTTATAGTTTCGGAAAAAAAGTGGCTGTGACATACGGACAGACAGACAGACAGACAGACAGACATGACGAATCCATAAGGGTTCCGTTTTTTGCCATTTGGCTACGGAACCCTAAAAAGTGAGGACTGGCAGTAAATGGCCGTGCCACAAAAATAAAAAAATACACAAAACTAAGACTAAGAAAACCCAAAACTAGCATTTAGAGCAACATTGTAAAAAATAGCGTATCTGGAATACTACTGTTTAATCGCTCATAGCAAACGTTGTGTGTAGGTTAGAAACTTGGGGTTTTTATTATTTGAAAGCTAAACTAACGTCAAATATCTTTAAGTATTAAAGAAAAATGGGTTAATAGGTGTCATTTTAATTTTTTTGCAATTAAATAAATTTAAGCTTTGAAAGTGGCACCTATCCAGACCATCTAAAACCAGCGGTCGTAAAACCTATATTTAAAAAAGGTAATAAGGAAGATATGGCAAACTATCGCCCTATTGCTTTACTGTCAGTTTTCTCTAAAATTTTTGAAAGATCAATCCATGATAGAATATATACATTTCTTGAAAAATATTCAATATTAGTTAAAGAACAAAAGGGTTTTCGGAAGCATGGTAGGACAACAATGGCTATCCATGACCTTGTTGAAAGAGCTATTCTTAACTTAGACAAACGAAATCCATCTTGTGCTGTATACATGGATATGACTAAAGCATTTGACAACGTAGATCACGAAATACTGCTTCACAAACTGAATCGGTATGGTATCCGTGGCAATGCTCTTAATCTCATACAGTCATATTTGCTACATAGAAGCCAGCACATTGAATTAACACAGATATGTGTCTACACAAAAGAAGAGAAAACATATGCATCTAAAAGTAGGAATATTAAATATGGTGTTCCTCAAGGCAGTGTATTAGGGCCCCTCCTGTTCTTGTTATATATAAATGATATTACTAAATGTACTAAGCACCCTATGATTCTTTTTGCAGACGACAGTACCTTGTTTATTGAATATAATAAAAACTTAGATTATGAAAACGAAATCAAACGCAGTATTAAAGCTGTAACTGAGTGGTTAGAAAATAATAAATTACAAATCAATCTTGATAAAACCAAATTAATGGAATTTAGACAAAGGGAACCAAAGACAAAGCTAAATATCAACTTGAATAGTACAAATATTGCTAATATTAATACTACAAAATTTCTTGGAGTCTACATAGACAGCAACATGTCTTGGGAATCGCACTCAGTCCAGATTTGTAAAAAACTGTACTCGTTTTCCCACGCTTTACATAAATTAACAAAAATAACCAACAAAAAAAGTGTTCTAACAGCTTACCATGGTTTTGTAGTCTCGATTCTACGTTACGGTGTTATATTTTGGGGAAATTCATCATACCGGGAGATCATATTTAGAGCCCAGAAGCGTTGTATAAGAGCTATGTATGGCCTACACTCCACTGAAAGTTGTGCTCCATTTTTTAAGACAATGAATTTGCTGACATTCCCTTGTCTATACATTTTTGAAATCTGCATGTTTGTTAAAGCCAATCCAGACTTATTTCGAACAAAAATATTAGCACCGGATATAAATTTTCGTCAGAGAAAACCTGTAATCTGCACCATAGTTTGTAAAACAGCATTAATGTATAAAAGTATGTTCGGAATGGCCCCTAGAATATATAATAAACTACCCGAGTCTTTAAAGTATTTAAACTTGCAAAGATTTAAATCATCACTGTTTAAGCTTCTGGTCGAAAAGTGCTATTATAGTGTTAATGAATATCTGGATGCTGACTCTTTAGGTTAAATAATATACACATACTTGCCCAACTTGTTGTTATGCAGTAGCGTAGCAAGGCGTGGGCGAAGTGGGCCCTCGCCCACGGCCTCGCGCTCAGGGGGGCCTCGCGCGAGGCCCCCTACCTAAAGTGATAACGTAAGGGTGTCATATTTTTACATTAAATTGGCCGCGCGCGAGGCCCCTTTCAGTGCTTGATGGGCTACAAGTAATAGTTGAAAATTTCTATAGAATCAAGTGAAAAACAAAAAAAAAAAAATCCAATCGTTCAGTTTTATTTAAAAAGGGGTAATATTTTCACATTACAAATGGCATCGCGCTAGGCCCCTGTGAGTATTAAGTGTAGCTAAAAGTAACTGTGACAACCTATACTCAACCAAAACAACCGCGATGGCTATCAGAACGGGGCCTCGCGCGAGGTGTAATATTTTTAGTATTGCTAAGTAACCGTAGCAAAAAAATACTGTAACAACATAAAATATATTCAACGAAATCAACCAATAAACCGCAGAATTCTAAAAAGCTAATAAGTGGAGATGATTTAATATTAAAACTAGCTGGTGCCCGCGACTTCGTACGCGTAGAAGTAGGGTTTTTACAAAAGTTCATATGTTCTGGCTAATATCAAATACCACCTACTGTAAGAGTGAAGGTTTCATCTTAATACCTTAAGCCATTCCATAAATACAGTTTCGAGCTTTTTCCTCAGAATCCCTTTGAGTTTCCACGACCAATAATATGTATCGAATAATACGAAAGTACCGTAATTAACACGCCTTTTCAAATTGGCCGTAGTTACGATATAATACTAAAATTACCTCCGCGCGAGGCCCCTTTTACTGCTGATCTGAGTATCCTAGTTGTCGGTCCGTCTGTCTGTCTGTCAAGACTCAAGACCCTTTTTCTCAGGAACGCGTATACGTATCATGTTGAAATTTATATCAAATACTCAAGCCTGCAATCCCTTGAAGCTGTGAAAAAATCAAACTTCTATGCCAACGCAATCAAGAGATACGACCGTTTTTGCCCAGTATATCTGATTCAATTAAAGACGCGAACCATCTGATGGAATATTAATTCAAAATGGGTTACAAGACATTTACTCCAATGTTTATATTGCTATTAGAATTATGTTGACTATGCCTGTAAGTACAGTTTCAGCAGAAAGAAGCTTTTCCAAATTAAAAATCATTAAAAACCATTTGAGGAATAACATGACGCAGGAGCGCCTCTCTGCTTTAGCAGTATTATCAACGAAGCAGAGTTGGCTTATAAAATCGACTATAAATCGTTATTATTATCCTTCAGTAAAGCAAAGACCCGAAAGGCCTTATTTTTGTAAAATTTTATAAAATAAAATACTCTAAACATATGTTTTGATTAATATTTTCTAATATTAGGTGCTTACCTATGAAATTGCCGATTAGTTAAAAAAGTTAAAAGATAAAATTAATATAAAATAATTAAGGTTTTAAAACAACTAACTAGTTACAAAGTACCATTGGACATTTAGAAATAAAATAATGCTTGCTAAATGCACGTTGTCTGAATATTTTGAGAGCACAGTGGTGTAGAAACTGTGAAAATGGATTTTTTTGTCATCGAAAATCGCCATTGTTTCGTTACAAAAATACTTATTTTTTTATTTTTGAAGGCTACACTTATCCCAGCGTGTTATTCGTTACCATATGTATTTTTGAACATATTGCGCATAATATTTCACGATTTTCAGATAATTTCGATTTTTTTTTGGTAGAAAAAAATGACCCAATTGACCTCTAAGAAAACGCCAATACAGTATTTAATGCAACCATACTCAGTCAGTTTTTACTTGAGAGACTATTTTGATAGAAGTGAATTCATTTTTGAGGTAATATTATTCTGTTGAACTTTCAAAACTGAAATGGCAATTTCATAGGTAAGTACCTAATACATTCCCGCAGATTCCTTCCCGAGCTGCTATTTATTCTCAATTAATTTTTTGTACGTTTTTCATTCAGTTTGTCTTTACCAGTCAATATCGAGCTTGATGGAAGGAAGTGAAAAAATTTTTTTTTTGCGTAGGTACCTAATAAAATACATTCGACACTATCGGTCAGTAAAATACATTTCAGTTAGGTAGGTAGTGGAAATAACCCCGTGAAGTGACGACCATCTTATAATATCAATGTAAAATTTCTGAAAGATGGGGGGCCTCGCTGTGTGACTTCGCCCACGCCTAGATTACACCTTGCTACGCCACTGTGTTATGCTATTAAATTATCAATGACATTTTACAAAATTATTTAAATTGACATTTTTGTTAATCTTCATTATTTTTACATATACATTTTTTCATTGACTTTTTATCAACTATGCATTTAATATTCTGTTTAAATTGATATTGGAGCTTTAATTTTATATTTTATTGGTTTAATTGTTGTTTTTTTTTATTGCTATATTATGTATAAGTATTAGTTTTTACGATTTTTATTATTATACTTTTGACATTTATGAAATATTAAGAATTATAAATCTTTAATAATGTCATGCTTGAGAATATTATAGTTTTTTTTTTTTTTGTCTAAACTGTAATGTTCGTATGCTGCTGTAGCACATCACAGTGTTACTTTCCGATCATGTCACCTATTTTCTTACCTGTGATGACGAATAAAATGATTATTATTATTATTATAAACACAAAAAATGTTCTGTAAAAAAATGCTTCTATTTAATTGATGGTGTTTATTTTTTGTGTAATTTTTTTTCAGTGACCATTTCCTACCAATCCTCACTTTTTTTTATTTTAACCTTCTAAAACCAAAAACTAGCATTTAGAGCAATAGTGTAAAAAATAGCATGTCTGGAATACCATCATTAATCGCTCATAGCAAACGTTGTGTGTAGGTTAGTTTGGGGTTTTTATTATTTGAAAGCTAAACTAATGTCAAATATCTTAAAGAAAAAAATATTGTGTATGGGTTTTTTTTTTGCAATTAAACACAAAAATTTAAAGAAAAATTGAAAAAAATGCTTATATCAAATTGATGGTGACTTTTTTGTGTAAATTTTTATTCATTGGCAGGGCTATTTACTACCGATCCTCACTTTTTTTAACATTCTAGCCTACATAATTTAAAACAAACAAACAAACACAGTAAACGTTCATAATTTTTTTTCTTTTACTTTTTTTTCCTGGGCGATAAAATTGGCTAGTATTTCACCCCCTTTTTATATGTGCACTTTATAAAGACACACCCTGTATAACAAATCGATAGTCTGATCTGCCAACTTTGTATGAAGGGTGTAAAAATTATGATATATTATTCGCTATATTTAGCGAACAATATATTTACTTATTAAACAAACTATTATACAGGGTGTAAAAGACTGGTTTCCGAAAACTTTAAGGGCTTGCTTAGAAGACGAAACTGAACAACTTTCCACGAGTTTTTTTTTTTTCAGGAAACGAAAAAAGAGTCGGCTTCTCCATACAAAATTATAAACTTGATTGGACAGTTTGTATGTAGAAGCCGATTTTTCTTTTCGTTTCCTGAAAAAAAATCTTATGGAAAGTTGTTCAGTTTCGTCTACTGAGCAAGCCCTTAAAGTTTTCGGAAACCTGTCCCTTACACCCTGTATATTAACAATATTTTTTTTTTGTACTAAAAGTTATTACTTTTTAGTACTTTAATGACTTTAAATTAGTTCTTGATACGAAAGGCCTGAGGAAAGGCTGTACTTGTGCTGATGACAACAAACAACTTTCCCTAAGGAATCCATAGTCAAATCGCAAAAAAAAATTTGGACTCTCCATGCAAATCCACCAACTGACCGGCCAAATTATGGAGTATGGAGTCCAAAACATTTTTTCGATTTGACTGTGAGTTCCTTAGGGAAAGTTGTTTGTTATCATGAGCCCATGCATTTATCAAGAACTAATTTGAAGTCACCCTATATTAATTAAAACAGTAGAAAATCTTACCCGTTTGAATTTTTATTAAATACATATTCAATTTTTATTTTATAAAAAATCGAAATTAGTACGCAAAGTACTGTATTGCACAAAGACGTAATCGTTCACAATTTTTAACATTTTTTGAACAAAATTTAGTTTTTAACATTTGCTAAAATGTAACAAACAGTGATTTGTAGATTGTAGATGACTAGCAATCAACTACAAGAAACCGATACCCCAATTTGACCCAAACCTTGGCAGATATTTCAAATTATTCTAAATCATTGGTACCATGTGGGACGATCCTAAAATCGCCCGCTAGGTACAATACAAACTTTATAAAATACACACCGCCCATCGAAATAGGTATTTACCTCAGTGACACCGCCGCAACATTTTGGTTGTGAGGCTCTCCGACATCTGTCGGAAAATTATGGGACTTAAAAAACCTGTACAAATCTCATGATGATGTGAAATGATGCGGAAGTTGAAAGCAACAACACCTACGTAAGTATTCAAATGATTTTGAAGCAAACTCATAGATGTCGCTATGTTGCTCGATTTTCGCTCTTTACGATGAATCATTCATCCAGTAAAAGTTGTCATGTTGTAAAATGATTATACAAATTAAGGGAAAATATTGTTTTTAGTTTCTTTTTTTTTTAAACCCATCAGGATTTTAAAAAATACGTGTGAGAAAGTTACATTGGTCCCGACTTTCTTCTCTTTCTCAAACATTAGTATAAAAAACAAAAATGAAAATTATTTTAATTCAAACTTAGAGCTTTGTACATAAACACGTGTTAGTGGCTATCTATAAATTACGTCACTCGAATGTCATGATTTATTACCCCCCCCCCCCCGTCCTTGTTACAGATGGTCACATTTGTGGGACCACCCCCCTCCCTGGTGTGACGTCTTTATGACTCCCCCTACCCCTTGTCACATAATGTCATACTTCGTTGACCCCCTCCCTCCCCCTTAGCGTGTGACGTAATTTAAAAGGATGCTAGCTAATAAATTAAGAGATGAATGGAAGAAGAGGATATGTTGCGCCGACCCCAAGCGTTTCCAAACAGGGCTGGTAAAAATAAATGGTGATTTGTCATTAGTCAATTGTGCACCTATAGCATTATTGTGGGTCCCCTCTAAATAAAGGTGACAGGCAATAAGCAGTTCACAAATTCTGTAAATTAAGAAATTTGAAAAACTTGCTGGCAACACACTTCCAGATCATTCATTCTTTCATTCATAAACCGTTCAGCGTTCAGCCAACAGCTAATGTTCAGTTCAATCACCTCGATCCTCCATTCATTCACCTACCTCAGTCAATCAAAATTCGTGAACTGTCTCGGTGTGTGATGTCAACTGATAAACCGTTAATAATTTTACAAATAAATACAGCTTAGCTCGAAAAAGTGATTACATTGTTGTTATCATTTACAGTGGAGCCACAGTTTTAATTATTTTTTGTGATCAGTTAATGCATTCTAGCAACTATAAAACGTGGGTGATTCGAGTTTTGAAAAGCGGTAGTGATTGAGTGCGTGTAATTGCATTCTGGCTGGTTTATTCGCTGCCGATTTTGACTTTCTGTTTCCGTGGATGGTCCCTCGGTGAGGAGGCGTCTGCCGACTCACGGGATTCACGGATCGATGGATTGCTAGCCAATAACAGAAGGTAAGAGACCATAAAAATTTGAAATCAAAGGTATGAGGAAAGGAATGCATGCACCAACCGGCGACGTTCTGCCTTTTTGTTTCCGTGCGTGCTTATCGTTTAATAACCAAGGTATACCCTCTGTCCCTTTCTTTGCGGTTTCGTGCGTAAAGAAAATAAGCGATATGCAGTCTTCATGCTCGAAAGCTAACTTGATCCCCTGAATTGTCGTTGGCGGTTCGCGGCAGGTCAACAAAACGCAAAGACCGTGACCGCTGCTGCCTGCTGTTGCTTGGGCTCATCATAATTTCATCATTCATACAGGGCAATAAAAAGCATGGTTAAAATTTCTGCTGCTTGCTAGTACACTAGAATTCTTTATTTGTCACCAACTTAGTAGTTTAATCCAACAGGAATTTAAGATTTATAATTTAATTTTAGATTTATAACGCTTCTATACAAATTCGTATTTTTTTGTTTATTTGTATGAGTATAAGCACCAGCTAGGTATGTATGTTTTTTTTTATACCCTCACAATCACAATTCATATATTATTGTTTGAACAATTGGCAGAGCAGATTTAGACATATTTGGTAGTATCCTTTTAAAAGTATACCTGTACTCCTCATTCTTTCGTGGTGTGTGAAGGATAGCAAATTTTTTTGTTTATAAAACACTTGGGCAAGGTGCCCATTGTCCTCTTGCAATGTTTATAAAATTCAACCAATTTAAATCACTTTTGTAAACCTGTTAAAGTAAGTTATATAAATAAAGGCCTTAACATAATTATATTGTGTATGTATTTATTTTTTACACAATTTAAATAAAAAGCCACCATCGTCATCCTCTATTCATCATCATCCAAAGCTGATGAAACAATTACAGGTTAATAATTACAATTATTACTTGAAATAATTGTCAATTACAATCACAATTACAATCATTGTAATTTAAAATGGTTTTTATCATATTTAGGAGTGATGGTGTTTTAATAAAAGTGCCTGGAGACTATGTATCAAAACATCAAAGTACGAGACCCAAAACCTAAAAGCTATAAATGTTGTATGTTGTTTAACTTTAAAAAATTATTAAGTATTTAGGCAATATTGATTGGCATAATCAGAATCTCGAAATTCTATAGTGAGGCTTCTAGCGGAACGGTCACGATAAAGATTTGTTGTCTAGATATTTTAAATGAAAAGGTGTAATTGTTAAAATAATTGTTCTAAACGTGACAATTACAATTAATTGTAAATCTTTCATCACTACTTTTAACCAAATGAAACATGGAATGTAATGTTCTGAGTGGTAGAAACTTTGTACTAATTACCAAAAAATACAATTTATAAAAGAATGCGTAAAGCACCTACGTGCATAAAACATTTTGAGTCTGGTGTCAGTCTGGTCCATCAGTCTTGACTGACGCCAGAATGATGGATGATTTTCACGGTGCACAATCTAGACTGACGGCAGACAGTGGGTTACACGATCATTCATGGACCAGATTGACGCCAGACTGAGCGTGTAACCTGGCCTTTATGGATATGGTTCCTTTTTTCCTTTTGAGGTACAGAATCCTCATAAAGTTAAATAATCCTCAATACCTACTATAAAATAATTTTCCAAATTCGTTTTCTACATGTTTTGTAGTACACTGCATTTTTGTTTGTTTTTTTTAATTGTTTTCCTTTATTTATGCTTACAAAGCTTAACATGCATATTATTTGCCATGGTGTCGCAGGACCCCGGCCAGAAGATGATGGTGGAGACGGTGCTTGAATCCTCACATGACTTTGGTAAGACTTGAAAGTTTTTTTACACTTTACTATAAACTGATTACCTATGAAGCATAGAACAGAGAGGGAGATGGCGTCAACTCGCAAAGGTTCTTTGTACAGTCTGGTGCAATTAAAAGTATACAGCCAAGTAGATGGCACGGCTACTGTATGGGACTGTACCATGGGGGATATCAACAAGACAACAGTATAGTATTTAACTTTCTGTGTGTCTGTTACTCAATTACTAATATCATTAGAGCTACATAAAAATAATATCATTTATCCAATTCAATTTTCAATCCAAAATATTAATTCAGATGCCGTAATTTTTATTTTATAATTTTGGTAACAAAAAATATGAGATGCAGCTAACCAAACTGATTGCTACATATTATAGTAATTTAATTAAAAAGCGCTTAATATGTTAATTGACTCAAGAACTTGTTTGCTCATAGGTACTCCTGAACAAACCAGATCTGATCCCAAACTAGGATTCCCTGTAGTATGCGAACCAGAGACTATAATACACCAAGACCCAGAGCAAACAAATCTGCTTATCACAGAAAAGTTTGCCCTGGGTTCGAATCGTACCTACGACCCTCGGATTAGTGTTATACTAAGAGCGTTAACCGCTAAATCACCCAATCACTCAGTCAAGTCATACTGCTTTGGGCCTTAACACATCCTGGATAGGAATGAAGTTTGTACCTACATGCGTAAATGTTAACTATAAGTCATACTGCTTTCGGCCTTAACACATCCTGGATAGAAATGAAGTTTGTACCTACATGTGTAAATGTTAACTATATGACCTAATTATCATTATTTTCCTGCCTGCTAAACTTGTCATTATTTGAAAAATTTATAAATAAATGTTTGCCTGTTTCTAATAATATATAAAATAGATAACTAATTCGCAATTCACACTGTCGGGTTTACACTATAATAATATAGATAGTATAAACTCTGTAAAATTTACACATTTTGTCAATTTAAATGATTGTTGAAGGTAAACTAACAGGCAACAGTTTTATGGTGATTGACATTTGTATGAGACCTTTTGCTATCTGCTTTTTTTTTAGTTGAAAACTTAATTTTTATTCATAATATATTGTAGAATGTTTGTCGACTTCCATTTGTATTATATCTATCCAGTTTAGTCATCAATTTGAATTGAAGGATCAGTTGTTCTGTCACTTGAAACTGATATGATCCGTCTTCCATCCTATCCATGATCTTCTCCCGGCAGGCATGTCAAACGGCTCCCTGCCGCAGTGGAAGCGGGAGCTGCTGCAGCGGCGCGCGGCGCGGGCGCGGCCCCCCGCTACCCCCGCGCCGCCCCCGGAGCCCCCCGCGCGCCCCGCCGAGCCCGACAACAACGACGACGAGGAGCTCCGCTACGGACCTGGCATCGTCAAACGGCTCAAATCGCGCTACCTCAGCTTGGCACTCCGGGATGCCCCGCGCCGCCGCCCCTCTGTCCTCCGCCGTGCCGCGTCCCTCGAGCACCTTCTGCACGAAACGCCACCTCCGCCGCGCACTCCGGCCCCTCGCTCGGCCCGCCCCGTGTCCGTAGCGGCTTCACCGCCGCAACCGCCACCTGCGCGACGTGAGTCCGTCAAGCGCGCTCGTTCTGTAGACGCCCTGAGCCGTCTCGATGCTCGCGATGAGCCGCCTCCGCCACCGAGAGAGCCTCCGCCGCCACCGCCGACGGCCCCTCGCTCCGGCCGCCCGCCGCGCCGGCCCGCGCCGTTGTTACGCGACACGGAGCGCCCTCCAACAGATCTCGTCAGATCTACCATGCGCAAGTTTGAGCCGGCGGCGGTGCGTCGTCCAGCACCCGCTGCGCGCGTTTCAGCTGCATTACGAGGCTTAGAGGCAGCAGCTTCGTCTGCGCCACGCACTTCTACTCCAGAACCAAGACGCTCGCCAGCGCTTTCGTGTGATTTATCAGCTGTTGAGGAATCTGAGGGCGCCAGCATGACTTCTACTCCCCGTGCTGTTTCTCGAGCCGCGCTTGAAGGTATTGCACGCGCTGGATCGACCACTCGATACGCATTTGAGGCCCCGCGCCATGGGTCTCATCTGCCACCGCTCGCAGCCACCAACACCGTTCTGGTGGGACGTGCGCGCCGTGTTGGCGTAATCAGGCCTATGCCAGCGCCGGCGCTCGAGCGTGCCGTGTCGGCTCCTCTACCGGTTGAGGAGGAACTAACAGATAAAATCACTGATGAAGCTCCCGCGCCTGTGCCAGAAGAAACGTCGGTACAAGCATCATCGCCATTGCCGCCATCAGAAAGCCCGGAGAGAAAAGAGGCACCTCCAGCAGCGATGGTTGAACCAATGCCGCGCTCACCACCAGTGGAAACACCACCACCTCTACCTGCTCGATCTCCTACCCCGCCTCCGCGAGTCATTCGAGAAACCACTCCAACCTTGGCTGAATCGCCACCACCCGCACCCGCAAACGAAGCTCCGGAGAAGCCGAAACCCCTTTTAAACGGTCACGCAATAGCTTCCCCAACAAAAACAGATTTCAGAAAACCCCCTATCATCCGGAACGAAAGCGAGGATCGGCCTTGCAACGGCACTTCAGTTAAAAGTGTTATTGAAACGAAATTAAAAGTTAGTGAGGAGATAAAAAGTGTAAACAGTGCAGTGCCGTGGTCGCGGGCTAGCCCCCCGAGTGGTCGGCGAGGGGGCCGCGCGCCCCCGCCTGGCGCCACCTCCGTGGTGTTCAACTTCTCAAGTCGCAAGGAGGTGCCGGACTACATCGAGAATGACGGCCTCATCCTGCGAGCCAGTCGCCGCGATCGCATCAAGGTGAGTGACCTTGCTTCTTACTTCATAATAGCGTGTCTATGGTCTGAGGTGCAACAATATACACTGAGCATTGGGACGGCAGTGCGCATGCCCCGCGATAAACGTACCGCGGAATGTCTGATACCGCTGGCAAATTCTACAGCGACAAGTAGAGAATATAGACCTAAACACTTTATTAAGATTGAACGCCTAACACCCGTACGGTATGTATTGAAAATCGATTTTTTAATGTAACAAATTTGTCTATGAATGAAAGACTATGATCTGCTGGTAATAAGACCCTTTTTAAGTGAAAACTACAAATTGACAAAAAAAAAACAGATTTTCATTCATTACTGTGTTTTATGAACAAATCTGTTAGCACATACGTAGTCGGTCCCATAATGAATTGGCCTAACTATGAAATAAATAAGAAAATTAAATGCAATCATTTTTATTTTTCAATATAGTCTCCATCAATACTGACACACTTCTGACATCGGTGAAATAACATTTCTAATCCTTTATAAAAATAATCGCAATCTTTGTCTTCAAAATGACTGAAGACGGCCGCCTGCAACTCTTCATCGCTTGAAAATTTTCTTCCCTTTAAGTCCCGCTTTAAATTTGGGAATAAGTAATAGTCGGACGGAGCCATGTCTGGACTATAAGGTGGATGGTCCAGCTCCGTGAACCCGCATTGACGCACTGCATCCTTCGAAACACCGGCGGTGTGCACGGGGGCGTTGTCGTGAAGCAACAGGACGCCTTTACTCAGTTTGCCTCTGCGCTTCTCCTTTATAATATCTCGCAGTTTATATATTAATGAAGCATAATATTCGCCGTTTACGACTGTATTGCGCTCTTTAAAATCAACCATCAAAATACCTTGAAAATCCCAAAAGATTGTGCACATGATTTTTATGGTAGATTGTTGCACCTTTGCCTTTCTAGGCGGCTTTTAACCCTTATAATGCCATTCCATTGACTCGCGCTTGCTTTCTGGATCATAATAAAACACCATAGTTTCATCACCAGTCACTAGTCTCTCGATCACGTTCTTTGGGTTTTCTCCACAAAGATCTAAAAACTCGGCAGCACAGCGAACTCGCTCCCGTCTCTGCACAGCTGACAGAAGTTTCGGGACCCATCTTGCACTGACTTTTTTCATATGAAGATGTTCATCGATTGCACGATGGACGGTACTTTTAGAGAGCCCAAGTCTAGCTGCAATTTCTCTAATCTTCAAACGGCGGTCACTCAAAACCTCTTCTTCGATTTGAGCAATAGTATCGGGAGTGAGCACTTCTACCGGTCGACCGTCATGGCCGATATCTTCGACGGTTTCTCGCCCGAGGCGAAACTCTTTCACCCAATTTTTTACTGTGCTATAAGAGGGAGAACACTCCTTATACACACCATCTAATCGTTCTTTAATTTGGGCGGGGGATAAGCCTTCTTTAAATAGAAACTTTATGACGCTTCGATACTCGGTTTTCGACATTTTGAAAAAATACGCGACACTTGTTGTTCAAACAAACTGCTAAACTGAACTACGCTCGTCAAGTCCATGCGTGTTCGTTTATAAAGTGTCTGAGAACCGTACTATTCAATGCAACATAACATGTATCGACATGTCACGTAGAACTATATCAGGCCAGTGGCGTAGCGTGGGGGGGGCCGGGGGGGCCATGGCCCCGGGCGGCACATGGATAGGGGCGGCGAGCGGCAATGGATAGGGGCGGCGAGCGCCACATTTTTTTTACCTAGTGTTATTAGGTGTTATTAGGCGTCGATGAACTGGACTTAGATCACGCTCCTCAAGATATTACTGACAGTGAAGAGTTCAAACTTGAGCGTGTACTTCTTCGTACTTTTGTAGCTGCAACAGACCCAGACTTTAAAAAAGAGATACATAATTATTATATGTCTGGCTCACTGGGCTTACTAAAATATATTGTAAACTTGAAGAGTGTTTACCAAATATTATCATAATGTTAAGAATATTTTAAACAGCTGCCATTAGCAGTGCCAGTTGTGAGAGAAGCATCTCTAAACTGAAGGTAATTAAAAATTACCGAAGGTCGAGGCACGTCCAGGTGGGCGGCAAATTGAGCGGTCAAAATATATGATAAAAAATTACAGTTACAGATAAAACGTCATGCAAACAAATGATATCGTATGAAGAATGAATACCGTACAGCAACGGGCGGCGCAGTTACATTTTAAATAGGACCGGCCTTTGGGTCGTGTCACCCGTGCACAAACACATTTTTTTTTTTTTTTTTTAGAAATAGAAACTCTTTATGACAGGTCGTCGAGCTTATGGGGGCTCCAAGCACCCTGGTAGTTGGGGTACCTACCCTAACTGAAATGGCGCTGAGCGCTCCAACTAAAAGGGTTTTTGTTGGTTTACCATAAACATTCTAAGATATCTTAAAAAATTTCGAGCTCGCTTCGCTCGCGCTTTTTATAAATATAATTTATGTTCGTGAGCGTTCACCCATAGAAGAATATAATGCGTTCGCTTCACATCAGGAGGTTACAAGTTCGATGTCCGACGGGGTTCAATTAGTATTACGGATTTAGAATTAAGCTATATTAGCAATTAGCAATCGAACGTGACATAACATCGATTGTATAAAAGATTTTGGTTTAAAAAATCACGAAAAGTACATAATTTTTAATTGAAGACTTTAGCGGTTTACTTCGCTCCCGACTCGTGGTCCCACCGCATTGTCCCACTAGTGGGTCGACGAGTAATTTACTGTTTACTCGTAGTCCCACCGATTCTCTCTTGGCCAGTAATCGTAGCAAGCATTATAGTATGTTGACTTTTTTTTTAACTAATGATCAAAATAGAAAGGGGCGGCAAATTTTCGATCGGCCCCGGGCGGCGAAAACCCACGCTACGCCACTGTATCAGGCCAATTCATTATGGGACCGACTACGTACCTGACTATCTTTGTTTTTTTATTTATAATATTTACAAATATTGACCTATGATAATTTTATCTTTGCTCAAGATAAATCTTGTTATCATGTGCATAGTGTCATCACTGCTACAGCTGAGTGAGTTAGATTACAACATAACATTACAATTAGGAAGACAGTGACACAACCATAATAAAGATATAATTTATTATGTAGGCAATTGAACTTTACATCCCTGGGTTATCTGAAGCGCGATATTAATGTTTCCGTGGTTCTAATAGTATACTTTATGTTGACGCAAATTATACCTAATGAAGCTTTATTATGGCCCCTTGAATATTTATTTACATCAACTTTATTAGGATATAATTTCTGATGGTTGGAAACCCTGATTGAGTTCAATTATTTGCATGTATAGGGAAGACAGTTATTCTCTCTTGTTTGTTATTTACAACTGACTATTGACAAGCAGCTGCCCGCAATTCCACATGCGTGGGAGCCGTAATCGAAGTATGTTAACAGACCAGCAAGTCCTACTAGTTGTGTTGATAGTATTCTGTGATTAATCTCGTATGCATTTATTCACCGTCAGAACATCTCGAGAATGTTACGTTACGTACAACATGATGTAAAATACACCCCAGTTCCTCGATAATAAATTAGTCTAACATTTTATTTATTCAGCCAGTAACACCGGTAACGTTATGCAATCTCTCCCATTAGCATCTCCTTTCTTTCACGGCGCACGATTCGAGGGCCGGTGTCGCATCGTTTACGGAATTACGATTCGAATCTAGGTTTCACATTTGACCGCGTTCAATCGACGACAGCCATCCAATAACATCGCACGACTGACGACCTGAACGGTTTGTTATTGCCTCGGCTCGCCCGGATGTCTAAAATATGGCTTCTTGGACTTTCCATCGACAGCTGTTAAATCTTTTTATCTGTTGCGTAAGTTTACGTGATATGCAAATAATTTGGATGTTTTCTATGAGCGGTGAAAGCGTTTTTGTTGGTGATCGATAGGCATGCCATGCGGGTCGCGGGTGAAACGCTAGCGTTTCTGCGCCCGCGCCGACCGCGACGCCGCCGCCGCCGCCGCCGATACGGTGACCGCCGTGCCGAAGCGCCGAATGCCACTCTCGGTTTCGGCAGATCGAGTGAAATGTGCCCTCTGGACAGAATTTTAATGAGTCTAATGCACTTGAATCGAATGTACGTAGAGGATCGTCTTGAATTATCAATAAGTAGAAGGATTCAGTGGTTGCTTCATGGAAAAAATATATCTACGTGCGGACACTCAACACAATTGCATAGCTGCCGTTTAAAACCATAAAATAGTTCTACATCAAAATGACACAGTTAAATGCTACTAATTTAATAGCTTGTTTCTTGCGTACAAACATTTCTGCCATTTTCACCATCTCATTCTTTCTCGTTATACAAGCTACAAGAATGTTTGAACAGCATCTATAACAATGGCTGCCAGCGGAAAAAAAACGAAAGCTCTACAAACACGTCTCGTTACAACGTGCTAGATGTTGATTGTGATTGGAATGCAAGAAGACACGACCGAAACCGACAAGTCTACAACACAATTAGAAGCTGACAAAGACCTTATAAATAATTCCCTCTTAAGGACAGGCTGATTAAAATTAACACCCTATCTAATTTAATACAAGGGTGCATCATCCTTGATCACCTTTATCCGCTGATATCAATGCCCTTGCAGAAGAACTTCTGGTCAGTGTGCTACTGGAACGGAGCGGAAAATATAAACTATATGACTGCATAATATGTATCCTATGTTAATCTGAGAACTAAAACGAATTTGACTCCTTGCACTCAAAAATACACCAATCCACGTAGGTGTGGCAAAACCCACCAATTAAGTTGATCGACTGACAATAACTGACCACGAGAGTCTCAGCCAACTATAACATATGAAGCGAAAAACTTCCGAAAGTCACTTCTATAGGTAGATGTTTATGGGGGCCAAGACACTGCGCGCATTAGGCGGCCGGAAGCCATCACGATACGACTTTCTTCGTGTTTGCCCACGCCCGCGTCACGGTTCAATGGCGATATAATTATTACTGTGCTTTCGTTTTTTACGCCCCGTGGTGTACTACTATCGTAGTCGATTAGCGACTTGATGATGCGATGCTTCGGTACCTTGGTATAGTCAACCGCACGTCAAGGTGAAACTTCTAATACGAGCTAGGGTGCCTTTTTGTACGTCTTGTAAAACTACATGCAAGCTACAAGTTTCAATTTTACAAGCAGAGAATGGACATCCAACAATGGACTAATACAAGACTATGATAAAGCTAAGTATTATAAATTGTGCTTGATTTGGGGGAAGCGTCAGTTTAAAAATAACCGTTTGCAATTTTAGTCTATGTTTGTCATTTTAGGCCTTTAAAAGTTGTAACTTGTGGCATGATGGTTCGTATATTTTTTGTTATAATATGTGTTGCCATTTTACAATGAATTGTTGTTGTTTCAGTACATTTTAATTTGTCCAGTGACCCAAAAAACAAGGTCTATGAGATGAATAATTTTGAGACATTGAACAATGGTATTGGTATCTGATATTATAACACGACTTTGGTACCTATATTGAACTTTTTTGGACTGAACGTTTTGAAATACTAGACGATCTGACACACTGACAGGACATTATGGACCGGAAAGGTTACAAGCCCTGATATAACCTCATTTTGGAAAATATTTTCTTTGCTTCTAGGTATTGCTAATGTTTACCATTAACATGCTGTTGACAGTACCTTGCGTCTCGCCCTGGTTCTGTTCACAACCTGCGCGTACTTTCAATACAGCGCAGTACAATACGAGCTATTGTGCGTCGATAAAATGGGCACGTTCGGCTCATAGTTGACTTTATTAGGTGTGTAGTTGCTCACATTACTTTTTTTGCTTTATCATTTGATGGTAATGAAGTGCTCGAGTGTCATGTCAGCGGTACCAGATAGCAAAAAAAAGAGTTGCGAAAAACATCAACCATTTACAGAACTCTAATGCTGCTACTGCATCTGCATCTTCTTTCGTATCCCGTATCTGCCTAAGGGAATATTGCATTCCAGTGATTTGAAGTAATATACAATATTTTCTATTTTGTCAGACACTCTTTATATTCTGTTCAAGGTACAAGTATTTTAACAACATTTATAGTTTTTTAAAAGCATCATACAGAGACTTATAGAGACATTTCCAAAGACGGTTAGCAACCCTTGATTAACACAACACCACTGTTGACATTGATGTGTACCTGTATGGAGATAACCAAAATCATTGCGTCAGAAAATCTTGGTAACCCCGTGCACAAATTCGGCATCATCACCATTTACCATTAGGTGACACAGGCAGGACCAGCGTTGCCAAACGTCCCGATTTTTAGTTTGAAATTCAGTGCCCGCGTGGGACAGGCACTGTCCCGCTTTTTGGGGTTTTTCGACGGTGCAACGGGGGATTTTTGAATTGATTGAGAACATATTTTTGGAAACTGTTATAAAGATGCGGCATCTTTATTAAACTTGACAGACGATGTCAGTACTATATTATACATACGAAGAATAAAACTTGCTGAAATCGTCCTTGGACGTAGTGCAAAATTATAACGAAACCACTGCTCAGAAATGGCACCAGGAAACAGTTTGATAATAGTTTCCAAAAATATGATTAAACTCCCCCTGATTAAAGTCCCAAATTCAAACAGCTACCCCGAACGCGTGTTTTGGCAGATGAATTTAAAATAGTCAGATCCAAGAAACTGTACAGTGGATTTAATGAAATCCGAAACTTTATTTCGAGTTTTCGTGTGCTGATTTTATAATTTTATAAAAGAAAAAAAGGAATTTTTAAAAGCTGTTAATTATAAATATATGGTGACTTTAAATTTGTTCTTGATACGAAAGGCTATGCATGTGCTCATGATAACAAACAACTTTCCCTAAGGAACCTATAATGAAATCGCAAAAAAAAATTTGGGCTCTTCATACTAATTTGGCCGGTCAGTTGAACCATTTGTATGGGGAGTCCATTTTTTTAGACTATGGGTTCCTTAGGGAAAGTTGTTTGTTATCATCAGCACATGCATAGCCTTTCGTATCAAGAACTAATTTAAAGTCACCCTATATATAAATAATTTTTATTTTTGTGTTTTTATTATGTCCCGCTTTCGTCGAATGAATCCCGATTTTATCCTTGAAAATTTTCGAAATCCCGATTTGCATGAAAAAATATCTGGCAACGCTGGGCAGGACATACCTACCTATCATTAAAAAAAATACAACACATCACGGTCCAGACCAGAACCCAGTAGGTCTACTGTAAGTGTAACTAAACGAACCAGTCGCGCCTCGCGACAGGTGGTAGACGCCAGTTTTTGTTGGCCATATTGCCTGTTCCATACCTCATACGATATAACCCATTTAATATAGCCCGCATAACCCTCCCGTTTAGCTCCATCTCTGTCTTGACCATTGATATTGAATCTTTCATCTCTTGCCCGCTGTTAAAAGGCTTCAGTGTGAGTGAGCTGCTGATATAATTGACTATTGACATTCAGAGCACGTTCGCGACTTTTGTTACTTCAGGAATGTGCACGTAAGCTATGCCATGCCTAAGATTTTGCTTATCGAAGAATTTGTATTCACAGTCATGCTTTTTATAATCTAATCTATCTACACGTAAGCGAGTCGATTCGATAACAGTTTCAAATGGATTATTACACGAATTATTACTTATAGTATCGAGTATTCAGCCTGAAAGTCAATGAAATGTTTTCAGTGTTTACATCGTCGGCTAAACTCAAGGAATCCAAAGTAATTATTAGATCTACAACAATAATGCTTCACATTCTAATGTCAAGGTTCTAAATTATAGTTTTCATTGTGCCAGTTTCCTTGCTACAATAACAATAACAGCCAATTTAATTACTAGTCAATCCACTATCTTTAATCTAGAGGAAGTTATACCTCTATGATACAGAACCAAATACTTTTTCACTGTAGACTATTTGTTTTACAAGAATGCATTCAATGTTACTTTATTTAAAAAAAATTGGGCAAGGTTGGATAGTTCACCTAACCGGCTGTCACCGCCTTATATGAATATACGCAGAAGATACTGAAATATGTAGATGTGAAACCTGCCTAAACAAATACACACAACCATACAACAAGGGGCGTTATAGATAGATGCTTCGCCAATCTCTCAGATTCAAGATTCTTCAGATAACACGTTTTGCAGATAGTTGTACCAACACTATCTTTACTCCCGGAAATGTTCATATCTCGAATTAATTGCTTTTGGAATTAATTATTTCTAAAAATGACCAAGAGCTTTAAAATTTCTGCTTTGTCTCTATTATTGAATTTTAGTGAGCAATGTTGTTTTGGTTATTGTTTGCGTTTCCCGTGTTACTCTCATTTTTTTAACTCAAAAACTATCATTACCTCACGCACGATAACCTCCTGCCATCTTGTACAAATTTAAGTATCACTTTTATCACGGAATATTATCTTTGTTGACTCTACGTGAACCTCGCAGTGTAACCTTGAACCCTGCTTAAGTGCAGTGGGAATCTCAATGCATTGTTGTAACTTCTGATGCAGTTTAACTTTAAATTCAATTCGAATTGTTAAACGCAATTCAACTAATTACTCTGTCTTTTTTGAGTCATCTTCGTCATTCATTATTTCATGTTTTGATTCCAATTCTGAATTCGAATTCTTTATGACTGTACAATCATTATTATATGTGTTATAGTCAACAAAACCAGGCTTCATTTAAGAGTCCTCTTTTCGGCCGGCGCGTTCGTTTACCTCCTTCGATACAAAAATGAGGTCGAATACCTATTCAGTACATTCCTTTAGAACGGTGACGCGCAATGACAACTGTTTGCAACAAATTACATTGTCACGCGTGGGTCCCGCTATGTGGCTAGTTAGACCACTTAGCGTACGACATAGTTTGGATTTGATGAGTCTCTTTTTACTTTGTTACTTGCACTGATTGTAACATATTATGTTGGTACTTACGTATACATCCGTTGGCAGAAATTCTCCACTTGAAATCCCTGAAGGCCTGTGCCTTTTATTGTTGTTTTAATAGGAATGGAAGTTTTTTTTCATTGGGCGTTTTATGAAGTACATATTATAGCATAAAAAAACGTTCGTTTCCTTAGTGTTCGAATGTATATAGTTGTTTGTTTGCATTCGTACACATTTTGATACTCCTCTTAAGGTTTTGTCTCTTCTCTAGGGTTTTTTTGTCTCATAAATTTTCTTGAGAGCATATTTTTACTCGAGTGTTCGAACAAATGGTGTCTGCACGCATAATACCTATGTCCGTTTGGTTATTTTCGTCTGGAACTAAAACTGCTTGTTTTGGATTTTGAAGTGCGGTGTTGTTAGATAATCTTGATCCCCAGATTGACATTTTATGCAGACGGATTCTTATTGGTAAATTGTTAGGTCATTTTTATCAATATAATGCTATATGCATTATGCACTCTGTTTGTGACCACGCCTCATTCTTTGATCATGGAATTTAGTGAAGCCAGTAACAAAGAATACTAAATACTAGTAGATTAGGTTTACTCCCATGTGATTCGCCGTGAATCGACAAGGGGCGCAGGCGAACGTCACGTCGCTGGAACTAAACGGATGTCCCTGTTTATTAGAAGTGGAGCATAGACTATCTGAATGTAAACTTATGTAAACTGTATGGAATAGAAGGAAATAGAGCCTTTAAGGTCTTTTTTAAATGGCCAATACTTCAATGGATCACTAGATACGCTCGAGATCTACCTAAGTGCAAGTGCTGAGGCGAAATAACGGACCCTGTTAGCACTGTTCGTCTAATAACCCGGCTGCTTTGCTGACCTACATCGATCGCTAATTACATATCGCCGCCCCACATCATAAACTTTACAGTTAACTGGGATCACACGTCATGCCTCGTCTCGGTTGACGTTCACATGTTATCTATTAATCTTATATTTGGCTGGCGTGGAGTCGACGTGAGGTAGTGCCAAAGGCAGCAGAGCAATGCGGTATCTATTGAATGATCAGTTGATCGCTTGTGGAGGTCCCCAATATACATATAACTTTTTTCACCCGACTCACACCAAGACTGATCAATCACTTGTAGAAGTCCATATATATTATTTATTTTATCTCACTCAAGCTAAAGGTGTTTCTGGTGTGTTTACGTATGTCCGTGTAATTTTTACGGCCTGTAGCCAAAACAGCTTGTTGGATATTCAAGTGCCAGCTGTCTTAGAATTTCCATCCTCTCTTTGATCCTTAATCCTGAAATTGATATTAGATACACTGTAGACGGTTTTCTAAGTTGTTTAAACAAGTTACAATTAAAATTACGTATATTAACCCCGTTTGACAGCTGCTGTCAATGTGACAGTTTTGGACTACATACTTTCCATAAATATTATCTACCGACATCGATATTGGTTTGGCCCAAAATAATTGACATAACTAGTTCGCGGTAAAAGTAGTTCTAAACATGTTATTGTCGAAACAGCTGCTATTAACAGTCCAACGTTTACAATTCTTTGTCAACAATATTATAATTTCGTTTAACTAGTAATTGTTTCACAAACTTACAGGCAGACCGTATCGGTATCGTTACCGTAATGTCTGTTTTATTTAACTGCAGTAATCGTACGACTTAACTTGAAAATTACCAAATCTTGTTTCCAAACTGATATGTATTAGTATTTAGTACAGTCAACCATACGATAGCGGTGATGACTCTATAGTGATATACAGGGTGTAACAGAAAGGTGCGATAATACTTCAAGGTTGGCTTTTACTCATCAAACTGAACAACTTTTGTTCTACAACTTCGTTCAAATCGCAAAATTTTTTTTGGACTTTTCATACAAATCGATCAGCTGGCGAACCAAGTTTGTATGAAAAGTCCGAAAATTTCTTTGCGATTTCAACAAAGTTGTAGAACAAAAGTTGTTCAGTTTGGTGGGTAAAAGCCAACCTTGAAGTATTATCACACCTTTCTGTTACACCCTGTATATCACTATAGAGTCATCACCGCTATCGTATGGTTGACTGTACTAAATACTAATACATATCATGTATATAAACGTGTATAAAACGTGTTCCACCGGCGATTCTGACTCTCGTACAACTAATGTCTCAACGTTTTTTTTAATAACATACATTCTGAAACCAGCACATCTGTCTTCTGGACATTTGAAGTCCGCTTACAGGTGTAAAATCTAAAATAATGTTGTACATAGGTACACGTGATTTTAGTTGATGTTCATTGCAACACCGGGCGACGCTGTCTTGTATCGTGATAGTGCAGTTAATTATGCCACAGGATAACAAGAAGAAGAAAAGCTACTCCAGCGCCCCTCTTATAAGTTTTCTTTAAAGCGTTTCGCTTAAATCAGTTATGTGAGTGATACCACGGCCTCACAGAAAACCGGCGTGAAGCAACGCTTGCGTTGTGTTTCGCCGAGTGAGTTAGGGCACCGGAGGCCCAACCTTCCCAATTCGCTCCATCGCCCATCCCATTTCAAATGTCGGCAACGCACTTGTGACTCCTCTGGTATTGCGGCTGGCGGCGGTAATCGCTTACCATCAGGTGATCCGTCTGCTTGTTTGCCACCTATCACATATAAAAAAAATGTTAGCGTTGTAGTGTGTGAACCACTGTACAAGTTTAAAAACACGATGTACATATCTCTTTATCTAATCCGCTGTCTTTCGATAACTGTTTTTTCGTCAGAATGATATCAGCATAAATTTAATGAATGTTTAGCTGATTCAACTTTTACTTTCTAGGAATCGACAGTTAAATATACAATACGTGTCTTACGACGAAACGATAGAGTTTATTGTTGGTCATAGTGGTTTGAAAAATGAAGATATAGTTATGGTTATGATATAAGAAGAAGTTCATTTTCAACCGACTTCAAAAAAAGGAGGAGGTTCTCAATTCGTCGGAATCTTTTTTTTATTTTTTTTATGTATGTTCACCGATTACTCGAAGACGCCTGAACCGATTTCGAAAATTCTTTTTTTGTTTGAAAGGGTATACTTCACAGGTGGTCCCATATAAATTTTATCGAAATCGATTCAGCGGTTTTTGAGAAAATCAACAAAACATAGCAAAATTGGAGTTGTTGCGATTGAAGTCGGTTGTTTTTAACGTATTCAGCGTGGTCATGGTTTTCCCAGCCAGCTGATGCCGATCTCATGCCTTGCCGCCAAACAACAGTGTTAACGGCATTGATTTGTTCCAGCTCCAGATAATATGTATAATCATAGCACCCATTACGTTGGAAAATCTTGATAAGACTCTTCGGCATTAGGTATCATCACTTACCATTAGGTGAGATGATGCCAAGAACTAACCGGCTGTGGATAAAAAGATTATCCTAAATGAGTCTATCAGAAAATAGCTTTAAATACAATGTTATAAGCAAAAGTGTTTTTATAAAGAGCTATTGTATAACCTGTGAATATGTACACGTCAATTTATCTATCCCTACTATACCGAACTCTGAATCTCCAATATACGAGTACTTTCATACACTTTTTCATGCTTGTCTGATTATATCATTAACATATATCTTAAATAAAAATCTAACTAAGAATGTCAATTGTCAATCAATCGACCAATCTATCAGAAGTCTAAAAAAGCATATATTCTCGCTCTCGCGATGGTATAATAGGAAATTAAACATACTCACTAATTAGTAATTGGTCTAATGACATAAAACGACGCTTTCTATGCGACAAAAAAAGTGTAATATGCCATGCAGGTGGCAAATCACATGGCTAACAATAGACTGGCGTTTGCCGAAAAAACGTGTTTTCTCACACCTCCGAGTGAGAGCGCGAGATTTCTACGTAATTATAATAAAAAGACGCTTTATTATTTAGTGAATACTGCGGATGTCCTATCCTGCAGATATGTGACGAAATTCACGTAATGCTGCTAGAAGTTGTAGCTTTCATCGCGATCACGTCGGATATAATATAATGAAAAGTGAGCACTATGACCACAAAATACACAGATACAGAAGGTCCGCTCAATACGTTCACTAAAATCTTAAGCATATACATGCTTATAGACGTATACGGTCGTTGTAGGCAACGTCACGATACTGTTGTGATACTCTGCCGCGTGACCTTGCCTCGAACGACCGTATATTTCTATAAGCATGTATATGCTTACGATTTTAGTGGTTTGTATTGAGCGGACCTTCTGTGTCTATTTTGTGCTATGACCGAGTAAACTGTCGTCTACCTGGGGCTCTACTCTGAACCTTTAGATACATTTTTTAATCCACAACTTGTAATCGCATAACATCATATCACCTATGCTAAGTGATGGATGATGAATCCGAAAATGAAATTAAAACGAATTAAAACGCCCCCTTTGAAATTTAATTTCATTTCTTGCGAGTTTATGTCTGTGTCCTTCTTCAGCAAAGATTTATCATCAGTTTATAATAGAAGTCTTTGTTCTTCAGTGATGCAAATCAAATACTATCGCAAACATTCCTAAAGAGCCACCACAAGTATATTGCCTGCCTTTTAATGCTTCCTTATTAACGCATCCGGCTATCTTATCGTTGCAGAGGAAGTTCCGTTCGATTACGATTACTAGTAAAGTATTTGATTACACAGACCTTAGCAGGAATCTCGGGCCAATTGAACTGTATACTAATTCAATTATACCTCGCGCTAACTAGCACTTGAGCGGATAATCTGTACGTCCCAGTAACGCGATACTGTGATACCTAAGACCGGCTGCATACCCCGATGAATCTTACTGAACTTTATCATTTTTCGGGCTTATGTAGGGTCCTTCTGAAATACCTAAAAAAATATACTGTGGCTTCTACTCATGAAACTAAATAACTGTTCCTAATTGGGACCTAAAAATGAGCTGCTCATGCTCATACTAATTGATCAACCGCGCAACAATCAGGCAGCGGTATCATCTCAATGGATTACATACTGTCGGGAGAAAGAACACTTATATTCAATGGAAAATACATTATCAACAGATTTTCAGCATTATTAGTACCCAGCTTACAAATCCAAGTCGAAACTGACCCAGCTGTGTTGCTAGCTCGCTAATGTCTAGTTTAATAATTATAAGCCACCTTCAAACCAGTCGTGGAAGCCAAACAAGACCACAGATCAGCTGGCGCGAAGAATTATGTTATAGCCTTGGCATGAAAAGTGTGAAAACTATGTGGGTCGTGTTCTGACGGATTATGGGATGTAGAGTACCATGTAAATAAGGTTTACAGAAGTATTATGTGAAACACTGGTATCAAGACCGCGTAAAACAAATGTAGCCAATATGGGAACTGGGAAACAAGTCAGGGAAGCTTAAGTTTGATGGAATTCCTAGTAACGTTGGAAGTCCTAGAACGCGCGAGCCAAATAAAAAAGCTGGATGTGATGAGGTTAGACATTAAGAGTGAATGATCTCACTTCGAAGAATGCAAAAGATCGGACAAATAGAGGAGATGGAAACAGGAGCCTTGTCACGTGCGGCGATAACGCTTTTTAGAAGAAGATCGTGAAGTATTCGCTAATTAGATTAGTATTAATTAGTCCAGCCTACCCAGAAGCACAGAATTCTCCTGGAACTTTTACATGTAGGTAATATGATGTGCGATGATTCTCTTTGTATTTCCTCTAAAGGTGTCTAAAGTCTACAAAATCACTTACTATCACTATGGTTTTTACTATAATTTGCATAACACATGCTTAGATCTTTATCATGCGTTTGAGAAGCAGTGCAGTTTGTTTTCGTATCGTTTATCTTCTGGATAATGGATCTCTAGATATATGTATGTACATAAATCTCGATATAGAGTATACAAGCTTTCCATATTGCCTTAGCTAAAGTCGCTTAGTCGTGACCAATTTTATAGCTTCTAAGAAAACTTCTAAATACACTCAATGCATATGCGTCGTATCGGGTGCAACAAGTTTGCCGTTCGTAGAACGTAGACAATGTTGACAGTGGCCAGACCATGTCGATACATTGCACCGGATGCAGGCTTTTTTGTTTACAAATGTCTTGGTCTATGCCTTGTATGACCAGTTGTACTCGTATGAACGTCGCCGTCGTGTCGTGAGAACTTTAACAGGACGACTTAGCGACAAAACCAGTTGTCTTCGGGCAGTTGTGTTTTAATTTTCTTTTTTCTTTTGGCAAACGTGAACTCTTTTATTTAACCTTTTATTTAAGCCTATGACGTTGTCCTGTGGCTCCTTGTTTGATATTCGGCCTCTCTTTATATGACAAGATTTGTTTTCAGCAGTGTCGTAGAACTAAACTTGTTCAGTTTCACAAAGACCCCTTGCCTTAAAGTATTAGTATTCCTTTATGTTACACCCTGAATTAGTCCAGGTGTTCCATTAAGTTTATCGCGACAGCTCTTAGTCGCAAGTGCGACGCTTTTATCACCTATCAGCTGATAGCGATATCATATCTTGGCTGCCAATAAAATGATGGTTCAATGTCGAAGACGGAAATTTTTGATGTAATCGTCATCTACATGCCACGGCAATACGAATATGGTCTATTTATTGAAGGTTGGATACCTTCAACCGTACCATCATTGTTCTCATTATGAGCCGGAATTTTGACATTACTATTGAAAACAGTTATGTATTTACGTTGTTAAGGACATTGTGTATGTATGTATGTCTGTCGGTTTTATTTCAGTAACCATTGACGGCTTGATGGTATCGTTATTTTAGTCATTTTAATCCACAGAAAAGAGCGTACTCCCATATTAAAGGCCGGCAACGCACTTGTGACTTCTCTGGTCTTGCGGGTGTCTATGGGCGGCGGTAATCGCTTACCATCAGGTGACCCGTCGTTTGCCACCTTTGCCATAAAAAAAAAACAATGTCCAGTTTCCTTTCAATACAATTTTCCTACAGTATTACTAAAAATGTTCCCAGTTCGCCATTTGAACTACATTGTAACAAGTTATCTTTACACAAAAATCCTTCAAATTGAACCGCTAGATTCATGTTTCAGTCAGATTCCATGTCTCAATTTCACCAGTTTCTGTTACACAAGTTTGACATTTGTTGAACACATCCACCCACATCTGTCCACCCAAGCTCCTGCTCGGCAACAATAGGCCGGCACCGGCGAGCGCACGCGCCGTGCGGTTATCATGCGTTCCGCTCTGAATGCGCATGTGACTGTGTCAGGTTCTGCGCAGACTGTAAGTGCATGTGCGGATAGTTGAGCTGAGATGAATCGGCCAAATCTTGCTTTTATTATGATTTTGATCCGATTTTGGATATTATTGTATTTTAATTCAGTTCTAGTGTATTCTGTACTCAAGTTCGTATGGGAGCTGATGTTTCCCATATCTTGTATTTTTTCTTTAACTTTGTGTCTGGATTATTATAAATAATTTGCAGTCGGTTAGGTTCAAACTTGTATTGTTTGTTAAGCTTCACTCCTACAGAAGTACCTTCAAAAGTTCAAAAGCAATCAATCGTTGTTATGTCGTATTTGGAGTAACATCTTCTGTCATGATCAGTCCGAACCTTGACACAACATACAGCTACCTTCTTTCTCCCTTTAATAGATGAACCTTAATGTTTGGTAGCATCTGTGTGGAGTGGCCTTTTCATACGTAGATAATTGCAAATGCAACTGTGACAATGTTTTTCCAAATCTCCATCAGTTCTGTGACATATTGCCCAAAATATTTGTGATCAATCATTTTGCAACTTTTTATATCTGCTAAAACCAAGAAAGCAAATTCATAGACACGCCGAGATTATAAATCATAAATAAAACAGTCATAAGTAATAAATAACATGGTTATCTAACATTAAATATAATACGGTCGACACATATCGGATACAGAATCAAAACAAAAATGTTACGTTCTAAAGTAGTTTTACTTATTATTAGCTGCTTTTGAATATTAAATTTCAAACAGTTAGCACAGCACCGCTCTTCCTACTTTCACTAAGTTATTGGCAGTTTAAATAGCTTTTTACTACTTGCAGTCATCATCATTCTACTGGTATGATGTCGTGTGTGGTTCTACTGTTATTACAGATGATTGCATGGCAACAGTAGTTAATAGTATTCTGAAAATAGTATACCTCCTGAGTTAAGTTGGTTGGGAAGGGAAGACTGCAGGAAGTAGTCTCCCAACAAACTTTTCTTGTTCAATAGAACTTTTCTTGTTCAATAGAACAAGAAAAGTTTGTTGGGAGATATAGGTATTGTGTTTTCATTTTCTGTTTTTTTTTTTAATCCCTTTACGTAGGTGATTCTCCATACTCCGATGAGGGTGATTAATTTTGACGTTTTTTTTTAACGAATCGCCTTTCCGCACGAAGTTCAATGACCAACCTTACTTTTATAATGTCTGTCACATCGTCGTTTCACTTTGACATATTTACTACAAACTACAATTTCCAACTTCAATAAGGCTCTCTTCCTCTAACACAGAAAACAATAACCTGCAAAATTACGAAAACTCATTATACTGGCTGACGTCGTGGTTTTTTATTGGAAGCCAGATTTGCATAGCGCATTTGTAATATCCTAAATTAGAAATACTAGTTGCTATTTCTTCGAAACGGATACGACTGACGTTTTAAAAGTAGGCATTTTTATACATCTATCTTTCGAAGCAAATATTTAGTAGGTTAACGTGTGGTCTTTCGCAATCAATGCACATGTCCAATTAGCAATGTTAAACTTCCACTAGACAAGTTTTTGTGCACAGGGTGTTTCCAAATTAATAATTCATTGAAACTTTTACAAGTGACCAGTATTTTAGTATACGTGCCATATTCTATTTGGTTCGCATAATGCGGGATACGCTTGAGTAAAAATCTGGCAAAATAGTAAAAGTACGATAGCGGACAGCAAATATTTTAGTAAAACTGTACTGAATCTAAACTCCGACAATATATGTAATTCAAATCATACAGTCCCAAATGCTCCTTCATAAACATATTATGGCTTACCATCAGGTGATCCGTCTGCTCGTTTGCTACCTTTGCCATAAAAAAAAATTATGAAAAAATCCAATGTAATGATAGGCTATGGGTCGATTTACGATGCAGATTTAGTTTAGATTAGCGAGACGTCTAAAAACCTAAGTGTTTGATAACGCAATTGTTTGGGCATACGATTGGTAGCGATTCGTCACGGATTATTCCTCAGATGTAGTTACATTTTATTTTCATTTGTCAGACCTATAAACATTACTATTAATAGGTTTGTTTGTATAAGGAATAGCGCTCAAGTCCCTTAAAATCACGGTCATTTTGTTTCGTGCTGTTTAGCCTGGTTTAGCCCTGTTGTACTTTATGTATGTTCATCTTTTGCGCCATTGTGTCACTCATACTGTTACCTAAACAATGATTAACTCATGTTATAACATGATCATGTTTCGATAATCACCGCCAAATGTTTTGCATTGGCACCCGTGTGTCGGATGTGCCCGGTGTCGGCTGTGGTGCATCCGATGACTTGACTTCAATTGCATGTTTATCAATACAGAAATGTAATCATGTTAGTCATACGTAAATACAACAATTTGGATTCGCCAATGCAATGCTAAAAGTGAATCAATGAACCATCCGGCTGATTCTAGTCATGGCGACCACTTCGACACCTAGTCGACTTGGTAGCGAAGATGGCTAATATAGCCAACTCCTGGGCACGTAGGGGGCACGTGAGAATGATGTCTACATAGTGATACTGAATGGCGGTAGGTGGACGAGCTTTCAATTTCCAAAGAAAAGCTAAGAAGAGTTTGCTCTTAGAAGAACTATTTAAGATAACCGATGCAATATTGGTTCAACTATAATTATAATAACAAATTAACATCTCATGCGACAATAAACATTTGTTGCTGACTGACCAATTGAAATAATATTCTGCATCGAAAGGTTTACGCTCATTTGAAAAGTCGATGTCGAAAACAACCCATATCGTCCCCACTACAGGGGCACGCGTCTCTTCCCATAATTCGGGAAGGTTAGGCCATACTCTACACTGGGGGGGCCAAGTCCGGATTGGTGGAGGTTGTATGGCTAGTGGTTGTGGATTTTTTTAATACATACTTGTATATTTTTCCTCTTCCACTAAATGTTCTGACTAGAAATCATATCTTTATCCGCTTTTGCAATCTAGTGCAATGACCACCTCTTACCATATTAGATCCTGCTTCTTGTTATTTGACTGAAATCTACTATGTAGTGGTCATACTTGTATCGCGCCTTAAGTTTAGAGGCGTTATAAAGATTGGCACAACCCATAACCAATAATCATAAATGCATTGAGTAACCGTGGCTACATAATTTGCATTGTAAACTGAGCAGTTATTAAATAACTATAAAATTCGGTATTCTACCTTACGGCGTATAATTCTAGGTTTTAACACATGTTCCACCATAAAATCTATTTGTTGAGAGTCGTAGGAAGTCGGTGATAAAATGAGTACGTAAACTTTAATCTTTTTCAGGTTCTGTCTGACGAGACCAACAAACGCGATCATGCAAATGTGCGACTCGTATCTATCATCTATCTATATAACGAATCTGCTAGGCATAGGCCTCTTTTTCTGCACGCTATTTATCTCGGTCTCTTTCCATTATCGCGGAGAAACGTCCAGTAACGCTAACTATGTCATAAGACCATCAGGAAGCTGGTCTGGCCTACCTACTAATCTTCGCCCTGGTAAAATTCCCTCTAAAGAATGACAATATTTATAGTCCAAGACGATGACAACAAATGGCTAAACAGCAACGCAACGTGACAGCGATTGGAAAATTCATGTCATCTGTAGCTTGTATCAACAAATAAACAAATTATAAACATCATAATGTCATAATAACAGAACATCATAATGATGTTTGCGTCAGTAACTGGATCAGCGGCAGTTATCCAATAAGAAACTAGTAGATTTGTCACATTATAGAAATACCAATGGTGCTGACATGACATCTCAATGCCACGACTCTGCTCTGGCCATTGCTAGTCAGAGCACTGCCGCATGTTGTATACGACTTATACGAGTAGTCAGATTATCTATCGCCTGTCTTGCCTCTCTCTCTTCTCTCTCTGGACTCTTACTTGCTTGAGTATATGTACATTATCATTATCATATACTAAGATTTTGTCCCAAAACACAACCGAGAGAGTAATTATATCGGTAATAAATCGCTTGAAAGAGACTAGACTTGAAAACTTCTGGCAGTGGAGTTGCCCACTAGGCCCACAACCTCCAACAATCTGGACTTAACCTTCCCGATGTATTAGACGAGACGTGCTCCAGCAGTAAGGACGAATATGGGTTGTTAACAAGTGTTGTTAATAAATATTAATTGTTTATGATCTGGCAACTAAGTCTGTTAGCCTGATTCTATCTGTCGGGAATCGGAAATACAAAAAATGTACCATGCTATCGTTCTCAACTCAAATTGAAATACAAGATTTAGTAGAGTTCCTTGTTGAACTGCCGAATCATATTTCTTAACAACTTTTGCTTATGGTCCTAGCTACAAACGAAATATTTAAAATGTTCTATTACGATTGTAAAATGCCTCTTGAGGTGTTCACTTGTAAACTATACGATCAAGTTTCGATGCGGTTATAAGCTCGAGTGAACATTATTCATGGCAACTTTATCACCAAGTAATAAGGTCGAGAAATCTGTACGCATTTTCTAATAAATCAACCGGCTTGAAACCGCACAGCTTGGTGGTTTGAACTCACGTGGGGTGGCTATCGTTACTATTAATAGCCCTTTATTAACTATAACAAATGGAAAATAAAAGTGTAACATGACTGACTAAAACAGACTTATCTGTACAAATATATAATAAAATAAATTTTGTTTGGTCGTAGTTAAGTATGGTTAAGTCTTCAGAATCGTGACTGAAACCGTAAATCAAATGAAAGCTTTGTTACTGCTCCATAAGCTTGTTGTTAGTATTGGAATTGGTTGGTCGAATCTTATGTCTCCGACTCTGACACGCAGTCACACTTAATTCTCCTTATCTGTTTATTAAAGGTATCAAAATATTTCCTTAATATCGTAGCGGGTACAGTTTTCGGTTTTATTACCGACGCAGAAAAGGAGCGTTATGAGTTTTGTAGCCTTTGTGCTGTCTGTGGCAACATGGCTTTCAAACGGGTGGCCCAATTTAAATGCAGTTTGTTTTTCACTTGAAAGTAGATTTCATCGCGTAACACATTGACTCCTCCCGTCGCGGTATCCCTTCCCCGCCCCGGAGCGGGATTGGCATTCAATGTGTTAATAGCAATGTCTGGTGAAAAGCGATTTTGTGTTTTTTCGAGTTATTTGTTTTTTTGTCGGGTTTAGTGTTTAGTATTTTTTTAGTTTTTATTAGTTTGCCTTTCCACTAATCCTAAACAACAAGTCAAGGTTTAGATTTGCTTATACAAAAAATCTGCTGCTACGGATATCGATATCTTTACAAATTGATATCTCCACATAATTTTATCGCAAGTTTTTATCGACTTTATATCAAGCTCAAGGCTTTGTCGCGTATTTAGCATTACCAAATTTTAGAGGCCGCGCTATCTTGACGCATTTAATCAAAGGAGTTACGAAAATGGTATATCTAGCTAATAATTTGTTATACCGACGCAGATAGAATATGAAATAAATTATATCGATAAAACACTACAACAGCATCTAAGATTGCAAAGCAGATCATAACAATGTCTGACCAAAATCTATTTCTAAAATAATAATCGCAGTAGGTAGGCATTAATCAAATGTACAGAACCAATCTTAGAATTGCAGCTGCATAAGCCGCATGACATTTGTGTACAACCAATTAAATGATTCTTATTGTGTATTTTATTACACAACATGATTCTGTTGTTAGAAACATTTGTCACCGCCGAATAAGCGGGGGAGATGCCTTATTAGTTGACAGATTATGATCGTTTAATATGATCGCAAAATGATTCAATCTCACTAATATCATAAATGCGAAAGTATGGATGTTTGTTTGTTTGTCAGTTTGTTTGTTCCGCTTTCACGTCAAAACTACTGAACGGATCTGGATGAAATTTGGTAGATAGATAGATACAGCACATACATACAGCACTCGGCTAACACATAGGATACTTTTTATCCCGGAAAACTTAAGGGTTCCCATAGGAATGCTTAAAATAAAAACTCAAAATGTCAACTCAACTCAAACAATTCTGTAGTCCACGCGGACGAAGTCGCGGGCGGAAGCTTGTAGCTATACATAAAGATCAGATTTGAGTGTTTCGCGTGTGATGTCATGGACCGCTTGTTTGGAATGCCGCGAGTAAAGCACGAAGGAAGATTAGTTTTGCCAGTAAATCGATTTTATAGCCGAGCTTTGACCATTAACGGAACGCTGTCTTGGTCAGTGTACAATAGAATTTGCGTAAGATTAACGTAGTATTTAAATAAATGTCAGAATTACGACAAGAGACACGCTTTTGTGAAACTAAGAAAAATAATTAACAGTCCGTAGCTTAAGAACAATTTCACGTATTCCAAAGATCCCAACACATTGTAAGATCTTTTTTTCTCTGTAAATGATGGTAAAAGACTGATGGACCACATTTTGAAAAGTGGTCACCACCGCCTTTTGGCTTAGCAGGGGCGATATCAGCTTTGTCGATTCTTCTTTATCTTTTTCAATCCCTTCTTGAAGTGTCCCACACAGTAGCCTCAGGTAGTTTAATTAAAACGTTTAAATACATACATATATAGATACGGCAGGAATAATTTACCTTGGGTCGGAGTCGATCCCCTCGGCCCTCGACCCTTTAATCACTAGTCAAGAGTGCTAAGCTAACCATTGAACCACGGAGTAAGTCAGTGCGCCACAGAGTCAGTTATTTCTTTACAAAATCGTAGTGGAAATTATTCTGTAAATAAAATACCTTTGAATAAACTTCAGAAGTTAAAGTCACCAGTTACGCGACTGGTGACCATGGTGTAGCCTAATGAAAACATTTGATAGTTAACAGAAGCGCATAATGTAGAAAATGTGGAAGAAAAAAAGCAGATTTATCGGGTGGCCTTTCTTATCGCAGACCAAGAGCTCACGGCGAGCCACGTGCGCGCATAATTGCAAGTAGGAATTAGCGATCGAATGACGAATCTTTGCTGTACAATCTGTGGTATACGAAGCTAGCTAAAATGCAGTATTATATAGCGTAACTATTATCCGCGGACGGCAAACGATACATGAATAGTTTTACTTGCTATAGAAGCAACCATATTAAGTCCTGAAAAAATAAATTAATGAGAAGTCAAACCCGGACGGCCTAAACGGTAGAATCCTTTTGTATTATCCCGCTTAAAATTAATTAAGTTTCTGCATATAAAACTCAACAACTCAGAAGTCCTCTTATTGTGCTTAACCTACCTACCTAACAGTATCACAATATTGAAAATAAATAATTCTGGCATAATGTCATCTGAGTTCTATCCTAAACATTAAATCTTGTCCTAGGAATATACATATTTTTTTAAAATAACAGCAGAATGATATAATAAATAATAAATAGCTAACTTCCTTTTATAAGTAATACACTGAATGACGCATTCTCTAGCGGAAAACTAGTGTATTATGAATTTATGACGCAATTTGAACTACATAATTGGAAATTAGTACAAAGCTTTTTTTAGTTCATTTTTTATTCTCAGAATAAAAAATAACATTGCATTTTTCTTGCTTTCCATATTTCTTATCTAATTGTTTAAAAAATCGTCCTAACCTTCCTGTTGAATACAAAAAGATGAATCCCCTGTTGATGAAGATTTGAATTGAAGCTCTAGAAAAACTTACAAGATTAGGTTGGAATTACATGCATTCTACTTCCTATCGCAGCGGCTCCCAAGATCCAAACTCCTGGCGATAGAATTCGTATTTTGATGTCGAAATCGTTCTCTGTCGTATTAATTCTCAACTGTCAACTTTGAGCTAGACTATGTGCAACATCAGGGATAACCACTAAATTGTTGGAAGAAAGTTCGTGGTCATGAAATTCCCTTCAATAAACGGACTGCATTGAGAACTTAATTAAGTAACACATTGTTATCAAGCTATAACAATAACCCACAGCCCATAAATATAATACTTAACATTCAGTAGTGATTCAGGAAACATTGAATTGAAAACAGTATTAGCAAATATTCATGAGGATCCCTTTTCATTGTCAATATAGCTGACCCTGGTTATTGTTCTTCACCTCTGACCCCTCTAGTAGCTTCTAGTTACAAGACTGTTAACAACCCATTACGTCCCCACTGCAGGGGCACGGGTCTCTTCCCATAACTCGGGAAGGTTAGGCCATACTCCACACACGGGGGCCAAGTTCGGATTGGTGGAGGTTGTGGGCTAGTGGCCAACCCCAGTGTCAGAAGTTTTCAAGCCGCCTATATAAGGCCTCCGACGTGGCTTAACGACTGCCATCTACCGATAGCAGCCGGCACCAACGCGTTGTTTAACGGCTTAACGTGTATTGCGAAGCACGGAAAAACAGATACAAGACTACATAAAACGTTCATTATTTTCAGGCTGGCGAATCGGGTGTTGTGGTGCTCCGACCAGAGGCTCTGCAAGTCGAGTCTGACGAGGAAGTGGACGCTGGACCCCCTTCACCGTGTGCGGTGCGGTTCGTGAACGACAACGTTTTGATCAATGGACGCTCTTCCATGCCCACGCGGCCTGACAGAGACCGCGCGGCTAGGGTAAGATCGACTATTCAATTATACTTATGTCCTTGCTAGAATCTATTCCTAAACCTTGCCTAGATACGAAAAGCAGCAAATGTTCAGTTTTAAAATAGCACAAACCCACTGTAGTGAACCAACTATAATAACAATAACTGGTATTCTTCCACACTGCTGTTTGATAACGATTGAAGTTCTAAAGGCTTTTATTTTTATTGTTATAATAGAATACGAAATGTTTACTCATTGTGAAACTTATGGTTTGCGTTCCTCTAGACTCTAGAGCAGTGTTTTTCAACCTATAGGGGTCGCGAAGCCTTTCTCAAGGGGTCGCGGGTAAAAGAAAAAGTAAATGTTTATAAGTCCTACACTGCAATGAAAAAATAAGATTTCAGTGAGAAGGCTGGGCCTGTTTATATTTTAACAATTTGTCAAAACGTGGTTCTATTTTGGAGACGTTAATAAGTAAATTATTTTCTAATTGAAGAAAATTATAAACGTAGTCTTTCAAATCTTCTAAAGGGGTCGGGCATTAAAAAAGGTTGAAAAACACTGTTCTAGTCTCTATTGGGCGCTAAGCTGCCCCTTCTACCCTTATGGTGACATCTGGATTTGAATTATACATATACACTATATTTACTACTTTGGAAACAAATTATTCAATATGAGCCATTCAGTGGCGCCATAAATGTCCGCCTGTAAACCTCTGCTTTATTAAGTGTGCCCAATTATTTACACTTATATTGTAATTTATTGCAAATAAGTACCTCATTATATTTCAAATAATAAACAACAACAAATTATTGTATAACATTCTCGCAAACTCTCGGTACTAAGATAAACATAACAACAGACACAGAATAATAGACCACCCATGAACGTGATACCAATCAGCTGCAAGCTGGCTGCGAGCAGCGACCCGCATCGCTCGCGTTGGCGATGTGAACGACACTCGGGCGCGTGGCTGCGCCCGCGTCGACGCCGCCGCGTTCCCACGCCACATACACTTGTCGTTGCCGTCCGCTGCAGTTTCAGCTTGAATGCACATCTGTATCTGATCTGACGCTCAACTGATACATCGAGTTGTTTAGTACGGGGCGGTGCAGGAGTGGGTTGAAATATGCAGTTACGGAAACCTTGTAGAATGCGCGCTTAAGATGAGAAGATTTCTCAATTGAGTGGCAGACCTGTGTTCTTCTTCTTATCGTGTGGCAAAATCTAACTGTGCTAGCACAAAGCATACAGATCACAGCATACACAGCACTATGTGACGTGATCCCAGATGAAGCTATGTGCAACACCAAGCAACTGCAGTCCTATCATCCTATTGAATGACCTGTAAGGACTTCTAGTGTTTTAGTAGCACTCTAAATGTGAGTGAATACGCATGCAATCATAAGCACTGACACTGTACAAACCGTAGTTTCTACTTATGAAACCTCTGAAACTAAACAACTTTCCCCAAGGAAGCCCTACTCAATCTACTCAGAAAAAGTTAATTTGAGTGAAATTGAGTCGTGACAGATATATATCAGATATCAGTTTACCTGAATGAAATATATTTTAAGAGCACCTTGGTTGGGAACTGATAAGTTAACGACGACTACTGAAGGTATTGTGAACGTATTGGACCCGTGGTTGCGCCTGTGCTTTTCCCACGCCACATAGACATGTAGTTGCCATCCGCAGCTGTTTCAGCTTGGATGCACATCTATCTATCTAATCTGTTCATGTAAGGATAATCTCTTCATGTTATTTAACATGCAGTGTAAATAGCAAGTTTAATTAAAGCCGTTTAGGGTAAAATTGTGTAATGGGTCGTGGCTCTATGCAGCTTTCGTAGTCGCATCGATCACGCAGGTTAACTCACTACAGATATGGTCATTACCTAGGTAGGATAGGTTAGGATGTTAGGGGCATTTATCACGTCAGTTTGCGACCGGATTAAGTTTTGCAAAGGTTGCATATTCAGTAGAATTTAAGGTGATTGTATAGGTTGGCACTATACTAGGCTGACGCGCTACCTGTCAAAAAGTGGCTACTACAACCTTTCGAGTATCTTGTACGACCAAAATAATTGTAATTTCTCAGGCAGGCCATGCATAATAAGATCCTTCGACTACCTAACCTAGCGGTAAACTGTTTTCTTCACAACCTAATTAAACACTTTTTGGTTCCAGCTGAAGCTTCAATTCGACGACTCGCTGACCCGCACCTTTGAGTACCCTTCGGAGACGTCGCTGTGCGAAGAGGACCCGGAGCCTCATCACTGCACCCCCGCCCCCGCTGCCCTCGCCGATAACACACATATGGGTGAGCACTTCTGTCATAAATATTGTATTCCTTATAAAACTTCTGTTATGGTTAGGCTGGGGCCACACGATGCTCTTCGTCGACGTCGCGGCGACTAAGCTTTGGCGCTGCGGCGTTTCACATAGAAATAAATACTCATGGTTTGAAACATAAGCACGCTCCGGAGTTGCGCCGCTGAATACCATACCTTATTGCAACCAAGAAATTCGGGAAGGAGAGCACTCCGAAGCGGTATCGCAGTACTGTTCGTGCGGCAGACGGATGGAGTCACGCTTGATTGAAGCTAGGCGCACTGTAGCAAAGTTTCGACGTGTCGCATCCAACAATGCGGTGTAGTGATTGTGGTGCGGTGCCGCTACGCATCGTGTGGTCCCAGCCTTATTTAAATCTACTTTCTACATCCTTGTTGTGAATTGTTTTTTTTATGATCCTACTTAAATTGTTAATGCGATAATTTTGACGTATGTCACACCGAAAGGACTGAATGGATTATAATACAATTTGAATGAAGTTGATATGTCTTGGATTATGATTGGAAAATTTATTATCACGGAAGACAGAAATGCAAAGCTGACTAGTTATCTATTCTGAATAGTTCATAAAATACTGTTATTTTAAGATACGAAATTTTATTTTAGAAGAAATAAGTAATTACTTAACGTTGACAAATACTCTTGGTTTATTGAAATTCGCCAGTGTTCCCGATGAAGATGACTCTGCGAACGAAAGTGCGCGCGCGCCGCGTGGTGTTGCTAGCGCCACCCATCCCTTTCACTCCCATACCCGACGAGACATTCGTCTAGACCTAACTCGCTCTTTTAATCAGACCGTTCACTATATGTAGTTCAATACAGAATGTTATTTCAAACATGGATCATACATAATTGATCTAGAAGCTTTGCTCGAAAAGAGTGCGTCTACATATTTGGCGACTCGTTTTCCAAATACCCCAACGACTGGGACAAAGCTATAGGTTAGAAGAGTAAAGAGAATTGTTACACGATTCGCCAAATATAATATTAAAGACATCATAGAGTGAATAGTCTGTAGTAGATGGTCAGTGTGGCTCCAAATAACCTATGTATTTTCAGTATACAAATAAATACACAATAAGTTTAGTTGATAGCATTGTAAATGAGTACTTATGTAGATACGGCTATCCTATTATTGTAAATTACTTAGCTATCGTATATTATGATAACGAGTGGTAGATAAAGGAAAATTAATCAAAACGCAGTTTAAAGGTTTCATTGTTATATCCGAAGGCGATTGCATAAGTTTCATAAGATATTTTTTTACTGAAGTCTCGTTTGGAAACCATTTAACTCATTGTCAATTATACTTTTAACTATGACTGACTCGGTGGCTAAGTGGTTAGCGATCCTGACTACTGATCCGAGAGTCGTGGGTTCGATCCCCACCCAGGGCAAACATTTCTGTGATGAGCAGATTTGTTTGCTCTGTGTCTGGATGTATTATATCTATATATGTATGTATTTAAATGTATGTGTATGTATATCAGTCTCTGGTTCCCATAGCACAGGGAATCCTAGTTTGGGGCCAGATGACCGTGTGTGATTTGTCCCGGATATTTATTTTATTTATTTATTTATTACTTGCTTCCTTGTCTCAGCGACCCAATGTGGAGCTTAAACCTCGGAAACTATAAAACGCCAGTCTTGTCTGTTCTGCGCCGTTTCTTGACAATCGGCTATCTGTAGTGCAAGCAGATCCTTTTCCTCTCCTCATTGTAAATTAGGGAAGGCTTCGTAATCCTATCTAATGATTGACTCGGTGGCTCAGTGGTTAGAGCCCCTGATTACTGATCCAAGAGTCGTTGGTTAGATTGCCACCCAGGGCAAACATTGTTCTATTACAGACAATTCACTGTAATGTCTTGCCTTTCCTGTGTCCCTGGATATGTTGTATGAATTGTGTGGTAGTGGTAGAGCTGTAGTCGATATAACCCGTACACTAGCCCACAGAGATATCTGAACTCCTAAGTTTTAAAACTAAATTCGCACTTTGCTTTGAAACACCATCTATTATAGCTATTTTCAACTGGTAGATATCTTCTCTGTATTCCATCCATGTATGGTTTCCTTATAACCCAATGGTTTTAGTTTTGCTAAAGCTTCTTTCGTGATACATGGGGTTCAGATATCCTCGTGTCAAACGTTACGTACGTTGTCCCTTGATATGTATTTATGATATTATGTATTTATGATATTATGTATTTATGTATCTATGAAGTGTGGTGTAGTAGATAGTAGAAGTATGCTAGCGGTAGTCGCTATAACCCGTACGTTTTGCACCGCGCAGCTTCGGCGACGCTATCGCGGTACACGCCCAGCAAGACGTGCGCGGACTCATTCCAGTTGGGCGTGACTCGACGCGCGCACCAGGACAAGCCCGGTAAGTGTGTTACCTTTATTTATATCATACTGTTACCTAAAGAGTTCAGTGACTCCATCAAAAAATCTGATGGTTAGTCGTAGTATGATAATGCTTTATTCATCATCATCATCAGTGAAAAGACGTTCATTGGTGGACAAAGGCTTCCCACAAGGATTTCTACACAGCAGGTCCTGTGCTGCTCGCATCCAGTGGCTTCCCGCAAGCTTTACCAGGTCGTCGGTTTGCCTAAGCTACGTTTCTCGATGCGCGGTCGCCACTCGAGTCTTTGCTGCCCCAACGGCCTATGCGCCCCGCCCACTGCCACTTCAGTTTAGCGATTCTGTGAGGTTCCCTATTTGCTACCTTTGTCAGTATACTACGGAAAGTTATTATGTATCAAGCATACTAAAACATTTGAAAAATACCGTTCAAAAACGTAGTGAACCTGAACAGAGCGAAGCGGTATGGATCGATAAAGATACTTTGTAATATACCACTTGTCTAGTAAAACCATTCATTAATTTGTGACATCTTGTGAATTGGCAGAAGAAACAAACGGGTGCAAGGAGGTATCGGAAGAGGAGGAGGACAGCTGCGGCGACGCTCGTCCCTGCGGTGCCGACGCCCGCTCCTGGAGTGATGCCCGCCGCTTGCACGCCGACCTGTTGTTCTAGACGGTTTGTCTCTTTCACTCTCCAGCGTACATATAGATAGATAGAAAAAGCTTTATTTGTACAACTGCAGACACACACATCAATGTAACAAAATAAAAATTAAAACTGAACAAAAAATAAAACATAAAAATAAGATGACGCATACATAACTAAACAACTAACAAAGGAGCGTGTGCTGCAGCGGTGCAGATAGGCCATAGCTCAGCAGGGAATTTGCTCAGGAACAACCTAAGCAAATTTGCTGATTTTCTGCTACAACCTTTGAGAAGGAAGCGTGAAAAGAGTTGCCAACAAACCACTGTAGTGTATATTAGGTATGTAAAGGTAGTTCTCCCCTCTCTGTCTGACGCACTCGAATCTGGGAGTTTGCGATGCGCTTGTCTCTTTCACTCCCTAGCGTACTACGTAGTCTCTATGGGGTTTAGGTTCTCCCCTCTTTGTCTGACACGCTCGATGGTGCTGCTGTTCTAGACGGTGCGTTTGTCTCTGTACATGTAATGAAATCTAAGTGTTTTGCTGTAATTTCAATAAAAGATCTATTTTGTGAACAATATTTCTTTTTTTTTTTTTACTGTCAACTCACGGATTTTAGACTGGGTTCATCTGATTACCTGATGAAAATTAAATTTAGATGTCCAAAAAATCAAACCCCAGGTAATTATTTTTTATCTCCTCTAAGTCAAACTTTTTCTTTTGCAGGTTGAGAAAACTACAAAAGTCTAAGGAGAAGACAATGGACTATTCCGAGTGAATATTCGTAAACAAAGTGATTCAGTAATATAGTTATACAATAACTTTTGGAAGTATTTGACAAAACATATTTTGTAATTTTATTATAAAAGACAAGATGTAATTATTGAATTTAAATTGAAAGTTTGTATCAGGAGAATGTCGATTTGGCTATTGGCCTAAAACATATGTTTTTTTTGTGTGTAATATGCAATAGTTATCTCTCATTCAATGATCTTTCTTTATTTTTTAAATTTCAGCTTTCTTTAAATGAAACAGATGGCGCTATTCGTAGACAATGAAATAAGTGAGATCTATGGTCTGCCTACGCAAAAAAGACAACAGCCGTGTAATGTTTCCGGCGCATGTCCATACTCCTGCACTGTATTAAGTAGAATGCGTAAACATATACGATCATTTTGCGTCAATCTGTTTTGTAGTACCACTGGAAAAAAATGTCTTTATTCAAATGTTATTCAAGATTGAAAAATAAATTCGATACTGACTGCCATGTTGACAAAAGTAATCGATTCTTAAATTATATGTAATGTAAGTGAACTGCTCAAATACTTGTTAAACTAGAGCCTGTCGAGTCATATCTTTAATGTACTTATTATACCTGCGTAACATTAATCGTATTATTTAAATTCAACTAGTGAATTCCTAATGCTTAATCACGGCACATGGTTTCGCCCAAGAAGACTACAGAAAGATACTTTTCTTAAAAAAAAATTCTGAATACCCATATTATCATTAAAAATGCTGAATATACATTTAAGAAAGCATCAAATTACATTTTCACAAATCTAAAACGGCAACACAGGACTTAAATTCTGAAATCTAATAACTATCATATCCTGCTTGTAAAATTGTTATTTGTAATATGCTTGTAGAAGTCGTAGATTAGTGAAAAGCCACATTTATTTGCAAAAACAAGTCGCTATATCAAAATAAACGAAATATGGATGTAAAGTATAGCACAACCGCGTAGCGCTTGTACCATAGTGCAATGTTTTGTTATCACAATTTCTTTGTTGATTTGATAACAAGTACAAAGGATCTCTTCCAAGCAGCCTTTGATTAACTAAATGACTTAAATGTAATGTGTTAGTTTTGTAAAGTAACAATAACATGAGGTTACAATTACGAAGTGATCACGTGACTGATTACATAATGCTGTATTTCTGTAGAAATTATATCACTTATCAAAAGATTTTTACTGGCTGAAGAATAATGTAAAAATAACTTATGATTTTGTTGTTAGTCTATGATTGAGCATAGACAAATATACAAGGAAGTGTCTTCACTTCACTCGATTTTAAACTATGGGCAGGGGCCAATAATGACTACTCATATTTTATGAAGTACCTAATTCCAAAAAAAAACATTCCTACTTATGTTACAAGATGTGACCTTTTTGAAGATTTTACAAATGACTTACACTCTAAATATTTCTGAATTAAAATAAAAAATATTATGAATTATGATATAATGTATTGTATGTAATCTTTTATAATAGATTGTTATTCTAATCATGTATTTTATAGGTATTTTCGGATGAGATTATGTTTACGCTTCGCCCGTTTAGAGAAGAAATGTTTTGCTATAATTTTCTTATTTAAATGACTAGACTGTATGAGCAGAGAAGCCTTTGCCTTTCCTCTTTCAGAAGCAGGAAAGAAACAACTTAGAAAATAGTTTGGTAACCATTATCGAAGAGACCCATAAGACAGTTAAATAAAAAAGATAATTATTGTCTTATAATTTAGTTTGTTCTGGTTGGAGACTTTTTGGCGGGAACTCGTAGCAAGAGTTTGTCAGTTTTCTTTTATTATCCGAAGAAATAGATATCGTGGTTTTTAATGCATAATATTGATAGTGTATTGTTCAATAAAGTGCCATTTAAGTGTCTGTTATGTAGGATAATGAAATAAAAGTGTGTAGACTGTGTTTCGAGTGCTCTCAAGAAGTCCATGAAATCTTCATCAAAAGTGCTATCATTTTACTGAATAATAGGTTTAAAGGCGGAAGAAATGGCTTTGGCCTTAATTATTTTTTTCTATGGAGACGAAGAAATACGGAAGAAATGGCTTTTGGCCTCTAATTTCGATAGAAGATTTTCAACAGACTAGGCTGTATGGCTCTGATCCTTGCCTTCCCCATCTCAGGGTAAAATAAAACAAAAAAAATGGTTCTGGTTGGCGTATAAAAGCTCTAAGCAGAGTTCCTTAACGTTTCTTTTTAAAAGTGTCATATAAAGCAATGACCGAAAACTAACATTGTAACACTATTTTTTTTTCTCTAAACGGATGCTAAATATTAATATTAATTAGGAATAAAACGAAAACGTGTAATGATTCGTGTGCCTTTGCCAATACGACGCGATGTACGCGCTGCTGACTGCCTAATAACATTAACTCGACACGTAACTCGCAAGACTTGTACTGTCACGTGATTTTATACGTATACACACTTTGTTATACAGAGCTGACATTTTATTCGTATCGTTCCCGTTAAGGCAGACCTCCGATGCAGGCGGCCGATGCGACAGTCGCGCGCGTCTGTCGCACGCGACAATACTGAACATTAGAAAATGTATGGCGCCGCTTCCGTACCCCGCGACAGACGCGCGCGGCTCTGCCATACATTTTTGGTGTTTAGTACTGTCGCGTGCGACAGTCGCGCGTCTGTCGCATCGGCCGCTAGCATCGGAAGTCTGCCTTTAACTGTTAAACTTATGAAATTGAACAACTTTTCCCAAAAACCCCATATAATCGGACCAAAAAAAATTATCTGCGATACAAAGTTATTCAGCGTTATCAACTTGTATAAAAAAAAAAGAATTTGCTCTGATTGTGTGTTTCTTTTAACTTTTCATATAAATTGATCAATTGTAACCAAGTTTATATGACGAGTATTTTTTTTTTTTTGCTGCGATTGTATGGGGTCTTTGGGGAAAGTTTTTCAGTTTCATGAGTAGAATCACTAATAACTGGATTACCATACGAATATAACTGTATAGTGTACGACATTGTCTACCTACTACCGCGTGTATAAATAAAATAGAAAGGCAATTTAGGAATTCATTTTATTATTCGAAAATATTTCATTGTATGTCCACATATACGGCGAATACGTTTGTCCCCAAAACGAGAACAAACCGTTATTAAAACAAAGACGTACTTACAGGATTATTCTTCTAATTAAAGTATAGCATTGTCCCTGTGTCAGGCATTCATTTGGCACACGCATTGGCCGAATATGTGGATGCGACCATACCTCCTGGGACCATACACTTGATCGGATATTTCTACCCAAAGAGTAGCACGTAAGATAAATTGAATTCTGTGTGTAGAAAAATCAGAAAAAATATATTTTTTCGACTAATAAAGTGAAATCAATAATTTAATTAGGGCTTTTTAGTAGTTTTATGGCACAAGGATAAGCTTTCGGTACAGTTATGTAACAGGTTTCAGGTGAGACTAGGTAACCGAGCGAGGCTCATACATAAGCATTTATTGACATAGCTATAGGTGGCGATAGATAAGTATTAGTATATCGACAGGGCACGCTGTATAAGTGTCATATTAATATTATATACGAATAAATATAACATCGCTACGGTCGCAAGCAGCGCGTATTTATGGTAAGAACTATATAAGTATTTGACTCAACATTCCCTCTTAACTGGTCAAACGATATACAGAGTGTTGTTTTGGTCGACAACGGCCTTCTAAGGGTGAAAATACAAAAAGTACTTGTTCTGAATATACCTATAATATTTTTTTTTCTAAATTGATTCTACTGAAAAAATTACATACAAATTTTCCTAAAATTATCAAAACGCATGTTCGCGCAGTCAGTCAATGACGGCCGGTTCATTCACGTATTTTCCTACAAAATGGTCAATGACACTTACATGAACGTGGCTGTCGGGAGAAGTATTCCAAGATAGCTTCTTCCTTGAACTCTTGTGTACTTTAGGCACTACCTTCAGCATGGGATGTTTTTTGAAAGAACACGATTTGCGGAGTTTGTAAATAATAATGTTTTTATTGCGTAACACGTTACGGCGGCGCGACGTCAATCCAAATCTCACACACTCCACTTGATTTAACACCACACGAAATGTAAATCTACATCACTCAGTTCGACTATTGAATAAAGACTTGTTCCTGATCATAGGCGTATGTTGTAGCGTAAGTTCACGCGCAGAGGCGCTTGCTCTCGCTGAGAAAATGAGACGCAGTCTCGGCGCGGAGGCACGCGGCAGACTGCTCGCGCCGCCGCAGCCGCTGCCGCAGCCGGGGCCCCTCGCGCACCCCCGCACACCTCACCTCGTTGCTACGCAACCATTCATTGTTAAAATACGTTACGCAAGGAAACAAGGATACCATAAATAATTATTTTCTAAGATTTTCTTAAGAAAATTTAAGGTACCATTTTTATATTTTTTTCGGCATCAGTATCATGTATACTATCACCCCTGAAAAGCTCGTTGTCGACCAAAACAACACCCTGTATTTTTTACAATCCTTCCTAATACTGGATCAGATATTATTTTCCAATCTTATACATGATTTCTCTTTGACAGAGAAATCGTTGTTTTGTATCAGATGATACTAGGTAGAAATATCCGTTTTTAAGTTAGTTTTGATTTCGGCAACTACTATTTTTCACTGTGGGGTCCTTTGGGAATGTCAAATCAGTTTTAATAGTAGAACCTTATAAAGACTAATGTCTTCACTTTTAGTTAGGTATTCTAAGTGGCATTTTTTGAATAGCGTTTGAATCTGCAGTCAGGTAGTGGGCGCGGGCGGGGCGAGTTAAAAAGGGGATCTACACATCTGTATAGTAATCATTAAATGCACTCATGCCTTAGCCCTAGAATTATACGGGTGTATAATTCTAGGGCTAAGGCACAGATTAAATACTAATACTATCTCGAGCCATTTCCGCTTATAGCAAGGCCCTTATTAACCATGAAATGCGCGAGGTTTGCGACCCAATGGCCTCAGGCCGAACTTGCCAATGCCTAAATATGTAGTTATTATTACTTTTATAAATAAATAAAATAAAAGAATAGAAATGACATTAGTTTTCGCTTAATTATATGCTGTAATAATTATTAATTTGTATGTAAATAAATTATTATTTGTAATTTGTATCGACTGAATACGCTGCGCTGAGATGTGAGACGTGTGAAACTAAACAAAAAAAATAAAAAACAGCTTCGTTCTGCTCTCTAGCTAGCTAAAATTATTAATTAAATATATGTAAATTGCTCAATGACTTGACAAACTTGTTTCTTATGACGTCACCTCGTCTTGCTCTCAGCGAAATATTATGACATTTTGTATTATTTTTGATGTAGTGCTAACAATGTAATTGCAGGTACGATAGGGGTAGATAGCATTGTGATGTCCTAGTGTTGGGTACAAACCATAACGCTCGCTAAGCGCAGATGCGCCACTGGAGGCTCCCACGGCGTAACGCTCTCGTCATGGCAACGAATAATTAATTTCGATTGAAAAAGTTTTTTACTTGCTCGGAAACGACAACTTGTAATGTGTGGCTAAATATGTAATGTTAAATTATATCTTAGCTACCTATCTACTGCCATTCTATTATTTTACATCCTCGCATGCCGTGGGAGTATCATTGCGCTGAGCGCTGTATTGTGTATTTAGTTATTTATGTATGTATGTACTGATGCTGTATCGGCATTAACGGCAATAAAATGTATGCAAAATTATTCAAGTTTCTTATTTCTTAATCGTGGTTCATTCATAATTATAAAACTACTAGCTTTGGTCCGCAGCTTGGCAGCGTAGATATTGTTTTAAGAGTTCGTGAAGGTGCACAAGTCAACAAGCTGCGTTGGATTCCCAGAGTAACTCCAGATTGAGTTACGATATTTTTATAGTACCAAGTAAGGATAAAAATTGAAAATGTCCCTTCCCTTCCTCTCGAAGCTGTAGAAAATCACTGTGCAAAAAAATTTTATTCGTTACGACATGAAAGAAGAAGAAAGCAACACGAACGATCTTTCGCATCACACTAATACCTATTATTAATGCGAAACTATGGATATTTATTTGTTTTTGTTCCACGTTCACGCCAAAACTACTGAACGATAACGATATTAACAGAGAAGAGTTCAAACTTGAGCGTGTACATACGTCTTTGGGCTTCTGTAGCTGCAACAGACCCAAACTTAGTTGTGAGAGAAGCTTCTCTAAACTGCAGTTAATTAAAAATTACCTAACATTGACTATATGCAGACCGGCCGCAAGCGGGCGTGCATAGCACGCAGGTGCCACGACCAGGGGGGACGGCAGATTGAGCAAACGAAATATATGATAAAGAATATTCAAAGTTATATGACCCAGCTAAAACGTCGTAAAACGTACTAAAAACGGCGCTGAGCGCTCCAAGTGGGATTTTGTCGGTTTAAGCGCTCGCTTCGCTCGCGCATTATTGCTAAAAGTAAACTGTCCAACGTGACATGCACATCGAAATTTCTTTGAAAAAAAAAACACGAAGAGTAGGTACCTACATTTGGCTGCTTTATTTGACTTTTTTTTACTAATGATTAAAAAGAAATAGAATGGCAAGCGGTGAAAACCCACGCTACGCCACTGGATAAAGCACTGGGCAGATTTTCTGTATCACCCTTCACACTTCCACAATGCTGTATGCTCAGGCTGTATGCAAGCACCATTGAAATGAAAATCAAGCTGTAGCTATAATGAAATTGTTCAAGTATCCTTGGAGGATCTAGGATTATTTTTAGTAGCAATAATCTGTCTGTCTGTTGGTAACTTCACGCTCTATTCAAATGGCAACCCTATTTGGTTTGTGGTTCTTTGATTGGTCAGATTTCGACTGTTGAAATTGATTGGTTCTCAAGGCGGTGACTGAAATGTCAGCTGAGCGCGACGAAACAGAAAAATTCGCGCAGGACGATCGCTAAAAATACTAACCGAGCACAAAAAGGCTAAATTACCATTAATTTACACAAGTGTCGAAGACTACAAAGAACTCTGCTAGGCTAAAGAAAGCCCGCTAAGTGCAACGCAACCTACCTAATTAAATAAGGAAGACAAATAGACCGCAGCCACTCGCTCGCAAATCATCAAAAATACTGAGTCCCGTGAGTGTACCTAGCATTTTCGTCTAGACGAAAAATGTTTTTGTGAAGGTCACTGTGTCATTAGAGCGCCGTGCTGTGAGTTTAAGACGAGTCTGTGCGCAGGGGCGATCATCGCTACCTGTTTACGTAACGAGTTAGCCCGCGTTACCGCCGCGAATCGCGTTATACCGCCCAATTTACCTGATAACTAACATCAAGAGTTACTACCAAACATGTTGACGTTGTGGCGCCAGGTTGGCAAAGCCGCGGCGCGCACGCTCGAGCGATCTACTTGCAGCGTAGTGCAACCTCCAGATCTTGAAGACTTCGTCGTCTGCAATGAACCGATCCTCAAATACGAGAAGGATGGGCCCGAACGTGCGCTGCTCGCTTCGGAGCTACAGCGTCTTCACGAAACAGTCGAGGAAGTGCCCATCGTGATTGGCGGCGAAAACATCCGCGACGGCGAGCCCCACTATCAAGTTATGCCCCATAAACATGGCCAAAAGATCGCTAAGTTCTACAACGCCAGCGAAAAGACCATCCAGCGGGCTATAGACGTAGCAGTGGCAGCGCAACTCCAATGGGACCGCACACCCCTCTCGGAACGCATCCGTATCTGGTCCTGTGCTGCTGAACTCATGTCAACTGTCCATCGCCAGAGTCTCAATGCTGCCACCATGGCCGGCCAATCTAAAACTGTCATCCAAGCTGAGATAGATTCTGCTTGCGAATTGGCAGACTTCTTCCGTTTCAACATGTTCTTTTTGAAGGAAAATGCTAAATACCAACCATACTCTGAAAATCCATGTGTGACTCTCAATTCTCAACGTTTCAGAGGCATTGATGGGTTCTGGGCTGCAATCAGTCCGTTCAACTTTACAGCTATTGGAGGTAACCTAGCTTACACACCAGCTCTTATGGGCAACAGTGTTCTGTGGAAACCAAGTGACACTGCTATACTCTCCAACTGGAGGATCTTCAACATCTTGAGAGAAGCAGGCCTGCCTGATGGCGTGGTTAACTTCGTTCCAGCAGATGGTCCAACATTTGGAAAAGCAATCACTTCCTCTAGTTATCTTGCTGGAGTTAACTTCACTGGCTCAGTGCCCACATTTAACTGGATCTGGCAAGCTGTTGGCAGCAATCTCAAACACTACAAGAACTATCCCAGATTAATTGGGGAGTGCGGTGGAAAGAATTTCCACTTTGTACATCCATCTGCTGATATAAGCTCAGTTATCGCATCCACAATCCGATCTGCATTTGAGTATTGTGGACAAAAATGCTCAGCATGCTCCCGCATGTACGTCCCAATGTCCCTCTACCAGCCAATTGTGGAGGGGCTGCTTTGTGAACGTGGCCGACTGAAGTATGGTGATGTTCAAGACTTCAGTGTCTTTATGGGGGCTGTTATTGACGAGAAAGCATTCAACCGTATTACTGGTTACATTGAGGGTGCAAAGAAAAACAAGGTGAACAAGATCCTTGGTGGCGGCAAGTATGATAAGAGCAAAGGATACTTCATCGAGCCTACCATCATTGAGACCAAGGACCCCCATGACAAGTTGATGACTGAAGAGATCTTTGGGCCTGTATTGACCATCTATGCGTATGATGACCAGTACCTGTTCCAAACATTAAACCTTGTGGGTAACACAACCCAGTTTGCTCTAACAGGTGCAGTGTTCGCACAAGACCCATGCTTCCTGCAAGTTGCCTTAGAGGAGTTACGTTACGCTGCTGGCAATCTTTACTTCAATGACAAATCAACAGGGGCCGTTGTGAACCAGCAACCATTTGGAGGTGGCAGAATGTCTGGCACCAATGACAAAGCTGGTGGAATTAACTACATCATGCGTTTCACCTCCCCACAAGCTATTAAGGAAACATTTGTTCCAATGCAAGATATCAGCTATCCATACATGAATCAGTAAGATATTTGGGCATGGCAATTAGAGCTGGAAATCTCTTGAAAGTTGAGCTGATGACTGGCTACAAGCAGCCAATTAAATCATAACTATATCAGTACAATAAATAAATAGATTGATGTTCACTATTATTTAGAATAATTGAACAATAATTAGGCACCCTAGGTCTAGTCCAGTAGGAATGCTTCTGTATTTTTCTTTTACAAAATTACTATTGTTATATCAAAAGTATCTGTATTATGTTTTCAGTTTCAGTATTTATTTATTTTTAATATTAAGCACTCCTTTGTTAAATCTGTAAATAATATAGACAAAAGTCTGTTATCAAAATTAAGTTTGTTTATCACACTGATATTATTACTAGGGAATAAAATTAGTGGATGATAATAATAAAAATTGTTACCTTAGATTGTTAATGAAGCCAGAAATATTGTAGTAGCCAGTTGCTGTGTATGTGGTTGTATGTACAATAATATTAAATATTTTTATCTGTTGTATTTGTGCCAGTGAGGGGACTGCGCCCACATGTTGGCTCATACTGGTTCTTATCAAGTTTCTACTGCGTATTTGTCTATTTCTTATCATATCAAATGTACCTCTAAAAATGTATCTGCTTATTTGCTCTCTCACCCTTTTATCAATTTTTAATCACATACATTACATGCCTACTGCATTTAAAATGTTTCCAAAAACTTTTTTTTTCAAAGAATCTTTATTTTTCAAGAAATTGTGAGAACTTACAAAGCTTTTAATTATGTACGTTTATGCATTCTTGTATTTAATTATTTTGCAGTTTGATAAAAGTATTCTGTAAGTAAGATGTAATATTTTCTTCATTTTTTTGTTAATTTGTTTTAATTATACACATGTTATCTTATGTAACATGGCCTGTAAGGTTTTACAAAGTAATAAAAGTTCTGACTAAGCTTGAGGATGAATTTGATTTATTATTATTGTATGGGTATAGTTAAGTAAGAAGGAGAGAGCCGCTGATCCTACTTCCTGTTGAAGAGTCAGACAGATGTATCAGGTCGGGCTCGATAGAGCCTAATGAAATGATCAAGTAGTAAAGCCCGCGCTAATAACTAGAGATACAGCTCGCGTCACGTAAAAAGAGCGCTGGCGGGCGTTCCGAGGGCCGAACAGTTCATTCTGACAACAGGATAGTTTAATATAAATCGCGTAAGTGTGAAAGAGAGGGTACTAAACAGTTGCTGTCAGAGTGCATCCTCGGAACGCCAGCCAGCGCTCTTTTTACGTGACGCGAACTATAAAATGGATATCCAGGACCGGGCTTTATTTATTGTCCGGCCGGATACCGGATAACAAAATTCGAAATATACAATTTTGGTACTTAAAACTCTCAGCCAAATAACAAATATACAGAATTTAATAATTATAAACTTGATTGGACAGTTTGTATGGAAAAGCCAATTTTTTTTTCGTTTCCTGAAAAAAAAAATTGTGGAAAGTTTTTCAGTTTCGTCTATTGAGCAAGCCCTTAAAGTTTTCGGAAATCTGTCCCTTACACCCTGTATGATTACCATATTTTCATTTGAGAACAAAAAAAATAGTTCTCTTACTGCACTAAGGGCAAATTATGGTGAATGAATAAGTACTTTCTCTACATCGAGATCGAGACTGTATTTGCTGCCTCATTAAAGCAGTCCCAGAATATGTCATGAGCTTCGCGAGATACAGCTGACTCTGTCTCCTCTACTCTTTTAGCAAAATTAGACCGGATATCCGGCTTCAAGGTTGGCCGGATATCCGCTATCCGGCCAAACAGCTATCCGTTTCATCTCTACTAATAACATCGACGCCAACCGGGATAATGCAAGCCCAGTGGGATACAATGGATATGGAAAACTATAAATCATGCAGGTTACAAAATTGCTGTAGAAAATTAGCCTTATACAGGCCGTTCGTTTAAAATTTTAAAGGGTTACTCTGAATCAAGCATAGAATATACAGGAAAAATATTGAAAAAATACGATCTACAATTTTATTATTTTTTTCTGTATCCCATACAATGGCATGGGAAACGAAAAAAAAAATGTTGCTGGGAATTTTTGACATATCTGGGACAAATTACACACGGTCATCTGTCCCCAAACTAGGATTCCCTGTATCTTGGGAACCAGAGACTGATATACATACACATATACTTTTAAATACATACATATATAGATATAATACACCCAGACTCAGAGCAAACAATTCTGCTCATCACAGAAAAGTTTGCCCTGTGCGGGATCGAACCCACGACTCTCGGATCAGAGGTCAGGATCGCTAACCACTTAGCCACCGAGTCAGTGAATATTTTTCCTGTATTCTTATTAGAGATGAAACGAATAGCGGTTCGGCCGGATACCGGATATCCAGCCATCCATGAAGCCGGATAGCCGATTATCCGGCCCAACATTGCAGGTATTTTCAAATTTTCTTTCATTTTTTTTACCCTCAATTGGTAAACCCTTGACATCATCTCACCATCATCATTTCATGATCAAAGTTTAAAAATATATGATTCAAAAATATTTTTTTACATCATGTGAATATTTTTTGAATAAACATCAGACTTAGCCAAACAATGCGATAACAACAAAATCATTTACACAAAGATTTCGATTATTTATTACTTTTCGTAAGACATGTTTGCACAGCAGCAAAGTCAGGGGCGCCGACTACGTGGGTGCTCAGGGGCTTGGGCACCCATGAGGCTTAAACAGTGGGTGCGGAGCACCCACGAGAATAGACATAAAACTTTACAGTGATCACTATGTCTTTCTTAAAGTTCTGCTACTAATCTGAGGTCATTTATAATTTTCGCGCTCGCTTCGCTTGCGTTCAACACAACAATCGGTTTACTGTCTGGTTAATAACACTTCTTTAGGAAAGCTGGCTTAGCTTTATAACAATACGCAAAGAAAGGCGTAAAATGAACTTAAAACTTCTTAAAAACGTAATTACTCTGTGGTCTTAGTTTTCATAATAAAAATTTTCGCGCTCGCTTCGCTCGCGTAATTTTGTTTATACACGACAATCAATTCTGCTACCTAGTGAATTACATGATTGGAGGGACATATGTAAAGGAGCGTTATTTTTGATATTTTTTCTTAACACAATTTGTAATGGGCTGATCATTTTTTTTCTCAAAAATGGCTTTAATGGTTTTGGATGAAACGTAGAATACTTAAATTTATTTTTTACGATCTATTTTACTATTGAGTTGGTTACTCTGGAAAAAACTAATTAAGGTACCTCCCATACAAACCGATGTTATTTGTCACTTGTCCTCAAAAATAGTTTTAACAATTTTAATGAAACTTTCATGTTACTATAAATTATATCGAGTACCTAACCTAGTACCTATACTATACTAGGATAATAATTATTTCGGACAAAACGAAACAAGGTACCTTCCTTACAAACCCTGACTATTTATTTAGAAATAGAAATCTCTTTATTTATATTTTTTCTCAATCATCATCCTATAAGCACATTAGGTAATCGAATGAGCCTATAAGCATATTAAGTAATCGCTTAGGGTATTACAGTAATACACATTTAATAAGGCTTGCCGATGTACCTGCGCAGTAGACAATATTTTAATTACGCGGGAAACTGATGGACCAATCAAGTAGCTTCATTGTCACCCGTCATTACACGTTCCGAAAATCTCTGTCGCTATTGGTTGATTGATTTCGCGCCTGATTCAATGAAATTGTCAGCTGTCAGAAAGCTGTAACCGTGCGTTGATTGTTTCGGGTGTTTCCGTCGATAGTTTGTTCTTGTCTGCGCGAACGAAGATTACCGACGCGCCTTATTTTTTGTGTATTACTGTACGTCTCGAGAAAAAATGTATCTCTTAAGAAATTTGAAGATAAAATATGCCTTAACTTTTTAATATAAATTTTCGCGCTCACTTCGCTAGCGCTTTTTTTTACGTACCAGCATTATAAAATACACCTACAACTGTTTATATAATTCATCAAATTGAGGAGCTTTGTAAGATAAATGAATAGACTAATACATATAAGTATATCCTGACTATAGGTACACGATTAGCCCAAAATGTTCCAAAAAGTCCAAAAAATTTTAAGAACCCCGCCCCTTTGTTTTGAAATCTGGGTACGCAATGGAACTTCGTAACATATCTCTCACTCGAACCACCCGTTTCCATTCCACAACTTATCACGCCAGTTTTCCTTATTCTGCGCCCAGTCTATAGTGGACTCTAGTGGATAAAGGACCTACAGAAGACGGGGATTTCTAAGTGCATCAAATACTCTTTAACACTGCACAGCATGATCCTAATCAAAATTTTAAGTTCCATTTTTTGCCATGACAATAATTATTTAGATTCTTGAAAGTAAAAAAATACCTATGGTCGGTTTTGTCTAAATCAGTGTTTTTCAACCTTTTTCATTACCCGACCCCCTTACAAGTAAAAAATGTTTCCGATCCCTAGACCCATAAACATACAAAATGTTAATGATTTGAAAGACCACGTTTATAATTTTCTTCAACTAGAAAATGATTTAGTTATTATCGTCTCCAAAATAAAACCGCGTTTTGACCAATTGTTCAAAAATAAACAGGCTCAGCCTTTTTTCTAAAATCGTATTTTTTCATTGCAGTGTAAGACCTACAAACACTACTTTTTCTTTTACCCGCGACCCCTTGAGAAAGCGTTCGCGACCCCCCTTGTTGCGACCCACATGTTGAAAAACACTGGTCTAAATGTAACCTTTGTACAAGAACATAATTACAGGCAAATAAATAAATGCACCAAAGGAACATAACTTTAGTATCGTATATGGAGGGGTGCCACCATTAGATCTCACACCATTTAAAAATTTTGCTAGCGCCCGCCACCGCCACTGTGGGCACCCACGAGGTTTTTTAAAACCCGGCGCCCCTGAGCAAAGTTTTGCTGACGGTATCCTATTTTACGTCTGTGAAGACAAGCGAAACCGTTTGTTGCCTTTTAATCAAGAGAAATTGATACTCATTTGCCATAATTTGCCTTTATTGCAGTACGAGAACCTTTTTTTGTTGTTAAATGAAAATATGGTGATTATATTCGCTATTTGGATTAGATTTAGAACCTAAATTATATATTTCGTGCTTTTGCTATCCGGTATCCGGCCGGTTACTCGCTTAATATCCGGTATCCAACCGGATAGTAAAAGAAGGCCAGATAGTTCGGATAGCTACCGGATATCCGTTTACTTGATTCCGAGTATTTCTGAATAAACCTTAAAACAAACGCACTTTTTTTGACACGTACCGGTCCCGTCAAACTTTAAAATCGCTGAAGGGTACTGAGTGGGGGAAGTGTGCGTTCACTTAGAATCCTCATGTTCGAATTTCGAAGTAGTTCCTTGGTTCCAGAGATGAGGCTGCCAGCGAAACATTCCGCTAGCAGCCTCAGTGAAAAACTCGATTTTCTCTGAAACTACGATAGCACATTTTTTTCCCTTGGGCACTATTAGACAATAAATATTGGCATAATCAGAATATCAAAATTCGAGCATGAGGATTCCAAGTGAACGCACACTTCCCCCACTCAGTACCCTCGACGATCTTAAAGTTTGAGGCGACCTGTAATAAGCGACTGCTTATTCTATCTACCCACCAAACAGCCGAATCCCTTCATTAGTTTCGTCGTAAAAAAGGAACAAACAACTAAACATTCATTCTTTCGCGTAATGGATTGCTTTTTCTTCGCTGAAAAGCGACAAATGATGGATGGAAACTCCCAGCATGGAATACTTTTTTGTTTGTTTGTGGACTTGCGTTGTACCCACATCCATAAAAATAAATTAAAAAACTATCTGTCAGTGTCAAACCAATATCAATTGCAAATAAGAAGTCGTTCCAAAACCAAGGTAGGGTGAGGTAGAATTTAACTCGGAGAAATGAAAGAGACGAAGCTATTTTGAGAAAGAGAAAAAAATATGATTTTGGAACGCTTGCGAGTGATTCCAGAGTGACAGGGTAACAAACGTCATCGAAAATAATTCAGAAAGGTTTCTAGCTTTTTTGGGTAGTATTCAGTCTTATTTATGGCTTTAACACCTTCGCAGATACAAGCAATCGTATTTCAAAACAATTCCGAAGATAAAATGTTTGTATGTCTTAGTCTGTTTGACATTGACTACGAACTTCCCGCCGAATAAACTGTCAGGCGAATTTTAACGGTAATCAAACAGCGTTAAAAATCGCACTTGTCAGAGTGAAAATCGCATTCACGAAGGCGTTCCAAAATCCCGACGGAGAACTGTCAGGCGATCATTCGGTTACCCTCGGTTTCACTCGGCTCGGTTTTGGAACGATTTAGAAAGCGTTCCAAATTAGTTTCGTTAGAGTAATTTTCACTCTGACAGCAGGATAGCATATTATATTTTTTTGAAGTGTGAAAGGGACAAACTCTTGTCAGGTGAATCTTAACTTGGTTATGGAACGACTTCTTAGGGTAAAATTCGCATCACCCCGAGTGAAATCTTTGGTATTGGAACGCAACCTAAATTGTCAGCGGCTGGCTGATATATTTTGTTCTAGAAGCGAATGGAATTACTTTGTTATTTTAATTTTTAATAAGTGTAAATAAATGAAGTGTACAGTTTATTAACTTTATATCTAATTCCAAATATATTTTCATAATGTCTAACGTATTTGGATTGATTGTATCCGGCCGGCTGGTGAGTAATCATATGATGCTTTGTTTACATTTTTGGAATCAGTTTTGACCTCGTCTTTCAGTGATATTCGCTAATATTTTCTCATTTTTAATAATAAAAAAATATTTACATCTTATTCAGGTGCAAACGGACTTTACTATGATGTCTGAGACCTCGTTTTTGACCACGATACCTGAAGCTGATTCTATCAACCATGCGGTAGTTTTTCTGACGGGTACGACTCCTCTGCCCGCGGGCACTGCAGCGCTGGTCTACTGGTCGTGGCCAGATCCGAATGCCCCGCCTAACTGGCAACTTCTAGGGCACATCTCGAATGCTAAACCCTCGGCTATATTCAAAATATCTAATTTGAAAAAGCTGCATGAACTCTCTGGTGAGTTTTAAAAATTAAGAATACTTTCTAAAGAAATAATTTTTCTTCTTACCCAACTTCCCTAAAACCATCTTCATTTGGTAAACCCTGTAACCTAAAATGTTTAATAGAGTATGGTACTGAGTGCACATGCACACTCATCATGTTGAATTTTATTTTCAGGTGAAAACAAATTCTTTGGAGCATTTGGCCAGCAGCAGATCTGCCATAATGCACAAATAGGCATTTCGATAGAGCCAGAAGTCAATGTTCAACTGCTTGCTTCATCGGTGGTATGTAATCCTTTGTTCTCATAGTCATTATTTTGTTTATTTATTTATTTATTTAAGCCTCTTTATTTCCTCAACTTATAAACATTGAAATTTAAGTAAAGAATTTGGTTAGTTTTGTTAGTTAATGTTTAATAAAAAAAACATTGTGTTACTTGTTACTTTGGTTAGTTTTTGTTTCTTTATTTTCTAGGTTAAGGTCTAGGTTTGGGTATAGGCCTCCTCCAACTTCTTCCACTCATCTCTATTTTTTGCTAGATGTTGCCAATTGTTTCCCGCTGTTTTTCTTATGTCGTCATTCCATCTTTTCCTTGGTCTTCCTATTTTTCTTTTTCCTTCTGGCCCATTATTATTTTGTTATGTTCTGTAATTCTATTTTCATTTATTGACATTGACCAAATGTCCCATTAATGGAATATTTCATTTTTACAGGCACTCCAAGAGACAAACAATTATGTCACATTTGCTCAGAAGATGCTGGAGAACCTGGTGAACTATGTAGCATCGTTCACAGTGACACAGGAACAAATGACACCCACACCGGGAGTCCAGTACATACCTCTAAACACGCTCCAAACATGGTATCAAAACTTTGAGCGACGGTTGCAACAGAACCCAAACTTCTGGAAGAACTAGCAAACAAGTGAGAACTCTGTATTTAAGCCTGTGTCAATAAAAGTTTGAAAGGTATTTTTTTTTGTAATGTTCCATACTATTGACCTATTCCATTTGATGGTTCTGTATTTTCAAAATTCAAAATACTGCATTGTATACTTTTCGTAGGTCATTTTTTAATCTACCTGGAACAAAGTTCCAACCACTTGGAACTCGTACACCCAACGTTTCGGGAAGTGTTTGCAGAGAAAAACGTCAGGTCCAAAAAAGCTCCCTTCATGTTTTTGTTCACATGAGGGATTGTTGCACATGACAATAATGGCTATTACCTGCGTGCTTGAAGTTGAGAGACATGATAATTTTTCACTCACCATTGTTGGGTAAACAAAGTCTACTCTAATTTTAGTAAAATGCATTTGTGTCTACATCCACATAATTGTAGAAAATATTTGCCTAACACTGCATCAAGAGTTAAAATGCTATAAGTTAGAGATGTTCTTACAAAATTACTCATCTCAGTTCTAGCCCAAACTGTAGCCTCTGTAATGCTCTGGCATTTGGCCAATCCATTCGCGGAATATGTGGATGTAACTAATTATTTGAACAATACAAATGACTGAACCATCCTATGCAATAGTATCAAGGTGGAACACACAGACTGGTTCTGTATAAATATATATATATATTGCTTGATTGTGTTTGTTTAATAATTACATACTGCACTGTATTATTACACAATGTGATATCAGTATAATGTATGTAGATAGTGGTGTCGATTTGGTGTTTACGATTAAACTTATTTGACAGGACTAAACATAATTTAAGCATCCTATCCTTGTCTTTTCGATACAGAGAGAAAAAGACAAAACACTTTAAAGTTTAGTTCTGTCAAATAAGTTTAATCGTGAAAACCAAATAGAGACTATTGTGTGTAATAAAATGACTGCATACTAGTAATAATAAATTAAATACACATAAGTGCAACCATTGATGAAATCTTTCATTTTTATTATTAACAGCATAATAACATATGAGAAATAATAACATTTAAAAATTTAAATGACTGTGGTTTCAAAATGTTGGTTAAAAAAATCTTATACTTACCAGTATGTGGACTAGATCCTTTACTTACAATAAAGCAAAGCTTAAAACAATGGTACCCACATTGATTTCATGGTCTTTCTCTTTCTCTTATTTAAATGAAGAAAATTTTTAATCTCTTTTAGACTAGAAAAATTATAGCAGTTTTTGATGTATAGAGTTGCAAAAGACATGCATCCGCTTCTCGGTCTGAACTGAACTTTTGTATTCAATAAATCTACACACTGTAAAAGCTAAACCAATCATAAAATTAGACACCCTCATTTAAGATCCTAGGACGCACAGACCAAACGCTGCGCGGCAACTTTTTACTAGTTCAGTTGTACTAGTTCAAATCGCGCTGCGTACAATCGCATATAAAATTCACCAGTCGTAGTTGCCACACCGTGCTGCATTCGGTGTAGTGGAGCTCCCTAATGTTGAGAGAAATAAAACTGATTATATATTTTAAATAAATTTATTAAACCCTAGGGTCGTTTAACGAGGTAACAAAATGGTATTCTTCTAAACATAATAGTTTCAAGGCACTTACAAGTTAACTAATCACAGCGAATTAGGATGGAATTGATTTATCAACTGACATACCTTGTAGTGGTAGTCATTTTGATAAAGTAGATATGCCTAGTCAGTTTTTTTATGAAACTTTTTCTTTGTACAATTTTACTAACTGGATAAAAATTAAATTCTTTTCAGGGTTCACAATTTTGAATTGAAGGTTTCCAGTTAAAATTAAGTTCTAAACAGCCATAACAAAAAGGGATGTTGAACAACTTTGTATGGAAATGGAAAGTCACATCATTTTTTATGTTTAAGTAACACCTTCAACCTGTATATTTAATTTAGTTACAAACAAACAGATATATAAATAATGTTTATAATACTAAACTTTGGCAAGTTTTTGGCTTTCAATAACTGTTTAGTACATTGTTTTTAAACAGTCTTTGTAAATTAGCCAATATCTGAGTGAGAGTCACCATCCATACATTGGGCCCTTTTTAATCAATCAACTCCATCCGGCGACATTGCGCGTTTAGATATGAACTATTCCTCCTTATAAATAAGATTATTGCTCAAGTTATTGATGAATCACCGCTTAAAATCTAGTTTGTACTCAATAACTTGAGATCTTCATAACAACTTAATAACAACACTCAACAACATTTTTAACAAAACCAGTCAGTTTTGTTTGAACATAATCATATGACTTCTTGAAAGCCGTACGTAAATATTAGAATTTCTCTTACAATTTTTGTAAGAGAAATTCTAAACTTAATCGATTTCCTGTAATGGTAACTAAAAATTACAAATGTCTAATGAGAACTTAGCTAAGAAATGTCAAATTAACATACTTTTAGAAAGCCACCAAGTTAAGAATAAGAGCAATAACTGTGCGAAAATCAGGTAGAATGAGACCTAGTTCTAAGGGCTGACTTGCACACCCTGAAACCTCTTAGAGATCATTGTCCTCAAATGTTTTATGAACAATCGAACAATGATGTACACACCTACAATAATCCGTTAGGTTTCGGGCTGACTACACAATGTGTTATTTTTAATACAAATAGCTTTGTTACCATAATACACAATGCACAAGGCAAACTTAATTCGCCTTACCTGTAAACTGAACTAAATAAATATTTTAAGTAACAAAAAAATCTTCATCGATCTTATTGCACATAGCATGACCCTCGATGACATGTTTAGATTTACATTTACGGAAGTGTGCCATATATCTTTCGGAAAATTCCTTGCGATATTTTACTTCACTATTAAATCAATCGCTAATAACGTACGTTGTTTTTTTTTCTTTTGTGAAACACTGGCATTCATAAAACACTGAAAAGACAGATGCTAAACAAAATTAAAAACAGCAGCTTATTTGTCTTTTTAGTCACAAGCCACTTCACGCCAATTCGTTCCGCTAAATACAATAAAAATTATAATACTAAAAAAATAACAAGGTCACTGTTATACAAATTTAAGATGTATAATCAAGAGTTTAAAGTTGTTTGTTTTGTTCCAAGAGTTTAAAAGTAGTAGTTTGTTGGAATTTCGTAGTTTACAGTTCCGTGTACCACTATTTATTCATATACCGTTAGATCTTATTATTTATCAAATATTAATAGAAAATTCTAAGATATGCCGAAAATAACATGATGATTTGCCTTCTTACGCGTAAAAATTTCTTGTATTATAATATAATGGAACTTCTTTCAAAAAATATACTGACGTAATACTCGTAAACATGAAGGAAGAAATGAAAAATCTCGATGGAAATTCACGCCAAGATCAAAAATATTCATCTTAAGTTTTTCTTGATAACATTACAACCGCGGTTAACTAGGCATACAACAGTTTTAATAAAAACAAAAACTAATCAAATTCACTTCGGCCAAATTGAACATATAGTGAAATAACAGAGCACAGTCCGTATCACCTTGTCAAGATTTCACGTCCTGTATAACGAAAATGTTTTATTGGCAAGAATACACTTTCTTTCTCTTAACAGGTTTTTATCCGTGATATTAATAATTACCGCAGGTCATTTAAAACCCTATCCATATTTGCCCAAACTACAATACGTACAAACAAATCGGTCAAGTGTTCTCATATACCAGCATTACTTTCACGCTGGTGCTCTTTGTGAAACTAACAAACTTCATTTTTATGAAACACTTTCCTTACTACATTCCTTTCCTAAGACTTCCTAAATTCAGGATAGTGTAATCGCTACATAACAGGGATAGGAACAAACCGAACGAACCGATCAGGGCTGTATGAAGAGGTGCGCCAGCGCTTGCGCGGCAATGATCCGCAAACCACAATACGTATGAACAAAGCGGTCAAGTTTTTTTATGTTGCCTGCATTATTTTTATTATACTGCACTTTGTAAAACTGTTCACTGCCATGACAGACATGACTTCTTTTAAGAGGGAGAGACATTACAGGGGTAGGAACGAACCGATCAGGGCTGTATGAAGAGGTACGCCAGCGATTGCGCGGCGGTGATCCGCAAATCACAATACGTATGAACCAAGTGGTCAAGTGTTTTTTGTACCTACATTATTTTGACGCTATTGTACTGCACTGTACATCCACGGATGTGTCACTCCCATGTCAGACATGACTTCTTTTAAGAGACATTACAGGGGTAGGGACGAACCGATCAGGGCTGTATGAAGGGGTGCGCCAACGCTTGCGCGGCGGTGATTCGCTGGTGCGGGTCCGGGTTCATCAGCTCGGCGACCAGCGCGAAGGCCGCGTCGGGGAATCCCGCCACTGTGACGGTGGGGTCGAACTCTGTCGCCTGGTGAGGACAAGATATTCATCTAACATTCGTTTAACCTTTTTTTTTTTTCAATTTAAGTGCGTTTAACCACATCGTACTTACCTGATGGAAAGTGATGATGTAGTCGAGGATAGTACACGCAAATAATGCCTATCCACTCTCGCCTTGAAGATCCCCGGATTGTAGGAATCGGGAAACACAGACTCAAGTAAGCGTAACTCAATTTACCCGAATTACCTAATTAACTGGAGTAGGTGAGTATTGTGAAGCGTGATCGCTAGCATTTTACGCAGCGAGCATATAGTGTTGAATCATTTCTTATGGAAAAATGTAAAGTGCGCGCACTGCACACACGGGGGTTAAGTCAGGACTGGTGGAGGTTGTGAGGGAAGCTGTGTATGGTTCATTCCAATCAAAAAAAAAGCAAAAGGTAAACAAAGATAGTATGCAACATATGTCATTTCGATAGTAAGTTTGTTAACCTTTTGCTTTTTAGGGTTCCGTAGCCTAATGGCACAAAACGGAACCCTTATAGATTCGTCATGTCTGTCTGTCTGTCTGTCTGTCTGTCTGTCTGTCTGTCTGTCTGTCTGTCTGTCTGTCCGGCTGTATGTCACAGCCACTTTTTTCCGAAACTATAAGAACTATACTGTTGAAACTTGGTAAGTAGATGTAGTCTGTGAACCGCATTAAGATTTTCATACAAAAATAGAAAAAAAAACAATAAATTTTGGGGGTTCCCCATACTTAGAACTGAAACTCAAAAAAAAATTTTCATCAAACCCATACGTGTGGGGTATCTATGGATAGGTCTTCAAAAATGATATTGAGGTTTCTAATATCATTTTTTTCTAAACTGAATAGTTTGCGCGAGAGACACTTCCAAAGTGGTAAAATGTGTGTCCCCCCCCCTGTAACTTCTAAAATAAGAGAATGATAAAACTAAAAAAAATATATGATGTAAATTACCATGCAAACTTCCACCGAAAATTGGTTGAACGAGATCTAGTAAGTAGTTTTTTTTTAATACGTCATAAATCGTAAACCGCAATTTACCTACAACAAACTACAAGAATCCTATAGTTAAGTGTCCCAACGATTTTGAAAACGGCTTGAAACCTTGTGACGAAAATCTAGAATTAGGGGTTAAAACTCGCCAGAAATCGATCTATGGTGGAATTATCTTCGAAAAACTCATTTAAGGGAGATATGAGCGAAATTACATAATATGACTACACATATGATGTTTATTTTTAACACCACCTTCAAGCGCGAACTGGCCTAAAGGTTCGGTGCTGGCTTTTTAGGGTTCCGTAGCCAAATGGCAAAAAACGGAACCCTTATGGATTCGTCATGTCTGTCTGTCTGTCTGTCCGTATGTCACAGCCACTTTTTTTCCGAAACTATAAGAACTATACTGTTGAAACTTGGTAAGTAGATGTATTTTGTGAACCGCATTAAGATTTTCACACAAAAATAGAAAAAAAACAATAAATTTTGGGGGCTCCCCATACTTAGAACTGAAACTCAAAAAAAAATTTTCATCAAACCCATACGTGTGGGGTATCTATGGATAGGTCTTCAAAAATGATATTGGGGTTTCTAATATCATTTTCTTCTAAACTGAATAGTTTGCGCGAGAGACACTTCCAAAGTTGTAAAATGTGTGTGTCCCCCCCGTAACTTCTAAAATAAGAGAATGATAAAACTAAAAAAAATATATGATGTACATTACCATGCAAACTTCCACCGAAAATTGGTTTGAACGATATCTAGTAAGTAGTTTTTTTTTAATACGTCATAAATCGTAAACCGCAATTTACCTTTCATTCAAGTTACAACGAACTACAAAAACTTTTATATTATGTTACTTGCTGCTACGGAACCCTTCATGGGCGAGTCCGACTCGTTCTTGGCCGCTTTTTTTATTTTGATTGGAATGAACTATACACTGCAGGGGGCACTCACGGGCTCGGCGTCGTCGGCCGGTGCCTCCGCCGCAGGCGCGTGCACAGCCGTCGCACGCACATCCTCACCCTCAGCCCTCTCATAACTTTCATTAGTGACACACACACGTGAACCTGAGTACAATGCAGGTAACTTACGGGCTTGGTGTCGTCGCGGCACAGGCAGACGGGGCCGGCGCCCCCGGGGCGGCGCGTGCAGGCGGCGCAGGGCGCGGGGGGGGCGGGGGGCGTGGCGCCCCGCAGGCGCGCGCACAGCCGCCGCACGCACAGCCCGCGGTGCGCGCGCGACAGCACCAGCCGCCGCCCTGCCGCCGGGGAGAGTCCTTCATTAAATGTTACGTTCTAATGTACATCAATCTACAACGTTTTCCGTTCATCGAATTCACGTCAAAAGATCGCACAGAACGCTGTATAAAGGCACATCCGCAGCCACGTTTGCAGTGGCCACTATGTGTCTCGCCGAGCGCGACCAGGCGTGCGGCGGGGCTGGCCGCGACTCACCGAGCGCGAGCGCGGCGCGGCGCAGGGGGCGGGCGCCCAGCAGCGCGGCCAGCTCGGCCAGCGCGGCCGCGTCGTCGGCGGCGCGCAGCAGCGGGTAGCGGCCGCACAGCGCGCTGCACAGCACCACGCCCGCCGCCCACACGTCCACCGCCGTCGTCTGCCGCTCGAACTTCAGCAGCACCTGTGGTAGTCACACGTTCAGTTATAGGCTCAATTTACGCGGGGAGCGAGTCGCGTTAAATTTCTGTAGATCCCGTACCGTTCGCACTCGCCCCCGCCCGTCCGAGTCGTGGTGAAAAGGCTTCATTGCGCGTGAGTACACCACGGTGACGCCCGAATTTCGTGGCGACATGCCATTAATGTGAACCGAGCTAATCGTGGGAGCCTGTTGTCATTTTAAAGGTCCGTGGTCAATAGTGTACTCATATGAGAAGTCCCGCAAGTTGTAGCGACACACGTATATAACACAGTGAGTGATACTGGTGTTGATACCTCTGGCGGGCGGAAGCCCTGCGTGCCGGCGCGCGGCGCCCGCGGCAGCAGACGCGCGCTGCAGACGGCGCACACGCCGCCCTGCCCCGCGCACGCGCACGCGCGCGCCGCGCCCGCGCCCGCGCCCGCGCCCGCGCCCGGCGCCACCACCGACTGGCCACACACGGAAACATCATTAAATATTACCGGGCCTGTCTCACTTCGACGAACGACGAGGGTACAGCGTGAGATGGCTTGAGTGGGATCACTAAGGTCAAACAAGGACATGAAACATTGGGCGCAAAATATATATAACAGAAGGTCCGCTCAATACAAACCACTATACGAGGGCGACACTGAAAGTTTTTAGAAAATCAAAAACTGAACAAACTAGAAAGTTATTAGTTTTATTATATCTTTTCAAAATAGTGTCCATTCACATCAATACATCGCTGCATCCGATGGAACCACTGAGAAAAGCACTTTGCCCACTCCTCCTTAGGGGTCTCGACGGCCTTTTCACGCAGCACGCAGCCACTGCTTCCTCGGCGTCCATAAAACGTTTTCCTCGAAGTTTTTCTTTTATTTTCGGGAATAAATAAAAATCGCAAGGTGCGAGGTCGGGGCTATACGCCGGGTGACCCAGTAATTCCACGTCTGACGTCGCCAAATAGTCGATCGTTTGCTTGGCGGTGTGCGACGAGGCGTTGTCGTGGTGAAGGAGGATCCTACTGCGAGGTCGTTTCTCCCGAACTTTTTCCAAGACAAGTGGCAAACAATTGTTAGTGTACCACTCTGCAGTAACTGTTTTTCGATCCTCTAAAACAATTGTTGCGTAATGACCTGTCCTTCCGAAGAACGAGGCCACCATCTTTTTTCCCACGCTTCTACCTCTCTTCACTTTAGTTGGCAACTCCTCGGAAGGAAACACCCACATAGCAGACTGTCTTTTAGTTTCAGGATCATAACAGTAAATCCAGCTTTCGTCACCCGTAAGTATGTCGAACACAGCATTTGAGTCACCTCCGTTAAATCTTTGAACCATTTCACGGCACCAATCAACACGACGGAGTTTTTGGGCCTCTGTCAAATTATGAGGTATCCACCGGGCACAAAGCTTCCTGACCGCTAAATGTTCATGGAGGATTTTGTGCACTTGACTCATACCGATGCCTAAGCTTGTCCGAATCTGCTGATAGGTCACTCTTTTGTCAGTCTCTATCATACGCCGCACATGACTGATGTTATCTTCAGTCGTCGCCGTAGAAGGCCGTCCCTCACGCAGATCATCGGTGAGATTAGTGCGACCACGTTTAAACTCTTTAAACCAGTTGTAAACAGTGGCACGAGATGGGGCTTCATCGTGAAAGGCCAATCGAAGTCTATCATAACTTTCTTGTTGACTTAAATGACATCGAAAATCATAAAAAAACATTGCACGAAAATTTTCTCGCGTTAAATTCATGCTGACGTGACACAGATAATTTTCAGTTTGCCGCCAAATCGTGAAACAAATGACAAATGAATGAAATACATTCACGATAACATTGGCAAAGAGTTCCATTTTCAAAATTTGAACTTATTTTTTTATTATATCGTTTACAAGTGGCCAGTTCTAAAAACTTTCAGTGTCGCCCTCGTAATCCTAAGTATATAAGGTGCTACTTTATTAGTGCTCGATATTTTAGTCAGTGCTTCTGCTCCTGATTCTGATTAACTTTCCTCAAGGCACCCATAGTCAAATCGCAAAAATTTTTTTGGACTCTTCATACAAATTTGGCCGCTCGGCTGATTGATTTGTATGAAGAGTCCAAAAAAATTTTTGCGATTTGACTATGGATGCCTTGGGGAAAGTTAATCAGAATCAGGAGCAGAAGCACTGACTAAAATATCGGGCACTAATAAAGTAGCACCTTATATACATGCTTATAGAAGTATACGGTCGTTCGAGGCAATGTCACGATCATACAGTATCGTGACCTTGCCTAGAACTACCGTATACGTCTATAACCATGTATATGCTTACGATTTTAGTGAGCGTATTGAGCGGACCTTCTGGTTATATATATTTTGTGCATTGGGGGTGGTTCGCGTTCACATGTATAATAATGAGAGAAGCACGTAGTGTATGGGCAAGCAAGATTGGAATTTATCGCTGTGCATTTAGAGTATCATATTAATTTATCATCTCGGCAGAGTGAAAATTCTATACATAGTATTATTCCTTATTCAATGATATTACTTAAAATACAAATATTACTTATTAAAATATGACTTATTAAAATCTCAGTTTAGCGGCTGAGACGCTGAGTACGTAGTACTGTTATGTATCTAACTATGGTTGAGTTCGCAAGTTAAGGACGGCTCGCGCGACGTTTTGAAAGGTCGCGGTTCGCTAATTCCTTTCTAGAAACACCCTAGTAGCAATTTCGATCTTATAACGTTAACGTTAAAGTTCATTTCTGTGAGTGAAAGTTACTAAAATGTTTTTTGTAAATTGCAAAGATTCTGTAATGGACGCAGTGATTTATAACCGATGTAATGGAACTTGTCACTTCGATTGTGTAGGAGTCTCGGAAACCAATCTTCAAAAGAAAAGGGCCCGAAAAACGAGCGGCTTGGCGGTGTCCGTCATGCAAGAAAAGAGTACCCTTGGAATCGGTCTCAAGCACTGATTCAAACGTGGCTATTACCTATTGCTAACGTCCTCACGGAAAAAAAACGGGCCTAATATTACTTTCTTCTGGTTACTTTCCCAAGCTAGTTCAGTGGAATAATTTCGGAGATAATGTTAACTAAACGTTATTGTTCATTAACCTCTCTTAAGTTATAAACTGAACTTAAGTGCTCTAAAAATGTTATATTTATATTTTAAGTTATGAACCTCCAGGTCTATTTGCATAAAAATGTTTGCATATTAGATTTAACAATTAGGACTGTTTGTGTTCTGTTAAATAAATAAATAAAAATAAACTAAACGTCTTCATTACTCTTCGCCTTCGATTATAAAGATGCACAGAGAAAGATTCAATCAATTTGTTACTGATACCTGACCGAAAATTGATATCATTTAACACCTGTGATAGAAACTCATATTCTTTTTTTTACCCTCAATTGGTAAGCCCTTGGCATCATCTCACCTGATCGAAAGTGATGATGATGCCAAAGATGGAAGCGGGCTTCCCAAGATTCCCCAACGCAATGGGGAACTGGCTATCCTAACCTTATGCCGGAACAGCTCAATGCTGTTAACATTGATGTTTGGCGGCAAGACTTAGATAAGGTGGTGGTAGCTAGCCAGGCGGGCTCAGAAAACGCCCTACCACCAACCAAACCGAGTCCTACAAAGTTGGACCCCGCCGGGAATCGAACCCGCTACCTCCTGATGTGAAGCGAGTGGACTAGTCACTAGGCTACGGAGGCGTTTAAACATTAGAACCACAACCATTTACAAAAACAACCCAACTCACCACGACAGCCCTTGGCACCGCAACTACACCGTTCCCATTTGTCATGTTGGCAGTACCCGCTGTCAATTCCACTCCAACCCTCTTAGCACTCACTTCGCACGCATCCTGGAATGATCAAACTTTTTGAAGTTATTGAATAGAGGAGGAGAGATGATCGGCCATCTCATACGACATGACGACGTCATCAAAAACATAATGGAAGGAAAGACTTGAAGGGAAGCGTGAACGGGGAAGATCAAGGATAAGTTATATAGACCAAATTATGAAGGTTGACGTGGTGTTGTACAAAGAAGTCAAGGAGAAGGCCTTGCAAAGGAGTGAAAGGGTGAGCTGCAATGACAAGAGCCCAGCTCTTATTAAAAGAAGAAGAAGAATGCAAAAAGAATGTCCCTTCCTATACTTCATTCCAATCAAAAAAAAAGCAAAACTTAAACAAACTTACTATGGAACTGACACATGTCAATGTCATCTGCATACTATGTTTGTTTACCTTTTGCTTTTTTTTGATTGGAATGAACCATACAGCTTTGCTTATTTTATTTGTACTGGGTTGCAGGTTAGATGGTCACCAAATAGACTCATTAATGCACCTGGCACTCTTTTCCTGTTTTCGTAGGCGAGCAATACTCCGCTATGCAGTTGATGATGAAATCGAAAATTATGTCAAAGTACCTACCCTCTTCACCGTAATTTGTCCATGGCACTCGCTATTGGCTGTACAGGTAAGCGTGAAACGAAACAACGCACCTTACTTTCGTATTGTAATAAAGAAAGCAAGCTCACAAAATGATGCACAGAAATAAATTTCATCTATATCATCAGCAGAGTTCGGAACGGGATTAGCGATTTTGCTGGATTCGGCACCGAAAAATTAGTGTATTTATTTCTATATTCACATTAACATTACAATTTCGTTGCAAGTACATAAATCGCAGTAATTCTAATCCCTGATCATATCCCACTGTTGAACATAGGGCACCACAGTATGGACACTCCCTGTCCCTCTAAAGGCTACCTGTGGGTGAGATCCAGTGACAGTGTTTCGCACAAGCCAAGCGACACACATTAAAGCGTGTTCAGACATCACATTTTTATATAAATAGCAGTAGTATAGTTATAGATAATAATAATAACACGACATTTGTATGGAGCATCCGGGGTGTGATTCAGGTGTACGTGCATAGTGCATCCAGCTGGTAAGTCCATCAGCCATCTAGCTAGGAGCAGTCAAACTGTGTGCAACACGGCCTTGCATAAAGTTCACAACTAGAAAAAAAAATCATAGAATAAAGAACATTTAACTTACCTCTTCCCTCGGTCGCTTGTTGACGCTAATCCTACTAGTTGAAGGCGCATCTGGCGGCGCTGGCAGTATACGCTGCGCCAAGCCAAAGTCTACCAACAAGTACCTACAAGGTTGGAAAATTAATGCTATAGACCTCCATCGTACAAATATGTCGGGAGCGAGGCGGACAGAGGCGAGGCGAATGAATTGGCCCATTTCGTATAGAGAATCGAAAATAGCCCATTTTCGATTCTCTATACGAAATGGGCCAATCCGCTAATCAATTTCAAGATAGACAGAATCATTTATTCAATGACAATGTACATATCAAAATTCAAATGAAGGCAAATTTTTTTTACAAATTCACCAATGTCGTTGAGTAAAAGTTGCTCAATAATATGAGTAGATGCCCCAGGTCCAGGACCTAACTAAACCAATTTTGCCTGTAGGACCCGGGGCATCTACTCATATTACTGAACAACTTTTACTCTACGACATTGGTGAATTTGTAAAAAAAAATTGGACTTCATACATCCTATTTTGTTACACTGTGTATAACTAAATACATACATATTAACATTCAGACAGATGGCAAACAAATATGCCCAACACATAAATATTGTATTTTATTTTATTTCCAATGGTTGGGGATCGAACTCATGTACCTCAGAGTAGAAACTTTATTCAAGCCTACCTGTGAAGGTAACTGCCTGAGCAAAAGTAGTGTTCAAACCCAAAAAAAAGTTACCTGCGATTTTCTCTATCGTAAAGGAAGTTGCTTGGTTTTATGTCTCTGTGAATAACACCAAAAGAATGCACGTGTTTCAGAGCTTCCAGTAACGCTTTCATGTACTGCCTCAGTTCTTCTGCATCCATATCAGTCACATATTCCTGGAAGTTAGGATATTGGTGAAGAAGGGTTTTTTAATTTGTTAATAACCCATAGTATTCCCACTACTGAGGCAACTTTTCAAATCTCAGGATACTCCATAAATGCAGGCAAATTTAGTAATGATCACAGTATTTTATATAGTTCTATGTGAATGACCTTCTTATAGATTTAACATCTTTTTCAAATTCACTTTTTTAATCTATAGGTATACTTACAGAAAACTTCTTATGAGGTATGTAAGGCATCACAAAGGCCACTGAATCCATATGTCTAAGGCACAAGTCAACACCAATAACATTATTCTTGCCTCTGTAAAAAAGGTAACATTTTAGAAATTTCACCATTTATGAACAATCTGGATATTTTTAACTTGAAAATAGATGTATTCACAATGACATGTTCTATTCTATGTTCATTTACTTTTTTGTGAGAAAAAGTCAAAATTTAAGTAAGCACCCAATTAAATTTTCACAGTTATTCAACAGGGGCAGTGATCACAATAGATCTACCCAGGTCGCAGTGCTCCAATAGGGCCCTCCTTTGGTCCTATACCCCTTTACCCCCAAACAATAATAAGGACCCAATTATATATAACTTTAATAAACTAAACAACTATATCTTAAAAAAATTACAATCCAGTCTCTGACGTCATGCAGCCAGGTAAAAAAGTCTAAGCAATGCATAATATTAATTATTTGTTTGATAATTTTATGTTTATTTATTTACATTTAAATATGAAATGTTGTTTTTATATTTGAATAAATTATAGGAATAAAATTTAAAATTGAAAAGAAATAATAAACTTTTTTGTTATCTGATAAAACATACCCTATATCCCTAAGACACCGCAGCTCGTGCTCAATTCTATTTGGGTGAGCAGTTGGCACCAGGTGTTTAATAGCGAACCAGCGCTTCTCCCTCTCGGGCAGGTGCGCGTGCTGCTTCAATGAGCCCAAGTACACAGAGCTGAACGTGCCTTCCCCGACCTTGCGGTGCACATCGAAGATCTCAGCTAGCTTCGGCAGCTTTTGGAGAAGATCTTTAATTTGCTGCTCTGGAATTTGTAATGAAGAAGCATTTTTTATTTTATATTTGATATGAACAAGGGACAAAATATGGATGAGAATTTGTAGCACATCTTAAAATCAGAGAACACCTCTTGACACTGTTTGTGGAGATGGACATTCAGTGATCTGATCAAAGAGTTTAGTGAATTTATTCAGTTATAGATTCCATCCAGTGGAACTGTGCTAGTGTGAGATGAGACACTATTTCTTATGAGATTTACGCATGGTTTGGACAGAGGAAGAAGTCAAAAGGACGTTAAGATTAGGTAGTTAGACTTAGGAGTATGTTCTTTATACTTCATTCCAATAAAAAAAAAAGCAAAAGGTAAACAAACATAGTATGCAGATGAGGACTTTTTGGCGGGAACTCGCGGCAAGAGTTTGTCATTTTTGTTTTATTATCCGAAAAAATAGATATCGTGGTTTTTAATGCATAATATTGATAGTGTATTGTTCAATAAAGTGCCATTTAAGTGTCTAATATGTAGGATAATGAAATAAAAGTGTGTAGACTGTGTTTCGAGTGCTCTCAAGAAGTCCATGAAATCTTCATCAAAAGTGCTATCATTTTGTTGAAGAATAGAGAAAAACTTAAAGACGACAGAAATTGATAAATGAGAACTCAAATGAAATAGAAAAATATTTAGAGAAGAGCAAACTACGTAAGAATAGGCTGTATGGCCAGAGAAGCCTTTGCCTTTTCCTTGCAAAAGCAGGAAAGAACCAAACAAAAAAAAAAAAAAAAAAAGTATGCAGATGACATTGACATGGGTCAGATCCATACAGGGCTGCCAGATGTACGATTTAAGTCGTATTCCTACGATTTTTTGCCCTTTTTACTAATGTACGATCGCAACAACGAAATCGTACACAAAACGTACGACTTTTTTAAGATTCAGCATCGTCTGCTGAAATACTTGTATCCAAGCCAGCTAACTTGAAAAAACAAATAACGTACCGTACTTATTATGTCTACGCGATAATAAAATTCGGGGAATTCCCGAGCTTACTCCTACTCCGCCAAAGTGTGTCTTAGCCTAACGTGCGTTTAAGTATTAGAAAGCAGACCTTTTGTTAAGCTACTAAAGTGTATGATTGCTTGCGTTTTTACGGAATTTATTACTTTCTTGGTATGAATTGCGACTGCAAATAGGAATACATAGCTTAGGTAACACATTCTTCTCATAAGTGTTTGAACTGTGGCAATTGAACACGCAATTGTGGCACTGGCAATTGAATTCACGCTGTGTTTCCTTTGGTTTTAATTCGATATAATAAGTAATTTATATTAAAATCATTGAATATGAGTGATGAAAATGAAGGAGAGAGTGAAGTAAATCTTATAAAAATGAAACTAAGAAAAAGTTTGTCTAACGAAACTGTAAATGGAACATTATTAGCCAAACAGTTAATAAGAAGAAATGAAAATTGTACTTAATTTAAACCAACTGAAAAAATGCTCAAAATGATGACCTCCGCAAATTTGTATAGTAAGAAAAAAGACTAAAATAAAAAACATAGTTTAGTATAAATATAGTTACTGTATTCTAGTTTATAATAATTAATTAAAGTGTGTGTTTCATTCACATTTTTTTAATAAAATATGTTACTTTTGTACGTACGACTTTTAATTTGAATATTTCCGCAACATACGACTTTTTTACAACTGGTGTACGATCGCGCCTTTTTGACATCTGGCAGCCCTGGATCCATAGCAAGTTTGTTTACGTTTTGCTTTTTTTTTGACTGGAATGAACCATAGCTAGTAACACTCATAACCTCAAAATTGTATTCACATACAAATACCAGGAAATTAAATAGGAAAAAATATTTTACTAACTTTCAGAGTCCACTTTGGCAGATGCCGAGCGGTCAGACTGATCTTCATTGTTTTTCTTGCTGTTTTCAATGAACCCATGTTTACGTGTCTGTAAAACTCCGGTTTGTACTTCAATTGCTTTAATTCTAGACATATCTTAAGAATCCTATGTTCATGTTTCTTATACTACACATAAAATTAAATAACTTTCCTACTTTCTTCAATACCTATCTAAAGAAAACAAAATCCAAATCCACAACACTCAACAGGAAAAGTAATGAAGATCACTCTGATCGCAGGGCCGCGTTCAGAACCTGCACTTGACAGCAACCGTTTTGTACCCTCTCTTTCACACTTACGCGATTTTTATTATGCTATCCTGTTCTCAGAGTGAACGGTTGCTGTCAGAGTGCAGGTTCTGAACGCGGCCCTGCGATCAGAGGTGTCCATGACGCCAGCGGAATGTTGTAGCTAAGAAGGATGTGAGTATAATAGGGAATTAGAGCATCATTAGAACTAATTGTGCGCCAGCAGCGGAATTTGTGCGTCTTACAATTTCGGAGATATTCATAAAAAACCGATGCCGCCAGGGTAACGTTCCCTCAGCGGCATAATTTTGAAAAAGACGGTCTAGCTCATAACAAAGTACATGACTGAGTAGCTTTCGTCGTGTTATAAATGTGCGCAAATAGCGGAATTTGTGCATCTTACGGTTTTCGAATTATTCAAGATTCCGCTGCAGTAACGTTTTTGAGTTTTCTGTATCTCGAAAACGGCTGATAGGAGAAATTTCAAAAAAAAACCACTAGTACACCTTAATTTGTGCGTAATTTGAGCAATGTTACTTTTTTGAAAATTATGATATTTTTTTAGTAATTAATTTGTTTAGAAAATCAGGAAATTCTAATTTACAAGGAAACGAGTGAAGTTGCAATCGAATAAAGAGCACTCAAATATTCCTCTAGTAGACCCTAATAATGTGTGCAATTGTGGATTGTATTATCTAAGCAAATAGTGAGATATACCATTTAATTACGATATTAAGGTAGCGAAATTTTAAAGATTGAATTCAGTGCTCCCATAAGACTATGTAACATGACATTTTACATAAAATTAGAGCGTCCTGCTAGCAAGCTTTCCTGTAAGTTTCATCTTTGAATAACGTTGATTTAAAAAGATTTACCCAGAAGAAGAAAGAACGAACATTTTCCCTATAACCCGACCAAATTAGAATGTATACGAGAAAGCGGCCGCACCATACAAAAGGATAACCTTCTTAAATGAAAGGTATATTGAAGGAAGCTTTGTAAGTACAGTTGCGTGCAAATGTTTTATTGACGATTGTTTTCTTAGTACCTACGTACTCGTATAGCGGCCGGGACAAAGCTATTATAAAAGATACTTGTAATAAGATTTTTAGATAGTAAGTATCTTATCTAAGTCTTGCCGCCAAACATGAATGTTAACAGCATGGATGTGTTCCGGCATGAAGATAGCCAATTCCCCATTGCGTTGGGGATTCTTTGATAAGCCCGCTTCCATCTTCGGCGTCATCATTACTTACCATCAGGTGAGATGATGCCAAGGGCTTACCAATAGAGGATAAAAAAAATGCAACATTAAGTAGCGTTTAGTTTCTAGCATACTGATTAATAGTTCGAGAAGGTTAAAATAAAAATTAAAAAGAAGAATGAAACAATGAAGACTTCTGAGAGAAGAAAGAAGAGATCTGCTAAAATCTGACACACTACGTGGAACCCCGATATTATGGATAATTATGTATATGGTTTACCTACTTAAAAATTAATAGGTAAACGGGAAATTCCCGTACTATTTTATATTATGTATTATAAAAATAATAAAATTAAAAATATTTTCTAGCAAGCAAGTCATAAAAAAAATTATAACTTTTCTATTGCTATTTAAAAAAGTATTTCCTTGAAAACTGCCAAATTCTGACACTTTTTTAAATCGTCAGATTATTCTGCTAGAGTTAAAATTTAGTAGCCAAATCTGCCCAAATGGCAGAAATCTGCCACAAATGGTCACACTGCGGGGCGGATGGGTTTCGAAAACACGGGAACTCGCGCGACGGGGGGAGCTTAATGCTCATTCCCTCTGCCCGTGCCCCGGGGGCTACATGTGCGAGGAGCGCAGCTCAGTTCAAAGCGATAAGATAAACACTTTGATCAGAATTTAACAAAGCATTGATTTGATTATATCTGCTTTGCGAGAAATATACCTCAACAGGTAGAGGTAATAAAGTACTAATTACTTCTATGCTATTCTATGGTATGGCATTTGTTCTACTTCTATGGTACTAGATAGCAAAAAATATTGACGATTTAAAAGCATGTGTAAAGCATCCACTTAAACATTTTGAGTTTTATGCAGATACATCAAAAAGTTTGTTGTTCAACTTGTCGATGTTACCCGATTTTAGTTAATTTAAATACGAAGCCAAATAATAAAACATTTATAAACATCATAACAAAACATTTTCTGCTTAATTGTCCAATTAGTTCTGGTTGTATGCTACCAATTTAGGAAGGTTACCTTTTTGTATGGCGCGGCCGCTTTCTCGTATACATTCTAATTTGGTCGGGTTATAGGGAAAATGTTCGTTCTTTCTTCTTTTGGGTAAATCTTTTTAAATCAACGTTATTCAAAGCTGAAACTTACAGGAAAGCTTGCTAGCAGGATGCTCTAATTTTATGTAAAATGTCATGTTACATAGTCTTATGGGAGCACTGAATTCAATCTTTAAAATTTCGCTACCTTAATATCGTAATTAAATGGTATATCTCACTAATTGCCTAGATAATACAATCCACAATTGCACACATTATTAGGGTCTACTAGAGGAATATTTGAGTGCTCTTTATTCGATTGAAACTTCACTCGTTTTCTTGTATATTAGAATTTCCTGATTTTCTAAACAAATTAATTACTAAAAAAATATCATAATTTTCAAAAAAGTAACATTGCTCAAATTACGCACAAATTAAGGTGTACTAGTGGTTTTTTTTTTAAATTTCTCCTATCAGCCGTTTTCGAGATACAGAAAACACCAAAACGTTACTGCAGCGGAATCTTGAATAATTCGAAAACCGTAAGATGCACAAATTCCGCTATTTGCGCACATTTATAACACGACGAAAGCTACTCAGTCATGTACTTTGTTATGAGCTAGACCATCTTTTTCAAAATTATGCCGCTGAGGGAACGTTACCCTGGCGGCATCGGTTTTTTATGAATATCTCCGAAATTGTAAGACGCACAAATTCCGCTGCTGGCGCACAATTAGTCCTAATGATGCTCTAATTCCCTATTATACTCACATCCTTCTTAGCTACAACATTCCGCTGGCGTCATGGACACCGATCAGAGCGAGTAGTTTAGAAACTAAGAAGTCGTTCCAAAACCAAGGTAGGGTGAGGTAGAATTTAACTCGGAAAAATGAAAGAGACGTAGCTATTTTGAGAAAGAGAAAAAAATATGATTTTGGAACGCTTGCGAGTGACTCTAGAGTGACAGGGTAACAAACGTAATCGAAAATAATTCAGAAAGGTTTCTAGCTTTTTTAGGTAGTGTTCTGTTTTATTTATGACTTTAATACCTTAGCAGATACAAGCAATCGTATTTCAAAACAATTCCGAAGATAAAATGTTTGTTTGTCTTAGTCTGTTTGACATTGACTACGAACTTCCCGCCGAATAAACTGTCAGGCGAATTTTAACGGTAATCAAACAGCGTTAAAAATCGCACTTGTCAGAGTGAAAATCGTGTCCATTATTCCAGCGGAATGTTGTAGCTAAGAAGAATGTGAGTATAATAGGGAATTAGAGCATCATTAGGACTAATTGTGCGCCAGCAGCGGAATTTGTGCGTCTCATAATTTCGGAGATATTCATTAAAAACCGATTCCGCCAGGGTCACGTTCCCCCAGCGGCATGATTTGGAAAAAGACGGTCTAGCTCATAACAAAGTACATGACTGAGTAGCTTTCGTCGTGCTATAAATGTGCGCAAATAGCGGAATTTGTGCATCTTACGGTTTTCGAATTATTCAAGATTCCGCTGCAGTAACGTTTTTGGGTTTTCTGTATCTCGAAAACGGCTGATAGAAGAAATTTCGAAAAAAAACCACTAGTAGACCTTAATTTGTGCGTAATTTGAGCAATGTTAGTTTTTTGAAAATTATGATATTTTTTTAGTAATTAATTTGTTTAGAAAATCAGGAAATTCTGATTTACAAGGAAACGAGTGAAGTTGCAATCGAATAAAGAGCACTCAAATATTCCTCTAGTAGACCCTAACAATATCTGCAATTGTGAATTGTATTATCCAGTCAATTAGTGAGATATACCATTTAATTACGAAATAAAGTTAGCGAAATTTTAAAGATTGAATTTAGTGCTCCCATAAGACTATAAAACATGAAATTCTACATAAAATTAGAGCGTCCTGTTAGCAAGCTTTCCTGTAAGTTTCAGCTTTGAATAACGTTGATTTAAAAAGATTTACCCAAAAGAAGAAAGAACGAACATTTTCCCTATAACCCGACCAAATTAGAATGTATACGAGAAAGCGGCCGCGCCATACAAAAGGATAACCTTCCTAAATTGGTAGCATACAACCAGAACTAATTGGACAATTAAGCAGAAAAAATTTTGATATGATGTTAATATATGTTTTATTATTTGGCGTCGTATTTAAATTAACTAAAATCGGGTAACATCGACAATTTGAACAACAAACTTTTTGATGTATCGACATAAAACTCAAAATGTGTAAGTAGATGCTTTGCACATGCTTTTAAATCGTCAATATTTTTTTTCTACCTAGTACCATAGAACAAATACCATACCATAGAATAGCATAGAAGTAATTAGTACTTTATTACCTCTATGTGTTGAGGTATATTTCTCGCAAAGCAGATATAATCAAATCAATGCTTTGTTAATTTCTGATCAAAGTGTTTATCTTATCGCTTTGAACTGAGCTGCGCTTCTCACACAGGTAGCCCCCGGGGCACGGGTACAGGTAATGAGCTCCCCCCGTCGCGCGAGTTCCCGTGTTTTTGAAACCCGTCCAGATGTGCACCCGTCCATGTGGCAGATTTCTGCCATTTGGGCAGATTTGGCTACTAAATTTTAACTCAGGCAGAATAAGCTGACGATTTAAAAAAGTTTTTGCCAGTTTTCAAGGAAATACTTTTTTTAAATAGCTATAGAAAAGTTATATTTTTTTTTATGACTTGCTAACTAGAAAATAATTTTAATTAGGTTCTGAGCTAGCAACTTTTTTTTCATGCAAAGTAGTACGGGAATTTCCCGTTTATTAATTTAATGTAGGTGAACCATATACATAATTATCCATAATATCAGGGTTCCACATAGTGTGGCAGATTTTAGCAGATTTCTTCTTTCTTCTCTCAGAACTCTTCATTGTTTCATTCTTCTTTTTAATTTTTATTTTAACCTTCTCGAACTATTAATCAGTATGCTACAAATTAAACACTACTTAATGTTGATTTTTTTTAATCCTCTGTTTTTAGCCCTTGGCATCATCTCACCTGAGAAATGATGACGCCGATGATGGAAGCGGGCTTACCAAAGAATCCCCAACGCAATGGGGAACTGGCTATCTTCATGCCGGAACACATCCGTGCTGTTAACATTTATGTTTGGCGGCAAGACTTAGATAAGATACTTACTATCTAGAAATCTTATTACAAGTATCTTTTATAATAACTTCGTCCCGGCCGCTATACGAGCACGTAGGTACTAAGAAAACAATCGTCAATAAAACATTTGCACGCAACTGTACTTACAAAGCTTCCTTCAATATACCTTTCATTTAAAAAGGTTATCCTTTTATATGGCGCGGCCGCTTTCTCGTATACATTCTAATTTGGTCGGGTTATAGGGAAAATGTTCGTTCTTTCTTCTTTTGGGTAAATCTTTTTAAATCAACGTTATTCAAAGCTGAAACTTACAGGAAAGCTTGCTAGCAGGACGCTCTAATTTTATGTAGAATTTCATGTTTTATAGTCTTATGGGAGCACTAAATTCAATCTTTAAAATTTCGCTAACTTTATTTCGTAATTAAATGGTATATCTCACTAATTGACTGGATAATACAATTCACAATTGCAGATATTGTTAGGGTCTACTAGAGGAATATTTGAGTGCTCTTTATTCGATTGCAACTTCACTCGTTTCCTTGCAAATCAGAATTTCCTGATTTTCTAAACAAATTAATTACTAAAAAAATATCATAATTTTCAAAAAACTAACATTGCTCAAATTACGCACAAATTAAGGTCTACTAGTGGTTTTTTTTCGAAATTTCTTCTATCAGCCGTTTTCGAGATACAGAAAACCCAAAAACGTTACTGCAGCGGAATCTTGAATAATTCGAAAACCGTAAGATGCACAAATTCCGCTATTTGCGCACATTTATAGCACGACGAAAGCTACTCAGTCATGTACTTTGTTATGAGCTAGACCGTCTTTTTCCAAATCATGCCGCTGGGGGAACGTGACCCTGGCGGAATCGGTTTTTAATGAATATCTCCGAAATTATAAGACGCACAAATTCCGCTGCTGGCGCACAATTAGTCCTAATGATGCTCTAATTCCCTATTATACTCACAGTCTTATTAGCTACAACATTCCGCTGGAGTAATGCACACGTGAAAATCGCACTCACGAAGGCGTTCCGAAATCCCGACGGAGAACTGTCAGGCGATCATTCGGTTCTCAGACCAAAGAAACTAGAGGACATGAAATATTTGTCTATATGAACAATCAGTTATACAAATATGTGCCATTTTGATAGCGAATTCTAAAATATACTTTTATTTCTTTCTAACTTATGTAATTCTTCTCAGTAAAAAAAGGACAACAATATTTTTGTCCTTTACAAAATGGCAACTTTGTTTTCGTGACGTCAGCAAAATACCTCTTTGCGGCCGATTCGCCATTCTCGTTTCTCGGTGTCACTGGTACATAAGCTGTCAAAGTGCCTTCGCTCGCGAGTGTTTTAATTGAAAATTGTTAAATATGGTTAAATAAAGCATCCGAAAATAATAAATTAAGTGAAACAACACAGTAATTAAGATGCCTAATTGTAGTGTTACAAGATGTGGCATCAAAATGAGCCGAAATTGGCCGAACATTACACTGCACCGGTACGTATTGTTATCTTGTTGAAATATACCTTATTTTCACAAACTAAACTACGTATTTGTCTTAATGCAGAAGATAAGCGATATAAATAACCGAAAGTAGCTTTTCAATATAATTTCAGTCTGTCTTTTAACTTTATTTTATTAAAATATTTTTCGGCTCTAACGTGGCTAGTGTTGTTCTTCGGGGCTCTTTTAGACATCGATATTTATGTAGGATGATGATGAATTTTAGAAAAAGTTACTTACATATAATTTTTTTAGGCTTCCCCGAAGTGAATATAAAAAGAAAAAGTGGTTGGCAGCAATTGGCTTAGAAAACATCAACAAAAGCCATCAACATCTGTTCGCTTCATTTCCATGAATCATGTTTACCGCACATTGGACAAAACAACATTGCATGATGAAGCTGTACCATTAAGATTTTTAATGGTAAGTATACCTACCCACGTTAGTACTTAATGATTAAGAGTGTTGTCAGTGGTGAATTTTATTCACAAATTTACAGTCAGTCATATAATCCCTCAGTTATTTCTGTTTACATTTTTTTATGGCAGAGGTGGCAAACGAGCAGATGGATCACCTGATGGTAAACGATTACCGTCGCCCATAGACACCCCTACATGAGGCTACATCTCTACGCAGCGCCAAGGAGTCAAGCCGATCTGAAATATCCTGGTAGCCGACGATTCGAAATGCTCTTCGTTGTTCTGTTTACATAATATGGAAAAAAGTGGATAAGCGCGATACATATACATAGCGCGACTTAATAATTTTGATCAATTTCGTCAGGCACGGCATTCTTCCTAAATATAATGTTAAATTCTGATTACAGATAAATCTGAAAGGCATTAAGCATGATGTTTTAAGAGGAAAACATTGTATTATTGTACGTCCTGGAACAGCTAAAGGATTCGTACCCAGTGGCACCAAGGAAAGCAGTGACAGCAGCTCAAATTCTGAAGATGACAATGTTGATGCCATATCAGGTGTAAATCATCAAGTTATTTATTTCGACCAGAATGTTTATGTGAATAAAACTAAATAAATTTTCTTTAAATGTCCTAGGCTTGTTTATTTTCCCATTCATATAGTTATAGGGATGCAGAAAACAAACTATTGAATACAATGATGAAAAGTAATTTCATTTTATATTAAAAACCTGCAAGTATTAAATTCATTTAGATTGTAGTATTAAATGTTGGAATGTAAGCGATAGTGGCGCCATTATCATCATCAGCCGAAAGAAGTCAACTGCTGGACAAAGGCCTCCCCAAAGGATTTCCACACCGACCGGTCCTGTGCTGCTCGCATCCAACAGCACTATCATTATTTTTTTTTCAACTAAAGAGTTGGCCAGTTTACGGCCAAGCTGTAAATTAAAATACAGTTCCGAATATTTGTCTTTATTTTGAATACCTACACCTATAGCGCTGCAAGACACGAGCCATCTACACTCATTTCACATCTTCTGTCTCCTACTTTTTGCCTTTTATTGTTTAAGTGTAAAAGACACAGTAGATAGTAATTATATTGGTGATTACAGACCATTTACATACTAATTAACTGATAAAACCAATATAATATAATTAATTTCTTGTTTCATTTCGTTAATCTGTTATTGCCCATCTCTAGTTTAGGAGGATATGTCAATTTTGACCATTATCGTCAAATAATAATAAAATAATCGAAAGTTCGCCATCAGTTGCGATTTATGTACGAGTAGAGTACAAAAAAAATAGACGCTCATTCTCTGCATGCCGGTGATATCGATAAAACCATATCTCATATAATGGGTATGCACTATGCCGAACGACCATTTTCGTTTCTCAGCAAGTTTAGGTATACACGCTTTTTCTGTAGGTATGCCATGTCCATTATCTCCTACGTCATTGATTCGGTTACCCTCGGTTTCACTCGGCTCGGTTTTGGAACGATTTAGAACGATTTTGGAACGAATTTGGTATTGGAACGCAACCTTAGGTTGCGTTCCAATACCAAAGATTTCACTCGGGGTGATGCGAATTTTACCCTAAATCGTTCCAAAACCGAGCCGAGTGAAACCGAGGGTAACCGAATGATCGCCTGACAGTTCTCCGTCGGGATTTTGGAACGCCTTCGTGAATGCGATTTTCACTCTGACAAGTGCGATTTTTAACACTGTTTGATTACCGTTAAAATTCGCCTGACAGTTTATTCGGCGGGAAGTTCGTAGTCAATGTCAAATAGACTAAGACATACAAACATTTTATCTTCGGAATTGTTTTGAAATACGATTGCTTGTATCTGCGAAGGTGTTAAAGCCATAAATAAGACAGAATACTACCCAAAAAAGCTAGAAACCTTTCTGAATTATTTTCGATTACGTTTGTTACCCTGTCACTCTGGAGTCACTCGCAAGCGTTCCAAAATCATATTTTTTTCTCTTTCTCAAAATAGCTACGTCTCTTTCATTTCTCCGAGTTAAATTCTACCTCACCCTACCTTGGTTTTGGAACGACTTCTTAGGCGAACAAGTGAAACCTGTGAGTGAAACCTGATGAAACTGAGCGTTTCATAGAGTTGAGATCATTAACAGGTTGTTATCAGGAGAAAATATGTATATTTACTTGAAAAATCTACATTATGAAAATTCAAACAAACAAAAAGAAAGACGTTAAATGCAAGCGATAGCCTTTGAGCACCTTTGAGTAGGGATGGGTAAGGGAGTAAAAACTCAGTCAGAGTAAATACTGAGTTTGAGTAAATACTGAGTATTTACTATATTAACTGAGTATTTACTCTCTAGAGACAGTAAAAACTTTTTATCGGTTATTTTTGCATGACATGGTAATCATGGTATACATATAATAAAATCAAGACCAATGCAATGTGAAGAAAATATATATTAAAAAAAAACATGCGAATTTTTTTTTTTGGGTCTTCGTGTTGGAGTTTATTTTAACCTTTCGCTTGCCTTCCATATTTGAATATCGCTTCAAAGCATCTTGTGCGCACTCATGGTTGAATATGTTTAAATTCTTCAACCACTAACTGGGCAATTTTTTTCTTCTTGAGACCCGTCTAGCTGTGCGGCATTAATCTCTGAGGTAATCTGTCAGGCAATGGAATATTACATCCCGTTCTCTGACATTCCTCTTGAGAATCAAGCTCGCCCGTGGTTCAATGCCGAATACTCAGCTGCCGAGGCAGTAAAACATTCGGCGTACCAAACTTGGGCTGATGCTCGCAGTCGCAAAGCTCCGGGTACGCAAGATAAGAAAAGAACCTTTAATAGAGCCGCAAAGTCCTACGAAAAGACGCTACGCAGGGCACGCCTCGACCACATACGCCGCATCGGATCACAACTTGCCTCCTATCCCTCTGGGAGTAAGGCTTTTTGGTCCCTGGCTAAATCGGTCGAGGCGAATTTCTGTCGTGCCGTCTCTGCCTCCACTGCTGAAACCTGATGGAACACTGGCTCACATAGCAACTGATAAGGCAAACTTGTTGCTGAAAATATTCGCGTTTGGATTCTACGAATAGTACACCACCCCACTTACCTCCTTGCGGTACTACAATGACTCCAACCTGTATCCGCCAAAAGGTTCTTAATACACTTTACAATCTAGACGTGAACAAAGCCAGTGTACCTGATGGTATACCAGCCATAGTTCTCAAGAACTGCGCTCCTGAGTTGTCTCCTGTTCTGACACGTCTGTACCGTCTCTCTCTTAAGACAGGTGTAGTCCCAAAGTCCTGGAAGCTTGCCAACGAGCAACCTGTGCCCAAAAAAGGTAGCCGTGTGGATCCTGCCAACTACCGCCCCATAGCAATCACTTTCACAATCCAAGATTATGGAACGTGTACTGAATAACCTCATTCTTGCATATCTCGAAGACAATGACCTTCTTAGCGATCGACAATACGGGTTTCGCCGAGGAGATCTTCCTGTGTATACTACGCATGTTTGGGGCGAGGCCATTGAGAAACATGGTGAAGCACTCGTTGTGTCTCTCGACATCTCAAAGGCTTTTGATAGGGTCTGGCACGCCAGACTTATTGCAAGCTTCCATCTTACGGGCTCCCTGTGAGCTTGTGCAACTGAGTATCCAATTTCCTGATAGCCCGTTTTCTAATGGGAATGCTTGTATGGAGAGGTATACAATTTTGAGTAAAGCAATGCCATTTGGTATGGGTATTATACACGTCCACCTGAGCCCAAATCGCCCGGTAGCCAGTGATAACTCCGCGACAGGTGGGGGGGAGGGGGAGTAAAAGTACAGAGCTCCCGGTGCTCAGAAAAAAAATTCTGGCGGATTAGTTGGACCTTTGAGTCAAGTTTGGTGTCGTTATCAGGTAACTAGATGATGCCCAATTTATTTCCTATACCAGTTCAAAATATGACGCAATACTTAAAATAATAAACTTTTAGTAGTAACGCAATCCAAACAAACCCTCATATTTTCATATTTTTTGTATTAAACTTGGTTTATTAAAAATACTGTCCGAAAGCCGATTTAGTGCAGATATTAAAAACATTAACATTAAATATACATTGAACTATTTTCAATGTAAAATAAAATAATTATTGCACGTACCTACTTGATTTTTGCGGGCGGCGCGCGGGCATCTCTCGGCGCGGTGAATGACCTTCGCCATTAAAATTCAAATTCAAATTCAAAATATTTTTTATTTAAGTAGATGCTGTACGCATACTTTTAAATAGTCTTTTTTTCTACCTAGTACAAAGTTCCTACCACTCGGAACTTGTACACTCAACGTTTCGGGAAGTGTTACGGGAGCGAGAAGAATCGTCGAGCCCAAAAGAAACTCGCCCCAACACATTTTTTGAAATAAATACTTAATGTCTATTACAGTTGATGTCATTACTAAAGCTATGAGCTGGACAATCTACACATGTCCATATATCATTTGTCATTAACATAGTCTTGGGTTTTATAATATCCTCTTGAACAGAGGCATTTCTTTACATAAGTCCTAAACTTATTTTCAGATAAACTAATTACATTTTCAGGTATTTTATTGTAGAGTTTTATACATTGCCCCATGAACGACTTCTTTACCTTACTCAGTTTCGAATAAGCAACTTCGATATTATTTCTAAGATTAAAATTATGCCTGTCACTGTTTTTTGAAAATAAATCTAAATTCTTACGAATATACATGATGTTTTCATATATGAATTGACTGGCAACAGTTAAAATATTTATTTCTTTAAACTTGTTCCTCAATGACTCTCGAGAACGCATCTGATAGATAGCGCGAATGGCTCTTTTTTGCAGTATGAAAATAGTTTCTATGTCAGCCGCATGTCCCCAAATTAAGATGCCGTAAGACATTATACTATGAAAATAGCTAAAATACACTAGTCGTACAGTATCTACATCTGTTAGTTGCCTTATTTTCCTGACGGCGGCGTAGGCAGCTGAACTAAGCTTTCCTGGTAAGGTTTCTATATGTGGTTCCCATTGTAAGGAAACATCTAAAGTAATACCAAGAAAAACAGTGCCATTTACGAACTCTAAAATATTACTATCTAATATTAAACTATCGTGAGTTTGCTTGACATTTGGTAATCTGAATTTTATTACTTTTGTTTTTGTGGCATTTAATAGCAAGTTATTAACAGTTAACCATTTATGTATCTCTGAAGGTGTGTTGTTTACTTCGTCAATTTTGCTGTCTTTCCTGTCTACCTTAAAAATAAGAGATGTGTCATCTGCAAACAACACAATATTTGAGAGACTGCACCATAAATGGTAAGTCATTTATATAAACAAGGAAGAGAAAGGGGCCTAAAATAGATCCCTGGGGAACGCTTATTCTTACTGTAGAGCCAAGAGAATTTGTGCTATTTACTTGGACTGTTTGTAACCTATTGTTAAGGTAAGACTTGAGAATACTAAGAGCCCTATCCTCCACACCGTAATGCTTTAGTTTAAGAAGTAAAGTTTGATGTTCCACACAATCAAATGCTTTAGATAAATCACAAAACACTCCTATTGCATCTTGTGATTTTTCAAAAGCGTTCATTCGACTTCACTCGGCGACATACAATCAGTCTTGGGCCAACTTTCGTTGTATTATGTTGTATCGTGTTAATACTGATTGATAGGCTTGGAATCTAAAGTTTGTTGCCATCGAATTGCTAGTGACAGCAGTGACAGCAGCAGTAGTAGGTATGTAACATGGTAGGTATAAAAAATGACCCCTGCTACAGAATGCCGCATTAACACGAAATAAATATTTAAATATGTGGTTCGTGTGTATTTAAGAATTTGATTCGACTATAGTTTAGTGCAAAAAGTTTCCACTTTCAAAAGCATCCACTTCATTCAGTTGCGACAACATCTTGTAGCCAGGGTATCCTAGAAACAGCCACCTATATAGAAGACTTTAAGATTTTAGGTATGGTTTCCGAATCCTATAGGTGATCCCGTAGGATATCCCGTGATCCTATAGGAGCTAAGTATCATATCAATTGTATGAAGGCAAACAAAATTTTAAAGAAGCAGGGAGCAAAAGCAAATAGTCTTGCTCAAATTATAAGTTACATTAATGAAGTGAAGGCAACAAGTGACCAAATACCATCGTTTAATTAGCAAAAATGCAGAGTACGGCTATGGCTAGTCTTGGGGTTGAATATGAAGTGAACCCTGCCAGGCTAAGGGAAAGGCTTTTAGAAGAATGTCCCTACTTAACCTGTACCGTCATGAAAGGAAAGCCGGCATTACTTACGTTCAAAGAAGATGTAGATTGTGCAATACGGTCATTTAAGGAGGCTCCAACTATCGACAATGACGATGTAACATTATGCAATGCTGCAAAAATAATAAGATCGCATATTTTGGTTCGTTCGTTCTATTATTATTTGTCTTTATTTTTAACAATGTTAACTGTCTTCGTTTATAAATTGAAGATGATTAAAAATCACACTAATATTATAAAGGCGAAAGTTTGTGAGTGTTAACTTAACAGTAAAGATGGGATGGGATAAGCAAGTACGGAACGCTCAATTCCCGAGTCAGACTCGCTATTGGCTGTTTTTTTTTGTTAGTAGTGCTTGTTTTTCGGGTCTTTTTGCCGTCCCTTACGCTGCGCTGACGTACGTTGCTGTACTTTCAATAATTTATTTTACATTAAAAGTAGTTAAATTTATATTTACTGTTAATGTTTTTAGAATCTGCATTAAATGGGCTTTCGGACAGTATTTTTTATAAACCAAGTTTAATACAAAAAATATGAAAATATGAGGGTTTGTTTGGATTTCGTTACTACTAAAAGTTTATTATTTTAAGTATTCCGTCATATTTTGCTACGGAACCCTAAAAAACTGGTATGGGGAATGAATTGAGCATCATCTAGTTACCTGATAACGACACCAAACTTGACTCAAAGGTCCAAACTAATCCGCCAGAATTTTTTTTCTGTACTTTGACCCCCCCTCCCCCCACCTGTCGCGGAGTTATCACTGGCTACCGGGCGATTTGGGCTCAGGTGGACGTGTATAACATTCGTACCAAGTGGCATTGCTTTACCCCAAAATATCATACTGTTTCCCATTAGAAAACCGACTATGAGGGAACGGTCGATTCGGGTAGTCGTTGATGGCTGCTTGTCTGGTTCTTTGTGCAACTCTATTCCTGCTACATATAAGGCCGTGGCCTGGACGCAAGCGACGGCGACAGTGACAGCGACAGCGACGGCGACAGCAACAACGACAGCGACAGCGATGACTGTTCACGACGCAAGCGACAAGGTCACTGGGTTTGCGGCGACGTAGTGACGTGACTCTGTCGATGTTGGTCTGTCGCGATGTCGATATTTCGATATTTTCATAATTATTCTTACTAATAACACCTAACACTGACTCAGCGGTTTCCGCTTTTGACTATTGATCCGAGAGTCGTGGGTTCGATCCCCACCCAGGGCAAATATTTCTGTTTTTTAATATTATACTACTAATTTGCTAAAGAGGACGTAGATTTATACAACAAACAAAACAAAAAGGCGATGAGCGGGGTTCAGGGGGAGGAGGGGGAGGTGTGGGGTGCAGGTGGGGGAGGAGCGGGGTGCGGGGGAGGGTGAGTTGCGGGGTGCGAGAGGTGGAGCAGGGTGCGGGGGTGAGGCGCGGGTTGCGGGGTTATGGCGCGGTTTGCGGGGGGAGACGCGGGGTACGGGTGGTGGGGGAAAGGGGTACGGGGGAGGCGCGGGGTGTAGGGGAGGATGGGTGGGTGCGGGTGGAAGGCGCGGGGAGCGGGGGATCGGGGTGCAAGGGGAGGAGCGGGGTGCCGGGGGGGAGGAGCAGGGTGCGGGATTGAGGCTCGGGTTGCGGGGGAGAGGAGAGGGGTGCGGGGGACGGTGAGGAGTGGGGTTTGGGGGAGCGGGGTGCGGGGGGAGCGGGTGCGGGGTTGAGGCGCGGATTACAGAGGACAGGAGCGGGGTGCGGGGGACGGTGAGGAGTGGGGTGCGGGGAGTGCGGGGTGCGGGGGGAGACGCGGCGTGCGGGGGGAGGCGCGGGGTGCGGGGGGAGGAGTGTGATGCGGAGGTGAGGCGCGGTTTGCGGGGGGAGAGCCTTTAGGGCCCGCCGTTTCTTCTCACTCCGCAAACACTTCCCGAAACGGTGGGTATACGAGTTCCGAGTGGTAGGAACCTTGAATTAGGTAGATAAAAGAATGACGCTCAAAAAGTGTACACTGCTACCTACTTCGAATAAAATATTTTCATTTCATTTCAACAACCTCGTTAGGTTCAATGTCTCTAAAATACAGGCGTGTCTTTTTTCTGCCAAAAGGAGTCCTTTCACCTTGACTCCTACTCTCCGAGATGAATCGATTCCGATAACTGACCACCTTGAGCGCCTAGACGTGACTATAACATCTAACATGAATTTCGGACAATACATAGAGTCCAAGGCTAAAGTAGCTGCAATGGACCTACGTATCCTATATAAGGTGAGACGGTACTTCACACCTGGACAGCTTCTTACATTATATCAGGCACAAGTCCTGATATAATGTAAGGACCCCGCTACCAGCTTGACGCCTTGGATGCTATCGACCGACGCGTCAGGAGACTAATAGGTGATGACGAGTTTATTTTAAATAAGCTCCAAAGCCTTGAGCATCGCCGCAAAGCCGCTTCTTTATCGTTTTTATCGAATTCATTTCGGAGAGTGTGCTCAAGAACTTCATGACCTCATTCCCCTAGCTCCATTCCACCTTTGGTTCACTAGGCGCAGGGAGGCGTTTCATCCCTTCGTAGTTGATATACCACCTATTCGCACGAAGCGATATGCTTGTGCATTTATTATGCGGGAGTGGACTTTCATTCCATAAAAAAACCATCTACATAGTGCCAATACTCACCGAGTAAAATGGCTATGATGGACGGACGGACAGGGCGAAATTATACGGGTCCCTTTTTTGCCATTTTGGCTACGGAACCCTAAAAACAAAACAAGTTACACGCATTAGTGGTACATAAAAGTTTCCCGTGTGCGCGGAGCCTAAAGTGATTTTTTAGTTGGTAACACTACGAATAACAACTCTATTGATAAAGATCCGGGGAATCCCCTAAATAAAATGTTAATAATGTTATATCGTCAGACTACTTAGAACTTAGAAAACTTAAAGAACGTAGAAAAACGTAAAAAAGTGTCATACAGATAAATATTCGATAAAATATAATAACTTATTAATTTTTTGTTAGTAAAACATAAATACTCAGTAAAAAGTAAAAAAAGAGTACTTATAATAGTTTTTACTGAGTATTTACTCTGGCATGAGTAAATACTGCAGTACTTACCCATCCCTACCTTTGAGTATGGATTCCAAACACTCCTTCCGAAAAAAAAGCGCGGGAACTTTTGAAATAATAAGGCGCGGTTTTTTGAAAAAATCCAAATAAATTTTATTTTTCACTTCAAGGAGTTAAATTAAGTGAAAAACAACTCCTCAAGATGGGGAAAAAATCAACTAAGAAGAGAAAAAAACATGAAGATGACATTGGGGAACTTCCATCCGATGATGACTCCAGCTCGGTTTCAAGTTTTGAAGAAGATCCCAAGGACACTTATAAAACTTATCTGGTAACAGACTATACGCGACAGTACCCTGAAGACTCCGGTGCAACTGAGTTTGTTGTGTTTGTAGAGTCAGTTGATCCAGCCATTCCTATAGGGACGAAAGATCTGATGTCTTTGTCTTCATGCCTGAAAAGATTTAACAAAGGTGTTAAATACTTGAAAACTATCAATAAGCACAAAATAGGTGTTTATTTTGAAAAACCTGGATTTGCAAATGCCTTCCTCAACAACCAGACTTTTCTAAAAGACTACCAACTGAAGGCTAGCATTCCTGCAGGATCTACAGAGATAACTGGAGTAATTCGAAATGTGCCAGTCAAATTGTCTAACAAAAAAATATTTACCATGCTGTCCAGTCAGAAAAAAATCATCAGTGTGCGTCGCTTCCTTAAAAGGAATAAAACAGATGAGGGCTTTGTGTTACAGCCAACCCAGACTGTTGCAATCTCATTTGCTTCGTCTGTGCTGCCAGAGTATGTTGACTTAGAAGGATGGAGACACAACATCTCTCCCTATGTGCCCCCAGTGAAGCAGTGCTTCCGGTGTCTGCGATATGGCCACCTTGGCAAGTTTTGCAAGAACGCTGAAGTATGCTCCATCTGCAAAGGTAACCACAACTATAAAGACTGCATTGTGCCTGTCGAGCAAGCAAAATGTTTCCACTGTGACGGAAATCATATAAGCATTTCAGCCAAATGCCCAGTTAAACAAAAGAAAATTAATGAGAATAGAAATAAGGTAATACCCACCTCTTATGCAGACATATTCAAAAACTCCAACTTCCCTGCCTTGAGCAAGCATGCAAACCTGATGACAGTCCTTAAAAGTGACAATAAGTCATTAAATTTGCTTCTAGAAGCCATCATCAAACTGATGACCCTTAATAAAACTAACAATACACCTATCTCTTCCAAAAACCTGCTGGACGTTCTGTCTGAAAGTTTTAACAGAACTTCGGATCCCTCCCATTCAAAATGGATCAATCAAAAGTAACTATCGTTCAATGGAATGCTCAAAGCCTTTTGAGCAATCGACATATTTTTATTCAATTTTTATATGAAAATTGTACGGTTCGTAACCGAACGTACAAAGTTGCATAGTTAGCAACCTACTTTTAATTATTATTAAGTTAGTGTAAACAGCCGGAGCAACGCACTTCGCTCTAACTAGCTTAGCATTCAACATCTATACCTATCTTTATAACTTTTAACTAATAAATCTTTTAACTATAACTTAACTTTATCTTAACGTCATCTCAACTTCAACATCACCACAGTTCAGACCATACATCCTTTTTGGTCCTTCGAGCTATCAGTGTTCCTTCAAGCTATAACTTGGTGCTCTTTGCATTCCTTGTCGACGTTAGCGATCGGTCCGGCTGGCCTCCCACAAGCGGGTCTCACCAGTGCGGATTGAGAAGGCGCAATAGCGAAGAACAGGGTGTGAGGACACTGAGTTACCAGGAACGCATCTTAATCAACGACCTACGGGTAACTTCAACGTGAACTACATACTTCATCAACTCTCTACATAACTAACGGATATGGCTGAATCTGTGGAAGAACTTCTGGCTCGCCAGCAGCAAACTTTTGACAATATCAAGCAAATTTGTGCCAACTACAAGAAAGACGGAAGCGGGAGAAAAACACTGGAGTATCTGGAAAAACGACTGAACGCTCTGGAAATTCATTGGAAGGATTTCGAGGACAACGATCATAACCTGAACTTGCTGGAGAACCGAGATTTTCCTTACTTCACTGACGGCGTCTACGGCAAAACCAAAGCCTGGTATGAAGAAACAAAACAAGATATGCTGAGATGTAAAGAAGAACTACAAGGTAAACCACGAACTCCCTTGCTGAAAGCTCCTACGCTGAAACTGCCTACTTTCAAGGTCGATGATTTCAATTTTTCCAACTTCGTCACTCCTACAAGTGAAAATGAATCTCAAAAAGCTAACAGCAAAGAACAAGAACTTCTACGCCAACAAAATTGCAACTTTAAAGCATTCCAACGCGCTGTACTAAAAATCAACCTACAAACTGCATCCGAAAAATGGGAACTTGAAGATTTTTTGAACAACCTGAAATCTAAATGGGACACCATAGAAAAAACACACTGGCAACTAAACTACGAGTCGCAAACTTTGAATGAAAACTATGAACGTACCTACGACAACATGGAAAAAACCTATGATGACGTCAGAAAGCAAATAAACACGAAAATCTGGAACAACTCCTACTATGAAAAATCTACACCGAAAATAACTATACCGGATTTCTATGGACACTACAATCAATGGACTTCATTCAAAGATCTGTTCACTGAAAGCATTCATCTCAATCCTCTCATCTCGAAAACGCAAAAAATGCAACATCTCAAGTCGAAAGTAAAAGGAGAAGCTGAAAAACTAATTCAACATCTTAACATAAGCGCCGAAAACTATGACTCATGCTGGGAAATATTAAACCATCGCTATGATAACCAGAGGCTACTATTTACATCGTATATCAACACTTTACTTAATCAGCCGACGATCCAACAAGCTAATGCCTACAACATAAAGAAACTTCATGACGTCACTCTCGAGTGCCTGAACGGACTAACTAACATCGGACTCGACATAACAACATGGGATCCAATAATCGTTCATTTGTTATGTCAAAAACTGGATAGCACTACCTACGGTGAATATATCAGAGACCTAAAGTCACCGAGAGATCTACCCCAACTAGAAGAGTTTATTCAGTTTTTGGAGTCCAAATTTATGGCATTAGAGACACAACGAAACGGCCAGAATCAAAAACCGACCTCCATGCAACCGCAAAACATGCCAAGAAAACATAACCCTCCTTTTGCTACGACACAGTCGGGTAAATATAATAACGCAGCGAGGTCATCGTACTTTAACAAGTCAGAAAAGACGGCAAAGACGTACTACACGACCGCAAAAACTTGCCCACTGTGCAAAACCGACCACGTACTTATGCAGTGCAGCAAATTTTTGAATATGAGTACTGACGCACGAAACGACATAGTTACGAAACTTCAGTTTTGCAAAAACTGCCTTTTTTGTCACGGAAATAAGGCATGTTTTTCAACGAAAACTTGTAAACATTGCAATAAGGCGCACCACACACTACTGCATCAGTCGGAAATTGCGACATCGAGTGGTTCCGTTCCTAATCAAAAACCAACATCAAACCAACACGTGGTTACCAATGTTACCAGCGAAGACAAGGAAGTCTTGTTAACCACCATCCAAATACAAGTTAAATGCGTTGATGACAGCTACATAACAATGAGGGCGCTCTTAGATCAGGGCTCCCAAGTCAGCCTAGTAACGGAAGACGCCGCTCAACGGCTGCGCCTGCCGCGCCACAAACTAAGTGCCGTGGTATCTGGCGTGGGGACTGTATCAGGAACATGCAAAGGATCCCTAAAAATGGATTGCAAATCTATCCATTCTAACTACACATTCCAAGTAGAAGCTCTGGTAATGAGAAAACTCATCTCTCATTTGCCTACAACATCGTTTTCAACTGATAATTGGGAACATTTAAATAACTTGAAACTCGCCGATCCTACGTTCAACGTTTCGGGCCCAGTAGACATGTTATTGGGCGCCGATATCTACTCAGAACTAATCACAGATGGCATCATAAAATCGGAAAATGGGTGTCCAGTCGCTCAGCAAACTAAAGTAGGCTGGATACTATGCGGAAATGTGAAAACTTTGAACTGTTTCGTCACACTGAATGACTTGGATCAAATATCTAAATTTTGGGAAACTGAAGAAATTTCAACCCCTAATGAAGTAACTAACGAAGACGACCACTGTGAAAAATACTACTTGGAAACTACTAAAAGGCAGGAAGACGGAAAATACATAGTTAAAATGCCTATGAAACCTGATTTTGAGGAAAATTTGGGAAAAACAAAACCGATGGCTCTATCACAATTTATTCAACTTGAACGCAAGATGACAAGACAACCAGAACTTTCTAATCAGTACAAAAAATTCATGAAGGAGTACTTGGATTTAGGTCATATGAAACCAGCCGTTCCAGTGCCAAGTACCTCCATTCAAGCATTTCTCCCTCATCATGGTGTAATAAGAGAAGAATCTACCACCACCAAACTAAGGGTCGTGTTCAATGCTTCACAAAAATCTGACACAAAGTACAGTTTGAACGACCTTATGTACACGGGCCCTAATCTTCAAAAAGATATGCTATCTCTTATCATCAACTGGAGAGTTCACCGGTACGTTTTAACGGCTGACTGTGAAAAAATGTACCGCAGTATCATGTTACACGAAGATCAACAGTGCCTACAGAAGATCATATGGCGAGAAAATCCGAACGAGCCTCTCCAGGAGATGCAGCTATGTACCGTTACCTACGGGATGAAAGCTGCCCCATTTTTAGCGATGAGAACTCTTCAACAATTAGCTCACGACGAAGGTCAAAATTATCCACTAGCAGCGAACGTGTTAAAAAACTATGTTTACATGGATGATTTAATTCACAGTGTGGATAGCATCGACTTAGCAAAACAACTAATACAGGACCTAATCGAAGTCATGAAAAAAGGCGGATTTAATTTGAGAAAATGGGCGAGTAACGAGCCGTCGATATTAGAACAACTTTCTGATGAACAAAAATGCCAAAACAAACTAATTAACATTAAACATGAACAATCTCAAATGAAAACGCTGGGATTAAGCTGGAGTCCCACGAATGATCATTTTATCTTTAACTGGAATCTACAAGAATCAAACAAGCCGCCTACAAAACGAATACTCCTGTCAGAAATCAGCAAACTATACGACCCACTTGGATGGTTATCACCTACCATTATATCAGCTAAACTACTATTTCAAAAAGCATGGGTCACTAAAATAGAATGGGATGAACAACTACCTAAAGAAATAGCTAAAGAATGGGAAAAGCTACGAAAAGATCTACCTAACCTCAATCAACTCTCATTACGAAGATGGCTAAATTACACGGGAGCTGAGATCGAGTTACATGGCTTTTGTGACGCCAGTGAAAAAGCCTATGCCTGCGTCATATACAGCCGGACTAGAGATACGGACGGCGAATACGTCATCACTCTATTAGCAGCCAAGACGAAAGTCGCACCGCTGAGCAAAAAGCTTACGCTACCCCGTATGGAACTCTGTGGAGCTCTATTACTATCGAAACTCATGGAAAAAGTAAAAAAATCTATGCCCGTAGAACAACTGACCACTTTCTGCTGGACCGACTCACAAGTGGTACTTGCGTGGCTACAAGGGAGCGTACATAGATGGGAAACATTCGTTGCTAATAGAGTCACACAAATAACTCAAATAATCCCGTCATCTCATTGGCGTTATGTAAAATCTGAAGAGAACGCTGCAGACTGCGCTACGCGGGGCCTCTCGCCTTCCCAACTTATGTCCTTCAACTTGTGGTGGGAAGGACCCCATTGGCTTAAAACTTTCAATTGTAAAGAAAAAACAAATAAATTAACGCAAAACTTTACAACTGATAATGAAACAAAAACAATAACAAGCTGCCACGTGACGAAATCAAGCGACGATGGAACATTTATAAATAATATAATAAACAAGTATAGCACACTCAGACGTGTAACACGAGTCGTCGGCTGGGTATTGCGATTCATAGCGACACTACGTCACAAACAGATAGAGAAAACTGCATGTTTATCGGCCAATGAACTTAACTCTGCTAAAGAATTAATCATCAAGTCCGTTCAAAGCCAGCATTTTGGTCAAGAAATTGATCACCTAAGAAAAAACAAAGATGTGCCTTCGAAAAGCAACATTCTAAAACTAACGCCAAAACTAGACGAGAAGGGGTTACTCCGTGTCGGAGGACGTCTGCAACACTCATATTTGGCTGAAGAAGCTAAACATCCACTAATAATACCCTCTAGTGGACATCTAACTAAGCTCATCATCAATCAAGCCCACGAACAAACGCTCCACGGCGGCGCACGCCTTACTTTAGCCCAAACTAGACTAAAGTACTGGATTATCGGTGGCAATCGAACTGTTAAACAACAATTACGAAAGTGCGTTGTTTGTCACAGATTTAACACGCACAAGAACGAACAAATCATGGCAGCTTTACCAAAGGAGAGAGTCACCCCATCTAGACCCTTCACTAACACAGGGATTGACTTCACAGGTCATGTGGAAGTCAAAATAAACAAAGGAAAGGGAGTAAAGACCTGCAAGGGCTACATAGCCATTTTCATCTGTATGGCGACTAAGGCCGTGCACATAGAGCTGGTGTCGGACCTTAGTACCCAAACCTTCCTTGCCGCCTTCAAACGAATGTGCGCCAGAAGAGGGACTCCGAAGCACGTGTTCACAGATAACGGAACTAACTTCGTGGGTGCTGCCAGACAACTGTGGGAAGCGTTTCAACAGCATCAAACTTTTTTATCTCCAGAGTTGTTCGACGAGATCAACCAACTACAAATTGAGTGGCACTTTAATGCACCTCTGTGGCCTACAGCTGGTGGATTATGGGAGGCAGCAGTCAAATCTCTTAAGCACCACCTCAAGAGGGTCCTGGGAGAACAAAAACTAACCTTCGAGCAGTTCTCTACGTTGCTAACGCAAATAGAAGCCTGTATGAACTCCAGGCCACTCTGCCAGCTCACTGAAGACATCGATGACCTGGAATACCTAACACCGGGTCACTTTCTTGTCGGTGGGCCGGTTATGTCGCTGCCGCTTGAAGAAAACGACATCTCACGTAACTTAGATCTCCGTAACCGCTGGCGATTGGTCGAGCAAATGGCACTTCACTTCTGGAGACGCTGGTCGAACGAATATCTACAGCAGTTACAATCCCGAAGCAAATGGCAGCATCCAAACAAAAATCTAGAAGAAGGAGCCTTAGTACTGCTGAAAGAAAATAACTTACCGCCGGGTAAATGGGCCCTAGGGAAGGTCCTTGAGGTTCATCCTGGAACTGACGGCCACGTACGTGTCGTCACCATCAAAACAAAAGGAGGCCAGGTGAAAAGACCTATCACAAAACTAGCGCCACTTCCTATCCAAGAAAACGTTTCTATGGATTCGATAATAACAGAAAATAAAGAAACTGAACAAAGAAAACACAGAACAAGAACAACTGGAACTGCCAAAAAACCGACCTATAGCTGTTTTACAATTTTATGGATGCTTATGGTTTTTATCGGAAGTGTATTTTCCACAAACGCCTCAAAACAGATAACTGATCACATGATAACGGCTATACCAAGAGAACATCCTATATATTACGATGAAATGGGAAAACTGCAACTTATTCACGATGAATGGAACCTACTTATCTATTACAATCTTACATCATATTGGCAAGCCACAAAGAATACAATTTCATACGTCGGTCATATCGAACAAAGATGTAAACGACTAACCGAATCACCCTGTGAACAACTAGTAGCGCAACTACGTCACGAGTTACGTCATTTAACGGAATATAATACTTTGTTATTATCACAACATCTACCTAGACGAAAACGAGGCTACATAAATGGCATTGGGAACTTGGCGAGGACTTTGTTTGGAGTTCTAGATGAAGAATTCGCGAAGAAGTACGAGAAAGACATCCAAACACTCCAGCTAAATGACAACTATCTGCTAGATCTGTTAAAAAATCAAACATCTATCGTGGAAGCTGAAAACAACATAATTAAGAAAAATGAATATTTTATGGAAAGCCAGTTACACGCTATACATACCTACATGAGTCAGACGGATACTCATATTACTAGAATACAAAGCCAAGTGTTTACATTACTCACAATGAACGACATCAACGTAGCTTCACTGACTGTTAGCCTGATAATAACTAACTTGAGAAATATTCAAGACATGCTGCTAAACGCATTATCTGACATTTATAAGGGACATTTGGATATGAAGTTGCTCCCAGCATCCCAAATAATTGATCAAATGAATGTGATATCCGGAAGATTGCCAAAGGGACTATCAATTCCTATTAAGGATATTCAACGGGACGTACAGGACATCTACAAGCTTTTATATGTGAAAGCCCGAGTGACTACCAACTTTCTACTGTTCGAGCTGCATGTGCCGCTAACTAGTGACGAAGAATACACTGTATATCGTGTACTACCTATTCCTTTCACAAGAGGCGGAAAACAGCTGAAGATGATTGAGCCTACTTCGAAGTACATCGCTATAAACTTTGTGAAAAACTCATATATAAACATCGATGAATCAGATATGCAGCAATGTACGGCGTACAACGAAGAGCGGCTCATATGCAATGCGCGTCATCCTGTATACAATATAGAAAATAAAAACGCGCCATGCGAAGCGAAGGTGTTCAGTCAGCAAAACGCCCTATCTTGCGCCGTGAAGGAAATTCAATGTAAAGATAATTGGGTCAAATTGCATAAACCCAATCTATGGCTATTTGTATGCTGTGAAGAGTATCTTTTACGCATAATTTGTGAAGATCAAGTAATGTCCATGGCTATAAACAGCACAAGCCTAATATCACTACGTCAGGGATGCATTTTACAAAAAACAGACACAACAATATTTACATACAATAATTTCGGAAGTAAGATCGACATGCAAGCCGATATTGAAGTACCATCTCTAACTGATTCACCTATAAACAAAATGGTCGACTTTAACTGGCGGAACATCAAAGTGAGCACAACTGACATGAAGTCACCACCTGCACGGGACATCGCAAAATTAGAAGAGATGATAGTGCAACAAAAAATCGATGAAAAGTTACCATCCAACTCGTCATTAACGGGACATGACATTCATCACTACACAGTCTCATCTTTGCTGGCGGGAGGAGCCCTCATCGCGGGAATCTACGCCGCCCTGAAACGCAGACGCCTGAGCAGAAGCGCTCCACCGACATCAACGACAGTCCACGCTCCAGCTCCGAGTCCTATCGAGCTGCAAGTCATTTCTCCACCGAGAACGGAAGAGCGATCACCTAGAACATTTAATTTTGATTTGTGATTTTTGTATATACATATTTATTTGCTTTGTAATGAATGCTAAACTAGGAATGTGCCTTTTCTATTTTATAGTTTAATCTTTATTTTTCTTAGTTTTTCTTCCTGTCTCGGGAGCATGTACGGTTCGTAACCGAACGTACAAAGTTGCATAGTTAGCAACCTACTTTTAATTATTATTAAGTTAGTGTAAACAGCCGGAGCAACGCACTTCGCTCTAACTAGCTTAGCATTCAACATCTATACCTATCTTTATAACTTTTAACTAATAAATCTTTTAACTATAACTTAACTTTATCTTAACGTCATCTCAACTTCAACATCACCACAGTTCAGACCATACAAAAATAATGTAGATATTGCTTTAATTTGCGAAACTTGGTTAAAACCAAAACACCGACTCAACATTAGAGGTTATTCTATAGTTCGCAACGACTGTGGCAATAACCCTCAGACCAAAGAAACTAGAGGACATGAAATATTTGTCTATATGAACAATCAGTTATACAAATATGTGCCATTTCGATAGCGAATTCTTAATTATACTTTTATTTCTTTCTAACTTATGTAATTCTTCTCAGTAAAAAAAGGACAACAATATTTTTGTCCTTTACAAAATGGCAACTTTGTTTTCGTGACGTCAGCAAAATACCTCTTTGCGGCCGATTCGCCATTTTCATTTCTCGGTGTCACTGGTACATAAGCTGTCAAAATGCCTTCGCTCGCGAGTGTTTTAATTGAAAATTGTTAAATATGGTTAAACAAAGCATCCGAAAATAATAAATTTAGTGAAACAACACAGTAATTAAGATGCCTAATTGTAGTGTTACAGGCTGTGGCATCAAAATGAGCCGAAATCGGCCGAACATTACACTGCACCGGTACGTATTGTTATCTTGTTGAAATATACCTTATTTTCACAAACTAAATTACGTATTTGTTTTAATGAAGAAGATAAGCGATATAAATAACCGAAAGTAGCTTTTCAATATAATTTCAGTCTGTCTTTTAACTTTATTTTATTAAAATATATTTCGGCTCTAACGTGGCTAGTGTTGTTCTTCGGGGCTCTTTTAGACATCGATGTTTATGTAGGATAATGATGAATTTTAGAAAAAGTAACTTACATATAATTTTTTTAGGCTTCCCCGAAGTGAATATAAAAAGAAAAAGTGCTGGCAGCAATTGGCATAGAAAACATCAACAAAAGCCATCAACATCTGTTCGCTTCATTTCCATGAATCATGTTTACCGCACATTGGACAAAACAACATTGCATGATGAAGCTGTACCATCAAGATTTTTAATGGTAAGTATATCTATACTTCATTCCAATCAAAAAAAAGCAAAAGGTAAACAAACGAAGTATGCAGATGACATTGACATGTGTCAGTTCCATAGTAAGTTTGTTTACGTTTTGCTTTTTTTTTGATTAGAATGAACCATACCCACGTTAGTACTTAACGATTAAGAGTGTTGTCAGTGGTGAATTTTATTTACAAATTTACAGTCAGTCATAATATAATCCCTCAGTAATTTCTGTTTACATTTTTTTTATGGCACTTAATGATTAAGAGTGTTGTCAGTGGTGAATTTTATTCACAAATTTACAGTCAGTTATATAATCCCTCAGTAATTTCTGTTTACATTTTTTTTATGGCAGAGGTGGCAAACGAGCAGACGGATCACCTGATGGTAAACGATTACCGTCGCCCATAGACACCCCTACATGAGGCTACATCTCTACGTAGCGCTAAGGAGTCAAGCCGATCTGAAATATCCTGGCAGCCGACGATTCGAGTTGCTCTTCGTTGTTCTGTTTACATAATATGGAAAAAAAGTGAATAAGCGCGATACATATACATAGCGCGACTTCATAATGTTGATCAATTTCGTCAGGCACGGTATTCTTCCTAAATATAATGTTAAATTCTGATTACAGAAAAATCTGTAAGGCATTAAGCATGATGTTTTAAGAGGAAAATATTGTATTATTGTACGTCCTGGAATAGCTAAAGGATTCGTACCCAGTGGCACCAAGGAAAGCAGTGACAGCAGCTCAGATTCTGAAGATGTCAATGTTGATGCCATGTCAGGTGTAAATCATCAAGATATTTATTTCGACCAGAATGTTTATGTGAATAAAACTAAATAAATTTTATTTTAATGTCCTACGCTTGTTTATTTTCCCATTTTTTATAGGGATACAGAAAACAAACTATTGAATACAATGATGAAAAGTAATTTCATTTTATATTAAAAACCTGCAAGTATTAAATTCATTTAGATTGTAGTATTAAATGTTGCAATGTAAGCGATAGCGCCATTATCATCATCAGCCGAAAGAAGTCAACTGCTTGGACAAAGGCCTCCCCCAAGGATTTCCACACCGACCGGTCCTGTGCTGCTCGCATCCAACAGCGCTATCATTATTTTTTTTTCAACTCTTTACGGCCAAGCTGTAAATTAAAATACAGTTCCGAATATTTGTCTTTATTTTGAATACCTACACCTATAGCGCTGCAAGACACGAGCCATCTACACTCGTTTGACATCTTCTGTCTCCTACTTTTTGCCTTTTATTGTTTAAGTGTAAAAGACACAGTAGATAGTAATCATATTGGAGATTACAGACCATTTATGTACTAATTAACTGATAAAACCAATATAATTAATTTCTTGTTTCATTTCGTTAATCTGTTATTGCCCATCTCTAGTTTAGGAGGATATGTCAATTTTGGCCATAACCGTCAAATAATAATAAAATAATCGAAAGTTCGCCATCAGTTGCGATTTATGTACGAGTAGAGTACAAAAAAAAATAGACGCTCATTCTCTGCATGCCGGTGATATCGATAAAATCATATCTCATATAATGGGTATGCACTAGGCTGAACGGCCATTTTCGTTTCTCAGCAAGTTTAGGTATGCACGCTTTTTCTGTAGGTATGCCACGTCCATTATCTCCTACGTCATTGCAATAACCATAACGGTGTTGCCATTGTTGTTCGTAATAATTTACCGTTCAAAGTAATTAACTCCTTTTTTGACGACTCCCTACAAAATATCGTTATTCAGATTAAAATTAATAATAAATCAATTTCTCTAGCTTCCGTTTATTGTCCCGTGAATTCTTCTCCAGAATTTAGCAAAACTAAATTTGAACAATTTTTGAATAATTTACCTAAGCCAGCCATAGTTTCTGGTGATTTTAATGCTCATCACACCATCTGGGGTTGTGATAGTGTTAAACCTCGAGGTAGAGACATTCACGACTGCTTGGATACGTGTAATTTAGTTCTTTTGAATGGTAATATTCCTACTACAGTAGGGACACATACATGGAGACCCAATGGTTTGGACCTGACAATGGTTACTCCCTCCCTAGCTTTACAGTGTGAATGGTGGGTGCATGACGATCCTATGGGTAGTTATCACCTTCCAACTTTCACTCAAATTGCCTTTAATAATAGCATTTCAGAATTGAACTCCGATAATGAATTAAGTTACAAGCGACTTAATCAACGTTTGATTAATTGGGATTTGTACAGTGTAACTATTAATGCTTTAATAAACGACTTTCATTCAGATATTGATAATCCTATCCAATCTTATAATGATTTTTGCGAATTAATACATAAGGCTGTTGAAATTTCAATAAATAAAAAACCTTTAAAATCTAACAATTTAGATTCTTCCAGAAAAAGAAAACATTCTCCCTTACCTTGGTGGAATGATCGTTGTAAAACTGCTGTTAGGGAAAGTAAAGAAGCTTATATTAAATTTAAATTAGATCCCTCTTTAGATAATTTTATTGACTTCAAAAGGTTACAAGCTAAGAAAAAAAGGATTATCAGTATAGAGCGTATTAATAGTTGGATTAACTTTTGTACTGGTCTCAATAGAACTACGCCTATGTCTTATATTTGGTCCACAATGCGCAAATTTAATAAATCATATTCTTCAAGCAGTCGAAATGTCAATTCTGGTGCTTCTTGGGTTAATCAGTTCTTAAGAAAATATACCCCTGATTATGTCCCTTCTTTGTTACATACAATAGACAAATTTAATAATAATTCAAACAATAGTTTTATAATAGATACTTTTACATTGGATGAGCTAATTGCTGCTATAAAATCGAGAAGGGATACAACTGTAGGTCTTGATAACATTTCTTATAAAATGTTTCGTTTAATGAATTCCACAAGTTTAAATAAATTCTTAAATATTTTAAATTTGCTCTGGGAATCTTCAATTATTCCTAATGAATGGAAAAAAGATTGTTTAGTTCCAGTCTTAAAACCTGGCAGAGATGAACAAAATGCAGACTCATATCGCCCAATTACCTTAACTTCATGTGTTGGCAAAATTTTTGAACAGCTAATCAAACAGCGTGTTGAATTTTATATAGAAAAAAATCACTTATTACCTAACAATCAATTTGGTTTTAGACGCGGATATTCTGCAAGAGAAAGTTTAGCTCATCTCTGTCAAGATATTAATTACGCATTTAATCAAAATAATCACCTTGTTTGTGTCTTTTTAGACATAGTAGGGGCTTTTAATAATGTAAATCATTCAGTCTTAGCTTCTATTCTTTCTTCCATAGGTATCCCCGGTAAATTAGTTAAATGGATTTTTAATTTTCTAAATGGACGTCAAGTGTTTGTAAAAAGTAACGATAATTTAATTGGCCCAAGGCTTTCCCACTTAGGAGTATGTCAAGGTGGAATCTTGAGTCCATTACTATATATTTTATATATTCATCGCTTAAATGAAATACTAGGTAGTTATGTCAGTAATTTACAATTTGCTGACGATTTAGCAATTTATTGTCATGGAAACAATATCAAGGAATCTTACAATAACATAAACAATGTTTTACACAGGCTATGTATATATTTCAATGATTTAAATCTAGAAGTAAATGCTAATAAAAGTAAAATTGTAATTTTTAACAAAAATAGTATACGCTTAACTGGTTTAAATATATTTTATAATGGCGTGTCTCTTCCTATGGATAATGAAGTAAGATTCTTAGGAGTTTTATTCCAGAGTAAATTTAATTGGAGGAAATATGTCGATTGTTTGAGTGAACGAGCGATGAAAGCCACTAATATTCTCAGATCTTTGGTTGGTACTCAATGGGGTGCTGATCCAAAGATTCTTCTTATATTATACAAAGCATTAGTACGAAGTCATTTTGAATATGCTTTTTTCTGTTTTTGTTCAGATTCAAAGTTGGTTGATAAACTGGAAAAAATTCAAAACATTAGTTTAAGATTAATCTTGGGTGCTATGAAAACCTCTCCTATAAACTCTATGCAAATTGAATGCTTTCTCCCACCTTTGATCATTAGATTTTCTCATCTTAAATACAAATTCAATTTAAAATTATTTTCTTCCCGTGATAATTTACTAATTTCCAAGTTTTCAAGAGATACTTCATTTACTTTCCTTAATTCTGACCTTGGGTTTTTAACAGAACTGTTATCACAGAATAATATTTATAAAAGTCTTGCTTTGCCTTGCTATGAATATGAATATAAAAGTAAATTTTTTCATATGAAGATTGATATTGACAATGAACTAAAAAGCAAATTTGATGTATATAGAAAATTAACAGAATGGGCAGATTACAGAAAAGTTTATACAGATGGAGCAAAAAATGATAGAAATGTTTCAATGTCTTTGTATGACCCTATTCTGAAAAGGGCTTCTGGCTACAAATTACCTAAACTTGCAAGTATATTTACTGCAGAAGCTTATGCAATTCTAATGGCTCTGGACTATATAGAATCATCTGATATCAACAAATGGGTTATTATTTCTGACAGCATGAGTGTTTTGTTAGCACTTTCTAATCCGGCATATAAATCCGACACATCTTTTCTGATTTACAAAATAAGACAGAAATACTACAGTCTCTCTAAAGTACTACAAAAAGATATTGTACTATTCTGGACCCCTTCGCACATTGGTGTTATTGGTAATGAAAAGGCTGATCAGCTAGCAAGATTCTTAACTAATTGTCAAGTTAACGCCGAAAGCAGGAATGTCGACTTACCTTATTCAGACCTTATGGTTGTTGTTAAGAAAAATATTCATGATAATTGGAAGGCACACTGGCAGGAGTCTTTGCAGACTAAAGGCAAGTGGTATGCAGAAATCGTTCACGATATAATTAAACCTTGGTTCGTGCAAGGGAATTATTCCAAGTATTCCAACAGAAATTTTTATTCAACCATTTGCCGGCTGAGAATTGGTCACGCCCGGTTCAATGAACATTTGCATAGAATGAATATTGTTGCTTCGCCTTTGTGTAATTACTGTAATTCAGGAGACATCCAATCGCTGCATCACATTTTTTTCCACTGTCAAGAGTTTAATATACAAAGACTGATCTTGACTGATCGTCTCTTAGAAATCTACCAAGAAGCCCTGTCCATCCCGCGCTCGCTACAGGAGCTTCTCAAGAATAGGGAAACATTTTATCCCATATTTGATTACATAAAAACAACGATTCGTGAAATATAATGAAAGAAAACGGATTCGAAGAAAACGATTTTGAAGAACTTGATGTTCACAAATGTTTTTTATTTTGACAAGATTTGACAGTTCGAATACAGACTGAAAAGAAACTTAGCCCGATGAAATATGAATGAACCAAGGAACGTAGATGAACACATTGGACTTTGAATAAGACAAGAAAATGGATTTTGAATGGACACGACAGACAATTTTTATACTTTTTTGACCCAGAATACTTTATTTTTAGAAGAAAAATATTTAGAGAAGAGCAAACTACGTAAGAATAGGCTGTATGGCCAGAGAAGCCTTTGCCTTTTCCTTGCAAAAGCAAGGAAAGAACCAAACAAAAAAAAAAAAAAACACTCCTTCCTAAGAGTGTCACTGTCATTCTCAGCTGATTGTCAGGGATACGTCGACCATACGAGCGGAGCAGCATTGCATTTTCCATTTCTGTTTCTTCAGTGGTTTTTTAGTTTAAATAAAACTTATTCATCTATAGCAGATAGCATAGCTTTGAAACGTAATTCTAATCGGAAATGTTTGCCACAAGAACTAGTCAAACACTCTGCTACAGAGTTCAGAATTTCTATCTTAAATCGGTACGTATCTATTTTGTATCTACGTTATCTTTCGTTAATTCTGTCTTTAGACAGTTTTTAACATAAAGATACTCTCCTTCTCTTTGACTGCAGTCGTGAAGAGACTGCTTTTGCCAAATATCTTAATAGTGTTCAATACATTTCAAGCTAATTTCTATGGTATTATAATATTACAGGCCAAATATGTAACAAAACCCCCAAAACCAGAGATACCCAAAAACGCATTATCTGGTGTATATGCAGCGCAAGGTCAGAAGGATAATGGTGTAATATATGATAGGAAACCATTCAAAATCACTCTTGAGGAAGGCAAGACATACCACTGGTGTCTGTGTGGACGATCCAAATCACAGCCACTATGTGATGGCACTCACAAGGATGTTTTCCTCAAGGTTCAACAAAGGTTAGTTATAATTAATGCAACAATTAGTACAAAATGATAATGACTGCAACCTGAAAGAAATGAAAAAAAGAATATGCATAGAAAATAGCCAGAAAAACTCAAATAGAGTTCCAATAAAAGAATTGAAAATGCCTTAAATATTTACTTTGAAGCTAAAATATGAATACACAAAAAAATTCTTTAATGAAATGATAAAATATTAAGCTTTTTTTTACTTTATTAAAAATAACCATTACCTTTTCAGGCCTATTCGGTTCAAGGTGGAAAAAACTAAAGAGTATTGGCTATGCAACTGCAAGCAGACTAAGAACAGACCTTTCTGCGATGGTACACATAAACAAAAGGAAATACAAGAAGCAGGGTCTATTAGAGTGTAAAAGAATAGAATGAAAGTAGATAAGTGTACAGTTAAGCCTTATTTCTCATTAGATAAATGCTTGCTTTATTAATTATTGGGCTCTAACAAAATATAGGTAGAGCATCTACTCTTCATATTGAAAAAAAAATTTTGGTATGTGCTTTTAGTTATACAATTTTCCTGAAATCTGATCTTTCCAATTCCCAGGTAATAAATATTTTTGTATGATAAGTTTTTGTGACTTCAGTAGAGTCACCAGGCAACCGCTGTTTATACCTTGTGGATAGCACGGTTAACTTGTGCCACAATGTAACAGAGAGAGAGAGAGAGGGAGAGTAGAATCGTACAACCTCAGATGAACTAGTCGTTTTTATTCTGAGCATAAAACAAAAGTTGCTCAGTATGATGAGTAGGAGCCTCAGTTAACGGATTCTACACTTATTTTGTTAGACCCTGTATAGTGTTAGAAAGTAATCAGATTGTATAAATAAACCATGCCTTTGAAATATTCCGCTTTTTATTTGTAGGGGCACTGAAACAAAGGGTCTTATGAGCTCTATGTATAATAAACATAAATATTTCCATATTCAATACTTCGGATGTTATGGGATTTAGATATTTTAGGAAATGGATGTTATAGGCACAAACGCTTTAGCAGTCTCATTTTACAGCATATATTCCATGTTTTCCTGTTTCACTGTGATATGCGTTGAATGGAACGACGTCTGTGGTGTTGCAATAAAATATGTTTTCCTCTTAACTTAAGGTAAAAACAGCTATTTTACTTTCTTTTACATGCTTTTACTTAAGGCATTTTTATTTCAAAAGTACAAAACGTGTTGTAGTGACGAAAACCTAAGCAGTACCTTTGATTATATCAAAATTACGACTTAAAAGGACGACTTTAAAAGGTGTGTGTTTTTTATGAAGTTATAAATGGTAACATTAATCTTATCAATTTTTGAGACTTGATTGACAATGACATTTCGTTGTATTGAGGTGCACTGTGTGACGTGACGTTTATTGCATTTCATAATTTTTTATTTCGTTTCCTTTGGGGTTTTGTCCACCACGCCATCGATTGATAACTCATTTGTATAACTAGTGTTGACCAGAATCATATTTACTATACATTTAATACATAGATGAAGTAGAATATGTCCTAAAGGACAGATAGGAATCAGCCGAACAACCAATCAGATCATAGAGAAACGCCGGTTTGTGCCGTTCCTGACGTGGTGGCGCTGCTGTACAAGGTTAACTAGTGTTGCCCACAGGTCGATAAATAGATATCGACATTTTGTCGATAATAGAGCCGTCCCTACTTTTATTGAAGATATACAATAAAATATATTTTTCAGAAATTTTCAAAGCAAGACTATCAACAAGCTTACAGAGTGACTTGTTGTAGTCTTGTGAAATAAAACAAAAGTTGGAAATATAATTATTTTTATTTATAAAATAAGTTTCTATAATATTGAAATTGTACCAGTCATTTTGAACGATACACGAAGTAAACCTCAAAGAAACAAATTAAAGCAAAAGCATGTTTATTCGAAGTAGGTAGCATTGTATATTTTATCAAATGTCATTCCTTAGTTTACCTAATACATAGTTCCTACAACTTGGAACTAGTATACCTAACATTTCGGGAACTGTTTACGGAGGAAGAAACGTGAGGTCCCAAAGAAACTTCCTCAAACACATTTTTTTAAATATGTCTCACATTCTATCACAATTCTTGTAAACAACCCTGACTTAAAGTTCGAAAATATAGGTATTTTAATTTATTTAAACATACAGAAAATTAATGTATTTTTGCAAATATTTATGTAGTTTAATAAACTATTGCACTCCAGTCTATCTATATAAGATAAATATATCTTATACTATGCAAATGATATAAAAATAACCATATTTTTTCAGTTCAGAAAATTAATAAATTACCTACCTAAAACATAGTATTCTACTTTAAAATTATTAAATAGGTTTAATGTAATAGGTCAATGTTAAGAATATTTACAGTAATGTAATAAATATTCAAATAATGAATGAATTATTATGAAAAGCAAATAATGTATAGTTATGTACAGAAATAATATAACAACGACATGATTTTACAAGTACATGTATACCCCCCACGTTTCGGGAACTATTCGCGAAGGGAGATGAAACGTCAGGTCCTAAAGAAACTTCATCCAACACATTTTCTTAAATAAGTAGTTTACGCTATTACATAATTCCTGTAAACAATCCTGATTTATAGTTACTGCTAAAATTTATTTTATTTTTAACTTATTTACACCTATAGAAACCTAATGTAAATCTTAATATTTTACAGTTATGTACAGATTCATAAAGTATTGGACTTTTATCTATCTATATAAGATCTACACTATGCAAGCGATAAAAGAATAACATTTTCAGCTCACAAAATTACAATAATTAATTACCTACCTAATTTACAATTACTAGGTATTAATCAATGATAGGAATATTTACAGTAATTTAATATTTAAACAATTTATACAAGAAAATTATTTATAAATGTACAGAAACAATACAACAGTGACATTATTTTAAAAGAACATCATTTCCATCAAAGCACATTCATTTATATGAAATATTTACAATTAACACGTGACAGGAAGTGCCTATTCAATGAAGGATCATCAAAATCCATGTCAGTAGAATTCTCGGAAATAAATTAATATATATGAATAGAAAAATATACAACTCCTATTACATAAAGCTTAAATTACACATCATTTTTTAGTTCTAGTAGACTTATACTTTTTGAGGGCCAGACTTTGCATTCTTGTAATATTCGTGGTTATCTTTTCAGAAAACATACCCCTAAGTATCTTATTTAAGGTGTTACACCAGTTATGAATTTGAACTCTACAGACCAGTGTCATAAAATGGTTCAGTACTTCGTTGTGATGTTGACTACAGCCTAGCCAATCAACATCAGCGTCTTTTATGAAATCCGCTCGGATAGTTTTAGTAACGTCTCCTTTGTGTGCATAATTGTCCAAATATTGATTAATGAATTTTACGAGTTTTCGGAAAAGACAAATAAATGATTCGTTGGGGTATTTAAGGTTCCTACCTCTAAGGAGACGCCTTTCCCTTTGGCTGATCCAGTCGTGAATTTCGCCAATTTCATTAGTTAGCAAAGTCTTTTTACAATCTTTGCAAGGGTTGGCTCGTATAAGTCTCCTAGTTACATAGCCAGCCGTAAAAGCAGAAGCTTGCACGTTGATCTTCTCGCGGCGCGCCGCCGCCACCGTCGCCACTGCCGGGGCAGTCGGGGCAGCCGGCGCCGGGGTGGCCGGCGCAGCCATGTGGGAGACCGGCGCGGCGGCGGCGGCGGCGGCGGCAGCACCGGCGGCAGGGGGAGGCTCTGAAACCGAGTTAACACTCCCGGCAGAATCTAGTTCCTCAGTGTTAAGCAGTAATCCTGATTTTAGGACTACTTCTCCTACATCGTCCTCGCAATTAGAGCCGGGAGAATGAGGACCCAGTATATTGTTAAGGACGAGAGATTTAATGGTACACGTAAAGTGGTATGGGGTGGGATTATTATTACGGTAATTGAATGCCCTAATCCTGCCAAAAAAGTTTTCTAAAGGGTCTTGATTTAAATTACGGGAGTAAAAAAATTTGACACCCTTTTGTTTCAACTCACCCCATATACTAATAAAACTTTTCAATGTGACGACCCAATTTTTTAAACTAGGGACACTTTTTTTTATCAACCCCCCGACAGAAATGCTCTGATTCATAGAGTCTATATAATAAATGTTCTCTAAAACTTTAATGGCATCTTCCCAAAATGTCACGTGTTTAGAATTACCATTTACTTCCTTGACGGGACCTCTCATTTTTCCCGGAGTCGCGCCGCTTCGCGAGCCGTTCACGCTGTCGAAGAGCTTGTCGAAGAAAAGCACCGCATCGGACGTATTCTTCATAGTTTTGCTCACAGGCTTTCCGCTATCGTCTGCAGCTGAAAATATTAAAATAATATTAGGTACACATGTACTACAAAACTAGGAGACTTGACCATGATAAGAATCAATCTCACGACCAGCAGTTGCAGTCAGACTAGCAGTTTTTTAATTTAATTTCTTATTTATTTCGGATAACAATGGCCACATTACATTATAAATGTAAAACAAGTAGTTATAAGATGAAGGCCAATTACTGCTATCCATCCCACAGCAGTAGTAGTTACAGACTGCGCGAGTCAGTAGAGTACCAGATAAATCCGGGAACATGAATGTCGTCTATAAATACTACTTACAGAATTTTGAGCAAAAACATAACAACCCAGCCGTCTGTTCGCTCAGAGCCTGTGTGGCATTCTTCACTTTCATTTTTTTTATTTTCGAAGGTATGACGTGCTCGTCAGTCAATTTCCGAACCATTCTAATCTCCCCCAAATCGCAGTCTGTTTTGTACGCATCAATTATATCTTGCCATTTCGCAATTTTACCGCAGAATAGCATGTCTTTCGTAAGAAAATTGTTCCGTATGCCCTTTATGAGATGTGGAGGGTCATAAACAATGTTAAGCACTTGTCCACTGACTATAACTTGATTATCTGAAAGAATAATCAAATTATTATTATGTTGAAGCTGAAAAATGATCTCATTACTATAATTACATAATTCTTAGTTGAATCCAATATTGTTTATACATCAAGTGCGGAACCTAACCTGGAAGCAATGATTCGTTATTCAATAAATTGTGTCTTCTTGTATCAGCACGCAAACTGTTGATACATGCTTGGAAATTTGACCCCTGATCACAAACAAGGGCTTTTGGGTCTAATCCTGTGTTCACGACTGCTTCCACCACATCCTGTATTTGAGTAACAAAATAACAAGTTTCTAAATATGATTGACTCGGTGGCTAAGTGGTCAGCGCTCCTGACCACTGATCCGAGAGTCGTGGGTTCGATCCCCACACAGGGCAAACTTTTCTGTGATGAGCAGAATTGTTTGCTCTGAGTCTGGGTGTATTTATATCTATATATGTATGTATTTGAAATATATGTGTAAGTAATCAGTCTCTAGTTCCCATAGTATAGGGAATCCTAGTTTGGGGCCAGTGACCGTATGTGATTTGTCCCAGATATTATTAGAATTATTATTAGAATAAATTATGTACTTGAATTTTGACTGGGCTTTTACGACATATGCTGCAATATTTTGATTCGTATTACAGTGAAAACTTTCACAAACAAATCCATACCTTCAAAATAGTTTTGAGTTTGACAGAAGGCGTGGCACCCTCACATAAGTAGTATGCCAGTGGTTGTCTCCACGAGGAACAAATTCCTCGCACCATGAATACCAGAGCATGGTCGCACAAGTTCTGTTCACTATCGTTGCCATAATTCACGAATCCATCGATGCGATCCTCTGACTCTACGAATGTTAGTTGCGGGCTCAACGCAACTTCGTCAAAAACAACGGAACAAGTTTTTTTGATTGGATCCCAATTTTTTACGCTTTCCCTTAGTTGAGCAATAATATTTTTATTAACTCCAGGCTTAAAGCGGATGTTTTGTGTAAATTTGTTCAGAGTTCTCCTAGAAGGCAGGATGAACATTTTATACAGTAATTTATACCCCTTGGGACTTTGTTTCGCCAAGGACAGTGCCAGCAGTTTCTCCTCAGTTGTGAACCGTCTTCTTTTAATGTGTTTGTTGGCCAAGTTTATCTGCATGCGGATAAAAGTTTTCGCCTGAGGCGTCATCGTTTGCATCAAAGCATCAAACGAAGATTGTTCGCTCAATTCTCGGGCTTTTTCCAGTTTCTCGCTGTAGTTATACAAAAGGCGGCGTTTCGATTTAATAATCTGAACACATTTATTATAGATCCTTTTGCATTTAGGAGTAAGGTTGCTAATGCTCTTCACAATCCGATCCCTTGAAGATTTATTCGGCGCATCTGTAAATAAATGACGCAGATACTAACTTTAATCATATGAGTAACTGATAGTGTTCTTTCACGTGGCAATTAATTACTAAATTGAGCAGTCGTGGCTCAGTACGGCCTATGTTGTTTCGTCGTCGATCAACACGCACGTTACACTACTTTAAGTACAGATACAGACATAACCTGGAGGGATTTGACTTAAAATCATTTTTTTCTTTACGTAGGAGGCCATCTTACCCCAAGCTACTGCGCATCCATCTGCGCAGTACTAAATGGAAGTCCCACCCGCACGCGCCACACGAATTATTTACGTTTTTGATTATTTTGGTTTTTTTCTGAATGAAAGTGTTAAAACTAATGGCTTAGTTTTTTTCATATCGTCGAAACCAACATTTTTATACAATTTTAAATTTTTTTCTTTTGATATACTGGAAACTATTTTAGGTTTTAAATAGCGGTAGATCCATCTTTGGATTTTTTTTCTATCGAGCCGAAATTAATGAATCGTATTTCGGATGGCCTATGATCTTAGGAAATATAGTCAAAAATAACGATTATTTTTTTCAGACTTGAAACTTCTATAGTTTCACGTCAAAACTGTTCAAAAAAACGTAATTTTGGGGAAAGATGGCCTTAATATAATTTTGTCGAAGAAATAATCCAAGTGTCATTATCATTAAAAAATAGTGTCATCTATCTCGACCGTTTCCGTTACTTCGCAAGATATATTAAGCCGTTGGTGTCGACTACTACCACAAGATGGTTGTCGTAAAACCATACCGTATGCCTTGTTAGCAGTTTAAAAAGTACCGACACTTGTTCGGTTTTATTTCGTGATACTTACGTAATAGTAAAGATAAACTCAGCTAATATAAGTAGCAATACGCACTTGTAACTCCCGATGAAGATGGTTTTTGTTCAGTCACCAAATGCTTCCCGAAGTCATCAACATTAGAACCTGGAAAAGTGAATTGTTTTTTTAAGACTCAAAAAAGAACTCGAACCCATTTACAACTCCTACGTTATATGTGTAGTTTTTGTATTGTGTATCCATGTTTTTGCTTTTTTGTATGCTCGTATGCATAGATGTTCTCGAAGGTCCCGGTCTGTCCGGTCCCGTGAAGGGTTATTTTTTTAAATAAATCACAAAAAACTTCTATTGCATCTTGTGTAAGTGCTACTCCTGCATCGGTAGTTGATCGACCTTTTACGGAAGCCAAATTGTTGGTTATGCAGAAGTTGGTTTAAATTAAAGTGTTGCATTTTTTTTTAAAGACTTTACTAAGAAGGGGCAATACAGAAACTTTTCATTTCCCGCATCATTTTTCGAATCTGATTTATAGAGATTTAAGTATTTCAAATTCCTTACCTGTCCAATCTGAAGACCTTGCGGATGGTATGGGACGAGATTGTGTTATAGGATTCGCCGGAGTAGAGGTGCACTCTGAAACAAAGGTGAATCGTTTTAGTTTTTAAGTAGGTGAATACAAATTCTTTGTATTGTGTTTTCGATTTTCTTTTTTTTTTAGGTGGGTAAGAGTAAGTTTCAAGAAGTTTTTTATTGCATTACATACAGGGTTATTTTTGGACCCCCCACCAAAACTTCACAGTTTTTCACAAAAAAAATTTTGACCTTTCATACCAAGATCACGTGATCGGCCTATTTTGTATAGAGATACCCAGGGTACGTAATTATCAAAATATTTATTTTCTTTGATAATAATCATGACAATTGAACGTAGTTTAGCAGAAAGGACTCTATCCACAAACCTTAAAGTACTTAATCCACTAATAAAGGTTTGTGGATTGAGTCCTTTCTGCTAAACTACGTCCAATTATCAGATAATTCTCTGATATTTGAGTCTACTAGTTTCAAAAACAGCAATGTCCACAATGAAAAATATTTAGGAAATTATTTTTAATTATTTTTTTCTTATTTACATGTTCAGAGGATAGCTGCTGTTGTATGCTAAGTATGTAATTTAGGGTTTGTTTATCCCTGAGGATAAAGTAGCATATGACTACGGCTATCCTCTGACCATAACTATGTAAGAAAAAAATAAGTTCCTAAATATTCTTCATTGTGGACATTGCGGTTTTTGAAACTAGTAGACTCATTTATTCGATAATTATTCGTACTGATTCATAATATTATGACTAATTTTTGTTTTACAGATTATAGTTTCATCACATTATAATAGTAATAAAACTGAATACAAATAAGTATTGTGTGTGTTGAATACAATTTTTGTGCCCTTTTTTTAAAGAGCCCTCCGTTACTTCCATAGCCGAAGCCCCCCTTACCTCCGTGACGAGATTCTGATGGTATCATATGATAGTACACCTCAAACAGAATCAATGTCTCAACAGGACCATCCCTCTATTTCTTATAGGTTTTGAGCTATACGGTCAAGTAGGTCTAAAAATCATAGCATCTTTCTCGACTTTGGAAAGACTATCATCGGGTCTCTATAACATAGCATAACTTTTTTATGACTATTTGGCCTTTGCATAACATTATTGTGCATAAAATATTTTGGCATAAAAAAATTTGCGCATATTTATGTTTTCCTAAAATTTATGAGCATAATATTACTTGGAATAATTAGAAATGTCCCTAACTATAAAGTTGCATAATATTAAATTTCCTAATAATATTATAGCATATCAAACTTGAAATTGAAATTGAAAAAATGAGTTAGGTTGCCTTCCTTTCTTCCTTTCCATTGATTATAATTACCTTGTTTTATTTATTTTTAACTTCATTAACTACTTATAGCGTAGGTTGTAAGAATCAGTATAGTACAGGCACGGGGTCTCATTGCATACAACGAAAACCTTAGTTCATTAAAATGTCAATAGATGGCACGACAAGTATCGATTTGTAATCGAAGTTCATGCAAAACGAAGAAAAAACCCATTAAATTGCTAAAAATAAGTGTTTTGATTATTGTAATAAACAAAAAGTATGACAAAGGCTGATAATGCACTTTATTATCAATTACTACAAATTATCTGATGACGGCGATGCATATCAAAACTACTTTCGCCTTAACTTGTCAGAGTTGAGTAATGACACGTACTAGTTGAGAACCAGTTTATAGCGTGAATTGATAGATGGCGCTAATACAATACGATTGAAAAACGTAATAGGTGGTTTACGTTTTGTTTTTCATATTTTAAATTATGTATTTTTGTTTAGTAATATCACAGATAATATAATACTAGTAGGTTATGTGCAAAAAAAATCAATAAAAGCAAATGAAGGTGCAGATAAGCAACCAGAATGTCTTCATTTATAGCCCGCGCTCTAGATGTCGCCAGTAGCGGTAGTTCTCAATGAGTGAAAAAAATAGCCCGAAGAATAGCCCGAGTTACGGCAGTCGCATTTCGTTGTATGACATGAGGTATCTGTACGTTAGTATTATAAAATCTGTGGTACAGGGTAGTGGTGAGTAGCAACCTACCTAAGGTTGCTAGTGGTAAGTAGCAACTTACCTAAGATTGCTAGGAAGGGAAGCATTCAATCAAGCATGCAAGCACGCAAGCAAGGAAGCATGCAAGCAAGCAGGCAAACAAGCATGGAAGCATGCAAGCATGCAAGCAACCAAACATGCAAGCAAGCAGTCGATCTGTGGATGTTTTATCAATCAAACCTAACACTGTCTCCGAACCTGAATTATCCGTATCGGGGTGCTCCGAATTCCCGAGCTCGCTTCGTTCGCTCCCGCATTAATTTAGGACTCCCATATTCCGTGTAATTAGGGCTTTTAATATTTAGGCCTAATTAAAATTATGAACTTTTCAGTTATGTCAATTACTATTTAAGTCATTTATTATTTAGTCAAAAGTATATTTATGCAATTTTCAACTAGGACAATTATTGTTTAGTCATTTCTAATTTAGAAAATTATTGTTTATTACTTTCAAAGTTTAGGGGGAATAATAATTATGCAGAATTACGATTAGGCAGATTTATATTTCTGCGCAAGATTTTTATGCCTTGTTATGCCATAGGCAATTATGACATAAAATTTTATGCGATACAAAGGGTAAATTATTGGCGTAAATAATTAAAAATGTGTCAATTACCCATCATGGGTGATCCTTGACTTTTGATTCGTTTTTCTACCATGTTCCCCCATACGAATATTGATGAAAAATATAACATTTGAAAGCACATTAAATACCTAACAACACATTTTTACGGTGTCGCATGACATGAATAAGACACAATTTTATTGAGTTTTTATTTTTTACTTTTTGTGATCTAAAAAAGATGTTGATGGTGCGATTGTCGTGACTTGAAGCAAATATTTTTTTGTGCAGCTTTGGACTCTTAGTTAAGTTCCGCAGTCTCCATAATTGAACCTCTTTCCAAAGTTAAGAAAGATGCTATGGTTTTTTAGACATACTTGACCCTATAGCTCTAAATCTATAAAAAAATAGAGGGATGGTCCTGTTGAGAAATTGATTCTGCTTGAGGTGTACTATCATATGGTGTCATCAGAATCTTCACGGGAGGACTTCGCCTATGAAAGTACCGGAGGGCTCTTTGATATTTAACTCATTATAACATGCACGAAAGTGGAAAATCACATTTGGATACAAGTAAACTTAAGTAAAGCGACATAATAGCTTAACAATTTATTAAATTGTATTGTTTTTATGATTTTTATTATTATCAAGATAATTATCATCAGTGATAATTGTCACTTCGAACCCTGGGAACCCTTTTTTGCGAATTGACCATTGGTTATTTGGGGAAAGTTGCTCAGTTTCATGAGTGAAGTTTTGGTGGGGGGTACAAAATAACCCTGTATAGGTATTTGAAATCCCGCCGAGCCGGTTCGATTCCGAGTTATTGTCACTATGTCCACTGGCGCAGACTCCATAGGGCCTGGGGGTGCCCGAGCCCCCCCCCTCAATGTCATTATCACAGGGCTGAGCCCCCCCATTATTTTATATTACTGAAAAAATTCTTGTGGAAATTTATTCAGTTTCGTCTACTGAGCAAGCCCTTAAAGTTTTCGGAGACCTGTCTCTTACACCCTGTATATATTGATTGATGATTAAAAATTAAAACATCTGAGAAAACCATTTTTAGTTATCAACATTATTTACTCAGTTTGACTATAAAAGTATGTACGTACCTACGTCGCAAAGCAGGAGCCGAAAATGCTCGACACAAAAAGTTACTACGATGTGACTTCACGGTTTATGCTTTACACTATGAAAGTATGATGCTGACAGGTGGGAGGGTCATGATATAATGCAGTAGGGCAGTCAAATAGGGTACATTTTATTCTGAAATAATATTGAATTCCCTCGAGAATTACAAGGGAACCCCAAAAATAAAGGTATTTATTGCTATAATTACTCAAATGATTTCATTGGCAAAAAGCTTCGGCAGATGGCGGGGAACAACGTAGTATACTTTTACCCCAAAAAACTTTTAAGGCTGCACTGTGGTCCGTCAACGATAATCACAAAAACTATATCCACGTGGGGCGAAGCCGTGGACGAAACAGCTAGTTAGAAAGTATTAACAAAGTATTAAAGTACGACATTAATAACTAATACATGCATTAGTGAAACATATACAGGGTGTAAGGGACAGGTTTCCGAAAACTTTAAGGGCTTGCTCAGTAGACGAAACTGAATAAATTTCCACAATTTTTACTTTTTACTTTTATGTCTTGAATCCTTTCTTTCTTTATTGTTTTTACTTTATTCTTATTTTTGTATATTTTATTTACAGACATGACATTGTATAATTCATTTATATAGCATTAAGATGTAATAGAATGTAAGACTTTTTTTTTTAATGTGTTGGAGGGAGTTTTTTTAGGGCCCTCAGTGTCTTCTCACTCCGCAAACACTTCCCGAAACGGCGGGTATACGAGTTCCGAGTGGCAGGAACCTCGTATTAGGTAGATAAAAGAATGACGTTCGAAAAGTGTACACTGCTACCTACTTCGAATAAAATATTTTCATTTTCACAAGAATTTTTTTCAGGAAACGAAAAAAAATTGGCTTCTCCATACAAAATTATAAACTTGAATGGACAGGTTGTATGGAGAAGCCGATTTCTTTTTTCGTTTCCTGAAAAAAAAAATTGTGGAAAGTTGTTCAGTTTCGTCTACTGAGCAAGCCCTTAAAGTTTTCGGAAACCTGTCCCTTACACCCTGTATATACAGACAGTAAATAATGCTCACACCTGCTAGACTCTTTTATTTTAAACAAAGATGGTCAACCTCTATTTTTGACAAGCAGGTAAAAAAGTAAGCGCCATAACATAAATCACTCACTTATAGAGCCTGAAGATGACGGGTATCCAACAGCAGAAGACGGCATGGCACAGGTATGAGAAATGGCATCTGTAATCATGATTAATATCTACAATTCATATTTATATAGGTACATAATATAAGGTTTATATTTGTTTGTTAACAACCCATTATGTCCCCACTGCAGGGGCACGGGTCTCTTCCCATAACTCGGGAAGGTTTAGGCCATACTCCACACACGGGGGCCAAGTCCGGATTGGTGGAGGTTGTTGGGGCTAGTGGCCAACCCCAGTGTCAGAAGTTTTCAAGCCGCCTATAAGGCCTCTGACATGGCTTAACGACTGCTAGCGATAGCAGCCGGCACCAACGGCTTAACGTGCCTTGCGAAGCACGGAAACGGTCGAGATAAATGCCACTAACAGTCAAAACCATCCAGGTTATGACCGTGTCTGTTGTAAGTTAACCTGCTTGATCGATGCGACCACGCAAGCCGCACTGAGCCACGACCGCTTTTTATATTTAGGTTTATATTTAATTGGAATATTTTATGTTAAACTAACAACGCATTCTATCACAACTGATGAGGCACGGGTTTCATCTAGGTTTGATTAAGCCATACTCTATTCTATATACAATATACATTCAGTGGCTAATTGTTGAGGCCCAATTGGTTGAGGTTGTGGGGCTGTAGTCAACTCCAGTGTTTACGAAATATGAACCATCAGGATTGAGCGATCATTTATTGCGCGAACCGCATAAGGTAGATAAATGGTAACAATTTTAACATTTTGTATTTTTTTTAAATCGAAAATTCGGTATTAATACTCTAAGGGTGTAGTAGACAGATGAAAGCCTTCGATGATGGGTTGTGATTTCATGCCGATACCGATGCGCAGAATACTTGGATGTAAATACACTGAATACCAAAAAGTATCCCAATTAACAAACCTGTAGCGTCTGTAGTTGACGGCTTGTCAAATGTTCGCGGCGATGACGCAACAGGCTCCTTGATAAGAGGATCTGCAATATTTTTAAACAGAACATTAGATTACTACTGCAAGTGAATGCCCAGCTTAAAAACAAGATGGGAAGATTGTTAAGAATTTATTTATAACTGAATATCAATTAATTTAGATATATTCAAAATATAGTATATTATTTTATTTAACGTAGATGACGCATCGCAGGTAGGTACTAAAAAAAACAAGTTCAACTTGGGACTGAGCGACTAACTTAACTTTGTCATTTTTTTTAATGTAAGTTTATTTAAAGAAGATCCTCGGGTTTATTGTATTTCCAAGAAGTTTTAATAGTGCCCAAAAAAAAGTCAAATAGCAAAATTAGTATAAGTAACAAGTGGAGATTTTATTTTACCTCTTTGTCGGTGTGATTAATATGTACATCCTTGCCAAATTACAGCTCTGTAGTACTAATAGTCTCTGAGTTAGGCCGTGGACAGACAGACAGGTGAAACTATAAGGATTCCTTTCTGACTATGGAACCCTAAAAATTGGGTCTAGAAAATTTACTGTATAATGTAAATTTTAAACTTACCCAGACCTTCAGAAGACGAAATTCTATATGTGGCTCCACTAGTTGATGGAGTTGAATTTGCATCTGCGGTGGCGGGTGAAGTGTGAATAGTAGATCCTGAAAACATACAAATTATACTTAATATATTTTTTTAAAGAGGCCAATAACATATTCTACTAGCTACATAATTCATAATATACTGAGGTTTTTTAACTGGGAGATTTTGAGAAAATGTTAGTGATTTTTTTATTCATTACAAGAATAACTCACACTTGACCAGTGTTCGTTACAGCCTCAGGTTACAGCACAACAAAAAAACAAGTTAGTTAAAAACCATTTTCCTGTATATCTTACGATGTTGCTTTATTTAAACTTTGAATTGATTATTGGGCTTCCTCATTTAGACCAGTTAAAAAAGTTCTCTCACATATTGTAAACATTTCTCTACAACTTCATACAGAAATATACTACATAAAAAATGGATATTTCATTGATGATTTTCATACAAAATAATACCTACATGAAAAATTACATGGAAAATGAAATGTTGTCAATTGTGATTCTAAAAAGTTTAAAAGGTGTAGTCTAAATGTTTAAACAGCTACTCACTACAGTAAAACTACTAAGTAGCAGACTACAGAAAAATTTTAAAGCAAAAATTAAATATGGCTTTACCGCTTTCATCAGGTTTTATTACAATACTGTTTTTAGAATTCAGAGCATAGGTGTGATCATTGTTGATGTATTTGAGGCGCAACATGTCTTCAACTGAAATAATTATTTTATAATAACACTGTGTTCACTTAAGACAGTCATTAAGCGACATCCACATGGGTGGAGCCGCAGGCAAAAGCTAGTTTTTAATAAAACTTGCTCTTTTCAAAAATAAAATAGCTGTTACAGTTGAATTTTTTCAAAAATTTCTTAAAAAAAATCTTAACTCGAAAACTACGAAAAATCGCGAATATACATGTGGGTGATTAGGATACCCCTGTATACGAGGCACCTAAATTTTATCTTTGGACGTCACTCTCCCGGCCACCCTGTATAATGTAAGACATAGGTAACTTTCCTAATAAACAAACCTCCCAATGAGCCCATCAACATAATAATAAAATAACAATACCAATTTATCAGAAACACATCAAACTTGCAATAAAAAAATGTAACAAAATAACCAAAAAAGTAAATTATTATTTGTTTTAATTCAATACCTTTTAAGTATAGTTTTCATAATGACTTACTTTCATATTGGGAATGCTGATGTGATCCTGGTCCAGCAATACTCTTTGATAATCCTAGAGAGTAATTGTGGTCTTCTTCTATATTTTCGAATGCTGAAATTGAAAATTTAATGTATGCAAATATTATATTGATTGGTGAAAATTTTTACATATAGGTAAGTGTCCGTTTGAATAAAATTACAAATAAAGGTTTGACCAGTCATTATGATTACTACTATAAACTAGAAATCGACGTGTCCTAGCTAAGAATATTGGAAGTCTGTCTCTATATAAAATAGTACAAATATATTGTGACATACAAAATACAAACTAGTCTTATCCTCTCATTTACATTATCAACGATTTGATTTTGGCAAATAACATTGAGCTCTTTCTTTCTCTCTCCTTTATTAGTTAATTACTTATTTTTTGTCTTTTTATTTAAAATAAGTTTCTTATTTACAGTTTCATCCCCTGTTATTTCGGTCGATCTTCTCTTTTCTTCTTTTTATATTACTACAAAACCAGCATTCCTTTTTTTATAAAAGTAGTACGAGTAGATACAAACTATGCAATAACAAACAATAGTACTTACAAATTTGGATTGGAGTAGATGGCTGGCGTCTATGAATTTCTTCATCTGAAAATAGAGTGGGACAAGCAAGTCTTTTTCTTTTATCACCAGTTCCAGTTAGGTATTTTGGCTCAAAATGCAGCTTGCATACCTAAAATAACAGACAATTAAATTAAATAAAGATTATCTAACACAATATATTACAGTTAAAAGTGTCTGTCAAGTGTCTGATTCATGTACGGTTCTGTACAATCAAACCATATTTTAGACCAAAGGCTTCTTATAGGTTTTCCTAATCTGTGAGTAAAGAACTATTTTCTGGCTTAGTAGTTTCAGAGTAAACCATTTTATTTGATATATGGTACAACTTGCAAACGTTTTTCCTGATTTATTTAGGTAGGACTCAAATTCATTTATATCATATTTTTATTTAGGTAACATACATTTGAGTCACACATATCTTTATTCATACAAATTTAATCAGTCCAGTAGATTCAAATTGACAGACAAACAGACACAAGTGATCCTATAGAGCTCCTTTTTCATTTTGAGATACAGAACTGTAAAAATCTAATAATGAAAATAATAAATAAAATCTAAGTTTAGCAACCCTAAAAACTTACTTCATATGTAGTCTACAAAATAGCTACACTTATTTATTTGAAAGTTGCAAATATGACAACAGATAAAGATAGGTGTACAAAGTTATCATAGGGAAAATCAAAATACATAGGCAAGGGAGATTACAAAAGGTGGCACCTGCACACCGGAAGATGCAGTGTGGGCAGGCCTCCAACTCAGTGGACCGATGACCTGGTGAAGATTGCGGGAAGCCACTGGATGCGAGCAGCGACTGGTCCTATACCAGTCGGTGTGGAAATCCTTGGGGGAGCAGTGAACACCTTTTGGCTAATGATGATGATGATTTTAACCTGCCTGCTTCATCATCATTGATGATGAAGCGGGCAGGTTAATTTTAGTATTATTCCTCAGCACATAATACATCAGGATTGATCACAAGTGAGATTTCCCATTGGCTATGTATGACAGTAGGTGCTATGGACTAGTCTCAGAGTTATGCAGGTACGGTTGCAGTAAACTTACGAAGGCTACCTCAAGTCCTGGCTTGTTAGGCATGTAGGTAATTACCTTTTTTGAGACGAGCACGTCTCTCGACAAGTTCTGTAGCGATGGACTCCTTGGTATAAGAAATCGTAACCAAATTTCTCGAAGTCCATCGTTGGCGGGCAAATTAAAAAGCTTCACGGCCGGTTTTCTAGAACTGCATCCTTCCACGCAACAATGATGTATTGGCATTTTAATGAAATTTAATACCTAAAACTGAACAAGACGATTTAATTAATAAGCTAATAAACACAACGTTGCACTTTGCATAACCATACCCGTTTAGCGTAAATTGTTTACATACCTTGATTAGTTAACAGAAGCAGAACGAAAAATAATGTTTTAAATGATTATATTCGCTTTTTATTACAAAAATATCACAAAAATAATTTTCTCAAACGTTCACCAAAAGCGCGCGAAGAGAAAAAGAAAGAACGTTCTAGTGACAAGTCGACAGTGGGTTGACAAGAGTCTCTCCTTGTTCCTCAGTGGTCTGTCCCTTTTACACTTGAAAAAATACCAAAGGAAAATTATTAACAAACCATGCGATATTATCTGTGGTAGCGCGGTCTACGGCTTTTGGACCAATGAGATTGATTCATAGGCCTGATTTAATATCAATTACACGTTCGACGACAAAGTTATCGGTAGGTTATCAACCTTAGGTCGAACTCCGTCCGTCAGTCAAACAATCATACATAATACACGTACACGTCAGTCACCACAACTCCGACTTATAAAACGGACGCGTTCTATAAAACCTCTTGAAAATGACCGAGGAAGTTAAACTGTTCACACGTGAGGAGCTGAAGGCGAGAAACAAGCGCACCGACGCGGTCCTCATCATCCACAATGGAGTGTACGACGTCACCAAATTTCTTGATGAGGTAAGCAGTTTACTGATCATGGCAGAGAATAATTTTATTGGTTGGTTTTCCTTTACACTGGCATTGGTGTAGGGAAAACCTAGATTAATATCACATTTAATAATTTGATGACAATTCCCACTACTAATGATACCCTCTGACCAAGTGTTGGTCTCAGACTATAGAAAATTTTCCTAATTGACAACATTTTATGTTTTAGCTTTTGCCATCTAATTAAAAAGCAATAGTAATCATCATCAGCTTAAAGAAGTTGTGACTGCTGGACAAAAGCAATAATAAAACACAAAAATTTTATTCAATAATTTTATATATTTCTGAGAAAATTTAATTTTTCTTCAGGATTTTAACATATAAATGTAAGGTGCCTTTACCAACTGGATGAAAATTAATTTAAAAAAAGTTGTTACCCTATACAGCTTAATAGAGAAAAAAGTATTTATCTTGGGAAATATTAAAAAAATATATATGAAAGCATGAATGTTTTATTTTGAAATGTTGTTAAAAATCAGGTGTGCCCTGACCGGTTAACGACCTAAGGGTAAAACTACAAAAAAAACTAAGTGTCAGTTATCTAAAAGTGTGCACAAATTATCTTCCCAAGTACATTTGGAGGTTGAGTGTCAGTGGTGTTGATTTGGTGTTTACGATTAGATTAGAACAACTTATTTCACAGGATTAAACTTAATTTCAGTGCTCTGTCTTTTCCTTTCTATTTCGAAAAGACAAGGGTAGAACGCTTAAATTTAGTTAAATCTTGTGAAATAAGTTTAATCTTAATACCGAATCGACACCAGTGTCAACACAGATATAATCCGTAAATTAAAAGTAAATATGATCTGAATTATTTATCTCCATAAGGTTTTGTTCCAAAAATGTTTTGAGAGAGTAACTAAATAATAGGTACATGGCAGACTATTAAGTTGGAATCGGAATGTAATTTTTTTTTATAAAAATAATTTGTAGGCTAACAGTGTTTATATTATTAATTACATATTTGGGTTATTATCCTCTTAATTAATTAAAATAAATACCCTGTTACAAGGATAGCAGATAGTAAATATCACCGTTATACTGCAAAAACCTGTTATCTCGATTTTTTACTATAAAGGACTTAACTATACATAATCTCATTGTTTTTGTCTTCTTTCGTCTGCAAAAACCAAAATTATATACTTTCCGAGGTAATGCCTTGGAAACTATGTAGTTTTGCGTAAAACAGGTTTTCGCAGACGAAAGAAGATAAAAAATAATGAGATTATGTATAGTTAAGTTCTTTACAGTAAAGATTATGTATAGTTAAGTTCTTTACAGTGCCCTAATGAGAAAGGAGTTTCCATATACTTAGCGGACTTTTTTCTTATGCCGGCAGTAATATTAACGTGCTATTGCAATGGGACCTAAGCTATCACTATAATACTGATACTAGTGATTGATAAGTGAAGAACCTACTTTTATAAGTGTTTAATACACAGAAGGATTTATGATAGTTACAATAGGGTTTTTCACCATTTTTTGAAAAGTATCTCAAATTGATCATTAGGTGAGAAAAAGTAAAAAATGTTTTTTTAATTTTTTTTTGAAACCTATAAGTACCCCAAAAATACATTTTAAATTACCATTGCCAATTAGCGCGCGAAAACGATAGCCGCCATGATGCTTAGGTCGTGACGTCATTTCAGGAGTAAACAAAACAGCTCTGTACTAAAATTTTGACACATATCGCGAACAAAATGTCATTGTGTACCACTAGTGTGACGTCACCTGACAACCAGCATGGCGGCTGTCGTTTCAGACATTTGAATAACAGATTAAAAAGCTTGATTTTTGTAAATCAAAAATAAAATGTTTTTTCTCATTTTATTGTATAGAAATCATATTAAATCGATTACGTATTACAAATACCACAGTAAATAAGCAGTTTTAGATTTTTTCTAGTATAGAGTAAAATACCCTATTGGCCTCGCCTATATCACGAGTTTAAGCATACTGCAAACCTTATTGAGATTATAATGAAAATTATAGATTATGTTGGATATAAAATGGTTCTGTTGAATGATTATTAAATACTAGCATTTGCCTATGGCTCTGCCTGCATGGATGATATTATAGTTTTTATGACTTGGCCCCTTGTTAGGGAAAGGTTTTTCCAGATCATCCTTAAAGTGTCATTTGCTATGTTGTTCCACAGCCTCTAGCTTTACTAAGTACTTTAGCTATCGTTTTTTTTTAAATATGCTTTGCCTGCCCTATGTGTGTAATAATTTTCTATGTTTATTTTATGTGAATCATGCACTTTTCTGGAGGCAAAGTATCCTCTGTGTCAAATTAGTGCTTCTATCTATCTACCTACCTTATTTCAACCAATCCATTTATATTAGCAGTTTCGACCTGAAAGTGGAACAAACAAAGATCCCTACTTTTGCATTTACAATATGAGTATTAGTGAGTTTTTTTCATAGAAGCTACTGTATACTTAATCTATTTCTAACACAGTAATCATAGTATTAAATGTGTAACTAGATTTACTTGTGAATTCTAGGAAAATAATACAATATGCACCCGTGCAGTATTTTATGGTTGAGCTAAAGTAAATTGTTGCTACATTACTCGCACATAAAGGATTTATGAACATAACCATGTTATTTCTGTGCATGAATTTATGATAAAGCTTAGTGCTCTAAAAGTGGTATGTTTTGCCATCAGAATATGTATTTGTAATTTAACATAGATAGATAGATAGATAGATAAAACGTTTATTATACACACCAGGCATTAAAAACAACATATACAACTTACAGCATTAACCTAGGGGTATCTCACAATATATAGGAGCTTAACCTTAATTAAACTATAAATATTAATCTTCTATTTCATGCAATTTGTTGTATAATAAATTAAACATTAAGACTAGCCTCGTGAAATATAAAAGGTCCCAGCTCAGCATATGTAGCAGAAGCAAGGCATCTACTACGCTGATGATTCTGCCGTAACCTATTACGATATGAACGCACTTCGATGGTTTACAATAATTTTGTCAGACAGAAAAATAATAATCTAAACATCTCTCCTTCAACCAAAAATAACTTTAAAAGAATATTGATTTTTTGTCTACTACCTAAAGAGCCTTTATATTTAAACCCAACTGCCTAATTTGTTGTCTTAGATGTCCTAGAGCGTGATGACATGACTTTTTGCACAGAAATAGTGGAATGTGTGGGAAGTGACATAGTCTACACTTAATCCTGTAAAAATATACTTAATTTTCCCTAGAAAATTACACCCGAGAACATTAAAAATAATACAACTTTACAAATCAATGCTTAACTTAATTTAATTGTTTACCAATGATCTTGGACCAAAAAATTCGCATTCTTTGTCGTGAACCATTAGCGTCTGCTAGCGTCATAAAAACAATATTTACGTGGGCGGAACCACGGGCAAGAGCTAGTATCAGTATGAATAATGCCTTTTTATTTAATCATTTCATTTATTACCAACAATGGCTTCAATGCTAATTGTAGCTTCTTATAATTAGTATGTATTTATATCAACTACCTATTCCTAATTAGGTTATCCTAATTACATTTTGCTATTTTTCACACAACTTAAATGCTGATTTGCGTAGGTACTTTTAGATATGGTTTAGATTAGATAACTAACAATCATTTAAAGGTACTTAATTAAAGATTAACATGTTCTTTGTATAGCTATTAGATGATACTTGCCTGGATATTTATTTATTTAAAATTTATATGTATGTTTCTTTCTTTTCTTGTCATTTAGTCGACGCAAGTTGGCTGCGTTTGTGTGCGAGGACGATTTTATTAGGTACAATCTTAAGCGCTCAAAAGTTAGATAAGTAAAAGAAATAATGTGTAATAGAAGTCGCGGCCCCCTAGTCTGGAAATATAAATAAATAAATCGTTTATTTAGTCCACAAACTAATATCTTTAAAATAAGTTAAGAGATAGGTACCTAGTTTACTAATTAAGCAAATAATTTCATCCACGAGCAAATCTGTGAAATGTTTTAAAAACAGGAACAACATTTTTCAAGTTCCCTTTTCCTAACTAGTCAGAGCCCGCGTTGTTCTTATGACTTAACTGTACTTTCATAAACTCGGTATTTTAGCGGTACAGAATACGAGAGGGAATGTCTGTTAGGGTGTATATTTCCATATCCCAATCAGTTTCGTAAGTTCTACTTAGAAAGTGATAAAACAACTTCCCGATTCTGCGGAAACCAATATGCATAGGAGTATTTCCCGCCCTTTGTTTAATTTCATTGAAACTGTTGGACAAGAGTTATCATTACATTTTTACATTGCTCCGTTATTTCTCCGTACTTTCCAACCTGATTATGTAATCTAACGAGGGAATTAAGTAATCCACAGCATAAAAACGCACCATCTTGATCCATTGCTTTATTGCGAGGAAAAGGAAGTACAAACAAACAAACACACTTTCGCATTTATATAGGGTGACTTTAAATTAGTTCTTGATACGAAAGGCTATGCATGTGCTCATGATAACAAACAACTTTCCCTAAGGAACCCATAGTCAAATCTCAAAAAAAAGTTTTGGACCCTCCATACAAATCGGTCAATGGACCGGCCAAATTAGTATGAAGAGTCCAATTTTTTTTTGAGATTTGACTATGGGTTCCTTAGGGAAAGTTGTTTGTTATCATGAGCACATGCATATGCTTTGGTATCAAGAACTAATTTAAAGTCACCCTATATAGTATTATTCATTAGTAAGAATTATATCGTCACAGGTCAATTAAACAATACGTATTTTGTCACCGCTGAGAGAAGAGACGCGTAGGAATTTTTCATTTAGTTCCATCAGCCCTCCCCTTGGGCGTTTTGTGAATTCCAACCACGCGACACTTGACATTTACCACCTTATTGACCTACATTTGGAGCTGGTTTAAGCAGGGAACTCACACTGTACTTTCAAACGCAGCTAGAAAGTGGCATGTTTGTTCCCGGTTTCGTCATGTCCTGAATATTGCTTAGAGATATGTAATAACAGTTATTCCGGTGAATAATTCAAACAGAACTTTGCCGTTGTATGAACAACAACAGGCAGTTTATGTTTTCATATTATGTTCCTTCCAAACGTTCTATTGTTAAAAAATATTTTTTCATTGCAGTGTAGGTGTATTACACCTATAACCGCTTACTTTTTCTTTTCTCGCGACCCCTTTAGAAAGGCTTTGCGAACCCCCAGGCCCCAGGGGGTCGCGACCCACAGGTTGAAAAACACTGGTCTACGCTAAGTGATTTTTTCACCGTGTATGTGTGTTTGATATTGGTTCCCCAAACGGTTTTTTATTGTCTCAGGTGGCAAAAAACCTACGACTGACGGCCTACCTGATAGAAAGTGCCTAATGTAATTTCAGAAGGGTTTATTAATACCTTATTATTAAGTAGGTATTATATTTAATTTATACGCCTGACCAACGTTTTTCTAGTGTATAATATATGTATGTCCTCCTCATTGTACAGCCTCCAGCCAAAACGCTTGATAAGTAGAATTTGAGGTGACAGAAATTGACGTAGGATACATTTTTATCGTTTTTTTGTCGAATTATTTAGGTGTTTTATGCAGTCGAGTTTTAGTTAATATTCAATTTATTTTAGTTGACACAAAAAAGGTAGTTAAACTTTATGAAGTATTTTTTAAACCTTAATAGGTTGCCACCGTATTGAGTGAGTACCATACATACACAGTCGGAGCATACGTCATGAGATACGAGACAAAAAGCTAAAAACTACCAATTAGTATAAGTACACACTATCTTACATACACTTAATGGTTAACGGATGCATTTTGTCTCCGTGATTGTCTTGAATCACTATAACTGAATGACTTGCGTTATACTTGACCTTCTTATGAAATGATTCCAATTGTTTTTCTAGCAAGCCTTGTGCCAGGCAGGGGCGAATGAATAATTCAGTTGTATTTTGAGATACGTAAACTCATACAGAGGCAGACCGTTATGCTGTATCCATGAACCTCGACTTATTGTAATGATAATATGTAGATGCATCTACACCATCTAGTTTAGTGGAGGGAAAAATACATTTGAAGGTACTCAAGTGACAATAAGTAAAATATGTTATATTTTTTGATGTTGGCAGGTTTAGTGCTACAGTGTATTTGGCTGATTCTGAATTTCACTTAGGGTCAAAATTAAATTATACTTAAATCAGCATTTCATGGATTTGTTAAGTATTTGTCTGATGAACTGATGATTGAGCCGGTGGCTCAGTGGTTAGTGCTCCTGACTACTGATCCGAGAGTCGTGGGTTCGATCCCCACCCAGGGCAAATATTTCTGTGGTGAGCAGATTTGTTTGCTATGTGTCTGGGTGTATTACATCTATACATGTATGTATTTAAACGTATATGTGTATGTATATCAGTCTCTGGCTCCCATACTACAGTGAATCCTAGTTTGGAGCCCGATGACCGTGTGTGATCTGTCCCGGATATTATAATTATGAATTATTCAATTCAAGCCCAAAGAGACAAGATCTTCTAAAAGTCTCTAGATCTACCTATCAAAATGAAAAATTAAAGTTATAACAAAAAACCTACACTGGTTTGACTAGTTTTTTAGAGTGTTTGTGGGCATTAACTAGTAGGTAAAGTGAATGTGTTCTCTGTTGCAGCATCCTGGAGGCGAAGAGGTTTTGTTGGAAAAGGCAGGACAGGACGCTACCGAGCCCTTCGAGGATGTCAGTCACAGCTCTGATGCCAGGTACTACTGTCATTATTCTCGACGCAAGTCTTATTGATATATCGAGGAAATGTTTAGAAATTCTCAATTCAATAGCAAATTTCAATTCTTAGGTCCTCCGCACAGTTTCAAAACACATTAAGATTATTACTACGTTTACGTAATTACCAGAGAGACATAAGAAATCTGTTTATACGGAAACGTAGTACGACTGTTTGCCTACATAATGGTTAATAGATTGTTTGATGGCCTTCGACCTTTCTTTGGATCGGGACTTTGCAATCTTGTAAATATGAATGCATGAATATTACTGTCAAATTGTGTAATTTTCCATGGTAATACTTTATTTGTGTCAAGCGGCAAGTTATCCTGCTACTTATGATGTTTACTTCTCATCCATTCCGTGAGCTGTCTGTCTAACTGGCGCATCAATGTGTCATCAATCTTTTTTTTTATGGCAGAGGTGGCAAACGAGCGACGGATCACCTGATGGTAAGCGATTACCGCCGCCCATAGACACCTGCAACATTAGAGGAGTCACAAGTGCGTTGCCGGCCTTATAATGTAGTTATAACACTAATATTTACAATAGCTTCGACAAGACGGTAGTATTTATAATGCGTCCTGCGGCCAACCAAACAGAGCCCCACAAAGTGCTCCTTGAAAGGAATCAAACTCGAGACCTCCTGGTGAGGATCGAGTGGACTAACTGCTGCGCAACGGTGGCATTACCTATTATGTTTTTTCGTACAGATCTCTCTTCTCTTAAGGTCCTACCTACCTAGCTAGTTTAAAAGACGTTGCAGACAAGCAGTTTCACCACAAACATCTCCCCACAGGTCGCTGATGGTGAAGTATAAGATCGGCGAGCTGGTAGAAGCGGATCGCACCCAGTCCAAAGCTGCGTATCCGCCGAACTGGAGCAACGACCAACCACAGGAGCAGGGCAAGTGCGTAATCGCCTAGTCTAGTCATTCACACAACATCGTAAACGTCACCATAGCTCACGATCTTGCATAATATTAATAACAATAACTATACACAATATTGTATTTATTCAAACTCTACCTATATTCTATAACATATTTACTTATCTAAGTGCTCAAAGTCCAACCAATATTTTTTTTTATCAAATATTAACAACGATTAATCATTAGATACTTTGTGTACACATGAATCTTTAAGTTACTAGATCTTCTTTTAGTGTTAGGAAAATAATAATTTGCTTTAAAGAGTCTCAAATCTGATGACGATGAATTTCATGATGACTTCATATCATAGGGCAATCTTGGCGATGGGCTCTTCGTTAAAATTGGTTGCGCATAGTTTACGTTTTGCATAAGTTTCTCACATATTATGTTTAGAATCATAGCATACCCAGAAATTAAATAATATGCATAAGCATAACCTTTCCTTTTGCCCTTGCCAGTTATTTAAAGATCTTTCTTATCCAAATGAATTTAAATAAAGACAATAAAAAATACAAAAGTAGCAGAAGGATCCAAAAAAGTCTCGTGTTCTTTATGATTCATTAATAATTATTTCATAATATTAATTCGTCACACGTGTCCGTTTACGTCATAAATTTATCACCTCGAAGCGAATTGAAAATGTGATCTGAGATTAGTAACTATTTTTGTCACCATTATATCGAATGCTGTAACTATCTATTATATTTTTATCATCGCACTTCCTTATCATAAATACATTCATATACAGGGTGTAAGGGACAGGTTTCCGAAAACTTTAAGGGCTTGCTCAGTAGACGAAACTGAACAACTTTCCACGAGGATTTTTTTCAGGAAACGAAATAAAAAATCGGCTTCTCCATACAAACTGTCCAATCAAGTTTATAATTTTGTATGGAGAAGCCGATTTTTTTTTCGTTTCCTGAAAAAAAATCCTTGTGGAAAGTTGTTCAGTTTCGTCTACTGAGCAAGCCCTTAAAGTTTTCGGAAACCTGTCCTTTACACCCTGTATATAGGGTGACTTTAAATTAGTTCTTGATACCAAAAGTGTGCATGTGCTCATGATAACAAACAACTTTCCCTGAGGAACCCATAGTCAAATCGCAAAAAAAAATTTTGACTCTTCATACTAATTTGGCCGCTCGGCTGATCGATTTGTATGAAGAGACCAAAATTTTTTTTGCGATTTGGCTATGGTTTCCTTAGGGAAAGTTGTTTGTTTTCATGAGCACATGCATAGCCTTTCGTATCAAGAACTAATTTAAACTCACCCTATATATTGTTGTTCAGTTAACATTTCACAGATATTTATGATATTGCATTGTAGACAGGCACATGGTTCTATGTAACGAATGTATTAAAACAAGTATAAACAACTTGCGCACAATTTAGTACTTACTTGCGCTGTGATTTTTTTATTTTTTGCTACTTTTGGCAGTAATTTTATAATAGTTGTTGTTTTTAACGCGTGTTGTATTGATGTAACTTTTAAGAGAAGCTCAAATATAATTATTGGCTTTTTGAAAGTAAAAATCAAAGACATATTTTATAAGGGAACATATATTATGTATGTAAGTGTTAAAGATCTCTAAAAATGTATTTACAGTAGTTTTAATGTGAAATGTATCGCTATTTACGTAATATAGAGTATTTTATTCATCTGTTTTGTTCCTTATAGGTTTTATGCATAAAAATGCATTTTTTAATATTTGTAAAATATTTTTTGGTAAAAGTATAATAAAAATGGTATTTTGTACCAGTTTAGTCGTTTTTGGTGCTGTTTTTTTCTGTATATGACACACTAGTATTTATTCTGTGGTAACTTTTTATTCAATAAAGCCTTATGGTGCCTAATATGTCTTATTATTTTTAACGCACAGTTAGATATTTTATTACCTTTGACACCACCACCACTGTTTTAAACTTTTTAACATTTTACGTTCCTTTATTTTTGAATTTTCGTAATGTAGGGCCATGTGCTTTTATATTTTTTATTGTTTTCCCTGGTTGAGTTGTTTTTCTTGTTTCAAACACCGTTTAGTTCACACTACACCACTTCCCTCCCTGCAAGAAGTCGTCTTTCTGGTTGTGCACCTTATAGATTTTGGAATACGTCTGTTTATTTTCAATAACTTGGAACTATAACATTTCATGGGAGGTGACTTCTTGTAGCTAAGCACTTATTACAAATATGCACTTAAAAAAATATTTGGAAGTTTTTTTTAAGAAAACATTTCATTGACCACTTAACAGTGAGTGTCAGTACAGTAATCACGCTATAGTATCTGAACGGATGGAGGTATATACAAACAAGACAACTATTTAGTAGATCAAAAGTCACAAGTGGTAGATACTTTTAGGAAACTAAACTCTTCCCAAGGAACCTAGACGATTAAGAGAAAAATTTTGACTATCCATGCATTCATATCCTTTATCTAATTTGCTGTGCCTCAACCTGGGCACCTGTCTTTACCCTTCTATAAAGTTAATATTTATGATACACATGTTGCTGCACCTTATTCAGTCGACCTATTTGCGAAGACAATATTTTTGCCTATATTCAAACATTTATTGTTCTGCGGCATCTGATAATAGTACTGGAAAGATGTTATTGCTTTTTATGAACAATTACCAAACAATTTGACCACGTGGAAAAATATTCCTGTTGGACAAATTAGTTTGAGTACTCAGTTTGATCACGTGGAAGAACTCATAATTTTTTATAAGTTCTTTGATTCATGAATTTGCCACTTCTAAAATGCGAAATGTTTTAGTTTGGAGTGTCCGTATGCACAAAATTACTGTCGAAAGCTCCTAGAAAGCAGTTCGAAAACTTATACATATGTTATTCTATCGAATAGGTACTGTATTTGTCTTTTTGTGTCACTATTCTACAGCACGTGGACCTCCTGGCTGACGCCGCTGCTGCTCGGCATCGCGGCCACCATCCTCTACAGATACTTGTTCGCGTAACCCGTTGTTACGCCTGATGACGTCACTGCAAGACTCATTACGTCACCAACGACTGCAACGCGCTCAGAGACTGCGTTTTTATTGAAGCATTTATCGTGTAGCGTGAAATTCGAAAGATTTCATGCTTTTCTAACTGACAAGTTTTATTTATTTATCAAATCGAATTGCTTAGTTGCTCTGCCTGCATTGTGCTACGTACGCTTCAGTGAAAAACACATTTTGCTCCTAGCGATGTGATGTATTCAACACATCTAGTAGACTAGCAATTTGTCACCATTTTATCCCGTAAATAGGCTCCGTTCGTACAGACAACTGCGACTGAGCTGAACAGTTTAGTCCGTACTTGACACCCATTCACACGGAATCGTACGTAGTTTTTGGTCAGAAGTTCACATACAACTGTAGTATCGGCTTAGTGCGAACACAAGTTCTCATATTATACTGCACTCTTAAGAATGAAGACCGCTAAATATACGGAAATTCCATATACTTACGGCCTTCTTTCTTATAAGTTATAAGAGCAGTGTCCATAAATATTTTGTCGTACGACAGGCTGTCGTCCGTGTGAATGATACTTAACTGTGAACAATTGTTTTAAGATATACATAATATGTTTAAGGTAATGGTTATATAATGTGGTTATTAAAAGGAAAAATAACTATTTATAAACAAATATTGCAATTTGCTATGCATTTTGCCCCATAAGTTTTACATATTGCACCTGAAACAATTCGTATTGCGTTGAACTGTAACTGTAAGAGATTAGATATAAGGAAGACATTATTTAAGCAATAATTAAATTTTATTTTATAACAATTCAATGTGGAATTTTACTGGCTTTTGCCTACAAGTTCTATAAATGTATTTTTCAATAAACATGTTAAGTACTTCATTTATAATATACAAAAGATTTAGGACTTACAAAGTATGAGAGAATGCCTATATTAATTTTATATTTTTGTTTTGGTACTTTTCGAGATAGATGCTGGATAGGTTCCAACCAGTGCACGGGTGCACGAAAACTATCAAGATTTTAACTCTATGTATATGCATCCTTCTTTCAATCTGTCGTTCTGAATTATCATGCTGTATATGTGTTACTGTAAAAGCCCGTATATTGGTAACTCTTAGGTTTTACCAGTAAATCTTAGGATTTACCAACATTTTAGGTAAGGTTAATTTGGACTTTTACCATTAAGATTTGGTAAATCTTAGAATTTACCGTAGTTCGGACTTTTACAGTAACATATGCACATTTTTACAAAGTTAGGAAATAACGAAATTGGAAATATCGAATTTCAAAGGTGGACTTAGGGAAGTTTGGTGCTTTTAAACTTTTATGAAGTAGAACATGTATAAACTTAAAAATCTATAACTGATGAATATGGCCGCTTAAAACATTTTTCCTGGTACAAATGAAAATAAATAAAAAATGTGCATTTGTCCAAGAACCTCAATAGCATACCAAGGTAGCACAAAACACAATGTATTTTTGATGTTGTTATAATCAGTTTTAACCGCTAAATACCTCCTATTTAATCTGGAAAATTAGTGGCACAGTATATGTAGTATCGGAATGTTTTTAAAATATGACAGTTATGAGCGTCCTGTCCTATCTTTTAGTTAATAAAGACAGTAATATTGTTATAGAAATTAAATTAAATAAAAGCCGTTTTCCATGGTATGTTTGTCTTACTATCAAATGTTTACGTTTTTTTGTGATACCCACTTTAGCCCAACCAAATATATTTTCCCAAAAATATGAGTTTCGTAAAGTTGACGGCTTTTACTATGTAATTTTTTCACATTGTTTTTTCTGAACTTGATTATAATTTTATGTTGTGTGTGATGGATGTGTGCGTTTATCGGCGCCTACAGATATTTTTTCAGAATTATCATCTGTAGACCTACAAGTTTGATACGATATTTTCGAAAATATAAAAATTCTAGAAAAACTAAACAACGCACCAGTACAGGACGCTCTAACTATAATTATGAAAATAAATATGGAAATAAAAATAATTATTATCTGACTGTAAGTGTTTGATTATTAACTAACACTAACTTGCTCTGGCCTTTTGCATTCCCTGCCTACCCTGTAAATGTAAAGCCCAAAATATTTTCTATCGGCCAAAACTTAGCATGCTACTCGCCTACTACATTTTGCCAATATACATATAAATTGGGCCTGGAAATAAACAGTTTTATTTGAGCTTTTATCCTATACACCCATTTGATTGTGTAATAAATATGAATAAACAATAGTTACACGCGGCGACAGATCAAGATCCACTCCCTATATAACTATAGGAAAGGGACGCCACACGCATTTCACTGATTCGCCGCGCTCAACTTTTATAAAATTTTAGAGTTAAAACCGAGTAGCTTGATGTTTCGCCGTGTGTACGATGTACGTGTGAAAACCCTGGGCCCTGAAAATGTCAATCTAATGCCTAAATGCCAGATGCCGAAAGGTTTTTTAAATATATGATTATGTAATAAATGCCTAGCTTTTACTTTTGAATAATTACAGATTCTTATTTCCCATTTGTTTTACTGTATTTTATATCTGAATAAGAAATAAACATGTTGTTAAATAAGTAACTCAAGTTTATTATTATTTTATTATTAACATACCTCACCTAAAACCTTCGAAGAAAGGCCCTAACCATCCCCTCGATATCAAACTCAAAATTCTTGAAAAACAGAGACTGAGAAGAGTCTGGCACCAATCTCGCCTTCCAGTGGATAAAACCAAGTTTAATCGAGCCGCCAAGGAACTTAAAAGACATGCTCAGAGATCTCGCTAACTCTGCCGTCAAATCAAACCTTCTGAATATGTCACCTACAGGCCAACGTGACCATTCACTCTGGAAAGCCATCTTCGATATCTTGATAACGAAGATATCTTGATCGATATCTTGATAAATCTCAACAGCAATATCCCCCAATCAAATCTCACTCATCCTGGGCAAGAACCGAACAGGAGAAAGCTAATGTTTTCGCAGCTCATCTCGCTGGCGTATTTAAACCAAATGATGGTGACGACGACGACCCCGAGATAGACAATGTCCTCTCATGGGGCTTTCAAATGTGACTCCCGATTAAGCCTACTTCTCCTAAGGAAATAGCTAGGGAAATAAGGTCCTTGGACCCAAAGAAAGCGCCTGGATTTGACCTGATAACGCCCAGAATACTAAAGGAACTACCAAGAAAAGCTATTACCTTCCTCGCTTGCTTCTTCAATGCCATCCTTAGGACAAGCTGCTTCCCTAGCCTTTGGAAGGTATCCCAGATTATCATGATCCACAAACAAGGTAAACCTGCGCACGAACCATCTTCTTACAGACCCATAAACTTAACGCCCGTCCTATCAAAACTTTGGGAGATAATTTTTCTGTCAAGACTACAGTCACACATGTCCGATTGTGAACTGATCCCATCCTACCAGTTCGGATTTCGTTAATCTCACTCGACAATCGAGCAGGTACACAGGGTCTACCATGCTATTGGACAGAGCTTCGAAAACAGAGAGTACTGCTCCGCAGCCTTTCTTGATGTGCACCAGGCCTTCGATCGTGTCTGGCACAAAGCACTTATGTAAAGTCAAAGAGAAACTTCCACACTCACTTTTCCCGATCATCAAGTCCTATCTCTCGGACAGGCTGTTCCTAGTCAAACTGGGAGACGTCCGATCTTCTTTACACGCTATAGAGGCCGGCGTCCCTCAAGGCTCAGTGCTCGGCCCTGTGCTCTACAACATATTCACCTCGGACCTACCCGGATGTATGTAACTGTTGCAACCTATGCTGATGACATTGCTTACCTGGCCTGTGACTCTGTCCCCTCAGCAGCTAGTAACAAACTCCAAAAAGTGTTGAACGCGACGAACAACTGGCACCGACGGTGGCGCATCCGCGCTAGTGCGCATAAATCCAACCACATCAGCTTCACCCTGAGAAAAGGTAACTGCCCACCTGTGAAACTTGGACAAGATGTCTTGCCACACACAGAAAACGTAAAATACCTTGGCTTCCTACTGGATAGACGCCACATGGAAGGAGCACGTCAAGCTAAAGCGTGACCAGATTATCTGCAAATTCAAATCCCTACACTGGCTAATGGGTCGTACGTAACTCGGTACTATCCGTACATAACAAACTCCTCATCTACAACTCTATACTAAAACCGATATGGACCTATGGCATCCAACTGTGGAGCGTGGCCAGCAACAGCCAAATAATGTGCCTCCAAAGAGCACAAAATGGCATTCTTCGGAACATTGTCAACTCTCCTTGGTTCACCCGGACCGAAGAAATCAACGATTACCTACAGGTGCCAACAGTAAAGGAAGAGGTGCTAAAACAAAAGAAAATATACTCAGAAAGACTGGCCGTCCACCCAAATCCATTGGCTGCTGACTTGCTGGAAGCTCTGGAGAGGCAACACGCCTCAAAAGCTCCACTGTCCTATAGAGTCGGATTGTAAGGAATGGGAAGCGGTGGCACTGGCTCCTACGCCCTTAACTCCAGGATCATACAAAGCAACTGCTTATGGTCAGAAAGACCGATTGCAGTTTAAAAAGGAAAAAAAAAAAAAAAAAAGTTTTTTATTTGTACTATTATAACAAAAATATAGTTTTAGATCTCTTTACTTATTACAACTAATTAATAAAGAATTCATATCTTATTATTACTAAAACTCTAAATTAAAACATATAAACGAAAACAGTCTTACTTAACCATAACAAGAAACGCAAATCTCAACTCCTTCAGACCTGGAATGAAAAAAAATAGGATTGTTAGTTTGATATGCCAAAAAGAAAAATGAAATTGTAAGTAGTTTTTCTTTTTTTAATAAAAATAAAGGCATTTATTTTCTTTTATCTGCAAAGACACTTCTTGTACCCTATTGTTTAGTGGGTCATTTCACACACAGAAATTATGCACAATGAAACCCCCAATACAAAAGGTATGTTGTAATATAAGAATGAAGTCTGTGTCTTTTATGGCATAGGAGCTCTCAAAAAGGTGGACTAATTTGAATGCAATTTTTTCACATGAAAGCAGTTTTCATTGTTGTAGGCCTTAGCTAAGTTTGGTGAAAATCAGTTCAGTGCTAAATACACGGAACCGATTAAGAATGAAGTGTGTCTTTTATGGCATAGGAGCTCTGAAACAGGTGGACTAATTTGAATGCAATTTTTTTTACATGAAAGCAGTTTTCATTGTGGTGGACCTTAGCTAAGTTTGGTGAAAATCGGTTCAGTGTATTTAGAGTTATTTTAGTTTAGTAGGCCTTTTTTTTAGCTACACAAAACTTACTTCATATGATTTTATAACAACTTACCCAATGAGAGAGCAACGCGAGCAAAACTGCAGTTGGCAACGGCTGCAAAAATGCTGACATGAAGAACACAACGCAGTCTCACAGTATGCACACGAAGACTCCACAGTGGTAACGCTACAGTTGCAATGTGCTGAAATATTCTTACTTGGAACCTGAAAAGAAAAAGAGGTGTCCATATGTAGATGTTTACACCCAGGTGAACTAAGGTGAGCTGCAGGAAAAAAATTACCTACTCATAAGGCAAGAAGGGTTTGTTTACTGTCAAAAGTTTTTGAAAAGATTATCCATGAAAAACTAATGTGTTTTTTTAATAAACATGGCATAATTAAGGAAAACCAATATGGCTTCCAAAAAGGCAAATCAACCACTCTTGCGACATTTACTTTAGTAAAAGAAATTTTGCAGAGTCTAAATAATAAATCGTACACTACAGTATTATACTTTGATATGTCCAAAGCCTTCGACTTCGTGTCGCATGATCTACTTCTATCAAAACTAGAATATAATGGTATAAGAGGCCCTGCTTTAGATTGGCTCAGGTCCTACTTGTATAATAGATCACAATGTGTTGAAATACAGAAGTTGAACAAAAAGAGTGAAACTCTCTCATTTCGCTCAGAGTTTAGAAAAAACAGTGTTGGCGTCCCTCAGGGCAGCATACTAGGCCCACTTTTGTTTTTAATTTATATTAATGATCTACCAGAAGTAACGAATCATAAGAGCATTCTGTTCGCAGATGATATTTCGGTAGTTGTGGCTTCAAATAAAAATATGACATTGAATCAACATATAGATGACATAAATAATGCCTTGAATTCTATAATTTTATGGTTACGTAATAATAAACTGACAATTATTTTTAGGCATTACCATGGACCAAAAACTGAACTGGAAAGACCAAATTGACATAATATGTACCAAATTAAACAGATTTATCTTTCCTTTATATAAATTAACAAAAGTGGCTTCAAGAAATACGGCTATGGTTGCCTACTATGCGTACATAGAGTCTGTACTTAGGTATGGTCTTATAGTATGGGGGAATAGCACAGACGTAGGAAAAGTTTTTGTGTCACAAAAAAAGTGCATACGTGCGATATGTGGTGTTGCCCCTGACGTGTCGTGCAAACCACTTTTTAGAGATTTATGTATTCTCCCTCTACCATGCTTATACATCCTCGAAGCAGCCAAATTTGTTAAACTGCACCAGGCCAATTATTACGTTGAAGCGAAAGACTCAGTCACTAGGAGTAGAAGGTACCCGGAAAGATTAGTCCATGAAGAAGTTCCCAAGAGCACAAGGTATCAAAAAAACTGTTTCTCGATGTGCAAGATTATTTATAATCAGATTCCACAATTTATTAAGGAACTGCCATTTAATAGATTTAAAGTAGAACTAAACAGATGGCTTCTGCGAAATACATTCTACTCAGTTAAGGAATTTCTGGACTACAAATGCACAACATAGATATCTTCAATATGAATTTTTTAATGTTTTACTTTAATTTTCAATTGTAATTTGAAATGTTTTGCATGCTATAATATCATAGCTGAGCTTGGCGATTCTTCTAAAATGTTTTATGACCAGTATTATGTACCCAGCTCAATGGCAAATAAATATATTCTGATTCTAAAAAATCAGACACTGTTATCCAGCCCAAAACTAGGATTAAATGTATTATGGAAACCAGAGATTAATATACACTGACTGACTCGTTGGCTCAGTGGTTAGCGATCCTGACTACTGATCCGAGAGTTGTGGGTTCGATTCCTACCCAGGGCAAACATTTCTGTGATGAGCAAATTTGTTTGCTCTGTGTCTGGGTGTATTATATCTATACATGTATGTATTTAAATGTTTATGTGTATGTATATCAGTCTCTGGTTCCCATAGAACAGGGAATTGTAGTTTAGGGCCAGATGACCAGGTGTGATTTGTCCCAGATATTATTATTACATACATATATTATAGATAGATAAATAAGACACAAAGCAAACAAGCCCTACATACGACCGAGGGTGATGCTAAGTGCAACACCAGGCAACCACCGCCTATAACTTGTGGATAGGACCGTTAAATTGTGCCACATGATAAGAAAGAGAGAGCAAGCAAGCAGCTCATAACAATCAGATCAGGATGGAGGCCTAGATCACTGTCATATACTTATAGATAAATCAAAAGCTTTTTTTTTTAAAGAAACTATAGGATTCTTAAGTCTTGAGGAAAGTTGTTCAGTTCAATTTATCAAAATCCTACATTAAATAGTGTCAGTATCCTTAAAGCACCCTGTTTTGTCTTATAAGTGTCCATATATTGCATACACTCTTTATGTTGGGCTGGCAGTGATGCCCAAAATGGGTGCAATGGTTCCCTGGTTGCTGAAAACAGGGTGCCCCAACCTATACACATTTTATATCAAGTCCATACAGGGTGGCTTTTTCTTTTGATTGATCCAAGAGAATTAAAAAAAAAGTAGCCAGCCCTCTTAACTGCACTCCAACCCAATAACTCACAACACCCGACAAACATATTACTTCCTGAAAATTTGTGGCACTGCTGCTTGCTGTTATCCTGCTTGCTCCTACCTAAGGATATCTTCTGACCTAGAAGTATCTTCCTAACATGCACATAGTATGAACATCTTCAACTTAGGTATGTGTGAGGGGTCTGATATAATATACACTCGACTTCAAAAAAATCGCACCTTTTAAGAAATCTATTTTAAACATCTTTCAATCGTATTTTTATTATGAAATATTGGTAATGTTCGGTATCATTTGAAAGGTAAGGAAACAGAGAATGCAAAAACAATAATTCATTCAATGTTTTTTATTGGAACTGAGAAAAATTTACAAAACAATAAAAATCCTTAAAAAACCCAAATGAAATCTGATTAATTTTTCAAAACAAAGTTGCTTAAAACTAACCTAAAACCTAGTGTTACCCCCCCTAGCCCTAATGACGTCTTCCATGCGCTCCCTCATGGATCGCACCAACTTTAGGACCTCTTCTTGAGGGATTCTGTCCCATTCCTCAATAACGGCGTCTTGGAGCTCCTGAAGAGTCGCGGGAGCGGGATCACGGGATCTAACCTTGCGTTTCAGCTGGTCCCAGAGGTGCTCTATCGGGTTCAGATCTGGACTTCTCGCTGGCCACTGCATGACAGGGATCCCAACCTCTTGAAGGTAGCCCTGCACAATTCCAGCAGTGTGCGCGCGAGCGATATCGTGCATTAATGTGAACCCGTCGCCAATAAATCCAGCATAGGGGACCACATGTTCTTCCAGGATCTCTGTGATGTACCGGTGAGCAGTCATCGACCCTTGCCCGCGAGCACCGCCGGCCCGAGAGACGCAAGAAAGTTCAGTTTTGCCGTCGGCAGATATGCCGCCCCAGAACATGCAGGAACCGCCCCCGTATTCTACCGTCTCTTGGATGCAGGCTTGGGCAAAACGTTCCCATTGTCTTCTGTATACTCTTTTGCGTCTATCGTTGCAGAAAAGGCACACTCTCGTTTCGTCTGAGAAGAGAACAGCTCTCCATTGGTCCAGGGTCCAATTGACGTGGGCGCGAGCAAATTGCAGGCGTGCTCGCCGATGCGCTGCGGTTAATTTTGGACCCGTGGCAGGTCTTCTAGCCACAATATTTCTCTCCTTTAGTCTTCTTCTAACTGTAGAGACACTCACGGCCCTTCTACGAACTGCTTGAAGCTGCTGTTGCAACTCAACAGCATTAGAGAACCGATTTCTCAAAGACTTCGATACGACGAATCGGTCATCTCTCGCAGAAGTGCAGCGATTTCTACCAGACCCACGCCTTCGGACAAAGCCACCGGTCTGCAGGAACCGCTGGTACACTCTTCGAACAGAAAAGCGACTCAAGTGCAATTGCCGAGCGACACCACACTGACGTAGTCCTGATTGCAGTAGTGCGATAACTTGGGCGGCTTCAGCAGCATACAAATATCTTTCATCAGGACGTTTTTCTGATGAAAGATATTCTTCTGTGTCTTCTTCGACTGTTGGTAGCAAATTTATCCCCCGATAAGCTGTATCGACCCTTTTATACCCAAAAAACAAAACAATACAAACAAAATTTGAAGAGGAGAATCAGTTCCATTGTCATTCACGTCACTGTGAAGTGTCAAGCTTTTTCTTTAATCAAATGAAATGGATATTTTTTTAAAGAGTTTTTATAGGACTCTCAAATGATACCAATATTGCTACGAATAACTGCTTGTCTTAAGGATTAACAGTGCTTGAAGCCTATTTTTACGGACGTGCGATTTTTTTGAAGCCGAGTGTATAATTTTAAATCAATAAGAAGGGAAATTGAATATTATACCTCTGATCCTGATTGCTCTAGTGTACAATTCTTTCCTAAAACAAGCTGTTTCATGTTGTCTTTTTTGGCCAACACTGTGTCTGATGGTTCACATTGTATTCCCTGTACCGTAGCTTTTTTGGCGCCTTTGAAAAGTAACTCCAAAGTTTTCTCTGGAAGTGAATAGATAAGGATTTGCTTTGTGCAGATTAGTACAATACAAATTTAATCGGCGACTTACCGTAAACTTTTTGTAACCTGTCTTTGTTGTTGTTGAACTGTTTCGGACCGACATGGATTTTGCTTTGCTGAACAAAATCATCAACGAACGGATTCGCTCTTTTAGCCATTTTTGGATTATATTTGATAATTGATATCGTCTTTGTTTTTAATAGAAGCACAGAAAACTTCTTTGGATATCGTATTTATTTACTTTACTTATAGGTACTTTTTATGTAATAAAAAGTCGTTTAGAAGGGGGAAATTCACTTCGTTCCAAAATAATCAAATTGTTTCAAGTGCACAATCAGCACATGAAATATTGTCTAGAAATAGATTTACTTTTTGTTTTATAAATATCGTCACAGAAATATGAAATCCATTATCTATGTATTAGCTTGTGAATTTGATTGAATGTCTTTAATATAGGAATATTTTTTTCTTATAATTTTCTAATCGGCACCCACGTATTTACATTAGAGCTTTAGTAGCGGATCAGTACGAGCTGAGCACACGCGGAAGCTTGGTAGCCTAAATTTGGACAAACTTATTGACAGTTGACATTTAGGATACCCACATTTAGCAGCCTAAATCCACTAAGAAAAACTACTAGAAATATTACAAACTACAACAACGGAATAGCAAAGATACATAATTATCTTTTGGAGCAGGAAAAAATACTTATCTGTCCAGTGCTTAAGGCTTCAGAACGTGCATGTACTAAGCATGTTAATGTTTAGTTTTAACCTTTCCCATACCGTAGTTCCGAACTGTCAAACACCGTTGAAACCCGGGGGTTTTCGCAGCTCGAAATCGCTCTGACCCGATATCGCGTCGGCGGGAGCTAGAGGTACGAATTGTGCCTACTTATGTCCTCATACAGGTGATCATTATTTCCTTGTTGCACAATGACCCATCAGTATGTAGGTAATGCTTCAGTAAAAAATATGGAATAAAAAACTACTTTTCTAGTTTTTTTGGGCTCTATTAGTGTAAGACAATCAATTCCCATTAAAATCTCAAGTTTGATTGTTTGATTTTTTTACCATGAAAATTCAAATTCCATTGAAATTGCAGTAAAATATTTCAAGGTCTTCATTATCTATAACGTAAACGTAATTTGGTTTCATAAATACTATTTGGAACATATTCCCTTACAAAATACAAAAAAAGAAAGACAAAATATAAACATGCTCTATGTGAGTTACGGCGCCAAAATGGCGGCCACTGTTGCTTCATACATTTAGATGCTTATTTTGAAGCTCGTTTTCTAGGAATTCCAGTGTTATTTTACGTGTATTTCATCAAAATTATGCCTGTCATGTAATATTTTATTAGTAAAAGTAATTTTATTTACAGTTTATTTGATATTTTACACAAAATGTCACTGTAAACAGTCACAACCCAACGCGCTCGAAAGATTTTCGCCGCTGACTTCAGTGTTATTTTTTTGCAAATCTGGACCAATCCGTGAACATTGCTAAGCACCAATAGAAAGCCTGTTTTATCCTCCACTCATTCGAACTTCACTCTAATAAAAATATACCATACATACAACCACAATATTGAAAAAACTGGAACACTATCTTATGACTCGATATCGCGCCGTCGTCTATGCAGAGGAGAAATATTGGAGGACGCGATATCGCGACTTCGGTACTCCAAAGGTTAATAGAAATCAATAGTAGAAATCATTCAACATATTTTGGCTACACTGATACTGTCATGTCAGCCAACAGGGCACCTTCGATCGATGGATTTCTGTCAACAAAATTTATTAAAATATATCCGAAATTCCAGCTAAGTGCTTTCTAATATCCCAATTAGATTATTTACTAATCATTCGCGAACGAATCTGAAATACTAGTGCTGAGCCAGAAGGTTGAAGTGAGTGTAAAAGCGCAGTGAAAGTTGTCGGTGCTCCATCGATGCTTGCCGTTGTCTGAGGAGCATATGCTGAGGAAAACCATTGATGTTACGTAAGGCGTGTTAGCGGCATGTCGTGGCAGCAGCGGCCGGGCAGCGCGGCGCCTTCGGAGCGCCCGCAGTACCCGCCACATGCCCAGGTTAGCACCCCCAGCTAACTATGACGTGGACTTGTTTCTCTACTTCGTATTGTCATGTCATATGATTTATAAACACAGTTGTTGTTGCTATCATTTATTTAGTTCAAATAGAACATTATCCAACTTGACTATATAGATTCTAGGAATGTGGAATTATTTTTGCATATTATTATATTCATCTGATTGGACACATATTTGGCTGATTGACAATTTGCTCTGTCTGTGTGGCACCAAATTCAAAATTAAAATCTAAATAAGATTCAGGTGGCAGTACTTATGTATGAATACAGCCAACTTTTTTCTTGACCGAGGATTGCATTGTCATTCAAATAACAAACTAATTAGTATGCTAGTAGATTCTATTATTGCATTACATCGGCGCTTACAAAATAGCAGAAAAATTGAGCAACTCAAGCTATTTACGTGTTAATACTTATCGTAATATCTCTATTTTTTTAGTGTTGCAATCTGCCTGATATGATTGAGCTGTGATTAATAATAAATCACAGACAAAATAAAAGTGAATGGTAGTATAATTCCAATCACTTTCTTTCTCAAAATCAGATCAGACTTATATAAGACTAGCTTCCACCCGCGACTTTGTCCGCATGGACTTCAGAATTGTGTCTAGAAAGAAAGAAAATGTTAAGATATCGCCATCTAGTGACAAAGTGGAAATTTTGAGTTTTTAAGCATTCCTACGGGAACCCTTAAGTTTTCCGGGATAAAAAGTATCCTATGTGTTAGCCGAGTGCTTTATCTATCTACCTACCAAATTTCATCCAAAATACAAACATCTTCTTCTTATTGAGTCGATAACAATCCTAACTAAATCGTGCTGGCCCAGAACAAACATCCATACTTTCGCATTTATAATATTAGTGAGAAGTGAGATAAACATGTTATCTTTTTACCTACCTGCTTTAGCAGAAGCTAATGTTTTTTGTATTTATGTTTGTGTGTATGCATGTAGGTCCATTTCATTGTTAGTCTGCCTGCTTGATTACATGATTAATATTAGTTTTTTTTAATCAGTGGGTTTTAAAAGTCATGTAAAAAAGTCAAAACCACTTTTTTCTTGACTAACTACTATCAGATTCTAGGTTAAGGACCCCTTCTTGGGTATAGGCCTAACCTAACTTAACCTTAACCTAGAAAATAAAGAAACAAAAACTAACCAAAGTAACAAGTAACACAATTTTTTTATTAAACTTTAAATAACAAAACTAACCAAATTCTTTACTTAAATTTCAATGTTTATAAGTTGGGGAAATAAAGAGGCTTAAATAAATAAATAAACTACTATCAGAAATTTTTGCTATTACAATAGACACTTCCACTTTTTACTCATATGTAAATTTTATTACAGCCCTATGACAACCAGCAGACCATGTACCCGAACTACCAACAAGGGGCCCCACCGCAAGGGAACCCGCAACAGCAGTACTGGCAAAACCCTCAGCAGCAGCAATATGGGCAACAATACAACCAAGTCTACCAACAAGATTATAGGAACACCAACGCCAATCAGTTCTACCAACAACAACAACCCCAGTACAACCAGAACTATAGTAACCAGGTGTACACTAATCAACAGGGTTTCTATCAAAACCAACCAGCTCAGAAACAGCCTGATGGCTGGGAGGATAACTGGGGAGATTGGGGCTGGGACGAGTCTACAAAGCAGCAACAGCAGCTATCTCAAAATATAGCAAAGAATGTGCCCCCTACAAATGTTACAGCACAGCAGCAGGTGGTCAATAATGCCAATGTTATTGAGGAGAGTTTTGGCTCTAATGACACTTGGAATTGGTCTATGGATGATAGGAGAGATGCGAATGAACCAGCACCTGTTGCTCAACAGGAGTTTCCAAGACCAATAGAGAATGTTCCAGTAAAGAATGAAGTAGTAAATTCACTTAAAAAAGCAAATGAACCGGCTATTCTAAATCCGACTGAGGAAGTTAAAACTTTAAGTGACACAGATGCGGTCAAAGAAAGGCTACCAAATTTAGCTTTAGGAAAGAGATTCCATCTAGATAACCTTACACCTCAATGGTCTATTGAATCCCAAATGTCTCAGGAGTCTAGTGATGGACCCCACACTCAATCAGAAGGGACATACAGAAGTGAAAATCAGTCTAGGAATTCAAATAAAAGTAGCCCTGGTATAAATACTGACAACTCAAACTTTTGCTATCCACAACCAAGTATGGATGAGTATCCTGCAAGTTCCCATTCTAATGAGTGGTCAAGGCAGTCTATAGATGAGTCAACTCTAGCAGACAATGTTAAAGGTGGCAGCAGAAGGGAGAGTCATGATGAAATATCTAATTCTTTACAGGAAATGAGCATATCAAACAGGGAGGTCCCTGCTCCTGATGCCAAACTAGCAAATTTGCAGGAGAACTTCCCAATAAGGCCTCCATCTGGGTCTCCAGCACAATTTGTTTCTCAAGTTTCTACAGTTATGCCACCACAACCGAAATCATCAGTCAACTCCGTATCTGCTACTCCACCATTAAGTCAGTCATCATCAAGTCACTTCCCAACACCTGCATCATCTACAGGCACATTGTTACCTCCACCTAACTTCCCAACATCATCTTCATCTTCAGGAACAAATCCTTTCAAGCAGTCTGGGCCATTTTCACATAAAAAGCCTTCAGCAAGTCCATCTCTACAGTCATACCCTACACCGTTATCTAGTACAAACTTGACATCTCCAGCCACTGTTAATAAATTTTTACAAAATAGAGCTCCGGTCGGGTTTGGTGCTAACCTCGAGACTACACCCGATAATTCTGAAAGGCCGGATCAACCACATCTGTCAGCTTTCAGACCAATGCCAGTAGCCCATCAAGTGCCTGAAAACATGGAAATTGCCCCCCAAAATGACAGGAATGAATATATGCAGACAGCACATCTGTCTACCGAGGATTTCGGTGAAAATACCGATTTCAGTCAGGCTATTCCACCGCCTGGACTTCGAAGAATGGTTGTTGGACAACCAGAATCTGAATATGAACAATCGTCAAATATTGGTGGTGATGAACCTCCACCTGGGCTAGCTAGAATGGTGCCTGGACAGCAGACAGAAGCAGACAATAACTACATTCAGCCTAATGACAATTACATGGATCGTCAAATTGATGGGCAGCCCACTGAAAGTGTGGGAAGTGCTCGGCCATATCGACAGGCGGATGGGCAAACAACACCCGACAATTATTCCCAGCCTCCTACTGGAAGGAGTCAGGAGAGACGATCTATAGGTGGTATGGACAGAATGGTGCCTGGCGAATCTAGTAACATAGAATTCAGTCAGTATTCTGGACCTAATTATGGTGGAAATGATCAGAGGGTAGTGATGGGTGTTGACCATGACTATCCGAGAGCTGATGCTGGACCCACTGATATAAGAGAACAGAACATGGATGGTTCTGATTACTCAGAGCAAGCTTCAAGGAATTCCTCTAGAAACGTGATTGGCGCAAGAGATGTCAACGATGTTTCGCAAGATATTCCCCCGCCAGTGGATGAGCAAAGAGAAGTTATTATGGAAGGGGAGAATCTTCAAGATTTGAGTATTATATCTTCAGCTGAGTTGACTTTCTCAAGAGAACATGCTCTGGACGGAGCTGATATGACAGCGACTGATGCCGGCACAGACCGTAGGACTGACTTATCGGATTCTGTAGAACATGGTGCAAGTGGATCTAGAAGACAATCACTTACGCGAGTCCATACTTCAGGGGAAGAATCCGACAGGGATAGAGCATTCAAAGCTTCTCCTAGGAGAGACAGAGACAAACATAAGTCCACAAGGGATCGCGATAGAGACCGTGATAAGGACAGAGATAGATATAGGGACAAAGAAGGAAGGTATTCTCGAGGAGATAGAAAGTATAGAGATGAAAGAGACGCCGGCAGGGAAGAGCGTCGTCCAGAGAAAGATAGAAGGGACAGAGGTGACAGGGACAGAGATAGAGATCGTGATAGGCGGGAAAGAGATGAAAGTCCGGATACGCGCCGACACAGGCGCAGCACCAGAAGCCATAGATATGAGACAGAAGATACAGACTATTACAGCGACAGAGAAAGAGAGCGCAGGTGAGTTGAGTGTCGTCTATACTTTTGTCCATACTATAGTGTGAGTACACCTTGAATAACCTTCAACAGCAGGTTAATACAAATCTAACTAAAATAACCAGCTTAGGTTTACGCTTCATGGCAATTTATTTTAAGAACATATTGTGCGGTAAGAAGTGCTTAAAACATGATCCTCCACCTAAAGCAAATTTTTATATTTCAGGCGTTACAGAGAAGGCTCGTACACTTCAAAACCACCCCGGCCAGACGACAAGAGTCGTCGCCACGACGACCGAAACCGCTCGAGGCGTTACAACACGATAGAGCGGGACGGAAGACAGTACGACGACGAAAGAGATGGTGCTAGCCGCAGCGGACGCCGCGAGAAGTACAAATATAGGGACATCGATCCTACGAGGAAGTACGGCAACTTGCGACTGGAGAGGGAAGAGGAAGAAAGGAGGAGAGGTATGCGATATTTTTGATTTCGAAACTTATCATGCGATATCGTATTTATCATAGACAGAGAAAGAAATCCTTGCCTTCCATCTGTGGTATTAATGTAGCTGGTCAATTGCTACGAAATTAATTGCTTTAGTAATGTATGATATTGAAAAGAATAGATTTTATGTCGTTCTTTGAATAAAGTCATAAAAAATTTTCATTGATTTAATCTTTCGCGATATTAACGAAATACACTACGATATCGCGGGATAATTGTACTATTGTTGACATTGTTTATGTGCATTTTACACAGTACTTTAAGAAAAATGAAGCATTCTTCTCACCGTCACCTCTACACTTCTTCAGGCTGAAAATATACATCTTCTACACTTAAGTCTATAAATATGACCCACAGACTGACAGCCAAAACATTTTTATTGCAGTTGTGACATTCTTGGGCGATGCCAAAACTAAAAATTGTGAAACAAAAGGTACATTGTTTTCCGTTGAGTGTGTCATGCAGTGTACATTGAAGCACATTCCACATGTAATATATTGCATGCCACACGTGTTTGGAGTTTTTCAATCGCTTTGCAAGTAAATATCGAACCTTTAAGATATAAGAGGTTTCAGGGGTCATCCTATAAAGAAAATGGCAGTCGGTTGTAAAATCATGTGATGAGTTTAAATCCTGTATCTGTTTTATTCTTATTCTTATCTGTTCGTTCTCCTGAATTTTATGAATTAGATAATAAATGAATCATATACCCAAGTATAGGACATTCTTCACAGATCAGTATGTTTTACTTTATCGCCCGATTAAATCGCATCCTAAGATCTTACAACCGACCATTAACAAATTAAGACAATGTCTAGTTTTGAAGTCTACTTGTCTGCACAAAATGCAATTTTTTTCGCCCTATCACTAGCAGCAAGCAGAGATATCTTGTAAGACTGTGACACAAACCACTCAAATACGCATACAAGACGCCTACATGCTGCCGCATACTGTACCGCATACCAATAGCGTGCGCGCGGCCGAAGCTTCATCACGACTCGCCGCACCGCTGAGCCACTATTCAGTAAGAGTGCGTTACATAAGTAGGTTCTGACAGCAATCGTTCTGTATGTTCCCTTTCACACTCAGGGGATAATAGACAATTCTGTTTTCAGAGCGAATGCATATGATTGGAATGCACTCTTTGTCGTTAGTATTCGGTACATACATGAGCTTTTGCTGTTCTAGCGAGAGTGAACTTTATGAAAATGATAGAGCGAAATAAAAATGCGATGCGTGCAAATAAGTGGAATTCAACTCTTAAATATATTTATTTACTAGCTTCCGCCCGCAACTTTGTCTGCGTGGACTTCAGAATTGGATTCACAGAGAAATAAAATGTTAAAGCAGCGCCATCTAGTGACAAAGTAAAAATTTCAGTTTTTAGCGATTCCTTCGGAAAGTTTTCCGGGATAAAAAGTGCTCTATTTCGTTCAGTAGTTTCAGCCTAAAAGTGGAACAAACTAACAATATAACAATCGCTTACCATCAGGTGATCCGTCTGCTCGTTTGCCACCTATCCATCACATAAAAAAAAACAAACGAACATCTGTACTTTCGCATTTATAATATTAGTAAGATAGTAAGATTTTTCCTTGGCATCATCATCACTTACCAACACAACAGGTGACGTAATGCCAAGCCTCACCAGTTGCGGATGAAAAAAAAAAGGTTGATTTTCCTCTACTGCAGCAGAACATTTTTAAAACATAGATATTTGCCACCTATCACATAAAAAAACCTTTATGTATTAGAATATCGATAATCGATATCCAGTCATATTAAAACGATATATTCTACATTGTTTTTAGGGTTCCGTAGCCAAATGGCAAAAAACGGAACCCTTATGGATTCGTCATGTCTGTCTGTCTGTCTGTCCGTATGTCACAGCCACTTTTTTTCCGAAACTATAAGAACTATACTGTTGAAACTTGGTAAGTAGATGTATTTTGTGAACCGCATTAAGATTTTCACACAAAAATAGAAAAAAAACAATAAATTTTGGGGGCTCCCCATACTTAGAACTGAAACTCAAAAATTTTTTTTTCATCAAACCCATACGTGTGGGGTATCTATGGATAGGTCTTCAAAAATGATATTGAGGTTTTTAATATCATTTTCTTCTAAACTGAATAGTTTGTGCGAGAGACACTTCCAAAGTTGTAAAATGTGTGTCCCCCCCCCCCCCCCGTAACTTCTAAAATAAGAGAATGATAAAACTAAAAAAAATATATGATGTACATTACCATGCAAACTTCCACCGAAAATTGGTTTGAACGATATCTAGTAAGTAGTTTTTTTTAATACGTCATAAATCGTAAACCGCAATTTACCTTTCATTCAAGTTACAACGAACTACAAAAACTTTTATATTATGTTACTTGCTGCTACGGAACCCTTCATGGGCGAGTCCGACTCGCACTTGGCTGCTTTTTTTTAAGGTATAGTTTTAAAATTGTTGGCTTGTTTAAATTTTAACAGATTTTTCAGGATTCTTTATGCCTTCTTTGTTCTAAAAATACCTGTTAAACATCAAAAAATGCCTGTTAAGCATCAAAAAATAAACATTACATTTACAATCACATTTAAAGTTAATAATATGCATGTATGCAAGGTGAACGACACACATACCTACATTACTTAATTCCATTGTGTTTATTTTATTTTAACAATGCAATATCACAAGATTTTGAGTTTTTGAAGTAGGTACGGTTCTTGAATTTATTCTGATGTATATTCTGATGTGTATTCTTATATGATCTTGTATTTGTATTTGGTTAGTTCCCACGACATCATATTTCCATTTCGAACAGATAAAAATATCACTCTTATCTGGTTTGATAACTCTGTTTTGTTGTTGTTATAAACCTGCAATAATATTATAATATTTGATCTGTTTACACAGATTTTTATTATCTACTTATAAAATGAAGGAAATAAACTTCGATATCTAAAGAATAAATAAACTCACCAAAGAAGAGGATGAAATCCCTCTTTTAGACAATTCCTTTTCTCAGAATACAAAAACCAAAAACATATACGTAATATAGTCAATTCACGTCCTTTCTACTAACCTATACCGGATGATTATAAAATGTCTGGCAATATTTTAACTGTGGCTTCTACTCATCAAACTGAAGAACTTTCCCCAAGAAAGTCATGGTCAAAAAGCAAAAATATTTTTGGACTTCCCATACAAAATTCATCAACCAGCTGACTGATTTGTATGAAGAGTCAAAAAATTGTTTGCTTTTTAAGTATGAGTTTCTTGGAGAAAGTTGTTTAGTTTGATGAGTAGAAGCCACAGTTAAAATATTGCCAGACATTTTTTTATCAGCCTGTATAAATATTAGTATCCAATTTTAATTTGGAGACCAAGCAAGACCAACCTAATGCGCCTCGCACGCATATTATTACATCCCAAAAACATTGCCCTCCGCTAGGGCAGGCGGGTAGAAGGGACGCCTTTCAAGAGACATTGGTGTCATAGACACAAGCGTAACCGGATATACACTATCCAAATAGACTGGTTTAACCGGGTTACTTCCAATGTCGGTCTTGGTCTACATATGCGCGAACTTGCTTTTGCTTTAAATTAGAACAACCAAATAATCTTTGATGCAGGCGAGGCATACTCCTCTCCGTCCCGGCCAGGGTCGCGCGAAGCCGCCGGGGAGGTGGAAGACCCTCGTCGAAGAGAAAGAGACCGCCGTCACGGAAGACAGGATCCCTACTATGATGGTTAGTATCTTTAAGATAACATAAGTTAACATAGTATGTAGCAAAATCTATGTTATAGACACCTATGCTATGGTCATAAGGTTTCCGCAAGGACCACTTTTTTGCTGGTTATTCGTTTACAACCCATATCGTCCCCACTGCAGGGGCACGGGTCTCTTCTCATACCTCGAGAAGGTTATATAGGCCATACTCCACACACGGGGGCTAAGTCCGGATTGGTTGTAGTTTTAGCCAGTATGTCAGTAGGATAAGAGCGCTTTCAATCAATTCTTTATTAGGCTAAGCACGCACTGCGACGCAAATTCGTTACAAATCGTCAACTAAATACAAACTCATCACGTACTCTACACAAGTAACTTTAAATGAAGAGTCCCATACAAAAGTAAATTTAGTAAAAAATAAAACTAAGGGATGCCTTTTTTGCATCGGATTAATGACCTCAGCTCTGTGACTTATATTTATCGTGATAAAATACGAGTATTTGACCAAACATTATACAGATGAGATGCGTGACTTAGTAAAATCTGTAACACCGTAAAACGGTAAAATACGGAACGTGCGATATTATATCGCATACGCAATTTGCGAACCGTGAAGTACTTTTATTTCATAACATGGAGGTATTACTAATTAATTCTTTATCAATGGTTTGAGCGTTAGTTAAATAAGAAACATTTTTGTTTTAGAACTTTTTCGGAATCATAGGACCGACTGAAAGTGCTACAATGTTTTCTTTTACGAAGATGTCGCCTAAAGCAGGTTCAAAAGATATAGTAACTCTAATGTTTGTGGCGCAGAGCATGACTGAAGTTTCGCGGAGTAGACCTCCCTACAGACTGCCCTTAGGTCGTTATTAGCATATTTCGCAGATGATAAGAGTGGTTTAAAAAGTAGTATACATGTATGACGCTGTGTAAAAAAAAAACTAAAACAAAACTAGTTGACGGAGTTTCTTTTTACGGTAATACCCGACAACAATTTTTCAGTACAGTACCTAACCTAGGGGCCATCCATGAATTACGTCATACGAATTTCATGACTTTTTGCAAAGCGGCTAGCTCGTTTGTAAAATGGCTAAATTTACAATTTGACTGCATCCTATTATAGTTATCGTTTGAAAAACCAAAGCTTCTAAATAAAATTAAAATTTAAATCGTCAGGCTTCGGCGGCTACACCGACGCTTACGCACTGCAACGTCAGCAGTACCAGTACTACGAGCACCTGCGCCTGACCGACCCGGCGGCGTACCTGGTGGTGTACAAACAGCTGATGGCGGGCCACGCGCCGCCCGTGCCGCCGCATTACAGGGCGCATCTGCATAAGCCGCACGCTATCTACCCGGAAGGTAAGCGCGTTACGTTTCAGACCGCAGGAATGGTAGTATGGAGAGTCACATGTTTTGTTGTTTGTAAAAAGTTGCTTTGAAGGTGTTCAATTTAGTATGGAGATTCTTTGTTTTTGTTAAAAAAAATTGCTTCCAATTTTTTCAGTTTTATGAGTAGCATCTAGTTTGCTGCTTGTCGGCGAAGACATATATTGAGGCACATTGAGGTGAAGATCGCGGGAAGCCGCTGGATGCGAGCAGCGCGAGACCGGTCGGCGTGAAAATACTTGGGGGAGGTCTTTGTTCAGCAGTGGACGTCATTTGGCTGATGATGATGATGATGATAAATTGAGGCAACTATCTCAATCATAAGCTTATCAGCTTCATAGAAAATTGCACAGTGTGCGCAAAATTTTATTTTTGACCGTAAACTCGTGGTCTGACTATAAATGAACGTTTATCAAGAATAAGTATGGTCACTCATCATCTTCCTGCCCTGTTCAATCATTTGGGGTCGGCGCAACGTGTCGTCTTCTTATATTCTCCTCTTGTTGTCATCTCAGTGCTCACTCCTTTCATATCCATATCATCCTTCCCACTATCCAGCCATCTCTTCTTCATTCTTTTCCAGAATAAGTATAGCTACTTAAAGTTTCAATGTTTGCTATAGGTTACGGTTCGCTGGGATATGACGCTCGTCCCGAGGAGCGGGGTAGCGTGCACTCCGGTCGGTCCAGCACCAATGGACTCAAAGGCAATGACACGTAAGTTCAAATTACCATGTATAAAAAATGCATCTAATTGACATGTCACGACAGTTCGCGTAAACCTTTACTGGGCGTAAGACATATGACCTCAACTAAGATATGCGGTTCTTCTCATATATTTAATCAAGTACTCTAGTTTCTACTGACGAAACCAAGTTATCAAAAAATAAAGTAGCTGAAATATTTGATATTCTTTACAACTTTTTAAAAAAGGTGAAAATAGAGTAGCGCAGAATCTTGACTAACTTCAGAGACTTCGTAAAGATTTACGTGACCTGTCAAACCTTCTCTTCATGTAAATACATAAAGAGGTCATACAAAAGTCATACCTACTAACAATACATAAGAATCATCATATACGGTATTAACCTAAACCGAGGGACTTACCCCTCGGATATAATATCCCTGCGCAGTGGAACCAAAATAGTAGCGTGGGAAAAAATTACGCGCTGTTATTGCTCTCTTATTTTGCAGCGAAATCTCGATCCGTAAAAAACGGTATAGGGTTATGAATGCTAACAAATTCTACCTAATACAAAAAGTTGCTGTGTTTCCGCTATTCCGCGAATAAAAAATGCCGATGGGACTTATTATATGGATAAAACCGTATATACATTAGTAGACCTGCAAACCGCATGTACTCATGATTTGAGTCATCAAAATGGATACATCTGGTTGTTTGAAATGCTTACATTCTACAAACGCAAGCTAATTTAGTGCATTCAGTAAACACTATTTTACTACACCACACAATTTCAGTTGAAAAAAAGGTGATATTCACAATTTACGAATGTACAAAATTGGCCATTCTTTGATTTGGTGGTTTTGAAAGTTTGAGGTGAAACAAAAGCTTAACGTTAGTATAAGTGCATCATTATACATATTTTGTAGCACTAAGCAATGTCGCCCAGTGCATTTCAGAAGTATACACTGAAGCTGATATGTTTAAGAAGTCGTTCCAAAATCAAGGTAGGGTGAGGTAGAATTTAACTCGGAGAAATGAAAGAGACGTAGCTATTTTGAGAAAGAGAAAAAAAATATGATTTTGGAACGCTTGCGAGTGATTCCAGGGTGAAAGGGTAACTAACGTCATCGAAAATAATTCAGAAAGGTTTCTAGCTTTTTTCGGTAGTGTAATGTCTTAATTGTGGCTTTAATACCTTAGCAGATACAAGCAATAGTATTTCAAAACAATTCCGAAGATAAAATGTTTGTTTGTCTTAATCTGTTTGACATTGACTACGAACTTCCCGCCGAATAAACTGTCAGGCGAATTTTAACGGTAACCAAACAGCGTTAAAAATCGCACTTGTCAGAGTGAAAATCACATTCACGAAACCGTTCTAAAATCCCGACGGAGAACTGTCAGGCTTTCATTCGGTTACCCTCGGTTTCACTCGGCTCGGTTTTGGAACGGTTTAGGGTAAAATTCGCATTACCCCGAGTGAAATCTTTGGTATTGGAACGCAACCTAAGTAATCATCTTCACTGTTTACGTTTGTTGTATTGTCTTGTCTAGTCATAGTACGGACGAATTCTAGAGCAAAACTTGTAATTCAAATATTTCAAAAGGTATTTAAAGTTCAATCACTTTATATTCACTACTTACATTAAATTGATTGTAAAAATATTGCGCCATATACTGATTATTTGTAGCATAGCTGGAAAATCTCATAATTATGTCTATATCGACTACGTTTTAAAAATATACAATGATTCTTCGAAGTACAGACTAGACAAGATAAGACAGACCATCGCCATTATACATACCTACATACGTCATGGCATCCGCACGCTTCCGCACTAGGTACTACGGGGGCTACCGCCAGGAGCGAGACGTGGCGTCCCTGCGTGGCGAGCACAGCCTCCGCACGGATGTCTCTGACAGGTGTGTGCCATAATGACAGCTCTTGTGGAATATTGCGATATGTGGTACAAACTCCTTGGTCAATAATAAACTCTATTGGTCAACAATAAACTCTATTGGTCAACAATCTCATTGCCGATCAGCGTTTGAAATGTGCCCGCACTCATGCAATACGTTAATAAGCCCTCTAGGCTTGTTATAAATGCTTTTGGTTTTTCGGTATTTTTACGGCCTAACTGATAGAGAATAAAGTGAATCGGTTCATAATCTGTTTTTTATGGAGTCAATAAGTTTAGCGAACAGCTACCGCAGCTTAGTTTTTGCTTGTTGATGATAGATTGTCCAGTTGTTTATTGTAGATCGAACGAAGAAATGGTAAAAGTACATACACTTTTTTACAAATATTTTGGGACGTTGGGTAATGGGTTGCTTATTTATAATACATAATTATAATTATAACCTTTCATCAAATCGACATTATGTTCAAATTATTTCGGGTTGAATAAGCTCATTGGTTTACATCATACAGGCATCTTGTCATTGCATGGTTTGGTTTGATCTTATGTTTTATAAATTTCATTTTATGGTTGCTTTGACACATTCCAAATATTTCACTCCCAGTTTTTATGTGATCTGAGAAACATGTAGGTAATTTACCTTAGAACTATTAATAAGTTATGATAAATTGAATTTTTAATAATTGCCTATTAAAAATTTACATTAAACGGGGGTTAAAATTTTAAATGTTTCGTTTATGCTACGGATTTAGATTCATAATAAGTTATTGAGATATTTCATTTCATTTATTTTGTTCATATTTAAAGTTCTGCAAGTATAATTTTATATACATAATTATGAGGTCCTTCTGAAATATATGTTGTTTTCTATATAAAAAAAATCTTAATAGATTTATTTAAAAAGTCAAATAGTTACAAAATACCCACTGTTAACTATGCTTTAATACTGTAGGGACTTGAACACGGATGCTTCACTCAATCTGCACTTGGAAGAGTCGACGGTGCGATCAGAGCGTATGACGCCTTTCAAATTCTCCACTGCGCACGTCAAGGTACGTAACATATGTCCTGTAATTATTGAATTAGTAAGGTAACAGGCCAGTATGAGTAGCGTGAAACAGAGCGCTTGTCTCTTTCATTGACAAATAGAAAGGGACGAATGTTTTTATATCTCGCGGCTCGCGAGGAACGGAGTCACCATGCTACTAGCAGGTGGTGCTACCAACAGTGAGTCAGACATCTCCTTGCACAGGAATCCATGCTATGGAATCAGTGGGAAAAAAACCTTGACTAGAATTTAACTTCTGAGATTGTGAGATCATTTCTCCAAATGCAGTAGTAATCTCATCTCTCTCTCTCTCTTATTGTGTAGCAGAATTTAACCGTGCTATCGCAAAGTAAGACGGCGATTGTCTAAACACATCGATGATATTGACATTGATCTTTGGTGGCTAGATAGGTGCTATTAGAAAATCCCCTTCCAAATCGAGTCCTACAAACTTATTCTGTAAAAAACCCTTTCCATCGCGCCTAATAGAGACGTCTAATAGAGCCAATAAGATTTTAAAAAAAGTGTTAGTGTAATACTTAAAACAGATTTTTTTGAGGCGGTCGTGGTTCGGTTTGATTTGCGTGGTAGCTCGATCACGCAGGTTAACTAACCACAGGTCTGTTATTTATATTAATACTCACAGCTCTGTAAGCTGATGCATGTATATCAATGCACTTGTTTGTTTCTACTTATACTTAAAACTTTAGTAGCATTTATCTTGACCGTTTTCCTGCTTCGCAAAGGCATTTCAAGGCACCGCATCCTGGTTGCTATCACTATATGGCAGTCGTTACGTATTTTCATGAAATCTTATGACACGTGAAGCCCCACGTAACGTTTTTTTTACTATCATTATTTTTTAAACCTTAACAGGGCAGCGTGTCGTCTCGTCACATCGTGGTGGTTCGTCCCTCCTACCCGGTGGACGGCCTGCCAGCCACCGTCCACATCTTGTCGCTAACGGCGGCGATGGCCAATGACCCCATTACGGCTGAGCTCGCCAACTACCCGGGACCGCTTGTTAGAGGTATGTTATCTTGCTTGATCGTAAAATTATGTATCTATCTTGTTACAGGCTAGACCTATTTAGCGAACGGATTGTTCTACTTCTAGAGTAGAGGTATGTAATCTTATTGCTGCAAAGTTTTAAGACATACAACACGAAAAACATAATTTCCTTATAGGTACGATAGTAGAGTATAAAAATTCATAAAAAACATATAAAAGTTTTGTAATGGATAATTTGCAATCTATATTCGGATTTAGCTGTCATATTCGTTAAAAAGCTTGAAGAATGGACATCATATTATGTTAGTGTGACTCTGCTACTAAATCCAAAGCAGTATTTCTAAACTTGAAACTTCTGTTACGATTTCTATGAACGCTATTATAATTTCCCGTCAAACGTAAATAACGTAAAGGGCACGGTATTTTAATACAAACCATAGAAAATTTTACGACACCTAAAGGTTTTTATGTATAATCAACAACGCTGAACACGTTAAAAACCCGACTTCAATCGTAACAGCTACAATTTTGCTTTTTTTTTTGTTTTTGATTATTTTTTCAAAAACCGCTGAATCAATTTAGATAAAATTTATATGCGACCACCTCTGAAGTATTACCTACCAAACAAAAAAAATCATCAAAATCGATTCATAATTGGCGAAGTAATCGCGTAACAAACATACAAAAAAAAGCATACAGTCGAATTGAGAATTTTTATCCGACTTCAAAAAAGGAGGAGGTCCTTTTTTGAAGTCTGTCAAAAATGTCTTACCACGGTCGCTTATAAAAACGGCCTATCTCTTATTTTGAGCGTAGTAATTATAGCATTTGTTTTATATGACACATGCCCATTTGTCCCCAGGAGTAACGCACAAGAAGAGCGTGATCGACTACTGTGCAATGCGCGTGCGCGGCGCCGCGCGAGCGCACACGCGTGACGTCATCGGCTACGTGCTGCTCTGGGAGTTCCTAGCTCTGCTGCTGCGACAGAACGGGGTAAGTTTGCTAAACCAATGTAACACACGGTGACAGACCATGAAGGATCAGATATAAAGGTTATATGCACCTCTCATTAGTATGGTCTTGAAAAGTTATCATTGATGTGTTTCAAGACACATACTGCTCCGAATATTAATTACATAAATAAATATCCATGTTGTAATTTTTTTACTAAGGAATATTGTATGCTACATTTTTAGGTATTTTAACATCCATAGCTAGTTTTAAGGCAGCTGGCATTCTTATCATTAAAAACCTATCGTTATTGAAGTACAAATAATTAAGAACGTCTATTTTGGTGACTTTATAAAAAGTTTCGTTTAACAGGTGGTAGTTGGAACGGACATCGCTGAGCTTCTCATGAAAAACAAACAGGAGTACGAATATAAGCAGTCTTCGAATAAGAGCACAAATAATGGTAAGTTTTATGTATCTGATTAAAAACTACATTACATTTACTTGATTTCGATATAATCAAACTACAGTATTTTTTCGTGGTTAAATTACAAACTTTTTTTGAACCCAATTAAAGTCATGATATTGCGTTGCGTAGGAGCCTAGTTTATTTATCGAAGTGAGGCGGCAGATGTTTAAAAGAGACGTAAGATATCATAATAAATTGTATCCAAGATACAGACTCTGTCTAGTTTAGAACTATATAATAAAAAAATATTATATCCTGAGTGAATTCATACCTGATCATTATTTCAAAAAAACCTTTTTGTAATAATTAACGATTTCACATGACAGATTCCACAATTGTCACCCGCCATTGCACGTTCATAAAATCTCTGTCGCTATTGGTCTATTGATTATGCGCCTGATTCAGTGAAATCGTCAGCTGTCAGAAAACTGTCACCGTGCGTTGATTGATTCGGGTGTTTCCGTCGATAGTTTGTTCTTTTCTGCGCGAACGAAGATAACCGACGCGCCTTAGTTTTTGTGTACTACTGTAGATTCGTACCTTTGACAGACAGCAGACGAGGATCGTCTTCCGTGTCCGGACAGGAGGGTGACCAGCAGAGGTGGTCGCCTGAGCAGCCCTCGGCCTCCGTGTCAGATCTCACGCGTAAGTGTAAAAAGTTTGATTGCTTACTAGTCACCTGAGTTACATTTTAACCATCTAGTTTATCTAGAGTTTCATTTTTGCTCAGGAATACATAAAACATATAGTAATTTGTCAAAGATATTAAAATGAAAACACAGCACCTTCTTATTCTTGAATCTCTTCATATTTGTATGCTGTTGATACAAGGAACTTTCTGTGTAAAGTTGCCATTAGCTAAAAAAATATTCGACGCTTGAAAGGAAAAGTTGACTAAGCGACATATAGTCCCACGCACGAGTAACTCTCCTATCTCAGATTTTTGATGATTTGAGTTTGGACTTTTTATAATTGAAATACGGTTGTTTTTAAGAACTTTAGAAAACGTCTATAAAACGTCTATAAAATTGTCTATGCCTACATTCCTTTTGTTCAGCTCAAGATGAGTCAGTAATGGCGAGCGCGAGCGCCGCGTCGGGCCCCAGCGACCGTTCCCCCACGGACACGTTGCGGGAACTGCTCACTTATGGCAACCGGCAGGAGGCTATTGGTAACTATACGATCTCTCTCTCTTATTAACTTTACGATAAAAATATGAAATAATAGTAAGAAATAAGAGTAACGTTTATTGGATATAAATAAATAAATAAATTGCAAATTGGTTTATAAATCGCCTTCGTGGTCTAATGGCTAATCTGCTCGCTTCCCACCAGGAGGTCGCTGGTTCGATTCCCGGTGAGGACCAACTTTGTAGGACTCAGTTTTGTTGGTGGTAGGCCATTTTCTGAGCCCGTCTGGCTAGTTACCACCATCTTATCTAAGTCTTGCCGCCAAACATCATTGTTAACAGCATTGATGTATTCCGGCATAGAGATAAGATAGCCCATTTCCCCATTGGGTTAGGGAATCTTAGTAAGCCCGCTCCATCATCATCACTTACCATCAGGTGAGATGATGCAAGGGCTTATCAGTTAAGGGTAAAAAGAACAACCCGGTTCTCTGTGAAACCAGTAATGTGTCCGTTCCCCAGAGCACGCGATGTCGAACAACCTGTGGGGTCACGCGCTGCTGTTGGCCGCGCACGGGGAGCGGCGCACGCGAGCGGCCGTGGCCTCGCGCTTCGTCGCCGCGTTGCCCAGGGACGACCCTTTGCACACCCTGTATGCGCTACTGCAGGCCAGAGTGCCGCCTGCCGCTGCGGTAAATAAATATTCCATCATTATTTTATTCAAATCAAATCAAATCAAATACTCTTTATTGACTACAATACAAATACACATAACACATACAAAACAAAAAAGAAAAGAAACAAGTAGTACAATCTGGGCGGTCTTATCGCTGACAGAGATTTCTTCCAGACAACCCGGGGTTCGGAAAAAAGCAAGGAATCGAGGTAGAACGCGAGCAACAGAAATTACGTTATAATCAATTTACGTACAAACAAAATAGATCTAATTTAAACTATACTAATTTCAAAACAATAATAACCTATAAAATACAATGATAATAAATAAATAAATACATATATATCAATTAGTACTTGATGCTCTAAGCAATCCACGTCTGTGGGCCTCTTATCCGTTAGTGAAGCAATATTCGTCTTTATAAAGTTCGTATTCATAACAAACACAAAGATTACGATAGACTTGGCGCAGAAGAAGGAGAAATGGCGGGATAAGTTTGGAAACAGGTGGCTCGAGTGAGAGATGTGTAATGAAATCCGTCGCGTGCCCAGCTTTCAAAACTGTTTTGCTCTTATTGTGTAGTTCTTTGGGGAGAGTTCTACTGTACACTTTTCAGAGGTTTTTTTTTGTCTTTCTAATACGATGCTGTCATGTTGTCAACAGTGCGTGTCGGATGAGCGCTGGGGTGACTGGCGACCGCACGCCGCTATCATGCTATCCAACTCTTCGGCCAAACCAGACCAGGACAAACGCACCCTTATACAACTTGGTAAGTCTACAGGACCGGAACTCTTATCCTGCGTCTTTGTTTCCCTATTCATATAATCTGGGGATCTTCAAGGCGAGAGTCAATAGGCATTATTTGTGTTGTGCCAGCTACCTACGGCTATATCATCGCTTTCCTTCATGAGAGATGTAGTCAAACGCACTCAGATTCTTGATTTAAACAAAAATACTTGATGACAACATAGTACAGAGTGCTGTGATGCGAGGTGATAAGATAGGCAGTTCCCATCGATATGAGAGACATTAGATGAGGTTAATACTGCCCGACTGCGTAGTCGCTAATAGTGGTTTGCTCCCCTATGTTGAGTAGCGCCGCCTTTTTGCGCACCATTCGCAATCTGACAAGCGATGAGTAAACATCCCGTATTTAAATGAAAATATGTCTTACAGTGCAGTGAAATGTGCTAAAACAATAAAAAAAATAAAGAACAAAACTAACAGCAACATTTCTTTTCACTTTTTTCTTGTTATTTTATGAATATTTTGTCATTTTATAGTGATGCTACGCTACTCGTCGCTAGATGTCGCTTGTAGATAACATTAATTAAATACATGCCTCCCTACTCGTCGCTAGATGTCGCTAGTAGATAACATTAAATACATAAACCTTAAGCTTATCACACAACGGCGATATTTGTTTAAATACATGCCTCCCTCTTCACCCCGCTTCAGCCCCCGCAAGACGAACACGCTGGTTCAGAAACAAACAGAGCGAGTAACCTTATCTAATGTTTCCCATATCGATGGCAGTTCCCCAATACATTGGGGAATCTTAGAAAGCCCGCTTCCATCTTTCGGCATCATCACCAGTTAACATTAGGTGAGATTATGTCAGGGGCTTACCAGTTGTGCATAAAAACATAAATTTATTTATAAAAAGCAATTTTTTTTATTATTTAATCCTCTCACGACGTCTTTAGATGCCTCCCCGTTAGCAAAAAATCCATACTGTTCCAACTGTTGGGTCATGGGTCTCTTCCCATATCTCGGGGAAGTTAGTCTGGGCACACACAGGGGCTAAGTCCGGATTGGTGGAGGTAGTATGTCAGGTGGATAGTGATAATTCCAGTGTCGGAAGTTTTCAAGCCGCCTGAAAGACTTCTGAAATGGCTCAACGACTGCCATCTAATAACGTGGCTTAACGTGGCTTGTGAAGCACGAATACGGTCGAGATAAACGCCACTAACAGTCGCCACTAACATTTAGTTAAAAATTGCATCTGTAGTGAGTTAACCTACGTGCTCGGCGGAATCACGCGAACCGAACTAAGCCACGGCCGTTACATAAGCCATCTATAATTGGTTACTAAATTATAAGAATTTTCAACATACGGTATCAACTTGGGGTCATCAGTGCATAGGTACAACCCACTCGAATGGCGACAAAAATATAAATAATAATAATACTGTTTTCCATTATCTCCAGGTGACAGTTTGTCCTCTCGCGGGCTGATCTACTCCGCCCAGTTCTGCTACCTGTCCGCCGGCGCCCCCCTCTCCCGCCACCCCCTCGCCCCCCACGCCCCCTCCGCCCCTCCCGCCTCCCCCCCGCGCCTGTCCCTGCTACTAGCGGACGCGAGGGCGACCAGTCTGCCGCAGTTGGCTACGAATTCAGCGATATTTGCTACGGAGATCTATGAGTACGCGTTGTCGCTGAATCAAGATTATGTGATTGATGATTTACAGGTATGATTGTTTAATATTTTTAATAATAAGCTTAGCGTATTTATATGTAACAAAATTGGTGTAGGACCCGTTAACTGGGGATTCCACTCATCGTACTGAACAACTTTTGTTCTACAACTTTGCTCAAATCGCAAAAAAAATGTTGGAATCTCCATACAAAAATGGAAAAACAAAATGATAAATTTGTATGAAATGTCTAAAATTTTTTTTGTGATTTGAGCAAGGTCGTAGAACAAAAGTTGTTCAGTGCGACGAGTAGAATTCTTAGTTAACGGGTCCTACAACAATTTTGTTACACCCTCTATAGAAACTTTCGTGTAAATTTTATTACATATAAGATAAACAAGAAAACAAGTAGTAAAAGGAAAATATTGGGATTTCTTAAAAGTAAATTCTCTGTCTGTCTTTGATTTCTAAGATTATGTTTATTATAAAATGTAGTTGTTTGCTACGACATCACGCTTTAAATTGAGTGAAGAGTTTTTTTTTATTAACGTCAAGAAGCGTTTCAAAGATCTTTGAAGTTTCGGCAAAGCGTTGATAACAAACACCCCCGGTGTTGCAAATGCCTATAGGCGGCGGTAGCCACTTTCCATCAGGTCGGCCTTCAGCCTTTCGCCTTCCGATATAATGATAAAAAGTACCTACTTATATTAAATTAAAGACCACAACCAACAAACTCTGACGCAGGTATACAAGTTCATGCTGGCCTGCCGGCTATGCGACGCGGGCCAGTACGAGCGCGCGCTCGCCTACGCGGAAGCCGTCGCGCGCGCCGTCACGCGCAGCCCCCGCGCGCATGCGCCCGCCTTCGTCGCGCAGCTAGCTGAGCTCGCTGACAGGTACAGCATAGTGGAGAGAAAAACATTCTCTTTGTCTCTGTCTCATCAATACAGCATCATCGACGATCACACTCTGTCTCACTCTTACCGAAATGTATCTTAATAATAACACTAACACTGTTATCGGTCTTAATTTTACTAAGATATTTTAAGATCGTTTATAAGCTAACTTATTCGAATATACGTATCATCATCATCAGCCGAAAGATGTCCACTGCTGGACAAAGGTCAAGGATTTCCACACTGACCGGTCCTGCGCTGCCCGCATCCAGTGGGTTCCCGCAACCTTCCAGGTCATCAGTCCACCCAATAGGCCTGTGTACGCTACCTTCCGGTGAGCGGTCGCCTCTCGAGAACTCTCTCTGTCTCACTCTCACCTAAATGTATCTTAATAATAATAACAAATGAAATTTCCTTAAAAAAGTTACGATGGCGAGGAGCGAAATGTGAAGCAAGCGAAAAAAATTAAGCGAGTTTTTTTTGGGCTTTACATTTCTTTTAGTTTTAACACGTCCGAAACGTTTCAGTGTACAAGAAACGTGCGGTAGGGACTTTGTACTAGATCTAAAAAAAGACGATTTAAAAGAACGTGTAAAGAATCTTCTTAAAAACATTTTTTTATTATTATTATTTTTTGAGCCCGAATACTGCTAATCACTGAACGAAACCTTACAAAATATCCAAATCATGCTCTAATTATTCCTTTCTACCCGCCAGACTGAAATACCACGAGCCTGCGCTGGCCGACGCCGAGGGCGAGGAGCCGCTGACGGAAGGCAGCCCCGACGGCTCGCCAAGGCACCAGCAGTGGCTCCAAGACGTCACTGACTTGGCCAAACATCTCACGGTATGTTAAGATTATCAGTTGATATAAGTTCTACGAACAACTTAAGGTTAGAGCGCACTACGCGGCGGTGGCACTACGCGACGCGACGCGACACGGCCAAGTATTCTTTCTATGAAATCGCACGAAATATACCGCGCTGCGTGGCAGCGCGACGCGACACTGCAATTTCATACAAAATATTTGGACGCATCGCGTCGCGAAGTTCCGCTGCAGCGTAGTGCGTTCGTACTTTTAAGCTTACACGTCCAATAGCGTAGATGACTACTAGTCATTTATGTTACTTTTAACATCTTTCAAAAACGATATTTTCTTCTAAAAAGGTTTGAAATACCAAGACGTGACGTCATAGTTTTTCAGCATCATTGAGCGACTACTTTTATTACTTTTATTGATAAAAAATTGAAGATGGGATGAAACCAAATAACGTTTTTCGAAATTTTATTGCGAGATCAATGTAGTGAACGATAGTTTATAATTTATTTTTCATGCAGTCATCTTACCAATTACCCGACCCGACGACTCAAGACAAGTGTTTTGGCGTAGGAAGAGTAGTAGAGTCGACCCCACCTAAAGTGAGAAGTGACAAAGAGAAAGAAGAAGAGAAGCTATGCGTAAAGAACCCTCTGTAGCTCCGTCGCTTTTGCAGTGTTTTCAAAATAATAAAAATATTTTTTTAACACTCTTATTAGCTTTACTTGTGATAACTAACTATTTTAACTGTGTGTATAAAAAATCTAATTTTACATCGATAATAGTCTGTAATATGAAAGGTGAAGTTAAGCAGGGTCACACATGATATGATATGTGATTTGTGCACCCCTATCTCACTGCGTAACTTCAAAAGTATCAGTTAATAACTCAGCATATGATTTTAACTCTCAAACTTATATGCAATGATAACAATTCAATCTGCAGATGTTGTTGTTCTTTAGAAAATGTCAATGGCTCATTTAGTGTGTTTTGTGAACAGAACGAGGCGGCTTCCCAGCAGTCCACGCCTCAGCACCAGCTCCATTACACGCAACAGGAGCAACAGCAGTTGCAGCAGCAATACTCGTGGGGAGACCAGGTCAGTGTCTCCAGATTCTCCTATTTGTTACATTTACAATAAGCAGTTGAACCTTTGTTTTTTATTTTCCAGCTGATTAAACCTTTATTTGTTTGGGGGTTATCTGTGGTTGGGTTTCACAGATAGCCCCAATAAGTAACGCATACAAGTAATCGATGGACTCTCGCTTATGTGTGATTAGACGGCTGTAATTTTTTTATCCGAATCTCACCCACAGACTTGACCCAGTGTTAGTCCTGCGAGCACAATATTATTGTCTATTTTTTATACAGCAGCGCAGACTTTATGACAAAGGGAGTAAAATTAAATTTACTTTACTGATATATGGACGTAGAGACTTTTTACTGAAGCAGCAATAAAATAACGACTAGGATCGTATAAATTTCCTTTGTTTTTCGATCAAACTATGCTAGCGCTATAACAATTCAACTCCTGAAATTATCCAACAAAAATATAAAATCAACGTGTCGAGATTGAAGTTTTTACTAGAATTTGGGTTCTATATTCTCAACAGAGCTCGCAGCAGCAGCAGCAGTGCCCGCCGCCGCCGGTGCCCACATACAGCGCCGAGGAGTACTCGCAGTACTACCAGCCGCCGCCTCCCCCTCAGGACTCGCAGCCGCAGCAGCAGCACCAGCACCAGGTTTATTTTTTTATTTGGCCGAAACCGAAGAAGTTTTATATCGTAGCTCCGGGGGATAGCGGGGTGCAAGTCTGTGGCCGAAATAATACAATAGTTACATAAGAAAATATCACATCTGCATAACCTATAAAAGGTTTATGGTAGACACTCTTAAAAAATTATATCACAAAATTTATAATACGACCAGATTTTTTTGACGTGAATTCGTTTAACTTCTTAAGTTAAGACGGGAGAAGGTCATCCTGAAAAGGTTGCGTTACTGAAAAGAAATTAAAAATTTGTGAGAGTTATTTTGTCTGCTGATCCTTTATGGCTAAGATGAAATACCTCATATGTATTCCGTTGACTTGTCGTCCCAACTGTCAGGAAACAGCACTGCTTAAATCGGCTCTTCCTATATATTGGGAAGGCAATACCGAAGTGCGACTGCCATCTAGTGATAGCAACCAGCACCAATGCATTAACGGGCCTTGCGATGCCCGGAAACGTTAAAGATAAATACCACTAACAGTCAAACTAATCCAGGTTATGATCGTGGCTGTAGTCAGTTAACCTGCATGATCGACTAGACCACGCAAGCCGCACTGAGCCAAGACCTCCACGGCTAGGGCCACGAAATCTACTACTTATTTAAATTTTTTTGTTATAGCAGGAGCAACAATACCCGTCTTATGGGCAAGAGGACTGGCAGAATGAGTCCCAGCCGCCCCCATACGGCGACGACTATTGGCGTCCCGATAACGGTTATTCGTATGGAGAGGTACGCTGCAACAGAATTTCATTTTGAGCTAAGGCTGACAAGTTAGTGAAGACCACTAAAAGAATTAAAAAATAATAATAAAAACTAAACTTACAACTAAGTAGCCATATAAGGACTACTATACGTAAGAGTCTAACTTGTCAGCTTTTACTGTCATCTATCACGGATATTATACTTAACAATTGCTTGTGATTTATTTTGCTAATAACTCGAAAATATCAACAACGTTCGAACGCTCCTTTAAAAAGCTTATATAGGTTGTAGATATAGGTTTTCACTTCAACGCAAATCAAAGAGCAAAAACATCAAACAAATCTATACAACATCATTAATTCCCTCCTTTTTCTTTTTGTTAACAAAATGGTTAAATAATTTTCTAACTTCATCTAATATTCTTGTGTCATGTTGATTAGTGTATTTTTGTAGTTCTCTGTCATCACTTTCGTTTTCGTATTTTTTATGTAAGTAGTTTAGTTCCTCTCTATTATTTTTAACATGTTTGTCTTCTCTTGCGCCTACTTTTACCTGTGTAAAATAACGTGGACCAGTAGTTTGACTCCGAACTTTGAAACGTTTGGTAGATCATAGTAGAACTTTACCATTCCGTAATTAGGTTAGTTTTCCTTAAAAATAAATGTCAGTTTTGTGCACAATGTTTATATTTTGGTGATGGTTTTGTTGAATTTCCACGGGAGTGAATCAAAGCAATTACACTTGACTTGAAAAACATTTTGGAACAAATGGAATTCTTATATGCTTTCACTGCGAAGTCTTTAATTCTTTTGAGATGAGGGAATCTGAATCAAGAATATTGAAACCTTTAAATACATGGGCTCGGACGCTCGAAGAATATATAAGAAGAGTCAATCCACTGGTCCCAGAAGAGTGCAGATACTAACCTGTGTGTTGTGGGGCGCAGCGGCGGCAGGAGGCGGCGCCGGCGCCCGCCGACGGCAGCCAATCACAGCTGCGCCGCCGTCTGCGCCCCGCCCCCACGGCGCCGCCGTGCCCCGCCCCCATCGCGGCAGCCAATCGCAACACGCCACAGGACAGAAGAATATCGCCTCGCCCAACTATCCTCAAGACCAGTCCGCGCAAAATAGAACAAAATCGAAAACTGTCTGATTTGGATGTCCACATAGCTCATAGTCCACAGCTTTATCTGTCTACTACGCCGCCGCGAGCCAAGCTCTTATATCCAGAACGTAACCGATATGGAAGTGTAATTTCTAACACGGTCGACTCGTGGGCACGACAAGCCGTCCACGTTCGGGACGGCACATACAAACCATTAGTTTTCGGAGGAACCTTTCCTATAGATGTGCCGGCGTCTCCACCAGAACCAGAACGGCCTATCCTCCCGCCGAAATCTAATAAAAACATCCCTATAGCGGAAGTCAAAGCGACCGTAGACGAAAACGCTCACAAGAAGGAACTTCGCAAGACCATAGAAAGGAGTTTAGATAAGTTCGAAGCCATACTAGCTAAAAGGGATATGAATAGTGCTGCACGTCGCAAAGTATTTTCCAAAAGAGTAGTAAATACTTTCGATATAGACGAGCCGGTGAACCTAGCGAACCCACCGAAAGAAGCGCTAGTCAGAGATAAAGATTCTAAATATTATGTATCCGGCCCTAAAACTTTTAATATCGATGAGCCGGTCTCTTTTATTTAGTTGCATTTGCGGGTCAGATAACCCCCAATAGATACACTGACAAGATAATAAACATGTCATGGCAGGACCCGTTTCATAAAGTTACAATTTATATAATTCAACGTAAATTGGGTGGCTAGTTAGGGATATTATATTATTGTAAAACCAACCAGTCTCACAGCGTCACATTTTAGTTCGCCGCCCTCCTAAATTTGGTGCCATAGCACCGTACATAAACAAATAAAATCTATACGGGGTTATCTGTGACGTACAGAAAATAGTTACTATTAGAACGAGTAATATTTTGTGTTGCCAAAAATGTATTTTGTGATGCCGTTGTCGTGTCGTCCATTTAGTGTAGTTATTAACTTGTTAACCGTAAATTGCAGTTGTAGTTTAGGTCTTGAGCGCGAAGAGTAATCTGAAAGGTATACCGAATTCGGGAGCCTGGACCGACAATCTGTTTTGGAGAGGTTCGTTCACTGATTCTATTTTCTGAATTTGTTATTATCATACAAGCTTTAATAATATCGTAACATCAGGATTTACCAAAAACTTTAGCAAGGTGATTGTTTCAACTTTGACAAGTGTAGAAATCGACCTCAAACTTTTGCTAAAATACAGTACATCTATTGTTACTGTAGGAAAAGTACCAAACTGTGATATACCCAAAGATGGAACTCAAAACTGGTCTGAAAGTTTGTGAAAGTACTGTACTTTTATTGAACATTCAAATGAAAACTTTCGTTCAAGGTTAATTCTGGCAACATAATAGAGAATATTGAATAGACAAATATCTATAATAAATTTTAATGAATTAGCGCCTTAGAAAATATAGTGAAAAAGCTTTTGATTATGTAAGAAATAGTGCATTGCAGTTGTTATTAACACAATGTTATTAGAAGCACAATAACAAATATATTGTATTGTGGCCTAATTTGAAGTAACTATTGGGAGGGCGCATTTAAACGCACACTCCTTCGCGCATTCAATCGTAACGTTCTTGCGAGGTTAGAGTTACTGTAAAGTGGAGATTTGCGCGGTGGCAAGTTACGTCTGGTTCTTTTAAAACACTCAATTGGAGAAATGCATCTATGGAGGGCGTAACAAAAACGATGTCAGACCGAGTTACAAAATAGGCGTAAGATCTGTCAACTAAATAGAATAAAATAAACGTTTATTCCATACACAGACAAACAGCAATATACACAAGCTCACAAACTGGGGTTTGTCATCTCATCATACTGTACAACGTTGCTTACAGTTGATGAAGTTGATAAGATGTTTGGCCAATTTTGTAAACTTTGTAAAAAACATATTTCGGTCGACTTGTATGAACTTCCAATGAGTTGGCTGGTATCCATACGATGCCGTCATTACAAGCAGATATCAGATATTAGGAAAACAGTGCGTACATGATTATCTTTCCCTTGCGAGATCGCCACGATGGGCCACGTTAATTTACATAACGTGTTAGGACACCCATTGCGTATTGAGAATATTGTATTATTCTAACACTTTATATTTATTTAAGATGAATTTAATTCTGTGATTTTGATGTATTGTATATTTTATTTACTGTGATAATGGCATTTGATCTGAATTTTATCTATCGTTTTTACTATTTATTATTAATCGAATCTTTGCCAAGTTTTAAAGCGTTTTATTTTATTTATTAGCCATTTAAGTAAAAGTGAACTTTGATCTGATTGTATTAGATAGTTACCCAGATATACATTGTTGTCGATTCGGTTTTCACGATTAAATTTATTTGACAGGATTAAACTTAATTTAAGTGTTCTGACTTTTTCTTTCTATATCGAAAAGACAAGGACAGGACGCTTAAATGTAGTTTAGTCCTGTCAAATAAGTTTAATCGTAAACACCGAATCGACACCATTATGTACAAATAAATGTTGCATTAAATGTTTTACTAAAACACTGGCTTTTATTCTTCCTTATCGATTTTTAACGACAGCTTCCCGTGTGTACTGTAATCTCAAAACAGAGTTGACTAGATGTTATTTGCTCTTTATTTGCTAATTTAAACTATTAAAAATTACTAGTCTATTTAAATAAATAATTTAAAATAAAAGTCCTTGTAGATCTGGTTCGCGATAAATTTGGTCATTGTATGGCAGAGCAAGCAACGATTTGTTCGAACGAACTTCAGACAGTGTATATCAACAGCCCATGCGTAAACACGTTTTTTCATATCAACAAGCATGATCTCTTCTTCCCCTGCACCCCGTGTGACCCAAATCAACACCATATACCATAAACCTCAGCAGACAGACAACGGCGTGGGCGACGGTGACTCGACGCAAGAGATGCGGCCTACCATCAGCATGCCAGCCGCGCGGCCTAACCAGGGTAGCATGTATGCCGATCCTGATGACGACAACTCTCAGTCACAGGTAAGATAAATATAAAAGAGGATGCTTGGAGGAGAAGACGAAGTCTAGTCCTTCACCGCCTCCTTGGTCACTAGACCTTGCCACTAGGCTAATCTGTCCGCTTCACATCAGGAGGTCACGAGTTCCGAGTCCCAGTGGGGTCCAACTTTGTAGCAGTCCGTTGGTCGTAGGCCATCTTCTGATCCTGTCTGGCTAGCTATTGCATAGCTAGTTCCCCAATGCATTGGGGAATCTTGGTGAGCCCGCTTCTATCTTAGGCCTCATCATCACTTACCACTAGTTACCACCACGTAATGGTCAAGCAATGGTGGTATGTTTTCAATTGTATTCGAACAAAATGGCCGAATCGCGCAACCCTCGCTCCTCACGTTCCGTCGAGAGCTGCTAATGCCACGTGGCTGGAACAAATCCTATAAAACAATACGTTCTTCTCTGTCTAACATGTGTGAGCGAGCGGGATAAGTAGTGGCGGTACCTCTTCATTGTGAACGATGATAAATTGATGGGTGCAATTGATTGCGCGGTTAGTGGACATCTTTGGAGGATGCTTTTGTATAGGGATACTAAGCATTAATAAGTTTAAAATATTAGGCGGACTTTTAGTATAGGATAATATCGATACTTCTGGGCTCAAAGGGCGTATAAGTCTAAGGTCTACTTAGCGTTTACGCTCTTTGAGACCAGAAGTATCGATATATATGACGGCCGGTAAGTCTTATCGTACATCATAACATTAACAAATGAGCAACATTATATGAGGCATGCGGACTCGTGGTAACACACAAATTGATACGCCAATGTACCTAACTATATTAGGATTCAGCATGGAAAATTAAATCGCTTCATCTTTAGTGAAATTGTATTTTTCAGCATTAAATACATTCCAATATGGTCTGCTTCAAATTGTAGACCAAGCTCTTTGAAGCTTTCAGATAGCTTCTGCATACATCTCGCATAAAATAATGAGGATAAATATAAGATAAAAGCAAGGCACTTAAAATTCTCCTGGGTTTACTGATAGGCGGCGGCGGTAGCCACTTTACATCATATGGGCCGTCAGCCTTTTGCCGTCTCCCACAATAAACAATGACCCTAATAATGTAACAGCTAATGATGGAATTTTTTCGACCCAAACAGCAAGCAGACCGCGACACCCCCCCGCCCAAGGCCGACAAGAAAGGCGACAAATCCAAGGATGAAGGCGACAAGGGGCAGAAAGGCAAGAGTGGCTGGCTCGGCGGTATACTGACCAAACTGTCACTGCGGCCGCCGAACCAGATGATTCTGCCCGACGACAAGAATCCCACCGTGAGTGACAAGAACATGCTTAAGTCTGGTAGGAGGGGAGAGGGGATAGCAGTGCCCACTTTACTGTGAATGTTGGGTTTTATGCAAAAACACCTCTGTTTGTTTAGAGATTGGGTTGGTATTTGTATAATATAGGTAGTATGTTTGAAACTGATTCATGTAGGAATAGATTTAATAAAAAATAAAAGCCGACTGTGCTTCTGCTGAATTAGCTTCTACCACTTCGCCAAGCGCTAAATGGGTAGAATAGTATTTTTAAAAGAATATTTAATTATTTGCCAAAAAATACAGATGAGTAATAGAACAATAATAACATACAATAAAGATTAAAATCAGTATTTACGTATGTATTTTAAATTATCGTTGTATTTCCATGCTATATATGTATCTCATAACTTTTATATTCCTGTATTATATTTATTTATTTTATATATTTAAGTATTCATATAATTAATTTATTATTCAATTCACCTTATATCTATTCCCATTAACTAATTCTTCGTTTTGTTTGGTATGAGTTATAATAAATTATTTTTATATGGTGTCGGTCTTTAATTTCTCCTAAACATCTTATACAATAATACCTACCTATATAAATACAAAGAACATATTCTTAAACATTTAGTAACCTGTATGACAAAACTAAGTGCCTTATAATAATTTCTTTTCTTCTTTTTGAGCTTGAAACTATTTAAAAACATATTTCCAGGATAAAAATTATTAAAAACGACTTAAATATTTAATTACCGTCCATCACAAAATATGTAAAAAATTGTGCGTGGTTCCGTGTAGATCGTGTGGGACCCAGACAAGAAGCGGTGGTGCAACCGGGACGCGGACGGCGAAGAAGATGCGCGCGCGCCGCCGCCGCCGCCCAAAATGCAGGACCTCGCGCCGCAGATGCAGTCAGTATAGCGAATAGTATTGTAAGATAGAAATTGTCGTGGCTAGTGCGGCTTGCGTGGTCGCGTCGATCACGCAGGTTGACTGACCACTAATACGGTCATAACCTGGATGGGTTTGAGTGTTTTTACATTACATTTACTTGAACAGTGTCAAGTAAAAAATTGCAGCACCTCACACCGGAGCGGTTACCGGTGTAGTGTGATATTCGCCTTAGAGGTATTTATGTCGACCGTTTCAGTGCTTCGCAAGGCATGTTAAGCCGTTGACGGCTGCTATCACTAGATGGCGGTTGTTAAGCCATGTCGGAGGCCTTATAGGCGGTTTGAAAGTTCTAACACGGGTTGGATACTAGACCCACAACCTCCACCAATCCGGACTTGGCCTCCGTGTGTGCAGTATGGCCTCTTACCAGTGCCCCTCTAGTGGGGACAATATGACTTGTTAACAACAACGAATAGTCAAAGTTAACATACGGGCTGCTATTGCTACTCGAACCTTCCTTCCGCAACGGCTATTAAACCATTTATTTCTGAATATTTATTAGACTTCCCAAATTGGCCGATCAGCTGATCGACTTTTTAGAAAAATCAAAAACTTTTTTCGCGAATTCACTGTGGGCTCCTTGGGGAAAAACATTAGTAGAAGCCCCAGTTTAAATGGTTTCAGCAGATTTTGTGAGACCTTATATTAGTATAATACATTCGACTGTTTTAAGAGTGTGATTTACTCGGAAGTAAATAATTTAAAAATCTATGGGAAGGAAAGGTTTTCGAATGGCGATCTCAGTCAGAAAGACGTGTGGCGGTCTCCCACCAGATGGACTGATGATATGGGGAAAGCTCATGTCTTATATGCCGTGCAAATCAACAACAGTGACAGATTTGGCGGGAATTGAAGTAAACCGTATTGCGTTTCGAATAAGGTTCAAAATGAATCGCACCAAATCTGTTACTTACTGTTTTCTTAATCTGCACGGCAGTTATGTGGAAGTCTTTCTCCTGATATAATGTTGAAATAGTTGAATTATAGATCTACAAATAAAACTGAACATTGACAGCAATCAGCCATCCATGATGGCGCCTCCGGCCGCCGGGACGGGGGCGCCGCCCGCCGCGCCCGTCTCTAACATATTCAAGATGCAGAAGGGAAGACGTGAGTACACCATTATTTTCCTCTTACTTTTTCAGTACTATTACGATAACACTGGTCCCCAATAAAAATTCAAGCAAGAATTTAATTAGGCTCAAAATTTTATTTTAGCATTCGCTCCTAAGTTCGCAAAGGTAATGCCATAGATGAATTAGACTGTCATTGTAGAAGACGCCACAATAACATAGCCTTAACCTCAGATTAAAAAAATCTTTATTTAATAAGCGTAAACAAAATTCGCACACTTTTATAATGTTTATTTCGAAAACGCATACACTGAGTTAGTACTTTTTATTGTATACTGATATACAAAAGTCTCTGTTGTCCCACTGATTATTGTGTCGTCATTTTACACAGATATAAAGAAGTCGTACGTGGACGTGTTCAACCCGAGCGGCGCGGCCACGCGGCCACTGCCCCCCGCCGCCGAGGTGCTGGGGCCCGCGCCCCCCGCCGCCCCCGCGGCCCCCGCCGGATACTTCGTGCCTCCCGCCCCCGCCGCCACGCAGGTATTTGTCCACAGCCAGATGACGACCCGGAGGCAGTTGCCCAACAGCATCAGATAAGTTTAGCTATATGAGGGGCCAGCCAGATCCATAGTAACTTCGCACGTCGTTTTAGATGGACAAAAGAACCACCTTCGAAAAGTGCACTATATAGGGTGTAACAGAAAGGTGTGATAATACTTCAAGGTGGGCTTTTACCCATCAAACTGAACAACTTTTGTTCTACAACTTTGTTCAAATCGCAATTTTTTTTTGGACTTTTCATACAAATCGATCAGCTGGCGAACCAAGTTTGTATGAAAAGTCCAAAAAATTTTTTGCGATTTCAACAAAGTTGTAGAACAAAAGTTGTTCAGTTTGATGGGTAAAAGCCAACCTTGAAGTATAGTCACACCCTTCTGTTACACCCTGTATATCAGTGGCTATATAAGGCCAGCTTTTCCGTACAACGCTGGCTTCTAAGGTCAGAGTGGTATGATCCTCTTCCCCGTTTTAAGGTTCCTTAATCAAACACAAACCTCAGAAACCTTAAGTACCTTTCCTTAATCCTGACCCCCCATCTCCCCTCTCCCCTAGGTGCAGGTGTTGATGCCCTCCACCTCCTCCGACACCGAGCAGTCCGAATCCCGCACCACTACGCCCTCCGAGGTACAACTACAGTATCGCATCATTGCGTAACATAGAATTGTATTTTTGAATGTAACTTTATTCTAAGAAAGAAAAATCTCATGGATAGTGAACTCGTCATTTTCTAATTCTGAATTGTCTGAATCTTTACATGCATTCATTTAGCAAACGGACGGTGTTATGAACGGTCATTAGCGGGTAAGTAACACGAACGCAAAAACATTTGATCTAGAGCAGTGTTTTTCAACCTGGGGGTCGCGACCCCCCGGGGACATTAATATAATAACTAAATCAATCACGGAATGTTTCTGCTCTTTAAAATTAATCTCGGGATTTGAGGCATATCCACTTTATTCTTTCGATGTATGAAATCAGTGTAAGTACATAAATAACTACCTAATTCCGACTTCTGCTGATATCGGATCGGTTCATATAGAAACGTTCTAAGTTCTTTCATTGAGCATGGTTATTGCCAGAGACAATCCAGACTTTTTATTCGATTGCTCCAATAACAAAGCTATTTATTCCAGACTGGCGTATACACACACTCGCAAGTGGGGGATGAGGACGCTCCATACATTGCGCCGTATTAACGACACGGTGCGCCGACTTATATTAGTAAAGAAGCAGCGTATAGCTAAATGCCTTTGTGCGTAAAGCGTGGTTAGCCAGACTTATAACTGTGAGGACACTTGATTTTGGAAGCTAGATACCTACTTATTGTACGTCGCTATCACTCGGAATTTGAAAGGTTTCCTCAACATTAAAGAATCACTAAATAGTTATAGGGTCTTTAATGAAAGTACGGGGCGTCTACTCATGAAGAAACTGAACAACTTTCTTCCAGAGAACTAAAATATGTTCAATCCGTATTAGACAATTGATTTTTTCGACAAGTCCAAAAAAGATTTGCTATTAACTATGGATTCTTAAAAGTTGTTTTTCATGAGCAGATGTTGTAGTAAGTAATTTCTTACGGTGCTAAACATTAGGCCTTGTAGGTCATATTATCTCGCAGAAACTGTCGTGTACATGGCTTCTGCCCCATGTAAAAGTTGGGTGATGGCGGAAATAACACGATTGAATGTTTACGCGGAAAAAATACTGCGCCCAGCTATAGCAAATTTCCTTTAAGTTTCTGGTTACTTTTATTTACTTTTTTTTTTTCTTTATATGATGTATTTATTTCTTTTTTCGCACTGTCATTATTCTTTTTCAAGTGTCCTTACCTAGCATACCAGTACTGATTATGGTATCCCAGACAAGTGCACCTGTGTAATGTAATATTAAGACATAAGGGGTATAAGCTTGGCAACTAAGAACATTGTTAGTTGTAATCTAGTGACGAAAATCGACATAGCGTGAAATTCGAACAGATTTTCTACTATAATTATGTCTATCTATGAATAAAAATTATATAATTATATCTTAAAAATACTGATACCTATATTTACTACTTATTCCTTTTATTTCTTGAGATTTTCCTAATAATTTCGTAATGAAAAATTGTTCGAATTAAATTATTTGACTTGCTACTTATCAAATTCAAGTTGCTCAGTATACTTTCAACTTTCACCTTTAATAGATCAATGTTATTTCTATATGTATTTTATTATCCTTAATTTAAATCGAGTCTTTATTTTGTTCTGTAATACATTAATAATATTAAATATGGATTGTGCAAAATTGTATTATTATTTCTTTAGTCTTATTACTGTTTTTAAATTCTATTTCATTTTGAATATTTTGTTTTTATTTAGAAAAGCGATTTTAGGAATGAAAAATCTACGTTTTGAATGATGCCAATGGTCAAAGGTAAGCGTGGGATGTCTATTTCATTAATTTATATGAAGAGGTACCATAATGTTAGGATAGGTAGGTTATTAAAAGGTTTTCATGAAAATTTGTTTAAATACTCCTCTTGTAGCTCTCGAGATCGGTGAAATCATGTTTAAATAGACAATAAACTATTTACTGTAATGAAATTATTCCAATATACAACATACAGGCTGTGGCAAAGTTTGTGCAGGTCAAGTTAACTGAGATTTTCACTCATGATGAGATCTCCCTTCAAGTAGTAGTGATAAAGTAATTGAGGCACAGTTTTTTCTTTCGAATTTTCTACGTCATCTTTGTATGAAGTTGTTCATAAATATCTCAGTTACAGACGGTTCGCATACCAATTTTGTTACAATCTCTGTAATCTTTATTTCCGGCTGTTCCATTTTTTGTTTGTTTATATATAAATAAAATAAATATTGTACAGTTACAAGGTTTATGTAAAAATATAATAAATAATGTAGTAAATTTTCAAGGTCAGGTTGTAATAAAATGTTGAAATGGGCAGTTTTAATGAGTTGTATAAATGGATACTTTTGGTTTTGACATTCCTGAATATATTCATTGCGCGGTATGTATTTAGAATAGGAATTTAAAAGTATCGTAAAGGAACAATGGAATTTCGATATCATGTTAAAACCTTTAGCGTACTCGCTGCTAAGTTGTCACCGATATAATAGCAATCGGTTTGTCTGTATATTTGGAAGACAAGTGATTTTTTTGACGCAGGCGTTTAGTAATGATTCGCAATACTTAATAATTATTTGAAATTGTATTATATTTATGATTGATTCAAAGATTATGAAGGAATATTGAAATAAAATGTTTATGTTAATGCTTATATTAGAGTTTTATTTTAACTGTATTCAAGCAATAATTAATAATGATATAACAAAAGCGTTATCTACTATACAGGCAAGAAAAAGCTTTCCTAGAGTCTGACTATGTTCTTTTGGCGAATGCTCAAAAGCCGGAACTAACGCCGCTATCTCAATATTTCAGATTTGCATGCGACAAAAGCGCCCCCCTGTCAATGTCATCCACACGCCAAAAGATCGTAGTCAGACTTTACAAAACAGTTATGATAAGGCGGATATGATTATATCCAGGATTTACAATTAAAAAGTTATATAACAAAGTTGTCATATTACGAATGTGACGAATTTGTTATATCACTTTTACAATAAATAACATATTTGACTCAAATACTAGCGTGGATATGTTTATATCCGCCACAAATCACCTTGTATATTAAACAGACACAACGAACAAGCTTGTTCGTCAAACGCATGTATGCTCCGAATGACAATCGGAACCACGATCATCACCTAACAGGAAAACCAGGACGCCATACATCCAAAGTTAAGGAAAACGACCAAAACCAGTACGCCATACATCCAAAGTTAATCGAAAAAAGCCTCAGTAGCCAATGTCGCGTTGGATGGCCCAGCTACATCATAATCTTCCATTACGAGATCTTTATCTTGACCTGTGACAATTTCTCGGCCCGCAATGAACTGCAGAATAGCGCAAGTGATGGTTGCTACGACAAAGACTGCCATCAGAATTGAGAGCGCTAAAACTGCTTTGTTCACCATTGTAAGAAATGTACAATCTGTCTACCGGTGGTATCCACCTACATGTATCAAATGTTCATGACATGACAAAAGACGCCGCCACCGTCGTCGCTACAAAAGGTCTTTTGATTCTCGAACGCCATAGAATGATATGACCAGTTTATTTCCCAGAATATCTTCCTTTCGAAATAAAAAGGGGCAGGCTGTGATCTGTTTGTATCGGTTAAATAATTTCCAGTATCTTACGATAACATTATTGCAGCCTTTTTTATTATTTTTCGTGTTGGTCCATTTTGTATCTTCTGGTAAGAAAAAAATCATTCACAGTCCACCAATATTATATTCTCTGTTAGCCTTTCACACAAAGTGACAAATTACCACAGACACTCGGTATATCTTGAACAGTAAACACAAATCCCTAATTAAAATATTTAACTTTATTTGTGTTGAAATAAACGTTCCTATAGAACATAGATGAAGTAGAAATTGATGTTCAGAGTATATTTATCCGTTTTAAGTATATGGCATCTCTAATAAAAATTCTGCCAGTTTGCCAATTTCATGTCTGTCATGGTAGAAAAAAAAGCATTTATGTGCAATGCTCGGAACTTATGTATAAAGCAAGGAATTTATATGTAGATACAAGTTCTTTGGTGCAGTGTTGATGCAGTGTCAGTTGCTGCGGATTATAGTCTATTTTGTCAGTTTTTTTTTTTTATGTGATAGGTGGCAAACGAGCAAACGGATCACCAGTTTACAAAGATTAGAAGAACAAATATCGAATGTTTTTTTACGCGACTGCCGCAGAAGTAGGTAATGTTGTTTTCCACATACGTTGTGTCGTTTAAACGCACCTTCGTCGATTATGTATTGTAGGTAGTTTCAAAGTGACTCTAGAACCGTATTGTGTAACCTAGATAGTTTGTAAAATAAACTAACTTTTCCATTGTTTGGAAGATATCGCCTTCGCCAAACTGTACCACTGTGTAGTTTTACTTATATTTTGTATTGTATTTACATTTATCCAGAATTTTATTTTCAGTAAACCTGGCTTGATTTGGCTCTTAACTACACTAGGAAATATACTAATTCGATTCGATTATACAAGGTATAACAAAATAGGTGTAATGTAAGTGTAATGTAAACTGACAAGTCCCACGGGACTTCTTCGGCAAAATTATAGGGTACATTAAAAAAACTCCCAAATCAATTTGACAGTTTATTGTGCCTCCATAACAAAATCTATCCAATCCCTAACCACTGCTACATTGACGTACAAGGCGGGCTCACACGCGACACCACACTGCTGGTTATCGCTCATTATTCCGTAAAGAGTGTTATTCCGTATAAGGGGCGTTCCGGAACAGTAGTTGCAAGGTGTGCCTCGAGTGTACAGCACTCCGGAGCAGAGCGGGGCGGTGGCGCAGGGGCGGTGCGGGAGGGGGCGGCCGGGCCCCAAGTGGCGGGGCGACCACGTTTCACTGACTGATTGCGGGCACTGCGTTCGAGGTAAAGTGTATATGTACACTTGCCGTAAGGCGCGGCCTGTGGAGCCTTTGGTTATTGTCCTGTAAGGAAAATAGAATGTTATGAAAGGGAACAAAGCTGTAAAGTAACGTATGTACCTTGAAGATTTTTAGATTGTTAAAGACTGAAAAATTTGGAGACAGCAACCTGACCAATTAACGTAGACTACTCGGGTACGGGTTCACCAATGAATAAGATACTATTACTTAAACCGAAAAAGCGACATTCCGGAGTGATACGTTCAGTGGCACTCTTATACAACCGCTACATCATTTGTACCTTCATCTTAAAAAGAGATGCAAGTACTAGTCATCTCTGGCAGTGGACATGTATGGAATGTCAGAAGACTGGGTTAACTAAAACGAAATTTAGATTCAAGCACTCTTGGATCAAACTGACTATATGAAATAATTCAGACTTTTTTTTTAAGTAGATGCTGTACACATTCTTTTTCAATTGTCATTTTTCGTAGTTCGTACTTAGTACAAACTCCTTTCACTTGGAAATTGTAAACTCAAAGTTTCGTGAAGTGTAAACATCGTAACGATAGAGCTGATTAGAAAGACAATTTAATCACCTGTCTGTTTATCATACAATGGAAAACTACATACCTAAATCCTCCATATCCGAGCACCGTAAATCTCTCTCCGATCGTCACCAGAAAATAATTCACCAACGTGGGTAACTCCACTGGCACTACACTTAGAGTATCTTGGCACTTCAGCGCCACGATGTCATAGGTACTGTTAGCTCCCTGGTACAGGTGGTGAATCTGCACGTCCGCCACCGCATGGGTCCGGCCGTGCCTGGCTGTTCCGTAGCCCTCCATTATCACAAACGAATCCAGAGAATCCACCTCCTCTATAGATTCTATGCAACTTGCTGCTGTTAGCATCCAATATTTAGATATCACAGTCAGAATACAACCAAACGTTATATCTCGAGGTGGCTTCACTTTAACCAAAGCCAAAACAAATTGGTTCAAACTTTCGTCAGCGTCTTCACCGTCGGACTGATCTTCCATTGCTAAACTGTCGATGTCATGTAGATCGTTTATTAAATTTACTGATTCTGTAGTAGTTGAGGGCATGGGGGTAGTAGCTTGTGTTGTAGAGAAAGTCATCAGGGTATCGTAGTAATGTGTTACAGCTTCTGTTTTAGCTGAAGGAGTCCATGTACATTTGACGCCTCGGGGGACAGTTGGGTACGGCCGTTTCGTCACCCCCGTCGTCGTTTCTGGCACCGTAGACGCACCAGAGTTTGTGTCTGTATAATCATCTGTAGTACCGGGAGTTTCCGTAGCCGGTATTACACTCACTTCATCTAAATGCGACTGACAAGCTATAAGGTGTAATATCAAAAATATAAAAAAGGAAATACACAAAACGAGAAGTATAAACTCTAGAGCGACAAGCAATGCCTCTGTCTTTGTAAAGGACCTGCACCATCCTTTAAACTCCCTCCAACAGACATTGCACATTGTTTGAAGTGCCTGCTCATTATTGAAGCTTTGATGGCGTCAAATTGTGACGGGGCATGACCTATGGGATTAACATTTTTACATTTAATCCCATAGGTCTTATATTTATAAAACTATAAAGTCTTTATATAAACAACTTGAGCACTACCTCCACGAAATATGTGTCATCTTCTCACTTATTCCTATTAAAGTTATCGGATTCATTTTTATGTTTCTGCTGTATAACAAATGGCTTTCTGAAGGGTCTATCCCTGCAGCCAAATCTGAGTTGTCCAGATTCCTTCTTCCCACCAAAACCCCCTCCCAATCTCCGCGGTTTCCAACCCTTCAGTCTTCTCTCTGCTTCTTTTTCAACGATTATCTGAGCACCATCTATATACTCATGGTGCATTTCTCTATACGCTTTGTCTAAGCTGCTGTAATTCTCAAACTCAATAAACGCATATTGCTTGGACTTTCCAGTGACAATGTCTTTTACTAGTCTACAGTGGACAATTTTGCCAAATTTTGAGAATTCTGTCTTGATTGTGTCCTAAAAAAAGTAAAAGTAAAAAATATATATTTATTGAACCAAAGACAGATTAATACAGTGTACAATAAGTAGCCCTGGTCCCCACACTAGGATTCCCTGTGTTGTGGGTAGCCAGTCTCTTCCCTTATTTAGAAAATACAAAGTGTTTGGTTCTTAATATATTCTGAGAATGAAAACTAGTCAAAAAATTACATAATACAACGAGATATGAGACTCACTATTTGTTTACAAAAATAAATGCATACGGTGCATACAAATAAGTAGGTAAGTGTCTAGCAGCTTCACTGGTAAAAGGCGCGTTACCGCTACCTGGGTACTCGCCTAATGGTATTAGGATTTGCCACTAAACAAAAACATTTACTGTATGTTATATAAGTAACAAACATTTTAAAAAGTGTGTGTGCCTGTGTATGCGTGCGTGCGTGCGTGCAAGCGTGCAAGCGTGCGTGCGTGTGTGTGTATGTATGATATATATGTATACAGTGTGAGTTTTTATAAAGTGCAAAAAAGATTAAAATAACACCTATTAATCCTATTTTTTATTACTTTACGATATTTGACATTAGTTTAGCTTTCAAATAATAAAAACCCCAAGTTTCTAACCCACACACAACAGTTTCTATGAGCGAATAAACATAGTATTCCAGATACACTATTTTTTACACTGTTGCTATAAATGCTAGTTTTGGGTTTTCTCAGTCTTAGTTTTGTGTGTTTTTTATTTCTGTGGCACGGCCATCTACTGCCAGTCCTCACTTTTTTTGTTTTAACTTCCTAGCTTGCTTAATTTAAAAGTTTTAACATTTTGTCTACTTTGGGACAGCAGCAGAAGGTGCACAAAATTTTTTTTTTACTTTTTTATTTTTTTAAATATTTTTCTGGGTGATAAAATTGGCTCTTATTTCACCCCCTTTCATATGTGCACTTTATAAAGACTCACACTTTATCTATATAGACAGAACACTTTAATTAAGTTTAATCCTGTCAAATAAGTTTAATTGTGAAAACCGAATTGACACCATTACAATTAAAAATAATATATGTATATGCTTATAAATCAGGCTCCAGAGGAAGTTTCTGGTAACTTTAAAAATAGCTCTGTAGCCATTATTAAAAAGTAAGTAGGTACCTACCTGCTTCGTCCGTGGGTTGAGCCTGCCAACAAACAGTGTAAACTGCGGCACACCCTTGACCTTCTTGTTGGGAGTATACTCGGAGTAAATCGCACGCACTATAGCTCGGTCATGGGGCTCTGTGTCTGTACCTGTTTTAATTGATAACATAGTATAAATATGGCTTCTACAGTCTAATAATATGTCACTTCTACATAGGTGGATTGGATGGATGTTAAGAACCCATATTGTGCCCATAGCAGCGATATTGTTTTCTGCGAGTGTTGGAGTACACTCGGTTAATAGTGGAGGTTATGTTATTTTTTAAGACAAGTCAATTATTAACGATAAGAAATTAGAATGTTATGAGTTAGTGGGTATCTTAAATCACACGAAAATCGCAATTCGTGTTTGTTAGAAATTGACAGTGCTTTATAAACAGTCCAGAAATATACGTACCGTCGATTGATCCAATTTTGATAGGATCATATTCCGATGCGTATTTTTTGAAGCCATCTTCTTCACGAGACATTTGTGGGTTAAACATGGTTAAACAATATGATTTTACAACACAAATCTCAGGAATATATAAAATAAATTATTTACAACAAATCATAAACCAGTGTTGCCAGTGCCCTATAGTCAAAAATAACATACGACTGCTCGAAAAGTAACATTTTGATAACAAAAGTAACATTTTTACTTTTTATTCTCATAAATTTAAAAAATGCTTAATTTTCCGCGATAATAAGTACCCTGTGAGTTAATCCAGCCAGTATCCGATCTACCTACCTACCAAATTTCATTCAAATCCATTGAGCAGTTTCAACATTAAAACGGAACAAACAAACAAACATCTATATTTTCGCATTTATAGTGAGACTAGCTTCCGCCCGCCACTAGACTTTCCATCTGGACCCAATGAAGAATGAAAAAATATGGTGAATATGGTTCCTAGAGGAATGGCTAAAACTGAAAATTATACTTCGCCATTAGGTGGCGCTGCCTTAACATTTTATTTCCATCTGAGATGGAAATAAAATATATGAGATATAAACATATGAGATGGAAGTATAATTTTCAGTTTTAGCCATTCCTCCAGGAACCCTTGAGTTTTCCGGGATACAGAGTACCTTATATGTTAGCCGAGTGCTTCATCTATCTACCAAATTTAATCCACATCCGTTCAGTAGTTTTGGCGTGAAAGTAGAAAAGCAGACAAACATCCATACTTTCGAATTTATAATATTAGTGAGATGAGAAGTGAGATATTATTTGATCCACCCAAAGTCTTTGGTCGAAGACAAAATTGTCAGTGGTAATCTAAACAAATATTCTAATAATGGGAAAGGCACTGTCAAAGTGGCGCTGCGTACACATGGCCCAAAGAAAAATTTCAGATTTTATGGATGGATGTGAAATGTGATTTTTTAATTTTTTATGTTAATATGATGAATCAACTTTTTTTAAGTGTTTGGATGCAAAAATCCAAGAACCATCCTAGAGGATGCCCACATCAGGGAGGCGCCTCTTTAATGGAACTTGAAAACATAATGGACCTGTCCCCTCTGCATCATTTCATAAATAAGAAGCAGCCACCGGTGCAGCACTTCTTAAGCTACTATCTCTCTGGATAGCATCACTACGAGGAACTTCTTAATGACACACAGGACAGGCTCTCTAAATCGTTGTTTTTGATAAAAAATACAATATCCAACTCTATGAGGAGCCGAACGAGAAAGAGCTTCGGATATTTACCGACAGCATTGTCATTTGTTGAGTTGGCCCAAAGTTGCTAACATTACGGACGGAATAAAAATGTTAAGTGTTCCATTACACGAAATTCTATTTTCCAACTGTAATATTTAGTTTATTTTTTCTTCAAACATGAAAAGTAACGAAAAAGTAACATTTTGACTTGTGTAACATGAAAGTAACATGAGGAGACCAAAAGTAACGTAAAATGTTACAAAAGTAACATTCTGGCAACGCTGTCATAAACAGAAATCAGCTGATTTGGTCACCCGCTTGTTTTTTTTTTTTGTAGCTTTGAGTTCAAGCAAGACCGGAAAAAACCGGTAAATAGTGTTGAGCATAAGGCACTGCGTCTCACTCAACTCAACTCAATGATGTATAAACGAGAGATAAAATTCTAATACCAATTTTGTGTATAATAGATGCGGAGGCTAACTTGGCTAAAGCATTCGACTAACTACGTATCCCATAAATTACTTTTACAAAAATTGGAAAAGTATGGTATTCGTGGCTTACCCTTTACCCTATTAGATAGGGTTGGATTAGAGCCTATTTAACCAACAGAGAACAATGTGTAGCAATAAATAGTCTAAATGTCAAAAATGTAATTACACCAATTATGTCCAATTTTAAATGTAATAGAGTCGGAGTCCCGTAGGGAACAGTGTTGGGTCCATTATTGTTCCTGTTTTATATAGGATGACTTTAAATTAGTTCTTGATAAGAATGGCTATGAATGTGCTCATGATAACAAACAACTTTTTCTAAGGAACCCATAGTAAAATCGCAAAAAAAATGTGGTCCTTCCATACAAATTGATCAACTGACCGGCCAAATTAGTATGAGTCCAAAATTTTTTTTGCGATTTGACTATGGGTTCCTTAGGGAAAGTTGTTTGTTATCATGAGCACATTCATAGCCTTTCGTATCAAGAACTAATTTAAAGTCACCCTATATAAACGACCTAAGTAATGTGTGACGAAACATAAATGTATTTTATTTGCGGATGATATTACCATAATTGTGACATGTAATGATAATGACGTAAACTTGTATGAATAATAATACTATTAAATCTATTGTTTACTGGTTAGGTGCTAATAATCTGCATGTTAATTTAAATAAGACTTTAATTCAATTCAATACTAGAGGACGTTTTGCGGATGATATTACCAAATTGTGACATGTAATGATAATGACGTAAACTTGTATGAATAATAATACTATTAAATCTATTGTTTACTGGTTAGGTGCTAATAATCGGCACGTTAATTTAAATAAGACTTTAATTCAATTCAATACTAGAGAACGTTCACAAATAAATATTGACACTGTAAAGCGAAGGCGAACTTGGCTCATATGTGTATTATTAATGGATCCTACAAAGGGCTTGTTGAAAATAATTTTTGGCCAATTTTCATACCCCTAACTGCATTCGTTTTCGGAAAATGGGGGTTGCAACCCCTAACTTCAAAATTATTTTTCTACGAAACTATAACAGATATTTGAATAAAACTAACGCCACATGAAAGGTCCTAATTAGCTTTACATTTCAATTTTTTTTATAATTTTCCAAATAACTATAATGCTGCGAAAAATATTGAAAAAAATAAGGGTGATTTTTTTGTAGCTATTTCTTGAGGTACACCGGCCCAAAAACACGTATAATCAGTACGTATCCAACTATAATACGTAATAATTACGTTGATGTGTGATGGGTGAAACATATTTAAAAAAATAAAATTCGAAGTAAGCAGGCACGTATTCGTTCGTTCACGTTCGCCAGCTGATCGATTTGTATGAAAAGTCCAAAAAAAATTTTGCGATTTGAACAAAGTTGTAGAACAAAAGTTGTTCAGTTTAATGGGTAAAAGCCAACCTTGAAGTATTATCACACCTTTCTGTTACACCCTGTATATAATTATTACGTACTAGCTGTTGCCCGCGGCTCCGCCCGCGTGGATATTGTAGTTGTGACGGTTGTTGAGGATGGCATGGAAATGTTAAATCCAGATCCCCTTAAACTATGTTTTATCTATCTACCTACCAAATTTTATCCCAATCCGTTCAGTAGTTTCAGCGTGAAAGCGGAACAAACACGATGAAGTAAAAATTTCACTTTTTAGATATTCCTCCGGAAGCCTTCAAGTTTTCCGGGTTAAAAGTATCCTATGTGTTAACCGAGTGCTTTATCTATCTACCTACCAAATTTTATCCCAATCTGTTAAGTAGTTTCAGCGTGAAAGCGGAACAAACATGATGAAGTAAACATTTCACTTTTTAGCCATTCCTCCGGGAACCTTTAAGTTTTCCGGGATAAAAAGTATCCTATGTGTTAACCGAGTGTATTATCTATCTACCTACCAAATTTCATCCCAATCCGTTCAGTAGTTTCAGCGTGAAAGCGGAACAAACACGATGAAGTAATTTCATCCCAATTCGTTCAGTAGTTTCAGCGTGAAAGCGGAACAAACAAACAAACACACAAACAAATAAATATCCATACTTTCGCATTTATAATATTAGTGAGATTATAGTTGGATATGTACTGATTATTATACGTGATGTTTTGGTCAGTGTACCTCAAGAAATAGCCACTAAAAATCACCCTTATTTTTTTCAATATTTTTTTTGCAGCATTATAGTTATTTGGAAAATTATAAAAATAAATGAAATGTAAAGCTAATTAGGGCCTTTCATGTGGCGTTGGTTTTATTCAAAAATCTGTCATAGTTTCGTAGAAAATCAATTTTAAAGTTAGGGGTTGCAACCCCATTTTAGAAAACGAATGAAGTTAGGGGTATGAGAATTGGCCAAAAATATTTTCAACAACTAGCAATATAATAAAGGCACCAATGTCAAAAAAGACACCAGTGCAGATTTCACAAGGAAACCCGGTGAGACCCTTTTGGTATACCTCTTGTATACAGGATACAAAGGCGGACTTATCTCTTCCAATCAACCTTACATGTTGACAATAAAATAAATCTTAATTCAGACAGAAGTCACCCTAAAAAAATAAGCTCAGAGTAAACAATATACGTTATTACTAACTTCCGCCCGCGACTTCATCTGCGTGGACTTCCGAATTGAGTCCAGAGAGAAATAAACTGTTCAGCCAGCGGCATCTAGTGACAAAGTAAAAATTTCAGTTTTTAGCCATTCTTCCGGGAACCCTCGAGTTTTCCAGGATAAAAAGTGGAACAAACACTCATACTTTCGCATTTATAATATTAGTGAGATGAGATAGGACTTTCATACAATGAAGTCATCAAATCAACTGATCAATTTTATTGCAATATTTTTTCGTAGTTTCAGCAAAGTATTGTAACAGGCGAGATCCTGTACTAAATCGTCTGCTCTGTTCTATCGTATTTTACCTAACACCTGTATATTTTCAAGGTATATCCAATGGTGGGAGACAAGTAAAACTCATAAATTGTAATTAAAAAGCATGTTACACTATTTATGACTAACTGAAAATAATCTTTCATTATACTCTTCAAGTAACACTAACTTGTACAGCTATTTTATGTTACAAAAGTTAAGTCACAATGTCATGAAAGAATGTATTGGAAAAAACTACACATGTATGTTTTGTAAACAGATAATATAATAATATTTTACACACCAAATTGGAATGGGCATTTCAATATCAATCCACAATGTACATAATACCTTCCAAGGTACATTTTAAGTTGTATAAGTACTAGGCTTTTGCCTAGTTAAGAAGGAGTGTTTAAACGTCAACCAAATTCATTAATTCACAGTCCAGCACTATAAAGTACACAGTGCTTACATAGAAATTCGTTTCAGAATATTGCTTCTTTATTTTAACGTATAACAACTCAAACTTTAAACTGTTGAACCTTGGTTTTCTGCGACAGATAAGTTACCTTATTGAAGAGTGATCTTATGAAAACCATTGGAAGAGTGGATCAGAATCTCAATGGTGGAGATCCAGATCACTACAAAAAGCTAACTGATTAGATGAGCTGGTCTGACCAAGACAGTTGTTTGTAACAAGTATGGATATCATATTTATAAAAATTCCATAATGTTTTATGGTCCAGCTAGGTGGAGTAATTTTTTGTCAGTAGGGTTTAAAATATGATCTGGATTCCACCATTCACCCTTTGAATCACCATCATCACATCACAACTCTCTCAATTTCCGTCTATTTTGAATATACAATACATATTATATTAAATGTTACAGTTTTCTGCCGCATCTGGCAGTGTGTTTCTGTTCACTGGAAATATCAGATATCAAATTAATTTCATTAATTCATATAAGCTCAATACAGACACAGGCGGTGCGAAAGCGTTCCGAGAGCGGTATTTTTTGTAAAATTCGGATTACTATGAAACCCTTCACACCAAAACAGGGCGGGCGCTCTAGGTTCGCTTCCCGCAAATCCGCCTTCGGAACGCTACCACCCCGCGGCCCCCTCTGTGTGTGTTGCACTATAAAATAGCAACTATTGTCGTTACTGAATCTTTAATTAGAATACAAACTGGTCAGGAATAGCATTTCTATACTGCAAAAACACAGTTCCATCTAGATGATAAATACATTAAAAGTAAAAATGATCTGACTCTCCTGAATGAACTGAAGTGATTAATTTAATTTAATCTGCTGGCATCTGCATTCAATAAGGTAATTAGAGCATGACCTTTAACACATAGTATAGTAAAACAGAAACAGATGTCAGTCTGTCATTCTGTAGGGAACTATTTCAGGTAAAACCATTGCACTTTTCAATGTATGTATCAGACTTCCAGACAGGTGTTGAATACAAATGTTATTAATATTTACAGCCATAATTTATAGAACTTTAAAATACAACTCTGTCAAACAGTTTATTGCTCATATTTTTTTCCTGGCAGCGCAAACTATTGCATCACAACCTAGACATCATTCGTAGTTATGGTTTAAAAAATAGCTGCTCATGTCAGTGTTAGCCAAACCACAGAAGTCTCAAATCTATACATATGCGTGATATAATTTTATACATTGTATACTGTTAACAATAAGTAATGGAATTTCGAGTGACATCAATTAGTATCGTGTCCAAATCAGTGCAGGTGCTAGTTGAGGGAGGGGGAATGTCCATCATCCCAGACCACATCGATGCTGGGCCATTTGGTTTGGAGGCACGTGAGCATAGGGTCAGTGGAGGTGGCACGCAGTGGACACTCGAGAAGCGCAGCGCGTCCTGTTCGGAACGCGACGTGTCCACTAGGGTTGCTGCGTGGTAGTCCATTATAGTGGTGTAGTGTGAATGTGTCAGGAGCACCACGCTCACAACCAGGGAAAAACTCATCCATGAAAGAACTCAGTAAAATGATGCCTAGGTTTTCAGGATCCAGTTTCCGTCTCATCAACTCCACATATTCTGGTTCACTCACAAGGTCAGCAGCACATAACACATCTTGTAGTGCAGCAGAAGGTATGAAGTTATTGCCTTCAGGGTCAAAAGACCGGAAAATCCGTTCAGCTGATTCCCCAGCTGTTTCAGGTGCGGCTAGTCTCCGCTCTAGTGAGAACAAAACAGTTAAATGTGTCTCTGATGCTAGCACCCAGACTGGATGTTTAGGGTTTTTATAGAACGAGCCAACAGTACAATACTGCATGTGCTCCATTATTGTAAGAAAACCAATATCATTCTGTCTCTCTATGCCCCTCAACCTTAGACCTCCTACCACTTGGTCATGGTCCCACACATGTGCCACAGCCCGACCTGTCAACATTAAATTTATTAGCCCCTGTGAACCATATCCATATGTGGAGTGTATTAATGGGTCTGACAACTCGGAAAGCTCTGCTTCCACCGTGCTGACACCTTTGCTTAAAATGACACTATACAATAGGAGGAGAACACCATACTTGTCCTTCAAAATACGAATGTTTCTAGTGTAGAATGCTTCTACCTCTGACAATGTTTGAAACGAGTGAATGTCGATCCGCTGATGAAACTGCTCAATTGTATCACAAGACTGTTCATCTACATTAACACATTTGCCAGTGCTCGTCTCCGCATCTGTATCACTCTTGTACACGGCCACTTCGTACTTAGGAGCTAGACACTGGCTTAATATTGTACACACAGCCCTAACAAGGAGAGAATTGCATTTCTCGGAAGTGAGGTCACGGAAGTTATGGCCTGGTGTTTCCGATAGAAGAATTTTGAGAAGGAAGGCTTGGACTGGCGCGATGGCAGCACAGGGTCCACCCTCCTGCTGTATTAGGGCGCTAGGCTCGTCGGGGCTGAAAGTGAAGCCCTGCGCCCAGCGACGGAATACGTCTTCCTTGACGTGGTCACCCCACAGCAGATTGCGAGTCTGCGCGAGTTCGCGCGCCCACCGGGTAACGCCGCTATCCATGCTCGCCACGGCGGCGCCTGCCCCCGCCGCCATCGTCTCCTTACTTTCGACTGCTATACTGGAACTGCTGGTCTGATTCTCACTGGTTCCGTTCAACATTAGCAAACCACTCGTTTACTCATCCACCTGCAAAAACAATGATATTCACTTATAAGAAACTAACAAAAAATAAGTTTTAACGCATGGAAACCATAAAAATATTGTTTGCAACGATTACAAAAAAGAATAACCACGTACTTAGCAGTAGGTACGCTTACCAAGAACAATCCATTCATATCGAATTCTAACTTATGTAAATGTATATTACTCTTGAAAAAAAGGTTAATCATCTGTAAATTCCCAATCAACATTATAAATAATCCATAAATCGTAGAAAAAACTTCCCATCACATCAAAAGAAAAGCTTACGACATAAAGGCTGCCATTTTTAAATTAAAAAAATAGTAACATATTTCCGTTCCTTTGTTCTTTTATATTTAAAAAAATATATTTTATTATAAACGATTAATTTATAATTACTTTATATTGTTTATGAATATTTAATTATAGAACTTAGAAACAAATAAAATTCAAATAAAAAGAAATACATAAAAACACATCTCCGTGTGCCACCACTTACACGATTTGCGTCAAAAGAAACGAATAATGTAATATTGCCATTTGCGACACAACTTTTTACCCAGTTACGAAAATTAGGATCGGCACTTCGGGGACTTGGAGCTCGTTCAACCTAGAATACTAGATAGAAATAGGGCAGTTCGACTCTGAAACCTCTGCAATGCAAAGGCACGCATTTGAATTCTTGTTTCGTCCAGCGCGATTTCAAGGATGCTTTCAGTAAGGTTAGGTACTTGTTGACTGACTCTGTGGCTCAGTAGTTAGTGCTCCTGATCCCCCACCCAGGGCAAACATTTCTGTGATGAGCAGATTTGTATGCTCTCTGTCTGGGTGTATTATATCTCATCTCATGTCACTAATTAAATATTATAAATGCGAAAGTATGGATGTGTGTTTATGTGTTACACGTAGGATACTTTTTATCCCGGAAAACTTAAAGGTTGCCGGAGTAATGCTTAAAAACTCAAAATTTCCACTTCGTCACCAGATGGCGCCACCTTAACATTTTCTTTCTCTCTGAATCTAATTCTAAAGTCCACGCAGACGAAGTCGCGCGCGTCTAGCTAGTCTAATGTATTATGTATGTATTTAAACGTATAGGTATGTGTATGTATAACAGTCTATGGTTCTCATAATACAGGGAATCCTAGTTTGGGAACAGATGACTGTGTGTGATCTGTCCCGGATATTATTATAATTATCAAAATGAGTATCGAGAAATGTGAAACAACAGGATTACATATGAAAGTTTGATATCGACAATTTTTGGCCGCGAATATGTCGGTAATTGGTGACATCATAGCTAGGTACTCGCTGCACAACCAACTATAAAATTATTATTAAACAACAGACAGCTTTGTGTTCTGGATTTCCAAAAGAGTGTCACATAACACGGATTTTTTTCAAATCACTCTTCCGCCCGTTGCCTGTCTATTTGAGTTGTCTGTCAATTTATATAGTAGTTTATGAGTCATTAGTGCCTTCACTAAAGAAAAATTCTGATTAGATACCATATTAATTTGTTTCTGTTATATCCGAATTTATTGACAGATAAAATACCTTAACAAAACAAAGTTTTGTATCCTTTTTTTTTGGGGAATTCTCTACACCATAGCAACATTGCTCTGTTTATTGTTTATTCCGCTCATTCATTTTTCTACATCAATTCACTCATTCACTCACTCATCGAAAAACCATTCATTCTGTCAATCAAAATCATTCAATTCAGTCAGTTGTGATGTCGAGTGGTGAGAGGTGACGGTTTTCGTTATTTATTTATTTCGTCGTCACTATGAACCTTTATTTTTATAATTCCTCATAATTTAATTAGTTCGCGTGTGTATTTTCATTATGTTTTAACTAACTTTGTGTGTTACTTATGTGCTAGTGATTACCTTTGTGTTTGTTTTTGTGGGTAATTTCGAAATGAAGGTGTTTGCTGCCGTGAGGAGACGCGCCGCGGTCAACGTTGCAGGTATTGTATTGTCGTTTGCAGCATTATGTATTAATTGTATTGTTTGTACGTAAATCTGCGCGGAGTGGCCATGGAAACCAGAGACAACATGGAAAGTGGTTCTGCGGGGTCCTCCCAGCGATATAGTACGTGGTCTTTATGGAAATTGATTGAGGGTGGACGGTGGAAGATGGTCGAGTTGGTAGACTAGAATTTTTATGCTCCTAAAGTGCACCCGTCCATCTTGAGGATTTAGCCTACTTAATCAGTAAACATAACCATAGGATGTAACTAAAGAAAGTTTTTTCTGTTTGGTCAAGGAAAGTAACATTTTCAGTTATTCGATTGGTCTATTATGCATATACATATAGGATTTGCTTAGCTATGCTATTTCCTAGATTTTAAGCATATTAGCAGACACTGGGCCGTGTTCAGAACCTGCACTCTGATAGCAACCGTTAACTCTAACAACAGGATAGCATAATATAAATCGCGTAAGTGTGAAAGAGAGGCTACAAAATGGTTGCTGTCAGAGTGCAGGTTATGAACGCGGCCCTGATGAATCTGAAAAAATTGCTGACAAATGGTTCATTTAATTGTATAACTTTGCATGTAAATAAAAAGGTGTTAAGACTGTTTTAATATCAAAACAACACATCTTCACTAAGGTATGTATTCCACATAGTCCAACAAATAGTGCCCAATCATGCATAAATATTTTATTCTCATCGGGTAAGTCCCTTTTACCCAAATTTATTTTTGTCCATTTGAAGAATTTTCAAACAAGAAATCTGGGATACCTAATTCAGGTGATTACAGACTTTCTATTTCTTAGGGCTTTGGTTGTGCATAGTTTAAAAAATAATTTTACTCATTTTAATTTGGTAGTAACATTTGTGGAGTTTACAATAAAATTTTATATCCAATGCATATAGGTATGTGATAGTTACTTACATGTCATTAAGTTCTAATTATACTATTGGCATACACCTCTAGACATAGCCTTTCAACATTTTGTTCTAATTTTCTCAAAAAACACTTAAGCTTTTGATTGACAGATTCTCAAATACAAGTCTGACACTTTTGTACTTTGATTGCCATGGTTATCAATGCAAACAAAGTTAAATCATAAAAAGACAAACTTGTATTATGAAAGTACTTAATTACTTATTTTATTTTTAAGGCCATAATTTGCTTTTTAACCATTATTGATTTTATTTATTGTCAGTAAAAAAAAATAACTTATCAAAAAGTAATCAACATTTTTAAATTGCATGTTTATTGTATAGAAGTTGCTGATAACTGGTGGTCAAGAAGTTTATGAGTAGGCTGTGATTCTCATAGATGGCCAGGTCTTTGCACACCTTTTTAATACTGTCCCTTTTAAAAGACATATCTAAATTCGCTCAGTCTTCAACAAAGTTATTCCATGTTCAACATTAATGGGCCTGTCCTTACAAATATTGTAAAGTCTTTGCCTTAACTATTTCATTGTCTTCAACTTCTCACTTCATTTCTGATACTCATGTTAGATGTTTAACTTGAAAGTTGTCATTGTAAAGTAAGTTTATTTGTTTTTTAACAGGTCATTATCAACTTTCCATTCCATCTCTATGGTCAGTTTAAGATTAACCATTGCAAACTATGTAAAACATATTTTTAAAAAGTTTTTTTTTAACATGAGGCTAAGCCTCTCTCCTAATACTGTACAGTGTACCCTTAAAATACTACTCAATAAAGCGAAAAATATACATAGACAATTTATTTATTTAATTAGGTCTTCTGTCTTCTGATTTGTATAACTCAGATTTCTTTCAGACTCAGAACTTTCATTTCTGTAACTTGTATAACACAAAAAAAATTGATATGTAAAAATTTAAGTGTTGTAAATTAATGGAAAAATAATGTTCTGACTATACTTAGTGTTGACTTAGTAGTTTTAGATAGAACTAAGATTTTTGGAAAGAATTACAATAATTTCAAAAAGTTTATTGGTTTTCAAAAGCTGTTTCACAAATTAATGAATCCTTGATTAATTAAAATGATTTGTCATTAGTAGATGAAGCTAGAAACTTGTTATTGTAGCTGATTCATCATGAGAAGTCCTTTGCAAAATATAATTATTAATAGTATATTATCTGTATTGATAATATTTAATTGGACTTTAAAGCATTTATTGATTAATTACTCTTTATGAATGAATTACTGAATGAATGAATAAATGAAAAGTCTTTCTTGCATAACATAAAACAGGAAATAGTAAACTATATCCTAGTTTGGGGCCAGATGACCGTGTGTGATTTGTCCCAGATATTATTATTTTTACATGAAAAAAGTTAACTACAGGTAGGTGGTATTCAAAATTATTATTATTATGTACTTATTTTCTTTTATTCGATTTTTTCACTGCAACCTGCTCCATATAAATATTCGATAGATCAATAGATCGACTGGACTAAAGTGGACATGTCAGTTTAGAACACCATTCCAGTTTAAGTATAAAGACCTGTAATTGATATGAGTAGGCTGAAATATTCCAGCGGAAAGAAGAGACAGGTTGGCAGGTGCTTGGACCGACCAGCGGCACCATGACTAGGCGTGTGACCTTAGTAGCATCTTTAACCACCTCCACGACTTGTTTACTTCGCTATTATAACTGTCTCAGTAGCTAGTTTTCGCATAAAATTAAGTGCTGCGGTATTTATATAGAGCGGCTTTACAGCAGCGCATAATTCGCGATCGCGAATGGTAAGATAAGAGGCGCTTTCTAACCGCTGTCGCTGTGGTGTCGTTATGAGCTAAACGTGGTTTAAGGCTATTCTACGGTTCTGTCTATAAGGTCCAATTTTTAGGGTTCCGTAGCCAAATGGCAAAAAACGGAACCCTTATGGATTCGTCATGTCTGTCTGTCTTTCTGTCTGTCCGTATGTCACAGCCACTTTTTTTCCGAAACTATAAGAACTATACTGTTGAAACTTGGTAAGTAGATGTATTTTGTGAACCGCATTAAATCAAATCAAATCAAATCAAATCACTGAATAGTTTGCGCGAGAGACACTTCCAAAGTTGTAAAATGTGTCCCCCCCCCGTAACTTCTAAAATAAGAGAATGATAAAACTAAAAAAAATTGATGTACATTACCATGCAAACTTCCACCGAAAATTGGTTTGAACGATATCTAGTAAGTAGTTTTTTTTTAATACGTCATAAATCGTTAACCGCAATTTACCTTTCATTCAAGTTACAACGAACTACAAAAACTTTTATATTATGTTACTTGCTGCTACGGAACCCTTCATGGGCGAGTCCGACTCGCACTTGGCCGCTTTTTTTTTATAAAAGGGGGGAGTTACGGATGGGACGGGGTGCGGATAAGGATTCTATTCCTTTAAAAAAATATCGTCCATAACATCGCATATCACTTTTGAACATTATTATTTCATGGTTTTGAGGGTCTCACTGAAAGACCTCGATATAAACACGTTTACAGATTCTGAATACCCATAATGGGTACATTACCTTAATAACTGTCGAAGTCTGCTTCCATGTAAAGCTCGGTGGCTCAGTGGTTGCGCTCCTGACTACTGATTCGAGAGTCATGGGTTCAGTCAGTCATATAATTCATTCATCAGATTGATTCGCGTAGTAGTTAGAGTTCCTGGTTGCTGTATCAATGGTCAGTCTGCCATTCGATTCGCATAGTAAAAAGTGTAAATAATCATAGCTGATGGAGCCTTTTGATAATATTTCTATCGATTAAGTATTATAGTTTGGGACTATTGAGTTTGCAACTGAAAATCAGCGCTATCATCTTAGGATAGCACATGCTGAGTTGTAGCCCTTTTCGGTGATTGTTACCCATTATTAATATATCATTATTGCTTGTCAACTTTCTTGTATTTAATCGCCGAATAAATGTTTTTTCTTTCTTTTTTTTTCTTTTATTCACCCCTTTTGTTTCGTTTGTGAATTTTGTAGTAGTTTTTATGGTCGTTCCGGAAAGGTGAGACGAGGTGACAGTGGCAGGTGCTCACCCATCCGCTGCTGGGCGCGTGCGCGTGGCATCCGGCGGCCTTCCACACCTCGTTTATTTTGTTTTGCTTCTGTAATTGTAACTGTTCTAGTCAGCTGCCGGTAAATTGTGTTATTGTTCTACTCAGTAGTAATGAGACTTCTTTTCTGGGTTTGAATATAATAGCGTTGGGATACTTTGGAAACCAAGGAGTTTGGTTATCAATACGGAACTTTTCCCATATTGTTCAATTTTCTTTAGCTGGAAAAAAAATACTGTTCATCATATCCATATCCACAATTACAACATAATGTATAGAACAAATACATACAGTCCACTTTTTCAATTTCATACTCCAACTAGATTTTGTTTTCGGCTTCATCAGAGGGTACCGAGAAGAACGGGAAAGCTGTGGGTGGAGTAATTTAATAAATCCTAACATACACAATTTTGTGCGCATGCCTTTGCATTTACAGAATCAGCCGTTTCCGTCTGTCTGTCGTTGCATTGTTCTCGAGTTGAAACCGCCGCAGTCAACTCAACTTTGAGCTACGCTAGGTGTACGCTAGGCTATGAGGACTATAACAATAGGCCGGCTTATCGGGTTGTGTAATTATTGTGGTCGCCTTTGTTTACGGCTCTAACGACTTGCGCTCGCGCCGACAACTGAAGAGACCGGTCCAGTCTCGGTCTCGTAGTAATCTGTCGTTAGGTTAGGACAGAGAAATAGGCTTAGTTGGGCAAGAGTTTTGTTAAGATTGGTAGTGAGATATGAAACTTGTATTCGGAGCTGTAAAGAGGTCTGCAGTTTTCGTCAGAACGTCGTCGTAGGCTGAGTATAATATTTTTATGGCTTCTGTATGGTATCAGTTGGCTTCTTTCTTTTTTTTTTCAGTGTTTCCTTGATATGTCCTCTGGTCTTTGGGAAATTACTTGAATGACATAACAGTTCGTTGTTAGCTGGATATCTTATTTTAGTTATGTACACACAGTTCGTACTTATATTTGTTTATATTTTTAGCTTATATACGAACTATACTTAATCTGCCCATGTGGCACGCATGTAGTGTGCACTGACATTAATCTTAACTTGATAAGAACGCATTTAGACCGTTGCCAGTAGGACTTATGTATTTAAAAAGAGTCTGTCTCTTTCACACTTAGATATTTCTAGTAGACTATCCGTGTCAGGGGTGCAGGGTAATAATATTTACTCTTTTTGATGTGTTTTTAAAAGAAAGTAGACCGTTTCGTTACAGTGTAAAGAGTGGGTTTCTGATTATACAGACAGACATTTATAGCACAGATTAGTTATAGTTTCAGAGGTGTTTCCTCCCAAGAAACTGATGAATGAAAGCTGATGAATGAGATTCCTTAGAGCTGTTTCCAGAGGACTACAGTTAATGCATCGATCTCTTCAAGAAAGGTTTAACAATGGTTTTGAATGATCAGCAAAAAATTGTCAAATCCAATGGTGTTGCAAATGACGGCGGCAGTCACTTCCCATCAGGTGGGATTCCAGCGTATTAAGTAGCCATCTTTTGTAAAAAAAAAACTTAAAAACAATACGTCTTATTAATTTACATTTCAGTTACAGATATACTGACAGAGAAATAAAATGATACATATATGTAACTATGTGTGTAAAATGATTTTGACTAATAAGCAATTTGTCATAATGATTGCATTTTTAACAAACTACGCATGTGTCGCCGTGAGAATTGACTCAACAAATCCATTAACTTTTTTATGTTCCTAAATAACGGTAACAAGAGTAGAGCCATTAGTATATAGTTTTTTTTAATCAGTTCAAGTGCCTCATTTTGTACCTTTCCCTAACAAGAGGGCGTTAAGGTTCACAAAAGCTCATTTTCAACCGACAATACGTGTTTAACATACATTCAAGGGAATTAATACTTATGATTTCAAGTGGTTACACATGGGATAATGCGATAGAGATCGCAAGCGCAGGTCGTGGCCACTTGACGCTAAGGAGATTGAAATATATGGTAGATAAGAATGTGTTGAATTCTAAATAGTTACGAGAAAAAATGAGAAGAGAGTTAATAATGTGCCGTGTAATATTTTATCAGGGCTATGTGTTAGCTGTCGTTTTATTTTATTGTACCATTTCACGTGTGACAGAATGGCGGGCATAACTCGACTTCGATGTGTTGGATGGGAGTTTCTTTAGACCTGTCGTTTCTTCTCATTTCGCAAACACTTCCTGAAACGCCGGGTACCTATACGAGTTCCGTACCTCGTATTAGGTTGATAAAAAATGACGTTCGAAAAGTGTACCCTGCAACCTACTTCGAAGAAAATATTTTCTATTAATTTCGTCACGGAATCAATTTTCAGATCTTACAAAATCTATAGAACTTAAACTTCAGTATATTCAATGTATGTCTTTTATCGTATGGCAAAATTAACAAGGGATAACTTCAATACTAGGAGAAAGATTAGGTGAGGGTTCCAGGGCAATTTCGTGAGATATTAATTACCCTGATTACAGCAGGATAGCTTATTGTAAATATTTTAAGGGACGGACTCTTGTTAAAGTAAATCTTGCCTTGGTTGTGGAAGTACTACCTTTGAACTAATACCGTAGTTGATTGGTTTAAAATTATGTACGCGTTTTTGTTTTTGTATGTTTTTAATTCTCTACTACACTCGACTTCAAAAAAATCGCACCTTTTAAGAAATCTATTTTAAACATCTTTCAATCGTATTTGTATTATGAAATATTGGTAATGTTCGGTATCATTTGAAAGGTAAGGAAACAGAGAATGCAAAAACAATAATTCATTCAATGTTTTTTATTGGAACTGAGAAAAATTTACAAAACAATAAAAATCCTTAAAAAACCCAAATGAAATCTGATTAATTTTTCAAAACAAAGTTGCTTAAAACTAACCTAAAACCTAGTGTTACCCCCCCTAGCCCTAATGACGTCTTCCATGCGCTCCCTCATGGATCGCACCAACTTTAGGACCTCTTCTTGAGGGATTCTGTCCCATTCCTCAATAACGGCGTCTTGGAGCTCCTGAAGAGTCGCGGGAGCGGGATCACGGGATCTAACCTTGCGTTTCAGCTGGTCCCAGAGGTGCTCTATCGGGTTCAGATCTGGACTTCTCGCTGGCCACTGCATGACAGGGATCCCAACCTCTTGAAGGTAGCCCTGCACAATTCCAGCAGTGTGCGCGCGAGCGTTATCGTGCATTAATGTGAACCCGTCGCCAATAAATCCAGCATAGGGGACCACATGTTCTTCCAGGATCTCTGTGATGTACCGGTGAGCAGTCATCGACCCTTGCCCGCGAGCACCGCCGGTCCGAGAGACGCAAGAAAGTTCAGTTTTGCCGTCGGCAGATATGCCGCCCCAGAACATGCAGGAACCGCCCCCGTATTCTACCGTCTCTTGGATGCAGGCTTGGGCAAAACGTTCCCATTGTCTTCTGTATACTCTTTTGCGTCTATCGTTGCAGAAAAGGCACACTCTCGTTTCGTCTGAGAAGAGAACAGCTCTCCATTGGTCCAGGGTCCAATTGACGTGGGCGCGAGCAAATTGCAGGCGTGCTCGCCGATGCGCTGCGGTTAATTTTGGACCCGTGGCAGGTCTTCTAGCCACAATATTTCTCTCCTTTAGTCTTCTTCTAACTGTAGAGACACTCACGGCCCTTCTACGAACTGCTTGAAGCTGCTGTTGCAACTCTACAGCATTAGAGAACCGATTTCTCAAAGATTTCGATACGACGAATCGGTCATCTCTCGCAGAAGTGCAGCGATTTCTACCAGACCCACGCCTTCGGACAAAGCCACCGGTCTGCAGGAACCGCTGGTACACTCTTCGAACAGAAAAGCGACTCAAGTGCAATTGCCGAGCAACATCACACTGACGTAGTCCTGATTGCAGTAGTGCGATAACTTGGGCGGCTTCAGCAGCAGTAGTGTCCATCTTAAAGGAAGTTTTTCTGATGAAAGATATTCTTCTGTGTCTTCTTCGACTGTTGGTAGCAAATTTATCCCCCGATAAGCTGTATCGACCCTTTTATACCCAAAAAACAAAACAATACAAACAAAATTTTAAGAGGAGAATCAGTTCCATTGTCATTCACAGTGACTTAAAGTGTCAAGCTTTTTCTTTAATCAAATGAAATGGATATTTTTTTAAAGAGTTTTTATAGGGCTCTCAAATGATACCAATATTGCTACGAATAACTGCTTGTCTTAAGGATTAACAGTGCTTGAAGCCTATTTTTACGGACGTGCGATTTTTTTGAAGTCGAGTGTATGTGTTTGTGGAAAAACTAATTTTCCAACCAGCATTTCGTTCACTTTCACAAGAATAACGCTTGTTTGACATTTAACTATTTGTAAACTGTTGCTTATCTACTGGAAATAAGGATTTACAGGTGAGAAATTAAAAATCAAACTGTAGGCTTTGAAGCGATAGCTCCAGGCTTTGAAGTCAAGGTCACTTGACCAATCACGGTCACGTATCCAATTACTAGGTAGCTGCATTGAATTATAATTAAAAAGCGATAACCCAAGTTAATTATAATAATAATAATATTCGTTTATAATTATACCTTCATCTGTGAAATAATGTTTGAAGTTCCGCCGTATTATCATACCGTTGTTTTGAGTTCCAAACTTCACCCTTCGTTGGTTTGGTCTCGCCTTGTTAGATAAAGGTCAGGTCAATGACATTAAAAAGTATCGTATTTATATCACAGATTTTTTTAGATATTCTACTGTTTTATAAGATCTAAAAAAACTAGTAGCTGAAACAATTTGACTTCGTCCACATATGAAACCTAAAACCTTTTCCCAAGCAAAAAAAAAACTTTTGACTTCCTACTTGGTCGATGCTTATCGACTTAGTGAAAAATATTTTTTTTTTTCGCAAATAATTGTGAGGTTCTTGGACAAAGTTGTTCAGTTTATAAGTTGTCCTTATACAGGGTGTAACTGCAAAATTTTACTTAACTTAAAAAGTAAACTCTACACATGAAACAGGACAACATAGAAAACCATAGTAAAGTTATGAAAAAAAAATGTTACTTACTTATTGGTCAGTAAGCTCAACGACTTGTCAGTAAAGTATTGTTTTGACTCTTAGAATTTTATATGACCTGTTCCTTAGGAAAGGTTGTTTCATGCAAAGTCAACTTTCTAGATATTGCAGTATGCACTATTTCGATTTTGCAGTTGCAACCTGTGTATAAATTATTATTACTTATATGTTTTATTTAACACAAGAGTAGCACCTGGTACGCCACACAAGTGTTGTCATTAAATACTCAATACTCAGTTTATTTGGTTATTTAACATAACATAAACACAATGTGTTTAAATAAAAGTATCGATTATCAACATCATTATTTGCACTGTTCCAGTTGAATTAAATATAATTAAGAATACCACGTAATGCAAAGCTGTTACAATGCGATGCTCGGTTGTTTTGGAAAACAGCGGTTAACTCTTAAAACTCTTAATTTATTAACCGACTGTCCAAGTGAGGGGTTATGTTTTTCAAGTGTATGTTTTTTTACGTAACGTATTTATTTACCTCATGTTACTGTATGTTTCGCTGTTTAATTAGGAAAACAATTATCCTTTCAAAAAGAGTATTAATTAAGTATTTATTTTATTTTCGATATTGTCGCAAATGCTCGAAAATTAATTTGCAGGTGTCTTTTTTTCACCGACGCTAGAAAAAAGTAAATTAAAATTAATATCTACGGCTTTGTGATTTCGTATTGTATATTCCATGCATGACTTTTTAGGAGAAAAGCAAGATGCGTCAACTTGGTGGATTTTATTTCGTATTCATGGAGATCTCTGTCGGGAGTGAATGTATTATATTTTTCAACTAACTTGTCACCCAGTGATGCAACGAATACGAATACGAATATTCGTATTCGCCGAATAGTAGACATTTACCGAATATTCGTATTCGGCGAATACTAATACGAATATTTAAAAACTAATATTTTACGTATAAACGCAACTCTAATTACTGGCAGACTTGGAAAACACGCGTGTAAAAATACGCAGATTTGCGTTTATGGAAAGTGATGAAACTTATCTATTAGCAGCGATCCTTGACCCACGGTTCAAAACAAGGATTTTCAGCTCAACAGTGGTCGCTGAAACCGCTCGATCAGTTCTTAACGCTGCTGTTGATGTCAGAGAGGCCGTAAGATCGACAAGACCTCCAGAAGAACCTCAACCGTCGACAAGTAGAGGATTTTGGCAAGTATGCCAAGAAATAATTGAAGAGGCCGAAATGGAAGAGCCAATTTCAATATTTTCTGGTGAGTATGAAAAAAGTTAGAAAAGTTATTAATAGGTAATAGGTACTCTTTGTCATCTACTAAAAGTTAAATTTAATTTCAAAATGTCTTTTTACAGGGGATTCGCAAACTAAAAACGAAATAAATGCTTATCTAAAGCCACGGAAGAAAAGATGTCCATTTTCCAAGTCTGAAAAAACTCGCCCAAAAATATTTTTCACTGAAGCCATGCACAGTCTCCTCAGAAAGACTTTTTTCAACGGCTGGGAACATTCAGAGTGAAAAAAGAAATCGCTTAAAACCAGAAAATCTACAAATTTTATGTATTTTAAATAAAAAATTGCCTATTGTAATTTTTAATTATTAGATGAATAGAAATTTATCAAATAAAGTAGTCTTTTATTATCATTGCAAAATATTCGTATTCGTATTCGCCGAATAGTAGGTTAGATATTCGTATTCGTAAAAGTACTATTCGTTGCATCACTATGTCACAAGAAAAAACATCGGTCATATAGAAAGCGTATCGTCTTCAAATTTCGGAAATTGTCATAGATTCGGTTACACGTCAACCGAACGACGCATTTTAGTTGGTCTCGGACCATATCGCATTACGACTTTCTAGTCTAAAAAAGATATTATGTTATGTAGTCTTGTACCACACAAAGATTACTTACAGTCGACCTTTAGAGTCTGTACAGTACCTTTATTTTAACATTTATATTCATAACTCTTTCGTTTTGGCTTGCTGTTTACGTGGATAAAACAAAAAATACTTTCTATTTGGTTCTGTCTTCTCGTATTTTGTAAGAAGTTTACAATATTGTAACGTGCACATAAATCGATTGGCTTATTATAGCTTTCTACTAGTACATTGATAGTATTGTACTTCTGTCTGACACATCTACGGGGCATCGGCATAGTACATAGTACTGACTGGACCTACAACTTTCTTTCTGTGGTAGAACAGAGACAAAAAAGAAATTGGAATTTGATTATCTTTGGTTAGACTGAAAAAGTACATTTAAAAGTTATACAATAACGGTCGCATTGCATTCGTCCATAGGTGTAATGTAAATCTTTATGCCCTACAAGAAGTGACCGCGGGTGACGGTAAGCAATACCAAGAAACCGCCTTCTGTCCTTAGTTATAGCACGGTTTGTGCCAAACTATAAGAGAAGAGAAGACAGAAAGAGTTATTTAAATTTATCGTTAAAAAAATACCAACTAACATTGATAAAAAAATGCCGCTTTTTGAGTGAAAAAAGTAATTCAGAAACCACCAGCTATCGATCTTCGACCATTCGTAACGCAAATACCCAGATACGCAGACGACCTTATTTTCATTCGAACTCTCTAACAGTTCTTTGTTGAGACTTTTGTCAAAAATGTCCTTTGAAATGACCTCAACAACTACGTTTTGGTTCTTAGTTTTCTACATTAATGTAATATGTTAATATAAAGAGACAATACTTTGCGCTAATTCATTATCATTACAGAGACAGTTCAATACTCCAAAGAATGTTGTTCTATGCGTCACGTCAACGGCATAATTTTACGGTAACATAAAAGATAGTGGCGATCGGCATAGATTGGATACGTGTTTCCCTCGATATGGCTTCAGTTAATTCGTTTCGCTTCACTGGAATAGCCATTCTCAACTTATGGGCGTCGTACATTTTTGTGAACCATTGACAATATTCAATCACTTTGTAGATAATTTTGTAATTCTGTGTTTTGTTTTAGTTTTCTTTTGTTAAGCGTGTCACTTAAACTTATCTACAGAAGTGCTAAGTGGGCTGGTTGCGAAGTAGTCAATTTGAGAAGTAGTCAGAATGAGCAATATGCTATTTGATAAGTAGACGCCTGGCGCCCGCCTGAGGGAACAATATGACTTTGAAGATAGTATCAGAATTGAGAAACACAATTTTAGTCATAGTGGGTGGACTATCTAAACCTATCATTGACATCTTTATTCAGGAGCTACGTTCGCACAACCATGTCGTACGAAATTTATCGTTCATTTGACACTCTCCATTAGAAGGCGTGTGTCTCTTTCCATGTCTCGGGAAATTTAAGCCATACTCTTCCACACACGGGGTCAAGTTCGTATTCGGCGTAAATCTACACATGCATGTGTTGCTTTGTGATCAAATTCTCATATCTATATCGATTACAATCATTGATAAAATAGAACTTTTTGGAATGGCTCTGTAAGTACGTGATCTAGACCAGTCTGACATCGCGGACACAGTGCAGCGCTAGCCAGCGGCATCGGCAGCACCACCCCACCACTGCACCTCGTCGCATAGATTTTGCATTTATGTTCCCGTTATTGCCTAGCTTTAATTGAATACTAGAGTAGCTTTACCGTTACCGCTTTTGATCTATTTTGGAATATTGTAGAGTTTGTAGAAACTATACGTATAGACAACTGCGACTTGGTTTACTTGCGAGACAATAAATTTGTATATGTAGTTGTATTTGTTTGTATACATGTGGTATACAATACATATAGAGAGAAAGCGCTCAGAAAGTGTAAGTTGGGCTGAGTTTAGGAACACTTTTTATTAGTACTTATATTCCTTTCTAGAAATGCGTCCAATGGACTAATATCTAAATATTCCGATTCTCAATAAATTGGGCATAGATTTGATCTTTGCGCGTCATCCCTATAAAATTCAAGCCAATGGGGGGACTTAAAACCTCGTTGACTTTTCAGCCTGACTTGTCATCAGTTAATCAGTAAGTGCATCTCAGCCTCAGATTTAAAAAAAAGTCTTTATTTTGATCTCAGTTGCAGTAGTAATACATAGTTAAATTTTCAAGACGACTATACCTCTATTTTTATATTAATTGTTATATGAGATAAAAACCGTAACGTAAACGGAGTTATTACCTAAATAAATAAAAATCAGAGGCAACTTACTCAAGTTGTGGTAGATTTAGGTTGGTGCTGAAACCAAACAAAAATCTGTAAACAGGTGAGGGCTTCATGTACTTGTCTAATGATGTTCCTTCTTCCATGCCTTAATACATACATACACATAATTTTTGCTACGTCAAAGTTTATATTTCAGAGACTTTATAGAATACAAACACAATATAGAACCAAAAAGTCAATGGCACAGATTATTTCAGTTTCGTTAAGTTTTCAGAGCAGTATTTTTCTTTTTCTCTTTTTCTTATTTCAAACGGCAACAAAAACAATGAACGGAACAAATTCCCGTTACGTGTTTTGGAGCTGGCAGAAATTGTGGACACCTACCTTAACTTACGAGCTTCTTACTAGTCTCTTTGTGTGATTCACTTGAACCGTAACTTTGCACCGTGTACCGTAAAGTTCTGCAAAATTTCGTGAAATATTGCCAAACATCGCGATCTTTTGTTTATTAGCGCTACCTGCATAAAAAGTTGGGCTAGGCTGATGTACCTTCTCAGTGAATTTGTGAAGCCTACTAATTACGAACTAAACTTGTGAGCTCGTTTGTACTACCTTTTTTTTCCACTTGCATACTTTTGCTGGACAGTCTGACCTGTTAAATGACTGCACTCTGTTTGTGTTTAATTTAAATAAAATAAAATTATGTACTGTCCGCGAAATTCCTGTATTTCAATTTTCTAATTATTCACAGACCTCAAACCAAGGAAGTTACCTAAGTTAGTGCTTGTCTAAACCTAAAAATCTTAGATGCTATCTCCGGTATTTCAGGACCGTGCTGTTACGCTTGTCGTCGTTTGGTAGGTCTCATAAAAAAATACAAATCTGTCTGAAGGGATTGGAAAAATTTACACACCCTACTGCAGCAATTTTCGCATCTCTGTACTTTCTGTTACGAAGAAATTATGAATGAAAGTAGTACTCACTTACCACAGTTACGATAAATTAACGAACAAAACCCGCTATGCGTCAACGCAGTTACACCTTGGGGTTTCCGGAAAGCGATCAAAGACAGCTCGACTTGAGAGCCTGACGCGTGACTCACGCGCAAGTGACGTCACCGGCATGCGCGCGCAGCGATTATGGTGTGTTTTGAATTTATTATTAAGAGCCTAGGTGGTTTTGTATAATGTTAGCATTGTTTGTTATGTATGAAGTCCTGCCATGGCTTATGAATTTATAACCCGTTGCAATGAATATTATTTCGCCTGGAAAAACTGATTTTGATCTTTGAATGTTGCGGGTGCATAGCGAAATGACACAATCACAGATCAGTAAGCCCAAGTTAAGTATGACAGGCCTTAACTTACAGCTTGACTGGCCGGCCACACCCAGCCAAACTTATGTATGAATGAAGCTGTATAATGGCGTACCGTATCTAATGGAATAATGCTTTGTCATTAGCTCTTATTAATCCGCTGTAGCAAATAATACTAGTCTATTATTAAGAGGCTGTAACATAGATTAATACAGATAGTAGTGAGCCCCTCTTCCCAAGCAGAGTTGATAAAAATCACAACTTACAATAAACTTTATGTACATACATAATTGATTTCAATTAATTAACATTGCCCCTGAGGCAAGGCGGGCCTCCTTTCCAACAGTCTTGCGCAAATCTTCGCTCCACCTGGCTCCACTAAGCTAGAAATAGTTTGTCCAACCTACGGCTATCGGCTCTGAAAAACTTCTACTACAGATGTGTCCTGTCATCGTTCACCTTGGTTATTCTGTGGTATAATAAGTCTGTCGGTTATTTTAATTATGTGGTGAGAATAATTTACTCTACGCCAAATAGGTAGAAAACAACAAATTAAAATTTGTAAAATCTGCACAATTTCAACGCATACGTACTTTTTAACGTGTAATGAATGAGAAATACAATAAAAATGGCAGTACTGTGAATAATTCCAATCCAATTAAGCAAAACTGTATTTCACTTGAATGTACAGTACAGTATGATTTTGATCTATCACTTTTATCTGGCTACGAATCGTGAGAAAGTGCACATTCGTGAAAGCAGTTATGTCTTGAAAGTTAACTGTGTTCTTCATACAAACAATACAATGAGTATAGTCTTGTTGTTGCATACGATGTGCTTGTAAAATGCTAAGGCAAAGTCAGGTTGCTGTCGTTGTACTAGTCTAGTGATATCTCTTTCTTTTATTTTAATAATTTACAATTTATTAGTTTTTAGCGAATCATTTTTTATTTACAATAAGTCTTACAGCTGTTGATGGCATCTCCCAATGGAAGGTGAAAATGCAAACGATAATGCCTGTCCCTTTCACCTTGAAGATGCACAATCATTTGATGACCTCTGAATATCTGAAGAATTCCGTTCCCACTACTTCCCACGCTGAAGCAAATCAACAGTTTCATGCGATGCGAATATGCAAATGGAAACCCTCCTGGTTTTCCATTTGGTGTTTTGAAACCTTATTAATAAATGTAATTCTTTAATTACAGTTCATAGGGATCTGTTATACTCTAGGACAATGTGTAGTATATCCCACGATTGTCTATTGACACGGCCATTGTTCCAACAACAAAGTTGCGAGACAGGTTACAGAGGCAGCTCTTATCACAACACAATAGGGCATCTTTTGTTATGTCGGGTCAGTCGGAGGTTGGGTAATGGCCTGATAGAAACGTTAGACGCCTCTGCCCACATAATACTGGGTATTATAATGAAAAGGTATTGTTGTGTGTTTCTGAGTTAAGTTCACACCTAGTCGGATAAAAAAATGTGATGTAACTTGTGAATCTTGTGATACAATATCGCTGTCAAATGCTAGGTGATTTCGAACTTTACGTTATTATATTATGTATGAAGATGTACATGTTAATTGTTAAACGAATATGGGAGTTAGCGTAGAAGAAGGAATAATAATTACGCAGCTGTCATTTGTTAACATCTAATGTCATCTACTACACTACCAAATTCATCAAGTTGTTTAGGCTACATTCACCCATAAAAACGTTACCCTCCGCTTGGAAAGTCGGATAAAAATTATAGTTAATGCAAGCCTAACAAAAAGACTCACTTTACTCAGAATCAGTGGACAAAACAAACACACAAGTACCACTCAGCCGTGAATTTTTAAACACTGCAGCATTTTCACTTACCTACTTACTTTTGAGTTTATCGACGCATGGACCTCGTTAAAAGACTTGCGATACAGTACAGATATTACATCTCTATGGTTGAATTTTGTTTTTCCAAGATGGGTAGTTTAGCTCGTCATTTTGTCATATTATGCAAAATTGGTAAGTAATTTATTTTTTGTGACATACTGTTTATTCACACGTAAATAACTGAGTCCTTTAACGGAGAATGGGAGGTCATTTGTGCGACGTAGTTTCCTCTGGCCAATTATTTGTTGTCGTCTTCAGATGAACGTAGATTTGGAGCGCGAATTAATATCCAGCTTCCCTAAATCTAGTTAGATCTAATCTATTGAAAGAAGTTTTATATCGTCGGTCCTCGGAGCGGGATGCTGCCGTGCTTACGGTAACAGCAGTAAGTCTGTGAAACACACTTTCGACTTTTCGTCACATTTTTGCATTTTCCGAATTGTTTCCTTAGATTATTTGAAATAAAGTTTTTGAAATGTGTAGCTCAGATTCTGTATTTTTATACTACGTTATCATTTATCTGTTTTATTTATTTATTCTTACATAATAAATGAGTAAAGTTACTGCTTTTAAAAATAGACTTACTGCTCTTATCGTACGGCAGGATGCAAGTCTGTGGATATACACTCGACTTCAAAAAAATCGCACGTCCGTAAAAATAGGCTTCAAGCACTGTTAATCCTTAAGACAAGCAGTTATTCGTAGCAATATTGGTATCATTTGAGAGCCCTATAAAAACTCTTTAAAAAAATATCCATTTCATTTGATTAAAGAAAAAGCTTGACACTTTAAGTCACTGTGAATGACAATGGAACTGATTCTCCTCTTCAAATTTTGTTTGTATTGTTTTGTTTTTTGGGTATAAAAGGGTCGATACAGCTTATCGGGGGATAAATTTGCTACCAACAGTCGAAGAAGACACAGAAGAATATCTTTCATCAGAAAAACGTCCTTGAAGATGGACACTACTGCTGCTGAAGCCGCCTAAGTTATCGCACTACTGCAATCAGGACTATGTCAGTGTGATGTTGCTCGGCAATTGCACTTGAGTCGCTTTTCTGTTCGAAGAGTGTACCAGCGGTTCCTGCAGACCGGTGGCTTTGTCCGAAGGCGTGGGTCTGGTAGAAATCGCTGCACTTCTGCGAGAGATGACCGATTCGTCGTATCGAAGTCTTTGAGAAATCGGTTCTCTAATGCTGTTGAGTTGCAACAGCAGCTTCACGCAGTTCGTAGAAGGGCCGTGAGTGTCTCTACAGTTAGAAGAAGACTAAAGGAGAGAAATATTGTGGCTAGAAGACCTGCCACGGGTCCAAAATTAACCGCAGCGCATCGGCGAGCACGCCTGCAATTTGCTCGCGCCCACGTCAATTAGACCCTGGACCAATGGAGAGCTGTTCTCTTCTCAGACGAAACGAGAGTGTGCCTTTTCTGCAACGATAGACGCAAAAGAGTATACAGAAGACAATGGGAACGTTTTGCCCAAGCCTGCATCCAAGAGACGGTAGAATACGGGGGCGGTTCCTGCATGTTCTGGGGCGGCATATCTGCCGACGGCAAAACTGAACTTTCTTGCGTCTCTCGGACCGGCGGTGCTCGCGGGCAAAGGTCGATGACTGCTCACCGGTACATCACAGAGATCCTGGAAGAACGTGTGGTCCCCTATGCTGGATTTATTGGCGACGGGTTCACATTAATGCACGATAACGCTCGCGCGCACACTGCTGGAATTGTGCAGGGCTACCTTCAAGAGGTTGGGATTCCTGTCATGCAGTGGCCAGCGAGAAGTCCAGATCTGAACCCGATAGAGCACCTCTGGGACCAGCTGAAACGCAAGGTTAGATCCCGTGATCCCGCTCCCGCGACTCTTCAGGAGCTCCAAGACGCCGTTATTGAGGAATGGGACAGAATCCCTCAAGAAGAGGTCCTAAAGTTGGTGCGATCCATGAGGGAGCGCATGGAAGACGTCATTAGGGCTAGGGGGGGTAACACTAGGTTTTAGGTTAGTTTTAAGCAACTTTGTTTTGAAAAATTAATCAGATTTCATTTGGGTTTTTTAAGGATTTTTATTGTTTTGTAAATTTTTCTCAGTTCCAATAAAAACATTGAATGAATTATTGTTTTTGCATTCTCTGTTTCCTTACCTTTCAAATGATACCGAACATTACCAATATTTCATAATACAAATACGATTGAAAGATGTTTAAAATAGATTTCTTAAAAGGTGCGATTTTTTTGAAGCCGAGTGTATTATATTTACTTATTCCGTCTATTTAGATCCTACGGCTAATGAGATTCACAATCCTCGGTGAAGACCACAGTCTAAAAAGTCTTTATTTCGTGAAGAGTGAAGAAGCCGACTTCAAGTAAATATTGCTGTCTCAGCAGTTAATGGAGCCTACTATTTATGTGACGAATTTTGTATATTTTTGATATCAAATTAGTGTGAAGTTTTAATGTGCATCCAAAATCTATTTCATTACGTTATAAAGCTTGAAATGCTAAAAATTCTGCAATATTAACTGTTTAAAGGTCTAACAAAACTAGCTGAAACTAATTAAACTGGGTCTTAGACTCATGAAACTAAACAACTTTCCCCAAAGAATCCGTAGCAAATTCTCGAAAAAAGTTTTTCGGGATTTGTGAAATGAAATGAAAACATTTTTATTCGAAGTAGGTAGCAGTGTACACTTTTCGAACGTCATTTTTAGGGTTCCGTAGCCAAATGGCAAAAAACGGAACCCTTATGGATTCGTCATGTCTGTCTGTCTGTTTGTCTGTCTGTCTGTCTGTCCGTATGTCACAGCCACTTTTTTTCCGAAACTATTAGAACTATACTGTTGAAACTTGGTAAGTAGATGTATTTTGTGTACCGCATTAAGATTTTCACACAAAAATAGAAAAAAAAACAATAAATTTTGGGGGCTCCCCATAGTTAGAACTGAAACTCAAAAAAGGACACTGACCATCTTTGTATGGAAGTTGGACCAAGTGCTGCCCAGAATGAACACATAGTGTACTTTGTTCCTCAGGTCAACACTATTCTGTAAACCGAAGCGCTTCAAAATCTGTCCGAGGAGTCAAGAGAAAAAAAGGTTTTTTTGTGAAATATTTTTTGCAAAAAATTTACTTAATAATTATTTTCAGTCTTACTAGTAGTGTATTAATGGTACTTATGTAAATATTTATCAATCCGTAAGATTACATAGTTATACATAGTTATTTGCATCAGGGGCGCTTTTTCACTAAGGCTTAGGCTTTTATGGTGCCTAAGTTGTAGTTTAATGTTTGTAAACATACTGTTTAACGAATCTTGATTTTGAATTATATTATTTTATGAATAAAAAACTAGGTAATCTTCATCAATGTAATTACTGATTGATAATTAATGATATTATTATTACATAGCATAAATAATACACTACTAGTTACACTGAAAATAATAACGAAGTTCATTTTTTGCAAACAAATAATTCACAACAAAAAAACTTTTTTTTCTTTTGACTCCTCGGACAGATTTTGAAGCGCTTCTGTTTACAGATTAGTATTGGCCTGAGGAACAAAATGCACTAAATGTTCATTCTGGGCAGCACTTGGTCCAGACATCAATGTAATTACCGACTGATAATTAATAATATTATTATTACATAGGTATAAATAATACACTACTGGTTACACTGAAAACAATTATTAAGTTCATTTTTCGCAAACAATTAATTCACAAAAAAGAAACTTTTTTTTTTTCTCTTGACTCCTCGGACAGATTTTGAAGCGCTTCGGTTTACAGATTAGTGTTGGTCTGAGGAACAAAATGCACTATGTGTTCATTCTGGGCAGCACTTGGTCCAGACATCAATGTAATTACTGATTGATAATCAATGATATTACTATTATATAAGTATAAATAATACACTACTAGTTACACTGAAAACAATTATTAAGTTCAATTTTCGCAAACAAATAATTCACAACAAAAAAACTTTTTTTCTCTTGACTCCTCGGACAGATTTTGAAGCGCTTCGGTTTACAGATTATTGTTGGCCTGAGGAACAAAATGCACTATGTGTTCATTCTGGGCAGCACTTGGTCCAGACCTGGTCAATGTCCTTTTTTTTCATCAAACCCATACCCATAGTGTGGGGTATCTATGGATAGGTCTTCAAAAATGATATTGAGGTTTCTAATATCATTTTCTTCTAAACTGAATAGTTTGCGCGAGAGACACTTACAAAGTTGTAAAATGTGTGTCCCTCCCCCGTAACTTCTAAAATAAGCGAATGATAAAACTAAAAAAAATATATGATGTACATTACCATGTAAACTTCCACCGAAAATTGGTTTGAACGATATCTAGTAAGTAGTTTTTTTTAATACGTCATAAATCGTAAACCGCAATTTACCTTTCATTCAAGTTACAACTAACTACAAAAACTTTTATATTATATTACTTGCTGCTACGGAACCCTTCATGGGCGAGTCCGACTCGCACTTGGCCGCTTTTTTTATTTACCTAATACGAGGTTCCTACCACTCGGAACTCGTATACCCACCGTTTCTGGAAGTGTTTGCGGAGTGAGATGAAACGGCGGCGCGGCGGGCCCTAAAGAAACTCCCTCCAACACATTTTTTTTAAAAAAAGTCTTATATTCTATTACATCTTAATGCTAGCTCAATAAATGAATTATACAACGTCATATCTGTAAATAAAATATACAGAAATAAGAATAAAGAAAGAAAGGATTCAAAAGAGATAAAAGTAAAAATTATTTGTAGCTAATGACTAACAATATGCATGCAAAAGTTGTTCAGTTTCATGAGTAGAAGTTCCCCAAGTTAAAATAGATTCAGCTAATTATTTTAGACCTTCTGTTTAGATTCGAACAAACTTATGTCCCACTTTTTCGTATTATTTTGATTACGGTCCCTGGTCCTACCCGCTATTGTTGCCTGAATCACATAAAGTTGATCTTAATCGATCATCATCGTGGTCTCGTGACCAATCGATTGTAAATCGATTAACTCTCACTCTCGACTGCTCGATTATAATCTCGCGTGTGTACTCATAATGAGATTGGTTGCATCGAGGACTGTACCGCCGGTGTGGTGTCAAGAAACTCGTAAATGAAGTTTACGATTATAGGAGGCCATAGGGTAACGGATGTTGGGAATTGGAAAACGTTTTCATGATTGGTTTGACCTAGACCCGGTATATTGGATGACAATCTGGCATAGTTTTTTTTTCTGAATGGCTATGGTACCTATCCATTTTAGAAAACTGGTGATAGACTGTGATGCTATTGGTTAGGCGGATAACACGCTGCTCCGGAACCCTCTCCGGTGTGCGGTGCGGCGTTTTTTTTACTATAGACAGTTTCAAGTAAAACCGCACACCGCAGCGGATTCCGGAGCAGTATGTTATCCGCCTTACAGCTGATAAAAGCTTGATTCTGAATAAAATTAATCGATGTAAGTAATAGTTTCATACACTGGTTACTTTATAAATTTTCAAAACTGTTGCATATACAGGTGGTATTTTAATCAAAACCGGCAAATCAGTTTCTGATTATACGTGCGTTCTACTTTGAGATCAGACGAAGGGTCAGAGGATTTGCGTGTGTGATTTGTCCCGGAATATTATACATATTTTTAGTACCGTTTCATAACTAAACAGACATTTGATGTCATATGTTATCTTTAACCGTAAACTCTTTGTTGCAGCGTGCCTCTCGGTTGCGGCGTGGGCGTTGACATGCGCAAGCGCGGCGGGCCCTCTCGGCCCCTCAGATAGACCGGAGGCTTACTTCAATGGCAGCTCGTACATCCGCCTGTCGCGGCCAGTGTCGCTGAAGCAACTCGTGGGGCTCAGCTACAGGACTTGTGTCGGTAAGTAGAGAAAAATAGAAGGGAGATCCTCTAGTGGTGGCTGGCGTAGCTTTCTTTTTGTTAGCCGACTGCACAAATAGAGGGTAATGTTTTTCGAGTGTATGTGTGTCCGTTTCATTCTTACCGCAAGTAGCAAAAACGGGCTGACGTATTTTGAAGTGCGATGTATCGTTAGGTTCGTCTTGAATCCTACATTTTCAAAGTAATTTGTATTACAGTCGGGTTTCAATATTTTTGTGAAATCGAATACGTTATTTCTTTACATTATCGAATACGAAATGGGATCTGGTGAGGCATGTGAGAAGGCACGTACGAAACTACTGGCATGTGTTGAGTACGAATTTATGGGGTGGAGGTTCAGCAGAAGACTGTATGTGCCAACGCTGAGCTGATGGTAATTATGACTGGTGTAGCGATCATAATTTCCAAGTCGTGAAACAGAAATATGAGAATCTAGTGAAGTTTACATCTATGTTTTCATGTTAGGAAGCTGTATAGGTGCAGGTACTGCAGGTAGTGCATTCAGAATTTTTTTCGAGTTTTCATTGCAAAAGTTGTTAGCTTATGCAACACGTTTCATGCTTATGATTTCAATTTAAACTTGTTTGACGTCACGGTGAGTATAGTTCGGTAGTTTACTAGATTTCAGTAATTTTACAGGAATTAACTAGTTTTATGTTTGTAACCATGGCAAAGTTTCAGAAGGACTAGTGATTTTATCAAAAAAAGTAATTAAATAGAATAAAACTAAAACAAACACTCTTTTCTACAGCATATAATAATAATATAATAATAAAAAAATACACAGAAAAGAAAATTATTCAGGTGGGCAGTGTTATCGCAAGCGATATCTTCCCAACCATAATAATCTACAGTTCATGAACAAATAAGCTTATATCTATATCATTATACGTAATGAAAAACAATAATATTGACATTATTGTAGCTAATTGCACATTACTGTAAAGCAAAACAAGTCACGAAACTCATAAAATGATAAAAAAGGCCATGTGCGAGTCGGGACTAGCTCTGTTAAGGTTCCCAATAAACATTTCTTTTTTTGTTTTTTTTTTTAGTTTTAAAATTATATTATGATTTGACGCTTTCGGTATTGTTGTTTAAACATAGTATCATCATTTTTCCGTTTATTCCAGACGATTCTTAATATACATATATTATTTATACGTATTTATTGCATGTGACTAAGTTTTAGAGATACACCTGTAATAGAAATGATATAACAATAATTAAACTAACAACTTTGATGGCCCCCCATTTAATTGTCATTATACCTGAAGATAAAAAGAGCAAAAACTATGAGACGAATACATAAAGAACTAAAAAAGATATACCTATGAATGGAGGAACCATATTTATATTTTACTCATTGAGCTCTATCGACAGTGACATTCAATATGCAAAGGTAACATTAAAAAAAATGATTTTCAACCCCACTACAGACTAAAGACCCGTGACATCTAGAGACCCGCGACATATAGACGGACGGCTGCGTACAGCAATAGGGTTCTGTTTTGCCCTTTGATTACGGAACGCTAAAATCGTCGCACGTGTCCAACAAATCATAACCAAGTTTTTTTATTGCTTATTTACTTTGATTTTTCAACTATTGTTGGACAGAAATAGTATATTTACGTGACTCAATCATACCTCAGCCCACCCACAGCCAGTGAAATTGAATTTACGAGTAATTAGGGTTCCACACAATTACATCTGTTTTACTCAATGTAGTTTTATATTTATAACTAGTTTTCCGCACGCGGCTTCGCCCGCGTTAACACGTAAAGAAAACCATCCAGTCTGAGAAGTATCCCTCTAAGTGTTATAGTTTCGGAGGGCAGTAGGTTCACTCCCTGATGAGGAGCAGATTTCCAAGATCTGGAATATTTCCCATAGTCACTGCCACCCATCGTTCAAATTCCCTATACACAACATTAACTGATTCTAGGTCAGAGCCAACAAAACTTTTCCATACAGAAAGATTTAGTATGGCGGCCATCTTGAAAAATGGTGAAATTCAAAATCCGATCCAATATTCGTAATCAGCGATTCTAAAAACCCCCAGATACCAAATTTGAGCTGGATCAGCGCAACTAAATTTTCAGCCACCATTTTGAATCCGCCATCTTGGATTTTTATTATTTCAGGCAGTTGTCGCCTTTTGTTCTTACTGACTTTTGTTCAAGCACCCCTATCAATCTCCAACACTTTTGGAGATGTTGCACTTTGAATTTTGTATGGCGGCCATCTTGTTTTCCACCATTTTGTTTTTTTAAGTCATCATTCAATTTTGTCCAAGGTGTAGAGAATTTTTTGTTTGAGAGGTACCACCCAAGTGTCATAGTTTTAGCGGGCAGTAGGGTCTCTCCCTGATGAGGAGCAGATTTCCAAGATCTCGAGGTTTTCCCGTACTTACCAGTGCTCACCCTCCATACCCCCCATATATCATTTTTACCCCCCCGTAGCTCCTTCTGGGACAACAATTATGTCGAGTATAAACTCTTCGCTTAGTTTACGTAGAGAATAATGGAATCATGGAAACCGCCAATGAACTAAAAACTTCTTGAAACAACCTTTTTCCTATCTAAGAAAAACCAAAATCGAACTCGTAATTACCAAAGAGTTTATATTCGCCTACATAATATAAGAAAACAGCTGAGTTATAAACCTCCTTACATTGTTTTGAAGCGAGGTTTAAGATCTCATTGTTTGAACCGACACATTTTAAAAAAGTTTGAACGATATAGGTATGCGTTCCGTTACTCTGTAGTGAAAATATTTGACATGAGTAACTTGATAGCAGGATAGTTTATTGTAATTTATGTAAGTGTGAAAGAGACACACTATGTTCAGGGAAATCTGAGGGCACAGAGTTTAAGGTTCTGAGGGCAAATCTCGCTGGTTTAAGAACATAGCCGATTGACGTTTGATTGATGTCTGCAATAATGTTGCAACTTATTAGCTCAAATCCCCGACCGTAAGGAAGGTGAAACTGTAAGGCATAAAAACAATAGAAACATAAGTAATAAAATATTTCGTTATTGCTTAAGGCTAAACAAATATAAATACATAAAAACAAAATGAATAAATACTTTGCCGGAGGAAATTTTTCATCTTATAATTATTCCAACAATCACCAACTTTTTCAATAGTTCATAATACGGCAACACTCCGTGATTTGCTTTTCCATTATGAACTCTAATGACATGAAGTCGTATGGAGTTCATAAAATCTTAATTATGTTAATTTTATTAAATGAAAGTGGCTTTTTTCGGACTTTTCCTCTACTCACTGGAAAAAACCACGAACTTCTGCATTCAAAGTTATACCCTCCAACCCCCGCAACAGGACAAACAACCATGTCAATCAGTCAGTCAGTCAGTGGTAATCGAGCTTTATATAGTATAACTAGTGGGCGCTCGGTGCGCGAGCTGCATGCAGCTCGCGGTGAAACTTTTTTTTTATACAATTTCATAAAAATATAACACACATAGTACACGGTCGTGCATTAGTGAGGAGTATGTCGGAATTTTGCAGGCTACCATATACAGAACGTAACAGAAAGGTGTGATAATACTTTAAGGTTGGCTTTTTCCCATCAAACTGAACAACTTTTGTTCTACAACTTTGTTGAAATCGCAAAGAAATTTTCGGACTTTTCATACAAATTTGGTTCGCCAGCTGATCGATTTGTATGAAAAGTCCAAAAAAAATTTTGCCATTTCAACAAACTTGTAGAACAAAAGTTGTTCAGTTTGATGGGTAAAAGCCAACCCTGAAGTATTATCACACCTTTCTGTTACACCCTGTATAGGCACGGATATGTAAATAAACTAAATTCTTCATAAAACTCAGATTAGTCTTTATTTCATTATTGAAAAAAAACTTTCCTATCCAAAATTATGAAAATCGAAAATATAATTAAGCAATAAAAACAAAAAGTTAAAAAAACTAAACCAAGGTAGTTGATTTAAAACATCTTTGCTGGCATTTTCTTTAGCCCTTCGATCATACAATACTCTTCAATTGTACTTTATAATATAAAATCTCATGGATGAAAACCTTTTTTTAAAATATATTTTTCATGTATTTTAAGCACGCAACTTCGACCGCGTTGAAATCGCACAAAAAAATATAATGCACCAACTATTAGGTCGTACACTACTGCGGAGTTGGCATATCGTATGGCGGGCTACTATCTAGTGGCGCGGAAAAAAAGAAAAAAATAAGGCGGAAACATATTATTAAAACGTCACCCGACGTGCGCGACGACACCCGAGTTTACCCGACCCAACAAACGCATATGGTTATAGAAGCCTTTGCTTCATTCTTGCGGAATAGAGAAAACAAAAAATGTAAAACGAAAAAAAAAATTCTTAACGAACCGAAGATTTTTCATATCAGACAAGACTGTATGGATATATAGCTTATGCCTTATACTTACAGAAAAAAATTTGTTTCGAACTACGAAGCGGCGCTTTTTCTTAATTCGTTTTGTTTCAAGAATTGATTGCTTTATAAATGATCTGATGTGGAATCGGATAAAACTTTCTTTTATAAGGTTTCAGAAAGGATACACGTATTTGCCCATGGACCCATCAATCGCACCTTATTGTAACAGAGTGTCATACCAAAACTGATCAAGTCTGCAGGAAATAAAAACAAAATAAGCATCCCAAACAGTCTGTTGTCTCGACACAGGATATCTACAAGGTGAGCAGAACCTTCTGCAGCCCCAAAGCACCCAAAGTAAAGCAGTAAGCAGAAAAGTAGGTCTAACCGATTTTGATTCAAGACAGTAAGAGTATGGAATCTGTCCACAGTACACATTAGGGAAGTGCCTGATGTCCCAGCAGTAGGGTCCCTATGGGTTGATAAATGATAATATTTCTGGTAGTTTGTCTACAGGTGACATTAAAACAGTCATACATACTGAAACTCACAAAAACAAATCTGCAACTCAACAATTGTTACCTTCCAATTTAGGCAATCTGTTAATAATTTTGTATGATGCAGTGCTGTTAAGGGTTACTTATGTTTTTCAGATCAAGACGTTAATAGATGGAATACCTAGTTGGACTCCCAAGTCCACATTTGAATCATAAAAATGATGTAATAACTGCCAATTTCAATAAATGAAGTCTACGGAATGTAGAAAACAGACGCTAAGGAATCCAAGAAGAACAAAATATAATAGCAAAAAACTTATAACTGTTTGTTTTTAATTATGTGACTCAAAATAAATAACAAATTGTATTCTATTGCGCAGGCCCCAACTTTAAATTTTGAATAAGAGATGACGGCTTACCTTATTTATTAATTATTTACAACTGGAAAGCATCTTTCTATGACATTCCTTAAGATGATGTGTGATATAGAAGGAATATTTTTTTACTGGAAAATTAAAGATACCTAAAATATTTTTTTTATTTGTAAAATTGATATATCTTATAGTAAATTAACTTTATTTTCATCATTTTAATATTGTCATGACTATTTTAAAACTGTAATACTAACAAAAATGACCACAGAAATTTAAGAACTTTTTATTATGTATGTTGCTTTTTAACAATAATAGGCTACTATATTGCTGTGCTCAAGAAAGGTATCACAAAGGAACTTCATTTTATTAATGTAACACCAATATGTAACTGTGGTTGCAATAAATATGTACGGAACCCTCAGTGTGTAAGTCAGACTTGCTTGGTTAGTAGAAATAAACTGACAAAAATTATAGATATACCTAACTATCTGGATAGAAAGTTGTACGGGGTTATAAATTAAAGTTTGAAACTGATGAACTGACTATAGTTGTAAAATATTGCCAAAGATAATATAGGTATTTAGTGGCAAAATAAAGAAACATTTGACAACAATGAGCTATGATTTATTTATTTATTAAATTCATCATCTCCGTGAGCTAAAAGACATCCACTGCCGATCAAAGGCCTCCCTAAACAAAGATAATATAGGTATTTAGTGGCAAAATAAAGAAACATTTGACAACAATGAGCTATGATTTATTTATTTATTAAATTCATCATCTCCGTGAGCTAAAAGACATCCACTGCCGATCAAAGGCCTCCCTAAACAAAGATAATATAGGTATTTAGTGGCAAAATAAAGAAACATTTGACAACAATGAGCTATGATTTATTTATTTATTAAATTCATCATCTCCGTGAGCTAAAAGACATCCACTGCCGATCAAAGGCCTCCCTAAACACAAAGATTTTCACACCAACCGTCCTGCCCTGCCCGCACCAGTGGCTTCCCGCAAACTTCACCAGCTCATAGGTGTATGGGGACGCCTGTAGGTGTGTCCTTATAATAGCACTACCTTATCCCCTCCTATGGGTTTCGATAGGTATAACTAACAAAATAAATAAAACAACATATTACAACATTAATATTTATTAACAAAATTATTAATGTTATTTTACTAACTTTAGATGGTTTTTTCATAATTTGGCATGGACATTGATCAGTATCCTTGTTGCTGTTTCTGAATGCTGATTGCTGCTCACATAACTACAATCAATACTTTTCACTTCATAGCTTTAGCTGGTTTTTTCACAGTTTGGCATGGACATTGATCAGTAAACATCTCTAATGGCAAACGCAGCATGTGACTCTTCCTTCCCGTATTCTTCTGCGCAGGTGTCCGCCTCGTAAAGAGCTTCGCAAGGCCGTAAACGCAAGACCTGCCTTGGAGTCCTGGTGAAGAGTAGGTTGGGGGCTTCCTATTATCTGGATTGAGAATCTATTGGCACGGATCCTTTGTAGATCGGTCGTATATAGGTGTTGATTTGCCATTTCAATGCCATTCTTCTTGAAAACAAACTTGCCTCTTACTTATTTAACATTGTTTACGTTTGATTTGTGTATTCTGTAGTAAAAATATTTGACATCTGAGTTTGACATTTTCACCTTGATTGAAAGCAGGATAGTTTATTGTAATTTGTGTAGGTGTGAAAGGGACAAACTACAGTGTTGCACCTTAATTAGCTCAAATCCCCGACCGTAAGGCACCCGAAAATTGAAGTCATAAATAACAAGAGAAACATACGTAATAAAATATTTCGTTATTACTTGAGGCTAAACAAATATAAATACATAAAAACAAAATGAATAAATACTTTGCCGGAGGAAATTTTTCATCTTATAATTATTCCAACAATCACCAACTTTTTCAATAGTTCATAATACGGCAACATTCCGTGATTTGCTTTTCCATTATGAACTCTAATGACGTGAAGTCGTATGGAGTTCATAAAATCTTAATTATGTTAATTTTATTAAATGAAAGTGGCTTTTTTCGGACTTTTCCTCTACTCACTGGAAAAAACCACGAACTTCTGCATTCAAAGTCATACCCTCCGACCCCCGCAACAGGGCAAACAACCATGTCAATCAGTCAGTCAGTGGTAATCGAGCTTTATATAATATAACTAGTGGGCGCTCGGTGCGCGAGCTGCATGCAGCTCGCGGTGAAACTTTTTTTTATACAATTTCATAAAAAGATAACACACATAGTACACGGTCGTGCATTAGTGAGGAGTATGTCGGAATTTTGCAGGCTACCATATACAGAACGTAACAGAAAGGTGTGATAATACTTCAAGGTTGGCTTTTACCCATTAAACTGAACAACTTTTGTTCTACAACTTTGTTGAAATCGCAAAGAAATTTTCGGACTTTTCATACAAATTTGGTTCGCCAGCTGATCGATTTGTATGAAAAGTCCAAAAAAAATTTTGCCATTTCAACAAACTTGTAGAACAAAAGTTGTTCAGTTTGATGGGTAAAAGCCAACCCAGAAGTATTATCACACCTTTCTGTTACACCCTGTATAGGCACGGATATGTAAATAAACTAAATTCTTCTTGAAACTCAGATTAGTCTTTATTTCATTATTGAAAAAAACTTTCCTATCCAAAATTATGAAAATCGAAAATATAATTAAGCAATAAAACCAAAAAGTTAAAAAACTAAACCAAGGTAGTTGATTTAAAACATCTTTGCTGGCATTTTCTTTAGCCCTTCGATCATACAATACTCTTCAATTGTACTTTATAATATAAAATCTCATGGATGAAAACCTTTTTTTTAAATATATTTTTCATGTATTTTAAGCACGCAACTTCGACCGCGTTGAAATCGCACAAAAAAATATAATGCACCAACTATTAGGTCGTACACTACTGCGGAGTTGGCATATCGTATGGCGGGCTACTATCTAGTGGCGCGGAAAAAAAGAAAAAATTAAGGCGGAAACATATTATTAAAACGTCACCCGACGTGCGCGACGACACCCGAGTTTACCCGACCCAACAAACGCATATGGTTATAGAAGCCTTTGCTTCATTCTTGCGGAATAGAGAAAACAAAAAATGTAAAACGAAAAAAAAATTCTTAACGAACCGAAGATTTTTCATATCAGACAAGACTGTATGGATATAGAGCCTATGCCTTATACTTACAGAAAAAAAATTGTTTCGAACTACGAAGCGGCGCTTTTTCTTAATTCGTTTTTTTTTCAGGAATTGATTGCTTTATAAATTATCTGATGTGGAATCGGATAAAACTTTCTTTTATAAGGTTTCAGAAAGGATACACGTATTTGCCTATGGACCCATCAATCGCACCTTACTGTAACAGAGTGTCATACCAAAACTGATCAAGTCTGCAGGAAATAAAAACAAAATAAGCATCCCAAACAGTCTGTTGTCTCGACACAGGACAAGGTGAGCAGAACCTTCTGCAGCCCCAAAGCACCCAAAGTAAAGCAGTAAGCAGAAAAGTAGGTCTAACCGATTTTGATTCAAGACAGTAAGAGTATGGAATCTGTCACAGTACACATTAGGGAAGTGCCTGATGTCCCAGCAGTAGGGTCCCTATGGGTTGATAAATGATAATATTTCTGGTAGTTTGTCTACAGGTGACATTAAAACAGTCATACATACTGAAACTCACAAAAACAAATCTGCAACTCAACAATTGTTACCTTCCCATTTAGGCAATCTGTTAATAATTTTGTATGATGCAGTGCTGTTAAGGGTTACTTATGTTTTTCAGATCAAGACGTTAATAGATGGAATACCTAGTTGGACTCCCAAGTCCACATTTGAATCATAAAAATGATGTAATAACTGCCAATTTCAATAAATGAAGTCTACGGAATGTAGAAAACAGACGCTAAGGAATTCAAGAAGAACAAAATATAATAGCAAAAAACTTATAACTGTTTGTTTTTAATTATGTGACTCAAAATAAATAACAAATTGTATTCTATTGCGCAGGCCCCAACTTTAAATTTTGAATAAGAGATGACGGCTTACCTTATTTGTTAATTATTTACAACTGGAAAGCATCTTTCTATGACATTCCTTATTATGATGTGTGATATAGAAGGAATATTTTTTTACTGGAAAATTAAAGATACCTAAAATATTTTTTTTATTTGTAAAATTGATATATCTTATAGTAAATTAACTTTATTTTCAACATTTTAATATTGTCATGACTATTTTAAAACTGTAATACTAACAAAAATGACCACAGAAATTTAAGAACTTTTTATTATGTATGTTGCTTTTTAACAATAATAGGCTACTATATTGCTGTGCTCAAGAAAGGTATCACAAAGGAACTTCATTTTATTAATGTAACACCAATATGTAACTGTGGTTGCAATAAATATGTACGGAACCCTCAGTGTGTAAGTCAGACTTGCTTGGTTAGTAGAAATAAACTGACAAAAAATATAGATATACCTAACTATCTGGATAGAAAGTTGTAAGGGGTTATAAATTAAAGTTTGAAACTGATGAACTGACTATAGTTGTAAAATATTGCCAAAGATAATATAGGTATTTAGTGGCAAAATAAAGAAACATTTGACAACAATGAGCTATGATTTATTTATTTATTAAATTCATCATCTCCGTGAGCTAAAAGACATCCACTGCCGATCAAAGGCCTCCCTAAACACAAAGATTTTCACACCAACCGTCCTGCCCTGCCCGCACCAGTGGCTTCCCGCAAACTTCACCAGCTCATAGGTGTATGAGGACGCCTGTAGGTGTGTCCTTATAATAGCACTACCTCATCCCCTCCTATGGGTTTCGATAGGTATAACTAACAAAATAAATAAAACAACATATTACAACATTAATATTTATTAACAAAATTATTTATGTTATTTTAGTAACTTTAGATGGTTTTTTCATAATTTGGCATGGACATTGATCAGTATCCTTGTTGCTGTTTCTGAATGCTGATTGCTGCTCACATAACTACAATCAATACTTTTCACTTCATAGCTTTAGCTGGTTTTTTCACAGTTTGGCATGGACATTGATCAGTAAACATCTCTAATGGCAAACGCAGCATGTGACTCTTCCTTCCCGTATTCTTCTGCGCAGGTGTCCGCCTCGTAAAGAGCTTCGCAAGGCCGTAAACGCAAGACCTGCCTTGGAGTCCTGGTGAAGAGTAGGTTGGGGGCTTCCTATTATCTGGATTGAGAATCTATTGGCACGGATCCTTTGTAGATCGGTCGTATATAGGTGTTGATTTGCCATTTCAATGCCATTCTTCTTGAAAACAAACTTGCCTCTTACTTATTTAACATTGTTTACGTTTGATTTGTGTATTCTGTAGTAAAAATATTTGACATCTGAGTTTGACATTTTCACCTTGATTGAAAGCAGGATAGTTTATTGTAATTTGTGTAGGTGTGAAAGGGACAAACTACAGTGTTGCACCTTAATTAGCTCAAATCCCCGACCGTAAGGCACCCGAAAATTGAAGTCATAAATAACAAGAGAAACATACGTAATAAAATATTTCGTTATTACTTGAGGCTAAACAAATATAAATACATAAAAACAAAATGAATAAATACTTTGCCGGAGGAAATTTTTCATCTTATAATTATTCCAACAATCACCAACTTTTTCAATAGTTCATAATACGGCAACATTCCGTGATTTGCTTTTCCATTATGAACTCTAATGACGTGAAGTCGTATGGAGTTCATAAAATCTTAATTATGTTAATTTTATTAAATGAAAGTGGCCTTTTTCGGACTTTTCCTCTACTCACTGGAAAAAACCACGAACTTCTGCATTCAAAGTCATACCCTCCAAGCCCCGCAACAGGACAAACAACCATGTCAATCAGTCAGTCAGTGGTAATCGAGCTTTATATAATATAACTAGTGGGCGCTCGGTGCGCGAGCTGCATGCAGCTCGCGGTGAAACTTTTTTTTATACAATTTCATAAAAAGATAACACACATAGTACACGGTCGTGCATTAGTGAGGAGTATGTCGGAATTTTGCAGGCTACCATATACAGAACGTAACAGAAAGGTGTGATAATACTTCAAGGTTGGCTTTTACCCATCAAACTGAACAACTTTTGTTCTACAACTTTGTTGAAATCGCAAAGAAATTTTCGGACTTTTCATACAAATTTGGTTCGCCAGCTGATCGATTTGTATGAAAAGTCCAAAAAAAATTTTGCCATTTCAACAAACTTGTAGAACAAAAGTTGTTCAGTTTGATGGGTAAAAGCCAACCCTGAAGTATTATCACACCTTTCTGTTACACCCTGTATAGGCACGGATATGTAAATAAACTAAATTCTTCTTAAAACTCAGATTAGTCTTTATTTCATTAATGAAAAAAAACTTTCCTATCCAAAATTATGAAAATCGAAAATATAATTAAGCAATAAAACCAAAAAGTTAAAAAAACTAAACCAAGGTAGTTGATTTAAAACATCTTTGCTGGCATTTTCTTTAGCCCTTCGATCATACAATACTCTTCAATTGTACTTTATAATATAAAATCTCATGGATGAAAACCTTTTTTTTAAATATATTTTTCATGTATTTTAAGCACGCAACTTCGACCGCGTTGAAATCGCACAAAAAAATATAATGCACCAACTATTAGGTCGTACACTACTGCGGAGTTGGCATATCGTATGGCGGGCTACTATCTAGTGGCGCGGAAAAAAAGAAAAAATTAAGGCGGAAACATATTATTAAAACGTCACCCGACGTGCGCGACGACATCGACACCCGAGTTTACCCGACCCAACAAACGCATATGGTTATAGAAGCCTTTGCTTCATTCTTGCGGAATAGAGAAAACAAAAAATGTAAAACGAAAAAAAAATTCTTAACGAACCGAAGATTTTTCATATCAGACAAGACTGTATGGATATAGAGCCTATGCCATATACTTACAGAAAAAAAATTGTTTCGAACTACGAAGCGGCGCTTTTTCTTAATTCGTTTTTTTTCAGGAATTGATTGCGGACTTTTTGGCGGGAACTCGTAGCAATAGTTTGTCAGTTTTCTTTTATTATCCAAAAAAATAGATATCGTGGTTTTTAATGCATAATATTGATAGTGTATTATTCAATAAAGTGCCATTTAAGTGTCTAATATGTAGGATAGTGAAATAAAAGTGTGTAGACTGTGTTTCGAGTTCTCTCAAGAAGTCCATGTAATCTTCATCAAAAATGCTATCATTTTGTTGAAGAATAGAAAAAGACGACAGACAATTTTTATACACTTTTTTGACCCAGAATACTTTATTTTTAGAAGAAAAATATTTAGAGAAGAGCAAACTACGTAAGAATAGGCTGTATGGTCAGAGAAGCCTTTGCCTTTTCCTTGCAAAAGCAGGAAAGAACCAAACAAAAAAAAAAAAAAAAAGGAATTGATTGCTTTATAAATTATCTGATGTGGAATCGGATAAAACTTTCTTTTATAAGGTTTCAGAAAGGATACACGTATTTGCCCATGGACCCATCAATCGCACCTTACTGTAACAGAGTGTCATACCAAAACTGATCAAGTCTGCAGGAAATAAAAGCAAAATAAGCATCCCAAACAGTCTGTTGTCTCGACACAGGATATCTACAAGGTGAGCAGAACCTTCTGCAGCCCCAAAGCACCCAAAGTAAAGCAGTAAGCAGAAAAGTAGGTCTAACCGATTTTGATTCAAGACAGTAAGAGTATGGAATCTGTCCACAGTACACATTAGGGAAGTGCCTGATGTCCCAGCAGTAGGGTCCCTATGGGTTGATAAATTATAATATTTCTGGTAGTTTGTCTACAGGTGACATTAAAACAGTCATACATACTGAAACTCACAAAAACAAATCTGCAACTCAACAATTGTTAGGTACCTTCCCATTTAGGCAATCTGTTAATAATTTTGTATGATGCAGTGCTGTTAAGGGTTACTTATGTTTTTCAGATCAAGACGTTAATAGATGGAATACCTAGTTGGACTCCCAAGTCCACATTTGAATCATAAAAATGATGTAATAACTACCAATTTCAATAAATGAAGTCTACGCAATGTAGAAAACAGACGCTAAGGAATCCAAGAAGAACAAAATATAATAGCAAATTGTATTCTATTGCGCAGGCCCCAACTTTAAATTTTGAATAAGAGATGACAGCTTACCTTATTTATTAATTATTTACAACTGGAAAGCATCTTTCTATGACATTCCTTATTATGATGTGTGATATAGAAGGAATATTTTTTTACTGGAAAATTAAAGATACCTAAAATATTTTTTTTATTTGTAAAATTGATATATCTTATAGTAAATTAACTTTATTTTCATCATTTTAATATTGTCATGACTATTTTAAAACTGTAATACTAACAAAAATGACCACAGAAATTTAAGAACTTTTTATTATGTATGTTGCTTTTTAACAATAATAGGCTACTATATTGCTGTGCTCAAGAAAGGTATCACAAAGGAACTTCATTTTATTAATGTAACACCAATATGTAACTGGTTGCAATAAATATGTACGGAACCCTCAGTGTGTAAGTCAGACTTGCTTGGTTAGTAGAAATAAACTGACAAAAATTATAGATATACCTTACTATCTGGATAGAAAGTTGTAAGGGGTTATAAATTAAAGCTTGAAACTGATGAACTGACTATAGTTGTAAAATATTGCCAAAGATAATATAGGTATTTAGTGGCAAAATAAAGAAACATTTGACAACAATGAGCTATGATTTATTTATTTATTAAATTCATCATCTCCGTGAGCTAAAAGACATCCACTGCCGATCAAAGGCCTCCCTAAACACAAAGATTTTCACACCAACCGTCCTGCCCTGCCCGCACCAGTGGCTTCCCGCAAACTTCACCAGCTCATAGGTGTATGGGGACGCCTGTAGGTGTGTCCTTATAATAGCACTACCTCATCCCCTCCTATGGGTTTCGATAGGTATAACTAACAAAATAAATAAAACAACATATTACAACATTAATATTTATTAACAAAATTATTAATGTTATTTTAGTAACTTTAGATGGTTTTTTCATAATTTGGCATGGACATTGATCAGTATCCTTGTTGCTATTTCTGAATGCTGATTGCTGGTCACATAACTACAATCAATACTTTTCACTTCATAGCTTTAGCTGGTTTTTTCACAGTTTGGCATGGACATTGATCAGTAAACATCTCTAATGGCAAACGCAGCATGTGACTCTTCCTTCCCGTATTCTTCTGCGCAGGTGTCCGCCTCGTAAAGAGCTTCGCAAGGCCGTAAACGCAAGACCTGCCTTGGAGTCCTGGTGAAGAGTAGGTTGGGGGCTTCCTATTATCTGGATTGAGAATCTATTGGCACGGATCCTTTGTAGATCGGTCGTATATAGGCGTTGATTTGCCATTTCAATGCCATTCTTCTTGAAAACAAACTTGCCTCTTAATTATTTAATATTGTTTGCGTTTGATTTGTGTATTCTGTAGTAAAAATATTTGACATCTGAGTTTGACATTTTCACCTTGATTGAAAGCAGGATAGTTTATTGTAATTTGTGTAGGTGTGAAAGGGACAAACTACAGTGTTGCACCTTAATTAGCTCAAATCCCCGACCGTAAGGCACCCGAAAATTGAAGTCATAAATAACGAGAGAAACATACGTAATAAAATATTTCGTTATTACTTGAGGCTAAACAAATATAAATACATAAAAACAAAATGAATAAATACTTTGCCGGAGGAAATTTTTCATCTTATAATTATTCCAACAATCACCAACTTTTTCAATAGTTCATAATACGGCAACATTCCGTGATTTGCTTTTCCATTATGAACTCTAATGACGTGAAGTCGTATGGAGTTCATAAAATCTTAATTATGTTAATTTTATTAAATGAAAGTGGCTTTTTTCGGACTTTTCCTCTACTCACTGGAAAAAACCACGAACTTCTGCATTCAAAGTCATACCCTCCGACCCCCGCAACAGGGCAAACAACCATGTCAATCAGTCAGTCAGTGGTAATCGAGCTTTATATATAATATAATAATAAATAATAATCTTAAGCTATACTATCATATACGTTTGTGCAATGTTGCAGTCGAAAAAAAATGTAGCGAGCGTCTATGTAAAGTCGGAAGAAGGCGACGAGCCTTGCAACATTGCCATTGAGCTATGAAATGAAATGAATATTTATTTGCCATATTATGCACATTGGATCTTCACTGGATCCATATACCTTAGGTCAGGCAGGACCATGCTACGAGGAGTTGGGTCGTTCATTTTCAAGTTATAATTAATGCAAAGAAGATGGTTTCTTATACGTAACTTTAAATTATGAAATTATAAACGAGATTGAGAATTGCACGCTTTTGTGTAGCGGTCTAAGTCCGTTACAAGAATTCACCGGATGTCACCTCAGTTCCCAGGCACACACTACCGTTTTCAGGGTTAATGAATGGCATGGGACCGCGCGTAGTCTAGAATGATAGTGAGACACGCCACTCGTAGATTTTGCGATGTCCTCATCCATGACTTCTTTATATGTAAGTACAAGATTTAATTCTATGAAAAGTCTTCAAGTATTCAGTCTTCTTTCTTACTGCATTTTTGATACAGGCTATCATTATATAAGGTGATGTAATATTAGAATATTGTAGATAGGTATACTTTAAATATAACTTTCCTTCATTCACGATTTGGGAGTGTTTTACATGGTTTAACTCCTAATTCACTCAATAAAGTGAAGGTACGGTCGAAGTCGGAGATTACACTATACATATAACAGGAGTAAAAGTTTATTTTAAAGATTTTCACAATAGCCTATTATTTTATTCACTTGCATAATGTAATTTTTATTACATAACTGTTTATCCGCCATATATCAAAAATAATCTGCAAAGAAGAAGTAAGTTAGAGAAGTAAGTTACGCACTTGTGCTTTGGGGTCTGTACAAAAATGGGTTTGGAGAAAGCTCTTGTTGCCTGCCTCATCAGAAATGTGAGCAGATTTTCAATTCAAGTATTCGTGTAGCTATTGTATTTGGCTGAGTACATGTACAAAATAAAACTAGGAGCTGCCCTACTCATGTTCCGTCTGCAACTGAGACTTTATTGAACTTCACGATTGAGCTTAGAAAGTAATCCCGCAAACTTCCAAGTATACAAATGTCCTGCGCAGACACGCGCACGGCACTTAGCCGCGCTTGCGCATAATTACGTTCACCATGCATCCACCCATCTTTTGTCACGACACGTATGACAGGTTACGTCATGCGAAGTGAAGCGAAGCCATGGCGACGACCTATCACCAGCCATCACGCAGTCAGATTAGCGTTCTCTAGATGACCACGCTGAATACGTTAAAAACAACCGACTTCAATCGCAACAACTCCAATTTTGCTATGTTTTTGTTGATTTTCTCAAAAACCGCTGAATCGATTTCGATAAAATTTATATGGGGCCACCTGTGAAGTATACCGTATTAAACAAAAAAATAATTTTCCAAATCGGTTCAGGCGTCTTCGAGTAATCGGTGAACATACATAAAAAAAAAATTAAAAAAAGATTCCGACGAATTGAGAACCTCCTCCTTTTTTGAAGTCGGTTAAAAATAGTAAAGGTTTAATCTGATTATGGCAATTAAAGATACATAGGATTTCGATATGGTATTGTGTTGCGTGTGTAACGCAGTGTTTATAAAGAAATATTACGACGGTTACTTTCACGGGTAGAAACATTAGGCAACGTAGCTAGCCCGCGTCTGTCTGCGAAACTTAAACTTTGGTATTATTATGCTTTATTCGTAGGTTTGCATTCAGTATATTATCTTCGTTAATATAATAACACGTAACTTCCCAGTGTTCTCTTTCCATATCTGGGGAAGGTAAGACTTTTCTACTCGATGAAGGAAGATATTATTTAGGAGCCCTTTAAATTAATATTACTTATATTAACAATGAAGAATAATCTTACCAGTGTTGCAGTTTGCTGGTATTGCCCAAATTCTATAATCTTGTAATTTTTTAAACATTTTTTATTCGGCTCTTTCCTGTCAAGCGGATGGACTCCGTGTGCGAATCTGCTCACTATGCTAAATGCATCAAACTGCCTGGCTAACAGTCTAGAATAGTGGGTAGGCGACATTCTAAATTTTGACACTGTTATGTGCTAAATAGCTTAGACCATAATTTATTTTTTTAATTCTCGCCGCATGCTTTTAGGTAACATGCAGCATCACAGTATATGGACATTATACAGTGTGGATGGTCACTCACTGCCGATGTGTGACCGATGTGTGACTATTTATCAAGGGGTTGGCAAACCAAAGCACAGTATAATTACCAAAGACAATTTTATTTTTTTAAGGAAAAGCTAAAGGCTTCTAAGGCTAAACAGCCTTGGCTGGTGCATACAGCCTTCACTTTATTTGTAAAAGTCTAGCTAACAATTATTATTATTATTATTATGTGTACAAACATGAAATATACATGTAGTAAACAATGGCGCGAAATTTGTAAAAAGTGTCCGGGGTGAGATGCAGCATTTAGCCATGTGTAAGCGCGGTAATCAATCAGTTTAATTGTTCAAGTGTTTCCTCATTCACCTGACACCCATAGTTTATTGAATTTATTACTTTTCTAATTAATCAAGCAAAATGATGTTACATCAGCCTCAAAAAAAAATACTTGGTACATGGAAAACGTGCTCAAACGCGAAACATCCGCATGTTGTGTTTAAAAATAAAATCGATCATCGGTTGAAGTATTGTTCGTTACAGCAAATATCCAGCATCCGAATTGAGTTAAAATGTAGGTGTCACGTAGTAAATTAATAAAATGATTGGATTTTTTTATGGTCCATGTGATGTGTGACATGTGTGTGACCCATACCATAATACTCATGTATTGGACTGTCTCTGTCTCCGGTTTCTTTAGTGCTTACGCACACAGAACATAATGAAAATACGTTGCTTTAAAAAAACACAAATATAAGGCACGGGCCTTCTTTAACGGCGGTTCTCTGATTTTCAAATATTGTAGCGTAATAATTTTTACAAACTAAGTACTTAATAGTTATGAACATTTTTTGAAAAGTTGAAACTGGATAATTAAACTGTAGTTTTTTTTCATAGACAATAACGATTCTATGGGTGCTACTTTATTAGTGCCTGATTAGTCAGTGCTTCTGCTCCTGATTCTAATCAACTTTCCCCAAGGAACCCATAGTCAAATCGCAAAAAAATGTTTGTTCTCTTCATACTAATTTGGCCGCTCGGCTGATCGACTTGTATGAAGAGTCCAAAATTTTTTTTGCGATTTAACTATGGGTTCCTTGGGGAAAGTTGATCAGAATTAGGAGTAGAATCACTGACTAAAATATCGGGCACTAATAAAGTAGTACGTGTGTGATACATAAATCTCAATATTTCACTGTTGTTTTTTTATTAATTTCATATATACATATGTGTGTGTGACCAAAATATTTCAATGACTGTTTTTTTTTAACAAATTTTATTTCACAGTCAATGTTGTGGCATAACTAATGTAATTTTTTAAAATTAACATACCTTTTATACATAATCGGTTTTCCCTTGTAATATTGTACTATTGTATTCGTTCATCGAAGAGGAAACATTTTACGTAAATATAAATGCTGTTTCTGCAACCAAATGTTGTGGTTGAATCATTAAAGTGTAGGCATTTGTGGTTTGATTAGGTATAGCATGGATTTTATTCCGTCAATTTATGACTTCCGTTTACCATTAAAAATTAAAGTGTTGTGGCGTTAATCACTACAAAAAGTAACAAATTAAAATATACCACCTCCGACTGAATAACTCGAAAACTACTGAAGCGATATTCCCCAACTATTTTTATGTAAGTTGATCCATCGGCGATTTAAAAAAAACCGTTTGTAAAACCGTTCGGTGTAGCTGTTTAGGTATGTTATGTTATGCAGTCTATGGTATTAGTTTAATACAACAGCCCCTGCTTTCAAACAGTTTAACTTAGAACTGCATAGCAAGGTTACAGTTCTCTCGGTAGCGCCTCTAAGCAGATAGCATAGACGACATTACCCCTCCTAAATACAAAAAAATCGGCTTTTGAAGAATTTTGCTAAATACGTCTTTCATTTGTTTACTCTTACTCAATGGAAAATAAATGCTTGTTCAATTCATTGTACACCATCATCAACCGTGAACACAGTATACAGAATGTTCAAAAAAGTGCGTTTGAAATTTTAAGGGGTTACTCAGAATCAAATGTAGAATCTATTCTAGGGATGCATCGATACGCCTTTTTGCCGATACGATACCGATACCGATATTCTTATAAAAATATCGGCGATACCGATGCCGATACCGATACGCTTGTTGAATTTAAATGAAGGTTAAATGTTATAAATAAAATACAAGTTGGGTTGTTTTTTAATAAATGTGAAAAACTACAGATTCAGAATGAGATTATTAGTTGCTGAAATTAATAATAGTTTAATAATTAAAATAAACACGAATAAGATTTTTGTTTAAAAATCTAAGTATTCTCAAATATTGTGGTGACAGGTGATTTCGCAGGTCTATTTGAATAAGACTCCATAGGATGCCCGAGCCCCCAATGACATTATCAGCGGGGCTGAGCCCCCCCCCAATATTTTATAACTGGTGCCCCTGATAAGACCTGCAGTGAAAATAGTCTCTCAGCTGATGCCGCAGAACTCATTGCAAACTAAAGTACTTCTGCGCCATTTTTTAAAAGTTTGGATAAAAAGACGTCATTGCGCCAGAAAACAAACGGATCTGCGTCTCTCTATATATTAGGAGGCCTTAGGTACCTTTCGACTTCTTCTTTGAGAGAATTACAGCTCAGAGTGGACAGGGGCTCATCTTCGTCGGACTCTTTAAAAGTATCGTTGTATCGGGAATGAAAATATCGTCGATGCCGATATATCGGCAACTCCGAAGTATCGCCGATATATCGGTATCGGTATCGGTATCGGATGCATCCCTAATCTATTCTATCAGCCGAAAGACGTCCACTGCTGGACAAAGGCCTCCCCCAAGGATTTCCACACTGACCGGTCCTGTGCGGCTCGCATCCAGCGGCTTCCCGCAACCTTCACCAGGTCGTCGGTCCACCGAGTCGGAGGCTTGCCCACACAAATGTAGAATACAGCAAAAATATTGAAAAAATCCGATATATACAACTTTTTTTCAGTGCTCCACAGAAATTCATTAGTAAATTCAGATTTAGTAAGGGAATCTGAAAAAAGGTTTTGAAAAGCGGATTTTTTCAATATTTTTCCTGTATTCTATACTTGATTCTGAGTAACCCTGTTTCAAACGCACTTTTTTAACACCCTGTATAAATCATTATACGTAACAACATGTATACTCATTCATAGTTATAGCGTATCTCATTTCACGACAATTAAATTGTGCGCATGCGTGTCGTTTAATAAATTATCATTATCAATTATCGTGTTGTATGTTTTGGTTTTTGCTCTCCGCTCGGCCGCAGCAGACACTTGCGATAATTTTGGTACCTACCATTTTAATTAAGTTTTTATATTGGATTTTTGACAGCTCGATGCATGCTCGAAACGTAGTTCAACTTTACGTTTATTTGTTTTCAGTAACTGCACAAAACTTCTAGTATTTTTTTCTTCCGCACGCGACTGTACTTCAGTAGGCTCCTATCCTAAAATCCAATCTAAACCAACTCGTACATATGCGAAAACAAAATAAACATCTTTCTTTTTCTCCAATCCTACCCTATCTATACTTCATTCCAATCAAAAAAAAGCAAAACGTAAACAAACTTACTATGGAACTGACACATGTCAATGTCATCTGCATATTATGTTTGTTTACCTTTTGCTTTTTTTTGATTGGAATGAACCATACGTATCGCTACATTAAAACGTTCAAATAGTCAAGACCAAGAGATATTATCTTAGCTAAGCGCACAAGCGACATTATAATTAGCAAATAAACCTGAGTTGACGTCCGAAAATCAGCCAACAATTTGTTATCGATTTTTCCCCAGGTGGAGGGCTCTTCACACAACGTTTTGAAGGCTACACTCTCCACGTGACCGCACTATTCGAGCAGGTCGTGGTCACCTGGGCCAGGCCTGGTCAGCGGTCCAGAGAGGTCGGTCTACCCAAAGAGACACTGGATAACCGGTGGCATTGGGTAGCGTTGCGGTATCGACACAGCCCACCGTCGCTTCTGCTGGAAGTTGATAGAGAGACACAGGTAAGATTGATACTGATAGACGTGGGAAGGTCCTGGATATCAATCCAGTGTCTACTCAATAAGAACTGAAATAGCTGGTAGCATTGGGAAGCACTGAAGTATCAACAACATGACATCGCTTCTGCTGGAATCGATAGAGTGACATAGGTGTACAATAATTTCCGGCTTGATTCTGATGTTGACCATGACAAGTAATCGATACCACAGATTAGATATGTCGATAGTCCTGAAATAGCTGGTAGCATTGGGAAGCACTGAAGTATCAACAACATGACATCGCTTCTGCTGGAATCGATAGAGTGACATAGGTGTACAATAATTTCCGGCTTGATTCTGATGTTGACCATGACAAGTAATCGATACCACAGATTAGATATGTCGATAGTCCTTAGAAAGCAGAATGAAGAGGCAAATCAAACTCAAAAATATATTAAATGGCATGGTCAATACCATATTTTTTTAAGCCATAATTAAATACTTCTTGTAACGTTGCAAAAAATAACTACTCGTGTAATTGATAAAATTGTATTGTTTAACTTAATGATATAGCAAACAAAATTGGATTTCCCATACAAATCGATCAGCTACCAGCTGTAACCTTTGTATTTTTAAACAGGTGATATCAAACGTAACGTTGAACCCCGAGCTGCTCTCCCCTGGAGCCCTGGAGGCCGGCGGCGCGGTGGTGCTGGTCGGCAACGTGTTCAGCGGCTGCATCCACGAGGGTCCGCAGCTCGAGTTCCACGCGGCGCACGCGCAGAACCACAACGTCGTCTTCGGCCACTGCCCACTTAGCACCGAAGCGTGTGAGTGGGACAACAGTGAGATTATACATGTTTTTGCGTAGACTAATATGAGTGGCACTTTAGAATAGTCCACTATACTGCACGATAATAGAATAAGGATTCGTCGCACAAGTAGCTTTCACGTTTTGTATCTCCCACACTAACCACTAGCACGGGGTCTCATTGCATACAACGAAAACCTTAGTTGATTAAAATGTCAATAGATGGCACGACAAGTATCGATCTGTAATCGAAGTTCATGCAAAACTAAGAAAAAAACCCATAAAGTTGCTAAAAATAAGTGTTTTGATTATTGTAATAACCAAAAAGTATGACAAAGGCCGATAATGCACTTTATTATCAATTACTACAAATTATCTGATCACGGCGATGCATATCAAAACTACTTTCGTCTTAACTTGTCAGAGTTGAGGAATGACACGTACTAGTTGAGTACCAGTTTATAGCGTGAATTGATAGATGGCGCTGATACAATACAATTGAAAAACGTAATGGGTGTTTTACGTTTTGTTTTTCATATTTCAAATTATGTATTTTTATTTAGTAATATCACAGATAATATAATACTAGTAGGTTATGTGCAAAAAAAAATCAACAAAAGCAAATGAAGCTACAGGTAAGCAACCAGAATGTCTTCATTTATAGCCCGCGCCCTAGATGTCGCTAGTAGCGGTAGTTCTCAATGAGTGAAAAAAATAGCCCGAAGAATAGCCCGAGTTACGGCAGTCGCATTTCGTTGTATGACATGAGGTATCTGTACGTTAGTATTATAAAATCTGTGCCACTAGTATGGATACGGTCGCTTATTATAGTCGTAGTAATTAGCGTTAGCAACTTTTAAATTACAGTACAGAACACCTTTTGACGCGAACGTCTCGCGTTCAACCATCGTTCAACAAATACTGTCCCATAACTGTGAACTTTAAATACTCAAATTCACCTATCAATTTATAGATTTGAAAGAATGATTATAATTACAGGTAAAGACAGAAAGGATGTGCTACGTGAACCGCCAAAAGACCACTGCTACAACGAGCCTTGTATGAGACACGGAACTTGTATATCGCGACATGACAGGTATGTTAACAAAGCTCCGTCTGTTTTCTTAACACAAAATGTAACTGTATTCTTTTAGAAGATACTGCTGTTAATATCCTATTAATCCTACTGTATTGTAAGAAGGAAGCATCCTTCAGAGTCGCGTATTAAGGTTGCTTCAGGAACTTGTAAGCAATCCAAGATTTCTACTGATAGACAGGGTATGATTTATCCCGGAATATTTAAAATTTATATATTTAACCCCCTAAATAGTTTATTTTATACTGCATCGCAAACCATGTTAGACGTTGGTGCCGGCTACTATCACTAGATGGCAGTCGTCAAGCCTTGTCGGTCGGAGACCTTCTTTGACACTTGCGTTGGCCACTAGCCCCACAACCTCTACCAATACGGACTTCGACCCCGTGTGTGGAGTATGGCCTAAACTTCCGAGGCACAGACTTGCACCCCGCTCGGAGTGACGATATCAAACTAATGGAAAGAAACCTTTGCACCTGCAGTGGGGACCAAAAAGTTTATTTATGATTTTTAACAGACTTCAAAAAAAAGGAGGAGGTTCTCAATTCGTCGGAATCTTTTTTTTTATTTTTTTTTTATGTATGTTCACCGATTACTCGAAGACGCCTGAACCGATTTGGAATTTTTTTTTCTTTAAAAGGGTATACTTCACAGGTGGTCCCATATAAATTTTATCGAAATCGATTCAGCGGTTTTTGAGAAAATCAACAAAAACATAGCAAAATTGGAGTTGTTGCGATTGAAGTCGGTTGTTTTTAACGTATTCAGCGTGGTCATTATAATTTATTGTTTTCACAGATACGAGTGCCACTGCACAGCTCGGTATACCGGCAACAACTGCGAAGTGGACGCCGGGGATCCGTGTCGTTCTGCGCCCTGTCAGCACGGGGGGCACTGCGTTGAGGACGCGAGGGGGGACTACACCTGCGTCTGCTCCCCTCAGTATCATGGTGAGGACTGGGTAGTAGTAGTGGTAGACTGCACCAAAAATATTGTAAATTATGACATATTGTTCACTAAATAGAGCTTTTATTGAAACTGTAGAAAAAGTATACTGGCCTGTATTTTATTATAAGTACAATTTTTGTTTTTAAAAATTTCCTAAGTCGTTTCCATACACGACAAAGAAGTTTTATATCGTCGCTCCGGGGGGAGCGAGGTTGCAAGTCTGTGGGAAACTAGTTCATTAATGATTTGGCTCCTAGTGTCGCCCTATAAAATTATATCAAAAATGTTTCTTAAATACTCGAACATTTGTTTTTTCAACAAAAAGCGACATATTTTTCCTCTGCTGATGACAACGTATTTGTTGTTTTTGTGAAGGTGACTGTGTATTGACTATGTCGTTGGTAATGCCTACAGCTTCCTTTACAAAAATATAATATTTATCCTTTTACTATTGTACAGGTCAGTTCTGCGAATCGGAGGTGTCGTTGGACCCGCTGTGCGTGGCGGGCCCGTGCCGCAACAACGGCAGCTGCAGCGTGCCCCCTGGAGCCGCCACCTACGTCTGCGCCTGCCCACCGGGTATTATGCTAGCTTATATAATACAATATATCTTAAATAATCATATTGCTTGTCTCTGAACTATTTTTTGAACGAATTTACAATAATAATATTGGAAAATATAACAAAATTATATGTACAAGGGCGCACTTGTCCGTTAGGGATTCTTATCAGCCAACACTGTTGGAAATGCACGCCTTAGATTGGTTTATTAGTATTTTCAATATTATTACTTTATTGTTCATGTAATCTTGCTCTAATGGTTTCTAGATATAGTTAGAAAGAATAGATAAGTTCACAAGGGCTGGCCGAGAAAGGGACCAATGGCAAAGGTCTTTACCCAGCAGTGAAACAAATAAGGTTTACAAAAAAGTTAAGTCCCTCCCGTACTAATATCAAATAATCAGTAAAATTATGCTTCTCTCGCAGGCTACACGGGCCGCAACTGCGAGACGGACGTGGACGAGTGCGCGGGCGCGGCGGGCGCGTGCCTCAATGGCGGCCGCTGCGTCGACGCCGTCAACAACTACACCTGCGACTGCTCCGCCACCGGTAACTACACCACACCCTGTATCTGTTAGGTTGGGGGATAAAGTTTCTTTGTATTTTATAAAATTCAAGATTCTCCGCCATCGCGGTAATTAACTCTGCTACATCCTGGATTAGGTTGGTAAAACAGTTTCTTCGTATTTTGTATGAAAATTCAAGATTTTCTTTGATTTATGTGCATCGTGCATTACTAACGTCAAAGCTCCTAGACTGGAAACGCTTTGAACCAACTTTGTGCTGTTACTGACACCTTACTAGGCTCGTACACAGTCTGTTTTGTTTTCTGAAGTTTGAGTCACATTATTTATTGATTTTAAATTTAATTTCCAAATATATATATATAATTTCTTCGAGTTTTCTACTCATTTATAGCGTAGTAAAACAATTGAAAAATAGTGGAAGTAAGGTTATTATATTTTATTTAAAAAAAAAGACCAGCCTACAATTGTATCATAACCAGCCAGATATAAACAGTACTACCAAAAAGGTTTGATGACAACTTAATCGTTAACAACCCATATCGTCCCCACTGCAGGGGCACGGGTCTCTTCCCAAACCTCGGGAAGGTTAGGCCATACTTCACACACGCGGGCCAAGTCCGGATTGGTGGAGATGTGGTGCTAGTGGCTTACCCTAATGGTAGAAGTTTTCGAAGCACGGAAACGGTCGAGATAAATGCCACTAACCGTAAAACCCATCCGGTTATGACCGTGTTTGTGGTCAGTTAACCTGCGTGATTGACACAACCACGCAAGCCGCCACCGCTTGGTCATCGCCTATGTAAAGTACCATTTATCTAATTCACACAGGTTACACAGGAGCGAGATGCGAGGTGAATATCAACGAGTGTGAAGAGGACAAAAACATATGCGGTCACGGCGTTTGCTACGACACGTATGGGAGTTTCGTGTGTGCGTGCCAGCCCGGATATACGGGAGAGAGGTGCCATAAGGCAAGTGAAGTCAAATTAAATATACGTTTATTGATTTGAAGTACACTGTACATTTTTCGAAAGTATTTTTGGATATCTGTATAATACGCCTTTGTATATGATGTATTGTAAATAAAAATAAAATTCAGTTCAATTTTATCCTTACAAAAAAATATTATTGTTAACGAGCCCTATCGTCCCCAATGCAGGGGTACGGGTGTCTTCCCATATCTCTTACACATTTTATTATTAACAAATAATTTATCTCCCCCAGATGTCAGCGTGCGCGTCATCTCCCTGCGGCTCAGGCGGTGTCTGCATCGAGGAAACCAGCGGGACTGGCTTCCGCTGCATCTGCAGCGCGGGCCGCGTGCCGCCGCTATGCACTCTGCCGTCGTCGTGCGCGGAGTTGGTGTGCCCGCCGCGCTCGCACTGCAAAGACACCGGTGAGTTGCTAGCCGTACTGTGTTAGTTGCTTACCGTGCTGTGTTAGTTGCTAACCGTGCTGTGTTAGTTGCTAACCGTGCTGTGTTAGTTGCTAACCATGATGTGTTAGTTGCTAACCGTGCTGTGTTAGTTGCTAACCGTGCTGTGTTAGTTGCTAACCGTGCTATATTAGCTGCTAGCCGTACTATGTTAGTTGCTAACCGTACTGTGTTAGTAGCTAGCCTTACTATGTTAGTCGCTAGCCATACTATGTTAGTTGCTAGCCGTACTATGTTAGTTGCTAACCGTGCTGTGTCAGTTGCTAACCGTACTATAATAATAATTTATTCATTTGTAAAAATGGTATATATACAAAAGTTTTTAGAAATAAAACAAATATAATGAAACAAAGTACACAATTATGGGTGCCTGAACTAGAATTACCTGTATCTCAGGCAACAAAGTGAGCGGAGAATGGCGTTTTAGGATTAAAACTTGACAAAATTCGTCTATTCGTAAAAATGCGGAAAATAAAAATGGTAAAACTTTCCCCAAGAAAACTATATAATCTAATCATAGCAAAAAGGGCAGTTTCTTTATTCGGGGTATTCTGTCTTTTGGTTCTTTGGGGAAACATTCACAGCTTCAAATATTGACATCAGTATCATCTGCCACTTTCTATTTCTGCTGAAGCAGGGACCAACCGCTTCAACATCATCCTTTCTAAGCTTGCTCTCTGAATTCATTTACAAATGTTTGTTACAGGTGTACCCAGCATGGTGACGGGCATAGTCATATCGAAGCAAGTTATGTGCGTCTGCGACTATGGATATTTCGGTACGCAACTAAACCTTTTCAGCTAAAATACTTTGACGTTATAAGCGCTAGCGTTAGTGGCTTATATGCCAAGAGTAATGGATTCGATCCTTGCCCAGGGCAATAATTTGTGTGACGAGCCAATTTATTTGATCTGCATTTCGGTGTTTAATATTTTAAATATGTGTGTATTTAAAGGTACTTACATATAAGTATGTATACCAATCTGTTTCCCACAGTAAGCACATATGGATTGCATGACTGGGTGTGATTAGTCCCAGATTATTATAAGCTTTGGTTTGGCTGTCACAAGACAAGATGAAGATTGCCTGGTTTTATATTTTATAATGGCGGACAAGAGTATAAACAACACTTTTAGTATCTTATGGAATCTATAACGTACAAGAATCTTCTTAATATACCAATAAACGTTTACTCCAAACAAACATTCAATTTATAGAATGAATATTTTCACAGGTGCCCCGGGTCTGTCCCCGAACTGTAGTACCTTAGAAACAGTTTGCGAAGCCGGCGTTTGCCTAAATGGGGCAACTTGCACCCGTTCGCACGACCATTTCAACTGCACATGCGCGCCTGGCTACAGAGGTACGTACAATGTTGTTTGTACTGGCATATCTACAGGGTGTTAAAAAAAGTGCGTTTGAAATTTTAAGGAGTAACAGCGCGGGTGCCCTTATCCGATCCGGTAAGAACCGACAGATGATGACGTCACAGTCCGATCCAGTCGCTGTACATTTTGTATGAGCGCGGGTGCACTCATCCGACAATAATATTCTTACCGGACTTAAAGAACGGATCTTATTTTATCGGCTCTTACTAGTCGCTGTACATTTCAGAATCAAGTATTAGAGTACAGGAAAAATATACAAAAAAATCGAAACTTATGTTTTTCCAGTATTATGTACTCGATTCTGAGTAACGCTTGAAAATTTCAAACTCACTTTTTTATCAACCTGTATAGTACAGAGTTTAGAATGTCGACAACTGTAGTTTACGTGGAAAAATGCGAAGTATTGTTATTGTTCTTTAGAGCATGTTATGTTCTTTTCGAATGAATTAAGCATATCTTATTTACTACATTTTTTAACATATAATTCTCATAATTCGTGCTCTGTTTTGTAATTTCATGCATTCATTTTGTTTCATAATTCATAATTATTATTAATTCATAATTTCGATCTGTTTGATGTTTTGTAATGAAATGTTTGATGTTATTTGTGCATGTGGAGTGGTTGGGGCTGGTTTTTTGACACCCTGTCTTCCTTGTAAAAGTGACACCGACACTAGCCCTCAATACTAGGTTCCCTGTATGACATACACTTACTCTATACTCGATCGCTCAGTGGTTAGCATTCCTGACCACTGCTCCGAGGGTGTATATACAGGGAATCCTAGTTTGGGGCCAGATGACCGTGTGTGATATTTCGAAGATAGGCATTTATTATTATATTATTTAAATACGTACAGTCTCGTGCAACTAAAAGTATGCAGCCAAGTAGTGCAAGTAGTACTAGATGGCACGCATCGATATAAGAGAACAAATTAGATGTGGTTAATACTCCACGACAGCGTAGTCGCTGATAGTGGTTTGCTCCCCTATGTTGAGTAGCGCCGCCTTTTCGCGCACCATTCGCAATCTGACAAGCGACGAAAATATGTCTTACAGAGCAGTGAAATGTGCTAAAACAATAAAAAAATAAAGACCAAAACTAACAGCAACATTTCTTATCACTTTATTCTTGTTATTTTATGAATATTTTGTCATTTTATAGTGATGCTACGCTACTCGTCGCTAGATGTCGCTAGTAGATACCATTAATTAAATACATGCCTCCCTACTCGTCGCTAGATGTCGCTAGTAGATAACATTAAATACATAAACCTTAAGCTTATCACACAACGGCTATATTTGTTTAAATAAATGCCTCCCTCTTCACCCCGCTTCAGCCCTCGCAAGACGAACACGCTGGTTCAGAAACAAACAGGGCGAGTAACCTTATCTAATGTTTCCCATATCGATGATGGCACGCCTACCCTGTATACTTTAGGTACACGGGACTGTACAAAGTTTCCCCTACAAGAAACCTAACCTTCCCGAGGTATGGGAAAAGACCCGTGCCCCTGCAGTGGGGACGATATTGGTCGTTAACCAACATAGTTTTCCCAAAACCAGTCCCAGCCCCCCGCGCTTTAGTGTGTCTGTGACGTGTCGTGTTGCGCATGCGCTAGGCGCGTACTGCGAGGTGGCGGCGGCGGGGCCGGCGCCGGGGCCGAGCGCGCCGCCCGAGCCGGCCGCGCATCACGCGCACTCCGCCGCGCACGAGCGCTGCGCCGCCCAGCCGTGTGCGCATGCGCGCGCCTGCCACGACACGGTGAGTCGTATTGACTGGTAAATTGGTCTAGGAAGGCTGGATATGGGAGGCACCCCCTATAGAGACGTAACGTATTGTACCCTCCACTCATAAGGTCTATCGCACGTTACCTTTCACTGAAAACTGTGGAATGAATTGTCGCCTGCGGTATTTCCGGACCAATACGACATTCAAACCTTCAAGAAAAGAGCGTACTCCCATATCAAAGGCCGGCAACGCACTTGTGTCTCCTCTGGTGTTGCGGGTGTCTATGGCGGCGGTAATCGCTTACCATCAGTTGATCCGTCTGCTCGTTTGCCACCTCTGCCATAAAATAAAAAAAAAATACATATCACACCCCCCACTCATGAGACGTATCACGTCCTAGGCGTATCACATCCTCCACTTATAAGACGTATCACACTCTCCACATATAAGACGTATCACACCTTCTACTCTCTGTGACGTATTACACCCTCCACTTCTCAGACGAATCACACCGTCCACACATCGGACGTATCACATCACATCCTCAACTCATCAACGTATAACACATTCTACGCTCTTGAGACACTATCAAATTACGTGTATTTTTTGCACGGGTGGCAAAAGCGCTGTTTGTCGCACTTAGCGCGTGTAAAGAGTGTTGTCTTCTTCACAAACTTGACCTCGTTTAAACGAGGCACCGCGAGTACATAGACGCACGTGCGCGCACGCGTAACATACAATGTACACGTAAGTAACACAAACTTATTACAGTCGGTGCGAGGAGGAGGCATTTGCAATAACAAGTAAAACTCAGTCAGTTTAGCTGTGCTGTTTGTCTGATGGTGGTGAATGTAGAAGTGAGGTAAGTAGTATTAAGACAGGCGTCGCTTGCCGGCGGCTACACGCTACGGTACGGGTCTATATGGGGTCGATAGCTGAACTAACATTATTGTTACGCAGCGTGTCTACAATGTTTAACTCCAAGCACTGTCAAAAGCCGGGAAGCCGCTGGATGCGGGCAGCACGGGACAGGTCGGTGTGGAAATCCTTGGGGCGCGTGGCGACCTTTGCCCAGCAGTGGCCGTCTTTCGGCTAATAATGAGGAATGTCCCATAACGACCCAACTACAAAAAATAGACGATAACCTACCATCCACTTGGTGTGGCAAACGCCAGGATTTAACTGCGAGAAAGCTACTTCGTAAGAGCACAGTTTAGTTATTATCTTTTGAATTGCACAAACTCAGAAGCTTATGTTTTTTTTGCTTTTAATAGCGTTGTTGTTGTGTGATATGTGTGTTTGATCGCGAGGCATTTCTTGTTCAGTTTGGTGTGACATTTGATTTTGATGTTTTGTGTGGCTTGTCATACATCTACAGTAAAATAGTTGTCACTTTTAAAGTCTTGGTTGTCTGTAAAAAAAAAAACCGCAACAAAACACTGAAAAGCACCTCCGCATAATATGATTTAGATAACTGATTTTATGGACTTAAGAAACACTGATGATATTGTGCGATACTTATTGTATTCCTGACACTATATCACCCAACAAAAAAATTAAAACAAATGCGATGGGCACAAGATGACATTAAATTTTATTTATCGTCAATATTTTTGTGCTAGTTTAAATTCAGATAACCTTGGGCTTCTTCTCTTTAAACAGACTTTCTTAGAAACTGCTTTTAATTGTGAAGAAATTTTTTATGTGACTGCAGGTCTCGGTGTTATCTGGGCACATTTTTTTTTACCCAAATGAAACAGATGCTTCACTATTTGTTTGGTTAAAAACATCATAGCCTGTACAAGTGGCAGATAGAAGCAAGATGCACTTAAAAAATCTATAATTATGCAAAGTAGTTGCGTTCGACTACCTTAATTCCATCAAACTTTATACTAGTATAGCTATAGTTTGAACAAAAGTAAGAACATAGTTTCTCCTCCCCAGACGACAGGGTTTCGATGCGAGTGTGAAGCCGGGTGGGGCGGTACGCGGTGCGAGACGCCGCTAGCGGAGCCCGACGCTTGCGAGGGGGGTAGTTGCGACCGAATGACGGATTGTCGCAGCTCTGGCTGTCCGCATCGACAACAGGTATCTATACATACTAGTATTTATACTTTGAGGCACTATTTTCCAGTTACTGACCAATGAGGGAAACAGCTGTAGGTTGGATGTTTAAGCTACATCAAGAGTGAATTTGTAGTAAATCCATGTCCCAGCAACCAACCTACAGCTCTATCTCTGTCCCTCGCTTGGCAGTCGTGTTTAGCTACTGGTTTTGTCTAACAGGAGTGCGCGGAACAAAGTGGCGGTGTTTGGCGCTGCGTGACCGCGCCCGCGGCGTCTGGCTGCGCGTCGTCTCCCTGCCACAACGGCACCTGCCTCGTGCCAGAGAGCGGCGGGTTCCGCTGCAATTGTCCCACCGGCATCACGGGTAAGTCACTATCTATACAGGGGTTTTGAAATAATAGGCGTAGGACCCGTTAAAGGTGGATCAAATTTTGGAGTCAATTTGTATGAAGTCTCAATTTTTTTTTTACGATTTCTTAAGTCCTGACAAGAAAATTGTTCAATATGCCGAGATGAAGTCTCAGTTAACGGGTCCTATACATTTATGTCCGTTTATTGAAACAAAACAGATCAAGCGAGTAGATCTAATATATTCATAGATATGAAACTTTGAGATGGTTGAAAATACAATAAATAAAAAGTAAGATCAGATTCATTGATTTATTTATCGCACCTACCTACACTATGTCTTTCTCATTTTGTGATACATAAGAATAATACAACTTATTCATCTTCTGAGAAAACAGTTCCGATCATATACGCAGGGGTATCCCTCAACCGTTTCCCTTTCAGATTAATTGAATACGGCAGTATAGATGGATACCGCTGATGTATCCCCCGCCCATCGGGCGTCCACGCACTTATTTTACACTTTACATCCCTTTTAGTGGTCACTGAAACCCATGCCACTGATGATAGCACAACGTCTCCACAACACAATTTTGGTCCTTCCCCTTTGAACTCGAGAATTTTATCGTGCTTCTTCAAGCCAGGCCAATTACTCAGTCTTTCTGCACCACCCATTGGCGCAGCAAATAACTCTGTACCAACGAATTTCTCATACACTTCATCAGCATCTTCCAGCTTTACAACAGTTATAGGTAAACTCTCAGAGCAAAATATTGTGAATCGACATGCTTCTGGACAGCTTAGAAAATCTATTCGTGCTAACCCACCTATGAGAATTGAGTGTCCTTTGAACAGATAGTATGTCTGTGGTCGAATTATTTTCTTTGGTATCGTAGCAAGAAGTTCATCTGTGCTTAGCAGTGACAAAACTTGATCTGGATGGATAACTCCTGGTGTATCATATAGCCATTTGCTTTTAATGAATAATTCGTGTTTTTCATCTAATGTCATTAGTTTTTCTCTACTGTCACCAGTAAAAACGTCTTGCTCTGCATTTGGATCAGAAAACGTCCTTCCGATATGCCCTATCAAAGCTGGCGTTTCAGTCTGTGGTTGTCCCTCTAGTTGAGCTCTGCGTATCTGCTTTTCAACTTTCATCAATTTCCTTTCAGATTTCAGTCTTTTAGTCCTTTGATGTAATTTCCATCCTGATGGCCTATTGATCGGGAATTTGAGTAGATTTAAGGTTGTGCCTGGCCAACGGCTTACTGTGGCTCGTTTCACTATATCCACAGCATGAACTTTGCAATAATCTGATTGCAGCAGAGCATTGAACAAAGAACTTTTTCCAACATTGGTACAACCCACTAGAAATACATCTCCTTTCGCCAGCCAATATTTGAACATGGCGGATATAAGATCTTCTACTCCATAACCAGTTTTTGCCGATATCAGGGATATGTATTTAATGTTTGCTTCTGCAAGCTTGGTTTTGTTAATTTCTGTGATGAGACATTCTTTGACACGTTTGAGGTAGCCAACACTATCCCCGGGTAGTAAGTCCACCTGTAAAATAAAAGTTAAATACATCAGAACCTCAAAGATTAGATAACGCTGTGCCAAAATTCCAATATGTTGCATATGTAATGATACAGTGCCATTGGGCGATGACACTTAATAAATTAAAGAACTGGCTGTCTAATATCTATTTTTAAAAGACAATTGGACAAAAAATCAAAAATAACAGTATGTAAATATTTACCTTATTTCCAACTATGATAAGAGGTCTTTCTGTTCCGATTATATCAATGATTCCTGGCCAAATGGAACAAGGAAAGTCCAGTAGATCTACTATCAGTAACACAAGAGATTTCACATGCCTGAAATAAACATTAAAAAAAAAATTGGGATCATTTCTCAGATAAATATTAATATCAACAAAATTAACAAGTTCTGGAAATTGGTTTCCTTTACCTTTCCTTTAGAGAGAAGGAAAACTTTTAATTCCCATAACAAAATACATGAATAAGAATTATATGATAGATGTACATGTGGTCTTAAATATAATTTGATTAGTTTATAGTCTATTTTAATGCAGTTTTTAATTGCAATATTTTATATACCTTATAGATTGTAATAGCTTCACATATTCCTCAGGTTGGACGCTAACATCTAAAGCTATATTGTATTCCTTGAGAAAGTGACATCGCTGACATTCAATTATCTTTAAATCGTCTTCTCTACTATTTCTGAATATTTCACTAGGCAAGTAGCCAGGTATCGCTGGGTCATTGCAGTGGAGTAAAGCACCACAGCCTCCACACGGTATAGTACTGACTCGAGCTGATGGATCAGGTGTTCCATACTTTTTGCTCCAGTCAACTTCAGTCTCTTCTGAGTCATCATCAGTTAATACTAATTTTGTATCATCAAATTGTTCATAGTTCGTCATCCATTTCTTTAGGGTTGAACGGTCAAATTCAGGCTTAGTTTCTTCATTTACAACCTCTTTTGATTGAGCGTGTGTTGTTTGGTCATCTTTGCTATATTTCACTTTTGAATCACTACCAAATGGTAACTGAAAACCCTTCTCGGGCTCACTCACTGTAGTTTCTTTTTCTTCCTCAAGTAATCTGTCTTTATCAACGTAATACTGTAATGATACTGGTAAAGGAGGCAATGACTTTTCATGAAATTCTTTTTTCTGAGTTTTCTTAGCTTCTTTCAAAGTTTTCAGATAAAATTTGAAGTAGCCCATTTGCAATTTATCATTTTCCAAGTATGAACTGAATATGATTTTGTCTTTGTTCTCTTGTAGGATTGTGTTGAAGTTTTTATTTTCGGCAGTTCTATCAATATTTTGCTTGATTTCGTCCCCGTTTGTAGCTCGAACGTGGTTGAATCGTTTGATTTGGAAAACATTACGCCTCCGACATAACCTTAAAATGTTGTACACTGGATATAGCATTGTTTCGCACTTACACGATTTTCATGACACACAAAGTGTTAGGTCTATATAAATTGGTTTAATATTGTTTTCCACGCTGTTATCACATTGAATTTCGTTTAAAATATTTTAAATAATTTTTACTTCTGACTTAACCTATCGATCGACTTGTTTTGACTTTTGACATTGACAACCAAAACACGTTGTCAGGAGCGTTAAATAGTGATGTGCGTGTATCGGTAAAGTGGGTTAATAAGTGAGTTTGAATCAATACCGGTTTCGGCAGTTGTGTAAAAAGTACAATGAATGGGTATAATAAAATAGTACAATATAGTATTGTAACTATAGTATTGTATGCGTACTGGCCCTATGAGTACGAGAATAACAATACCAATGATTACCTATTTTATTTTTAGTTAAATATTTCCTGCAAAGGCAGTGGATCCGAAGGTCATCTGAAGTTATTATTATGTTCTGTAACAAAACAAGTACCCTATAATCCTGAAACATGTACTTATAAGCAATACTGAGGTGCTAGAATTTTAGGGTTCCGTATTATTAACCGTTGGTTTTTACATAATGTTATTTTTCCCTTGCCATATTTTAATTAAACCTTTTTCCTAATTAAGAAAAGTATTCACAGTTTTTATTTAAGTGCATAATTAAATAGTTTTTCATTAAGTATATACAGGTTGGAACGTTGGAATGCCACCTGGAGGGAAAGTACTCTAAATACTGGAGATAGCAAATTTTACTCAAAGAAAACATTCCTTTATTTTTAAAAAGAAGCAAAACTACATTCAAATATTTTTGAAAATACCCTTGTCACACCCAGGAATCGAACCGGCTAAAATCCGAAAAAATAACATGCTGTACTTTTATGGCATTAATCAATAGGGTTAATCATAAGGATCAAATCTCTCTAACAAACATGGTTAAATGAAAGGAAAACCATGAAATGTTGTGTTATGTACCATGAATTTTTAATTTAACATTAGTAATTCGATAAACCCTTGAATAAAAAGCGGCCAAGTGCGAGTCGGACTCGCCCATGAAGGGTTCCGTAGCAGCAAGTAACATAATATAAAAGTTCTTGTAGTTCGTTGTAACTTGAATGAAAGGTATAATGTACATCATATATTTTTTCTAGTTTTATCACTATCTTATTTTAGAAGTTACAGGGGGGACACACACATTTTACCACTTTGGAAGTGTCTCTCGCGCAAACTATTCGGTTTAGAAAAAAATGATATTAGAAACCTCAAATCATTTTTGAAGACCTATCTATAGATACCCCACACGCACAGACATGCACCCCGCTCCCCCCCTATAGACAGCAATACAGGGCATCGGACGCTCGCCGCAAGGTGGGCAGATGGCCAAGTTAAATTGAAATGTCATTTTGTTCAATTTTCGTCTTTCAGTCTATTTCTGTCAATAGTCGAGGTAACATCGGACAAAATGTGTGTAAATGTATCGTAAAAATGCCAAGTTGCATCGTTGTCTGATGCGGAAACCGCACTGGGCATCTCAATAAATCAAATGTGCGGGGTTTCATACCAGAAGTAAGCCATGTATTGACTAATTTTTATTTAAATAACTTCGTTGCAAAACATATGGTAGTGATGTAACACTTCATCGACTTTTCGATTGATATAGCAAAAAGTTTTGCAACAAAAAATATCCGACTGCATATTTACATAGTTTTATCCAAAGTAGACATGAAATGTATTTGACTTATTTTTTTTCTAATTATTTTCAGTTTCCAAAGGAACCCAAATAAAAATTAAACGAGAATTAAGACTATGAGCAGACACGACAGCTGGAAAATTTTCTCCTAACATTTCCGCCCAGCTTGGCTATAGATATATTTTGGAAAATATGATTCGGTTTGATTTTTAGTTTTAAAATATATATTTTTTGTTTTAATGTGTATTTTTACTGTATTATATTTGTGAATTTGTATTAGTATTGTTTATGTATTAAGATTTAACAAGGAACAATATGCATAATTTATTTTGTTATCCTCATTTTTAAAATTATCGTAAAAATTTTCGATATTTGTGATCCTTTCTATTACCTGCATCACTAGATATTTCAGTCGTATTTTGAGTTTTGTCATTTTCAAATACTCTATCGCTATTCGACGATTTAAATCCTTAGACAGTTGACATCTTGCGGTGATTGGTCGTAATTCAAACATATGACATTCTTAGATTCAAAAATTCGAACAGTTATAAAGCTTCCCCCTCCCGCACCTCTGATTTTCCCCTCAACTTGGTCCACGCGGTTTCATATTGAAACTGACGTATTAGCGTTCTATAGAGGAGCAGGGATGTTATACGTACCATAATTATGGTATTCGTACCATTATTCAGGTCTTCGTACCATGTACCATGGTACTTCCATTATGGTACGCAAAAGTACCATAATTTTCACATCTAGCATTAAACTTTATTTTCCCTCTATAATTCCGTTATGTACAATCGATGTATTGATGTGTAGAATGAAACGGCCCGGGCCCTTTTATGTTGAGTTGACTCTGACTGCTGGTGCGTGAAACCAAGGGTATAACCCGGACAAATACAATTTGCGAGAGGAGGCTAATACAATATTTCAATATCCAATCTTTTTCTTTATTTGGCCGGATTATACCATCGGTTTTACTCGACGTGATTTCGGAATTCGTAACAGGGGTAATTTTTAACTTTTTTGGAACGCGCCCTTCTATTCTAAGGACATCTGTGTGCTTATGTGCCGAGAACTTATATTTGTGATGTGATATACCTGTCTCAGACGAAATAATAATATAAGTGTGTAAGACGAAGCGTACCATGGTTTTTTCGAAAGTACCATAATTTTGACAGGCCGGTGTCATAATTTTTGAGTTGGCATCTAACATCCCTGTAGAGGAGCGGAGCGACGATATAAAACTTCTTTGTCCACACGTATAGGTTTGATGAAAAAAAAAAATTTTTGAGTTTCTGTTCTAAGTATGGGGAATCCCCAAAATTTATTGTTTTTTTTTTCTATTTTTGTGTGAAAATCTTAATGCGGTTCACAGAATACATCTACTTACCAAGTTTCAACAGTATAGTTCTTATAGTTTCTGAAAAAAGTGGCTATGACATATGGACGGACAGACAGACATGACGAATCCATAAGGGTTCCGTTTTTTGCCATTTGACTACGGAACCCTAAAAAGTGCTTTAGTGCTTGAGTAAAAGTGTCTCATTGAATTTATAAGTTAAGTTTTCATGGTTTTCCTTTCATTTAACTTACGATGTTTGTTAAAGAGATTTGATCCTTATTACTGGCCCTATCGATTCTGTTCTATTCTATTGTATCGATTATATGCCATAAAAGTACAGGATTTTTTATTTTAGCCGGTTCGATTCCTGGGTGTGACAACGGTATTTTCAAAAATATTTGAATGTAGTTTTGCTTCTTTTTAAAAATAAAGGAATGTTTCCTTTGAGTAAAATTTGCTATCTCCAGTATTTAGAGTACTTTCCCTCCAGGTGGCGTTCCAACATTCCACCCTGCATTTATGTACAAAAAATGTTAAGAGATTTGTTTCAGGAAGGTATCGCAAATTATTTAACTTTGAGTATGATTATTCTCCCTCGGCGCCATATTCAAATTCTTATTCCGGAACCGAGTTAAGCACCTCGCATGATTTGAGAACAAATAAGTAACTCTTCTTCATAATTAATGATCAGAACCCTACATACGCAAGCAGAAATCGTACTTGGCTGGTTCTATGTAAAGTATGGCGCACAAAAGTGGGACAAACCCGGTCAGCTGTCTCATTCATTCCATTATGCGCCCGCGCCGAATCGCGGCACACTTGAGCAAACTGTTCGCAGTAATATGACTAATTTACCAAAGTATTTTACATTTAGTATTTCTATTATTATTTTTTAACCCGACGGCTGCGTGTATGGTTAATCGTTATCAATGTGTGTGGGACGATTGTTGTTTTTGTTTTTAATTTTTAAAGGTGATTTTTATTACTTTTTTATTATTATAATCTCACGTATAGTGAATCCCACGACTTTACAAACTACAATTGGCGTTATGTGTTTTTGTGTTGTTTCGTAGGTAGGCACTGTGAGATGGACATAGACGAATGTGCGACGTCGGCTTCTCTGTGCAACCATGGTGTCTGCGTCAACGTGCCCGGCTCGTACCAGTGCTACTGCAGACCAGGTGAGTGATATTACTTTAACAGTTTGTTTACTGTAGCCATTTTATAATATTTGTATATAGTGATATACACCTTGTATAAAAATACATAACTTCTTCGTGCACTTTACACAATCTGTATACATAACTCTCACGGTTTAAGAAGGGGATTGTACTTATTATACTAAAGGAGTGTGCCCAAAAAACCTATACCTATTAATTATCTGGAAAAAAATATTCGGTCGATTAACAGACTCATTGGTATGAAATATAATTATTATTTTCTAATTTGAGGATGTCAAGTGTGTTTTTTTAATAGGCTGTATCTAAAATTTAAATAAAACAAGTGGGTAAATGTGGCTTAACTTGAGCTTGCATAATCAAATAATTTAAGTATCCAATATTTCTATCATTCTTGTACTTCTTATATTTGATTAACTCTAGGATTATTAAATTAAGCTGGAGTAGAAAGTTTTTTTTTATTGCGAGAGTGAATAGGCAGTTAGCGTGTTCGCGTGCTAGTACAATCATTTTGAGACTGCTGAATGAACGTCAATATGTCAAGGCTTTATCGTGAACATGCTTTTGTTGATCTGTTTCCTCAATGACGACGTGATTTCATGATCTCCGTCCATCTGAATAAGTACCTAGTTAGGAGGTAACCATCTTGTAGGTAGTTTTGCGATGGTCGATAGATAACTGCAATGACGGCGGTATAAACCATAAACTATTGATAATAAAATATTGTAGGTACAGTCCGTTACCTGCATAGGACCCATTATAAATGTATGGAAGCTGGACTTGAAATGTACAATACAATTTATTTATGGAATTGGTTATAAAATTCACCGGCTAAATGAGAGTCGGACTCGTGTTCCACGGGTTCCGCAACATCACACTATGTACTATTGTGTTATGTACTTTTTTATCGCAAAATGTATTTGTTTCATTCGTTTCGGGATTATCGCGAGTTCTACCAATTAGGAAAGTTTTTAAATTAGAGCAAAAAAAAAAAGAAAAAGTTTATGAAGATGACCTAATTTCATTTATTTATTTTTAATTAGTTATTGCATTCTGTGATAGTTGAACCTGAAAGATACAGCTATTTTAAGATAAGACAGACCGGCAAACAGATAGATGGCCTACACAGAATTTCATTAGCAGCCTTTGAGTATGGAAAGTCAAAGGTAATAAAAAAAAAAACTTTAACTGTTCGTCCGCCGCTCCAGAGAGAGCCCTAAAGTAGACTAATAACTTGAACCCCGTTGTACAGGTTACACAGGCGACAGCTGCGAACAAGACATCGACGAGTGTCTCTCCTCACCATGCAAGAACGGCGGCACGTGCCAGAACCTGGAGAACAACTACGAGTGCACCTGTTTGGAGGGCTTCGAAGGTAACACTTCATTACTTCTTTTTAACCGACTTCTAAAAAGGAGGAGGTGCTCAATTCGACTGTATGTTGTTTTTTGTATGTATGTTACGCGATTACTCTGCCAATTATAAATTGATTTTGATGATTCTTTTTTATTTGGTAGGTAATACTTTACAGGTGGTCCCATATATCCCATATGAAATTAAATCAGCGCTTTTTGAAAAAAAAAATAAACAACAAAAACTAAAAAAGCATAGCAAAATGGTAGTTGTTACGATTGAAGTCGGTTGTTTTTAACGTGTTCAGCGTTGTCAATTATTCTCTGTCAAATTCCGTCAATATAGTCTTTATAACGTTGGCCGAAGACAGAACATCTTTACACCTGGCATAAGCCGGGATAACGGTAGAAGAAGATTGTCCTGATAACGAGTGATCATGTGAGTTGTATGATGACACCTCTGTATCATATACAGTTGCAATCAGAATCAGCGCAATATAAACGTAGTCTTTCAAATCACTAACATTTTGCATGTTTATGGTTCTAGGGGGGTCGCAAGAATGTTTTAACTTATACGGGAGTCGGGTATTAAAAAAGGTTGAAAAACACTGCGCTAAACAATCTAGAGTTCTATTTGTCCTTACGTACAGAGATTGCGCTAAAAACTAACAGACGTAAAGGATAGTCCTTTACTTTATTTAGATATACGTTTATCAATCTCAGCTGTATTGTCACTTACCAACATGCATTCAAAACACTGTTTTAATTTTATTTATTGAATTATTTTATCCTGATACAGTTAGCGCTATCATAAATTATAAAACAGTCTAAAAGTAACTGCTGGAGTACTTCGGAAAAAATATTTATATCCGAGACAAATCACACACGGTCATCTGACCCCAAACTAGGATTCCCTGTATCTTGGGAACCAGAGACTGATATACATACACATATACATTTAAATACATACATATATAGATATTATACACCCAGACTCAGAGCAAACAATTCTGCTCGTCACAGAAAAGTTTGCCCTGTGTGGGGATCGAACCCACGACTCTCGGATCAGAGGTCAGGATCGCTAACCACTTAGCCACCGAGTCCCGGAAAAAATATTTGATGCAATGATTATAATTAATTAGTTTTGTTTATAACCGAATTAGTTTGTCCTTTGACGGAGTACTCGTACGAGTGAACAGTCGACGCCGACAGTTACAGTCTACGAAAATAATATTTCAAAAATATAGAGAACTCATTATTATACGCTGGGCATACTTATATTTTTTTTATTTTAAATTCTAAACAAATACGAGATTATCTGATTAACTTTTACAAACTAGACGTAGGTACTATAACAGTTACTGCAATACGAAACTGTCATCGACCTTACGCCAGCGGATGCGAAAAAAAATCAACGAAAGTATATGGACTCCTTGGTTTACAAGTCACGGCACGCGCAGTAACTGTTTCATTGGAACATCGGCTGGCGTCGGCGTCGAGTTGCTGTCACAATGCTAATTTTATAGCCATCAAACAACGTCTATAGGACTGAGATCTATATTGTCGCTATAGCAACCGCCTCCGAGGCTAGTTAGCTCAGTTTACATCGGCAGAGTGAGCGTTCGATTCCACCTTTGAAGGACTTGGTTTGGTTGGTGGTAGGGCATTTTCTGGCTAGCTACCACTATCTATCTAAGCCTTGACGCCAAACATACATTTAAATAGCATTTATGTGTTTCGGCATGGAGATAAAATGGTCAGTTTCCCATTGCGTTGGGGAATCTAAGTAAGCCCGCTTCCATCTTTCGGCATCATCACTTCACATCAGGTCAGGTTAGATAATGCTTACCTAAAGGAGTTTGATATCGTCGCTCCGGGGGAGAGCGGGGTTACAAGTCTGTGGGCTTACCAATAGTAATGAATAGATAAGTTCGGTTATGTACAGTTTTATCCGGATTGTGTTAGCATCTTGATGTTAATCACGTAATAAAACAGTGAATTACTTTGTATGCTGTTTGCGTTATTTGCATGATTCTTTATATTTACAGAAAATTTATGTTTATTTTGTTCATCTCCTTAGTGCAGTTTGAAATAAAGTGCACAAGACTTATTCAAGAATAAGAATGATTTTTATTGTATGATATGTAACAGCTGGACGCGGGCAGCGCAGGACCGGTCGGTGTGGAAATCCTTGGGGGAGGCCTTTGCCAAGCAGTGGACGTCTTTCGGCTGATGATGATTATATTGTAAATGTGATGAAACGTGTTATAAGCTTTGCGATGCATTACATTTCGCTGAATGTGTTCGATGTTTTTACCTGTCTACCCAAGCGTAAGGTAATTTTTCAGGTGCATGCAGGGTGTTAAAAAAAGTACGTTTGAAATTTTAAGGGGTTACTCAGAATCAAGTATAGAGCCCAGAAAAAATATTGAAAAAACCGCTCTTCAAATTTTTTTCAGATACTAAATCTGAATAGTGAATCAAGAATTTGTATGAAAATCTGAAAAAAATAGAAGAGTGGATTTTTTTCAATATTTTTCCTAGATTCTGTACTTGATTCTGAGTAATCCCTTAAAATTTCGAACGCACTTTTTTTAACAACCTGTATATGTCCATTTCCTTGTTGCCGCCTAGATCTAAAATGGTTGATGGATTTTGGAGATGTGCAGTATTATCTTAAGATTTCTCTTGATCCCCAGATTGACGCAAAATACATTATGTAGTCGATCATTTATCCAATCCGGACTTGGCCCCCTTGTCTGGAGTAACCGAACTCCTCGAGGTACGGAAAGAGACCTGTGGCCCTGCAATGGTGACGATTTGAGTTGTTCACGAAGGACCCTTTTAAAATTTGTCTTTCTTCCAGGCAAGGACTGCTCGATAAACATAGACGAGTGTTCAGCGCAGCCCTGTGCTGCCGGGTCGACTTGTGTCGATGGTATAGCTGGGTATACGTGCGTCTGCCAGCACGGGCTGACCGGCCCGCAGTGCGAACTCGATATCGATGACTGCGAGGTAACAACACTATTTATATTGCGTTTCATTACTTTAAGGCTATACTTACTGTTTCAAATATAGAGACTGGTGACACCACTTCTTTTGTACAATATGGTCAATTGCTGCCCCTATAAACCCTGCAAGTAAGATCTAGTTTTTGAAATTATATTTTCGATACGAAATCGAACACCTCATGTAGCCACTTAGGATCTTACATTTTACACGTGTATTCTCATCCCAGTCTCAACCGTGCCAACACGGCGGCCGCTGCATCGACGGCCTTAACAGCTTCACGTGCGATTGCGCCGGCACCGGTTACTACGGCGAAGAGTGTTCATTGAACATCGATGAGTGCGCATCCCAGCCCTGCCAGCACGGCGGCACTTGTGTGGATGACGTCAACGACTACAGATGCGACTGCTACCCGGCTTATACAGGTACCGATGGCTGCTAAAGTTGTGCACATGTTTTTAGAGAAGCGATAATTGTATTGGTGAAGCTATGGGGAAGAGTGTTCGTTGAACATCAACGAGTGTTCGTCCCAGCCCTGCCAGCACGGCGGCACTTATGTGGATGACGTCAGTGACTACAGATGCGACTGCTACCCGGCTTATACAGGTACGCAAGGTTGCTACAGTTGTGCACATGTTTTTTAGAGAAGCGATTATAATATTGGTGTGGACGAGTGTACGCACCAGCCCCTATTCCAGTAAGGCGGCACATGTTCTAGTAATAATATTTATATTTCCTATAAAATACGTAGAAATCTTCACTCTATAAAGCCGGTTTAATACATTTGGAATAAATTTGGACCCTACTGCATATTTTTTTCGGCTCTCGCCATGAAGTTCTATACGATTGTATTTTAAAACCAAGCTTTATACTTCGCAGTCCCTTAACTTTGACAATAGGATAGCCTAATGTTAATCCCGAAAGCGCAAAGGAAGGTACAAACGGCTGCTGTAAGAGTGTATTCATGGAACCTGGCTCAGGATTGAAAAGGGCTTAGACAAAACATGTTTTGAAGGTTCGGGAAAGCATTGATAGCACCTCTGGTGTTAAAAATGCCCATAGGCGGCGGTAACCTCTTTGCATCAGTGGGCCGTCAGTCTTTTTGCCATCCACTACAATATTATGTTCTTTTCAGGCAAGAACTGTGAGACGGACATAAGCGAGTGTGCGTCCGCCCCTTGTGCGCATAGCGGCGTGTGTCTGGAGCGCAGCAACGTGTCGCTGTACCAGCCGCCCGACGCGCCGCCGCTGAGAGTCGGCGCGCAGCCGCAGATGATGCTGCCGCCGGTGTTCTACCAGCCGTTCTCGCTCGAGACCGCCGCCGGGTGAGTGTCACTGTCACTGTCACTGTCACTAGTGTACCCTTGCGTACATAGCGGCGTGTGTCTGGAGCGCAGCAACGTGTCGCTGTACCAGCCGCCCGACGCGCCGCCGCTGAGAGTCGGCGCGCAGCCGCAGATGATGCTGCCGCCGGTGTTCTACCAGCCGTTCTCGCTCGAGACCGCCGCCGGGTGAGTGTCACTGTCACTGTCACTGTCACTAGTGTACCCTTGCGTACATAGCGGCGTGTGTCTGGAGCGCAGCAACGTGTCGCTGTACCAGCCGCCCGACGCGCCGCCGCTGAGAGTCGGCGCGCAGCCGCAGATGATGCTGCCGCCGGTGTTCTACCAGCCGTTCTCGCTCGAGACCGCCGCCGGGTGAGTGTCACTGTCACTGTCACTGTCACTAGTGTACCCTTGCGTACATAGCGGCGTGTGTCTGGAGCGCAGCAACGTGTCGCTGTACCAGCCGCCCGACGCGCCGCCGCTGAGAGTCGGCGCGCAGCCGCAGATGATGCTGCCGCCGGTGTTCTACCAGCCGTTCTCGCTCGAGACCGCCGCCGGGTGAGTGTCACTGTCACTGTCACCTGTCAGCCTTGGCAGTACCCTGGCTGACATGAAAATGTATCTCCTAAACTCCTGATATAATAATGGGTCTTGGCCTTAAGAATTAGTGTTGGGATTTGCAGTTAGAAATAACATTTTAATCGAGTCTTCCCGATTGTTACATTGATACATTCTTAACGCATGCCGTGTGATTACCGAAATGAAACAAAACTGACTTTTAGGCATGAGTCCGATATATCAAAACGTAACTAAAAACGGATATGAGATTCATATCATAACATATCGATATGGCAGTTTTTAATATCGGATATTAGTAAAACTGTACATAGGCTAAGTAACACGCGAAACACAAACTCCCGCAACCCAAGCATATGATATCGAACGGTTTGACATATTCGCTTTCTCTCTTTCTAACAAAAAGACATTTCATTAGTGCGAAAGAAATGCAGCGAATATTGTACTGGGACGGATATCAGCGGATGATAGGCGAATTGAACATTACGGTTATTGCAATACGGTTTAGATTGGACTTGATAACGCGCGAGTTTGTGTTTCCGTTCGTTTTCTAAACAAAAAGATAAGTTACGTTTGAAAAGCGATTAATAGCGTGCTACCCACATCGATATCTGAAAACGGTTGTTATATATCGATATGAAAACTTCGTATCGGTTACAAAACCGTTTTCCAAAAAACTGATAACGCCCATGTCTACTGACTTTAACAAACCTTTATTTATCATGTCTGTTTAAATTGGTTGTTATAAAATACCTATATTTGTCCTCCTAGCTACGAATGCGTATGCGTGGAGGGAACTCGCGGGCCGCGCTGCGAGGAGAACATAAACGAGTGCGCGTCCGGTCCGTGCGCGCACGGGAAATGCATCGACGGCATCGGCAACTACACCTGCCAGTGCCACCCCGGCTACGAGGGCGTCCGCTGCGAGCTCGAGATCGACGAGTGTCTGCGGTGAGTAGACTTTTCTTTACGTGGAGGAAACTCATTTACGAGTTCAACCAGCCGCTCCAGGGAGAGCGACCGGGATATGTGGGACTCGCCCGCCTGAACGGACAGGCAGGAATACCCACTAAAACCTCCTCGGTGTACCTTCAACCGTCTTGAGTGGGATGCCATCCTGGCACAGCTACACCTGCCAGTGCCAGTGCCACCTCGGCTACGAGGGCGACGAGTGTCTGTGGTGAGTAGCCACGTTGTAGAGAAGCTTGGGAATGAGGAGGGAGGGAAGGAAACAGGATCAGATGGGCCATCAATAAATATTCTAGGACGTGGTTAAATGTGGAATGCCTATTTTTTAAATTTATTAGGTATGACGTCAACACTCTATCAACAAAAATATGACGAAAGTTTCAACGGTACCCAGGTACATGCCATACTCTCACTGGCGCTGTTTCGATAGTGCTATTATGTTCGAATATGAACTTGTGAAGCTTGTCTTATTTTTTAAATATAAAATTAAGTTTTTTTTTTATTAAGTATGACATCACCACCTAACCCTATCAACGACATTTTCCAACAAAAATCCTAACAAAAATTCTATCCGCACCCAGGTACACGCCATGCTCGCACGGGCGCTGCTTCGACGGTCCAGCGTCATACTATTGTGCTTGCGAGCCGGGGTGGGGCGGCCGCAACTGCAGCGTGGTGCTAGAGGGGTGCCGCGGGCAGCCGTGCCGCAACAACGGCACCTGCCTGCCCTGGCTGTACCAGGAGACGCATCACCGGTTCAACTGCACCTGCGCGCCGGGCCACCACGGCACTACTTGCGAGAAGGTAGAAAGCATCGATATAGGAGAACATTAGATAAGGTTAATACTTCACGACGGCGTAGTCGCTGATAGTAGTTTGCTCCCTATGTTGGGTAGCGCCTCCTTTTACGCGCACCATTCACAATCTCTCAAACGACGAGTCAACATGTCTCACGCTCCATATTTAAATGATAATATGTCTTAAATACTGTGCAGTGAAATGGTGTAAAAACAATAAAAAATAAAGAACAAAACTAACAGCAACATTTCTTATCACTTTTTCTTGTTATTTTATGATTATTTTGTCATTTATAGCGATGCTACGCTACTCGTCGCTAGATGTCGCTAGTAGATAACATTAATTGGCCGTAGTTATGCCATAACGTATTTAAAGTCAGTTGGATTGTTATGGCATAACTACGGCCCACTACTTATTAAATATATGCCTTCCTTCTCATCGCTAGATGTCGCTAGTAGATAACATTAAATACATCAACCTTAGGTTTATCACATAAAGACGATATTTGTTTAAATATATGCCGCCCTCTTCACTCCGCTTCAGCACCCAAAAGGTGAAAACGCTGGTTCAGAAACAATCAGAGCGAGTAACCTCACCTAATGTTCTCCCATATCGATTGTACAAAGTTTTTCTGATGTCATCATTATATCATCCATCATCATAGTCGGGGTGGGCTTCAATACCCACAAAAAAAAACTGGCGTCATAATCTTAGCATCACAGTCTTATATTTATACTAATAAACATATGGGAGACATCTGATGATGTTATATCATCATAAATCATTATTGACTGACTCGGTGGCTAAGTGGTTACCGATCCTGACCTCTGATCCGGGAGTCGTGGGTTCGATCCCCACACAGGGCAAACTTTTCTGTTTTGAGCTGATTTGTTTGCTCTGAGTCTGGGTTTATAATATCTGTATATGTATGTATTTAAATGTATATGTGTATGTATATCAGTCTCTGGTTCTCAAGATACAGGGAATCCTAGTTTGGGGCCAGATGACCGTGTGTGATTTATCCCGCTTGTTATTATTATTATTATTATTATTATATTCACGTATAGTTCATCTTTTCCCACAGATAACAACAATGTCTCTAGAAAAGAGTAGCTACGCGGAAGTGAACACGACTCGGGAGGAAGGATACGACATCTCTTTCCGTTTCAAAACTACCCTCGGCAATGGTCTCCTGGCGATGGGCAGAGGACTCACGTACTTCTTTCTGGAGCTGTCAAATGGGAGATTGAATCTGCACTCAAGTTTGCTGAACAAGTGGGAAGGAGTGTTTATAGGGTCGAATTTGAATGATAGTAACTGGCAGAAGGTATGTTTGTTTAATTTAAAAATACAATTAAAGTACATAAATAAAAATAAAATATTTTTTCTGTCTTGTAAATAAGTATAGCTAATTGCAATTAGCTTTATTTAAAACTCAAACTTTTTCTTTAAACCCTTATTCTTTACTGTTGGTAAATAATAATGAGGATGCCAAAGATGGAAGCGAGATTATTCAAATTTCGCGAAAAGCTGGCTGCCGTGAACTCATATGTTTGGAATCGAATCGCTCCCGCGAACTCCTGATGTGAACCGTGTGAACAAACTGAACGTGTTTGTTCACACGCTAGTTTGACAGACGCATCCAATTGTTGTAAAATCAGCGAGCTTCCAATAGCACTAGAAGTGCTTTGGAAATTTCTCAAAAAGAAATAGACGATATTTGCCTGCATGTAAAATTATTTAATGAAAATGTATTGAATAAAAAAATACACTTAAAAAATTGAGTAACTAGTATAACCTTTCTCTCGTAGGTCTTCGTAACGATAAACTCCTCCCACTTGGTCCTCGCCGCCAACGAGGAGCAAACCATCTACCCCATCAGCCAGAATGAAGCGTTCAACGCGAGCGTGACGTCATTCCCCTCAACACGGCTCGGCACTGCGGGCAGTTCTTACGCCACGCTCACACACGGACCCAACTTCTTCATCGGCTGCTTCCAGGATGTTGTCGTCAATAACCAATGGGTGAGTGGGGTGGGGTTGCTATGGAGAAGAGGATCGGGGCAGGGTAACTTTAGATTAGGTTCGGGTCATTATATTATAGACTGGTGTTGGCGTGCTTCAGGCCGGGATGGGGTAGTTATAGGTGGGAGTGGATTGTTGTAAACCGGGACATGGTCATTTTAGGCACAAATGGATTGTCATAAATCGAGGCGGGTTGCTATAGACCGTGTGGGTCGCTAAAGAGAGAAAGAGTCTCTATAAAAATGGTACAGATATCGGATGGGTTACCTTATGCATGGTAACGATTCGCAGACTTCATAACACAGTACATAAGCAAGCATTTCGTGCCATTTACTAGAGCTGACAGTGGGCGTCATTAGAGTGGTTTCCTAACGTCTCATACGTATACGTCATTACAGGTATTACCAGAAGACTCGAACGGCACGGACTGGGCGGGCTCTGGCGAGGAGGAGGCCGAAGAGGGGGAGGTGTCAGGCGAGGGGGCGGGGGAGGGGGAGGAGGGGGGCGCTCGGGTGGAACTGCGGGGTGTGTTAGCTTCGTGCGCGCGAACCGAGCAGTGCCGCCCCAATCCGTGCCGGTCCGGCGCATGCGCCGACCACTGGACGAGTTTCCTTTGCACTTGCCCGCGTCCGCATCTAGGCGACACCTGCCAGTATAGTAAGTGCCCAAATAAATAAATAATTAATTGATCATCACCGACTATAAGTCGATTAATTCGAAAACCGCTGCCTTATACCAAACATAACAAGAAGCACCGCTAGGACACCAGTAGGTGTAGGATAGCAGTAGCTATGAAATGGAAAAAACGGCTTTCAAATCGGTACACCAGCTTGAATTCTATGAGTATTTTTTAATGTCACCAACCACCCGCGATCATGTCTTTCAGGTGCCTACGTCTCAAAACCTAACCTATTTTTATAGCGAAGATACGTTTTTGTATGAAAATGACGTAATCTCACCTTGAACAAGTCGCAACATGGTCGTTGGCACAAAAACAATTTCGCCACCCATAAAAAATAACACCTCTTTATTCTTATTTTCCCAGATTACACAGCTGCCACCTTCGGCGCTGAAGCAGCGAAGCCTCACTCAGTGGTGCGGGTGCAAGTCCTGGAATGGGCAAGGCGTGCTGTGCATGCTGCGCTCGACATATCCATGTTTATCCGGACTAGGAAGCCCACCGGACAGATCTTCTATCTGGGGTCGCAGCCCAAGTAAGTGGAGTACAATAATACACAATTTATAAGGCTTACCGATGTACTTGCGCAGAATGTATATACGTGAAATGTAACCTATTTCCACCTTCAGAATTCAGTACATATCTATAGGGTCGAAGCCCAACTAAGTGGAGTACGTAGGGCTACACTGCTACATATCAAGTTAGTATACAGTATGTACCGGATGGAAGTAACGATATTTTAGGTACGTGCAATTTAAGCTACAGCTACAGCTACAGTGAGGTGGAGGACCTGATGAAAATAATTACATAAAACACACACACACACACACACACACACACACACACACACACACACACGCACACACACACGCACAACACGCACACACACGCACACACACACGCACAACACGCACACACACGCACACACACACGCACAACACGCACACACACACGCACACACGCACACACACACACACACACACACGCACACGCACACGCACACGCACACAATTTCAACTTTTGTTAAGAATTTTACTGAAATTGTAATAACTAACCTTAGTTTGTTTACGCAATTTTTTAGTTTTCAAAATTTTATGTTTCATATAGTTTATAGTTTATTTTCATTTGTATACTTACGATATGGAAGAGCTGGGTATCCTGGCACAAGTATTATCTATACTTAAAAGGATGCCCAAAACACATGTTTTATAAGAAACTACCTTGTAACGAAATAAAGATTTTATTTATTTATTATTATTTATTAAAAAAAAAAACCATTGCCACCATTAAAATTCATGCGGTCGTCCCGGGATGGACCTCATAAAGGGGACGCTTTTAAGGTGGAAATGGGTTATATTACATGTTAGAATATAGCTGGTTCCATACGGAACACGTAGGAGCGAGCAAGACAACTGAGTGACGACAGTATGCATTGACACTAGATCGTACCTAAAAGGAGTTGAGGATACCTTCAGAGAGCGGCAAGGAGTCTCCATACTGTATGTAATACTGTTTAATATACTGTGATATAGCTATAGCTTTGTTTCACAGATACGGCCAGACAGAAGAGACGATGGTTGGCGCTTCACTAAAAGCCGGCGAGCTGTTAGTGCATTTGCGCTTCAACCAAACTCCCGAGGACTACACCGTCGGGGGAACCCGCTTGGACAACGGGCATCTGCATCTTATACAGGTGGGTTCAATATAGTCTTCATCATCTGAACCAGTGGACGTTCACTAAACATAAGCCTCTTCTACTTAGCACAACCCTGAGCTAATATTTTTTTGATTCTTGATTGGTAATCCCTTGGCATCTTCTCGGCTTAGGCTTATATTGAATATTGAGGTGTATATTTTGAGTTTTGGCTGTTGTGACGCCATAACAGATGCCTTTGTGTCGATAATAACTATGGAGCAATTAATGCGGATGTGTATTTTCTAACACTTGAAAAAATTGGGCGATTTTAGTTCGTACGTAAATGAAATGTTTCTTTTTGTAGGTCGTGAGAAATTCTACTTTGGTGCAAGTGAAACTGAATGGAACCGAATACTTCAGAAAGTCTATTTCAGCAGCGAAGCAGCTCGATGCTCAGGTATGTTGTCTTATTTCTTTCTCGTGTTAATGTTTATGTTATAATGTAATTGACTAACTCGGTGGCTAAGTAGTTAGCGATTCCGATCCGAGAGTCGTCGGTTCGATCCCCACACAGGGCAAACTTTTCTGTGATGAGCAGAATTGTTTGCTCTGAGTCTGGGTGTATTATATCTATACAGGCTGTTAAAAAAAGTGCGTTTGAAATTTTAAGGGGTTACTCAGAATCAAGTATAGAATCCAGGAAAAATATTGAAAAAATTCGCTCTTCAATTTTTTTTTGCAGTTTTTCATACAAATTCTCGATTCACTATTTAGATTTAGTATGAGAATCTGAAAAAAAAAATTGAAGAGCGGATTTTTTCAATATTTTTCCTGGGTTCTGTACTTGATTCTGAGTAACCCCTTAAAATTTCAAACGCACTTTTTTTTAACACCCTGTATATGTATGTATTTAAAAGTATATGTGTATGTATATCAGTCTCTGGTTCCTGTATCTTAAAGGGAATCCTAGTTTGGGGCCAGATGACCGTGTGTGATTTGTCCGAGATATTATTATTATTTCCGGATAAAAATGTGGGCTTCTCTGCGCACTTCGCGCTATTATTATAATGTTTTAGTTGTTACATATGTTTATCTTTCGTCGATCAGAATTTTCGTCTTTTATAGAAATGGACGAATAGCTAAAATGAGGAATAATAATACAGGGGAAAACTAAATGATCGTTTTCGTCGTTAATGTCATGTATGAATCAGTCTTCAAGTCTACATTTCTGAACTGGCACTGTTCGCTCCAGAAGCGAGTGAATGTCTTGTTTTTTTTTTTGAAAATTGTTAATCATCTTTTCACCAACCAACTAAATTTCACACATTTAAAATATGTTACATCGAACGAACAAATAATATGGTAATACAAACTCATTTCACAAACCACAGGTACTATACCTAGGTGGGCCGCCCCCTCCCCCCCTACCGACCACCGAGCCCCTCCCCCCAGTGAGCAACGTGACCGCCCCCCTGTCCCCCGCCACCCCCGCGCCGCCCACCACGCCGGCGCCCCGCCCCGCGCCGCAGCCCCCCGAGCCCACCGACGCTGATTACTTCAAGGGTGTCATACAGGATGTGCAGGTTAGTGATGTTGATTACATTACACAGTTCAATCCCAGGTACTATACCTAGGCGGGCGACTATAAAACATAGATTTTATTTATTTTTATTTTTAATGATGACAAAAATGACGGCTTACCTAATGGAAAGTGGTTTCCGCCGCCTATGGGCATTTGCAACACCAGGAGTGCTATCAATACTTTGCCGAACCTTTAAAAACCTTTTGAGTCCCTTCTTGAATAGTCCCATACTGTGGACCTCAGCGAAAACCTCGGGTGGAAGCTCATTCCACAGCTTGATAGTTCTAGGTAAGAAGCATCTCTGGAACCTTAGCGTTCGAGAGTAATCTTATGGTGAGTGGTAAAACTGTGGTGTGCCACGCTTGAACCTGAAAACATCCATCGGGGTTGTGTATGGGTAGTTAGGAGGCGTCCACAAGACCCTTTGTCGCTATTGGAAATTATATTATAAATTATGCAGCAGAGCGTTTCTGTTTTATTTATTTATTTTGACAACACATTTTATTGATGTTTCCTCTACTTTATATAAGTAGATTATTAACATTGGATATGGGCTCTCCAACAGTCGCGCTCAGAGAGAGATTTACAGTAGTACACAAAAAACAGGCGCGTCGGTAATCTTCGTTCGCGCAGACAAGAACAGACTATTGACGGAAACAATTAACGCACGGTGACAGCTTTCTGACAGCTGATCATTTCATTGAATCAGGCGCGAAATCAATCAACCAATAGCGGCGTAGATTTGAGGCACGTGTAAAGGCGGGTGACAATGAATCTACTTGATTGGTCCATCAGTTTCCCGCGTATAATAATTAAAATTTGTCTACTGCGCAAGTACTATATCCGTAAGCCTTTTAAATGTTTGGATATAGGATCTTCAACAATCGCGTTCATAGACATTCAACAACAATAAGAACATTTTCGCGTTCAACATTTACGTCTTTCTCGTCGGCAGGTGTCGAACGGCGTCAACGTGACGGTGGTGCAGTTCTTCCCACTTGAGGTGGCGGGGCTCCGCGTGCCGCCGCCCTTCGGCTCGGTGGCGCTGGACCCAGCGGGCGTGCTTCGTGGCGTGGTCTCCGACGACGTGTGCGCTTCCCGCCCATGCCTCCACAACGCCACGTGCGACCTCACCTGGAACGATTACACGTGAGTCCATATAAACAAGTAGCTGCCACAGTGTGAATAGATATATTTAGCTGCCATAGCGTGGAGTTCAAGCGACGTTGTGCGCTTCCCGCCCCGCCTCCACAACGCCACGTGCGACCTCACCTGGAATGATTACACGTGAGTCCATACAAACCTTAGCTGCCATAGTGTGAATAGATATATTTAGCTGCCATAGCGTGAAGTTCAAGCGACGTGTGCGCTTCCCGCCCCGCCTCCACAACGCCACGTGCGACCTCACCTGGAATGATTACACGTGAGTCCATACAAACCTTAGCTGCCATAGTGTGAATAGATATATTTAGCTGCCATAGCGTGAAGTTCAAGCGACGTGTGCGCTTCCCGCCCCGCCTCCACAACGCCACGTGCGACCTCAGATGGAATAATTACACGTATGTTTAGAAATAAACTATTTAGCTTCCACAGCGGTCGCCCCTGTCTCCACAACGCGACGTGCGACCTCACGTGGAATTATTACACGTGAGTCCATATAAACATTTCGTTTCCATAGCGTGAGGTCCAAATGACATCTGCGTTTTCTGCCCCTGTCTCCTCAACGCCACGTGTGACCTCACGTAGAATGATTACACGTAAGTCCATATAAACATTGAGCTGCCATAGCGTTCGTTAATTAATCAAGACAACGTGTGCGCCTCCCGCCCCTTTTGTTGCCATTTATACTATTTCTTGAATTTCTTTTTATGGGATATTTGTGATTCCGACAACGACGGCAAAGAACGTCTCGTTACCAAAACAACCAACCCCAGTTTGAATACGTAATACTATAAAATGTCTTAAAACACTAAGGGAGCGCTTATTTGAGTGTAGCTTTTACTGATTAATATCCAGCAAACCTATAGTTCGCTACCTTCATTACAAAAGTTCTTTTCTGCCTTTAACGAAGAGTCTCTTTTAACTTGGAAAGGTGGACAACACATAAACCAGTAATGAGTAAAGTACTGCATCATAAATAAAAAAGGCTCTTAGTTTTTAGCTACACTGTTTTCCTCATTATGTAATATAAAACATTTTCGTTTGTTAAAATTGTATATTTAATTGGATACTGTCATATTCAGATGCAACTGCCCGCGCGGCTACAAAGGCAAGCAGTGCGCCGAGGTGGAGTTCTGTCAACTGCAGGACTGTCCGCTGAACTCGCATTGCCGCAACCTGGAGCTGGGCTACGAGTGCGTCTCCAACGCCACCTTCGACGGCGCCAACACCACGCTCCGGTACAAGCTGAGAGCTGTGAACGCTTCTAATGTGGAGCCGCCGGGTTCTTTGACTATAACGTTTAGGTGAGTGCGTGTTGTCATTATGAAGGCTATAGGACTGCCCGCTGAACTCCCTGGAGCTGGGCTACGAGTGCGTCTCCAACGCCTCCTTCGACTCAGATTGTAATATTATGATAATGATCTTATTAATAGGGGCTGCCTTAACAGCGACACGACGCAAGGGGATCTTTTATGTTGACACCTTTATACCTACGATTGTGATACTACTTATTTCACTCGACAGGAGCAAATTCGGAGGCACAATCCTAGTCACTGAGCGCACATTGTCCAACGGGACTCAGATTGTGATTATTGTTGATTGGGGTTGCCTAAACAGCGACACTTCGACCCAAGGGGATCTTTTGAGTCAACCCCTTTAAAACCTTTGTACCTACGATTGTTTTACTATTTATTTCACTTGACAGGAGCAAATTCGGAGGCACAATCCTAGTCGCAGAGCGCACGCTGCCCAGCGGGCGGGAGTACTTCAGCGTGGGCGTTTCTCGCGGCCGCGTGGGCGTGGCGTGGCGTGCCGGGGCTAGGGTGCTGCCGGCGCTAAGGACCGCTGCCACCGCCAGCGCCGCCGCCCATGCCTGGACCACGCTGAGGGTGTATGTGGCGCACGACCAGATACGAGGTCAGTCACTTTGTCGCTAGACATTGATGTCAATGTTTGCAAGGCTGGCTTTCCGGCCAGAAACAATGTGTTTGGAAATTTTGATAAGCCCGTTCTCATATTTCAGCATCATTGTCACTACCATCAGGGATATAATGCAAAGGGCTTACTAATTGTGTATTTAAAAAAGCTGACTTTGAAATGCTTGTCTGACCCTGAATATGCTTATGTTGCAGCTTGGAGCGGCTGTATACGTACATACGTAACATACGTAACACACACACACACACGTAACACACACACATACTCGTAGTTAACAGCCCAACCCATATCGTCCCCAGTGCAGGGACACGGGTCTCTTCCCATATTTTTTCCCCTGTTGTTGGCCTTATTGTTATTTGTGTCATTTTACTATGTATGTTTATTTTAAATAAGTCGCTGTTGTTATCCTAAAAATAAAAATAAACACCAACGGACCAAGTCCGGATTGGTGGAGGTTATCTGAACACATATATGGAAACAAAATTTAACAGAACAAATACATAACTATCTCTTCTTCTTTTCATCAGCCGTATTCGTGGACTCCGAGGGTCACGAGGAAGCCGGCTTCACGGAGGTGATCGACGTGACGGCGTGGCAGGAGCTGATGCTGCACGGAGACATCTACCTGGGCGGAGTGCCTGTCGAGCGCGTGACCACCACGCCGGCACCCACCGTTCCGCCGGTCAGTTAACCGAGATGATGTTTTATAGTTGGGCTATTGCATGGGACATACCTTGGACGCACCAGTAAACTGTTACGTTTTTTTTATTTTATTTATTTGGGATAGCAAACAGTTGTGTACAAAACATATCGAGGGTTCACGGGCGACTTGTATTAAGCGACATTTTTGGAAACACAGGTAACCTCTACTTTAAAAATTAATTTCTTACAAAATACCTCACAAAAAAATACTTCTGAATAATATTTAAAATATTAAGAATATTGAGAATATATATAATACTAAGACGTTAAGTTTTAATGATTATTTTTCTATGAAATATTTTTTTAAATCAGTCTCCTGAACATTTCTAAAAATGTCGCTTAATACAAGTCGCCCGTGAACCCTCGTTATCCAAAGAAACAGTAAATTACAAGTACTAAATAGGTACACAACCCACAGCGCAATCCACGGGTTTGTCAATCCACGTTATAATCTACTACGAGCACAACGACATAATAATATTGACATTTGTATACGGGTAAATGTGTGTGTGTGTGTGTGGGCTTGTGCTAAGAGTTAAGGGGAGGGGGGGGAGGTTGACTTTAGAGAGGTAGGTAAATTAAATATCGCAGGGATATTGTGAAACCCGTGATATTATCATTGACAAATATCCGTGTATTTATAATTGTCCATAGCTATGGCATAACGATCCAACTGATTTAAAGTTATCCCTCGCTTACTTTAAATCAGTTGGATCATTATGGCATAACTATGGCCAATTTCACTAGTGAGATTATAATGTTACGAGTTTGATAATATCCTTGCGATATAGATACTGTGCTTGTGCGCTAGAGAAATATGTCTGCTTAATAATCTTAGAATTGATATTCTGTCTTACAGACGACGGAGGGACCGACAGAGTCCCCCGTGTGGGAATACTCGGAAGGCGAAGAGTTCTCCACTGATAACTTGGCAGGTGCTTTCTTTAAGGTAAGCTTCATTTTGTTATCTAAAATACAGATTTTCGGTCTCCTTAAGGACACACTGTGTGACAGTTCTATACAGGAAGATGGCTGAAAGTCGGAAGGTACTAGTGACATATCTTGGAAGTCATAGTTCGAACTAGTACGGGATGTTGATGCCAAGGGCTTACAGTTGGGTGTAAAAATGTCGATAGGGTAGACAATTGGCGAAATAGTTAGGATAGCGTGATACCATGACATAGCTAATACTCAGCGCCAATGTATTTTGTAACGCTATTTCATTTTGTAAAAGAAAAAAGTTTCAATATCCATGAACAAATCAAACCTTTGCTTGAAAGCGGACACTAACTGCTCTTAGTTTACATCGGCGTTGCCTATTGTTTGTCGGTTGTTAAGGTTGAAAGCGATGGCTCGCGTTATTATGACTAAGACAGAAAACATTAGAGCAAAACATGTATTTTTTTCAAGGCAATAAAGCAATTAGATTGTTTAATGTGTTACCCGTTAATGTCCATTAGATTGTTTAATGTGTTACCCGATACTCTAAAAGAATTGCCCTTGACATTGTTTAAAAAAAAACTGTATAAATTTCTGTCCACAAATTGTTTCTATAGTATTGATGAGTTTATTAAATTTAAATCCCGTTAGTTAACATATTCCATAAATTATTTACACTTATTGTTTTCTGTCTATTTTTGTTGACATATTAATGTTTTTGATTTAATTTTGTACATTATTTAACATTTAGTAATTTACATATTTATATTCTATACTGTGACATCTATGAAATATTTTAAATTATTTTTTACTTTTTAATTTTAAATTTTTATTCTAGTATTATTTTTTTACTTTGTTTTAAATTATTAATTTTCATATATTTTTATTTTAAATTCTTAATGTATTAATACTTATCTGTAAATTTTTGCATGCCATTTATGTATGGTTAAACATGAGATACCAAAATTTTCTATGTAACATCTTCAAAACCATGTTTACAGCAAATAAATATTTCAATTTCAATTTCAATTTCAATAATGATAACGTCAATAATGAAAATAGTCAAAATAAGAAATGGTAGTGGTTTAAAGAGTCTTTGACATTGGTGAATGTTTATGAAATTGAAACAAAATATTTTTTTCCTCACGCAGGGCTGCTTGGGTGCAGTCCATGTGGGCGAGCTGCTGTTGCCGTTCTTCTCAGAGGAGCAGCTGTTTGTCGGCGCCGCCGCTAAGCTGTTGGGAGCCCAACCGCATTACGCACTCGTGTAAGTGTATGAAAATGAAAATATTTTATTCGAAGTAGGTAGCAGTGTACACTTTACAAAAGTTTCCAAGGTGTACCACACAACCAGCGTCTTGTACAACATTCATATTGACTGAAAGAAGTACAAACTATGTGCTTACCTTTCCTACGTGTAAGAGCGAGAGAGGTAATGAAATGACGACTATATGAGACAGTACACTTTTAAGCAGGCTATGATATACTGTATTGGGGGGGGGGGGGGTTTAACGTAATAATAGCATTCTTTGGTCCAACTAAAGTCTTTATTTAAAATCGTCACTCATGTGCTGCGCACTTTGACTTTCTTCTGTAAAAGTTCTCTAATTGTTTGACCGCCACAGGCGGGTAGGATCAACAATGGTCTTTCGTTCGTGCCACACACGCCAGGATTTGAGATTTTCATACATTTTCGTTGCACGATTTGTCATAGCGTAGCGTGGCGAAAATGGGAAAAGAAGTAGTTAACTCGGCTCCAATCTACAATTCTCACTAAGTTGACATCATAAAAATACTCGAAATTTTGATTCCTTACGTGACAGTAATACAGTCTGATTCCTTATAGTAACAAATTATTTTTGTGCCTTGACTTTGTTCTATAATCATCGTCTAAAAGTTGTCTAAATCTAGGTGGTATTCGTCTTACTGTCTGATTCCTTGAGGTCGGAGCGTTGGCTTTGTTCTGTAAACGTCGCATAAAAAACATAGTCGTTTTTAAAAGTTGTGTAATTCGAGCGTGGTATGGTGTAGGTCGGGGCGGCCGTGGGGCGCGGCGCAGGGCGTGGGCTGCGTGCTGTGCCTGGAGCAGCACTGCGAGCGCGGCGCGCGCTGCGCCGACCTGCGCTCCTCGTACGCGTGCGCCTGCCCGCCCGGCTACAGCGGCGACTACTGCCAGGTACGCCGCCCGCCCGGCTACAGCGGCGACTACTGCCAGGTACGCCGCCCGCCCGGCTACAGCGGCGACTACTGCCAGGTACGCCGCCCGCCCGGCTACAGCGGCGACTACTGCCAGGTACGCCGCCCGCCCGGCTACAGCGGCGACTACTGCCAGGTACGCCGCCCGCCCGGCTACAGCGGCGACTACTGCCAGGTACGCCGCCCGCCCGGCTACAGCGGCGACTACTGCCAGGTACGCCGCCCGCCCGGCTACAGCGGCGACTACTGCCAGGTACGCCGCCCGCCCGGCTACAGCGGCGACTACTGCCAGGTACGCCGCCCGCCCGGCTACAGCGGCGACTACTGCCAGGTACGCCGCCCGCCCGGCTACAGCGGCGACTACTGCCAGGTACGCCGCCCGCCCGGCTACAGCGGCGACTACTGCCAGGTACGTGGCTCGCGGGCCTGGGGCGGGGCTGCGTTCTGTGTCTGGAGTGGCACGGAGCGGCCGTGGGGCGCGGCAATCGGCGAGCGAAACCTCTCCACGTATTCGCTAGCTCAGTTGCCGTCGAAACTTCGTAAATGCAGGTGGATTTGGAAATCGCTGCTTCGACAACTTTGTGCGCGGTTGTTCGGAGAATGCGAGCGTGTGGAGAGCTCCCGCATTCGTCGCTCGTTACTTTGATCTTGGCATGAAAAACCGACACAAAAGCGACCGCAGACGAGGCAAGGCAAGCGGACACGAAAAATCCCAGCGGATCCTCTTCGTGCTCGCGCTCCGCGCTATTTTTTTTCCCTTTGTTTCTCTAATAGTCCAAGGTTTACACTTTAGTACGAAGCTATTTCAAACTCAACATGTATTTGCTAGACTTGTTTTTGAATGTTACAAATAAATATTTTATTTTAGATCGACGTAGATGAGTGCGCGACGAACGAGTGTCAGAACGGCGCCACATGCCAAGACGGAGTTGCCAAATACACGTGCATTTGTCCGGAAGGATTTGAGGGAGAACTGTAAGTTACTTCGCATTAATTTTCTTTATGTATGTCGTATTTATTATTGTGTTTTAAATAATTTTGATTTTGAAACCTTTTTGTTTCTTTGCATGACGTCGTAAAGCATTGCTTCTTGTGGTTGGCATTTGGTAATCTTTGGGGAGGCCTTTGTCCAGCAGTGGACGTTTTTTGTTGATGATGACCATTCACATTGTATATGTTTGATGTGTTAAGTTAGGAAGTCTTGTCTTCTATCGTTTGATGTGACTTGATATGGCTATGATATGATAAAGGAATTACACGCGCAAGTGACGCCACGGCAATAGCTTGGTAAAGCCTTCTTTATTTGAAGTTGTTTGAGCTTTATGAGAAAAATACTTATAAATTTGATGAAAATTTCAAAAAATATGTGAAACGTTATTCAAAAAGTTTCAGAAAAGTATACTGCGCAGCCAAATCTAATTACTTAGCCTGAAAGATAAAACTTATCTGATAATAAAATTAAGACGGTTTGGAATATAATAAATAAAGAAACCGGTAAAGTCAAGAACACGATAAAGATTTTGTTTTACAAACAGATAAAGGCAAAATAACATCTAACGCAGAAATAGCTACGGAATTCGAAACGATTTTTACAAACATTTCACTTAAGATAACTGAGGCCCTGGACTCATCCCCCTCATATGCTAAAAAAATATTAGAAGAAAATGTCATTCCCTGTGATGAAATATTCTATTTCAGTGAAATTGGACCCGAAATTATTGTTAAAACTTTTAAATCGCTTAAAGTGAAAAAAACTGAAGACCGGTTTATCAGTTAATTTAATTAGTAATGTAATTGACGAATTAGCGCCACATTTAGCATACCTTTTTAATATAAGTATTGAAAGTGGCGTCTTTCCAGATCTCATGAAGTGTAGTAAAATTATACCTCTTTATAAATCAGGTTCTAAAAATGAAGAGGGAAATTTTAGACCAGTCTCTGTATTATCCGTTCTTAATAAAGTCTTTGAAAAAATTATGCTAAACCAAATGCTACAACACTTAATGTAAACAAACTTCTGCATAACCAACAATTTGGGTGAAGCCAAAGGGTCGATCAACTACCGATGCGGGAGTAGCACTTATACGAAACATCTATGATGCTTTTGAGGAATCACAAGATGCAGTAGGAGTTTTTTGTGATTTATCTAAAGCATTTGATTGTGTTGATCATCAAACTTTGCTTCTCAAACTAAAACATTACGGTGTAGAGGATAGGGCCCTCAGTCTTCGTAAGTCTTACCTAAAAATAGGTCACAGACAGTCCAAGTAAATGGCACAAACTCTCTTGGCTCTACAGTAAAAATAGGTGTTCCCCAGGGATCTATTTTAGGCCCCTTTCTCTTCCTTGTTTATATTAACGACTTACCATTTATGGTGCAACATCGCTCAAATGTTGTGTTGTTTGCAGATGACACGTCTCTTATTTTTAAGGTAGACAGGAAATACAGCAAAATTGACGAAGTAAACAACACACTTTTAGAGATACATAAATGGTTTACTGTTAACAACTTGCTATTAAATGCTACCAAAACGAAAGTTGTAAAATTCAGATTACCAAATGTCAAACAAACTCACGATAGTATAATATTAGATAGTAATGTTTTAGAATTCGTAAATAGTACTGTTTTTCTTGGTAGATACTTTAGATGCTTCCTTGCAATGGGGACCACATATAGAAACCCTAGCAAGAAAGCTTAGTTCAGCTACCTACGCCGTTAAGAAAATAAGGCAACTAACAAATGTAGATACTGCTAGACTAGTCTATTTGAGCTATTTTCATAGTATAATGTCTTACGGCATCTTAATTTGGGGACATGCGGCTGACATAGAAACTATTTTTATACTGCAAAAAAGAGCCATTCGCGCTATCTATCAGTTGCTATCTCGAGAGTCCTTGAGGAACAAGTTTAAAGAAATAAATATCTTAATTGTTGCCAGTCAGTTCATATACGAAAACATCATGTATGTTCGTAACAATTTAGAGTTGTTTCCAAAAAACAGTGACAGGCATAATTTTAACCTTAAAAATAGAAATAATATTGAAGTTGCTTATTCGAGACTGAGTAAAGTAAATAAGTCGTTCATGGGGCAGTGTATAAAATTTTACAATAAAATACCTGAAAATGTTACAAGTTTTTCCGAAAATAAGTTTTAGAAATGCTTGTGTTCAAGAGGATATTATAAAACCATAGATTATGTAAATGACAAAGATGTGTGGACATGTATAGATCCTCCAGCTCATAACTTTAGTAATAATATCAATTGTAATAGCTATTAAGTTTTTATTTCAAAAATGTGTTGGGGCGAGTTTCTTTTGGGCTCGACGTTTCTTCTCGCTCCGCTAACACTTCCCGAAACGTTGAGTGCCGAGTGGTAGGAACTTTGTACTAGGTAGAAAAATATGACGACTTAAAAGTCTACTTAAATAAAAAAGAATTTTGATTTTGATTTTGTTGACGTGGACCTGTCAATCACTTCAAAAAGAACAGTGATTCCGTGTGATTTACGACATGCTATGACGCTTTAGGTGCGAGCGCGACATCGACGAGTGCCAGTCGTCGCCGTGCGAGAACGGCGGCACGTGCACCGACCTGCGCGGCGGCTACTCGTGCGCGTGCGGCGGCGAGTGGCGGGGGGCGCGCTGCCAGCTGCCCCGCTCGCGCTCCTGCCGGCAGCGGCCCTGCGCCGAGGGCCGCGGCCTGTGCCGCGCGCGCCCCGCCGGTGAGCGAGCGACACACAGTCACTTTCACTGTCCCTGTCCCTGTCACTGCCACTGTCACTAGCGTGCGCTGCGGCGGCGAGTGCTGCTCCTGCCAGCAGCGGCCCTGCGCCGACACCAGTACGGGTAGCATGAGGCGTAGACAAAGCTGTTTGTCGCGCCAAACGCGAGAAAACAGCTCAGCTATCTCTTTTATTAGCTTAGCGTTAGAAAGGAATAAATGCTTTTAAAACTCCACGTCATTGTCATTTTCTAGTTCTCGGAGGTCCTGCGCCGAGGGCCGCAAATGCACCAGTCAACACTTGACAGAAAGAGCTATGTAAATCCATACAAAATAACATTTCTAAAGCAATCCTACGGTTATAATTTTCCTTTCAGTCAGCAAACAAGGTTACTTACAGAAACAGTTCAGTTGTCTTACGATAATGTTTGTTGCAGACCCGCCGAACGGCAACAACTACACGTGCGAGTGCTTCGAGGGCTTCGAGGGCGTGCACTGCGAGGACGCGTTCTGCGACGTGCGCCCCTGCCAGCACGGCGTCTGCCTCAACGACACTAAGGTACGCTTGTTCGACATATTAACTCTGTTGGGTTTTGACATAATAACTCTGTTGTCGTATGTCATATTAACTGCTGTTGTCGTATGACGTGAATGAAATGAATGAAAATGAAATGAAATGAATGAAAACTTTTTGTCGTATGACATGTTAATCCTGTTGTCATATGACATGTTAATCCTGTTGTCATATGACATGTTAAATCTGTTGTCGTATGACATTTACTCTGTTGTCTTATGACATGTTAACTATGTTGTCTTATGTAGGTATGGCATTAACTCTGTTGTAGTATTACATGTTAACTTTGATGTCGACATATTGACGGCTCTCAGGTTACTTCTCTAAAGATATGTACCGGTTATTAAACAATTTATGGCTCAAAGTCACCAAACAAAATTACTCAACACTGAAACTGTGGGTAGTTTCCAGAGGCCCGTCCGCCCATCTAATGTTGCCGCTGGCTGGCTTTTCACAGAGACTTTTAGTTTTGTGATGTGTGTGACTTTTGAAAAGTTATGATACCTACTACGAATAAAATCATTTCGTTTCTTTCGTGTGTTCAGCCGCCGGCGTGCGCGTGCGAGGAGGGCTACAGCGGGCAGTACTGCGAGCGGGAGCGCGACGAGTGCGCCGAGGGCGGCTGGGCGCAGTGCCTGCACGGCGGCCGCTGCGTCGACGCGCGCGGTGCCTTCCTGTGCGAGTGCGAGCTCACAGGTACGCAGCCGCGCCGCGCCCGCGCCACGCCCGCGCCCCGCCCGCGCCACGCCCGCGCCACGCCCGCGCCACGCCCGCGCCACGCACTGCGCTCGATACTATAGGGTGACTTTAAACTAGTTCTTGATACGAAAGGCTATGCATGTGCTCATGATAACAAGCAACTTTCCCTAAGGAACCCATAGTCAAATCGCAAAAAAATATTTGACTCTCCATACAAATCGATCAACTGACCGGTCAAATTAGTATGAAGAGTCCAAATTTATTTTTGCGATTTGACTATGGGTTCCATAGGGGAAAGTTGTTTGTTATCATAAGTTCATGCATAGCCTTTCGTATCAAGAACTAATTTAAAGTCACCCTATACTCGTATAGTTATAGAATAAAGAATAATACTACGTATAGAAATTTCACTCTGCAAAGATGTTAAATTAATAAGATACTCTCAAGTCTCACTACACAGCGATAAAGTCCAATCTTGCTTGCCACGTACGCAAAGTGCTTCTATTATTTATGTACATAAATGCGCACCACGCGTACGTACAGGGGACAATGTACCGAATCGCAACGCGCGAGAATTGCTTTTAAGCTGAACGTCTCAATGCTTCCTGTCCTTGTTCCCTAGCCTCTCTTATTCTACCAGGGCGCGCGGCGGTCATACTTGCTCTCGTATATAGCTTCGTCGAGGTGAAACAGGCCTGATCCAGGACATGTATGGATCATTGAGCTCATAGCTTTATTTAAAACATGACCGGTTTTGAAAATATATTTTGAAGCGAGTTTCTATTGAGGTCGACGTTCCTTCTCGCTTCGCTAGCACTTCCCGAAAGTGGCGCTCACTAACTTTTCCAACTCACCGATTTAGTTTTTGATAAATTACAACCAAAATATCCAAACCAAAACATTATACACACTTTTAGAACGTATTTGTCGAAAGTTTATTCTTATACTCCCAATTTAATTGTATATTTTATCTATAATTTTTGTCATTTTATTTTGTGTCTTAGTCAAAAAAAACCATGTCGCTCATACCGCAAAAGCATGAGACTGTTTTTATCATACTACGGCGATGAAAGGGGTGAAACGGAGATGGGGTGCAAATTTTTTTTTCAGCCTCCTTAATAGAAACCATAAAAAGTTTTCGCATTAATTACAAATGGTAATCTTATCCGGTCTGTGTGTCATCAAACTATCTTATCTCGAGCCATGTTCCATTGGTAAACGTCTAGATTACGAGATAAGGGGGCACTGATTCTGAAACTGTTTGGAAATAAGATAACATGACAAATATATATACAGGACGACTTTTTTTTCGTCGACAAGTGGTAAATGGTATATGCTACTCATGACTTACTACTGTACAACTTTCTCCAAGGATCCTTTACAATCAGTTTTTTTTACTTTAGATGAAAATCGTCAGATATTAATTGACAGTTAATAGTCTAACATTCTATGGATTTCTTTGATCTGAAATAAAGATTTATTTATTTATTATTGTTATAGTGACATTTAGAAATAAATGTGATCAGCTGTAAATACATCCTTTTATGTGAAAGTTGTGTTATATGACACAACCTCACCAATTAAACAAAAAAAAACGTATTTTAAACCCGACTACTTAGTTAAGTTTGAAAAAAATGACTTTTAAGTCACTCTGGGGATCGCGACGAAAGAGATCTCGCACCTTAAAATCCATCAAGTTACCACAGACGATAACGATGAAAAGGTGATACTTACATTACCCGAAAACATTATGCTCCGCTGAGTAAAGCAGAAAAAAATGAACTGTTTTATGAAAAAATACAAGCTTCCGTTTAAAAACCCTTTGATTTAGTAAATAATCCGTTTGTCTGCAACATTTCCTTTGTTTTTCGGGTATTTGTATGTTTGTTTCTTTAGCCGGTAGTCTAAACGACTTAGTAGGTAGATTTTTGAAGCGCGAGTTTTCATTAGATTCGTCTTAAAGTTACATTTTAAATTGGTTACTCCATTTTATGACTTCTTAATAACAATATTCATTTGTTCTCCTGTAATGATGTCTGTTGTTGTTTATTAGATGTTCAATTGTGATTATTCGGCACTCTGTTATAGAAACAAGGGACAATTTAATAATAGTTGTGTCATAGTCGTGACCGTATGTACAAACAAACTCTGTAGGTGTATTTGTTTAGTACATAATATGAAGTATGTGTCATCGTGACGAATTTTGGCAACGCTGCGACTTGTAGTTAGGTCCTATAACAACTAATGTTAAAAAAATTGGAAAATTATACAGTGAAACCTGGTTAACTGGGACATCAAGGGACCTGCAAATTTGTCTCACTTAAAGAGGTATCCCACTTACCCTGTGTCTCAGATATCCAGGTATAAATAAATATCTGTCTCATTTACAAAGGGTTCTATTAGTAGAGGTGAAAATAGAGGTATTTTCAGTTATAGAGGTGCGATTATTAAATAAAAGACACAAGAGAGTCCCAGTTAGAGAGGTAATAAACTGATGTTATCTCAGTTACAGAGGTTACTTCCTATGAAATTCAAAGAAACAATGTAGTAAAAGCATTCTTGAAAATGTAGTCTCAGTAAAAGAGGCAAAATACTCTCGCTGTCTCAATTATAGTGGTAATTATGACGATAAAATCGAAAGAACTAATCCCAGATATAGAGGTTTATTTTGTCCCACTAACGGAAGTAATTCAGTGTAATAGCGTCGGGACCTCGGCATGAGTCCCAGCTATGGAGATTTCTCACTTATCAAGGTCCCACTTAACCAAGTTTTACTGTATTTTCATGATTTAATTTAAAAATCGGAGTATAGAATAATGTCAAGTTTCAGAAATAGTGCGTATGCATGTTGCGTGTGAACTATATTTAGATAGAAACAAAACATACATGTACTTGATAAGACTATAATTAAATGATAAAACTTTCCAGTGCTCTCAGCGTTCAGCAGACCCTTTAAGAACACCATGAACTCAAAAACCATTTTTTAATAATATATAATAATAATATTACACTGTCTTTATAATGTTGAAATTATATGCAAGTAGTTTTTGAAAACAACCTTCCCCATAGAAAATTAACTGATTGACAATAACGACTTTTTTATCAGCCGTTTACTTTCTAAATCTATCGAATAGTACGTTTTAAAGTACAGTAATAATTCAAACATAAGTCCTACACTAAAGTAAAATCAACATCGAATTAAATAAAATATCAAAACAAGTCATTGATACGTTCGTACGGTTACGTCAGTCATTGCGGTTGTCAGTCGACAGAGTCCGCCAGTTTCTGAATCACTGGCCACTGATAGCCACCGATGTGGTGCGCTCCTGAAATGGAACGTTATGAAAAAAAAGTGCAAAAAAAATGTGAAAAATGATTTCAAGTGCAAAGTAAACGAAGAAGAATGTGTATTAAACAAGCTTCTTCAAGCATGTATTGCTTGTTCCGTTTGTGCTGTGCAAGGATAGTTTGAAATGTTCAAGTTTAGGTGTTATGCTCACTGTTCAGGAGGAAAATGTTATCATATCAGAGATAACAATATGATACGTGTGGTGTTAATTGTTGCTCTATTAGGTTTGTATTGTTCTATTGATTTAAGTTAATCCAAATTTGATGTTACCTACGCTTAAAATTTTCAGAAACTATACTTTTTCAGGTCGATTACTGTCTTCCATGTTAACATTTATCTGTATATTTGACTGATAAGTGATAACTACTGATAACAGTATAATAGTGTAGAACTCAGCAACGGGAACGCATGATGTCTGCAAACATTTCAGTGTGCTGCGTGCACGCACAATCGTGTTTGTTTTAATTAATTTTGTAATCGCGCTTGTATAATTAATTAACTATAACTTAACTAATTAACCATAGATTAAAGTAAAATAAAATAAAAAACATAACGATGGGCTATGGTTACGTTAATGAGCATATACTTTTTTACACTTTAGGGCTTGTGAAGCTCGCGTTATTTTGGATCGGTCTGCTGATTCATTTGTATGAAATCCAAAAGTTTCCGATTTTGCTACAGGTCCTTGAGGAAAGAGTTTCAGTTTAGTCATGCGCTTAAAATGTATTTATTGTAGTCATGTATACAGGGTGTAACAAAAAGGTGCGGTAATACTTCAAGGTGAGCTTCTTTCTACTCATCAACAATGAACAACGTTCAAATCGCAAAACTTTTATTGGACTATTCATACAAATCGATCAGCTAACGAGCCAAGTTTGTATGAAAAGTCAATTATTTTTTTGCGATTTCAGCAAAATTGTAGAACAAAAGTTGTTCAGTTTGGTGAGTGGAAGCCCACCTTGAAGTACTAACACACCTTTTTGTTACATCTGTATTTTTTATATAAACGGAACCCTTAACTTTTACTTTGTGAAAGAGAAAACGAGTAAGTATGTTTGGTTATGCAAATATACAATATTTATCGATATGATATTATCGGCCGCGCATGCGCTATGCTTGCATTATAGGCAGGCCACGCAACCTTGACTATTGTCGTCCTGCAGCCGTGACGACGACGTGACGCGCTTTCTGATGCGCGTGCGATTATGAATTTTATGACTGCGTTAATACGCAAGGGAACTTATGTCAATTTGGATTCTTAAACAGTTGTGGTAAATGAAGTAATCATTTAACTTTTAATGTTTTTCAATATGGACATGAATCAGACGGATTGTGACTAATACATCCTAGGCGATAATGTGCCTCTAGTCTAGTGTTTTAAAGGATGATTTTATTTTAAAAAAGGGAGTAGAATAGAATATTTATTTATTGGTCTGTAGTGGCTTTTCTGAATTGCACTTAGTTTGGGGAACTCCCACTGCAGAATTGTCAGGTCTGCGACCGCTTAGACTTTACACATTGTAAAAAATTGCCTTTGACATTTTAAAAGATGATTCGTATTAGCTTCTAGTACCATAATAATATTGACCGCCTCTGTAGCTCGGACGAATCAGTCCAATCGCTTCACATCAAGAGCTCGCGGGTTCGGTTTCCGCTGTGATCCAACTTTAGGACTTGGTTTAATTAGTAGGGTACTTTCTCATCCTGCCGCCTACCTAGCTACCAATCATTTAAATCTAGTCTCCAAACATCAAGTTTAACAACATTGATGTGTTCTGACAAGAAGATTCCAATTGCGTTGGGCATTCTTGGTACGCCCGCGTCCTCTCGGCATCATCATCGCTTACCATCAAGTGAGTTGACGCCAAGGGTTTACCGAGTGTGGATAAAACATTTTTCATGTGTTGTCAGGATGGAAGGGCGCGCGCTGCGAAGTGGACGTGGACGAATGCGCGGAGAAACTCGTCGACTGCGGGCCTGGCGAGTGCCACAACCTGGAGGGCGGGTACACGTTAGTATCCACACATTAGTTATCTATGACCATAGTTTTAGCTGGCATCGCCCGCGGGAATACCCTTTTTTTTGTTTTTAAGGGTATGTGAGATCGGGTTGCGACTGTGCAAACAAGCTTTTTAAAATTACTTCGGTATCTATTTTGTTTTCCTATTTCGGTTAATTATAAATGATAGTTGACCAAACAGCGAAATCTACCCCGCTGTCAAAGTAAAAAATTGCTCTCTCAAAAATGTTTTGGAACTAAAGTAAAGAATTATTTACACAATTTTTCATTCCCAGATGTCTATGTCAGAATGGATTCTGCGGTCTGCAGTGCGCCTTGCGCGACCCTTGCGTGTTCAGGGAAGGGGGCGTGGGCGACGGGGGCGGCGGGGGCGGCGGGGGCAGTGGCGGGAACAGCTCCGGGCCGTGCCTCAACGGGGGCACGTGCGAGCAGCGCTGCGCCGAGCTGCCGGACTACGTGTGCCACTGCATTGATGGCTGGGGCGGCAAGAACTGCTCGCAGCAGGTGAGGCTTATGAACTGGTGTCATAGATTAAAGAATAATACTACGTATAGAAGTTTCACTCTGCAGAAATGTTAAATTAAAAAGATATCACTACACAGCGGTAAAGTCCAATCTTGCTTGCCCGTACGCTATTCCTGTCCTTGTTTGCCCCTAATACTTGCGCTCGTATATAGCTATGTCGAAGTGAGACAGGCCTGATGGTGTGACAGGGGGATGCAATTGTGATAGGGTAGATGATTGCGTCAAAAATAAACTATCGCTCAAGTCCAACCACGAAAAGAGTACCTATGTACGCCGTTCGGGGTTTTTGGACGGGGTCATCTCGACTCTGAGATATGATGTTCAGTAACTTTAAAATGATTTCAGTTTCTATCAAATAACGTTCGTGTAAACCATCAAGGGCGACTGTTTCATGGCAGTTTCCTCACCATGAAATAGTCGTGGCTCGGTGAGACTTGCGTGGTCTCGTTGATAACATAGGCTAATTGACTTACACAGACTTTCATAACAAGGATGGGTTCAATTATTAGGGATATTTGCCTCGATCGTCGTTTTTTAAATGAATTCCAATATTTTCGAGTTCGCCCGAATACCCCTCTGGGTCTTTGAGAAAAGGCCCACATTGGGGACCCTTTCTGACTAAAATTCAGCTGCCTCACCTTGTATTCTGTTGCACTGAAAATTACCTTTACAGTTTCATTCAACAATGACATTATTCGACCCGCACAGATCGTAGCAGGCGGCATAGAAGGCAGTAGCGACAGCTGGTGGTCAATAGCGGTAGGGGTGGGGGGCGCTCTAGTGGCGCTAGCGGCCCTGGGCGGGGGGCTGGCGGCCCTGGCGGCACAGGCGCGGCGCAAGCGGGCCACGCGCGGCACCTACTCCCCCTCGGGCCAGGAGTACTGCAACCCGCGCGCGGAGATGATGCACAGCGCGCTCAAGCCGCCGCCGGAGGAGCGACTCATATAGGTGACGCCCTCATGTGGAGACGGAGGATGGAAGGCGACGGAGACAACCAGATGAGTAGGTAAATTTCAAATTGTCAAAGTCCTTATGAGGATAAGATAAAGTCTTTGTGGACTTATGGTAACTTGAAATAAACTGACATATTTAACCGTTATTTTCATAGAAATGCCTGTGACTTATTTACTTTTGAAGTGAGCTGGTAAACTTTAATTTTAAAGGCGAAGTGGACTTATGGCAGTTTGATATTTACCGACTCAAATATATGTAGATATGGATACTAAAGGTAACATTTTAAAGAGATGAAGGATGGAAAGCGGCGATGGAAACGACTGGCTAGGGTAACCGATAGTTATAACTGCGACGATATGGGAGTTGTTGGGCAATGTATTCTCAGCCGCCTATACAAAAAAAAAATGGAAATTACCTAATAGATGAGTGCAAATAAATGATGGCAAGGAGTGGAAGGAACAAGCTTTACGAATGGAGGCTGAATATAGTAAACCTTTTCCATTACTATCACGTAGCGTGAAGTTTAAAAAATATCAGTCGGCCTTATTTGGAGAATTGCTATTTTGAATTAAAAACTATAGGTAAAAGAAGTTTTTAAATAACAAAGTTTTTACTACAGAAAAAGTGTTACAACTTAACAGAGACATCTCCATCGAAATTAAAATAAAATCAGCACTTTTCAAAGAACTCTCTCGCCATCCTTTTTGTGCATTTGTCCTGCTACTTAAGCGACTATACTACATATTTATATCCAATACAATGTGCATTCTTTTGATGCGAACTACGAACAAATTAACGAAATCCTTATTTTAACGTGAGACTACGCATATCTACCAAATTGTTGACGCGTGATTGTGTGTTTGTATGTGTGCGTGTGTATTTTATATGTATGTATAAATTTGTGTTAAGGTATGGGTGTGATGAACTTTGGGAGCTATTTCTATAATAAATTCATTTAGTTTTAAGATCAACTGATGCTTTTTAACAAAACAATTTTTGAGTATTTTTATAAAAAAAACAAATGAACTCATAAAGATAAATATGTTTTATTAAGTTTTAATATTAGTTTATAAGACAAACTTACTTAAGGTGATTTTATAACTCTGTAAATATGGAATTGAGATAAAATGTATTAGCATTCCCTTTTAAAATAAATATAATATTTTAGGTTACTATTTAACTAATGCATTTTAACATATAAACAAATAACAAAAACAATTGGTGCAAAACTGATTAAATGTGAAATGTTTATTACTAAAAACTGTGCCTCTTACTGTCTTGACAATTTTAATGAATTTTTATCGACGAGGGTTTTTTAAGAAATGAGTACTTATTGTACAAATAAAATAAAGTCGTATTACTTAAGAATTTAGAGTATTTGGTAAATTTCGGTCACACAATAACTTTATAATTACGGGGAGTTTTTAAGGAATCGTATAGAATATTTGTGTGACTCAATAGCTCAAATATCTAAAATTCAGTGATTAATGTATTAATAGTGATAAGAACACATGGGTTTCAGTAGATTTTATTGATTTCATCATCAGTTTTTTTTTGTCTAGACGGTATGAAAGTAGTTATTTTCATATCGGTAACAAACTAACATCCTGACTTTGGGACCAAAAGCTACGAAATCTAAATAAATGTTTTAAGAAGTCGTGAAATCAATCAAATCTGCTGTATCGTAACTATTGTATTGTACTTAATGATTTAACTATATACATACTGTAGTGTAAGCAAACATGAAAGCGTGCAAGATTCTAAATTAATTGATAGTGAAGGCGTCTCTCGACCGCTGTGACTCCTCGCCTGAGTCGCTCCACACAGTAACGATGCATTAGTACGTCAGTGGAAATGAGGCCTTATTTGTTTACTACTTAAGATATGCAAGAAAAAATAGAGTTTACAGTGAAACAGTGAAGTAGTGAAGTGTTTGCAGTTCGCGTATATCTTAGGATCAGTGTTACTTAATTATATCAATTTAAAAAAAAACACTGTATTTAAACTTGGGAACAGCTTTATCCTAGAAACCCCATAGTGGGGCATCAAGGGGTGAAGGGGGTGATGAATATTTTAACTAAGTAACTTGGATTTGGCCAGGTTGACAACGTAATGTAACGAAAAATATGATGAATCGCCATCTAAGAGATTTCTCGACTTCTCATAATAAGCTGACAGAGTTGTTTTAGAAGTCCAAAGTTGCATTTACAGTTTGACTAGGTGTTTTATTAATTGATGTTCATTTAGATAATGTCGTGTATACCGCTGTGGAGTGACTTCAGACCTTGGATAGCGTCGAGCCGTCCGTGCCTTAACTGAAAGTCTGTATATTTAAATAACAATATATTATACATTTATACAAAACTTATGTCATTTGTAAATGTCCTAAAATGATAGGCGTTAGAGTAACAATAACTAGTACATTCAGTGTTTATAAAGCACTTGTGGCAAGAAATATACTACTGTGTACTGTCAATAAGACATATTTAGTCAATGGATTTAAATAAAATAATATAAGGCAGCTTGCCTGAAACTGTCTAGCGATAGTTTTTATTTCGTCCAAGTATTATTTATAGCGTGCTTTTATGACATTAATAAATACATTCCGTACATTTCGAAAGCGCTTGTTAACATTTTTTTAAACATAAAATCAGTATTTTTGTACTTAATAAGTTTGCTCAAAAACACATCTACATTCCATTAATAAATTATTTTTTATAAGTAAATGAATTATAATATTTTTTTGTTTTTTTAATCTCAATTTTATTTTCTACATACGACAGTGAAATCGTGTTTTTAAATGTGATATTTTGGAGTTCATTGTTCTTTTTTCACTTTTGTGACGTGTAGGTATTTAAATAACTTCTATACATGTGCATTGTGTACAGGTGAAGATGCTATTAAAAATTCTGTTTTAAATATGAGCCATTTTCACCCTGTGCAATTGAGTCTACTAGTTTCAACAACCGTAATGTCCACAATGAAAAATATTTAGGAAATTATTTTTTTCTTACATAGTTATGTTCAGAGGATAGCCGTGGTCGTATGCCACATTATCCTTAGGGATAAACAAACCCTAAATTACATACTAAGCATACGACCACGGCTATCTTCTGAACATGTAAGTAAGAAAAAAAATATTAAAAATAATTTCCTAAATATTTTTCATTGTGGACATAGCGTTTTTGAAACTAGTAAATTCAGTTATAATTAAACAACTCAATCTTTAGTATTTATAAATGTTCTCAGTATCACTCCTTAAGTGCTCTGGCGTATATGTGAAAGGTTTAAATTTAGTTTTAAGGCTAAATATTAACTATTATAAGTAGAATCAAAGTTCATTGTAAATATATGAATGGATGTCGAAGATTATAAATTGGTTCAAATCAGAATACCCTGGAGCTGCGCTAAAATCCTTTCCTTTTTTCCGAAAACTTCCTTTTCTTGCACAGATGCATTACTGAAAATGAAAACTATTTAAAGGGCTCGCATGTGAAAATCGATAAATTGTTGTTAACTTTACTCAAACATGTAAATAAGCCTAATTATCAAACGTATGGTGGATCGTACTTATTGGAACCGTAAATGGATTATCTATGCCGAATCTAATCATCTTTTCCCAGCCAAATTGCCAAATATTTTTTTTCCAGAGGTATTCTGGTTTGTTCAAATTATGTACCTATATGTAGGCAGAGGCCGTTGACTTCGAATGTATTTTCTTAGTCTTACTTACTGGAAGCAATGTTACCGTCCAAGCAAGTATAGTGGAAGCATTTTGTGTGTTATTTGCACGCGGCCTATTGGCGTTTTACTCAATAAATGAAATTTAATCTAGAATTGTTTATTTATTTGTAAGATTCCTACAACACGTGACTTTAAAAATACCTATCGAAAAAGCGTTCTTTTACGAATAAAGTAACACATTTTTTTGCGATTGGCCGTAGTTACGCCATAACGATCCTAAGTACTTTATGTCACTGACAAAAAGTACATTATTCCTAATTTACTTTGTCAGTTGGATCGTCATGGCATAACTACGGCCAATTTATTTCGTCCGTTTTAATCGAAAGCACTATTTGTAAAAGTACATGCAGCCGCATCGGAAGCTACGGTTTCACGAAGTGCCTCTCGAGCATTTTAGTTTTATTGAACTTTTGAATTAAAAAAAAAAGAACCGTGAACTGACCCTTCGCCTTTGAAACGTTATCTTTGTCAATCTTGTTTTTTCAAGCCGTTTTAATTCATTTATCTATTGTATTTATTCTCTATTCGATAAACAAAAAAAGCGGCCAAGTGCGAGTCGGACTCGCCAATGAAGGGTTCCGTAGCAGCAAGTAACATAATATAAAAGTTTTTGTAGTTCGTTGTAACTTGAATGAAAGGTAAATTGCGGTTTACGATTTATGACGTATTAAAAAAAAACTACTTACTAGATATCGTTCAAACCAATTTTCGGTGGAAGTTTGCATGGTAATGTACATCATATATTTTTTTTAGTTTTATCATTCTCTTATTTTAGAAGTTACGGGGGGGGACACACATTTTACGACTTTGGAAGTGTCTCTCGCGCAAACTATTCAGTTTAGAAGAAAATGATATTAGAAACCTCAATATTATTTTTGAAGACCTATCCATAGATACCCCACACGTATGGGTTTGATGAAAAAAAATTTTTTGAGTTTCAGTTCTAAGTATGGGGAGCCCCCAAAATTTACTGTTTTTTTTTCTATTTTTGTGTGAAAAATCTTAATGCGGTTCACAAAATACATCTACTTACCAAGTTTCAACAGTATAGTTCTTATAGTTTCGGAAAAATGTGGCTGTGACATACGGACAGACAGACAGACATGACGAATCCATAAGGGTTCCGTTTTTTGCCATTTGGCTACGGAACCCTAAAAAGGTGTTTATTGGCCATACATGATTTCATCTGGCAAATACCATTTTAAAGGTGAGCTTTGTTGTCATTCTTCATAAGTGTACGGGCTGCCAGGAAACCAGAGCAGAAAATATATTAAAAATACAAATAAAACAACAACAATTAGTTCTAAACACGTCCTTTATTCAAATACTGTACAGACTTTCATAGTAATAGTAATAATGTCGATACGATAACAACGGCGTGCGTCGCTTACGCACTTTCACACACATACACAAATACACACACTTGGCATGGTTGCTCCATTAAAAATCGCAATTGGCTGATAGGTAACTAAAGCCTTGATTTTAGGGTCAAGCAAGGAACGACTGGTATGGTAGACATATTTTTAAAAATTTTGAGTCACTACGTGAACTCTTGAAGCAAAAAGGCCATAAATACCTACTGATCGAGGGTTTAACCATGTATGGCCGCACGGATTCGCATTTTCCCGTAGCTCTATCCTTTTTTGTCGCTCAGAAACATCGTTCGCTAGACCCAGAAAATACGAGCGGCACCTGCCCTCTCCGCATCGCCGGTGCGGACGCTACTCGTATTCTCTTCTCGCTCTCAATATTCTGAGCGACAGAAAAGGATGGCGCTACGGGAAAATGCGATTCCGTGCGGCCATACATGGACACGGCGAATGGACATGGCGCTGGGCAGAGAACTCGCACGTCCTGCCTATTCCACCAAGCGCCAATCATTATCATATCGCCACGGGTAGCCAAGATTAGACAAGGTAGCGAGTGTCACCAATCTTTATGTATCTTTGACCTGACCCTCAGTAAGCTAAGCGTGCCGAATGAGAAAACTGCCTTCAGCGATTTCTGGAATGGATGGAATGGTCTTGTATTTTGTCTTCGGAGTAGGAAAAATAAACTCTATTAACTTACAAGTTCAATTTAAAAAATAATTAAACGATTATTTTTAGGTTTTCTTTCAAGAGAGATCACGAAAGGCAGTATCAAAGTCGGCATTAACGTAGCAAGCTTTCAATACATACTTTCTGCCCTATTTTCTAATAGGGCTGAAACGATTCTACGTAGGCAGAGCGCGTTTGTAAAAATAGGTGAGCGACAAGGACATTGGACGAATTTTAGAAAAGAACGCACTTAATATTTGACTCTTCTAACATAAAGCTTAACCGCGTTCACTCGCGCATTTGGGAAACGCATTCTTCCAACGTATGGATATTACATTACACTTTCACACGAATACGCCTAGAATTTATGCGTGCGTACAAACAAGTTGAATTTATGGAATAACAAAGCACCCATAACTCCATATACCTATAGGGGTTGACTACAAATAATGCTGAATGGGTACTGTATCGAAATCATTTCAAATTAGTCTTTATTTAAACACACATTAGATCAACTCTTATGTAATTAGTAAATTTTTCGCATCTCCGTATATAATTTAATCGTCAGCCTTCTCTGTAGCCGGTAAGATTGTGAAATCACAAAATTATCTCATTATGAGACTTTCTATATTAAGATATATTAGACAGATACCCTTAATAATGTAATGGCATGCAAATATTCCCAAAAGAATATCAATACTTCCATTTACATTTTGGAGGGAAATCGGATATGTTAACCACAAAAGAATATTTTTAGGCGTTCGTGGATAATTTCAAGTCTATGACATTCCCATAATAAATTTTTCCATATATCATTGTCGCATAGGTAACAGCGAATACATATTTAATCAAAGAAACAACCAAGTACCCGGTGTACTTGAAAATTTCATTTCGAAATAATCTTTTTTTCGTAAGCGAATGAAAAATGTTACCCGTTTAAATCGCTAAAAGTATTTTAAAGTCCATTCTCAAAATTGGCATTATTTTGGAAAACATAAAACAGTCAAGTTTAGAACTTTTCAGTAGGTGTCTAGAAATACATACATACACATCAAAACAATATTGTTTTGATAGTAGCGAGCATTATACACCCTACTATCACCAGTTTAAAATTGAATAATTCCTACTTAACTATTAGAATATGTAGATCACACAAAATGTTCATATAGACGCAGTTTGCATAATACAAATGTTATAATTGTAAAACAGAATGTTTAATGTATGCAGAACAAAAAACAAAATACGACTTCATATATCTGATTTACTCAGAATTAAAATTAAAATAAAATGAAATCCATTAGCAGTTATTTAGTTTTTTGTTCTGCACAATATTATTTGTTTATTATTTCTTTATGGCATAATTTACACTAACTAAAATAATAATAAAAACAATAAATATGCATTGTTTCGCATCTGCGTCGACCACACTCCGCTAAACTTATGTTTACACACAATCGAGGCGAATCACAACGCTCCCCCCCCCGCAATCAACTTAATTACTTATTTACATAACAAAAAGCTAATGTAATTTTAAAATAAATAAATAACTTATCGACTGGTAAAAACTTAAAAAATATTTAGCAGCACCAAAATACTAATAAAGCGCGTGTTTTTAAACAAACGTCATTTTCTTAAATTACATTTTCATAAGAAGCAGACCTATCCGTTGGGCTTACGATTCTTTTGTTTAGACATTATTTCGTCAGCGATGCTCAGCAAAGCGGAAAATGGCAAAGGCATCCTAATGAAACTAAACAATATCCCCCGAGATTCCTATACAATAGGGCCAAAAAAGACTTTCCATACTAATTTGGCAATAATAACAGCCTATTTTGAACATTGTAATGAAAGTGTTAACAAATTTTTAAACAGCTTTTACAGGGCATTTCGACCCGCTTATACAGAGTGTAATAAAATAGGTGTAGCTTACCGTTAATCGGGGCATATACTCATTATAATGAACAACAGAATTTTTTTTCAACGACTGCCGAATTAGCTACATAAATGTTTGGACTTTTCATACATACGAAATAGCTGTACAATTAATGTTGACAGGCAAATATTTTTCTCGATTTTAGCAAAGTCACAGGACAAAAGTAGGAGCTCCAGTTACTCCTACACCTATTTTAATGCACTTGTATAGGTTAACTAAGTTTTGTTGAGTTTCTACGGTATCCGCAAGCAAACTGAACTCACAATAAACTGGCTCCGAGTTATGTTAGGGCCAGAGCGATTTCTCTCAATGAATCGTGAATGCATTGAGGGTGACCACTAGACACAGCTACAAGTTGAGTTCAATTCCAACTTTTATTCCATGGTCTCTGCCAAATTCATGGCCAGCCAATGTACAACCCCCCTCCCCCATCATCCCCTACCATCCATAAATTACGTCACACGAATTTCATGATTCTATTTACCCCCCCCCCCCGTCCTGGTCACAGATGGTCACATTTGTGGGACCACCCCCTGCCTGGTGTGACGTCACATATTTTGCAAATTTCGCCCAGAATTGAATAAATGAAAATAGAAATTCCAACATTATATATATTTTTATTATTTATTATGTGACGTCACAACGTTTTTGACTCCCCCTACCCGTTGTTACATAATGTCACACTTCGTTGACCCCCCTCCCTCCCCCTTAACGTGTGGCGTAATTTATGGATGGTCCCGTATTTGAAGCCCATTGAGTAGTGTAACAAGAATACATTTTTGTGTAACTCAAGCCACAATAGAATCGCAAGTGTACCACACTATTGAAAGCTTGGAGGAGCGTCGTTTCGCTTATCATATCAGGTAATATACTCAGGTAGTCGGTAGTTCCGAATCTCACCGCTAATACTGACTGTCCGACATCACAATGGTCTACCCACACGAACATAACTATAATTTAACCATAAGTAAACAAAATAAATACATATTTACAGTATTTTTTGCGGCCGAAGTACTCGGGGATAGTACAATATGGTATTACAGGTACCATTTGAAAAAGGGAGTAATATTGTTGATAACCTAACCAAATAATTAGTAATTTTTGGAGTAGATAGATATTAGCTATACCAGTGACCAAAAGCAGTGCCTTGCAGCAAAAGCTGTTTAAAAGGTCAAAGCCAACAAATAAATTACGAATATGAATTGATTTTCGTTTTTGGGAAGCAAATATTGTATAAAGGCATTTTGGAAGCACAAAATAGCAAAGGAAGTAAAAATATTGGTAGGAAGCAACAGTCATAAAAACATCAAAAATATATGGAATTTTTCAACCTCGCTGGATGCGTGATCGATATCTATACATCATTAAGGCAATTTAAATTCTGCTTAAAGATCAGTACAAAATTAATTACTTAAATAATTACGTCATCGGCAAACCTTTAGTACCCGAGTTATTTCATCGCGCACCTATATATAATACAAGTCGAGGGCTTCCTTTTTACGTGGCACGCGACGTGCCGACATAAAATGAAATTTCGAGTCTCCAGGATTAGCCCAAGCTGATCATAAGCTGCCGAATTCTACGGTCGGCCGACGACGTTAAGAGGAGCCCATGGATTTGGGAAACTAAGAGATGGAGTGCTTAGAAAGGACAAATCATTCTGAATTCAGACACAATATCTCTTTTTATCTAAGTAGCTTCATATAAGTTAAAAAAGGACACCGTTTTGCAGGCGTTCTACATTAAAATACAATAGGACTCAACTTAAGTTTCCTAGCGCTTACTCCCTCCCTCCTACCAAGAGAGAAGAGTTATAAACTCCTTGAAAGGCAATTGAGGCTGACAAGTCCTGTCATACTATCCCCGGACTTATGTCGCGACTATTATAGCTCCTCTACACGATGGGCTATCATGGGCGAGCAAGAGGGACAGAACTATAGGTTAGATAAGGATGTACTTACATCGTTACTCTACTATCATACAGCTTTGTTTCTCTTTGCGCCCACGATGGCCCATCGTGTAGAGATTACATTTGAAAACACCTAACTAGCAGTTTCTGAGTCACAGCGCGTTGTGTAGGGCCTGCCAAGTCTGCTACCGTTTATTTATTTATTTAATTAATTCATTATTGGCTATACAAAAATATTCGCTTGGCGAACTGAATATAAAGTGTAATACATGTCACTTGTCTATTCTAAATACCCAAGTCCAAGCATTCTTTGTTAAATGGTTGGACTATTTGCCTAGTTGGTGGACATCTTTCAATCTCTCCAAACTTTTATTTAACCAGGTAATTTTTTTATCTTGGATTTTCCTGAAAAAACTAATGTAAATGTCATGGGGAAACCCAATAAATAATCAGTTTTTTAACTTACAAATATAAAATATATTAGTAGGCAATCTGCCAATATCTTAGGAGACACGTTACATTCACGACACCGTCTCAAAATGGTGCCGATTTGAAAGACTTCCACCGGATGCCGTTATAAACTAGCGCGAGTAGATTGCAATAAATAAGCAGGTCTGCAGTAGCCTCACGAGTCAGCCGGCCTCGCGGGCTCGCTCGCCGCGGCCGGTGGCTACCTGTGAAACAGTTTTGGGTGTTAACAAGTTGTAGGAAAATTTGGGAACACAAACCTTTCTATGCGATAAAAGGTACATTATCGAGTGTCAATACCAGATCACTGTGGCTCGCGTGGTCGCGTCAATCACGCCGGTTAACTAACTGCAGACACGTTGGGTTTGGCTGTTAGTGGTGACATTTTTCTCGACAATTTCTGTGCTTCGCCACTCACGTTTAGCTATTGGTGCTGACTGCTGTCTGCAGTCGTTATTTCGGAGGCCTTATAGGCAGCTTGAAAACTTCTGACACTGAGGTTGGTCACTAGCTCCACAACCACAAAATAGACACAGAAGGTCCGCTCAATACAAACCACTAAAATCGTAAGCATATACATGCTTATAGAAATATACGGTAGTCGAAGCAAGGTCACGATCGCACAGTATCGTGACCTTGCCTAGAACGACCGTATACGTCTATAAGCATGTATATGCTTAGGATTTTAGTGAGCGTATTGAGCGGACCTTCTGTATCTATGTATTTTGTGCCACAACCTCCACCAATCCGGTGTTGGCCCCTGTGCGTGGAGTATGGGTCAACCTTCCCGAGGTAAGGGGAAGACCCTTGCCCCTGCAGTGGAGACTCTATGAGTTTTTAACGTTAAAGTAACGTTATTATTCGGTCTTGGCCGTATCTTGGTCTTGGAGTGTGGCTTAACCTTCCCGAGATACGGGAAGACCCTTGCACCTGCAATGGGTACGCTACGGTAAAGCAACATTATTTGGAGTCTTCTTCTCTTACCGTGTGGCACAATTTAACCGTACAATCCACAAGGTATAGACAAGGTGGCTGCCTTATGTTGTACTTAGCATCACCCGCGGTCACGTGCAGTATGTGGAGTTATCTGTGATCTGTAGTCAGTGCAATGAACGGGTAAAGCGGTCAGTACCTGTTGTCCCGCAGCTGGTACACGACGCGCTATATACAGGCATATATGACTACTACATGGTATAAGTCAATAAGTGGTACAGTGGTCAGTACCTGTTGTCCCGGGGCTGGAACACGACGCGCTGCAGGCCCGGCCGCGCCGCCTGCTGGCGCTGCCGCGAGCCCAGCTCCGCCGTGCCGTCGCGCGAGATGAACAGCTGCAGCCCGGACGCTGCGGCGAGATGAAGCAGTTATAGGAGGTTGGCGGGTTACAGAGAACCGACAAAGAAATCTAGAGGCAGGTGGCGGAGATTAAGGGGTTGGGTTGTAGAAGGTTCAAAACACAACGGAAGCCAGCTGAATCGTAGAGAACTGACAAAGAATTCTAGATACTGGTGGCAGAGATAAAGTGAGTTATAGGAGGTTGAAAGTAGGAGCCTGCGGTGACATAAAGAACCAACAAAGAAATCCAGATGTTGGGGGCAGAGATAATGTGGATAATAGAAGATTCAGAGAACAATAGAAGCCAGAAAGATACAACAGATCTCTGAAAACCATCAAAGAAGGAAAGATAGACGAAGAGGTAGAGGAAGACAAAGGCGAAATTACATGGAAAAAGTAAAGGAGATGGTCACTGTCATGTCGTATCAAGAGGTCAAGATGTGATAGTTTACAGAAACAACATAAATACAGTATTAGTGGACAGTTTAACTTTTTTTAGGTATTTATAGAAGGACCCTGTATACATAGAAGGCGGTACCGTGTTCACAAGGGCAAATCAGGCTAGGCTAATAAACAAACGGCCCGATGTAATGTCAATAAGAACGGCACTCACTCTCGGCGGAGTCCTCGACGGCCATCTTGAGGTCGGTGGAGGCGAGGATCTCGTCGATGAGCGAGTCGGGGTTCACGCGCGTGTTCTCCACGCGGCAAGAGCTCGTGTACTGGAAAATACAACATAATTCTGTCAAAAACTGTGATTGTAACTGCCTCTATAGCAGTGTGCTATGTTCCGGCGGGCAGAGCGAGATAGCCAGCGTAATTACCGGCATAATAGGCAAGCCCTCAAGTATCGGCAAGGCGCTGATTACTTCCCATCAGGTGGGCCGTCAGCCGTTTGTCATCATAAACATTAATCATCAATCATCATTTAACATCAATCATATTCACAAAAATCATATTACGGATGGCCGTTGGGGGCAGGACAGTTATCGAGTGGTGTAGACCGATAAAGGTAAAGCGTCCTGGGAAGCCGCTGGATGGGGGCAGCGCTAGACCGGTCGTTATAGAAATCCTTAGGGAAGACCTTTGTTCAGCAGTGGAATTCATGGCTGTGTAACCGCTATGGCTACGCGTGCACTTCAAACTGTTACAATGTTGCCAATGCTTGGCCAACAGATCTCTCTCTCTCTCTGATCTGCACTGGTTTTAAGTCTTGCAAAGTCGTCATCTATATCGGTCCACGGTCGCCCTAATCATCAGACCGAAACTTTTACAGCAACTGCTGATTTTCCAGGTCGTCAGAAGCTTCCCCACTTTACCCCGTGTTTCCCCAGAAAGCGGGCACGCTGAACACACGCGAGGGGCGGGTACCTGCGGCTCGTCGGGCGGCGGCGGCGCGGGCGGCAGCGCGGCGCGCTTGCGGCGCTCGAGGGCCGCGCGCGCGCGCTCCAGCGACCCGCTCTCCGACGCCGACGTCGTCACCGACCCGGACGACGGGTTTCTGGTAAAGTGAAGTAAGTTTACAGTGACCAGAAATAAATATGTTTGAGCATCAAAGATTTAAAAAAATAAAAACTCAAATTTTTACTCAAAATCTTTTAAGTATTTTTTTCTTTTCTTTTTTTATGTGATAGGTGGCAAAATGATTCAAAATGATCAAATTGACCTAAAAATCGGTGTTCATCAAAACGTGTTTTTTAAAACCCTTAATTGGTAAGCCCTTGGCATCATCTCACCTGATGGTAAGCGATGATGATACCGAAGATTAAAGCGGGCTTACCACATATTAAAGTCTAAATCTCAGATCTAAAATGAAGTCTAAATCTCAGACCAAACAAAGTTTAATAGAATCTGTGGGGAACGTTTATATTTAGGAATTCAGCGTGATAATTCAACTTTTGGTGAATTCAATGCAATTAATCAACAATAACAAGTTTATTTTATAGCAGGACTATTGAAAACTGTCTTAGATCTGCCTTATGATATACAAAAGCCATCAGCATCCAAGAAGCATCAACTGAGAAGTAAAAAGGTCATGCCGCCATGCAAGATTTCAATCAAGATCCCATGCCACTTATATGTATACATACAAATGTTAGTTTAGTCGACAACCCACTATTCTGAGGTTAGGTTAGGTTAGTATACATGACACGCATGCCAAAAAAATCCAAAAATTCAGACTCACAATAATTTAATTATTTTCATAAAAAGTTGACAGATCATGCTAACTGATTTGTATGAAAAGTCAATTTTAAACCATTTTTTTACCATAAGTATCATGTATACCTGAAAAATAAATTGTCAACCAAACAACATCTGTATATGTTTTGCAAAGCATTTTATAGAGCAAAGCTGAAAGTTATTTTACAGGAAAATTACAATAAATCTAACATGTAACAATATCTTCAATCTATTTTTGTAACAGAAAAAAAAACGCCTGCCTAAGTTACAAAAGGAAATAAAAAAAAAATACAATTCCTAAGCTATATCAAAAACAGAATTTCCTGGTTGATACATACATACAGAAAGCTTTAACAACAATTTAAAATACAACATCGTCACATAACAACATCTAACAACTGGTGGTGTGCCCCTTGGACATTTTAAAACCTTATTTCGGGAAGATTATGACCATATATTATATAGATTGTAACAAAAAAGTGTGGTACTACTTCAAGGTGGGCTACCATGAGAAGTTATTCAGTTTGATAGCCATACCATAATAAATAAAAACAGACAAATATATCAGAGATTCTCTGTTATGCAGTCAATTTTTAGTCACTTAAAGAAAACATAGATAAATAAAATGGCCGGAGCAAACGCGAAGCCCAACAGTTCATTGCTTTAATATCAACATCAACTCCCTATAAATGTACACCAACCACATGTATTCAAATTAAGCCGTATTATACGTTGGTTTTTCACCTGCCCGAATTGGAGGGAAAAACGTATTGAACAAAGTCTGGTCATCGTGTTTTGGAGCCACATTTAGCTGTATACTCCTGAATAAACTGCTTTATAAATTTTGATATTGAATTGCAAAATAATAATTCTATCGAGACAAATTCTATAAAAATTCGCCTAAATCGAACTTCACAACTCTCTCTGTTAATTGGTTAATAACTTCCCACTGTTTAAGCTCGTATTCCTGGAACGAACTGCCCTCGGGTGACAAGATGCTGTCACTTAAAAATTGCGAATCCCAGAAAAACGCTGTTAAAGTTAATTAAGGAGAAGGTTCAACACGTTTTGTCGAAATGTGTCATGCGATAACACATAGTATATGAGTAAAAGGATTTTGAATAAATTATCTCATAGATCAGGACATTAAAATGCGGTTACCCGGGTTGCGGCATTTTGTCATCCGAGGCAACGTAATTCATCCTTATTAGGCTACATGTCCAAGGGGCTATTGCCACCAGTTCTTACGCAGACATAGATACGTTTAGGACTAACAGCGCAGCTTGGGAACGGCAGTCGCGCCCGCGGGATCGCCACTCGCCGCCCTCGCCCCGCCTGCTCCGCCGAACAGCCAACAGATAGGTATTGTTTATACATTTATATGTCATACGTTTATAAATATATGTAGTCTTTGCGTTGAGGCGGATTTAAACGAGGTCAGTAATTTTTTAGGTCTATCATAATTAGGAGAAGAAACTATTTAATCTGTTGCTTCTATTTGTGAAATTGAAAAACTTTCCCCAAGACATTATTCTAGTTTTTTTTTACTTGTAAGTCGATCGGCCAACTTTGTGTGGGAAGTAATTCTTTTTTCGCAAATTGAATATAGTTTGAGAAAGACTCATCAGTTTCAAGATTAGAAGATCAGTTTAATTATCCTAGTTTCAGCTGATTTTCTTAGACCTTATGTGTATACAATAAAAAAGGCCGTTTTAATTCAAGCCATCGTTAGTTCCACTTTATTCTTTATGAACTACTTTCACAGATCTCACCTCGTCTAAAACCAATTGATACTCATAAAAACATTTTTACAAACTTACAAAAATTAATAAGTAATATTTGTAACTGAATTGGTCTACACTACTGTAAAGTTTTATTTTATTTGAATAATTATTAACTTTCTATACTTATTCTCCTGGGTCAGTAGCAAACTATATTAATAAATATATCCTGGCCTGTCTGTAAATTACTTATAAACATTTACATACATATACCTAAAAATGACATAAAAATAAAGAAAAACAAAAAGGAACAGAAAAACAAAAACAGAAAAGTAAAGCACAGAAAGTCCCCACTGTCTCCACTTCAGTCCACAGTCGATTAGTGCGAGCGGGTATTACCGAAAGAGGGGTGAGGGGCGGGCAAGCGGGGAGGGGCACGCGACTCACCTGGCCTGGCCGCCGTGGCCCGTGTGACCCGTGTGGCCCGTGTGGCCCGTGTAGCTGTGGCGCACCGACCCGCGCTGCAGCCCCGATTGTGACACCCCTACATTCTTCACAAACGAGAATTTCTCCGCTTCATCTTTCGGCGTTGACGTGAAAACTTTTTCTTTGTCTTTGTCTAAGGCCTGGTTGGAGAGGCTCTTGAAACGGTGGCGGATATCTATGCACTCGCTTGAGCCCATGTCCGCCTCGTGATCGGACGGTATGCAGTAGAATTCGTCCTCTAGACAGCCGGCTAGTCTATTAGCGCTGGACACCAAGGAACTCTTCCTGTGAGCGAGGGGTGTCAAAAATGGAAAATTGTTAAACAGCTCCTCGTTTTTCTTGTTCCGTTCGAGTAAGGCTGGGATGGTGTTAAGAGACTTCTGCTTGAAGATCTGGAAGTTCGTCAACGGCTCGACGGCAGCGCTAATAATTTTTGCGGCCGAGTTCTTCTTCTTATCAAAGTATGTGGGCATGGCAAAGGAACTATCGAGACCGTTTCCGTTCTCCATGGTGGAATCGGGGGTTTTGTATTCTTCGCTCGGGGGTGACTGGAGTTCGTGTCGGGGGATGATGTCGGGGGGTTGCAGAGTGGTGTTAGGGGTGAGGTATTCGGAGCGCTCTTGGATCAGCGTCTGTTCGAGCCTCAGCTGCCCCCCGGCACCCCCGGCGCCCCCACGACACATATACAAGCAGGTGCTTGTCGTCGCGCTTCGCACCAAGTGGCCTTTTTGCCCGGGACTGGGAGGGGTGGGGAGAACATAAAAAAGTAAATTAATAAAGCGGCAAAGTGAAATTATAAAGGAAATTAAATTATATTACTTTAAAAAAAAAAGAAACAAAATATAGGTAAAGTTAGTTACGTGCGTAACACAAATGTTATGAAGCCGTTCCGTATGTACAGTCCGGGCCGCGCATGACATGATCGATGCTCGTCGTGCAATATCTCGCTTCCCGGATGCCCCAGACCCCGTGACATCCATCCACTTTGATGCATAATGTCAATATGGCAAAACTTTTTCGCTTTTGTACAGAAGCAAGATGTATGCGGTGTCAAAACTCCTTACGAGGCTGTGAAGCTTCGCACCGCGTTGAATACCGTCCAAATTGCCAAAACAATGATTTATTTGTAAAATAAAATAAAAAATAAACTAGAAATACGTATATATATATATAGAAAAACAATCGATCGTATAATTTTTATTATATAGCTAACACTATCCTAATCACATATTCTAATAACTTTCACAAGTTAAAGTTGGTTTACAAAGAGTGACATCTTTGTTCAAAAGACTTAAAGTTACCAGGTCTTGCGCATGTAATGTGCAATGCGCATTGTGTGTTGTGCAAGACACGTTACCTGTTATGATGTGGCCGCGAGTCACTATTGGAGTCTCCTTCGGAGCTCTGCCGCGAGTGCGCAGACGCGGCCGACGCCGAGCTGCCATAGCCTGACGCCTGCCAGGTAACACAGATATTTCAGAATAACACTCAGGCGCATCGGAAGACGTAGCGTAGGCAGGCCTCCTACTCGGTGGACAGATGGCCTGGTGAAGGTTGCGGGAAGCCGCTGGATGTGGGCAGCGCAATACCGGTCATTGTGTAAAAAGTAAAGGTGCAGCAGTGGACGTCTTTCGGCTGATATAATGATAAACACTCAGACCTAGATGCCGTGACGCGAACTCAAGATCGCGTAAGGCGAAGCAGACACAGACATCATAATTTTCTTGCCTTCTTTAGGGAAGATGAACATCTCTAAGAACGAAGATAGGGAAAGGCACGTGGAACACCACATTTGGCAATGGTATTTAAACCAACTCAAAGTCTTACTCCAACATTTACATTCTAAGTTAATTTCATGATCTGTGTGTTTTGTACAGACAGTGACCACAAAACACATAGATACAGAAGGTCCGCTCAATACGCTCACAAAAATCCTAAGTATATACAATATACATGCTTATAGACGTATACGGTCGTTGTAGGCACGATCACGTACTGTGCGATCGTGACCTTGCCTCGAACGACCGTATATTTCTATAAGCATGTATGTATATGCTTACGATTTTAGTAGTTTGTATTGAGCGGACCTTCTGTGTCTATTTTGTGCAGTGACGCTGTGAAGGCATACCACTCCTGAGCGCTAACAAGCACCTACCTTGCTGCTCACGTCGCCGGACGTGTTGGAGGAGTTGCGCGAGTGTGTCTGCTGCAGGCAGGCCGCGCACGCGCCGCCCGCGCCCGCGCCCGCGGCCCCGCCCCCGCCTGCGCCCGCGCACACGTTCACTATCACACCTGTAATGACGTCCAAACTGTTATGAAGCGTTCTTTTGAAATATTTCAGTAAACCGATCGGATTTTCTTTCTTTCTTTAATTTTGCGTGAAGTGTGCAGAAAAATATTTTAAGTACGAGTATTTATCGTAGTACCCCTAGTGTAAGATATTATGCAGACAGTGGATACGGTATAAGGCCTGTGATACTCTATAAAACATATAAATATGTATTATAATTAAACTAATTCTTTTAAAGTATTTTATGTAATAATAAATAGGGATTCGGCCGCCTCCCGGCTATGTAGAGCGCATGGCTGAAGAAGGTGTAAGAAGCGTGCTCTGGAGTAGGCCTATATCCAACAGTCGACTAATACAGGTTGATGATGATGATGATGAAATAAATAGAGGTGAGGCCGTTGCTCGGCAATTGGGTATGCAAAATTTTTTGTAAGGTATGAAAATAAAAAAAACCATTTCGAGATATTTTGATTTAAAGCCATATTTTTTTATTTCCCACTCGAAAAAGTAAAAGATTGAGTATAAAAATCGAAAAAAGACAATAACCTACAAATGATGTATCCCTGTGACGTCACATGCTCACACACTTTTTGGTGTTACCTTGTGAGTTGTTTATAAACAAACGAAATGACAATTGACCTGACAGTTAACGTTTAAGAAAGCGTTCCAGAACACTTTCATGAGAGTATTTTTTTACCCTGACAGCAGGATAAACTAAAATAAATAAAATAAACTAATAATAATAAACTAAAGTAAATTATAAATATTTCAAGTGTAAAAGGGACAGACACTCTCAGGTATATTTTGCCTTGTTCTGGAACGGGCCTTATTATAAACAAACGAGATGACAATTGACTTGACAGGTGACGTTTTAGAGAGCGTTCTGGAACACTTTCATGAGAGTATATTTTTAACCTGACAGCCGGACAAACTATTATAAATCTTTTAAGTGTAAAAGGGACAGATTATCTCAGGTATATTTTGCCTTGTTCTGGAACGGGCGTTAGTCGAGATTAAGGCCTGTTCATTTCATCGTCATACATTTGGGCTGTTCGTTTCATAGTTTGTGAACATGTGACGTCATCACGGCTTGAATATAAAAAAATGTATTTAAAAATATCCACAGTCTTAAAAAATGAAAAACCAAATTAGTTTTTCAAAATGGTCTAAACTATCAGAAAAAAAAATTAAAAAAATACATTTTTTTTTTAGCATACACTATAAGCTAGAAATAAATTACAATTCCAAAAAAAACAGGACAGATCTTATTTGACAAGTTGAATACCAGCTCACTATGAAATATTATGGTACACTGTGTTCATATCAGCGAAATAACTGCCATTACATAAGTGTATTTATCGTACCTTTTTCGAAATTTCAATTACGAGCAATCTTTGGCAAAAATCTAACAAACTATGCTGCGATTGAACAGACTCATACCTGGATTGTCGGTAAGGGTTGTGGACAACTGCTCGTCGGGTTCCGGCGACGGCATCTCACAGGACGGTAGCGACGACAGCGGCTGCGGGTGCCCTTCTGCAAATACATACGCACAATTTCTGTTATTCCTATGTACGATACTTCGTTCACGTATGTGAACACCGCATCGAACCAGTTGGAAATTAAACCATACAAACTTTTCCACCCTATTCCAACTACTTGAGACAACTATTTGAAAAATCCTTTTTATTGTTCTTTAAAAAAACCATTTAAGGAAGACGTGTTCCAATTTTCTAGTTTTTGTATTCACTTGTATCAGTCATCATCCACGTCATCATCTTAACTTGGAGAAGGATCCGAAAACTGGAGCCATTCGAGCTATAAAAAGATAGACGACCACAGTCTATCCTTTGCGTATGCCTTGGCGCATATCAACAGATACGGAGTCCCGCAGGGTAGTGTGTTGGGACCTCTCTTATTCCTCATTTATATTAATGACATAGTGGAAGTAACCAATCACAAATGTATAATGTTTGCAGATGACATCTCCATAGTAATAACTACCAAGGGTAAAATTAATAATAATAATATTAAAATCCATGAAACTGACATAAATGAAACTATAAATACAATTATAAATTGGCTTGACATGAATAACTTACAAATTAACTTGACAAAGACAAATTATATTAATTTCAATAATAAAATTATACCATTAAAAATTAAATATAAGAATTATAACATTGACGAATTGAATGAGACAAAATTTCTGGGTATAATAATAAATAAGCATTTGAATTGGGACTCTCATATTGAAAACATCTCCGAAAGGGTCAACAAATTTGCCTATGCACTAAAATTTCTACGAAACCTAACAAAAAAGCGACCGTACTAACTGCATATTACGCTCACGTAGCATCAACCCTGCGATACGGACTTCTTATCTGGGGGAATGGCACAAACATGGAGAGAGCCCTAATAGCGCAAAAGAAATGCCTACGCGCAATGACCGGAGCCGGACCTTTGGATTCGTGTAAGCCTTTGTTCAGGGATCTTGGTTTATTACCCTTACCTTGCCTCTATATATATGAAGCCTGCATGTTCGTGAAACAGCACTCACACTTATTCATCAAAGCAACTGATATTAACCCTAGAATTCGAAGAAATCCTCACAGACTAGCTTTTTTTGAAACACCATTGACGGAAAAATATAACCGGAATTGTTTATGTATGTGTATTAGACTTTATAATAAAATACCAAATGACATGAAAGATCTGCCTATTAATATATTCAAGACAAAATTGTACAAATGGCTTAATGTAAAAAACTATTATAGTATTAAAGAATTCCTGCATATACTATACGAGTACATATATATATTCTTATGATAATAATAAAAAAAAGATACATAAGAAGTGATAACAACTAATATCACTAGTCAAAAATGCCCCCCCGAGCCGTACCAGCAGCAAAGGAGCCCATGACACACATCGCGTTGCCGCGCTGTATGGCAATGGACAACCTTTGCAGCAGGTACGCCCCGGAGCGAGCGTCACAGCCCCTCTCACGAAGCCGACGGCCAACCTCTTTAATGAAAGCCAAAGCCTCTGTTCCCCAGCAGCCAGTCGTTTCGCACGCCAGTGGCACGAAGCAATAGTTAGCCTTTAAAGCCGAGTATTTCTCGTGCTTTTTGGCAGCCGCGAACTCAGCAGCGGCCCCGGCCGACCGCGCCGTGCGGCTGAGGTAAGAGGCAGCGAAGGTGTTGACGCACGTGGCGTCCCACAATAAACACCTTCCTCTCTGCCACGGCACCAGGGTCAAACCATCTGGCCTTTTGCCATCAGATCGACTAAGACCCGGCGGCTCCATCAAGGATGGAATATTGGCCGAGACCAGGGCCCTCCGGGTGATGTCATTGAGCGCATGGTGGCGAGGGAATCTTCCCAAACAACGAAAGCAGCTCAATGCGTGGTGACCAGTTGCCTGCATTAGTATTTATAATAATATCCTTATATTGTATTTTGAACATTTTGACATTTTATTGTATTTTTATTATCTATTTATTGACATTATTATTAATAATTGAATTGATTGTATACTCTACCTGCCGCTATCTCTTTTTTGCATGCCTATTTTTATAGCGAGACATGATCTACTTATATTTTGTCATCTTGACTACCATGTTTCAAGCAAATAAATATTGATTGATTGATTTCGGTAAAATTGTGCCAACTAAGAGAAAGAGAGAGAGAGATGACTAGAGCCGGAGGGAAACAGACCCTAATGATTGAAGAGAGTCCACTGGTCCACTGAACCAAAAGGGGATGCATACCGTAGTTATTCCTCCTCTTGGTGAGGGACCCGAAGCCGGAGCTAGGAGTGGAGGAGCCGCAGTCCTCCTCGGCGGCGGGGGCGCTCTCCGACCCGCTGTCGCCCCCCGCCTTCGGTTCCGCCACGTCTTGTTTCCGTTCCGGCCTGCGGAAAGAAGTTACATTATCTACTCATACAGACAAAAGATGTGATAAGAATAGGAAATCTAATTCGATAATAATATAATAAATATTTCGTAACATAATACACTCTGGCCCTTACTTAGAATTCCCTGTACTATAGTAATAAAATACAAGTAACAACGTTAATACTTAGGCAGGACCTTGCCTTTTAAAAGTACTATGATATGACGGAGCAATCAACCACTTAAAGGCGTAGGTAGCTGTTAGAATATGAGGAACTGAATAATTTTATCGATGGAGGAAGGAACCATATGACATTACGTATAAAGAATGACCGACCAGAGAAGGTGGCAAATAAAAATACCTATTTACAAATAAGTTTTATATCGTCGCTTCAGGGGGAGCGGGGTGCCTATTTATTTGCCATGTGACTGACCTACTTTAACTATCTTTCGATTTATCGCTAATATTATTTCTGTTCATACTAATTTCATTTTACAATCTCATTTATCTTTTCCATGAAATACGGGTTTTCCGTAAGAGATCACTCGAGCACAAATTAAATCTCACTTTTGCCATGTACCATTTCAAGTGGAGGTCAATTGGCGAAGTCAAATTAAATCTAGTTAAGACTCAAATTAGCTCATACTCTCTCAGAATAAGGATAACCTTTTCGAGGAAAGAGACATGTTTTTCCTTATATTTTTTAAATTTATCTACACCCGCTGGACAGGTCGGCATAGAAATCCTTGGAGGAGGATAATTACATAATTATTCAGTTTATAAAGAGTGACATACGCTTTAAAGAGTGGCTCCCTTGATGAGATAATAATAATATAATGTATGTATGTAACATCTTGTCCCGCCAAAGTGTTGCGGGTCGTATCGTATCCCTCGAGTAGGCTTTATAAATTCTTTTCCGACTCCCAATTTCTATACAGACGATATAGTGACTTACACTTTAAAGAGCGGGTCCCCTGAGATCATGTTCATCTTGATGCGAACGTGTAACACCGAGTTGTCCTGCCGCCGCCGCGGGTCGTATCCCTCGAGCAGGCATCGTCGGGTCGTCTCGCCAGCCCCCGCCAGCTCAGCTAGGTTCACGTCGCAGAAACCCAGCTTCTGGTATGAGCGGCCTCCTGAATAGAAGAGGACAAAGTTCTGGTTACCGTACAATCGTTAACAACTTATAGCAACCACTGCCCTTGCTAGGAAACGTGTGCCTTTCCATATTTTTCATATAATCAGATTGGTCAGTGCACAGTCGCTCTAACTTGTCCAGCGAGTGTTGTAGAATAAATTTCTACTTTATATTCCGGGCATATCCCACGGGGCTTAACTGCGAAAGTTAGGCGCAAGTTTAACAGCCCTTCAAAATTGTACATGCCGTAATGTATGAGTTTGCCAAGTAGTATGATTGTTCAATTGTTCATTAATGCTGTTAAAAGTTTAGCCTCTACAGAGTTCGATACTTTTAATGATATATAAGGTGCTACTTTATTAGTGCTCGATATTTTAGTCAGTGCTCCTGCTCCTGATTCTGATCAACTTTCCCCAAGGAACCCATGGTCAAATCGCAAAAATTTTTTTGGGCTCTTCATACTAATTTAGCCGCTCGGCTGATCGATTTGTATGAAGAGTCCAAAAATTTTATTTCGATTTTTTTTTTCGAAGTTTAGCCTCTACAGAGTTCGATACTTTTAATGATATACAGGGTGTAAGGGACAGGTTTCCGAAAACTTTAAGGGCTTGCTCAGTAGACGAAACTGAATAACTTTCCACAAGAATTTTTTTCAGGAAACGAAAAAAAAAATCGGCTTCTCCATACAAACTGTCTAATCAAGTTTATAATTTTGTATGGAGAAGCCGATTTTTTTTTTCGTTTCCTGAATAAAATTCTTGTGGAAAGTTGTTCAGTTTCGTCTACTGAGCAAGCCCTTAAAGTTTTCGGAAACCTGTCCCTTACACCCTGTATAAGGTGCTACTTTATTAGTGCCCGATATTTAAGTCAGTGCTTCTACTCCTGATTCTGATCAACTTTCCCCGAGGAACCCATAGTCAAATCGTAAAAAAAATTTTGGACTCTTCATACAAATCGATCAGCCGAGCGGCAAATTAGTGTCCAGCAATGAATGAAGGTACTGAAAGCCAGCAGCAAAGAGGCTCGAAGCTTTTACCTTCTCATCCAAACACATTTTGAGCTGAAGAAAGAAAGAGTGGATGGCTAACCTTTGCACTCTTTGCGCACCGACACCCGCAGCAAGGCGGGCTCCAGAACGCCGGTGTTTGCGTTTGCGCACATCTTGCACACGAACGAGAACTTGGCGTTCCACCGCACCGAGTGGTTGCGGACCTCCTCCCTGGGAACAAAGAAACATATCTCGTTATTCACTTTGATCATTCATTTCGTTACCTACTTATTTGCAAATAGTTGTTAGCTCTAATAATCTATATCCTAAATTTGTTACTTCGAAGATATGTAAGGTATAATCGATTGTTTTATTAGTATAATAGCAGATATTCCTTGGTTTTCTTTGAGAAATAAACTATCGTCTTTTATTATATCACAGCCATATTTACATATTACCGCACTATTATAGATGCAGTGATCAACAAAAAATGAGTTCCATTACTTACTCGTAGCACAAGCTTTTAAAACACGATGCTTTGTAATTGAATATGTCAAAGGATATCCACCCGAAACCTGAAACTTCTTATAGTATACTCGACCTTTACCTGTCAATGCCAAATAGGACAAAATAGAACCTTGCTAAGTCTATAGGTTTATGTTCAAAATAGACGTCTTCCAGTGATATGATCAAGAAGTAAAAAACTATACTCGAAAGGAGACTCACTAATCGATTGATATGGATAACCGTGAGATCTTAAATTGTAAGTCTACCACATGGTCATGTATTATGTATGTAAGGCGTTATAATGGTTGTTTACACTTAATGGATATCACAGATGTGCAGATAAATCTTTGTAAATGAATGTCATTTGAGACAAAATGACAAGTTCATACTCGTATGACCTTTCATTTTCATTGGCCATTTTTATTTTTAGCTTCGAACTGGGACCGAAATTGCATTTTTATTGTTTAATTCGTAATGTCTGACAAGGTTCAAAGAACTTGGGATAATTAAGCTAATCGAGGTTGTCGTTGTTTGGATTCAGCATCGGTAGAGAACTAACGCAACTAATCAACAAATATTTTTATAAACAGACAAAAAACTAAACTAAACTAACTAATGGGTTACTCAGAATCAAGTATACAATACAGAAAAAAATACTGAAAAAATCCGATCTTTTTTTAAGTTTCCCATACAAATTCACTATTCAGATTTAGTATAAGAAACAGAAAAAAACATCGGATTTTGCTATATTTTACAATACAGGGGTATTGTATTGAACTATTTTATTTAACACCTGTATATCGTGTAATTTCTAAAGATAGAAAGGATGATCAATGGAATGTCTTAACCTCAAGATATAACTTAATTTCCTTTATAATAATATTGGTCGATCTCTCAAAGTGGTTCAGAAGTATCTCGATCACAAGAATTGCTGATAAAACAAACAAACGAGTAATTGAATCAAATTTCTTGCCAGTGTTCAACGCGATTCGCAACATTCGTATCATTTATACAAAAAGTAGTTTTTTGTCCAGTTGAATAATAAAATAACAGTTTCTTTTAAAGACAGAGAAAGACTGATGTTTTACAAAAGTGTTAAGTTTGTAATATTAGTAATGTAGATAAATTATTTATGTTTGCCTAAGCTGTTACTATTCTTATTATAAATTGCTATTTTACAAACTATCTTTTGCGAAAGAAACCATAAACAATTAGCAATTATGGTAAAACTTAAACATTAATTTATTACTATCAAAACTATCACAATCAAAGCTTATTACTCCTCCGTTGCCCGGCGGCCTTTTTAAAAACTTGCCAATTCTGGTATACAGATATTTTCTTAACAGCCTGTATAAATAGACTTTCATTGTAGTTTATATCTCGAATCTCGAGCAATCGATGGACGTACCTACTCATAAAATACTTAGCATCAGTAAAACGTTCAACCAACGTTTCTACTATTGGGGTTAATACCTTTTCTCGCTGCTGTATCGTGCAGTAGCAGTACTCGTTAAAAACAGATGGTATTTATTTACTCGTATTTTACTCGCGTGTCGGGTTCCTGGGAATATTTAAATAGGGCGAAGTACTACATTTCACACTGATATGTCAGTTCTGTTATCACTGTTTGTCTTATGTAAACGTAATTAAAGGAAGAGATAGTGTTTTGATAAGTACAATATAAATGGGATTAAATATATGAATAAAATATGCAAATGTAAAATAAAAGTATGTAGCTATGATTCACGTAGACTCTTCTACTTCACCTCTTTTTTATGTGATAGGTGGCAAACGAGCAGACGGATCACCTGATGGTAAGCGATTATCGCCGCCCATAGACACCCGCAACACCAGAGGAGTCAAAAGTGCGTTGCCGACCTTTGAAATGGGATGGGCGGATGGGGGTAATTGAGGGGTAAGTTGGGCCTCCGGTACCCGCACTCACTCCGCGAAACACCGCAAGCGTTGCTTCACGCCGGTTTCCTGTGAGGCCGTGGTATCACTCCGGTCGAGCCGGCCCATTCGTGCAAAAGCATGGCTCTCCCACGGTCAAAAAGCTCTGTCTTACATTTAGTGGGGTCGGCTCTTCTTACATTTGTTGGGATCGGTCTTTCTATATTCAGTGTGGTTGCCTCTCCCTACATTTGGCTGTCTGGTGGGGTCAAATCTCCCTATATTTGATGTGGTCGCATCTCCTTAGATTTGGTGGGGTCGGTCTCCCTACATTTGGTGGGGTCGGCTCTCCCTGCATTATGCCTTCTGTGCATTGCATACATACATAAAATCAATATAACATATTGTACAATCACGTGTAAATACACTCATTAACATATTTTTTTCAGATCGTGCCATTTGATAGAACAGGTACAAGACTATCGGGTCATTGACATCGTTGCGCAACTTGTCACGTTGCGCCTGCGCGCGACTTACTTTACGTGCGCGTGCGCGATGCATAATCTGCATATTCTCACTAATTAGTAATTACAATAAAATTAGGTGTCTACATTTGCCTAAAGACTGAAACAGTTTTGCTTTTAATTATCTTTTTATGCGACACGCTGACGGCCCAAGCGGAACATAATATATTTTTCTAGTTTATGTATTTATGTTCGTTTCATTTTTGACGCTTTTAGGCAAAACAGCCTCAAGGATTTTGACGTGAGACATCATTAAATTCGTCTTAATCCCCAGACTGACAAAGGATTTTATAAGTCACATAGGTTTTTTGTAATATAAATTGGTGTATAAACAAGTGTAATGCAATGGTCATCGACACTTGTACAGTTACAAGTATGCTTCACAAAAGTTGCACTGGGCCTGAACTTACAAACTGATGTATGAGGTCCTTTAGGTCTAACTACTTCTACATAGATAAACAGTCCACTGTCGGCAAAGATAAATTTTAAATAATAGGTGTTAATGCTCGCATAAAGCAAGTAAACCGTCGGCCAGTCGCAAATAATTATTATTTATCAGTTCAATGTTTTTTTATGGGATTAATTGACTTTGTATAACTTGAAGAACCTGGATTCCATGTGTACGTGGCAATTTGTTAATACGCAATGACTCTGATAAGAAGTCTCTGATGAAATGTACCTCGCGTAACCAAACTATGAGATGATAGATAAGAGAGCTATGTTTCCCGTTTCAGAGTTGAAAAGAAAATATCAGAAATGTATGAATGAAAACTCAGTTTCAGAGTCTGACGTAAAATCCAGATGAGGTCCTTGAATTTCAGTAATATTTAGAGATGATAACAAAAAAATAAATGTTTTCATAAATTCTACCTTATTACTTATATAAAAAAATATAATTATACATTAATTGCTACACGTATACCCAGAAAACATGTAGGAACTGCATTGTGTGTGAGGTATACCGTGGTGACTGGTGAGGTAGTTTAGCTGTATGTACGATGTTGTTTATTTACATAGCAATCCTATGGGAAAGGTTTGTATACTTATTCCACTTTGCCTTAGTCATCATCGACTATTTGTATCAGTCCTTGCCCACATAATAGCAATGTAACAATAAGACTGGCCGTTCTACGTCACTGCAAGCCGGTGGCATATTTGGGTCTGTTGCGTGATGCGACTGCACACTGCACAACCACAGAATGCAGTACAGACAGGACGTCAATGAGTCGCCACGCAAGGAGGTCGATTGTGAATGATGTGACTACATTCTAGCAAGGTTTTATTATTTGCGAAGACACGTAGTAACGCCAGTTATAGTTGAGTTGGTTAGGTGTTATGTCATTGAACCTAATAATGTTGGCTATTACTTGTTATTTGCCTTACATATAAAAAAAATATTAAGGCTTGACAAGGCGAAGACAAGAGAACGTTGCGTGCGTTTTATTTTTGAAGACGCTAATTGTAAAACATAAAACCTATTTTTAAAGAGTCCCATAAAGCAGCTTTCTGCACTTTCACGAAAATAGGAGGACTTCCAATGTTACGTCTTGCAACCTTTAATTAGATTTAGAAGTCTTTATTAATGACCTTATCTTGTCGCTGCAAAGCTCCTGTTCTATTTATTTAATGTTTAAGAGTGTTTAAAAAACATCACAATCTCTTTCCATTCGATTTTTGGACAACCAGTGGCATAAGCATCCAATTTTAAGTTGACATTCCGCCTATTTGCACAATGTGATATGCTTCCTTTTCAACCGACTTCAAAAAAAGGAGGAGGTTCTCAATATGTTCACCGATTACTCGAAGACGCCTGAACCGATTTCAAAAATTCTTTTTTTGTTTGAAAGGGTATACTTCACAGGTGGTCCCATATTAATTTTATCGAAATCGATTCAGCGGTTTTTGAGAAAATCAACAAAAACATAGCAAAATTGGAGTTGCTACGATTGAAGTCGGTTGTTTTTAACGTATTCAGCGTGGTCAATTATATTATATGGTTATACTATTCATTATGTGAATCGCTAAGAAATAAAATTCCTTGTCGGCTTCAATGTTTTTCGATTCTTACAATTTGGGGCTCTTGCAGGCGAGAATAAATATGCATTATTTCAGCTTGCGTATAGCCGTGTACCATCATCGACTGCATCGTCACTTTTCATCATTGCATCTATCAGTAATCAAACGCACTCAATTTAATAAAAAAATAACAATACAGCCTAAATCAAGCTAACAAAAGTCAATGACACTACCAGGACGACATGACGTCGAGTAGGTTCTAGTGCAAATGTCAGGCGGTCAGAACATAATCCTCGAGAGTTCACACTTGACACGTAATGTGCACGTGCTCGACTGTCCACGTGTCCGAGTTTACGAGGGACTTGGACCGGCTGTACAACATGGGCAAGAACTACGAAGTTTATTACTAAAATATTATAGCGCGATTGTTGAGTGACAAAACAAGCGAGAAGTGAAGTGAGGAACACGGCTTGGTTACTGTGGTGCGGTGCTCCAGTGAAAACAGCATTACACTTATTACAATAGTCAGCATAGTTTTGTTCTATGTGATATAAGTATGTAGTTGCTCACGTATTGTACTTAGTAAAAGCAGAAAGTCTAAATCTGATTAAACTTATTAAAGCTTACTCCCTTATCTATTCGAGGACTAGTACACTTTGAGGTTTCGAAAAACTATCACAGATGACAGTGTGAGGAGTATTGTGGAGTTTTGACAAACATAATATTTTGTGTCAAGAGTTCATTTCTGATCTTGACTAGGACTTTTCAAAATATGACTGAACTAGGTCTGCGGGATGGCTACGGTATTTACGATTTAAAGCGAAAAACCAGGTTGACCCACTGAACTCGTAGTTTTCTGAACCACGGCAAATCAAGAAATTGGACGGGAACGAGTGGCGTAAGTGTTTTACTTGTACAGCGTTAAACACAATGTGATGTCGTCAAATATACTCATCGACACATGACAGGGACTATAAAGAGACAAGCTATCTTGAGTATTTTAGTAGATTGGTTTACTTGTATATTTGCTACATCTGCTATTATCTTTTCGAAGGGTAATTACGGAAGACCAGCAGTGGAAGTCTAATTGACGTCCTATTGGGAAATAAAAAATAAAACTGCCATCTACTCAAAAGATATTTGCTTAATCACCACCTCAGTCTCTTACTACCTCTTAGTGTCATAAATATGGGGCCGTTACATTTATGGTCTACTGCCCTACAGATTTTATTGTCTAAAGCCATAAAGTACCCATTAAAGTCCTACAATTTTGTGCACATCAAATCGCGTGCCGGACGGAACCCTTCGGTCATTGCACGCATTTCCGCATCCAAAACGGGTGGTTCACTACTCATTACCACTGTTGGCAGTAAACAAAACGGTACTAACGTACTAACTAACATTTAATAGGTCAAACGCTACGAATATTCGACGGTTTTGTTCGACCCAATAACGAGATTTGCGTTGCGAGAGTGACATGACGATTCTGTTAGCGAGAAATTTAGACCTAAATTGACGTTCGAAGCTCGGCAGTTGACAGTTGAGCAAAGTTATGTATTTGAAATAGTTTGTGATCATTCCCTGAGGTCGAAGCCAAATGGTTGGCTGGAAAGGATTGTTCGGAGATCGAAAGATCGATGGTTGACTGCGGTATAGAATGGTCTCGAAAGTTCCAAATTAAATAAAGAGGACGTCCAGAACAGGTCAATGTGGGAAGGTTATCGGAGAGCAGACACTAAGAATAAGTTAGTCTAAAGCTTTTCGTAGGCGGCAGTTTGTTTTCAGTGTCAAGGCAATAGAATTTATTGACACGATAATTCATTGCCTTTGCACTATTGGTTTGCTAGAGATCTATCTATTTTTTTAAATATCGGAACTTTTGTTAAATCGCTCAATACAATTGCATGCTAATCTGACTGATACAAAATTAAATGGAAGTTTTAGCTGAAGACATAGAATAAAATAAAAGTATAATAGTTTTATCTCCGTATGGAATTATCAACAAAGCTTACTTATGTACTGTTGTTTTATACCATTAACACCAAGATTAAAGCACATTTTCATTGCCTCAAGAGAAAGCAGGAGGAAAGAAACTAACCCCACTTTAATTGTTATTTATCAATTAAAAGTAATTAAGTTTCTTCCAACAAACGGAACAATCACGAGCGATCCGGTATCGAAAGAAAGGGATCTTTCACTTCAGTTCTTGTTACTATCATAAGGGACTGTCCACTGCGAAACGTTACAAATCTTATTCGTAAGATTTCAACGTTTATTTATTTAATATCCGATGTTAGTCCTCCTTTTCAACCGACTTCAAAAAAAGAAGGAGGTTCTCAATTCGTCGGAATCTTTTTTTTTTTTTTAATGTATGTTCACCGATTACTCGAAGACGCCTGAACCGATTTCGAAAATTCTTTTTTTGTTTAAAAGGGTATACTTCACAGGTGGTCCCATATAAATTTTATCGAAATCGATTCAGCGGTTTTTGAAAAAATCGACAAAAACATAGCAAAATTGGAGTTGTTGCGATTGAAGTCGGTTGTTTTTAACGTCTTCAGCGTGGTCAATTACACACAAATAATTTCGGACAATAAATAATAGCCGGGTACCTAAATGTTTTTAGAAAACATTATTTCGAAATGAAGACTTCGGAATTATTAGAACTTAGGTAACTAGTAATAAGAATAGGATTCTCAGATAAAAAGTAGAAAAAAGGTTATTGATTTCCAAGATTTTACTGACTTACAGCAAATCTATTGGCTTTATAGTGTGATCCAATGTTTTATAATAGTAATTAATTAATTAATTACCTAGATTACTAATTACTACTAATATTACTATTAATATGAAGACCCTTGAGCTGATCCCTATTTGTATCTAGTTTTCTTTGCAGCTTAGTTCAGTTTATACTGGTAATAGTTACGATGTGCGTAACCTTACTTGTTAGGAGCCCAGACAAAATTAATTACCAAGTCTAGACTCTAGACTGAAGTGAGACTTAGCGACAAATATAGTCAAGTTACGACAGGGGCATAAAGGTCGATCATACATCGATTTTCACCTAAGCAAACAAAGTTTTTATTATTTAGTATATGGATCTATTTCTTTAATTCTAAACTTTTTTCGATCTATTCTCTGTCTTTTATTATGATGTAAATTAATGAATACGAGTTAGTGTGTAAACAAAACTAGATATTAGCGATTTTCAATAAATATAGGGTGACTTTAAATTAGTTCTTGATACGAAAGGGTATGCATGTGCTCATGATAACAAACAATTTTTCCTAAGAAACCCATAGTTAAATCGCAAAAAAATTTTTGGACTCTTCATACTAATTTGGCCGGTCAGTCGGTCAGTTGCTCGATTTGTATGGAGACTCCAAAATTTTTTTTGCGATTTGACTATAGGTTCCTTAGGGAAAGTTGTTTGTTATCATGAGCACATGCTTACCCTTTTGTATCAAGAACTAATTTAAAGTCACCCTGTATAAAACTTTGCAAGTTAGTTCGTTAACAACCCATATTTATTAAAAACTATTTTAGCTCATTACTATATTTTCATTCCACTTTTTTTATCCTCACTTGCTTTAGAACATGTTATTCTAAACGTTAACGCGCTTTGTGAACTTGCCTTACTATTGAGCCCAGGCAAGGAGTCTGTCTATCTTGATGTAATCTCCACCGCTATCAAAATAATTAAACTTTTTGTGCTGTTCTTGTGAAACTTAATAGGAAGGTTTGTTTGTGGTCGCAATTACTTTTTATAGTTTACCTCAGAGTCTTAGAAATTTAAGTATTTTAGAATACTAGAGACGATAGGGACTGGTTGGTCACTTGAATTGCAAAGGAGGTTGAAGTTTGAGATGTTATGATTTACGTAAGAACTAAGGACTGCACCACTAAGAAGACTGCTACTGTCCAGAACGTCAATGGTTCCGTAAGTCGTAGCCAAATTGTGAAACATTCCGTTTTACAAACAGGCTTAGACTCTTTGTAAACTACTGGTTAAAAAAAACTCCAAAATCCAAATTAACTTGACGTTCCGTTCGTCCGTCTCTCCAACGCAGTTTAATTCTGACTTTTTCCCCAGTAATTTAAAAACCGGCTAGCCCGTTCGCAATACAGCAAATTTTACAATATGGCTACAACATACCAACTTCTTTGATCTACAGTTAAGTAATAGTATAAGCGTCTGTGTTACGCTATTTCTAGTATTTCTATATATAAGATCTTACTATAGAACTGGTAGTTTGTCCTCTGACCTTTAACCTGTAAGACCACACTTCTTTACAGCTTCAATCCAGCTTTATCTTCCTGTTTTACCACGGTTACTTATTGCAGATAAGTACCTTTCTAAAATGCCCTACACGTAACTGCGGGTGATCCTAAGTGCAACAACAGGCCACTGCCGTCTATGCCTTGCGATAGCGTGGTTAAATCATGCCACACGAAAAACGTAAACCTTTCTCTACTAAACAGTAACATTACCGATACAAACAAAGCAACACTTAATTAAATTTAACGCAACAAGATCGAGGCGTGATCATCAGATTGCGAAGCTGTCTTTCTAAATTAGTTTACTAGCCACCAGTTATTCTCCGACAGCTAATTATAATTTGTTTGTAAGATTAGGTTACGATCGAGTTACCGCTGCGCCGACGCCACCGGTGCGCAAGCGCCGTTTCTCAAGAGCCGTGAAATCTCGGCCCAATTCTCGCTGGAGGCAAGGTCGCCTATCGAAGATCATTATGTAAACAAAAAATTATATACAAACTACACCTTTGATGGTATAAGGTGCTTATTAAAGAGGATTAATAATGATAAAGGGTCAAAAGTATTCGCAAGGGATCTGTCTGCTGGTCAAAGCCAACTGACAAAGCTGAAGACCGAGGATGGCAGAGTCGTGTCGTCCAAGCCCGAGCTGTTGGAAGAGGTTGAGAAATTCTACGGACAATTATACATGACTACACGCTTACCTGTCAGCAATCTGGCTGAAGACCCGAGAGCCAGATTGTCCCGACACTATACCGAAGATATCCCAGACGTCAGCCTGTGCGAGATTAGAATGGCTCTCAAACAGCTTAAGAACAACAAGGCACCGGGTGATGATGGAATTACGGCTGAGCTTCTGAAAGCAGGTGGAGAACCGGTACTTATAGCTCTTCAGAAGCTATTTAATTCCGTCATGCTCGAGGGACGAACGCCTACAGCATGGCACAGGAGTGTGGTGGTGCTCTTCTTCAAGAAGGGTGATAAGTCTCTGCTGAAGAATTACAGACCCATCTCACTCCTGAGCCATGTCTACAAGCTGTTTTCGAGAGTCATTACGAATCGTCTCGCACGCAGGTTTGACGACTTCCAGCCTCCCGAACAAGCCGGTTTCCGAAAAGGCTTCAGTACCATAGACCACATACATACGCTGCGGCAGATTATACAGAAGACCGAAGAGTATAATCGGCCACTATGCTTGGCGTTTGTGGACTATGAGAAAGCCTTTGATTCGATCGAGACCTGGGCTGTGTTGCAGTCTCTCCAACGGTGCCAAATTGATTATCGATACATCGAAGTGTTGAAATGCTTGTATGAAAACGCCACCATGTCGGTCCACCTCCAGGATCAGAATTCGAAACCTATCCGGCTGCAGCGTGGGGTGAGACAGGGAGACGTTATATCTCCGAAACTGTTCACCGCTGCACTGGAAGACGTTTTCAAGCTTCTGGACTGGAGAGGACTCGGCATTAACATCAATGGCGAGTACATCACTCACCTTCGATTTGCTGACGATATCGTGATCATGGCTGAGACCTTGGAAGACCTAGGCGCAATGCTCGAAGGACTTAGTAGAGTCTCCCAACAAGTGGGTCTTAAAATGAACATGGATAAGACGAAAATCATGTCAAACGTCCGTGTTACACCCACTCCTCTGAAGGTTGGAGACTCTACACTCGAAGTTGTTGGCGAATATGTATACCTGGGACAAACAGTCCAGTTAGGTAGGTCCAACTTCGAGAAAGAGATCAATCGTCGAATCCAACTCGGCTGGGCAGCGTTCGGGAAGCTTCGCAATATCTTTACGTCCAAAATACCGCAGTCCCTCAAGACTAAAGTCTTTGACCAGTGTGTGTTGCCAGTGATGACATATGGATCCGAGACATGGTCGCTTACTATGGGCCTTATAAGAAGGCTCAAAGTCACCCAAAGGGCGATGGAGCGTGCTATGCTTGGTGTTTCCCTACGTGATCGAATCAGAAATGAGGAGATACGTAGGAGAACTAAAGTTACCGACATAGCTCTCAGAATCGCTAGACTTAAGTGGCAGTGGGCAGGGCACATAGCTCGTAGAACAGATGGCCGCTGGGGCAGTAAAGTTCTCGAATGGCGACCGCGCACCGGAAGGCGCAGTGTGGGCAGGCCCCCGACTCGGTGGACCGACGACCTGGTAAAGGTTGCAGGAAGCCGCTGGATGCGAGCCGCACAGGACCGGTCGGTGTGGAAATCCTTGGGGGAGGCCTTTGTCCAGCAGTGGACGTCTTTCGGCTGATAGATAGATAGATAGATTAAAGAGGAAAAGGAATGTAGTAAATCGACTTCTTAGATCTATCCATTGTAGCTTAGCTGTAGCTAACTGTAACTTTCGGTCACGCTGTTAGCTTAGAGTCACAGTCATAAACTGGACGGGTTTGACAGTGGCAGTTCCGTTCCGCAGCAACTTTTCACTTCTGATACTAGATTGGCCACTATCTTATCCGGATATGTGGAGTATGGCATAACCTTACCGAGATTCGCCAATGGGGACGTTGTCCACTTTAGTTACTTAAGTTAGTTACTGTACATATAAGGCACTTTGTAGTATATGTACCGAGGAAAACAAGTTTGTTTTTGGAGGCATCATCACCAACTAGAGGGAGGGCCAATAAAATAAGGCCTAGACAATGTAGTCATATACATACAACTTTCAAACTTTAAGATCGCTGAAGGGTACTGAGTGGGGGAAGTGTGCGTTCACTTAGAATCCTCATGCTCGAATTTCGAAGTAGTTCCTTCGAGGACCAAGTTGGTTCCAGAGATGAGGCTGCCAGCGAAACATTCCGCTAGCAGCCTCAGTGAAAAACTCGATTTTCTCTGAAACTACGATAGCACATTTTTTTCCTTTGGGCACTATTAGACAATAAATATTGGCATAATCAGAATATCAAAATTCGAGCATGACGATTCCAAGTGAACGCACACTTCCCCCAGTCAGTGGGTACTGATCTTAAAGATTGACGCGACCTGTACATATAATGGAAATATAGGAGACGGACGAACGCAACGCATACGCAACTAAGATAATGCCAAGGGCCTAACAATAGCGGATAAAAAAAAGCGTCCAAGTGCGAGTCGGACTCATAATATAAAAGTTCTTGTAGTTCGTTGTAGGTAAATTGCGGTTTACGATTTATGACGTATTAAAAAATACTTACTAGATCTCGTTCAAACCAATTTTCGGTGGAAGTTTGCATGGTAATGTACTTACATCATATATTTTTTTTAGTTTTATCATTCTCTTATTTTAGAAGTTACAGGGACTCACATTTTACCACTTTGGAAGTGGCTCTCGCGCAAACTATTCAGTTTAGAAAAAAATGATATCAGAAACCTCAATATCATTTTTGAAGACCTATCCATAGATACCCCACACGTATGGGTTTGATGAAAAAAAAAAATATTTTGAGTTTCAGTTCTAAGTATGGGGAACCGCCAAAATTTATTATTTTTATTTTTGTGTGAAAATCTTAATGCGGTTTACAGAATACATCTACTTACCAAGTTTCAATAGTATAGTTCTTATAGTTTCGGAAAAAAGTGGCTGTGGCATACGGACGGACAGACAGACAGACAGACATGACGAATCCATAAGGGTTCCGTTTTTTGCCATTTGGCTACGGAACCCTAAAAAACTGACTGTCTTACTTGTCAGAAAGTAGAGCACACGTGTTTGTAGCATCAATAAAGTTGGCACTGTCATACTAGATTTTAACTCTATTACTTGGCTATAAGTGCGCAAATGTTTGCAGCTATCATTTTGTTTGTTTATAGTATTGAATAATTCATAACTTGCGCTTATTTGTACTTTAATGTTAGTTTTAATAGGTTGATGGAAGGAAATGCGTTTCGCATTTGAGAAATCTAATTGCATTTGCTAGATGTTACGTTATTTATTTTCACTACTTCTATTGTTAAGTTTAATAGCTTTATAATGAAAATGGTATTACTATAATCGCAGTTAATTCAGTTACACTATCTAATTATCTATATATGTAGTTACACTGTTGACCCTTGCGCCTTACTACGAAAAAGGGCGACGGATAACTCAACCATTGTTGAATAAAAATCAGCTAGTACAGACAGTACCGAAAGAACCGAAAAATCCTGGTATCCTTGCAGACCACTAGCAAAATTTCCGGTACTTAAAAACAGTTCTGGTTTCGGATACTCTATTTACGGAGTTGTATTTTTCTAAATCCACCTAACTAAACTAGCAACTTATTTCTAAGTTAAGTCGCTAAACATCGGTATTAACCGTATACTTTGAAATAATATAGACAGTTTTCCATAGCACTGGAGAATAAAGATGAAATAAAAAGCAAGGTTAGCCCGCTTACAAGCCACCGATGCCAAGGGCTCACTAATTGTGCATAAAAAAATAATTACGATTGACGATATTTTTATACCATTGGACTTTTTATCAATAGGTAGGTAACAATGTTAGTCTGATAGATTGACAAAAACCGACCTAGAAGACGTGGTCTATCTCTCATTGCGGTTACTGACACCAAACATTTAAATGGTTTTCTACTATTCCTACGTTTCAAAACTTTAAGTGCCCATAAACCAGTATAAAAATAAATTTTATTGTTCGGACGAAATTTTTTGTGCACTCCGTCATAAATTGTTTAAACCTGTTTTTGCACGGGCGAAAAGTTAACGAAGTTAAAATATGCAAAATGCTATTTTTGAAGTTATTGTTCCGGTGGGATAGCAGAATGCTTAAAATATTAAGGTTCCGAATCCAAAAATTCATCAACCGTGTTATTCACTGTTTTCTGCGTTCACAGTGAAAATAAGTTTGGCCTTAAAATGGAAGGTTATTGTAAATACACTAGCTAGGATTCATCGACATGAAACTTCTTAACGAACCGACTTAGTCATGCTGGTGTCTGGGGGAGACAAGCCAGTCAACGACCAGATTACTTATCTACTCACAACAGTAGCAAAAATGTTTGAACAATTTTGGTAAAAATCGATTCAAGGTTAAATCGATTTCAAGTATACTGTGCATAATAAGGGTTAATCATCATCATCATCTTCCTGCCCTGTTCCCAATTATTTGGGGTCGGCGCAACATGTCTTCTTCTTCCATTCCTCTCTTCTTGCCGTCATCTCAGTGCTCACTCCTTTCATACTCATATCATTCTTCACACAATCCAGCCATCTCTTCCTTGGCCTTCCTCTTCCCACTAATCCATCCACTTTCATATTCAATACTCTCCTAGCCACATGACTTTCGTCCCTCCTCATAACATGCCCATACCATGACAAACGATTACTTTGCAACTTTTCTGTCACTGGCGCTACTTTCAGACTTCCTCTTATATACTCATTCCTTATTTTGTCCATTCTTGTCACTCCACACATCCATCTTAGCATTCTCATCTCAGCTGCATGCAGTCGCCTTTCATCAGTCTTCTTACTTGCCCAACATTCAGATCCATACGTTATGACCGGTCTTATGACGGATTTATAGACTTTCCCCTATAGATAATAAGGGTTAATAAAGATACCAATTATAATATAAATTTTTGAGAAGGATCTTGTAACGAATAATAATTGTGCAAAATACTGATTGAAGAACATTTTCTACTCCACTGTACTTCCTTTGTCATGTTACAAAACGAGTAAAGTGTTAATTTCTAATTTCTCCATCATAGAAACCGCACTCGTTGGGAACTCCTCACTGCTTAAAACAAAGAGAAATTAATTACTGTATCTAATCAGGCGACGAAATACAACTCTCTCAGCTAACAACCACGTCCAAAGAAGACGAAACACCCAAATCAATCAGCAGCCGTCTTTCAGCTCGAGCGTGGAAGGAATATTTCCAGATCAAAGGTGTACTAGTGGAGCAAGGTCGGTGGATAGATGTGGAGCGGTGTCGAGTGGCGACAGGTGGGACCATGTGGCTCTTGTCAGAAACTTTTTGAAAAGTTGAATAAGTAAACTTTTATTTTTACTTTGATTTTTATTTTGAAAACTTTCAAGATCATTTTTATTCGAAGCTAAAACTAAAATAGGATAAACTATTGTAAACTTAAATAAACTTTAAGCTGAAGAGAGAACACTGGTGGCTGAAACGATAAAGGAGAAGTCCAAAGAAGTAAATGATCAAATACTATAAGATATGTATTAGAGTAATGTACGTAGTACTATTATCTCATCTACCCAGATATGTTTCGGTTGGTGGAATTTGACCAGATAGTCGCTGCAATGAGTAATTGAATCAATCACAATAAAAAACTAATGCAGACTTATTGTATAACGTAAAAATTGATATACTAATGTCCGGAATGAGATGAACATTGTACACGGCCAAGGTCTCAGCTATATCAATTTTATCAGTGGTACATTTATGTCTGTTTTAGGTTTTATCTGAACTGAACGTAATTTTGATATCAATTCTATAGTTCCGTTTATTGCTTATTGTGTTACCAAGATTGTTGTGGTTTTATCTATACATATTGTTATTTTTTTATTATTATGAGATGGATGAAGTGTAATATTAGCTGTACAGTTTATATGGAAATAATTTTATAGTAACCATCCTTTGCAAAAGTAGTTTTTAGGTAACAATCTTTGTATAGCTTAAATGTTTAGGTTATAGCACAGAAGGTGCAAAATCTTGCACCCACAATGTAGCTGTTGAAAGGAGTCGGTAAGGATGGTTAGCCTCACCTACGTACACTTGTAAAACAATGACTTACTCATCACAAGCTCATCGCTTCATTATGTTGTTACAAACAAAAAATGCGGAAGCAGTTATACGTGTATTTACTTTAATTAAATGCGACATAATTATATGCGAATCAGAACAACTTATCTTCGAAAAAACCGCTATCATTAAAACATTCCGACTTCAATATTAAAATGGAAAAAACCTAATTAAAATTCATGATTAGTTAGTCCTTGGCATAATTTCAACTGTTGACAATGACATCTGAGTACGGAGAAACCCACGTCTTTTATCTTAACCGCCGTCGCCGGAACTGACGACGCTTAGTATAATATAAACCTGGTAATTTCTAGAGTACATACCTAGTATAGTATAGAGTACGAAATGGAGTACCGAAACCCATCAAAACAACTGTTTGGCAGCAGGTTTGAGACGACTTGAGACGTGGTAGTCACGCAGAATTAGATGCGCAATGACTTAAAATTTGAAAGACTTGACTATCTTATTCAGTTTCATTGAGTAGATGCCCCAAAACAAAGAAGTTCCTTGGGACTGACTATGTTGTTCAGTTTTACAATTAGATAGTTAATCGTTTCAGCTGATTTCGTTACATCTTATATACAGAATTTGGAAAAAAATGTTGGAATGAAACAGAATATAGAGATGAGTGACTAGCAGTCAATAAGTGGGTTATTTCTCAGGCATCAATTATGTTACAGCAGATGGTCGTCTCTTTAAAATCCCAAATACGTTACTGGTGTGACCATGACATGTATCTGACAATTCGATGAGTATCTACGTGCGGGGCATCCCTTATTGGATTACATGTATTCAAAAAGCCCTGTAGAATATAATAGTGCGTAAAACCTTCGCGACACGCGCCGAATTCGATGACAACCTTGAAATTGACAATACATACGTGTTGAAATTTGTAATGAGAATGACACTGAATAAGTTATAGTGATATAATATTGTAACGTTTCAATAAGCACCTTGTCAAATGTACCTACAGGCTGTTAAAAAAGCGCTTTTGAGATTTTAAGGGGTTGCTCAGATTCAGAATCAAGCATAGAATACAGAAAAAATATTGAAAAAATCCGCTCGTGGAATTCTTTTTTCAGTTTCCCATACAAATTATTAATTCACTATTCAGATTTAGTAAATCCGCTAGATTTAGTAACTTTAGATACCTACTTAAAAATCCGCTTTACGATTGTTTTTCCAGTTTCCCATACAAATTCTTGATACAATATTTAGATTTAATATGGTAAACTGAAAAAAAGTTGCAGAGCGGATTTTTAAAATATTGTTGCTGTATTCTATGCTTGTTTCTGAGTAACCCCTTAAAATCTCAAACGCACTTTTTTAACATCCTGTACACTGTACAGTCTTATTCGAGTTTGTTAAGGGGCGGTCGGTACACAGGATCGGTCACGTACAAACTTTTTTAAATGTCTTGAACAAGATAAAGTGTAGTAAGTAGTTGTACAAATTATTTGCCGTGTCGTCAGTTAATTTTAGAAATTTTAAGGTTTTCATAGTAAATTTTAAATAAAAAAGAGCAGTGTTTTTTAACCTGTGGGTCGTGGGGGTCGCGAAGCCATTCTCAGGGGGTCGCGGGTAAAAGAAAGGGGCAAGTATTTGTAGGTCAGGTCCTACATTGCAATTAAAAATGCTATTTCAGTGAGAAGGCCGGGCCAGTTTATGTCCAAACGTGGTTCTGTGTTGGAGATTTTAAAAAATAACCAACTTTCTAATTGAAGAAAATCATAAACATAGTATTTCAAATCACTAACATTTTGTGTGTTGATGGCCCTAGGGGGTCGCAAGAATTTTTTAACAAGGTATTCAAAAAGGTTGAAAAACACTGAAAAAGAGTATCAGCTCGTAATAGTGAGTCGTAAACCCAATCTAGTTATAAACCGAATCTAAACTAAATAAATTCATAATCTTTACAACCCTATCGAAAATATACGTCAACTTCGGTGCAAAATTAAAAATTTTCGAAATAGTATTAATTTCTTTCTCTATTCGTCTCCACTTAAAAAAAGCTAAGTATAATAAAAACTGTAACAAACAGCTCAGAGACACGCAAACCGGTGCACTTTAGCTGTGATTGCACCCATAAATTACAGAAGATAACTCTGTTGACGTCATCACGCACTAAAAGGATTAATGGGACAGCTAATGCCAGGGAAGGACGAGGTGTGGTATGAGTTTGACGTATGCATTGTGCCTAATAGAACGTGGAGAATACCTACTACATAATTATACTGGGAATTACTCTACAAAAAGCGTCAGTGGCGCCAATGTAGTGGCTCTGCCCTCGTAACCAAAGATCCGGGTTCAAAACCTGGCCAATGTAGTAATAAGTTCCTCCAAAAGCTATGTAGGTAGGTACACTATTTACATACTGATTGCTTTAACGGTAAAGAAAAATATTCAGAAGAAACCTGCACATCTAATTCTAGATGTGTACGAAGGTTCCGTTTCAAATACATATAGGAGGTTTAAATGTAAAAAATATCCTACACCTAACAGAGGGTGATGCTAAATGCAACACTAGTCAATCGTTGTGTATTTTTTGTGACAGCACTGTTAAATGTGTCACATTATTAAAGGGATACACCGTTGTTTTGCTTCTCAATGGGCTAGACAGCACTACTGCATAGGCATCCGTATGTCTCGCTGTTTTAGCCTATAGCTTTAGCCATGAGTAGCCTACTGAATGTCTCCCTGCCTCGTCTGAAGATAACGGGGATAATCTCTCGATGTTCTTGAAAAAACCCCCGTGTTTAATCTATAGTCCAGTCTCCTCTGCAGGGCTCCAGCTGAAGGGTACTACTTGTAAGGACGATGAGATGTTGAATGACAATAGGTACTCAAAAAATGCGACGTCCACAACTCGAGCTTCAAGAGCTAAAGAAAGGGGATAAACGAATTTCGAGCCCTATATATAGTCTACCCGTAATAAACAGTCCTTTAAATCCGTTGGAATAATTCTTTTCATACCTATATGATTACCCTATTTCATAAAAGAATCGATTTTTAGGGTTCCGTAGCCAAATGGCAAAAAACGAAACCCTTATGGATTCGTCATGTCTGTCTGTCTGTCTGTCTGTCTGTCCGTATGTCACAGCCACTTTTTTTCCGAAACTATAAGAACTATACTGTTGAAACTTTGTAAGTAGATGTATTCTGTGAACCGCATTAAGATTTTCACACAAAAATAGAAAAAAAAACAATAAATTTTGGGGGCTCCCCATACTTAGAACTGAAACTCAAAAAAATTTTTTTCATCAAACCCATACGTGTGGGGTATCTATGGATAGGTCTTCAAAAATGATATTGAGGTTTCTAATATCATTTTCTTCTAAACTGAATAGTTTGCGCGAGAGACACTTCCAAAGTTGTAAAATGTGTCCCCCCCCCCCCGTAACTTCTAAAATAAGAGAATGATAAAACTAAAAAAAAATATATGATGTACATTACCATGCAAACTTTCACCAAAAATTGGTTTGAACGATATCTAGTGAGTAGTTTTTTTTTAATAATAATAATAAATAATAATAATAATATCTGGGACAAATCACACACGGTCATCTGGTCCCAAACTAGGATACGTCATAAATCGTAAACCGCAATTTACCTTTCATTCAAGTTACAACGAACTACAAGAACTTTTATATTATGTTACTTGCTGCTACGGAACCCTTCATGGGCGAGTCCGACTCGCACTTGGCCGCTTTTTTTATTTAAAAATCCTTTCTTAGTAAACCCAAAAGCCTAAACCTAAAGGCTATCTAGTCTGCCAGTCACTATATCACAATATTCTTTTATAGGCAAAGTTAATAAAACAAATTAAAAGTAAAACTTATACATTGACACTGCCAAGTTTATGAATCGACAGGAAAAGTCTAGTATGGAATACAAAGACTTCCCACCAGTGATTTTTTAAAACAATCCGTGTTATCGGAAAATTTGTTTGCTTTTCGCACGGGCCTTTTTGAGTGAAACTGCTTCTAGGGCTATAGTTTTATATTCATAGTGGGCAGAACTGCATGCGAGGTGAAGATCGCGTTGTTGGAGATAGGCCAACTCTTTTGCATTAACCTTACAAGAATTTAAAATATGTCAACAGCTTCCTGCAATACCTTTCGCTTATACGCAAATTTTCGCTAAAGTTTTAAGATTGTAAGAAATAAAACCCAGATCATAATATTTGAATCTAACGAAACTAGGTACTTAATTAAGTAACAGTTAATAATCCGATTTTAAAATGTACCATGTCAATAAAAATCCTTTTTTCTCGGATTTTCTCATTTAAGAAAGAAAAACATCCTTCCATTGATATATTGAAATCCTTGCTTCTAAAATCTTTAAATAGATAAAAATATAACGATGATAACTTGACCAAGAACTGACAAAACCTAACCAACTTAACTGAATATTAAAAATCAGAATGATTTGTACCATGTCATTCTGGGGATCAAGCAAGACGCACGTGAGTCGCACGCACTCTAAAGACCATCAACCTGTTTTGGCAAAAGACATATTCTTTTTTATATTTACAATATATTTACGATATCAATCCGTTTTTATGGTAACATTAAAACATAGGTATTCATTCATACGTCTTAGAACATTAACCTCCGCTGTGGCAGGCGGACAAAACTATTGTGATTTATCCAAAAAAGTAGCGAAATTTGGATAAATCATTTAGTTCTCTATTTTTAATGATTTTACGTATACCATTTTCGTGACAGTGTTCAGAGAATTTTAATATGCTCTGCCCAAGTGGCGCTAGCCGGGGTCCATCAAAACAGTGACTAATACTAGGTGACTACGATAATGAACTTGGCTGATACCCCGCAATACATCTAGCAGTGTCGACTCTGGAGTGACAAGCGACGTCTCCCCTTGGCACCGCTCCATTGTACCCCACTCACGTGCATACACGGTTTTTAAACAACTCGAATCAATTATTGTGTTGGTCACATGTTTACACGGGCGAGAGCGCACCGCACGGCGGCGTGGGTCTGTGGAAATGCAACAGTTGTTGATTTTATATGTTTCACAGTTCAGTGCATCTAGGTCATTATCATGGGGATGCAAGTTACCAACTGAGTGATCTCGAGATACATACTCGCAACGATCCAATTTTTCTTACCCACCATTGGTAAGCCCTTGGCATCATCTCATCTGGTGGTAAGTGATAATGCTGCTGAAGATGGAAGCGGGCTTACCAAGATTCCCCAACGCAATGGGGAACTGGCTATCTTATCTCCATGCCGGAACACATCAATGCTATTAACATTGATGTTTGGCGGCAAGACTTAGAAGATGGTGGTAGTTAGCCAGGCGGGCTCCGAAAATACTACCAACCAAACAAAGTCCTACAAATTTGGACCTATTACTTCTTTTAGGGACAAAGATTATTCTTTCTTAAAGGGTAGGTATAGCGAAACTTTTTCTATATGCTTACTCGTATTACTCGTATCAGGTCAATGTTGAGAGGAACATGACTGGCCTGCACAAACAGGAAAGGGAGATCGGTGCAAGTTAGTTGTAAAATACGATATTTTCTTCTTTTCTAAGTAGCCACGCATAATTATGGCTATGTCATTGGAAAATCTTTGAAAATCTCTTCCTTTCTTAAGAGCTTTTGCTTATTACCTACTTTGCTGGCTCCGACACCAAATGCATCACACACATCAAGCCAATCGGGTATTTTTTACAGTATTTAGGGCCTTTTGCACTTTGTCACTCCTAAGTCTCAAAAGCTTTTAGTCATACATAAATCAGAGAAACTGAAAATTCAATACAGTTCATCATACAAATTAAATACAATGTATCATCAAAAACCCGTATTCAGTAGCTATACCCGTATTCAATTCCGATCCATTCATGTGATCAACAATACCATATAATGGGAGTAAACTCACCAAATAATGCAAACCAACAAGCCGAAACATTGTGTGACGGCCGCATGATGTGGGCTCTCATGCAAACTTCACGAAACGTGTAAACAAGGAAGGAAACTCGATCAGAATCGGGTCGTGTAATAAGGAAGAATAGAGTTATGATCCTCACGATGTTATAGCGTCGCGCCGCCGCCTCGGATTATCTTTGCTGTAGATAAGTCATTATGGTAGAACAACATGCTCCTAAACGTAACGTTACTACACTTACAGTGCATATCTTCCTATATCTTTGTGTTGCTTATCTTTCCGTGACTTTCTTTGGAAATCATGAAATATGCAAAAAATATCACGAAAATATACTTTTCAGCGACGCGACGGCAGAGTTGCTTTAAACCGTGAAAGAAAAATCGGTTAAAAAACCAAATAACTAATTTGTGTGTATCTCATTCGAAAACATGACTTTTTGTAAGTCGTTTAAAAAGAATACCCTAAATCCCGGGTTATACGAGACCGGAAAAGGACCAAGATCCAAATTCTCTATCGATTACAACAAAATCCTAATAAGTACGTAGTCGGTCCCATAATGAATTGGCCTAACTATGAAATAAAAAAGAAAATTAAATGCAATCATTTTTATTTTTCAATATAGTCTCCATCAATACTGACACACTTCTGACATCGGTGAAATAACATTTCTAATCCTTTATAAAAATAATCGCAATCTTTGTCTTCAAAATGACTGAAGACGGCCGCCTGCAACTCTTCATCGCTTGAAAATTAAGTCCCGCTTTAAATTTGGGAATAAGTAATAGTCGGACGGAGCCATGTCTGGACTATAAGGTGGATGGTCCAGCTCCGTGAACCCGCATTGACGCACTGCATCCTTCGAAACACCGGCGGTGTGCACGGGGGCGTTGTCGTGAAGCAACAGGACGCCTTTACTCAGTTTGCCTCTGCGCTTCTCCTTTATAATATCTCGCAGTTTATATATTAATGAAGCATAATATTCGCCGTTTACGACTGTATTGCGCTCTTTAAAATCAACCATCAAAATACCTTGAAAATCCCAAAAGATTGTGCACATGATTTTTTTGGTAGATTGTTGCACCTTTGCCTTTCTAGGCGGCTTTTCACCCTTATAACGCCATTCCATTGACTCGCGCTTGCTTTCTGGATCATAATATAACACCATAGTTTCATCACCAGTCACTAGTCTCTCGATCACGTTCTTTGGGTTTTCTCCACAAAGATCTAAAAACTCGGCAGCACAGCGAACTCGCTCCCGTCTCTGCACAGCTGACAGAAGTTTCGGGACCCATCTTGCACTGACTTTTTTCATATGAAGATGTTCATCGATTGCACGATGGACGGTACTTTTAGAGAGCCCAAGTCTAGCTGCAATTTCTCTAATCTTCAAACGGCGGTCACTCAAAACCTTTTCTTCGATTTGAGCAATAGTATCGGGAGTGAGCACTTCTACCGGTCGACCGTCATGGCCGATATCTTCGACGGTTTCTCGCCCGAGGCGAAACTCTTTCACCCAATTTTTTACTGTGCTATAAGAGGGAGAACACTCCTTATACACACCATCTAATCGTTCTTTAATTTGGGCGGGGGATAAGCCTTCTTTAAATAGAAACTTTATGACGCTTCGATACTCGGTTTTCGACATTTTGAAAAAATACGCGACACTTGTTGTTCAAACAAACTGCTAAACTGAACTACGCTCGTCAAGTCCATGCGTGTTCGTTTATAAAGTGTCTGAGAACCGTACTATTCAATGCAACATAACATGTATCGAAATGTCGCGTAGAACTATATCAGGCCAATTCATTATGGGACCGACTACGTACGTTCTGATCGTATCAACAATACGCATCTTGTTCTCAAAAATCAAAATTAACGCCCAAAACACTAAATGATCATGTGCTGCTAAAACGTAATTAGCATTACCCTAATACATGACGTCTGCTCTTAGCAATGATGAGTCCAAAGTGAAGTCACAATTGATGGCCCACGGCAGAGTGCCAGAGAATGATTCCATCAGGTGACGTCATGACACCCTGCCAATATTTATGGCATTTTCAACGATTGCGCATAATGTAATTAAAATGAGTGATGCTAGTTAACTTGAACTTCTGGGATCAATATAACGTATAATATTGTTATTGAAATAAATAAATGAAATGTAAAAATGAAAATTGTCTAAACAGGTGATCGATTTGTATAAAGAGTCAAACATTATTTTGCAATTCCTCCAAGTATTATACTAAAAGTTGGACAGTATACGGGTAAAACCTCCAGTAAGCGGGTCTTACCTACACCGGGATCAATATTAAATGAATCCATTTACAAATGAATTGTTTTCGGCAACCACACTTTTATATCAACGCCACATCTCTGACGTATACTATTTGTATTTGAACAAATGATTTCAGTACTGTATGAAGTCATAGTAATTTCGCGATTGGTAACCGCGGCAAAATGCCAGTAGAATCACCCCATGTAGTGACTGACGTAACAAGTGTATGTGTAGTGTGTTCCGATAATTATAAATAGCATGAGGGCACTTATTCACACTTATCCAGTTATCCATGTAAATACGTCATAGGTCAGTTATATTGTACTTTATAAGTTCCTCAAAGTTACTCTACAAATTAGTACAAAAAAAATATATTGAGAGTATTTAGGAAATTTTCTTATACCTATATAATGAACATTCCAATATTAATATCGAAAACATTTCAAAAACTTTAATGGGGAAGAAAACTGACAGAGCTCACCGATAGAGGCGCTGATATCGCTCGACTCATACTTACTGTCAAAACGTATAGAAAAAATTGTTTACGTGAACTAAACATAAGATTATTAAAAAAATGCCGCGTTGTGTGGCGATTGGTTGCAATAATAATGGAAATCATTAATTTCCTAAAGATTCTCGGATGAAGAAGACGTGGGAAAAGTTACGTTTTCAATTATGTTCTTTTCAACTTCGCCCTTAATTGAGGAGCAGTTCAAGTCGCATACATTTTCTATTTAACAATTTTATAGAAAAAAAAAACTAATTTATAACACCTCGATAATAAAAAACGCGGAACTAATTGAAAGTTGTTATGAGTCAAGCGTCCGTAGCGCCATCTGCAAATAGCTTTGCGTTTTCTTCCCCATTGGTGCGGAAATAGATTTGTTTTCTGTAAACAGGATCAAAGAATGTCCAAATATGTAATTTTCAAACGAATGCTCGTTTCGGGATAAAAGTTATGTATTTTAAAATGTTTGTTTACCTGTCTTGTCTTTTTGGTCTTAAATAAAACATTAACTACCTTGCACTGCAGGGAATGAGGAAGCTGTCTACATTAATTCAGAACTGAATAAACATTCTACATGAAGATTTAAATTGATTTACTGATTCCATCTATCTATTAATAATAATACGATAAAAACAGTAAATGGATTTTCTATGACGTCATACATAATAGGATAGGTACAGACAGTGCTACAACGAGTGATTCACGTCTGGACTACATAAAGTTCGAGTACCTATCTAAGACCTTGAATCATTTACTTTTAATGATATGAATAAAAGCAGTCGATCAGTATAATAAAGTTATGCAATAAATGAGTTTTTCGCGTGCGAACTGTATGTATCTAACCATACTTGTGTAGCATAACAATTACATGTATTGACAAAAGCAACAACCGACTGCTAATAACTTGTAACGAAAATACAAAAGTTAATGAAGCAATAATTTACTAATTTACACATTATTAAATACTTTTTACATGCACTTATTAATATGTATGATTGTTAACTACACTGGTGGACTAAAAAATCGACTCAAAATCTGTTGATCGACTTTTGAAAAAAGAACTCAGTCTACTACTAAATATAAAAAAAACAAAAAAATAGAAAATCACTAAACTAAAATCATAAAGAGTAAGCACGCAGATTTAGAACTTTTGTTTTTTGCTAGATAGAGTTATTTTTTCAAATGTCGTGCAACAAACCTTGAGTCGATATTTTTGTCCATGAGTATAGTTTCGACTACCACCACAGCGAGAATACAGCTAGGCAAAGGCAACGTAACTAGCGATTCTGAGCTTGCTTTAGACCAGAGTTGACCAGACCTACTTGCCGAAACTTAAAATGATTGGGAAAATAAAATAAAATCGACCTAGACTTATCTTTCATTATACACTTAAGGATAATGAATTGAATTCCACAGTGATATAGGAGAGGTCCACGGAGATCGCTACAAGAGTGACTTACATAGGAAGCGATATCGATCGATCAACGTATTTACTGAGATTTAAAAGCAATTAAACGCATTTATGTAAATCATACTCCAAAACACACGGGGTCCTAGTCCGGATTGGTGGAGCTCGTTAGAGACAGGTTACACGCTCTCAGTCTGGCGTCAGACTGGTCCATCCGTCTGGCCAGAATGATGGGAGAATGATCGTGTAACCGACTGTCTGCCGTCAGTCTAGCTAGATTAACCGTGTACCGTGAAAATCATCCATCATTCTGGCGTCAGTCAAGACTGATGGACCAGACTGACGCCAGACTGAGTGTGTAACCTTGCTCTTATTACCTTTTCCATACTACACCGTCCCTTTAGCGAAAGTCGTGACACAAAAACATGACATAACGAAGCTATTTTTTTGCACCTTCACACTTTTACCTAATAATTTATGTAGATTAGTCACTTTACCCGAATAACTTTTACGAGCTATTGTTGCCAGTACCTGAAACAAAGACAAAAGGAGCCATTTAATATGAGAATGCTTTGAGACTCAAATAACCACTCATTAATGTCGGAAATATGCTAAAACTCTGATTAATGTAGGCAAGTGTGAATTGAAAGAGATTTCACTAATTTTGTAAGACATTTTAAATTCAGTTTTACCTTTCAGTGTTATTGTTAGGTATGTATTATTTATTATGAAATTAAGAAGAAATGTTGCTAAAGGTTTATAATCACTCCAGTTTGAACATATTCATTTAAAATTAATAATTATTATAAAATACACTAGACCACATTATATTAAAAAGTGTTACGTATTTTTTGTAACGCCTGACTAAATAAGTGGAATCCTGGGCTCTTTCGGGGGTTGGGTCTAGCTTAGGGGAAGGAAAACTACGAAATTAAACTTGATATGGAGTCTCCGTCAGACGCAACTAATAAGGTTTTAACTGACACGCGAAGGCGTTTTTGGTTTTGGATTAGATTTGTTTCAGCCAATGTTAAAAATGATATCGTGGTATTTCTTCAGGTGACCACGAGTATAGGTTTGACGTTCTGTCGATATAGCCAGCGAGGATGAGATGCTGACACGCATGTCCTGGGCAGCCCTACGTTTCCTTATTTGACGCATCTACTTATAAAGTCAGTATATAACTTATCTGTAAGTCGTGTGTTATAAATATGATAGATGTCATGGAAGTCTAGACTTGTGGCAGTGGGCAGGGCACATAGAACAGATGGCCGTTGGGACAGTAAAGTTCGCGAGTGGTGACCGGAACACCGGAAGACGCAGTGTGGGCAGGCCTCCGATTCGGTGGACCGACGACCTGGTGAAGGTTGCGGGAAGCCGCTAGATGCGAGCCACACAGGACCGTCGGTGTGGAAATCCTTGGCGGGGACCTTTGTTCAGCAGTGGACGTCCTTCGGCTGATAGATAGATAAGTATCTATATATAACCATTGGGTAACCACAACACAACAATTTGAGGAACATTTTTAGAACTATATAAAAAAGTAACATATTTCAGCGTGGGTTGACGATGGTGGGTTACATTACTTCATTACATTTTTTTTTATAACAACAACAACGTTTTATCGATTGCTCATTTAAGTAATTGCTACGCTGACATCACACATTTATGGTAAACAATGGTGTGGGTTTTTATTACGTCACCTGCACATTTATAACCTACACTATAGACTTAGGGCAACGGCATTATAATAAAATGAGGGAAAGGGTATTTTTATCGTAATTATTCGTAAGTTTTCCCTCATATGAAGTTTGAAAATATACGGTAAAATTTGGCAAAAGAGTTAAATAGTTGAAAGGGTTCTCATTAACTTTTTCACAATTTATTCATTTTGTTTTTGGTAAATAAAATAAAAAAATATTTTTATTTATTTATTTATTTCACTTCGACTTCGACAAAGGCAAGAAGCGAATGAGCATTTTTGCACAACTTGTCTCTGGTTTCAGCGTAGTAGATATATATATAAGTTACGTAAGTACGTCCATAAAACTACAAAAGGGTTCTTCGCAAAATGACCTTTTCGCAAAAGGTCTCTTTCTCAAAATGTCCCTTTCGCAAAAGGCGCATAATGTCCCTTTAACAACTGACAAAGGAGGAGCCATCAATATTGAATAGTTATACCTAGGGTAGGTAAACAACAATAAATAAACTATGACAAACGCTAGTTTTTCTAACGTTTAGTCTGTCCTTGTCACCTTTCGAATACATTAATTTAATGTAAGCAGTTAACATCGTCAAAGGCTGCCGTGGCTCAGTGGGGGTTGCGTGATCGATGACCCAATTTAAATGATAACAGACACGGTCATAATCTGGATGAGTTTAACGTTTAGTTAGTGGCATTCATCTCGACCGTTTCCGTGCTACGCAATGATAGCTAACCCGTTGGTGCCGGATGCGGCTTGAAAAATTCTATCTTTGGAGCTGGCCACTAGCCCCACAACCACCACCAATCCGGAGTTGGCCCCCGTGTATGGCGTTTGCCCTTATCTTCACGAGCTATGGGAAGAGACCCATTCCCCCACTGTGGGGAAGCTTTCGGTAGCTAATGTAATTATTAAAATATTTTTGTACAATAAAGAGTTCAAAAACAAACAAATTATGCCTTTAAAATAACGTAAAGTAATCACTTATCCTTAACACTTCATAAAACAATCAATTGATCGTATATTAGCATTCACTCTGTTATTGGCAGAAAGTGATAGAATTACGATTATCGATCGCTATAATTGTTAATAACACGCGGAGAAAGCAGGCGCTGTCGAACTTTAGACACGCTAACAGTAACACAATATAATGCTTATAATATGTCTCTACTTAATTCTACTGACTTGGTGGCGCAGCGATTACCTCTCGCGACTTCTACAAGAGAGCAGAGGTTTTGATCCCCCCATCCAGGGCAATTTGTTTGATGATGAACTGATGAGCAGACTTTTAAGCGCGATACACAGAGGCGGCCGCGGGACGGTACCGGGAGCGGGATGTTTTGTAATGTTCGGATGACTATGAAACCCTTCACACCAAATCGCGCGGCGCCCGCCCAGTTTTGGTGTGAAGGGTTTCATAGTAATCCGAACATTACAAAAAATTTCGCTCCCGGAACGCTTTCGCACCGCACCGCGACCGCCTCTATGTGTGTTGCGCTTTAGTGTCTAATAGGTATTTAATATCATCAATATCAATATGTATATAAATGCATTAATTATGTATGTCTCTTGTCCACATAGCACAGAGAACCCTAGTTTGTGGCCAGATGACAGTGTGTGATTTGATCTTTATCTCAATCAAAATTTGGAAATAACAGAATTCCATCATGCTTGGTAAATTGTAGAACAGTTGGTGAACCGATCTGTAGTCGCACCAAGTTGCGGGTGTGACTACGGAAGTTGTAGACGGCTTATTCACGAAAATAGCCCTCATAATCAAATTCATATGTATATAGCCATGTCGGGCACACACACAACTCTATCGATCATATCATACATATCATACTGTTGGTATGCAGAGACAAAGAGTCAAGCGCAAGCTAGAACAAATTCCTTTATTCGGATTGTCGATCCAGAATTTAAGATTCAGCATAGTTTCAGGCCAACTTCCTCCTCCTTAGTCGACCCCTCATTGCTAAGGACTACAGAAAGAAATATAAAAGGCGAAGCACAACTGCTGACGTACGAATAGGTAGAATAACCAAGTATCTACGACGTCACTGGGAGGTTAGAGTAAGCTTGTAGTTGTAGGAACACTCCTATAAATAGCCACAAAGCACCTCTCCGGAATAAGCGTGGAATTGTTAACACACAATGCACACATGATATGAGCAAGAGGGCGATATACATTTGTCTTGCTCTGTTGAAAAAAAAACACATTTAGGTCACTTCTCCGGAGACAACCCAATTGTGCTTCCGCTGCGATTCACGGTCCCGGAAATAAAAATCCGTTTTTTTATTTTATTTATCTGTTTCGTATTAGAAACATGAGTATATTTGTTTTGATGAACCTTGCGTCCACACGCTAATATGTATAAGTTTAATTCAGGAAGACATTTACTCAAAATACAAATATGCATGTCTACCTTGGACAGCTTGCAAAGTCGGAACTTCGAACATAACTATAAACGGAATGGTAATTTACATGAAGAACAAAAATCGCGTGATAGGTAAACCTAAAATTCTACGAACGACCTTCTGGTTCTGTTTGGCTTCTAATTTAAAAAGCATTTCCTTTTTTTAACAGAAATCTCGATCGCTAAGTAGTGTCGTTTCGTTACTATTCACTTAGTGATTGACAAAATCCACTACTAAAGGGTGATTTTGCATTTCAATGATGTTGACTAAAATAATTTTGCAACTCGTTGGCCATAGAACAAACTGGGAATTTAAGATAATATTTAGCAAAATTATTCGTTGACACGGTAAATGACGGTGAATGCTTTCTCTGAGCTGAATTCACGTAGAGTCACGTCAAACAAATGACCATAAACAAAGACCTTTACAAACTACTTGACAACTAGTAAAACGACATAACATAAATATGTAAAGTCGCCGAGTCAGCGCGCGTGGCATAGCGCAGACGTGTCGACGACTCCTGCGCATGTGTCACCGTCACGTCGTCGCCCACGGCGCTGGATTGGCCCAAGACAGCAAGGTCGCGCAAGGCCGCCGCACCGCGCTTGCGTTGTGAAGTCGCGTCGGCGGTCCACTGGCTCTTCTTAAGAGCTGACACAGACGTGCATATTCGGTTTACTGAAGGAAGAGGACAAAGTATTGATTGTAAGTACACTTCCAACTGCTTCAGTAGAAATTTTGTATGACATCCGCACGAATATACACGACAAGTAACTTAAATTTCAATGTAGCGACCCGTGGACATCTTTATTTAAGAGCAAGCCGAGATAACAAAACCATGTCCTACTTGTACGCCCTTGTCCAATATATTTGCCTTTGTAATTGCTAAATTTCCGCGGGGAATGGAATTCGCATGTCCGTCTGTAGCAAGCTTTATTTGGACACAGTGAAAGGGTTTCAGCGAAATCTTTCCACGAACAATCTTTACGCTCGCGTTGAACTGAGCGACTATTGAGGAAAATACACTTGATTTAAGTAAATACCATTGCAACTGCATAACGACTTTTAAAGGAATCGTTTTACAGAAACATATAGTAGGTAACTACAGGTAAATATTTTGAGCTGAAGATATTGTCGGGGATTTACAATGATCGAGATTTTCTTTTAAGCACGATAAGGAAACTGAGACGTGTGGTGGTTGAACCCGGCTGGACTATGATAAAGAAAACTGGGGAAATACCTCTCTCTAGTATGAGTTAATAAAACATTTTGATGATAAAGAGATATGAAAGGACAAGCGACAGAAATAGGAACAATAACGTCCGAGCCAAACCGTTAAAAAATGACAATAAGCCTAAATAATAAATAAGCTATACGTTCTAAAAATAAATTGTAATAGTCACGCTATTTTTGTAGGAGTTCTGATAACTGACTTCCTGCTATAAATAAACTTTTTAGTTTTCTTAAATAGCATTACAAGCAGTAAGAAAAACATATTAGAAACGTCGAAAATCTGATTTTACAACACGATGCGAAAGTCAATTGGAATTAGCAATGGGCATACGATATATACGATATTTCGCGAATGTTCTCGAGCGAAGACAGTACATAATTATTTTGGATGGTGGAAACCGCGGGTCGGAAGACGTAGTAGTGTTGGACCCCCTCACTAGATGTACTAAAGATTTAGCCAGACTTGTAGAAAACTGTTGTATGGATGTGGCTCAGAGTAGTGCTATGTGGAAAGCTATGCTGCACAGAAAAAAATTAACTCTTAAACCAAGACTTCTAGTTATTCGATATAAGGAATATCGAAAATTTCTTCGCCTAAGAAATAACCAAATATGTTTCAACTGATATTTCTTTAATCTCAAATATAAAGGTATTGCTGGAAGACAATTGCACTATCACGATATATCGTTGTAAAAATGTTAAATTCTAAAAAATCAAGATTTAATATTTTGTGACAAGAATTTTATGACTCCGTTGAAAATGCATATATTGGATCAAGATAGACTGACTTCTCGCAATAAGAACGACACCTTCACAATATTGTAACAAGACATTTAGTACTTGGGCTAAGAACTCTAATACAAAATTTCTTATTTCTTAGGCGAAGATATTTTCGACTTTCCTTATATCGAAAACCTAATAGCTCTTGGCTTTTTTTGTGTGTGCCTTCATAAGAGAGAACGCCGCAAAGTACATGGTAACTCCATATTATACTTTGCGGCGTTCCTTCTTATGAAAGCTGTATGGGAGTAGGCATATGTTCTAGTGTAGATCTTCCGCCTGACACGATGATGTAAAAGGAAGCACGTACTAATAACACTGTTCGATTCAAGATCATTGACAATTCATTGAAATGCGGGCCTCGTCGATAAGTAAGCGGTGGAACAGTAGTCATTATCGACATGTTTATCGACAAGTGGAACGCTCATTGGACATCACTGGAAATGCATTTCAAGAATAGGGTAATGATGATGTGTATTTGATTATACGAGTATTGTAGTATTCTATTTATGATTGAGCTATATTTATTTATTTATCCGTTTATTTCAGGCACAGACAGGGTCCATATAAATATATAATATAAAATACATACATACATATATTTTACCTAATGTAAAATTATCTGCTATATAGTTGTTAAGTTCAATACTATGAAATAAAAAAAGAAACATTTATTTCTTAATACAATAAAATAGGACTAAGATATTGTTAGAAATTTTGAATTCACTTTCTTTTTGTTAATTTTCCTTAACAAAAAGGTTTACTACTGAAAGTCCGCAATTGTTGGATTTAAACTTAAAACACTTAAAAAAAATATTTAAAAAAATAAAAAACATATTATACTCATTATTAAGTATGGACTAGCCTTGCATTAATAATATGTACAACTCCATTTTTTAGTCTTATTCGGAGCGAAGCAAACCCTATATGGCACAAGTAAACAAGGCGTGCGTGCCTTCTGTCAGGAAGCTGTCAAAAATAATCACCAAACTGACGTTTATTATCGTATATTTCAAAACAAAACTGACGTTATAGATTGCAGTTTGCTTGGGCGAGTCAAATTTTAAGGAACAATTATATAAGCAACAAAAAATCCTGAAAGTATAATGACAGTTTCTTTATCATGAGTTGATTTAAACCAACCTCGGCCATAAAACATATTTTTTATTATAGAATTATAGATAGATCTTGTTAAGTTTCCATCCATTAAAAAAAACAAATAGCTACCTAAACGTTCTTAATTCAAATTAAAGTGTCGCAGACGCAACGCAGGCGGATGTTGTCTCGGGCACGAACTGAAATGTCGTTAGCGGCCGGCGACGTCTCTTTTTAAAATATAATTTAGGAATAACTTCCATTTTTGAAACGCGCCTGCTGCTTCCACGTGTAAGGAGATATTATTCAAAGACTGAGAATGATGAATATCAGTTTACTTTATTTAAGGACAAAGTAAAAAAAAACGTATGCACATTTGGAGTCTTTCAGAGGTTAATATAATGATAAGTGTTTAGTATAGCATAGTAGTAGTTTAGTATAGTAGTACAGCATCTACTTAAATAAAAAAATATTTTGACTTTGACTTTGACTTTGTATAGGAAACTTGGCTGTGATTTTTTACACATTGCTAAACTGAATAACTTTCCAACAATGTCAGATCCAGTGATTAGCGTAATTAGCTGCTCACTGTCAAAATGGCGCTAAAATAATAAAAAACCTATACGTAGCATAATCGTGATAACTATATTATCTATATTATGTAGCCTGCCTATATAGAACATCGGTATTTAAATTTCACTGGGTAATCTATTAGTACATATAATGATTTTGTAACGCAATTAATAAATTCAGCGAACAATTTGAAGTAGAAAGAAAACACAGTTAAATTCTTTTAAAAATATGAGCCATAAAGGCACTCGCTCCTCAGCTTCGTTACGACCCCAACTTAATCTGATAAGATGCTACTTTTACATAAATTAATAGGTAAAGTAAAATGTCAAATTAACACTTTTAAAGCATTTCGCTATTTTTGAGCACAATCCTCTTAGGTAATTACTTGACCAACATTTAAAAGAGGCTTTTAATTTATTATGTTAGGTCGGGTAAATCTCAAAATGTGGAATTAGATGTAAATATCTCCCAGAGACAAGAGCGGAGCAGACAAGCTCAAAAACTATAGGAATTCAAACAGTAAAAAAACATTTTGAAAGATTATAATGCCCAATTTTTAATACTGCGTATTTTATTTATTTTTACGTTTGCTCTTATACTTACTTTGCTGCCACAACGACCCAAAATGAACCGTGGCTTCCGGAACGGGAATCCGCCACTAGTAGTTCTACTAGTTCAACTAGTAGTTCTACTAGTACTAGTAGTTCTTAATTTGTAAATAGCATAAATTTACCACATCTAGGGCTCTAGGGTCTCCTTCTAGCCCTTAAAATAACTTCATTATTTTACCTAACACCTGGTACATACATTATTTCATTTGGTAACACAATAAAGAATACTGGTAAATTAAATGGAATGGAATAGAATATTTTACAAAAGAAATGTTTAAAATCCGAGTTTCTATCTTAAAAAACCTTTTGAAATACATACAGAAAGAACCTATGGATGTAAGTACATACTGCTGGTGATAAGAGACTTTATGGACTCTCGAAGAATGCATAAGATAACAGAACACTCAAAGTGTTATCTTGCAATTTATGCAAAGACATATCGTAACAAAGTGCACTCAAATGCAGATTTTATAGAAATATGGAAACCGTTTAAAGAGTAGGGACACTTTTAAGAGTTCCTTATGTATGTGACAAAAAGAGCCTTATTTTTTATTTGCAATACAGTATTGCTTTTTTTGTCCAGCAGTGGGACAGTCAAGTTCATTTCACTCCGATCATTCCAGAAGGACAGAAGGGAAATTCATAGACTTTATGAATGACCTCAAGCAGTAGACCACAGGCTTTAATGTGGACAATACAATACAGACTATTAAGGATGAACATAGATGCTAAAATATGACTGAAATACAATATTACTTGTAATTTTTTCTCAGCAACATTTCGAATTTCAAACATTACATATTTCAATTCTATACTTCTAAATTATCTAATACTCGTAGTCCCTCAAGAGAAGAGCCCGTCTGACTCACTAAGAAGTCATCGAACATTGCTCAATAGCGAACAGGCAGACAGAAGACGGTAGCAATCACGAGGCAATAGCGGCAATCTAAATACACGTTTCGCCACCCCCGCGCTCGTTTAACTCTTCACTGAAATCGTGGATATGTTTATACGGCTCGATCAGATACAGTAAGAGATTGTTGTCGAAACTTGTATTGTTGAAACACATAACACATAGGAGCATGAAATCCACCCATTAGATGAGCTAGGCACGCCTATATGGCGTTCTACAACAGGAAAATTGTACGCCATGGATCCGACTTTCCGTGTGGGTTTTAAAAATGTAATACACATTGAAATTCTTTCACTATAGATTTGGAATCAAGAAAAAACAGTACAAGTAATGTTTCCAGAGTAGCAAGGTACTGTATTAAAATATATTTTTTGACGTAGACACTTAAACTCGATCGAAGCAAGAACAGATTATTGATTGTCGTATTGCAATGTGTCGGGGCCGTGACGGTTTCGAATCACATCGGACAGTCTAAACGAGTTGTTCAAGTAGTTACTTCCCAACAGTAACTAACATTAAGCAAAGCGGATTTGGCAGTTCTAAGTTGCGTTTATTGTTCGTTTATGCTTCAATAGATTTGCTTTAGTGCAACCAATCGATCGGCATCTTCATTCGACTATCACGGAAAAGTCCTTGCATGAAACATAAGTTCTTTTTGTTCGTGCATGAATCAAATACTAAAGGTGAAGAATGACGATTTAAAATAATGTGTAAATCACCTAATTAACTAAAAAACATGAAAGAGAAAAATAAAACTCTGGACTGCAAAGAAATCCAAGAGGCCCTTTAATGCACATGAACACGAATACATTTTATCGTCATGTCTCCCCAATACTCTGCTGGTTGCTGGGCACATCCTGACAAAACTCCTCAAACTCTTCGTCTGCTTACTCAGAACTTGAAAAAGGTTTGCATAAAACACTGGGCAAAGCAAAACACCACGTTGTAACTCTAAAGAGATCAAATAACCGACAAACAGTCGTTTTGCTGTGGCCGGCTGATGTTGTCTCGCAAACAATGTGGCTGGTAGGTGCCCGGGCGCATTCTTTGCTCGAAGAACTATCAACAAACTGCACTGCACCACGATTTACCTTTCAACACTTCAGATAGCGATGTGTTATAATATAAAGTTTGTAAAGTTAGAAAGTCGACGAAATAATTTACAAAAAATCTTTCAAATATTTTCTCCTTTTTGAATTTCCTTATAAATAAGGTTTAATACAAACAAAATTCATAGAAATTACATCATGCATCGATATGAGAAAACTATTAGATGACTTTTTACAATATATGCAGTAACTTGTCTTTATTTTTAAATAGATGTTAAGTAAATACTTATATTTTTATGACCTTATATTAAGAATGACATATTTTGACTCTTAACAAACCATTCCCAGATTAGGAATCTGCTTCGTCCAACTCCATAAGGCGACCACAGTGCTTTTGCACGATAATTCCTCAGATAAATTGATAAAACAAATCTATTGTTTTTTCATATCGATGAGCTCATGCATGTTTCTTGTCATATGAAATTCAGAGTGTTTGTATGTCTGGTTCAACAACGGTGTTTAAATAATATCAAAATGATGTTAGTTTTAGGAGCAGGGTCCTAATTTTTTTTGAGGCTCTAACTTGATTTGAGGTCATAAATTCTCAGAACCTGGTAAATTTGTAGTTCTCATCGTAAACCACTTAGACCATATTTTGCCACCTAATTATATTTTTTATTACCATACACATATGTGTAAGTCATAAAAAACGATAATATCTAAATAAATCAAGCTCTCTGAAAGGTACAGTATGTTCCGTGAACTCTCTCACGTTTTAAAATTCGCTGCAAGCTATACCAATAATTGGCTTGAGTTTTGTGCACAGCCTATATTTATACCTACAATATATTTGAGTGATAAACATCCACACATGTCCATCTTGGTCTATCCATCCACAAGCAAAAAAAGGGCTAACATAGGGCTCAGAATGTACGTCGAGCAATTAATTTGCGCCAACGATGCGTTTAACCCAAATAAGTATTAGGTAGGCGGCGCCTCCGCCACTTGATATGGTTTAGTACTTGTTCTACATAACTTAGATGCCCAGTCCAGTCCAGTCCAAGGGCAGCGGGTACTTTCGATTGACAATGGACAGTGATAAGAACCCTTTATACATAATGCAACTCATTGAAGTGAGGAAAATCATGCTACAGTCATAAACGGACCAGACACTGACAAATTTTAAAGTATTGACAGAAATATTGACAGTGTCAATAAGTGAAGAAGAAATGAAGGTCTGACGGCAAGTAATGATGATTGACAGTAATATTGATGTAAAAAATACAGTAGACAGTAGTATGACCTTAAATCAAGTTAGAGCCTTTCAAAAAAAATTAGGACCCTGCTCCTAAAAATACATATTATTGACAATGTCTGTTCCGCTACAGTTCTTGTGCATTTCTTTGTGTCTCAACTGGATACCTATACTCGTAAGTTCGTTTAAACTGAGTAAAGTTGTTCAGGCGAGTATGTAACAGTAATGGGAGCTAAGCGAATAAAATTTCACCCTCTATGTGATATACAAAAATAAATAGCCCCCCTGCCGTCAACAGGTGATATAGCTATCGTAACTGCATAACATTTATTCTTATGCTCATAGGATAATGCACTTAGCTAGGCGGAAAACATTAGCGCCATACATGGTGCGATGTAGGAAGACATAACTCGCTTCATGGGCGCTTGCAGTTATTTTGAGTTTCACTAGAATTGGACTGATGATCTTACTGGTTTGTTCGGTTGGAACAAGTTGGTTTGTTTAGAATGGAAACATTTGAAGAAGGCTGAGAGACGGTAGAAATAGGCGACCAATTCCAATTGTTTCGTCTTGGTTCGTTAGTTGTAACGCTGGGTTGTTATTTTAAAATTGGTTCTCTAACAAGCTGTCGCTAGTTGTGTGGCGACATCATTTACTGATACTTCTTTCTTTAAAAATACGTTTGTTTTATCGTGCTATGATAAAATAAGAATACGGTATCCGTACCTAAAAGTATACAGGGTAGCCGTGCCATCTAGTACTACTTGCACTACTTGGCTGTATTCTTTTAATTGCACGAGACTGTACTATACCATGGACAAAAAATCTACTCAAAGTTTCATGCACGACTTTTGGTAAATTAACTCAATCTAGCAAAATAAAACTAAATCAAAAGTTCAAAAACTGTGTATTTACTGTTTATGATTTAAGTTTGATGGTTTTCTAGTTTTTTGCTTTTAGTGTTTAGCAGTTCTGTAGACTGAGTTATTTTTTCAAAAGTCGAGCAACAAATCTTGAGTTGATTTTTTAGTCCACCAGTGTAGTATGAATATTACGAAACTGCAAATATTAAGTTTGACAATCAACTCGTAAAAAGATGATCTTAACAACCTTTAAAAGAAACCATTAATATTACTTAAAAACAAAAACCTTTTGTAGCAATTACCATAATTTTACTGAGAGGTCATTTTTTACTACAATTTACGTACTATGGTTTGGTTACGTACTATGGAAAAATTTTCAGTTCCTCGAGCAGAACTGAAACGAATGACTAATCCAATTTTCCCCTAAATCCATGGCGACCACATGTCCCGATAACCACGCTCTGATTGCTACCCGACAGCAAAGAAAGCTGGTACGTGACACTGGCAGCGGTGACAAATGCGAAATTGCATCTCGCATCTAGAGCACACTGAACAGATCTGGAAATGATTGATCCAAATGAAACCTGAACATCTGAGAGGTGAAACTAAGTCTTTCTGCACCATCTATACTTGTAGATTAGACCTGTTAGGTATGCTATACACGTGACTGTAGGTCAAGGGTTTCTCTGGGACATCAACATCTTCAATAAGTTATTCAATTAAAAACAGGACTACCCAAAAGATTTCCACTTAGCTACTGCAACTAACTACATGATATTGAGTCAGTTTAATGGCTTTCTGCTAGCTCCACTAGGTCAGACCATCAGGATCACGCGAAAAATTGGATCTTCCGGCCGCCGGCGTTTGCTACACTAGAGCCTTTCTTCTCCAACAATTCTGCGTGAATTATGACCATTGACCACGTGTCCATTGCCACTACAACATCTACGTTTGGAGTTCATCTATGAGATTGAATCAGAAATGAGAAGAGTAGAATACTTAATTCTCCAACTAAGTACTAGTCGCTGAGTGATATTGAGCGCGACCAGGTCTAAGTACCATGTTTTTAAGTCGTTACGTCAGTTTTAAACGCTAGACGTTCCGATGCTTTCATTCTGTTATACGTTCACTGTGTATATTCGACACTGCAAAATTTATGTAACTCTGGAGTTAACCACGTCAATATAAAGTTCGGTCTCCAAAACGTTACGTGTTTACGCTAACTACTTATAAGGAATGAGCAGGTTGTCCACCTGGCTTTTGGAGTTTCGAGTTTTCATGTGCATTCAAGAACATCTTTTTGACTGCATAATACCTACGTTGAGAAATACAACAAATGTGCAGTGTGTTTTTTACCCGACTATACGGTCAAATAAAAGGGGTAATTTTACTGAAATAAAATTAATCGTATCGTAACTTAATTAAGCTTTATAGGTCGAAATAAGCTTAAACTCAAAGGTGTATTAGACTGCACGTGGTCACATAAAATTAGAAAATGCCAAAACTCATTTTCCTAGACTGACTTTTGTCTTGTATAAAAAATATGTCTGTAAGAAAAAACATTTCCCTAATAAAATCAGAAGACTTAACTATAAAGTGAATAAGAAAATCACAGTAATAAGATCTAAGTATTGAAGATATCATTAAAGGAAACTGATCCGATATCAACGGATTATTTTCCAGTGAAAGTGCACCTAACGAAGCGAATGCGATTGCGACTGTGAAGAAAATTTAAGACCTTTTTTATTCGGGTTATTGTCGATCATCATATTCTTTTATTACTTTATTCTTAATCTATTCTTTAACTAGAAATTACGGCGGCTACACGTCTCCCCATATAAGTCGGCTTAATTTATATTTAAAATATACATACTACTTACCTCAGTTTACCGATCAGCTTATAGATCGATTTGTTAGATTTTTTTTTGATATCTATCTATCTAGTCCCAATTTTCACTGGCCTTGCGTCGTCAACGACCATTATACCATAGAGGCAGCTAAAAACCTGTCTAGGACCCGATTCATAAAACGATAATTTATAAATTAAAAGTACAAATCAAAGTACATTGCGTAACCGGTTAGTATATTAATCTATTAAGTATCATAATTGCTAATCGCCTTCGCAATGAAAACCAAATTGTATTTGTAAATTGTCGACTTTTTTATGCAACGAGTCCCTACTATCAAACTAACCATCGATTTATAATAATAATAAATAACCCTATTCCCTAAATTAATGTGCTCTTTGCTTTTTTTCAGATGTGTTTCGTTTCGATGCGCTGTCTTACATCAGCTGATTATAATGCATCGTTTATAAACAGGTGTACCGAGACGAAAAAACAAAAAAAAATGTTTCTTTGTCAACTTAATGAAGCGAGTTGTACTTAATTTATTTCCATTGTTACTTCGTTTTGTACCAGTTCGTATGAGGTAAATAAACGTGTTCATTTTGTTTCGACGAAGACTTTTTTGTACTCTTGATTGAAAGCAGTAAATAACTTTAATTCGTTTTGGGTTGTCATTCGTTTAATATTGTCATCGGGGACGGAAAATGAAGTAGTTTAAAAATTCTACAGGTAATGTAACAAGGAAACGCTTATACGTACAGTCTCGTGCACCTAAAAGTATACAAGATAGCCGTGCCGTCTAGTACCTCTTGCACTAACTTGGCTGTATACCTACTTGTAGTTGCACGAGACTGTACATATACTCGAAAAACATTACCCTACGATAAGATATCGTATAAACAAAAATCTTTTTTAACAAGGTACGAAAAGAAGTACGAATAAATTGATTAAAATTATTATCATATCCTATTATTTGTGATTAAGAATTATCCCGCAAGTAAACAGGCGAGCTGGTAGTGCTAAATTCCTTTTTAAGCAAGTACATAATGTCGATAAGCCTTTTTATGGTTTCTTTACAAGTTTAAATTAGTCTTACAATACTTTTAAAAGGACCTACCATAGCCGCAACCGTGAAACCAGTCCCTCAAGGTGGCGACGCCGCTATGCAGTAGTCGCCAAGGCTGACCCCATGGCGGTCAGCCAAACACCATGCTCGCCATGAAATGTACGCGACAATCAAGTTAATGTACCCTATAGACGTAAGGTGATTAAATAAATTGACTGTAGTCCGCAGTGGATATTGGATATTTAAATGCAATTTCTTTGAAATAAAGTAGCAAGACAGTTCCGCGTGTGAAGTGTCATCAACCATTAAGACCCATATTCCCCAGCAAATGGAGAGTCCAGGAAAACTCCTTTACAAGGGTGCAACTTATAGTAACTTCGTATTATGTTTCCTCTTTGTACAACGATTGTGTAATACGATAAGACATAGTCCATAAAATAAGTACTTAAACACACAGAAGAGCGCCAACGCTTTATATAAAAATAAATACTGAATAATATCCCATACATAATATAAAATATTACTAAGAAATTACACCGTAAAAACAAGCTGAAAGGAACCCCGACAATGACCACGAAACTAATTCGATTCGGCATAGACGCGAGCACGGCGACTCATTGCCAATTGCGTTTCATATGCAAATATGTACGTATAACATAAAAGATTAGCATAGGCAATACGGAATTCGTTATTCAAGTATTATTTTATTATGCTATCACTACTTACTAGGCTATTACGTATTTAGAATATATTTTGGCAATGATCAGGTATGCGTATGCGCGATGCAGAATTGTCGCGATGCGCCGGAAATAGGAAGGATGACAAAGTACAGAGAGCGAGGAAGTAGGTGGCAGAACGTATGTAATATGTCTGTGTTTTTGGATGTGCATGAGCTGAAATTACTTGTTAAAGTTTGGAATGCGAGGTGACTTTATATTCTGTTTAATTTTCTGAATATCATACGACTCCGTGCAGTCAGGTCTTTAATTTATAATTGAGTAGCTATAAAACAGTATCGAGACTGACTGAACTGACAGACATCATAACCTAAACTACTGAAGATAGAAACTTGAACAGTAGAAAGGATTTTTTAAGGATACCAATAGTAGATAGAAAAATGAATGTTAATATTTGCGTGGAAAATTGAATTTCCAACTGGTTCGTGGGCTGTTTACACGTTGAAACTGCGTGATTAAAGCCAGAAGCGCTCCACAAATTGGTTATCTGGTTACATAATAAAGCTTACCAGTGATATGAAGTTCCGATTGAATCTCAACCGTCAGCCTATGTCATGTTTGATCAAAACCTAAAACGATATTAAGGATTTTTATATTATTTTTCCTAAAGCCATCAATGTGTGTGATAGCTATTTAATAAGTCTTCACAAATATACACAATCCATTAGTCAACAAAGAACTGCGGTTGATGTGACTGGCAGTTAAATTAATAGTGATATTTAGAGCAAAGCTCTTTGGTATTGGTACATATATGTTCACTGAGCTTTATAAAGCTCTATATTCCGAATAAGCTGTTCTAAATACCTACCTACCTACCTACAAATTGACAAAAAGTTTCTATTACCACCTTACATCCTTTCTTGGTTATACTAGATATTGTCTGTGGCATCTAGTGATAACCATTAGAACTAGCCACATCCAGTCGGACGGGAACCCTCCACCCAAGCCAGCAACGTACACCGGTAACCATTCATTTCCCCTGCGCGTGCGCTCCCATCGCTATTGGCGCAACGCGGTTATGTAAAACTGAAACTGGATGCAACGACTTCTATAGAGAGGCGGTTGCAAAAGTTTGATTATTCGGTTGTCTAGGTCAATTTTGAAATAATGATCCGATCTAATCTGGCTGTAGGGTAATCTTGCATTGATTGAAAATAATTAACGATTGTAAGAGTTGAGAATAAAGTTAATTAATGTATTTATAAGATTTATTCCGAAACATTTTGTTAAAAATATTTTCAGAGCATTCTCTAATAATATTTATTTATCTATATATTTCGTGGAATGTCGACGGGATCCACGTATCTTCTTGTACTCATTATATTATTTAGATTTCTATGCTTTGTGGCGTCTTGGTTACTTCTCCATCCGCATATACGCTTTTTAACAAGACTACATTGTTATCAACACATCACAACAATGGGAAATTCCTGGAGACATAAACTTCAACCAATCGATTGGCTATCTTATCACTTATTGCCAACAATCGATTCAAAACATAAATCTACTTTTCCAACTACCCTTTTGATGGTGGATTTTTATCTCTGTCCGGAGCAATTACAGAATTCGTTCTGTGAGCAAAATACACAAGGTTCGAAAAAAGTGGTATTTAGATTTAGTCACTAAATATTTAAAAAACTAACCAACGCATTTTTTTGTCATTCTGTATAGAGATAAGAAATACTTAGGTTCAAAATTTAGGTTAGGTGAGCATGCCATTTTGCTAATTGTACATTTCGCATATTGAATTTTTTGCAGATTCGGTGGTTGGTGAATTGTATTTTTTTAACAATTTAGCAAACCGCGAATTTATCAGGAAAGTCACAGTTGTACAGTTATTTGCATCAGATAACACTCAGAATTAAAGATCTTTAGTTAAAATTGACGATAAAGAAATGACGAAGGGCATCTGTGGCGAAATACATTTGTGAAGAATAGCATCACTGAAGAAAAACGTTTGTGACGAAGAGGATTTATAATGAAACGAGTATGTGATAGGTAGCGTATAAGCCAGCTTTCCTTTCGTGCAACTATGTAAGTATAATCGGTTTTTTCAACCAATTGTGCATTTGCCATTTGACTCGATGAATGACGAATAGACAATCGGTTATTGTGTCTAACATCTCTATTATATTGTCACGACAGGGATTATGTATCGATACTTCTGGGCTCAAAGGGCGTAAACGCTAAATAGACCTTAGGCGTATACGCCCTTTGAGCCCAGAAGTATCGATATGTTCTGGGCGTAGACTGGATTACTGAAACAGGCGGGCATGCAGATAGGATGGACACATATTCCTCTGTGTGCAACTGTAACGTCCTTTGACTGTTCTGGTTATACCGCGTGCATCCACAGCATCCGTAGTTTATGTGCTTCCGCTTCCCTATTGGATTTTCTAGGAACGGCATTTTATACTATAGTATATTTTGCAAAATCTATTGTATTTTTAAGTAATTTCATCGTAGAATTTCACGAAACCTTAATAAACATAAGTAATCAAAAAGAACAGAAATAGTTTACGATTGGTAATTAAAGACATTTTAAATATTGAAACATTAATAAGACTACAAATTCCATGTGACTGAAAGCTGGAACTGACTGAAGTGTGTGTTCATGTATGTTTTTCATCTTTCATTAACAATCATCAAGTCCCATGAAGCTTTTATACATACAACAATTTTTTTCTGCTTATACAGGGTTATTAGCAAATAAACCGAAACCTGATACGGGGTCAATATACTCAATATAACAGTGATCAACATTTGTTCTACGAATTTGCTGAAATCGCAAAAAAAAAAAATAGAATTGTTACAGAATTGCATTAAAAAATACAATTTTAGAAAAATCATATAACAGAAGTTGATCAGATTCATAAAAAAGATGACCCTACCCTCCACCAGGTTTCATGTAAATTTACAAATAAAATTGTAAAATGTGTCCTGAAAGTTAACGTTCATCAATCTCATTAACAGACTGACCTGCTCGAGTGCTCCTGGAAGTTGCCGCCATCCAGCAGGCGCACTTTCGCGAACAGCACCGCTGACACGAAAGGCACTTCAGTCAGCTCCTCCAGGCAACACTGCACTCCGAATTTGTACCGTTTCTTCTTACTCATGAACGCCATGGCAAAGGCAACACCATCGGGACCGGCCCCGACGATATACAAACTCCTTGTTCGCACACCGCACAAAACTCACGTGACAAACTTTTTAATTTTATTTTTTTAAACTAAGAACACTTCACTTCACATGTGTGTTTCTCAACGCACTTGTAAATGAATCAAAAAATACTACGAGTATTTGGAGATGGAGAGAGTTTATTGTTTTGGCATTTCGTTTGTGTGTCGCACGCGCATGCGTGGCAGACAGTCGCGTCGATCTGGAAAAGAAAAAGTTATCATGTATACTGTTACTAGTTGCGTGTATTACAGATTGGCGGTAAGTAGGTCCTACTATGGTACATATTTTAAATAACCTAACCAAAAAAAAGTTGTATAGGAAACTGAAAAATAAAATTGCAGATCAGATATTTTTAATATTTTTCTTGTATTCTGTACTTGATTCTGAGTAACGCCTTAAAATTACAAACCCACTTTTTTAATACCCTGTATTTTTATCATTTTTATTATCTTAAGAATATGTTTGTTTTTATCATATTTTAGGAATCAATCAATACATAGTTTCAGCATATTTTAGGTTAACAGTTATGTGTAGGCGGAATCCTTTGACACATTGGTCGGTAGGCGCTTACAAAGGCGAGCGAAAACACTAAGGGACATAAAATTCACTAACGTAAAATTCTTCTCAGTAAAATTTCATGTAATTTAACTAAGCGAAGGAAACTAATTAAACGCAAAATTGGATCATTAGATTAGATACCTTGTTACAAAACAGATATTTGGGAGCTCAGAATACAGAAAAAGAGAGAGCATACCAATGATGGTAGAGTAGGAATTTTTTTATACAATTTGCAGAAAATAGTCGCATTATTTGGTTTGACCAATCTACTGAGTTCCCGAAGACCTGTAGAATGCTGTGCTTTTTAACTTTGTAGCCATGAGTCCACTTAGCTGTTTCATTATTTTCTCTTTCATTTAATAAAACAAAACGTGCTTATTTGAATCCCCATTTTATATTTTATATGAAAATGATCGGAGAAAAATGAGGTGGATTAGTTTTTGTGTTTGTGTATGAATGAATGAAAACACTTATGTATTTGAGTGTACAAGATTTATAATAGGACTCTACGCAAGGATTAAGTCAGTTTACGCAGTACTAGAAGGAAAATAGGTCAAAACCAACCAGCTTCGTTTATAAATAAAGAACAGGTGCCCACACACACAATTTCTATATTGTCCTTTCATTGATAAATTATGTAGTAAAGGACTATACCTATTTAAGAGCGCCCTGTCCGTAGACCTTGTAGTTCGTGAAAATGTAGGAGTTTTTTGAAGATAAACAATTGCTTTTGAAGTAATTTTATATTTATAATGGGTTTAGGTATATCCACGGATTACTGAATTTTAAATTTTATTTAGAGTTCTGTTTATCTATAAGTAGGTGTACAATATAGGTGGCATATAACTTTTTTTTAAACTTATGAAATTCAACCCCAAATTCACCATCGACGTGTGGGTCACCTTATAGAATATATATTTTTTACTAACCAAGTCATATTTACCCATATCGTTTCAAACAATAAAGCTAGTTTCAAAAAAAAACCTTACGGTGTCGATGTCGGTTATACGCATGGCTTGTTTTCAATAAAATAAAGATTTGAATTTATAAATTGATTCTGCTTTAAAAAAAAAGACTACGAAAAAATAAAATGGACTACGAATAATTTTTTGTTGTTCTGGGAGCTCTTAAGCAGCTTGGTGCCTGCCCCTGTGGGTGCTACTTGTAAACAAATACAAACTCCTAACCATGTTTTGAAGACATTTCTTTTAAGTGACGAAAAGACGAGGAAAAAGAAATCCAAGGCAGTCCGTTGTGATCTTTCCCTGTGTGGTGAGAATTTTTAAATGTTGTCGGGATTCTTTTGATATGCAAGTAATATGAAGTACTTATGTAAATAAATTAAATAAATATCCGAGTCATATTAAAAATTTTCAACGGCGTCGTGCTTTTGCGACGCCGATAGATGTTATAGTTATTAGCACACCTCCGACACTTCATACAAATTTCGCGCCATTGTTTACTACATAGACCTTCATGTTTGTACACATGTAGGTAAATGTGTGTGTGATGTACTAGGGTTGAATCGAGATTCAATAATTAGCCCTCATTGTCTTTATTGTTAGCTAGACTTTTACAAATAAAGTGAAGGCTGTATACACCAGACAAGACTGTATAGCCTCAGAAGCTTTTGCTGTTGCCTTAAAAAATAAAATTGTCTTTGGTTATTAAACTGTGCTTTGGTTTGCCAACCCTTTGACAAATGATCACATATCGGTCACAGGGGAGGGTGAGGTAGCCTTCAGAGAGCGGCAGGGAGTGTCCATACTGTATAATGTCCTTATACTGAGGTTATTAGTAATTTCTTATTTTGATAAGTACTTACAAGTTAACTATAGGGAGATTTCATCTTCTGTTCACCGCGTTGCAGGGCCCTTTGCCTAGAACAATATAAAATAATTCTAAATCTCGATACAGCTTCTCAGTATCGACCGACGACCTTCGCATGTAGAAACCTTTACAAGTCAGTCATGCGCCAATAATCGGTGCATCTCAATGTACTAGATTTCTCTTTGCTTTATCCTATAATAAGACAGATTTCACTATACCTTTACAAAAACACGCAAACATAACATAAGGTCAACAAAAAAACCAGTTACTAAAAGTGGGGCTTCTACTTAATGATAGAACTTACATAAAGTAAATGTGTATTCTAACAAGCCTATCAGCTGACTGATAACTTAGTACAGAAAGTACATAGTTTTCGCGAATTAACCATATTCATTTGCTTCTTGGTTTTTTGGGGAATTTTGGTTCTGTTTTTTTAGACGTTATACATATATTTAGCCTGGTTATAGTGAAATCTATTTTATTAAAGGATAAAAATATTATGAACATACATAAGTATGTAAAGTTCATTGCAATCAAAAAAAGGAAAAGCAAACAAACTTTTAAGGCAAGTGACTTTGACATGTGTCAATTCCATAGTAAGTTTGTTTACCTTTTGCTTTTTCTTGATTGAAGGTACATACTTAAACATATGAATGAATACTACTCAAGGATTTACTAGGCAAGGTCATATGAGCCAGGTCACACGCTCAGTCTGGCGTCAGTCTGGTCCATCAGTCTTGACTGACGCCAGAATGATGGATGATTTTCACGGTACACGATTAATCTAGACTGACGGCAGACAGTGGGTTACACGATCATTCTCCCATCAGTCTCAGACCAGACTGACGCCAGACTGAGCGAGTGAGCGTGTAACCTGGCTCTATGGCAGAAGGTGAAGTTAGACTGAAAAATATCGTCAAAAAATTGAAAAATAAAACTATGTATATTACTATATCTATATCTATTATAGTATAAATATCACATCCCTGACAGTAACGTTAATGAACAGAGTTATCAATTTTAATTTACTAAATCATTAAATCGCGTCGTTTAGTTAGAAACCAGGTGATGATAGATAACATAGATAACCAAAAAACTAACAAAGTGATATCATTATGAACTTAGAAAATTTCTCACACATAAGTGTATAGCTGAGCAGAGTACCCTGTGAGCAGAGTTGACCTACTGTAGAATGTCGAAGTGTCAAAGTAAGTCAATAGGAATAATCGACAACGCTGAACGCGTTAAAAAACTAACTTCAATCGCGTAACATACGGGTCAAACTGAGAACCACCTTTTTTGAAGTCCGTTAAAATACAAAAACCTTCTCCTAAATGTAACATATACTTTACTGAAAACCGCATCAAAATCGGTTGAGCCAAACGCGAGATAATCGCGGACAAACAGGTAAAACTGAGACCGTCCTTTTTTTGAAGTCGGTTAAAAATAGCCAGTATTCCAGCCACTATCATATTTGTAAAAAATCTACAGAAATAAACAATTTTATTTATTTATTGTATTTAATAGGGTAGTTGACTGAGTCAACAATAAATTATGAAATATTTTCCACTACACCTCATTTTTGTAAATAGCTCTTTGATCGAAACAGTAGACAAACTTACTAGATGGTAATTTTATTACATGTACAATTTTTTATTTTTTAATATGACGAAACGAGTATGGAAAAGACTACTAAATTACTCGTATGACGTCATAGGTTGCTATAATAAACATTTCAACAAATTTTCGTTTCCGACATTTGATAAAAAGTAACTCAGATGACTAGCAGTCATCTACCCCTACTTGCAGGATCTCAATCCATTGAAAACATTCTGTTCAATTGATGAAATTTAAATTTAGAAGACATTTTTTTAAGTGACCACGTATTTTTATGTGATATCATCAATTTATTGTTACCAATAAATTTTGTCGAATCGAGAGGTCGAACGGGAGTAATTAAATCACATTTGACCTCCAATCACACGAGGTGGGATCCATTTGACCCCGCTTGGTCACGCAGATTCTATATTTAGCAACTACCAACGGATCCTGGGTCAGGCGCTAAAGAATACATTAAAAATAAAATAACTCGAATCAGAAATGAGGAGATACGTAGGAGAACTAAAGTTACCGACATAGTCAGACTCTCAGAATCGCTAGACTTAAGTGGCAGTGGGCAGGGCACATAGCTCGTAGAACATACATATTACCGTTGGGACAGTAAAGTTCTCGAGTAGCGACCTGAAGACTCGGTGGACCAACGACCTGGTGAATGTTGCGGGAAGCTGCTGGATGCGAGCAGCACAAGACCGGTCGGTGTGGAAATCCTTGGGGGAGGCCTTTGTCCAGCAGTGGACGTCTTTCGGCTGATAGATAGATGACAAACTACGGACCTAACCTAACCTATATAATTAAAAAATTACAGCTGAAATCGATTAATAGCTTGAAGAAGACATATTTAGTAGTATACGCTTAAACGTTTCATGTCGTATAATGAACCCAGTTTCAAAAATACCTTTGCGATCATTTTAAATTTAGAATATTTGTTATTGCTTTATTAACTGCAAGTCATCTGAGTGACTTTATCAAATATCAAAAACCTTTGTTCTAAAAATGTTTCAAATTGAGAACGATGACGTTATTTTTCAATAAAATTTTATATGTAAAGAAAATCTAAGCAAGATTTTTTGCAATTTAAATAAAGGGCTATTTAATGAAAAATATTTAATAATTTATTTTTGATACAGGCAACCCCCGGATTAAAAAGTATTGCAAAACAACAACCCAGTTTGTTGATGTTCACAAACTTGGCTTTTACTTTCTGACTTTCTTTAGGTAAGTGAGTTATAAACTCCTTGGTATGACATGAAGTTAAACTCTAATAAACTTATTTCCATAATGTTATTAATATACTATATTAATACATCTTAGGTAAAGATTTTTTTTTAGTCTGAGTTAGGTACCAATCAAATTGATCAAAGGTAATGATTCAATGTTTGTGACGAGAAAAAGAAAAAAGAAATAAGAAGAGAAAAATTACACTAAACTATGCCCCTATTTTATTGGCCTGGTCATTTCCTTACTTAAATATCATGTTTTACTTTTTTCGTGTCTTATTTTATTTTTGCAATGTGTGCGTGCAGTACAATAAACTGATTTATCTATTAATTATTTGTGCTATATTTATATTTTTTCCCGCAATTTTCTAAGGTTCTGGGTACACCTATAGTAATAACTAATAAATAATACGATGCGTCTGATGTTCGATACAGAACAGATGTGGTATTTTGGCAACTAAACAAGCTTGCTGAAGTAGCAATTTGTTAGGTTTCATACGAGATGCGATGATGGAACTTTCGGTCTGGTTTCTGTCTACTGAAGTATACGTATACTTACATTTCTTAAATATAGAGAACATAACTTCCTTTTCAAAATAGTTGGAAAAACAAACAACTGAAGACGATAAATCAGCTGAGATACGACCACTTTGTTAGGGGAGCTTTTTTGCGAACTGATCTTGGATATGTGATACCTATTCCAAGAAAAAAAGTTTAAAGCAGTTAGTATTTTTTCAGGTAGTATATCAGAATAATGTCTTGTTGGTCTACTTACTATTATTTTGCACGAGTAAAAAAAGGTTATACGTAATGAAACCAATTAGAGCTAGTAAGACTAGGTGTTACGCCTTTTAAGTTTTCTATAGTGTTACTCACGTGTTACTAAATGCTTGTAAAGGTATTTAAGATTATATCAAGCTAGTCATAAAAATACAGATGTTATAAAGTTTATTACTTACACTTAGCAACAAACGATTTGTTCAAAGCATGTAGGTACCAATTGTTCTCGTATTGATAAACACATGGAATATGTCTGGCATGCGCTCGCGCCGTTTTGGGGCTGTACGTACTGTGGAATGACGTCATCCAACGCCTGAGTTCATCGGTTTGTCTGTCTCAATCATGTGTTAATTGTAGTTTGAAAATGTGCGGTATCTGTAACACCGACGCTCCAACGTTAGGAGCGGAGCGGAAGCGGCAGCGGCAGCGGGGACGTCGTCATGCGTAGGGGTGCGTTGCGGGAGTATTTGGTGATACATGCATAACAGCATCGTTGACAAGTTCTACTGACAGACACAGCGTTAGATGAAATGTTCATCATCCATCCCTATTAAAAATGCGCAAGGGATGTCAGCGCGCAATACAAATATTTTTGTATGAAAATATGTTTGTATTTTTGTATAATGAAAACTCCAGAACGCAGAACATACAATTATCACAATGAACAAACGGGTGCAGCGAATCTTTCTTTCCTAATTATGTACAATAATGAGTACAATTTACAAATTACACATGGCGTAACCAATAAATACCATAGTAATAGCCAATAGCTAATCAGTTACGCAGTGTACCATCGAATCAATACATTTAATTTCTTTTATTTGGGATTCCACATATATGAAGCTCGATTTTGCCAATGTAATTCGGCGTAAAGCCTATGTCAATTTAAGGGTGATGGGCACTTAAAGCCGCGTCACATGGTGGTATGCTACTGGAACTCGGAGAAACTGGCTGGCACCCAAATCACTCTAATCCTCTTATCACCACTTATCACTGAATCTATTTGTGTCATAAAACCTAATGACAATATATTCAAGAATGTGTTAACAACCTATCTTCGTCCCCATTGCAGGGGCACGGGTCTCTTCCCATACCCCGGTAAGGTTAGGCCATACTCCACACACGCTCCGGATCGGTCCACACACTAGGGCAGGGGTCACCAAATTGCAGACCGCAGTCCGGATCCGGACCGCCGACCTATTTTGTGCGGACCTTCAGTAAACAAATCAACTTACGCATTTTTTTTAACTGTGCTGTCAAAATGTACATAGAACAACGTTAACTTAGCGTCAAATCCCATACATTGTTTGACAGCTCGTCGTGCACAGTTAAAAAAATGTGTTATAAGATAGATAGATAGATAGATAGATAATTCATTTATTTCTAGATACTCGAGTGCGTAATTTATAATTTCCCGCGTTTTGTCTTTGCTGCCTCAGCTGCTGTAAAAAAGTAGGACCGGACTGCGACGGTCATATTATTTCCTAAAACGGACCCCAGACGAAACTAATTGGTGACCCCTGCACTAGGGCCATGTCCGGATTGGTATATTCATGAATAAACTGGATCAATACACAGCAACGCGTGAACACCAAAACAATAACTGGATACAGGCATTATCAGTTGTTATGTAAAAAAACCGGCCAAGTGCGAGTCGGACTCGCGCACCGAGGGTTCCGTATAAATTCATAATCACACATGCCTTGAACTCTATATTTTTTATATTTGAGTTGATTGAATGAAAGGTAATTTGCGGTTTACGATTTATGATGTATTAAAAAAAACTACTTACTAGATCTCGTTCAAACCAATTTTCGGTGGAAATTTGCATGGTAATGTACATCATATATTTTTTCTAGTTTTATCATTCTCTTATTTTAGAAGCTACAGGGGTGGGGGGGACACACACATTTTACCACTTTGGAAGTGTCTCTCGCGCAAACTATTCGGTTTAGAAAAAAATGATATTAGAAACCTCAATATCAATTGAAGACCTATCCATAGATACCCCACACGTATAGGTTTGATGAAAAAAAAATTTTTGAGTTTCAGTTCTAAGTATGGGGAACCCCAAAATGTATTGTTTTTTTTCTATTTTTGTGTAAAAATCTTAATGCGGTTCACAGAATACATCTAATTATCAAGTTTCAACAGTATAGTTCTTATAGTTTCGGAAAAAAGTGGCTGTGACATACAGACGGACAGACAGACAGACATACAGACATGACGAATCCATAAGGGTTCCGTTTTTTGCCATTTGGCTACGGAACCCTAAAAATAACGCACTTTAATTTGTGAGCTGTATTTTTTTTTAAATGGGTCCTAGGCAGCAATCTTACAGCCAATTAAACAATGTGTTGCGTAGTTCATTGCTCCACCAATACTTGGCACTGTTATCATTGCTCTGTGTTTTCACACTAGTCACTGACCGTCATGATCCAACATTTGGTTTGTGGTAGGGCATTTTCTGACCCCACCTGGCTAGCTATCACCAGCATTTTTTTGTAAAAATAACCCTCTATAAATAAAGATTGATTAAAAAAAAAACTATTAACGGGTCGTCCTTTAATCACGTGATATTTTGTAGCAACTTTTTAGACCCCCCTCCCCCTGGTGATACGTGGTGAGGTTTTAGTCCACCCCCCCCCCACCCCCTACCCAAAATCACGTGTATTTTTTTGGTTCAAAATATTATCTTTAAATACAGGTATAATGTAATTTAATTCTGGAAAATTAAGCCCCGTGATAAAAATGTCCAAACAGACATAAGGTTGCAGGTAGTTTCTGACTGCCTGAGGCCGTTTCGAACCTTGGGACGAGTTAAAAACAACGTAACAATTACAGTCTGACGTTTGGAACTTACGCTAGAAATCGCGGTTCAACGAAAAAATAAATACACGTGATATCTCAGCATCCCCTCCCCCTTGTGATATTTCGTGATTTTTTCTGAAACCCCTCCCGCCCCTTTTGAGTCTCACGTGATTAATGGACGACCCCTTAACAGTGCTACATCAATGCTAACAACAATGATAGGTAGTTAACATGAAGATAATATTGCGTTGGGGAATCTTGGTAAGTTCGCTTCTACCCTTGGCATCATCATCACTTATTTTATTACCATCATTTTGGAAGTAACAAACCCAAAATTACAATTCATGGGTCACTCCAATTTATTTGGAAGTATATAGGTAACTTTTTTGTGTTATGGACATGATCCACAACGTTTTATGTACATACATATAGTTTAATATACCTAAATGAATACATATAATATGTGTTCTGCTACTACAGACATCGGCTTTTCTTTATTGAAACAAGAATGTTATCTATCTTTGCGTAAATGCCACGTGACATGTTACGACAACGAATTGTTTTAAGGCAAACCAAATAAAGAAATGGTCTTCTATAGGGGGTAACAAGATTGGAGGACCCATTAACTGGAAATTCTGCTCAACATTCTGAACAACTTTTGTTCTATGACTTTACTTAAATCGCAAAAACAAACTGGATTTTCCACACAAATTGATCACTTTTGTATGAAGTGTGTTTGTTCATTTTTGTATGAAGTGAAGAGTCCAAAATTCTGCACTGTAGTACTTAAATATCAAATACCAAAGACACTGCTTTTTTTTATTAGTTGCATGAGAGAATGCTCAACAGTCTAAGTACTATGCAGTAAGAATTATTTTTAACCAACTTCAAAAAAAGGAGGAGGTTCTTAATTCGTCAGAATCTTTTTTTTTATGTATGTTCACCGATTACTCAAAGATGCCTGAACCGATTTAGAAAATTATTTTTTTGTTTAAAAGGGTTATACTTCACAGGTGGTCCCATATACATTTTATCGAAATTGATTCAGCAGTTTTTGAGAAAAACAACAAAACATAGCAAAATTGGAGTTATTGCGATTGAAGTCGGTTGTTTTTAATGTATTCAGCGTGGTCAATTATCTTTAAAAAAATACCCGACCCCCTTACAAGTAAAACATTCTTGCGACCCCCCTAGGGCCATAAACATACAAAATGTTAGTGATTTAAAAGACTATGTATGTTTATAATTTTCTTCAATTAGAAAATGATTTAGTTATTAACGTCTCCAAAATAGAACTTCAGAAGAAATTTTGACAAATTGTTAAAAAATGAACAGGCCCACTGAAATCGTATTTCTTCATAGCAGTGTAGGACCTCTAACACTTCTTTTTTTTTTACCTGCGACCCTCAAAAAATACTGGTCTAGTCAGACTTAGATGGATTTTGCTGGTCAGAACCATGCTAAGGCGAAGTCTAGGGAGATGTCTTCTGGTTTTTTTATTATTAATTTGGGATCAGATCGGTTATATTCTCTTATTGGTTTTGTAGCAATTGGTTATTTTGATGGGGCAATGTGGTTAATACAGATGCAGACTGGCCGGGACCAGTGGCAACTTCATGTATCAGAGGCCAAGACACACTTTGGATCGCTGAGCCAGCAGAGTAAGTATTATTAATTTGAGTGGGATGGACTTACCAGATACCTACTACTGATATACTGATCAAAACTAACTAAATCACTATTGAGGGTTTTAGGATTCTCTTCCAGCTAATTGGTACTAAGAATCATTAGTATATAGGTTTTAATATCTCTGCCTATATCGGTCTATAGGTACAAATATCTCAACGGAAAGAAAAATAACCGAGACCCTGTTTGACCAGTAATAACTTTTAACTTATTTTTTCATCTTAGTGTGTGCTCAACTTTTCAGACTATTAAAGACTTTTTGCTGTCACAGATTTACATATTTACATAAGATTATCTATTTTCCTGGTTTTACAATAACTTAAACTAATATTTACAATTACTGCCAGTGACACCTCAAAATATTGTAGAATACATTTTTTTAAATATATTTGTAGTACTGACAAAATGTCTGTTATAGTTGCAAAAGGTCAGTGATGATGATTATAATCCAATACAACAATGATAATGATCCCCTAGGGGGTCGCGACCCACAGTTTGAAAAACACTGCCATAGATTATAAGTTTTAACAAGGTGTACGGCCCCTAAACACTTTTACTTCCTTATTTTTCTAGTTATGTTGAGGAATTTAGTACTGTGCAATGGATAGTGTGGTTCCAATAAGCGACAATTCCAATTTGAAAAATTCTGACAGTACATTACCAGAACAGGATGCAAAGTTTATAGCTCACATCACATGCTGAGTAAAATGACATTTGTAGACTATAGAAATATTATATGTTGGTCCTGTTTGACAGATTTGTTTCAGGCCAGGGTGTACATTAAGTATTTGTTACTATATTGATTACCTGCTCTGCTGTTGGGGAATTGCAATAACTACAGGAAGTAAAGCCCATAATTTAGGAGAGGAAACTAGGTAGCAGTGTTTGGTTCGACTCGTAAGTTTACTTCGAGCGCCTTAAGTTGTTGACGCTTGACGATCAAGTTCTGTTTTACAATCAGATAATATTTGTATAGTCCACTGTTTTATAATTGAGTAATACTAAAAAAGATTTAGAATTATGCCAACTTACCAACGTTAGACCTGATAACTGGTTCCAATAAACAGCCACATTTTTTGTTACCATAGTGTTCACAGAACCACTTTTGTTTCACGAAAACACTAATGTTAAACGCATTAGACTAAACACTATGGGAAGGAAAACGTTATAATTGAAGCGTTTATCAGGAAAACAGGAGAGAGGTATCGAAGATCCTCATTATGATATCACGAACCTTTTAGATCCCGACGACACAACACAACACAACACGAAACGGAAAAGCATCTGTCTGACGATGGCAGTCGGCGGTGTTGCCAATTATCGTTTATATTTCCCCCAATATTTTCGATCCAATGGGAGTGACACTCTTTCTTCAGTTCTTCACCCAAAAATATTTTAATTTCGATTAATTTTGTATGGAAAATCAAATTTCGTGAATCATCTATTTGCTTCGTAAGAAAAATCAGTTCAGTGGGATGAGAAAAAGCCCAGTTAAGGAGTCTTACCTATAAGTTTTGAGAATACTATCTCTATCTGTATGGTGAAGAGGATAGAGTTTGTGCTGGAAGATGCAGTGAGTTGAACCTCAAAAATCTTTGCACTTACAAAGATTGCCTGAAGAAAACTAAGCGAAAAGGTCATCTTTGCACATTTTGTAGTTTACTTAATTAGCCTATAAGTTTAATTTAAACTATATTTTGTTGGTGATAGTGTGCAATAAATATAGGTACATACTTACTTTCTTACGACAATGTCATCGTGAATTCATAATGTTAAATATTTGTAGCATTCTGATACACCATGTATTTTTTTCTGTAAAATGAAAAGGTTAAAGATGAGGTGGGAATTGAGATGAGTTACTAGCAAGTACCATTTTCGTTATCATAAGGAACGAATTATACTTCATTCCAATAAAAAAAAACAAAACGTAAACAAACTTACTATGGAACTGACACATGTCAATGTCATCTGCGTACTATGTTTGTTTACCTTTTGCTTTTTTTTTGATTGGAATGAACCATAGATAAAAGATCGTCGAGCTGTCGAGCGCCGGTCATTCACTAGCGTGGTTTTAACTATTTCTTTGATTTAAAAACGATAATCCAAATAGTATACCGGAATAAGGGACTAATGGTAGTCCACAAAGTAAAGGATAAAAATGGTCACCCATGTCGGTTAAGCAGATAGCAACTGGAATATTTAAGATATGTTACATATGTATTTTTTTGTTATAAAATCCTTTGCAATTTGTTACCAAAATATATTTTTCTATTACACTCACACATACTTTATGCAGCCTACCTACGCACGCAAGCAGTCACACGGACGGGTGATGTAAAATTCTCACTTTATTTCCCTAATTCTTCATGGATGGAGGTTACTTCCAATTTGCCGTGTGATGTTCTTTTTGTACCGTATATTCTTTATTGTAGTGCAGATGGAAAAACGTTAATATTAAAATGTTCGTCCTTTGAAATATGGGAATATTTAAAAAATGGTCACATTTCAGGTGTTGCTTGCAGATTTGTGTAATGCTGGGGCCAGATATGCACGCGAATATTAGTGTCGGTCGCATTATCGCGATTAAACTTCGTCTCCGCGCTACGACGAAGTATAATGTCCACATCATCGGGCGACAGAATTTCCGCGAATCATTCGCGCGAATGATTCGCGGTACAACGAAGTGCGTGGCCAGACCTATCACGATAACGCGAATATTCGCCGAAGTTCGCAGATGTAGCTGTAGCATAAAATCAGTGAAATGCTCTTTGCATAAAATTAACAGTGAAATGCTCTTTGCATAAAATTAAGTTAGTCTCGGTGATTTTATGAACGTTATCTCCTCGGGCCCATAGCTCAAAGAGGCTTCAGACCTGAAAAAACCCTTTGTACCTGAAAAATGATTTCTTATTTTGACACTTACAACATTTGTACCGCTGTCTGCGAGGAATGATTGACAAAAGAGTTTGGGCCATACGGCGCCATCTTGAAAATTTGTTTTTCCATTTTTTTGATAATTTGGCTTTTCTCCGACCAGATTTGAAGGCCTAACACGCGTTACATATCATTTGTAACGGGGCTGGTGTACTCAGTTTGTTTCTAGATTGTCTAGATTTTCTGTAATTAACCTCCAAAAAAAAGCCCGACGGGCTTTTTTCCCCATGCTAATTACAGAAAAACTAGGTACTCTACATACCAGTTTATTACATCAGCCCCGTTACATATGATATGTAACGCTAGTTAGCCCTTCAAATCTGCTCGGAAAAAGGCCTAATAATAAAAAAAAGGGAATAACATTTTTCAAGCGTTACTCCGTCGGGCCCATAAACTTTCATCGATAACTCCATAACGAGTGCGGTACAAATGATAAGAATGAAGTATTACTGAAATATTTTGCTGGTACAAAGGTTCTATGAACTTATTTTGTTAATATCTGCAGTAATTATGGAGAAATTCAAAGCGAAAGTTTGTATGTAGCTCACGAAATAGGGTGACAATGATTGTTAATGTTATTGGAATAATACTGGTTAGTACTAAAATGTTAGGTAGGTAAAAATTATAACGAAATAATCACAGATAAATCAATCTAGGTACCTGCAGTAACCTTATTACCAAAAAAAATGAAATATTGTATTATAAATAAAATATTATCAAAAAAATATGCATCCATCGAAATTCTTGTTAAGAATTATTGGTTGTTCGACCCAATGGTCATAACAAAAGTTAGATAACGCTTGTTAACATAATAATACATAAATAATACGGTCATTATGTTAACAAAATAATAGAAAAAAAAATAAGTTATTTAGGTAACAAAATAAAATGAATGAGCGAAGGATTTGTTAGGTGGGGAACAATTTTAGGTTTTTATTTGAAATTTTTCATAAATGTCCTAGTTTGCAACTATAAATTTTAATGCATTTAATTAAGTTCCTGAGAGATGAAGAGAAATTGGGATTTTTGAAATTGTATTAGGTATTAGTTCACCATTTGTAAAATTAATTTATAAAATAGATGCCTTTACCAACTTATCACAGACTACTGAAAATGCTTGCCTAACTTATTTTTACTCTGGAGTGATTGCTATGGCTATGAATAATCGAAATTATGGTTCAATTTAGTAATAAGGGTCGGAACAGATATTTAACTATTAGTGTAATAAATACCTACTCCGAATCGGAACATCATAAGGTTACCATAGCCAAAATGCCTTAGGATAAACGGGATTATAAGTTTTATGTTTACATAAAACAATATTAAAACTGTACAGAATCTATTTGATGAGAGTCTTTTACTTAAAGTATTTAAAATGGTTTTATTATAAATAAAGTTACATAGTGGGGTTTTATACGTAATCCAATGTGTATGGGGAGGTAAAATTTGATGATTAAAGGAAATCACTTGGCACACGTATATGTTAAGTAAATAGAAGCTGATTTAGCCCTAGAAGCTGATTTAGCCCAGTAGCCACCCTTCACCCCCTGGCAGGTGATGAGGGAGGGCGTACTGAGTCTCACTTTGGCGTGCTTTAGAAAAAAAACTATCTATTTGACCTATCATCTTGAACTTGGTGTCGTTTTCGAATAAACCGAGAATGTAGCTTTCATTTTTGGCATAATTTTACTACATTTATTGTGAAAAAAAAATAAGAAAATGAAAAAACTCTCATATGCTATCGTTTAAAAATATGCACTAGTGGCATAAATAAAAAATATTGGTAACACAAGATATTACAAGACCAAAAAAGAATTAATGTTGTCCATATTCTATGCTCTAACAAGGGGTGATACCATTTCAGCCTCTAATGGAGGAGGAAAGAAAACCGCGTCGTAAGCCTGGAATGTTTCTCCTCCAGCAACTCTCGGTTTTAAAACGATGGGTTGTGGAGACTTTGAAGGGGCCAAAAAAAATTTTGGAAAAATTTATCATAACCATGTGCGCCTATGACAAGACAGTTTGAATAAAACGATATTTTTGTATTGTACATAGATTTCTCTGTTTGGGTATAAAATTATTTTAAATTGATTTGTTTTTAATATGTTTAAGATCCAGCTACTGCACCAGCTTAACCCATTGCAGGCGAGAATCGTACTCTAAAAGATAAGGACAAATTAAAAAAAATCCATCATCGGAAGACAGTTTTCAACAACATCTTCTGAGAGCAGTATACCAGGGTGTCCACGTATGGGATCAGACATTAGTGCCCGTTCAAAATCTCTCACGTCCGGCTCAGTGAAAGTGGGAAATAGCTACAAATAATCAGTAGATGGACTACTGCTGTGGCTGCTACCGCTTGTTTAGAGCTAATTCGGTGCAAATGCAATTCAAACCACATTGTGGCGTTAAATACAACTGTCAAAAAAGACAAATAAACTGCCCCGAATTATGCCTTTGCAGTGGAAAATGTCGTTCTGAGGAATGAGCACTCAGCTAGAACAAAGGTATACTCGTTATTCATTAGTGATGGGGTTTCCGGCCTAATAAAATAGAAGCTTCCCTATTCTCAACTAGTTGTTGTGCAAGTGAGGTACTTATACATCTGGATTCTGGACAAAGGGATCGCCCACCCTTTAGGATACGGAGCAAAATATTTATGAGGGAACAGGAAAAGGACTGCAATATTTTTTTGAAACAAAAATAGCAGGTTCGAATTTTGATAATTTTTTTTTGTCTGACATATGTAACTAAAAATTTTTGGTTTTCGGACTTTTCACTTTTTGTGCTATAAGTTTTGCTTGTTGCCACATTTCATGATTCTAGGTATACGGAAAGTACCCTATAGGTTTTGATTCCCATGCGAGTGTCCAAATGTGTGGCATAAACGGTCGTATCTCTTGATTGACTCGGCACAGAAGTTTGATTTTTTCACATCTTCAAGGGATTGCAGTCCTGAGTATTTGATATAAATTTCAACTTGATACGTCTACGCGTTCCTGAGAAAAAGGGTCTTGACAGACGGACAGACAGACAGACAGACCGACGAACAGACGGATGGACGGACAACGAAGTTGTCCTATAAGGGTTCCTTTTTACCTTTTGAGGTATGTAACCCTAAAAATTAAAGATGCTATCAGAAATACATCGAAAAAAATCTTTAGAAAATATCTGATAATGAATGAAACTTTAAACATTGGCGACGTAAAAAACAAATACTGAATGGTTTTGTCTCATATACTTTAAACAAAAACTTGTTTCATGCCCATTTTAGAAATGTACAATACTTGTACATTTTCCTAGCAAACATTGAGTGAATTACTATTTTTGACTTAAAGGTGCTGATTAAAAAAAAAACATTATATTCGAGCTTTTTGACACAACATTATTTAGAATGACTAAGAATAGAAAGGATATCATGTGAGTGTTCTATAAGGTTACCGTGACCTGAGATAAAAAAAAGAAAATAAAACCGGCCAAGTGCGAATCGGACTCGCGCGTAAAGGGTTCCGTACCATCGAACAAGAAACTCCAAAAAACACGTCTTTTGTATGGGGACCCCCTTTAATTTTTAAATATAATTTCAATTTATTATATTTTATTAGTGACTATAGCAATACAAACTCTGTGAGCATTTCAAGCGTCTACCTGTTGCCATTATGAAGATCGAGCAAAAAACGCCAAAAATACACGTTTCTAGTAGGGGAGCCCCTTTAACTTTTAATTTATCTGGGGGCACGGAAGTACCCCCGCCAAGACGAGCCAAGCGAAGCGCAAGGGCACTACCTACCTTTTCTCGAAACGCTTCGTCGTTTTTTTAAACTCTCATAACTTTGCTTTGGACGAGCCAGGCGAAGCGCAAGGGCACTACCTACCTTTTCTCGAAACGCTTTGTCGTTTTTTTTAACTCTTATAACTTTGCTTTGGATGATGCTAAATATTTAAATTTTTCAAGATAGAATGCCATCAGTACAATCATTAAACATACAAAGTTTGAATGTCGTAGCTATTATACTTAAGATTTTATTAATGTCTCAAAACTCACGATTTCGTCACTGACTCACTGGACTGACTCACCAAGTGGCTCACCAATTACTTATTAATGGCAAACCAAATCACCGACTCAACAAAATCCCCAAAGCTACTTTCCCACCGTCACAGGAATCCATATGTTAATCTTTTAGTATTAGTGATATTGTAACAGAAATTAAATCACTGAAACTCGGGAAGGCTTCAGGTTTTGATAAAATATCTATTGAGCAAATTAAACATGTTGGCCCTGTGGGTATCTCGTGGTTACTTCAACTATTCAACGAGTGTCTTGAGACTGCAAAAATATCCAAATTCTGGAGAAAGTCAAAAGTAATCGCTATCCCAAAACCTTGGAAATTCTGTGATTACCCTAAAAATTACCGACCAATTTCCCTCCTTTTTCACATCTACAAGCTGTTCGAAAGTATGCTGCTGAATCGGCTATCTAATGTTCATCATCATCATCATCATCGTCAGCCTGCATTAGTCCACTGTTGGACATAGGCCTCCCCTAAGGCACGCCACTTATACCTATCTTCGGCCACGCGCATCCAGCTGTTACCAGCAACCTTGCGCAGATCATCGCTCCACCTAGCCGGGGGCGTCCCACGCTACGTTTGCCCAAACGCGGTCTCCACTGTAGCACTCTGTTTGTCCACCGGTTGTCAGTTCTTCGACATATATGTCCGGCCCATTGCCACTTCAGTGTGCTTATTCTCTGAGCAATGTCGATTACTTTGGTTCTCTGGCGAATAACCTCATTTCGGATTCGGTCGCGCAGAGAAACTCCGAGCATGGCTCTCTCCATGGCACGCTGTGTGACTTTGAGCTTGTGGACTAACTGCACTGTTAGTGTCCATGTTTCGGCGCCATATGTCATCACGGGTAGGACGCACTGGTTGAAGACTTTTGTCTTCAGGCATTGTGGTATTGGCGACGTGAATATGTGACGAAGCTTGCCGAATGCTGCCCAGCTTAGCTGTATTCTTCTACTGGCCTCCCTCTCGAAGTTGTTTCTACCTAACTGCATGATTTGCCCGAGGTAGACATATTCTTGAACAGCTTGGAGAGGTTTACCCTCGACTATAACCGGACTCGGGACGATGTGTTTATTGAACATGACTTTAGTCTTGTCCAAGTTCATCCCGAGACCAATCATTCGGGAAGCAGCATTAAGGCTATCCAGCATATCTTTTCTTTCCGATTCTGCCATTATGACGATATCATCGGCAAAGCGAAGGTGTGAGATGTGTTCGCCATTGACATTTATGCCTCGTCCTTTCCAGTCTATAGTCTTGAAAACGTCTTCCAACGCATTTGTGAACAGTTTTGGGGATATGACATCCCCCTGTCTCACTCCTCGATGCAATTGGATGGGTTTTGATTGACTATTCTGTATTTGGAAGGCCATAGTGGCGGCGTCGTAAAGACATCTCAGCACTTCGATGTATCGCCAGTCAACTTGGCATCTCTGCAAGGACTCCATTACAGCCCAGGTCTCGATGGAGTCAAAGGCCTTCTCATAGTCCACAAATGCAAGACACAAGGGCTGATTATACTCCTCTGTCTTCTGTGTAATCTGCCTCACTGTGTGTATGTGGTCTAGAGTGCCAAAACCTCCTCGAAACCCAGCTTGCTCTGGTGTTTGGAATTCATCAAGCTTACGTGCGAGTCGGTTTGTGATGACCCTCGAGAACAGCTTGTAGACATGGCTTAAAAGCGATATCGGTCTATAGTCTTTTAGAAGAGTTTTGTCACCTTTCTTAAAGAACAGGACCACGATGCTTCTGTTCCACGCCTATGGAGTTCTCCCATTTTGTAAAGCAACATTGAATATATTCTGAAGCCTACTGATTACAGGCTTACCACCTGCTTTCAGTAGCTCAGAAGTTATTCCATCCTCTCCAGGGGCTTTTCCATTTTTAAGCTGTCTGAGGGCTAACTCGATCTCGTCGTGACTGATATCGGGAAGTTCGTCAGTGAAGTGGCAAGTCAACGTGGCTCGGGCTTCCGTGTTATGGGGATCTGGTCTGGAAGCTTTTGAAGCATATAACCGACTATAGAAATCTTCGATCTCGGACAAGATCTCGGGCTTAGAGGTAGTGACTCTGCCGTCAAATGTTGTAAGTTTTGTCAGATGACTTCTCCCAAGCTGCTGAACGAAAACTTTAGTTCCTCGATTCTTCTCTATAGCTTCTTCGATATGAAGAGCATTGAAACGACGAAGGTCTCATTGCATCAGCTTACGTATCCGCTTTGAGAGAGTTTTGTCATCTCCCGAAGTGGCTGTCGTGTTTTCTCGCCTTTTCCTCATAAGCTCCAAAGTCTCATCCGAGAGTTTTGATTTCCTGTCCTTATGCTTGACTCTACAGAACTTTTCTCCCACAGCCCTCATGGTATTTACCACGTTGTTGAGGTCCTCGTCTAAGCCAACTTATGGGGTAAGAGCATCGAAGCTATTTTTCAGCTCCAGTTGGAATCGCTCGGAACCAAGTAGGACCTAAAACTGATCAGGACAAAGAGAAAATTTCATCAGACGACTTCTTTCTAGCTTGTAATCGATATTCAAACTCGGAGAAGTCGGTGATCGCTGCCGGTATTAAACCTGTTGATCACGGAGACATCTCTGAATATGTGCTTCTTGTCAGTCAAGATGAAATCTATTTCGTTTTTGGTCACAGTATCAGGGCTTTTCCAGGTCCATCTTCTTTGGGGCTTTTTCTTTTAGAAAGAGTTCATTAAGAAAAGCCCCTGCAGATTTAGATTTAGATTTATTTTATTTCATATTATCAATGTCATATTCATAATAAAATTTAAAATGTCAGAGTATAATATGATCGTCAGAAACATAATAGTTAAAATACAAATACAAAGAGGTTAAAACATATTTTTTATTAGTTTTAAGTATTTTTATTTATTTACATAATATTTACATAAGTTCACAGAAAATAAAAAGACAAAAAACTATAAAGATTCATGGGTGAGATTCGAATCCGGACCTAAAAGCAGCAAAACGTAAGTGGCTCGCACCAAAACCGCTGATCTACCAAAGTACTTATAAGTAATTCTTAAAAATTTGCATCATATGCGTTCTCCTTTTATGTAATTTCACTCATATCTCTCTTAAATGAATTTTTTCGAAGATAATTCCCTTATAGATCGATTTCTGGTGACTTTTAACCCCTAATCCTAGATTTTCGTCAAAAGGTTTCAAGCCGTTTTCCAAATCGTCGGGATACTTAACTCGTTTAATAGTATAGGATATAAGATATATTTTCTATGAAACATTTTGCAGGGTGTTGTTTGAGTCGGTAGTGGCCTTCTAAGGGACGAAAGGACAAGCAATATTTGTTCTGAAAATATCTATATTATTTTTTTATAATTTGATTCTATTGAAAAAAATTCATGCAAATTATCCTTTTTTTTTTTTGATAAAAAAAACAGAACATTAACCGCCTCCGTAGCCCAGTGGCTAGTCCTCTCGCTTCACATCAGGAGGTCGCGGGTTCGATTCCCGGCGGGGTCCAACTTTGTAGGACTCGGTTTGGTTGGTGGTAGGGCATTTTCTGAGCCCGCCTGGCTAGCTACCACCATCTTATCTAAGTCTTGCCGCCAAACATCAATGTTAACAGCATTGATGTGTTCCGGCATGAAGATAAGATAGCCAGTTCCCCATTGCGTTGGGGAATCTTGGTAAGCCCGCTTCCATCTTTGGCATCATCGTCACTTACCATCAGGTGAGATGATGCCAAGGGCTTACCAATTGAGGGTAAAAAAAAAAAAAAAAATGATATTAGTCAGTAATATCAATTAGTTTTGGCGACTTTTGAGAAATTTTCTTATTGCAAATGTTATCAGCGCCATCTAGTTGAGTTTAGAGAAAGCCGTGAAAAATTCCCTATTGTCAAACAAGGGGCAAGACGGCAAGGGGCAAGACGGTCGTCGAGGCCAGTAGAAGAATACAGCTAAGCTGGGCAGCATTCGGCAAGCTTCGTCACATATTCACGTCGCCAATACCACAATGCCTGAAGACAAAAGTCTTCAACCAGTGCGTTCTACCCGTGATGACATATGGCGCCGAAACATGGACACTAACAGTGCAGTTAGTCCACAAGCTCAAAGTCACACAGCGTGCCATGGAGAGAGCCATGCTCGGAGTTTCTCTGCGCGACCGAATCCGAAATGAGGTTATTCGCCAGAGAACCAAAGTAATCGACATTGCTCAGAGAATAAGCACACTGAAGTGGCAATGGGCCGGACATATATGTCGAAGAACTGACAACCGGTGGACAAACAGAGTGCTACAGTGGAGACCGCGTTTGGGCAAACGTAGCGTGGGACGCCCCCGGCTAGGTGGAGCGATGATCTGCGCAAGGTTGCTGGTAACAGCTGAATGCGCGTGGCCGAAGATAGGTATAAGTGGCGTGCCTTAGGGGAGGCCTATGTCCAACAGTGGACTAATGCAGGCTGACGATGATGATGATGATGATGAACACCAGATAGCCGATTCAGCAGCATACTTTCGAACAGCTTGTAGATGTGAAAAAGGAGGGAAATTGGTCGGTAATTTTTAGGGTAATCACAGAATTTCCAAGGTTTTGGGATAGCGATTACTTTTGACTTTCTCCAGAATTTGGATATTTTTGCAGTCTCAAGACACTCGTTGAATAGTTGAAGTAACCACGAGATACCCACAGGGCCAACATGTTTAATTTGCTCAATAGATATTTTATCAAAACCTGAAGCCTTCCCGAGTTTCAGTGATTTAATTTCTGTTACAATATCACTAATACTAAAAGATTAACATATGGATTCCTGTGACGGTGGGAAAGTAGCTTTGGGGATTTTGTTGAGTCGGTGATTTGGTTTGCCATTAATAATTAATTGGTGAGCCACTTGGTGAGTCAGTCCAGTGAGTCAGTGACGAAATCGTGAGTTTTGAGACATTAATAAAATCTTAAGTATAATAGCTACGACATTCAAACTTTGTATGTTTAATGATTGTACTGATGGCATTCTATCTTGAAAAATTTAAATATTTAGCATCATCCAAAGCAAAGTTATAAGAGTTCAAAAAAACGACAAAGCGTTTCGAGAAAAGGTAGGTAGTGCCCTTGCGCTTCGCCTGGCTCGTCCAAAGCAAAGTTATGAGAGTTTAAAAAAACGACGAAGCGTTTCGAGAAAAGGTAGGTAGTGTCCTTGCGCTTCGCTTGGCTCGTCTTGGCGGGGGTACTTCCGTGCCCCCAGATAAATTAAAAGTTAAAGGGGCTCCCCTACTAGAAACGTGTATTTTTGGCGTTTTTTGCTCGATCTTCATAATGGCAACAGGTAGACGCTTGAAATGCTCACAGAGTTTGTATTGCTATAGTCACTAATAAAATATAATAAATTGAAATTATATTTAAAAATTAAAGGGGGTCCCCATACAAAAGACGTGTTTTTTGGAGTTTCTTGTTCGATGGTACGGAACCCTTTACGCGCGAGTCCGATTCGCACTTGGCCGGTTTTATTTTCTTTTTTTTATCTCAGGTCACGGTAACCTTATAGAACACTCACATGATATCCTTTCTCTTCTTAGTCATTCTAAATAATGTTGTGTCAAAAAGCTCGAATATAATGTTTTTTTTTTAATCAGCACCTTTAAGTCAAAAATAGTAATTCACTCAATGTTTGCTAGGAAAATGTACAAGTATTGTACATTTCTAAAATGGGCATGAAACAAGTTTTTGTTTAAAGTATATGAGACAAAACCATTCAGTATTTGTTTTTTACGTCGCCAATGTTTAAAGTTTCATTCATTATCAGATATTTTCTAAAGTTTTATTTCGATGTATTTCTGATAGCATCTTTAATTTTTAGGGTTACATACCTCAAAAGGTAAAAAGGAACCCTTATAGGACAATTTCGTTGCCCGTCCGTCCGTCTGTCCGTCGGTCTGTCTATCTGTCTGTCTGTCTGTCTGACAAGACCCTTTTTCTCAGGAACGCGTAGACGTAACAAGTTGAAATTTATATCAAATACTCAGGACTGCAATCCCTTGAAGATGTGAAAAAATCAAACGTCTGTGCCGAGTCAGTCAAGAGATACGACCGTTTATGCCGCATATTTGGACACTCGCATGGGAATCAAAACCTATAAGGTACTTTCCGTATACCTAGAATCATGAAATATGGCAACAAGCAAAGCTTATAGCACAAAAAAGTAAAAAGTCCAAAAACCAAAAATTTTTAGTTACATATGTCAGACAAAAAAAATAAAAATATCAAAAATCGAACCTGCTATTTTTGTTTCAAAAAATATTGCAGTCCATTTCCTGTTCCCTCATAAATATTTTGCTCCGTATCCTAAAGGGTGTGCGATCCCTTTGTCCAGAATTCAGATGTATAAGTACCTCACTTGCACAGCAACTAGTTGAGAATAGGGAAGCTTCTATTTTATTAGGCCGGAAACCCCATCACTAATGAATAACGAGTATACCTTTGTTCTAGCTGAGTGCTCATTCCTCAGAACGACATTTTCCACTGCAAAGGCATAATTCGGGGCAGTTTATTTGTCTTTTTTGACAGTTGTATTTAACGCCACAATGTGGTTTGAATTGCATTTGCACCGAATTAGCTCTAAACAAGCGGTAGCAGCCACAGCAGTAGACCATCTACTGATTATTTGTAGCTATTTCCCACTTTCACTGAGCCGGACGTGAGAGATTTTGAACGGGCACTAATGTCTGATCCCATACGTGGACACCCTGGTATACTGCTCTCAGAAGATATTGTTGAAAACTGTCTTCCGATGATGGATTTTTTTTAATTTGTCCTTATCTTTTAGAGTACGATTCTCGCCTGCAATGGGTTAAGCTGGTGCAGTAGCTGGATCTTAAACATATTAAAAACAAATCAATTTAAAATAATTTTATACCCAAACAGAGAAATCTATGTACAATACAAAAATATCGTTTTATTCAAACTGTCTTGTCATAGGCGCACATGGTTATAATAATTTTTTCCAAAATTTTTTTTGGCGCTTTCAATGTCTCCACAACCCATCGTTTTAAAACCGAGAGTTGCTGGAGGAGAAACATTCCAGGCTTACGACGCGGTTTTCTTTCCTCCTCCATTAGAGGCTCAAATGGTATCACCTCCTGTTAGAGCATAGAATATGGACAACATTAATTCTTTTTTCGTCTTGTAATATCTTGTATTACCAATATTTTTTATTTATGCCACTAGTGAATTTTTTTTAAACGATAGCATATTAAAGCAAAATCTAGTAGATTTTTTGGAGAGTTTTTTCATTTTCTTATTTTTTTTTCACAATAAATGTAGTAAAATTATGCCAAAAATGAAAGCTACATTCTCGGTTTATTCGAAAACGACACCAAGTTCAAGATGATAGGTCAAATAGATAGTTTTTTTTCTAAAGCACGCCAAAGTGAGACTCAGTACGCCCTCCCTCATCACCTGCCAGGGGGTGAAGGGTGGCTACTGGGCTAAATCAGCTTCTAGGGCTAAATCAGCTTCTATTTACTTAACATATACGTGTGCCAAGTGATTTCCTTTAATCATCAAATTTTACCTCCCCATACACATTGGATTACGTATAAAACCCCACTATGTAACTTTATTTATAATAAAACCATTTTAAATACTTTAAGTAAAAGACTCTCATCAAATAGATTCTGTACAGTTTTAATATTGTTTTATGTAAACATAAAACTTATAATCCCGTTTATCCTAAGGCATTTTGGCTATGGTAACCTTATGATGTTCCGATTCGGAGTAGGTATTTATTACACTAATAGTTAAATATCTGTTCCGACCCTTATTACTAAATTGAACCATAATTTCGATTATTCATAGCCATAGCAATCACTCCAGAGTAAAAATAAGTTAGGCAAGCATTTTCAGTAGTCTGTGATAAGTTGGTAAAGGCATCTATTTTATAAATTAATTTTACAAATGGTGAACTAATACCTAATACAATTTCAAAAATCCCAATTTCTCTTCATCTCTCAGGAACTTAATTAAATGCATTAAAATTTATAGTTGCAAACTAGGACATTTATGAAAAATTTCAAATAAAAACCTAAAATTGTTCCCCACCTAACAAATCCTTCGCTCATTCATTTTATTTTGTTACCTAAATAACTTATTTTTTTTTCTATTATTTTGTTAACATAATGACCGTATTATTTATGTATTATTATGTTAACAAGCGTTATCTAACTTTTGTTATGACCATTGGGTCGAACAACCAATAATTCTTAACAAGAATTTCGATGGATGCATATTTTTTTGATAATATTTTATTTATAATACAATATTTCATTTTTTTTGGTAATAAGGTTACTGCAGGTACCTAGATTGATTTATCTGTGATTATTTCGTTATAATTTTTACCTACCTAACATTTTAGTACTAACCAGTATTATTCCAATAACATTAACAATCATTGTCACCCTATTTCGTGAGCTACATACAAACTTTCGCTTTGAATTTCTCCATAATTACTGCAGATATTAACAAAATAAGTTCATAGAACCTTTGTACCAGCAAAATATTTCAGTAATACTTCATTCTTATCATTTGTACCGCACTCGTTATGGAGTTATCGATGAAAGTTTATGGGCCCGACGGAGTAACGCTTGAAAAATGTTATTCCCTTTTTTTTATTATTAGGCCTTTTTCCGAGCAGATTTGAAGGGCTAACTAGCGTTACATATCATATGTAACGGGGCTGATGTAATAAACTGGTATGTAGAGTACCTAGTTTTTCTGTAATTAGCATGGGGAAAAAAGCCCGTCGGGCTTTTTTTTGGAGGTTAATTACAGAAAATCTAGACAATCTAGAAACAAACTGAGTACACCAGCCCCGTTACAAATGATATGTAACGCGTGTTAGGCCTTCAAATCTGGTCGGAGAAAAGCCAAATTATCAAAAAAATGGAAAAACAAATTTTCAAGATGGCGCCGTATGGCCCAAACTCTTTTGTCAATCATTCCTCGCAGACAGCGGTACAAATGTTGTAAGTGTCAAAATAAGAAATCATTTTTCAGGTACAAAGGGTTTTTTCAGGTCTGAAGCCTCTTTGAGCTATGGGCCCGAGGAGATAACGTTAATGTGATTTTCAAATAAACTGCTAGGTGGCGCTAAATGGGCATTCGTTCTTGCTTGGCTTGACCATCGATATGTCTCTCATATCGATGGGCTTGACCCACGAACAGGGTTCGGAAACCGGTTTTTTGAAAAAAACGGTTTCGGTCATTGACCCCGATATCGAAATAATTGTGGTTAAGGTTTCGTTCAGGTTTTGGTTACCGGTGTATATAACCGGTTTAACCAGAACCGATATTTTTTCGTTCGAACGGAATTAACCGGTTAATTTGAAGAATATGCGACGTTGTAGGTATGTTTGCCGCGTGCGATCAGTTGAAAGCATGCGAGAAAGTGAGCAGAAAACTCGGGCAGTGGCACCCGCGCGACGCGCCTGAACTTGACTTAAGTTTGGTTTTAATTTTAACCGGTTAATTTCGTTCTTATTTCGGTTACAAAACCGCTCCCTGATTAACCGATATTTTATTCAAATTTACCGGTTAAGCTGGAAACCGGGTTTAACCTGAACGGAATCGTTAACCTAAATTCGAACTAAATTAACCGGTATTTGTTAACCGGTTCCGAACCTTGCCCACGAAGATGTGTTTAGTAAGCGACAGATGGCGCCACATGACGAAGATTTCAGAATCTACCTAAGAAGTAGAAAGTACCAGTACCAGAAAGTAAACGGTCATTATTTTACATGTAGGATTTCTTTCGTTCGAGAGAAATGAACTTCGCTTATACATACGAGTATTATGCTTTTTCGTCTGACAGGCCTAGGTGCTATACCTTTCCTCATGGTGTCACAGATGGATACTATCATTTTGTACGAGACAGAGAACTGTATGAGAGTTGATTGCCATCGACCTATGCATGTATCTCGGTTGGGTTCAAATAGTCATGCTGCCCCATTAAAAAAGACACTAGTGTCGATTCGGTTTTCACGATTAAACTTATTTGAGAGGATTAAACTTAATTTAAGTGTTCTATCTTTTTATATCGAAAAGACAAGGACAGGACGCTTAAATTAAGTTTAGTCCTGTCAAATAAGTTTAATCGTAAACACCGAATCGACACCACTATAAACTATCATTTCAGATACACCAGGACATGACACGCTGTATAAGTACTACTACTACCTACCTTATGGAGGGGGTAAGTAACTTTTATGGTACCTAACTAAGTAAACTTTTATTATCTATCTAACAAAGACTCCAAACATTATTCGGGCTCATTGTTATGTGTGTAATTTTTGGGCGAAATTCCGGACGTCTATCAAGGCGTCGTGCTGCAAATGGATCTCTTGAGGCATACCGTTTTCTTGTTTCAGGATTTTCACGTTCATAACCTTCATCTCTGGGGGGAAGAGCTGACGGATTAATTCTGCTGAAGTTTTTACATCTTCAGTATCGCTTGATTTTTTAGCTTTTCCTCTTTGCTTTAATATGGGCAACTCTGATGACACTATCTTTTTATCGATATCGTTTTGCTTTTTTATTTTCTCTCTGATTAACTCCAGTGAGTCTTTGATTTTAATTTTTTTATGTTTCTTCAATCTGCCTCTGTTGGGTTCCGATGATTTCTCTTGTTCAGATATTTTTTGCTTAACTTCCCCTCTGATTAACTCTGATGATATTTTAGCGTCATCATCATTAGTCTTTTTTTTGCTTTTACGTTTTTTACTATTATTCTCGTTCGTATCTAGCGTTTCAGGAGGCAAGCGTTGACGGAGCATCTCCGATTCTTTCTTATTTTCTGGAGTTGTATGTTTCTTTGTTTTAGCTTTAATCATCTCCAACAAAGTTTTCTCGTTGTCAGTATAGTTATGAATTTCAGATTTCTCGTTATTTTCTCTTAGATTTTTAACATTTTTCTTTTTCTTTTTCAAGGGATAGAGCTGACGGAGTAACTCAGATGGTTCATTTTTATCATTCACATCTCTTTCAGTGTAAAAAATGTCTTTATTTTCTGCAGAGTCTCGGTTTGTGGTTTTCTTTACCTCAATATCAAAGTCAGCGAGAACCTCTTTTTCAAGATGTTTGTGTTTCCATTGAGTAGTTGTTGGAATATTATCGAAGTCTGAAACAAAAATTTCTTCGTTCAGGGAAGGTATAATAGTGCTGGTAACATCTACGTCTGAGATGGGCGCTGGCGTAGGATGTGTGCGTAGAGGACTCTTATCGGTGTTATGTGTAAGTTCTTCCCAAAGACTATCCATAACGAAGTAATCGTGGTCTAACTTCATTTTCAACCCTTCATCTCGGTTGTCGTATTCAAATTTATCTTCAAATATAGGCTTATTTTCTTGTAAATGATATGGTTTACGAATCTTTTTCGTCGTAATTTTCTGCTGTTTACTCTTCGACGTATCATCTTTTAAGTATTTAAGGATTATCATCGTGGATTTTATCATTCGATTCATAAGTTTTTTTAAACCATGCGTTTTGGTGTTGGCTCTTTTTGTGTCGTGTTTAAACAATTTTAGATAATTTATAAAGGATGTTATATCTTCCTTCTTGAAGTCTTTACTTGCTTCTTCGATGAGTTTCCGCCGTCGCGCTCCGATGTCACTAGTATCCTCCAACGCTTTCAAAGTTTCGTCAAGTAGCTTTCTTCGCATCTGGTCTCTTATTTCATATTTTACTTTGCTAAGATCTTTAAAAATATTTGTGTTTGTTACATTTTCTTTTTCTAGCATCTTCCTAACATTCTCTGTTATGACATGAAAAACTTCGCCGAGTTTCTCTGCATCGTAGGATATCATGATCTTGACAAGTTCCTTCAAATATTCAACGTACTTTTTATCCGGATTCGTGTCATTGTCACGTTTTTGTAGAACGGCGGCAATCTTTTGTATGGCATCTTTGTCGAGTTGCAATACAGCACCAATCTCAATTTCTTTTGCACTGCAGTATGCTAAAAATTGGACGGAAAATAAATACTTATTAGAACACAGTTGTGTCTAGGCGTAGTGGTTCGAGTTTTAGATCAAATAAGTGATTTATAGGTCTATATGCTTCAAAGAGGAATGGAAAATGTCATAGTTTTTTGTCTTAATTCAGTTCATAAGACTTACCTACAAAGGTATAAAACAGACATATGTACAGGAAAGAATACTTCATGACTGAAAATCTAGTATTTTAAGGCAATTCTTACGAAATAAATATGTGAGCATAAAACTCTACGACGTTATAAAAAATGCCAAGTGACTGCTTTACAGCACTGTTCAGTATATACATTTATAGTACTTTAATGTAGAAAGATGAAAATTACTATGTGATGGTTTTAGATTTTTCCCACTGAACCTTGCATTATTTTATTTACAGTATAAAACATGGTTTTTATAGTACAAATAAAAAATAGTTTGTACCTACATATTTTTTTATAATAATTGTGTAGCAAAAAAAATATAGACGGGGTAACTTTAAAGAAACAAAGGGTATACGAGTTCTAAGTGGTAAACTGCGCAGAACATGCATTAATCCAAATCCAAGAAAGTATTTTTTTCTGAGATTTCAATACAAGAATTAGAAAAGGCATTTAGATAATTTATTTTTGAAGCAGTCATGTAGCCTATTTTGAGTGATTTTCAAAATATCTTCAAGAGTTTATCAAAAATATTTTGTTTAGTATTTTTTCAAGAACGAACTGAATTATTATTGTTGCGTCTTGTAATAACTAATATAACTAGCATAAGGTTAATAAGGTTTCAAAGATTTCTAACAAAAAATCAAAACATATAAAAAAGAACGCACATTCATTTATTTAAACTTAAATAATCAATAATCAATAATTATACAGATTAACAATAATAAACGATACCATTTTACAAAACTCCGTCACCAGCGCGCCTATTAATTTATATTTTACAAAAGGTTGGCAATGTTGGGTAAAATAAATAAAATTAATATATAAGTATTTTTCTACTAGTCCAGGATTTAACTTATATTCAGGATAAGCAAAATCATTATACCTACGGTTGTTTTTATATAAAATATATTGGTACTTGCTTGAATTCAATAAATAATAAAATATATGTATACAGGGCCTTCTAAATACCTGAAAAAATATATCGGTGGCTTCTACTCATGAAATTAAATAACTTTCCCCAAGGAACCTATACTCAATTCGCAAAAAAAAATTGGAATTACCATACAAAATTGGCGGGTCAGTTAATCAATTATGTAGTATGAGAACTCCAAAAATTTTTTTGCGCATTGAGTATAGGTGTTTTGAGTAAAGTTATTCAGTTTCATAAGTAGAAACCGTGGTTAAAACTTTTTAAGGTATTTCATAAGGACCCTATATATGGTCTAACAAAATCAGATGACACTATTTAAATAGTTGCGTTTCACTAGAAACTTTCTGTCTCGCACAACCAAACTGTGGAATGAATTGTCGCCTGCGGTATTTCCGGACCGATACGACATTCAAACCTTCAAGAGCGTACTCCCATTTCAAAGGTCGGCAACGCACTTGTGACTACTCTGGTGTAGCAGGTGTCTATGGGCGGCGGCAATAGCTTACCATCAGGTGATCCGTCTGCTCGTTGGCCACCTCTGCCATAAAAAAAAAACAGTTTAGGTATTTCTACTAATAAAACCAGATAAAACTGGACAACTTTCCCCAAGAAATCTACAGTGAATTCGCGAAATACATTTTTTACTTATCTAACTGTCTCTCTCTCTCTCTCTTAGTTTGTTAGGCGTCTCTTAAAAGAATTCTGCCAAAATCAGCTGTTTCGCCAATTTAGTATGGGATGTCAAAAATCTTGAATTTTTTTCAGTGGCATGAGTAGGACCCAGTGTAGATAGTTTTATCTCATTTTGTTAGACCTTATATTTATACAGGGAGTTAAAAAAGTGCGTTTGAAATTTTAAGGGGTTACTCAGAATCAAGTATAGAATCCAGGAAAAATATTGAAAAAATTCGCTCTTCAATTATTTTTTGCAGTTTTTCATACAAATTCTCGATTCATTATTTAGATTTAGTATGAGAATCTGAAAAAAATAATTGAAGAGCGGATTTTTTCAATATTTTTCCTGGGTTCTGTACTTGATTCTGAGTAACCCCTTAAAATTTCAAACGCACTTTTTTTTAACAACCTGTATAGGTACAGTACATGTAATTTTTGTAAAAAATATAAATTGTCCAAGGTTTCGTTCCAGAGCACATTCGTAAAAATAATTATTACTCTGACAGTAGAATAGCCTATTGCGAATCTTTCGAGTGTGAAAGGGACAGACTTCTGTTAGGTAAATCTTACCTTGGTTCTGAAACAAGACGAGAATCCCATATTATGTATGATTATGTAAATAATATACTTATTTATTTCTATTAAGTTATTAAGTTTTTTCAATTTATTATTTAATTTTAAGATACCTATTCAAATGGAATGCCTCTCTTAAGCGTCCTACAGGTAAAAGCAAGGTTTCAGGAACAAATGTGTATCAGAAGTTTTCGCGATCAAGCATTTACTAAGTACCCAGTCATTACAAAGTAAAACTCACATTTATATTGAAATACCAGACATAAAAATAAATTTTAACGCTTAATGGTATGCATTATATGCTATGCTCTTTTTTGACATATTGTGCTAGTTACTTATAATTAAGATTGATAAAATAAAATGAAACTTTAATTACTAAAAAGAGTTTTTTTTTATATGTAAGACAAAGGCCCGATTCAGTGTAGTGAGGAACTATTATATTGGATAATGACGCGACAGACAACCTTCTATTTTTATTTAAATTAATAAAAAAGACAAAAGTATCTTTGAGGTCGAGTATACAGATTACATTAATTATTTTATATTTTAAAAACCACGGAGAAACATATTCTGAAATATCGTTTTCTGTAAATACTAATAATAATAATCTAAAGGAACATCTCCGAATGGTTTTGACATTTATCAGGTGTCAACCCAAAAAGAAATGGTGTCGGTTGTCGGTTACCACTAAGGACTCGTCTACAAATTACTTAACGCAATTCTTAAAAGATGGACGACCTGCTCTCCCAACGTACCAGGAAAGTGGAGAACATACTTTGGTTTGGTTTCGTTACGTAACAGGTGTCATCTGCAATTCAAAATGTCTTCTGTATATATTTTGCCACCTTGACGCTCCTCAAGGACTGTTACGCGTGTCTGCCCCCTCCCCCACCATTTGTGCGTTACGTAATTTGTGGACGGAATACTCGCTTAAAAAACTGACGCCAACATTTGGAGAAATAGTAAACACTCATTTCCACTTGAAATGCCAACTAATAAAACGTTAAACCTGGACCAACTTATACGTTTCCTTAATACCTACTCTCGAACGCAACCAAAGCTAAAGAATCCAGAAGTATAGAACGAAGACGAGTAGAATGACAGCTCCGGCTGTCACTTTGACAAGCATTGACTTCGTGTTTAGGTACGTCGCGTCCTTCTTGTACTTCTGCGACATCCACGACAGGTTCTGTGTTTTGGTGTCCAGCTCTGGAATGAAATAACACCGCTTGTTATTTATTGTTGAGCTGAATATATTTTTAAGAATGGATTAATAAGGTTTAGAAGGTTTGCTCATGATATGCAGTTGATGTTACAAATGGTTGCAGTGTCCGCTCCGCAGTTATCCGCCACCGTGGCGTATGACTAGTCCACTCGTTTCATATCAAGAGGTTGGGATTACCAATGGGATCCAAAGTAGGACTCGTTTAGATGGTAGGGCATTTTCTGAACCCGCCTGTCTATGTATCACTGAATTAACTAACTCTTGCCACTAAACATAAGTAGCTAAACTGAAGTGGCAGTGGGCGGGGTACATAGCTCGTAGAAAAGATGGCCGTTGAGACATCAAAGTTCTCGAGTGGCGACCGCGCATCGGAAGTCCACTCGGTGGACCGATGATCTAGTGGTCGTGGGAAGCCGTTGGATGCGATCAGCGCAAGACCGGTCGGACTGGGCTTCTGTTCAGTAGTGGACGTCTTTTGGCTGATGATGATGATATCATCTTTGATCAGATGAGTTAAAACCATAGGCTTACCAATAATGGACGAGAAAACCCTACATCATTCATCTAAATGCCCTAAACGTGACCGCGGGTGACGCTAAGTGCAACACACGGCAACTGCCGTCTACCATTTATGATAGATACGGTTAAATTTGTCCACACGATAAGAAGATCATATGTATAAGTGAGGGGTGATGATATCATCTTCGATCAAGTGAGATGAGGCCATAGGCTTACCAACAAAACAGTGGACGAGAAAACCGTACAATTAAGTAAAACGCATGTTTGTAAGTGTTGTGGAGTTAAGACGCTATAGGCTCACCAACACAAAAGCGTATGACTACCCTAGAAACGTGTAAAGCGCCATGTAAGCGTGTCAGTGTGTGTGAGGTGGGGTATCAGGTAGCATACCCGAGAGCACAGCCCCGCGCTGCAGCACGTCATCGATGTTCTGCATCATGATGCGCTGCACGTCGCCGAGCTGGCTGCCGAGCGCGGCCGCCGCCCCGCGCCGCGCGCGCGCGCCCCCCTCCGCGTACTGCTTGCGCGCGCGCTGCATCCACGTGTCGAACTCTATGAACGTGTACGGCCGCGTCACTGTGTTCACCTGGGGGTTGTTGGATAATTTTCTTTGGTTAAAAGTAGTACATGAATTAATGGAAACTCCCATTTCAAAGGCCGGCAACGCACTTGGAACTCCTCTGGTGTTGCGGGTGTCTATGGGTGGCGGTAATCGCTTCCGATCAGGTGATCCGTCTGCTCGTTTGCGAGCTATGCCAAAAAAAAAAAAAACTATGAACGTACACGGCCGAGTTACTGTGTTCACCTGGGGGAAAGTGCGGCTGTCAATTTGGAAGATGCGAAACACACTCATTCACCATTTACTCATTGGCTCTAGCCACGATAACTATTATAAAGAGTCCTCATTTTTCTTTCGAGCAGCCGGATCACCTGATGGTAAGCGATTACCGCCGCCCATAGACACCCGCAACACCAGAGGAGTCACAAGAGCGTTGCCGGCCTTTGATATGGGAGTACGCTCTTTTCTTGAAGGTTTGAATGTCGTATCGGTCCGGAAATACCGCAGGCGACAATTCATTCCACAGTTTGGTTGTGTGAGACAGAAAGTTTCATATTATAAGAGTCCAAATGATGACTTAATCCTCTGTTATGCCCCAAAAGTGTAACACCAAGTAACCTGGTATACAACAGATTCAAGAAAAGATAAGAAGTGACATTGGCCCCTCTAGATAAGTAATAATCTCTGGAAGAAATAGCTTTAAGCGATAAGACTGCTTTGATATCACATATAATTTATAACTTTGGGGCCATCCATTAATCACGTGATCTTTTTTAGCAACTTTTTAGACCCCCCTCCCCCCTGGTGATACGTGGTGAGGTTTTAGACTACCCCCCACCCCCTAACTAAAATCACGTGTATTATTTTGGTACAAAATATTATCTTAAAATACAGGTATAATGAATTTAATTCTGGAAAATTAAGCACCGTGATAAAAATTTCCAGGCAGACATTAAAGGTTGCAAGTAGTTTCTGACTGCCAAAAGCCATTTCAAACCTTGGGAAGAGTTAAAAACAACATAACAACAACAGTCCGACGTTTGGAAATTTCTCTAGAAATCGCGCGTTCAACGAAAAAATAAATACACGTGATATCTCAGTACACCCCCACCCCCCCTCCCCCTTGTGATATTTCGTGATTTTTTCTGAACAATTTGAGCCTCACGTGATTAATGGATGACCTCTTTATAATAATATACTTATTTGATTCAATATGAAAAGTTAATTTTCCAAGGTTTGAAATTGAAATAATGTGCGCATTATATGGTGTTGTAGTAAAAGCTGATTAGATTACCAGTGTTATACTCATAATAACTGTGAAATTAGAAATCTAACTATATTATGAGTAAAGAGTTAAATGTGTTGGTCAAGTGAATTGGCAACATTCATATGATAATAATAAAATAGATATGCAATTCTATTCATAATTCAGGCTACAAGAATAAAGTATCTGCTTCCTCCATATCACAACTGAGTAATAAGTATAAAAAACAAATTATGAAATAATCTCATCTCATCTCATCTCCTAATATAATATTAATATTATATTATAAATGCGAAAGTATGGATGTTTGTTTGTTCCACTTTCACGCCGAATCTACTGAACGGATTTGTATGAAATTTGATAGGTAAATAGATAAAGCACTGAGCTAACACATAGGATACTTTTTATCCCGGAAAACTCCAGGGTTCCTGGAGGAATGGCTTAAAACTGAAATTTTTACTTTCTCACTAGATGGCGCTGCCGTAACATTTTATTTCTCTCTGGACCCAATTCTGAAGTCCACGTAGACGAAGTCGCGGACAGAAGTTAGTATTCAATAAATACTTGAGTAAGATTGCAGAATGGAATTTTCTTAATTTGATTTGTAAAAATTCCATAAATATAATGGATATATCTATAATTCTAAATGGAATTATGACAAGTTCAGAGTCCATGTGGTAAAAACTTTTATTTATTTATTTATTTACAAATTTATTGCACACTTAAAAAAGATACACACACATGATTACACATTTTATGTACAATTGGTATGAATAACTCTGTAAGAGTTTTCTTCCTACATACCATAGGTGATGAAGAGACAAGATGTGAAGGCTTTATACTAGGTAGAAAAACTTTATACTAGGTAGGTAGAAAAAAACGATTTAAAAGAATGTGTGCAGTCACTACTTAATTTTGTTAGCATTATTCACATACCCGCTTGCCGTATTGTTGGTAGAATTCTTGTGCAATTTCTTCTAAATAGTTGAATGCTAACCGTTTGCTGTAATTTCTTTCACACAGCACTAAATAGCAAATGTCGTTTTCAATTAAATAGCTGAAAGAAAAAGAAATTTACCGTATAAAATATATTAGCAATATAAAACATAATGTATAAAATCTATTTGTATTTTAGATGTAAGTTTCAATTATAATATGAAATAAAATTTTCAGTAGCGTTTCATGATTTGCAGATATAATAGATTATACTCTTCTGTATTTTTTTTCTTACATATGATAACTTATTAAATATTTGTTATTTAGAAAATATTTGTAATTTAAATATCTATTGGCCGAAAATCTTAAATTACCTTTCACCATATAATAAATAAATGACATGCATGTAAATAAATCATGGAAAATCAAATAAAAGATAACACCAGAATTGCAATCACTTTAAGATTAGATTATTCAACTATATTTTTGTAACTAGGTACATGTAAACTTCATTCCAAACTGGATGATATGGGTGACACATCCATAGGACGTACCTTATAGCATTTTCATAGTCGTTAATCGATTATCGTCTTTTGAGATGCAGCGCTAGAAGTACGCAGCTGACAAATGTCACAAATTATCAAGTTTAGAAAAGAGTTTAATTATCGTGTAACAGGTATTATAATCCGTAATTCTATTTACATTATACGAGTAAAACTAAATAATTATACATTTAGAGAATAACAAAGGAGTCTATTTTGAATTCCTATGTGAAAACAGTAAAAACTAAGTAAGGACATACATAACTAATACAGAAGGAAAAAGCAACGGAATTAAAAAAAAAAAACAAATTTAAAACACAAAATAAAAAGCGCTAACACTCACTGGAAGAGGTAAGGCCCCGTTTCGATGGAGCACCGGATCGGTGACTGCTGACTTAACTTTCTAAACAGCATTTTGGCCTGGTTTTGATACTCGAGGATATTGCACCCGCTCTGCGAACCATCACAGCAAATAATATAGTAAAAAATAACTAAACTTAACGAGGAATTGTGCAAAATAAATGGTGAAATATGGTGGTAAGTTAGGTCTGTTTCGTGCGTGATTTCTACTGGTTTTATAACAATTATACGAAATTTACTGAAGCGATATTATAAAAAATGGGTTTAAGAATAGATATTAATAGATTTTCCTTGCATACCTGCTCGTCTTCTTGCATGGTAGCGGCCAGAGGGAGGCCGTCCACGACTCTCGCGATCATAGTCATAAGAACCATTTTGACGACTTTCTAATAAGTCTTTCACATTCGTATAGATCCAATAATACTTTAAAATAGCCTTTCAACGATAGAATATTAATATTTTCATTGCTTTACATGAAAAAACTAGAAAATACCGAGAAACAAAATGTGGAATGACACTTCGTAAACACGTCGTAAAGACATTTGACGTTTGCTGTCATTGTGACGTGTGACACGTCAGCTTGTCTATGGTCAGAGTAGGATGCGTTCATAAATTACAAAATAGCCTTTATACTTAGTTTCCGTACAAATACCTATACTTCGTTCCAATCAAAAAAAAGCAAAACGTAAACAAACTTACTATAGAACTTACACATGTCAGTGTCATCTGCATACTATGTTTGTTTACCTTTTGCTTTTTTTTGATTGGAATGAACCATACTTATATCCAATGTGCAACCCGTAACACATTTCTCTTCATTTTGTGCGCAGTCGTGTAAGTACCAATAGTCTACCTGTGCAATCTATGTAAGTATATGGCGTGGGTCAGATGTGGGCCAGAGGGGCCCGCCCGACAGACAGATCATAGAATTGGCCACATCATGAAATTTTTTTGGAAGAGCTTCGAAAAAACTTGAAGTTAGTTTAGGTTGCTGGTGTTGCCTACCGTAAAAAAGGAGCCCCGCACAGCGAGGCTCCGTTGACTCTGTTTTGTGGAGCTCTTCGACGATATGGCCAGTCATTTCATGATCAGGCCAATTGTTATGATCTGGCTACGTACGACATGTACAAGTGGAAACCTTTTTCCACATCATTATCATCAACCGAAAGATGTCCACTACCGGACAAAGGATCTCCCCCAAGGATTTCCACACCAACCGGTCCTGTGCTGCGCGCATCAAGCGGCTTCCCGCAACCTTCACCAGGTCGTCGGTCCACCGAGTCGGAGACCTCCCTACACTGCGTCTTCCGAAACGCGGTCGCCATTCGAGAATTTTAGTGATCACTTTGATGAAATTTCGTCGCAAGTTTAGGATTTCTCATATAAAACGAGCAAAGTACGCATGAACAGTTGTAAAGTGGTTTTAGGAATAAGAACAGAAGTAGTCTCGTTTCCTGAGTAGGATTAGTTACCATATTACCAGTCAAGAAGTTTGCACTTGTCTGTCATGATCGGCCTAAGTTGGCTGATGATAACGGTATGGGAACAAGTTCCAAGTGTAAAAGGAACGTGGTAGGAACTTTGTACTAGGTAGAAAAAAAAACGACGGTTTTTAAAGTAAGTATGTGCAAAACATCTACCTAAATAAAAAACATTTTGATTTTGAACGCATTTTTGGGGAAAGTTGTTGAGGGTTCATGATTAGAATGGTGATTTTATTATACCCTATATTTTGTATATAAGTACATCTATTGTTTAATGTAAACAGAATATAATAGTTTATTTATTTAGTAATATAAATATGTAACACATTCGATAGATTAGATTAGATTAGATTCATTTATTTCACATTATCAATTTCAAATTACAATAATAGCTTATTAAAAATGTCAAAGTATAATGTGATCGTCAAAATAATTGAAATTAAAAATTGAATAATACAAATAGTTATTAATATAAAATTAATGTTAAAAAATAAGTCAATGTTAAAAAATAATAATAATAATCACACAATGGATAAATACAAAATAAAAAATAATAATGTCACTATTACACAATGTAATATTATAAATATAAACATTAAAATAATTAGGATAAAAAATAACCGCTCAGCATTTGCTATACTACCTAGTTAGGTATTCAAGTTTTGTTATCCTGTATAACAAAACTTGATACTGAATACTTATTTTTGGACCCCACCAAAACTTCACAGTGGCTTCTACTCATGAAACTGAGCAACTTTCCCCAAGTAAAAAATTTGATCACGTGATAAGCAATTTGTGATATTTTGTATGGAGATGGCAAACATTTTTTGCGAATTGACCATTGGTTATTTGGGTAATGTTGCTCAGTTTCACGCGTAGAAGCCACTGTGAAGTTTTGGTGGGGGGTCCAAAAATAACCCTGTATTGGGCGCCACAGATTGGGCGCTTACCTATGAACATCCTACAAAGTTGCTGTTTTAGTTTTCAAAAGTTCAGCATTTTTTTTAACCCTCAACTGGTAAGCCCTTGGCATCATCTCACCTGATGGTAAGTAATGATGATGCCGAAGATGGAAGCGGGATTACCAAGATTCCGGAACACATCAATACCATTAACAACTAAATATGTTTATCCCATCTAAAAATGAATTTACCCCATTCTACGAGTATTTTCATGTCCTGGTAAGATCTGTCAAGTATGAGTAAAAGCGTGATATCTAGGCTTGCCAACTACAAAAAAGGCATTTCCGGGATTACCCAGCTCGACATCCGGAACTTGGGTATATTATGCGGGACACAACACACCACATAGGTTCAAAATGGTTAAGGCAAAAAACTATATATATTTTTAATCATTTTATTAAAAACAAAAACAATACAAATGTATGACAATTTTAAATTATTAAATTAAATTATTTTTTTAACATTTAAAACTGTACTTATTTTGCGATTTTGCGCATTTATAAGTTTTTGTTTTGCAACACAAAGTTATAAAATTCACTGCATTTTTGGTCTAAATTAATTTTAATTTGTAGTTCAGCCTTAACGTGATCGACATACAGCTTATTTGTGCTGTCTGTCCATGCATTTCCACAGAGAGAAAACACTCTCCCTGCTGATGCATTTGAAGGAGGTCACACGAAATACGCAATGCGTAGGTGTTAAGAAATTTTAATAATTTGTAACAAGTTACTCGGGCCAACTGCCCAACCGTCGGGTTGGACAGTTGGCCCTGCTGGGGCCACTGACACTGGGGCTGGCCACTACCAACTACCGTCGTCGGGTAGTTGGTACGAGATAGATACTAATATCATATAATCACTGATTTCCGGGACAAAAGGCGTCCCGCAAGGGGTCACGGCGGGACGGTCCAAAATTGACCCAGAAGCGGGACGTCCCGGAAAATAGGGTTGCCAAACCCTAGTGATATCTCTCATGTACCTACCTACGTATAAAAATTCGCGGAGAAAGGACTTATTGTACGAGATTTTCTCGAGGTGTACTTATTTTTTTCCAATAAAACAAAGTTTTGTATTTTATTGTGGATATTTTATTAACATTATCATCATGCATCAAATTTATGTGCTTACAATTTAAACTTATAACTAGCTATACATAAAAAATAACTCAACTAGGGGGCAGAAAATACAGTATTTTGTAAATTTAACAACTAAAATTACAATTAAAATACTAACGGACTTTACATTAGTAGATTTTTAACACAATAATCACTGTACCGCACATACTCTCAGAATAAGAAGATAATTAATTCATATATTTAATTTAAAATGAAATATAAGTTCATCTGGCGTTACGGACTTTAGAAGCTCAACGGAAACAACACAATTAATTATTGACAAAAAAATTCTACGAGGAATAAATAAATTCCTGTTAAACTGCAAAAAAAAACATTTTTTAATAACAAATGTATGTACAATGTGGATTCATCCCTTCTACTACCAATTCACTAACCTTTACAATGCTTTCACGCAAATGTCACTTTTCATCTATTTAAAATAGGTCTAGTGCTTAGATATAAGCCCTAGGTTACACCATATGACCGTAATTAGTTCTAAATACAATTCTTTAATTATGACAAAAAATTACATAGATAAAAAACTTTTTGTGTTGCGGAAATTGTTCGAATATGAAGAAATCTTATCATGAAAATGTCCAAACTTTGACATACGCATAATTGCTTAAAAAATCCAATTATGGCGATCAAAAACGTACAATTTAAAGTACAATAACTAAAGACTAGCCAAGCTTAAATTTTACAATAATTCGATTTACAATAATTTTCCCCAGGTGCAGTGCATAAAAAATTTACAATGACAAAATTTTAAGTACAATAGTTATTTTTTAAAATTAGAAACTTTGATTTCTCAACAATTAGGTATCAATTGGACTAAATTTATTTTTTAATTTTTAGGAGCATATTTTTAAATGCTTGCTCAAACATTTTCCCTACTTTAGGTAACTTAGATCTCACAAAACTTCAACGTTAAGTCAATAGTGAAAACACTAGCTGAATTATTATAAATTCTGAGAGCGTCCTTCAATCGCGTGGTCCATTCATTGCCCTATCATTAATTAACTAAATTATTTTCTGTATTTTTACATTATTATTCTATAAATAACAGATTGTTTAGAGAAAAGAGGAAGATATAGACACGCCACCATTGGATTGAGGTACAGATAACGCGCACGAAATGCTGACAAATTTTCGAAAGTAAAATGTTAATTTTATAATGATGTACCTAATGTTAATGCAAAAAATTAGGAATTAACCGACAAATATTTTTATGAAGCCAGGATCAAAGAAACATAATTTAAATTTTGAATAAACTAACAAAGTAATTTTTTATTCTTAGTAAAATAGCTTTACAAAATTCTATTTTTTAAGCATCATCCAAATGCGCACTTTCAATAAATTTAAAGAATAGCGCTAGTTTATCTTAGTACCAAAAATTTTGCATTAAAACAACCTCACGGTCGCGTTCTAAAACGAAATAAATAAGTTAAAACCTACATTTATATTTACAAAAGCCATTGTCGAGTGCCTAAAGGAAAGAAGATTTATCTTGAGAATTCGACCTAACTACGTAAGAATTGAATTTATTTAAAAATTTCGTTTTAACTTAAAAATATACACTAAATTTATTTTAATTCATTTAAAAAAGCTTGCACCGACCACTGGGTTTGTTCGTATTTGGGACAGTGAGATCTTTTTGCCTACCGAATCGCAACGAAGTGGTTGTTGGTACATTCAGCGTGTTGGCGGTACATTATCCAAAACGTCGATATAAAAAATCGATCACTAACACTCGAAGTCGGAACGGAATGCGCAGATCAAACCAAAAAAAGTTTGCATGTTTTGAAATAAGAAATAAATTATTTAAGAGTTACAAAAATGAAACTATTGCTACATCAATATATTTTTTTTTAAATTTGGTAAGTATTATTTTAAAATACAAAAGTTTATAAAATTACTATACAAGCTACCTATAGTAAAATTCTGTGTGGTTTTTATTGAAATTTAGATTTTTTTTTACTTCTCTGTCGTGTAAAAAATATTTTGATTTGCGCGCATTTCGCTATGCGACTAACATTCATTGTTTGTTTTTATTTTCGCTACAAATCTAACATTTAATTATTTAATATGTTTTATTTAGTACAAATATAAAATTTAAAAGAATTCCGAATTTATTTTTGCATTGAATGGAACTCTTATATCTTTATGTCAGCTTGATCTATCTACATGCTTAAACAACTGCTTTGATAATATAGACTATCTATAGTTACAGCATAATGTATGATTCATTAATATTGGACCACGAATCGTAATTAATTATCAATAATTATTATTCAGGTAACAAAAAATAGAGGTCTCGCGCTATTTTTTTTAGATTTTGCTTAGAATATTTTATATTTTATTATGTAGGTATACATAAATTTGTTTTGACACTGGATCAGCTTTGATATGCAACCATACAAAAATATTATAAACATATATTTTAAACTTTACTAAAATATTATATACATATTATAAAATATATATAATATTGGTTTATATATTTTGATATGTGACTAAACGTGTGCGCAAGACCTCCCAACAGGTTCACTATACACAAACCAAATAAACTAGAATATTTCACTTAAAAACTTCACTTAATTTTTAACATCTATTTTATATTAAAATTAGTTATATATAACACAATTAACGCACAAAAATCACCTCTTAACTTAATCATATACTCCTCTTTCAGTTCCGTAACAAAAAGCTGGCAGTAGATGTCAGTTCTTGTGTAGAATTTTTAGGTATTCCACAAAATCTAAAAACCTAAATAATATCAATTGACAAAATTCGGTTTCAAATAATGTAAACAATGAGAACACATTATAGACTATTATGAGACTATTAGACATTGCTAAACAAAGGAACATAGCTAGATTATAGACGTTATAATTATTATAATAGTTATATAGATGTCAATAATATACATATATTAGGATCATCAGAATATCTAGTGAGGTCGGTTTTTTTTGTAACAAGGTAAATATGCAAATGGCTATTAAAGCACCAAAAAAGTTAAATCTGAAGATAGCATTGCAAATATACTTTTGTTCTTATGTAAAAATTTCTTTTACATAAATATATATCTTATATAAACTCTCATAATATACTATGATAATAATATATTTTAGTTATTGCATATTGTAAAAAGTGTTTGTTCCAATATTATAAAATATATTATAATATAGTGATAATATTGAACTATTTTTTTCATATTTTTGAGGTAGGAAGTTCTGATTTATGATAACCTGAGTCTGTTAATATACAGGGTACGAAAATATCACGGCCGGTAACGTTAACGGTTGGTTCCACACTGGAATATAAAAACAATCTATAGTTCATACAAACTCTGCTGAATGGCCGATCAATTTGTATGGAAACTCATCTTTTGCGAATTCATGTTCAGTTTCATGAGTAGTCCCGTTAAGTTTCCCGGAGTCGGCTTTCACACCCTGTATTACTAGGCAAAAACTTTTAGCGTAGCAAGTAAATACGTTTATCATGGCTCATTAATAGATCCGGAATATTCACAGTGACTTGGACGTATTTATCTACCTTTTCTAATCTATTCGTCGTTATAAAATCAAAAAGCTTTTCAGGATATTCTACCTTACTTGCCTCACTTAAATAGTTTTTCTCCTGGATAAACATTTATAGAAATTTCGTTACAGTACAAACATTTAAAAATTCGTTATTAACATTATACAAAGTCTGTCATATCCATTTTAAAACATCTAGCAAATTAGTTCCTCATGCCAAGTCTCTCTAAATACTTCAATATACTCTTCATATAAAAGATTTGAGCAATCAATTTCGTCTCTTCTACTTTTTTGTATATAAATATTAAATTCAGTGATAAGTTGCTTCATATATTTTGATTTGAGTGTAATATTTAATGATTATCTAATCTTAACAACATCAAAGTATTATTAAATATCTAGAAGCGATCGGGAATCGAAATGTATGATGATTTATTTCACAAAAAAGACGAAATATTTTTACTAAGAATTATAGAAAACAAAAATCTTATTTATTGTAAAACAGTGAAATGAATATGATTTCTAAAATAAGTTACATATGACATAAAGTCCCGTCACTCCTCTGTGTCTCACTCGAGTCCGTGCAACATCAACTGGAGATTCGATCCGGGTTCCGCCGGATATACCACACTATCCGGCCCCGGACGGCCGTACCCGGCCCGCACTAGCACTGCGTCCTACACTATCAGTCTACGCGAGCGAGCAATCGATCTCGACTATATCCTTCGGCACATCAACGAACTGATAAACCAGCCGCTGCCCGTCGACTTTGGCGAGTATCCCCCGCTGGTAATAATAGCGTAGAGCGCGCCCCATGGTCTCGTAATTCATGTCGGGCTTATTCTTATGCAGCCCCCAGAGCCTCGAGACCGCCTTGGAGTCCACGAGCTTAAAGACTCCTTTCTCACGGTTGGTCCACTTGATGTATCTGGGGCAGTATTCCCGGTCTTGGAGGAGTTTAAGGAGGAACTCCCAGAGATACGTGGTTGAGCCTTCGCGGCTCTTGCGCTTGACGCCGGGAGTCGGGGGTTGGTCCGTGCGCGGGCGCTTCTTGTGCTTCAGCTTGTTGTGGTGGTGGTGGCGGGGGTAGTCGCCGAAGTCGAACACGCCGTAGGGCAGGTCCTCGTGCGGCGCGAGCGGCGGCGGCGCGGGCGCAGTGAAGTGGTGCGCGCCTCCCCCGCCGCCGTACCCGTATGCGTACGCTTCGCGCTCGTTTACGCTGCCCACTGTAAATGAAGAGAAGAATGCCGTTAGAAATGGTGGAGTTTGTTACATAGTTATTGTAAAATAAAAATAACGTTATCTCATCCCAATCTAGGTAAATTTTACGTTAGCCCTAAAACTGGGTACGCTGAGCAGTCAAGAACGTCGTACCGCACCACCAGCTTGCACAATAATCATTTCTTTTTCATTTCGATAATATTTTTGTAAACAAAACAAAAATCATAAAAAAATATATTTATAAGATACAATAGTTAACGTTTCGGAGGGTTTTTGAGCGCTACGTACTACGGGCATAGGTACTACGCTTTTCAAAATCTAAACGTTCCGTACACGCTTTTTTACTTCGTTCGGTAATCAACCAACTTAGTATGGTAAATTAGTATATTTACGACAGAAGACGTACCAGTTTAAATAGTTTCACTTGATTTTATTATACCTTATATTTACAACCATTATCCTAGTATCAACTATAATATAAGCAACCGAGTAACGCGTAGACGCAGACCCGAAAATGGGTAGTCAAAATATTTGGCTGTACAAATAGTCAATTGTTAAACCGTACAGAACAATTGTGGGAGCGAATCTCTCTTTGCCCTTTGGATGCTGGGAATTTAATTTGACAATCGGAACTATGTTCTATGTTGTCAAAACTATATCTGTTGTTACCTCAAGGTATAGTTAGGTAGGTAGGTATCGTTCAGGAAATATTATTTGCAATTTTGAATGTACATATGTTTAGAAGAATGGCTTCTCTATTACGTTCAAATAATCACATCATTATGCTACTTATAATCTCAGTGTAAAACTAGTACAGTCGCGCGGATAACCGCGTTACGTCAATAGTACTAAATGAGCCTTGACCCCTTTGCAGCAAGTTGTGTATAGTATCTGTCACCGTTCTTTACCTTTATATAACTAACCAGTTGAACTTATAACTTAATAGCGGTATGCGAAAATGTGCTGTTTGTTTGTCTTGAATTTGCATAGGTAAAGGTAGCAGAGGCTTAGCAGTCGTGTTATTTCAGAGCACCTTGTACGACAGACATATATTTTTTAAAATAATAATAAAGACGTTTATTATTAAAGAAAAGTAAAAAGAAAAGAAAAAAGAAAAGAAAAAAGAAAAGAAAAAAGAAAAGAAAAAAGAAAAGAAAAGAAAAGAAGAAAAATAGTAAAGCAGCATTTTTTCCTGTAAAAAATATAGCAGTATGGTACATACTGCAATGCATGGTAGTAGTGAAAGACTTTTTTGAAACAAAATTTATCCTATAACACAAACTGAGTGAAAATAGCTTGGTTTTAGAGTAAAATGCTGAAAATATCTTCCTTCTACCAATTTATTGATTTCAGTTAAGTTTTTCAAAAAAATAATTCGGTACCCATACAGATATATAATTCGACGACATATGGGGACATAAAATTTTTATGGGGTTGTTCAATGTGCTCTCTTTCATTAAAACATTCGTTTTGATTCAACATTATATGTTTAGGCCCAAATACGATTTTTTGTATTTTTTCTGAACATCATATAAAACTTCAATGAACGATTTGGACTGTAACACTCGAGCTAAATATGTGAAAATAGGAAGTTCTTTCGAGCTAGACTGATTCTAGACATCTTATACGTTCAGAGTTCAGTCCCAAAAACCTTGCTGGCTCCCGATCTAATATAGGTATCAGATAAAATATTGTAATAGAAAATTAAACTAAGTTTTTACACATTCAGGGCTCTTGTGTTAGATGCAGCGGTACCTACCTAAATTAGGGTAACGGTTGTATATTTAACTGTCCCAATACGAGAAAGTTATCAAACCAACTATATGTTTTCTATATCAATTCTAAGGCGAGACTAACCTAGGAGCTAAAAAAAATAAACAAAACATACGAACAAATAAAAACTAGCAAATTAACATTCCTCAAATATTATAAGTACCTATGTATAGAGGTAGTATCTAATTTGGTAGAAAATCTACATGGAAAACAGACACCTTATACATTCTCACTCATGTACTCGCTTACTTACGTCATCATATTTTTTTATATAGGTAGGTATATAAAACTATTTGTTATTTCTTGCATTCCAGTATAATAAATCGGCGTTATTTTAGCGATGTCTGGAGTTCATTCACCTTTCCGTGTAAACGTGTGGATATAAAAATTATGTAAGTATTCAAATGTTTTGCCACATAATTTGGGCATAACAGCCTAATCTTTTGAAGTAATGGCGATAAGAAAATTACAAGTACCTAAAGAGATCCAAATAAGCGATTTAAAAATTATGACAAAGGGGATAATATAATTATTAATAATTAATATAATATTAGAATATAATATTATTATTAATTAGGTAGTTAAAAATTCCGTAAAAAATATTAGTCATTCTATAATATCGTCATCGATATGAAAAAAATACCACATCTCTCGTAAATAAAACGGGATGTATAGAAAAGGTTTCGTATACAAAGGTTATTTTCAGGACTTTTCATAACTATCTACAAATCACCAGCCAGACTTACCATCTTTGTATAAAAAATGCGATTTTAGCAAAGTTGTAGTACAAAAGTTTCTCAATACGACTGGGAGAACCTTCGGGTAAACAGGTCCTTCACCTACGATATTTCGTTACTCCCTGTACAGTATAATTTTCTTTTAAACCGGATTAATCCGATATTTTATCAATCTAAAATTGAAGATTTAATGTAATGAAATGACCGATACCTATTTTAATAATTTAATAATCTTTGCCATTTCCTTTTAGATTATTCAGAAGTCCACTTCGGTGTTGGTTTTTGTAAAGTCATGTTTTTTTATAAATATGAATGAATACAGTTTTAGTTTCAATAGTTCTACGAGAAACAAAACCAGACGTAAATCTAAATAGAGAGGTCCTTCTGCATAGAAAAAATACGCCGTAGGTCATGTCGAGACTTCGAAGAAAACTTAAATTACTGGAGTCCGTGAAGACTCATGCTATATTTAATAAATCAACACAGATCACAATATTTCTTAGTAAACAGAAAGACTTAAAAATAACGTGAATAATCACACGAATTTAAAAATACTTCACAAGACATATCAATCTCTGTACTGAGACATTTTTATTTAGTTACTAGGATAAACATGTTGTTGCAACATGTACCTATAATAAATAGGTGGGTAAGGATATGACATAGAGAAACGATCAAAACCGAAAATATTTAAGCGAGCCAATTAAAGAGCTTGAAAATTTTTGGGTATGTAGTTATTATTATTATAGATATATTCTGTGCCTAACAGTTTTACAAATACAACACACGGAACGCCAAGTCCCCACCATCATGGGAACCAGCAAAAAGCCGTAAAAAACCCTTGCGGGCGCATCGAGTCTATTTTTAGCGCATCGCTGGACGCATCCTACTGGTTGGTAGGATCAAGGCTGCGTCGCTTACGCCCTTCTCCGGTCTTAGAATGTCATTACTTCTCGCTACTCGGCTTTAGCAAATGGTTGGCGATAGTACTGGCTTATAAGTTTCCCATAATAAACTCTATAACTTTAGTAGTAAAGCTTACCGATAGTGCGAATTCCAGGGGGAGAGGGGTGAAAACCGGTCGTTGGTGCATCAACTGCATTAAATGGGTTACCCACAGACCTCTTGCAACAGAAATTCTTCGTGCGCAATTTTTGCGTTTTTCCAGAACATTTACCTATAGACTTTGTGAATATTATTTCGATATTAGGTATGTAATGGAACGGAAATAGGAGTCCAAATACCAACAATACCCTAATTTTAACACATCAGAAAATCATGCTGTAGTTCTGAAATATTTTGGCACGTGGCAGGTGCTACTTTCTATCTCTACTTTAGTTTATTATTTATCGCTAAAACTAAAATAAGTAATCACATGATTTCGCGAGCGATAAAATAATTTCGCGATAACATATCAATCTCTGTACGCTATCCCGAGGACGATATCCTCGGGCTATCCCGAGGAGCGTTTCCCCCAGGCAACTAACTGTATGTTATTTGTGATGTGAAAAACAAATGCTTATCAGCCATTTCAGCTTCAGCCGGAAGAGATACCATATCGATATGTACTTACATCAAACCTAATCCGTCTACTTGGTTCAAGTTATTAAACATGCAATAAATGCAGTAATATAGTGCAACAAGTATTGCGGCAGCATGAAATTCGTTGACGACTTGGCCAGACAGAATCACCAAACTCGCGAGTAGAGTCTGGCCAACCAAAGCTGTCCACAAAAAATGGCGACAATAAAAAAAAACCTTCAGCTGTTAACACCGACTAGACACTAAATAAACGCAGTTGATACTAGAAAGAACGTTGATTCATTTTGGGCTGTATGGCGAACAGTAATTAAATGTATATCGGTGAACAGGCAGTTAAAATAATATTAAAGTATCCAAATGTTTCAAAAAGTCAACACATGAAAGTTGTCAGTCTTAGAATGTTGCCATATTAAAGTTTCTTAAAAAACCGTGGTCAGCTTTCGTTGGCCAAACTCTAGCCTAGCCTCTTCATCAAAAAGATCACAATTACAGGCAGCAAGATAAAGAATGGTATGGCAGGGCCTACATAGGAAACGTTCACTAATACTGTATGTAGTATGTAGATTTTTTAGTTATTAAAACCAATTGTCTTTACGAGTCAGACTGAACAAGTTTCTCAAAAATTAATGAAGGTTTCCGTTATTTGATAATTAACGCTAATAATGTTACTATGTACCTATCACTTAAATATACTTACAGTTTGAATGCAAATAATATTCTATTCTGATAAAATACGTAGTGACATTTATGAAAAAAGAAACGACCGGAACAACATTATGCAGTAGGCAAGAAATAGATTTTTATTTTATTCTGAGCATCATATCCTCCCACACCTTCGCTACCGGATACTCGTGCAGGATACCCATCAAACTTCATAATCTGTTTAATAATCATATACTTACGATTATTGCAATACCTTTGCATTAAGGGATTTAAGAGCTATTTAAAACCTATCGATAACAGAGTTATCAAAAAATGCATAAAAACAAACATATTTATAAAAAAGTCTTTCGAATAAGAAGACTGGAAAAAAGTATTTAGTGACTTGTTACTTCTAGCTGGAGCTTTGGTTAGACCAACGTTTATATCGACAACACAATGTATGTTAGTAAACAAGAAAAATAATAATAATTAACATTAACAAAATGAAGAGAATAAAATGACTGACTCGGTGGCTAAGTGGTTAGCGATCCTGACCTCTGATCCGAGAGTCGTGGCTTCGATCCTCACACAGGGCAAACTTTTCTGTGATGAGCAGAATTGTTTGCTCTGAGTCTGGGTGTATTATATCTATATATTGTGTATTTAAATGTATGTGTGTATGTAAGTATATCAGTCTCTGAGTCCCAAGATACAGGGAATCCTAAGTTTGGGGCCAGATGACCGTGTGTGATTTGTCCCAGATATTATTATTATTATTAAATACAACTAGTATGTAATACATAGAGGGAAATTATACAGAAATTCCAAAGAAATAATAAATGAAATTCGGGGTTTGTGCAGAGTTTCAAACAAACACTTGTTATTCCAATTAGATTCAGTACAACGTGTCAACTGGCAAACAAGACTGCATCCAAGTATAAAAGTCTCGTTCACCTGAATTTCAAAGAAGTCACGCGCGTCTCAGTGTTAGCATAAAACGGCAAACATAAGCTATGCATACATCCAGACTCGCGAGGCGCTGCGAGCGAGGATCGGATGCGCGCAGGCAATGACCAGGAAATGACGCCGCCGGTTGACCTTCAAACACACGCAGACATGCGCTTGCGCATCCCATGCAATCCCGTTTGCTTAGCTCCCCTCTCCCCCCATCCCCCAGTCCCACTAGTAACAACCAACGCTACTGCTTCTGCAATTCAACATTCTATGCCTGCTGTGTATAGGATATCGCTGTTGTAGGAGAACCTAACACAGCAATGGAAAGCTTGAAAATTTTCGAAGAAATTTGCAAACGTGAAACAACAATAGTTTGCATTTATTTGCTTGTTTCGAATAAGATAATGTTTTAGAAGAATTAAACACCCACTGTGATGGAAAGGTAGCTCAAAGATTGTTTCGAAAAGATAAGGAAAATTTTGAGCGTTATCTAACATTTCTGTTGATAGGTCATGCAGAGTGTTAAGACGAGTCATATTTTTGTGTACTTCAATCAAGGTGACTTTGTTTTATGTACCTAAAAGTAAATGGTATGGCGCGTTTCCTATATGGATCGTTTCGAATAATAACGCAGAAAGAATTTTAAGTATATCCAATTTTTTGTCTTTTGTTGCAGTGAATGTTTGTGTCAGTTTTACTAATTAGTCAAGTAATTTATGCAAGTTTAGATAAAAAAATCGTTAAAGTAAGTATAAGTGCTCTTTAAATTGTTTTGTTGCATCGACAGGTGTTTCAAATTCAATCATTATTATATCCGTAAGAAACATTAAAATCTTGTTTCAAAAAGTTTCACTTGAATACTATGCGTTACACATTTTTAAATATTTTGTTTTCTAATTTGTCATCAATGCATTATTTACTTAGTTTATCAAACTCATTATTCGAATTTCAAAAACTACCTACGTGGATGATCTTCAAATACTTTTTTGCTCTACCTCATTATCAAAGTAATTCTTGCTTTTCATTTAAAATTAAATCGCCTTTTTTTCTTGACTTCTCATTGAACAGTTGCAAATAAAATAAGTATACCTATTCATCATGGTATTGTTTCAGCTGCGTCGTCCCATCGCGCATTCGACACGGACAACGGGCGGCGAGCGCAAGCGCAGACGATCTACCCATACTAGTAGGCGTTGGGTGAACCGACTGCGCATTAGGTAAGGTCAGCATCAGCATACATACAATATGAATGCGCCTGCGACTGCCGCTTTTCGTGAACGTTATGTAATAATGCGACTGATAAGTGACCGAGAGCGCTCTTCTGATTATAAGTAGGTAGATCCAAAGTTATTTTAGTATTTCCAGATTGACGTTTGAGACAAACAAGTTTTTAGTATAGCTATCTACTCAGTACGTGTGAGTAGGTTTTTAAAATGAGAGACTTACTAACGTACAAGACATGCATATAACTAATACCTATACAGGGTGACTTTAAATTAGTTCTTGATACCAAAGGCTATGAATGTGCTCATGATAACAAACAACTTTCCCTAAATAACCCATAGTCAAATCGCAAAAAAAAATTTGACTCTTCATACTAATTTGGCCGCTCGGCTGATCGATTTGTATGAAGAGACCAACATTTTTTTTGCGATTTGGCTATGGGTTCCTTAGGGAAAGTTGTTTGTTTTCATGAGCACATGCATAACCTTTCGTATCAAGAACTAATTTAAACTCACCCTATATAAACAAATTTCAAGTGTGATTCTTTTGTAATCCAATCGGTAATCGTAATGCTTTAACCTCAGTCAATTTCAGAAACGTTTACAGCAAGATGTAGCGGTACAAACAAACAGTATTTATAATCAATACCTTAATATTTCAAACTAGTGAAGTATACATATGATGCAGAAAATCGTTAAATATATTATGAATTTTTCAAGAAAACAAATGTATGTATTTTTTTTACCTAGTAGTTACCTAGACCGGCAGCGCGGCGGCGGCGCCCGCGCACTCTATACTCTTGTCATTGGTCCGTTTGTATTTCGAACTCAAAATGTCTCAACCGGTCTGCTGACAAGTAGACCTACTTGCATAATATTCGATAATTTGATTCTGACTGTAATGTGATGTCATTGCCAAGTATTACGCGATCCACGGACGCGGCTTCTAGCGATCTTTGTGGAATGAGTCTGTTTTATTAGAACTGCTTATGACGATAACTACTAGCTCTGAATTGAGGAAATGAAATTATGATTAAAACTTGACGTCTATACTGAATGAAGGACTCCATATCTACCTAATATGATTATTCTTAAAGACGATTATAAAAAAAAGGATATAGACATAGAGGAAACAGCTGATGAACAAGGTGACGATAAATTGAGTTATTTCCATGAAAAAGATGACATCAAAAAGATTTAAGACAAAGTGAAAGAAATAATGAAAATGGTAGATGCTTATAGCACAATTGATACTACCAATAGATAGGATGACACAATGTAACTGACGCATTTACTTGGTCAAATGAAAGACTCGAATGTTTGAGCAACTGCATAGGAAAAGATGTATGACGTTAAATCTATATGTTCTAGCTGTGGCTATGTACATATATGTATCGGAAGAATTCATGACCAGACAGAAAAACCTGCTTTAATACCTACGAACTAACAAAAGTTGAAATTGTGGAGTATAGGCCTTTCTCAGATACTAAAACATAAAACAACGAATCTAACAATATTTGCGCGAATAAACAATAGTTTATGCAGGAAAAGAAAGTAATTCAGTTTCATGAGATTTTTTTGTGATGAAAAATACTTTATAAAATATGAAAGGAAAATTATCGAAATAAAATTCATTTAATTTCACTGTATGCAAAAATCAATTGAACTTGTTGTTTTTATAACAACTGAACAAACCTGAGAAAAGTATGCGAACGAAGTCACGTGGCAAGTCATCAGTTAAATTTATATGCATCAACTATAATAAGTGTATATTTTAAGTACCTACTTTAACAAATTATTTTATCTATCTACTTTATACATAAATGAAATCATGTGAACAGGATATTACAATATAGCCGCAGGATTCGTTAACTGACTTTAACTCATCATTCTGAAAAACTTAAAAGACTTTTCTGAAATTGCACTCGTACAAAGTCTCAACAGTTAATCAATTTGTAATCAAAACTCAAGTTTATTCTACACATCTGTCTAATCTTACACGAAATTTTCTGTAACTTTTCGAAAGCGAATGCTTGCTGCCACTTCGTAAAAATATTCGTGAAGTGAGAGAAAAGTGGTACATACTTACGTGTTTCTTGAAACAAAACCATTAACAATCGCAAAATGGTCTTCGTTATATTAATGTAGAAAATGTTGAGGTCGTCAAGATAGATAAAACAAGTTAGATGCACTGTACTGTACTATAGTTAAGTATAATAGTGTTGGTTCACGGTCGGCCACAGTAATGATTACTGGGATTAATTGCATCCATTGCGTTCAAATTACTGCATTTATTGTAACTGAAACGCCCAATGGTAAGCGAAAAAATACAATTAATACATTTATTTGCGTTTAAGTACATATAATATTCATAATAATGTTACTAAACATAAAAAAGCTACATTTAAGATAAAGTTTGATAAATGATTTTTTTCTTTATAATGGCTGATTTATTTTAAATTTCGGGACTTCCCAGTATAGTCTCATGATTACAAGAAAAGATAGCAATGAAAATCCATGGCCAAACAATTTTAAATAAGTACCTAATTTAATTAGTGAATATCGATATTCATAAAAAAGTATTTATCAGAATGCAGTACTTAAAATAATTACATCACAATATGTGTAATATGTATGCCTAACCACAGAAACTAAAGCACGTTACATTGAAGCAGAACAGATATTTTTGTAGGAAGTGGCGTGACGCGGCTCAAAATGTCTATCTAAGTAGGAAGTCACCAGTTATCTAATTCATATTTTTGTCTCTTACGCAGTTAGTGATGTTTTAAGAGTTCCTCAAAATTTTGTGGATGAGACATGTTACAAATAAATACATATAATAAAATCGTAAATATCTGGGCGTTTGCATGCTCATCTCGACAATAACTGAAACGATTTGAACGAAAGTACATACATGTACAGTATACTGAACATACCTACAAAACCCGCAGAAATATCTTAAATACTTTTTTGTTTCGGAATCTAAAATTCAAAGGTAACCGGTGGAATAGCGAAAATCTGAATTCTAGGGCAACAGTTATTAGAAGGCAGTTTAAGATATGGTACATTTCATATGGAAAAAAAAATGCATTACTTTACAGGACGCCATGACTGACTGCATGTAGATGACATGGGACTGTTAACTGACGTAATACTTAAACAATTGTATGTAACCCAGATAAGAGAAGTTACATGAACAGAAATTATAGATAAAGTAAAGGCAGGCAGAAACATCTAGAAAACCATCTCGGATATCATAATGAATAGGAAATCTTTCAAAACCTATATCAGAAGTTAAACACAGAAAAAAAAACCAGGAATAACAGCAACACATCGTTATCAACAGGCCATCGTATCGCCAAACTAAAATATTTTTCTACAATCTTGTTTATATTTGGAGTGCAAACATGAATACCCGACCGGATGCGTTTATCAGTAGTCTACGTGTTCACCGGCTTCAGTATGTGCCTGTTTAAATAATTCGGGTAATAATGCAAGAGCGATAATGTTGCGTAAGGTCAGGTTCACCGATACTCCTGTTAGGGTTGCCACCAAATAGTTTAAACTCATCCCTCGTAAAACAGTTGCTTTCTGTTTTTGTTGTTATTATAAAAGCTTTTATTTCTATATCTGTTTGTTGTCTATCTGTTTCAACACGTGTTTTTGTACTTCTCAGTTTCTATTTACTGTTTTCTTATTTATTACAATCTTTTTACTAAACTTTTGTGTTGCCTACCAAACGATCTATTTCTTTTACTTCATCTCATTCTTCTTCGTTCTGTCTATATCGTGTTTCCTTCTTCACCTAATTTTTTAAAATTGTCAACCCTATCAGAACGGCACATTTGACTCCTGCTGTCTTCATCATGTTTGCTGAATGCTGCATTATCTGTTTTTGTAGGAGCTGACCTGAAGACCTGAAGAGGACGAAGAAGGTGATTTATGTTACTGGAGGTCGTTACACTCTTGCGAGGCTTACGTAAACGTATAAAACTTAGGTATTGATATTGTTTTATAATATGCCTTACTTATTATTGCAACAAGTGTAGCCAAGGTTATTCCGGATGTGAACTATAGTGAACTGAGGGCGTCTCCGTGATAGGTACATAAGAATAACAAATTTCTTAAGTTCATACTAAAAGAAGAAAAACAACAAAAAGTATGATAATAAGATCATCTTTTTTTGCTGTTAAATTATTGATATGCATATGGAGCAAATATGTTTTTGCAATAATACTTTTTTAATTATTTTCTTCGTTTGTGACAATTCTGACTGACGAAAATACTGTCAACACAAGATTAATTTGCCCGACGAATTGATGATCTCTGTCATCATTAGTTGGTCACTCACATTACATTCGCAACAATATATGTATATATATATACGAGTGCATGCATGTACATATTATATGCATTTTAAAAAGGGTCTTAAATAATGAGTGTGATTTTGTTATCGTTACCAGGCTCAGGTAGAAGGCATTTAGTTTCATCACAACTGTTATCATTTGCAAATTCATTAATTCATTGTGTATTCGATAGGATTGTTGAGCTTATTTTTACAGTTAACATTGTAGTTACATTTGTTTATTTTAAAACCAGACATCTAATAATGTCTGTTTTTCCACCGAGCAGGAATCTAGATTTAGCTAGTTCATATTTCCTAAAACTGGTTCATACAACTTAAACTTACGAAAAATCAGAAAAATAAACATAGCCGTTTAAACAAAAAGAAATAAACGTATAAAGCCGTTGTTAAAATTAGACGATGATGCAAATGTTTACTTTGAGATATTCAAAAAGAGAATCAACGAATAGAAACTCAGTACAGTGGCTGGCAAAATTATGTGTAGGTCTCTCTCTAACGTCCAGGTGAATGTTATGTAGGTATGTATGCTGATGAGACCGACATCAGATTTTTGTTGTCGATTAATGTTACTATGGACAGAAATGTTTAAAAACGAAAGAATTGGTTTTTAAACCAAATTGTTAACCAATGCACAAAAAAGAAACCTCACTGTGAATATACTGCAAAGCCAAGAAATTCTCCTATCACCAGTTTTATGGATCCGATAAATATAAAGCAAATACGTAGTAACAAAAGTTTTTAGTCAAGTACAAAATCTAGACATGTAATATCTTTGTCTCTACATCTGACGTTTTCTCTCTGTCCGTGGATATGGAACTGTGGAATAAATTACGGAGCGCAGCGCAAAATAGTTGGAAGTTGGGATAGGAGGAAGGATAGTGAGAGGCGGAGGAGGGTGCAGCGACGCGGGCGCGGTTAAGCGGGGTGAGAGGGGGGGGGGGCGGGTCGTGGTCAATGACACGGCGACATTGCATCAACGCGCGAAGGTCACCCCCTGCCCGCGCACCTCCCCCTCTAACACGGGCAAATTCCTGCACTTCCTTGCAACGGACGCCATCTTGGATCAATCACATGGAAGTTTCTTTTGGTGTGCAGCAGTATAGGTAGGTGCTTAATTGTTCTGTGTAGTGTATAGTATTGTATATTCGGCGAGGAGCAACATTTTTTATTTGATCTTTGTACGATAGCAAGATTACGTATATTTGTTTTTGCCAGTTGTTTTTACAAGTTTAAGGATATAATTAATGTATACAGTACCTAACTTATTGAATAGTTTCGTTTAGGATTCGAGTTTAATAAAATTACGGGAACGTTTTCGTAAAAAATAAGTCTCAAGAAACTAAAGTAGAATAAGGATTAAACTGAAGCTGAAGAAGAACAAATTGAAAACATAACTTTGGTAGTTGATAACTTATAATCCACTACTTACTTAGTAAAAAATACGAACAAACGAATGCTTTTGGCATTGTGCGATGACGCAAACAGATAGTTTGCATAAACCACATTAGCCACACGTATTTAGGTTTAAAACGATACCTAACAGACAATATAATATGCAAAACTGATAATAGGAATTCATTTAATCATTCAATGCTAAACACACTTCCTTCCTCGCATTGTCCTAAAGTATGCACTCTCACTGTATTTCGATTAAAAATACCTACTTTTTAGACTAAAACTCATACATAGATATATAAATATAGTAGACAATTTTCATAATCCGTTGTTTTCAAAGAATAACTTATCTGTATCCCGGTGAACACCATAATACTTACAGGCAGAGACAACGTCAAAAACCTTATTCAGCGGGGCTTTTACTATATTTAATAATCGAAGGGCCTAACAATTACGACTGAAATATGGAACGATTACACTTTTTTTTTACAGCTGCCATTAAAAATACTTCCCTTGAAGTTTGCACAGTAAACAACTATAGCAAACGAAACTGTTCTGAGCTCATTTGCGGTGCGCGGACGCACATTGCGTTGAATTGCGTGATCTGTAGGAATTTTCGTTTTCCGTTCATCTTTAATGCCGATTTCCTGCCCCGTGTGTTTATCCGGGTTACGACCTCAATACGTGGTTGGCTACTGAATGCTGAAAACCAACTGATAGGCTGAAAGAGCGAATATTTCACGACAGTGATAGTTGAGTACTCAAGCATAAATAGGAAGATAGCTTTGTTTTTTATGGTTTCAAGAGAAATGTTGTTTCGAGGTAATCCAAAGACATTACGGCTTATAAAGGAACTACATACAGATATGAAGTTAATACACGTAAAAATGAGTGTGTGTTGTGTGGCTTGCGTTAAGCAATTGTCACCAGATCTTACCCGTAGGAGGGTAATACTGGTTTTGACGATTGTGCTCAAGTACTTAGAGATCATAGAAAAATAACAGGCAGACAGGAGCTTAAATTAATGACAAGCCCAAAGCAAAAACGTAACTACAACACAACGTTACTAGCTTTTTTGTCACAGTTGTACGTTTTGGCATAACACTAGTCATAGTTGATAACTAAAAAAGCGGGTTGAGGGGCGGACACGATCGGTCAAGGTCCCATCAATTTCCATCGCGTTGTTAATGCTGATGTTGCACAATCTGGCCCTGACTGCAGCACAATCAGGCCGGAACGACTTTTTTCACCTAATTATCGATTCGAGTTGATTGTCAACTCCACAGCGCCTCTATTGTTGCCTACGATTGTCTCACCAGACAATATAGGCCATCAAGTGACTCATGAGACAGCTGTTTTCAATTTCATTCTCAGCCTGATCTTCTCATATGTAAAGTGTTTGATGTAATCCTGATCATTAGGCGATCAATGTTAACAACCGCATAACTGTCAAGTGTCTCGAAAAACACGCCTGCTAAATTTAACCGTCCTATATTCCCACGCTCTAATATAAACCAGCAGCATTGACATCGACGACGGCGTTATATTAAAACCTCTGTTTTGCAATGCTCCACTATTCCCTGGAATCTGTCTGTTTGGCAGCGATCATGTGGGCCGTGCGTAAACACATTGCGAAACCTCTCTCCATTTTATATATACACATCCACTGCTTCCACTCGCTCGAGAAGAACTTATGAGAGTGCAACGGGCGCGCGTCTATTTATGCAGCGCTATGCGGCCTAACCTAACACTGACCCGGTTTGTTCTGCGACGCATATACACAAGGATAGCCAGTCGACAACTCAAGATCTTCTGATTCGCGATTATTGACAGACCTCGCTTAGGTATTGGGAGTATAGAGGTAGGTATAGGGGCAGCCGTGATCCGTGAAGGGCGAGCATTTTGCCGCTCCGCCGGGAACGAGCGGATAATTTTAAAACAGGCAGGAAACCAGTGGAGCGCGTATGTAGGCCGCTTGGACTCCCGCCGCCCCTTTTATACCTCTCGTGAACGAAGATCACGCTCGTGTGAGGTTTCCGGATAAGTGGAACAGTCAAAGCTGGACTAAGAAATTGGGTCGCGGTAATTTTTCACGAGTATTCATCGGAGATGAGAGGAGTATTCCGGATATTTTAGAAGCTGTTATTGCGCCACTGGCAACCGGTGGCGATTGCGATATATTGATGGCGGCGACGACGAGGGCTCAGGAAACCGCGTGTGAAACGGAACAAGCGAAGGTGACGCACGCTGCCGCAAGCGGTTGCTGCAAGCTTAATTTAATGATTCACGAAAAACTTCCGATTACCTACTAAGAAAATATCATGTATTGTTATGAATGGGATGTGCGGTTTTGTTGTTGTTGCGAACGAGTAATGGGTCACGTATGCACAATTGCATTTGTCATCCAGGTTTGATGGCGACCCTATTAGGAACATCAGGAACAGTTCTTGGGTTCCGGGACAATGTGGTCCTTTCGCTTTCAGCGGCAGTGCGCGTACGCTGCGCAACATCCAAGGTCGCCGGCCGTTCAACTCGGATGCGACCGCGAGTGTTGCGACACCGAAATATGTAATTGTAGAGAAGTCGAAGCGCGCTTGGCAGCGGCCGCGCGGGCGCAAGTGGGTCGCGCATTGCGCAAGACCTTTTCGTATATACGACAGATGGCGCGTGACGCTTCTTCCTTATAGGGTTATATTTCGTGTTGTTAAAACAAAGAGTATGGCCATAATTACATGTATTAAACCATTCTAACTTCCTTTTAGAAAACTCAATCTGATACGATCAAATCATCCAGGTAAATAAATTGAAATTATTTCCTATTTGTAAAGTACAAAAGATCATCGCCAGTTATTAAACATCTCATAATATTTTATTGAAGTAAATCGAATATTGGCTACAGAGCACGACTGCAATCTGCTGAAAGTGGGTGAACTATTGCTGTTATCAACACGTTAGCTAGAATGAGTCAGAATTAGAACAATCTATCAAGAAACGCGCGTTCTGCTTTAAATTGCTTTTGAGAAACTTTATCTAGAATCCATTCAGTGGAAGTCAGTATTACAACCAAAGCTGCAAACTCTGATCATAAAAGTTGCCGTCACTCTTCGAAATTCTTCTCAATTTAAATTCAGACGAACCCACGTCTTCAACAACACGCTCCAATTTAGTTACAAACAGGAAACGTAGGTATATACAAAATACAAATACACATCCACAGCATGGTCAAATGATATAAGTTTAGCTTTTCGATGTGTGCGAATGTCAATAATAACGTTTCAGTCCCCTGGCGGTTGGTGCGGCGAAAATAGTCAACTGTAGTGCGAGACGAGGCGAATGCTAGCTGCAGTGCCCTTGAAACGGGCCGATCACCTCCGCACGCGCGCACACTCTTGCGCAGCCGACGACGTTAGAAACACACACAAGTGCACCATATCGCGATGCAACGTTGCAGAATGAACGATGCGATTATTTAATTTCCATTTCATTCGCGCAACACTAAATTATATTGTTACCGACTGAAATAACAACTTCGCTCATTCCTTATTGGAAAATGATATCATAACCAGCAAAGGGACGTTTCAAATAAGAGTCATAATATAAAAGTATGATAGGTATGTGTTGTGTGAAGCAGTTATGTATGTTCACAGTTTTCCTTGTAAACGAGTTGATTTATGTAAATAGGTACATCCTTTGCAACAGTGACGTGTATGAATGTGATTTTATATGCGATATGCATTGCTTAAAACAATAAAGAAATAATTCTTTTGCTCTTTTCTTATTTGAATAAACTAAGGTTTCGCTGACGCATATGTGATTTATTTGTAATTATCTAATCAATATTCTTGTTAGACTTATTTAGAAGTATAGCTCACTAATTTGGCATTTCTTTCCTTTATTACATTTCTTTTCATTATTATTTTTACTGATATCTTCTATTTTCACGTATTCATTAGGTTTTACCTGAGCCTTCTGAATCTTCTACATTATATAGACGATCATTAATGAGTGTGAGAGTTGAGTCCGAATGCTTCCTGCATCCACGCCGCGCCGCGCCACTCTAACTGACGTAAAAGTACCTTTTTTCAAGTCAGTGCTTAACTCATCCCTTCTAAAGCTCTAGACCCAGGCACGCACGCAACAACCGCAAAGTATTGTTTGCTATCTACAAACCAACGGTGAATCTTAGATTGTTTATTCGTTAACGAGTTTGAAAGAAAATATTCATCTTGTACAAAATTTGGGTCTATAACAAGGAAAACTGTCAGAAAATGGTTTGTAGGTAGATTGTTTATTAGGCTCTTTCCATACCCTCCTTTGAACTCTTCTTATAGGAATAATATGTTTTTAATTTCCGTTATTATATAAGAATACAATATTATTTTTGTTTTTTCTATATAAATTATGTAACATGTTCACGTTTTCAGATACTTTGATCAAATTAATTTTAAATCTTCAACATAATGGCCATTGGTAAAAACAATGAACAAGCAACTTTAAAAGTAACATTTCTTTCAAAAAGTTGTAAGTATCACAATCTAGACCATTCGAGAACGTGTGTCGAAAGAAGTTGCTGCACGGGAAACCATTTACACGACATGCAGAGACGTGGCACATATTCACACAATCAGGTTTCGGTTTCGACTGCCCAATCCGAGTAGGAAGGTCGTATAGGTTTCGCCAGAGCTGACAATGGCGCGGGCGCCGCCGCCGCCGGTACCGCGCTCTTGCTCAATACGTTTGCAACACCGAAAATTTCGTGTGTGTTTGTGAGTAATGCAATAGCCTCCGCTTTGGGCAAAGTTGAATTTGTTTCTTTAGAACTTTGTTTTTATGAAGCTTTCTTTGAAGTTGCAGTTAGTTAAGAGCATTACAAAAATGAGGAAAATAGAATGGAGCTAATGCGGTTTTGACAAATTAAGTGCATTTAATGTCATTAGCATTTATTTTCGTTTCTCACTGTTTTTTATTATTATTGGTTACCTCTTGTTTGTTTTCAATTAGGATATTGCTAAAGGTGGAATCAAGCTTGCCAAGATTCTCTAACTCAAAGAGGAAATGGTTATTTTACCTCCTTAACTCTTACAGGATAACAGTTTTCAGAGTCACATGTGAATTACGTCACTGCATACTCGTCAACACACAAATTATAACAAGTTATAGGTGCATATACCTACAGAAAGAAATGCAATTATACTCGTATATTCTCATATAGCTGTACAGTGTCATACAGTGTCTCTTAGTTCATTTTAAGCATTAAGAGCTCACGATGTCTCTACGCAAACAGAACAATAAATGCTTTGAAATGAATATGAACATTTTCCTCTTTAGATAAATTTTACCACGTAATTTTATCGTGTATTATATGGATTAATGATTATGTAATTTGAGCAATTTTCTTTGCTTTATGAAGGTTTATTTTTTGCTATTATGTTTTTCACATTTATTTTACTGTTTAAGCATCTAAGCAATTACTGTGATTATTCAAATTTCATTTTCTTTAAAACTTCAAATGTGTTCTGTCTGACTATTTCCACATTCGCATTCAGGAATTAAAATTCTAGACAAAGTATCATCTAAAACAACCTCTTTGTCTTCAATTCCAGAATAATAACTATTAAATAGCAACAATCGAAAGTGAGACTTCACATGCGCGGGAGTGTCTTCGCTACTCGTCGCGCATTCTCAGTTAGTGTTGCCAGCACACAGTTCTGACAAATTTTAATTTTTTTTTGTCTATTTCGCTGTCTGATTTTTATCAGCTCATCATAGTATTGTAGTTTTTTTGAAAAATAGTGTTTTTTAAATACTACTAAAGTGAGAGCATTATCTCTTTTAAATTTATGTAGATTTATTTTTATGGTAACGATTAAATATTCTAGGTTTGTCGGGAAGCCAGTAAACATGGCAACACCGTGTCTGTGCGTTTTTTGCATATTTATATTAGGAGCACTGACCTTGCTCAATGTCAAATAGCTGAGGACGGGTCGGGACGGACGCCAGCTAGCGATAAAGCGATGCATTGACATGCCAACTGGTTCCGATGCGCGGGCGCACTACGTCGACAGCGGGACACGGGTTGAGGTTATCGCAAACCGTCTGATATTCATTTTTGAATGGTCTCTTTTCAGAAATATTATACTCAACGTATAGATAAGCAGTAGGTAATCGTATCATATTTTTTTGTTGGTGTATCTTGATTTTTTAAATAGTTTTAAGTGCATTTGGTAGGTTTAATATTAATTTAAAATTTTCGTAGAATCATGTCATTGTTTTCTTATATGTATTCTGTCATTGGTTTTTACATTAGTTGGCATAACAGCTTGCAAACACTTTGTTGATTTTAGTTTTTCGTCAAATAATGGAACTAAAAATGTCTACCTACCTATTATTAAAACATTGTTAATTTAATTTTAGAAAATTAATGAATAAAAAAGTCTGAATCATTCGTATAATTCACCAGTCAAAAAAAGACCAGCCATGCGCAATCCGTCGAAATTAACTCTTTGTTTTCTTAAAATCGCCGTATATGTTATTTTTATTTACTTTTCGAAGCCGGTAAAAAATGCAACGCTAATACTTGTCACTGCAAATTCAGTTGGATCTTTCAAAATGTGCAAATTAAATGTGAAGGAATTTAAATCCCAATTGGAAGTTTGCCAGCAGTAAAGATAAGCGCCTAACTAATTTTTACGGCAGGAAACAGTGTAGTGATTTATTAAGTTGTACTGTACTACAAGAAAAACTTTTTGTTTCTTACTCTCTAATAACAGAAACATGTTTTTTGATGATGTGTCTTTTTTTGCAAAACTGAGACTAAAATAATTTTTTTTTTCTGTTTAATTCTGTTTTTTTTTTCTCTTTTTCTAGATTTTCTTAAACCTTCCAGCAAAACATGTTCTTCCCTATGTATTATCATTGTCATTAAATCTCAAGCATCACGAATGCGATAAACAGAGTAGTAATCCATAATGTGCTGCAAACTCAATAAACAAATTTTTATTTTTTCACCTGTCATTGCTATTAGCGCAAGCGTGAAAATAGCAACATTTTTTTAAGGTCGGCTCCACTTAGCACGAAAAAATATTCTTTTCAGAAGTAAAATTACTTACATTTCCAAAACATATAGCGCCTAGCATTAATACTTTACGCCTAGTATTATTAACCTTGTTTTTTTAGAAAATAGACTCTACAATTATTGAAATTTACGTACTCAACTTGGATATAAAAAATAGGTAAATATATAGCGTTTAGGTAAACCTGTCCATCCGGGAAAAGACAAAAAGGAGATGCGATGGCGATGGAGATGGAGTAATAAAGCAAGCTGTAATTTAACCGAAGGGGGCTTAAACTTTTGGTTAACCCAGAGTTTTTGGTGCTAAAATAGGAATTTCAGGAATTAAGATAATTGTACGGAATAGTATAGAACAGAACAGAACTAGTCCAGTGGCGCCTCACACGTCTTCGTTGCGCGGTTTTAGCGTTTTGCGCTCCGAGCGACGTCTGCGCACAGGTCACCTTCCGGGTGGGACGTTCACCGATCGGTCACCTACAGCCGCCAATACCGCTCTATTGTTATGTTTTTTAACGTCAGCCGCTTCCTTGGCAAGTGTGTATATTTAATTTAAGACGTTACGTAGGACTCGAATTTGATGATTTGAATAAAGTCTCTTCGATCTACTCGGAATTTTAGTAATCAATATTGTTTTTAATAAGAGTTCGATTACAGAAGTACAATGTTTTTATTTTATTTCAGAGGCTTAGCTTTTGAGACTTATTTGAGCTTGGTCACTAGCCAGTAATATCACATACGTCACCACTGTTGGAGTATTCATTGTAAACCTAGTAAGTGATAATCTCAGAATTCCATAGCAATAGGAACCCTAGTTTAGGGCCAGATGACGTGTCTGTTAATATCATAATGAGTGCCATTTTAAACTTTACCCAAAACAAAATAAATAATCTTTAAAATCAACGTATTCAAGACTACTACTTACCAGGCGGGCGAGGGTGTGAGACGTGGTGCTGTAGCGAGCTGGCGAGCTGGTGGTGCGGGTAGAAAGGCAGGAAGGGGGTGTGGAAGGGCGCGGGGGGTGGCTGCAGCCGCGCCTTCAGCTCCTCGGCTGACCCGGCCCCTGATGAGGACGACTCCACGTCGGAGACCCCGCTGTCTGCTGGCGAGGGCGGCAGCGATCCTGAGGGAAAGGCAGACAGGAATAAATCATTAGCTGATGGGTTCACTGTGAGTCCATTGCGATTTGATAGTTTAAAAAATTACTTGCGGGATCCGTTAATTGAGGTTTCTACTCATCATAACTACAAAACAAATGGGTTCCGACTTTCCTAAAATCTCAAAAAAAATATCAAACTTTCTACATTAAGTAAATTTACCAAACAATTTCTATGACCCAAAACTTTTTTGCGATTTAAGATATGTAAACTCGTTGAACAAAAGTTGTTCAGTTTGATGAGTTAGAAGCCTCAGTTAACGGGTCCTACATCTATTTTATTACAAACTTATTAAAGTACTCGTAAATATAGAGCAAGCTTCCGTAAGTTATCTTGTGGTAAACATTTGACCCCTTTCCTCTTTGAAATCTATTGTAAATATTCTACAGATTCTACAGAAAACAGTTATATGTACTTAAATAGTGGCAATGCAGCCAATACATGGTTTTACTGAAGATTTCGTTAATAATTGCAAGTAGCAAAGACCTTAAACTTTTCCTTTAATGTAACCACAGTTGTTATCTTTTATCAAAAAAGAACGTTAACTTTTCTCAAGAAGAAACCTGCTTAGCTGCATCTAACATCAATTTGCATGCAACCCTGCTATGCAATTAATCCCACGTCTGCACAGTCTAAAGACCCAACGGTCAGTCCGAACAATGGGTCAGAGTCCTCTTTAAGATAAGATTTGACCGTTAGAAACAGCAAGATGCACATCCCTACGATTCACCTGTGAAAATGCAATGGTCAGTGCATTGTTATGCAAAAAGTGCACTGTTTGCCTAATTTAATTTATGGTAAAGCAGGTCGCAAGGGTTGCATTTTTTTGCATCCTAATGCGTTATCACTACTTGTTAGAGGTATGTTTCTTTATAATCAGTATGCATGTTGAGGTGAACTGTTAAAATGCAAGTGCAGTTATCTTAAATTCAGAATTAAGATGGGGTGATGTTGGCATTTTGAGCGAAACTAGTAAGTAATTTAATTATAATATGATTAATAAATTAAACAGGCTTTCTAATATAGTCTGAAATCTCTGAGCTGGGTATTCTATTTAGGAAAGTGAAAATGATTGACACCTAAAACGCTTCATCTACTAGGGTTTACTAAGGGTTTACTGATATCAATTGCATGAAAGATTTGAAAAATAGAATATTTTCGGAAAAATCGTAAACAAAAATAACAATACCAAACAAAAATAATTATGTGATCAGAGTAAATATTATGGTTAATTTTAGGATATTTCTGAGTTATTACACTAATAAAATATCCCTCCGTTTTATAAAACTCATGCACACTGTACGAGAAATAAAATGATGTAGTAATAATAACAACAGTACACGTTTCACAATTCCTCAAATAGTTAAACATATCCTTTCCGGATTAAAGTTTTGAAGGCAGTTCTTACGCGAACAAAAAAAATTATACTTTCAACTTTCTCATGTCCAGCCCTTGTAATAAAAACTTTGACGAATAACGGTTCTCCGGTATTTAAATAATATAATCAACAGCCACCATACAACTAGGTATGGTATAGCGAAGCTGGCCATTCATTCATTTCCTACTCCTTTGAAACTATGAGCTATTGAAGTGACCATTTGACCGGTGTCGTTATAAATGCTGTCCACACCCCTTTGATCCTTTGTGGGTCCTTCAGTGGACAATAGTTGTGGGAACCGGGAAGCCACCCTATGTCCAGTTTTGACCGATGACCAGTGGGTATCAAATAATTTAAAAAGACCCGTAATTTTTAAAAAATATATTGAATTTCGAATCGGAATGAATTAATTGTCTAAGAAAATCAAAGCGACATGATGTGGTGGGGATGGACATGATGAGATGAGGACGGGCATAATTGTTTTGTTTTATACATACACATCCAATATAACATAACGTATTGGCAAAACATGTATAATTAAACATAATCCCCGTACTGTTTAGTGAATAAAAATGCTTCTTAGTGTCTAAGTGTGAGCACATATAGGATTAATAGTTAGTATAGCTGATAATCATTGCATACAAAATTCTAACATTGAAATCTCGTTTTTGGCCATTAGAATTAACCTTAAGAATTTAAATTTAAATATATTTGTGCTGTGAGATTTTTTGGATCAAACAAATAAATAAATAAAATAACAAACACATCAAATTAAAAAGTTTTTAAAACCGATCGATCTATTACATAAGAGGAACACAGCAAAAAAATCGCAGTCCTTTCATCTTGGACTGGACATGTCCTATTGTGTTAACCCTTTCATCTCACGTATCAAAATAATAATGAATTTACTATAAATAATGGCTGGGGGCTGCCTGGCATCAGGGGTGCGATCAGGTCTACCCGTCCCCGAGGAATGCGGTCCCATTAGTAAAATATCACAATATCAAACAAAAGGTTCGAACCCCTTCCTTAATCTGCCCATCTTTATGGACTGACCACTGTCCAGTGATGCCTTTGTGCACTGATATAAAGCTGAGAACAGCGTTAGACCATAATCCGAGAATATAAGATTGTTAGATTCGTTTTTGCATATGAATATTGAACAAACACGAACTGAGTATTAACTGTACTTTTATATGGATCCTTACGTGTCATGCGAATTTGAAATATGTCTTTTAACGACCATTTTGCACGTGGAAAGTATATTTCACGATATGCAATAAAATATATTTGTAATGGTTTGTTTTTAGAACTAGTGGAGATAAAATTTGTAAACTAGAACATAGAATAACAACTTTAAAATACTTTTTCTTCTGTAACTGGTATGCTCTTGGAATTATTGATAAAAGGATGAGATGGAAATTGTTGAATAATAATTATAATATAAACACGATAAAAGAAAGTGACCCTTTGAGATTTGATAGTGGCCATCTGTCACCTTTTTGTAAGCATTACACAACACCCATCCTTGAAATAGTAATTTAAATCGAAGAATCGAATTTAAGGTAGGTATCTACGAATCAAAAAATGAAGTAAACTTTAATTTAACTAAAAGATACAGTCATAAGATAATCTCCTTGTCTAGATTTAAAAAAAAGCTTAATAAATATGTTTTTAACATAAGAATTTTCAATATTAATCATAGAAGCACGTAGGTTTAGGTTAACCCCCCATGTGTTAGCTTTATGTGTCAATCACGTCAACCAAAAATCAAAATGTATCGCTGCACCCGTCACCATACATCATAATTAACCCTCTCCATACAAATCCACATACGAGCTGCAAATCGCGGGACACAATAGGTACCCGGACGCACAATAGGTTGCGTCTGCGCACCCACGCGTGACATTCTCATTTCAAAGTGTCAATAGCTCCGTAAAACCGCCAGGACCAATACAAAGATAAACAGAGATGGATGACTGCGTTAGAGCGAGATAAAAGCCGATTAGAGTCTATTGTAGAACATGACACAGCAATTTCGCAACGCAAGGTGCATGCGTAACCCATTTTTGCATAAAAACAGGGTTTTTGGGAGAAATGTGCGATCGCAATATGTGCAAGCTGCGGCTTTGTTTGGTTAGGACCTTGCGATGGGCACGCCTGACCCTCGGCAGTTGTAGGGTTAATCTTTGTAGTGCCGACAGATTTTGGACAGCATAAAGGATTTCGAGTGTATGCTTTGCACAATGTGTGATACTTTTTTGGTGAAAACTGAAACTCAGATTGTACAGTTGGAAAATGTATTAGTTTGGCTAATTAATAATAATAATAATCGCACTGATCTCCAGCCGACTATGCTTCTGCTGGAGTAGCTCCTGCCACTTGACCTAGCCGCCAAGTGTGCAAAGCAGCCCAAATTTATATTCGACAATAATAATAATATCTGGGATAAATCACACACGGTCATCTGGCCCCAAACTAGGATTCCCTGTATCTTGGGAACCAGAGACTGATATACATACACATATACTTTTAAATACATACATATATATATATAATACACTCAGACTCAGAGCAAACAATTCTGCTCATCATAGAAAAGTTTGCCTTGTGTGGGGATCGAACCCACGACTCTCGGATCAGAGGTCAGGATCGCTAACCACTTAGCCACCGAGTCAGTCCAATTTATCCTCATAAATTATAAATAACACTTCTATCACAGGTGATATACGTAATAAAACTCCGGAAGGGTTATTTATTTTACATTCAGGGGAAATACCATCAACAGATAATGGTGTAAGTATTCTCAGTACGTATGTCAAAATGAAAATCAAAATATTATTGTGGCAAACGAGCAGACGGATCACCTGATGGTAAGCGATTACCGCCACCCATAGACACCCGCAACACCGGAGGAGTCACAAGTGCGTTGCCGACCTTTGATATGGGAGTACGCTCTTTTCTTGAAGGTTTGAATGTCATATTTACGTACTAACATATTTATTTTTATTTTCGTTCCTTACAAAATATAATACAAAGAATATAAGAAACACAATTGGCACACATTGATTAAATTTAAACACGCAAGAATTGTATAATTCTTATGATACTTAGAGCATATACAATTAATCTAAAAATCCATCGCCATTTAGTGTACAGTTGCATTCAATTTTTTCAATTCAATTTCAATTATTTATTTTAATTATTTTCTTCTGGAGTATTCTGGTAAAAACAATTATCATAGCTTAGCGTCATCACAGCTGACAATAAAAAAAAATTGCAGCTGCTAATGTAAGCCGATGAGTTAGTCTATCTTCGTCTATCTCACTTGGATGTTACTAACGTACAAACAAAAAGTTCACTTTTCCTTCAAATTCTGCAGTTTCACTATTTTGCAGCAAATCACATACATATTTGGAAATGATTGAAAGTATTGTTGTACAATTTCTAAATCGATCAATCATTTTAAATACACTTTCACTATACAATTGCGATAGCTGCAACCCCTTCATACGCATTATTTATGGTTGCACAAATGCTGTGCATAAATACTGCGTCTATGGTACAATGTACGATACGCCCCCTCAGTCACGTGAGGGTTAATCTATTAAATTGTTTCCCAAACCGTAAATGTATTAATATTAATCATATCTAAACTGGTAACTAGACTAAAAATCTATTTGGTCAAATCTAAGATAAAGGAAAAAATTTTTCCTTCAATACCAAAAAGAAGATACCACGAAGATTTTATGTCCAGGCTGATAACTTAATTTAAGCGGACACAACTCAGAGTAAATGACTGTTTTTGCAATTCTGAGTGCGTTTGCACACACTGCCAGTATTTTTTCCTTATCAACGCTGTACAAATCGGTAAATGTTTGACTATCGCTGACCTTTGCAAATAGTACATTTTGGATTAAAATTTCGGGTCAAATGCTGTGAAGTGGCCATCTGCACTCGACGAGAATCGAAAGGGTTGGGAAAGCAGGCGGCACGTTGTTGCGACACTTTCTATGCGGGCTCCAATTACTAAACCATACTGTCTGAATGCATGGGTCATGTAATATACGTATTTATTTACTTTTTTAAAATGTATTATTTACTTTGCTTCTTGATTTCCTACGATATATGTGTAAGAAACATTGATTTTATTCTAATAGGTCTTGAATTTGTTACTATGAAGTTGTTAAGTTCCAAGAATATGACCATCAGAATTTTAACAGATTGAAAGTAACGATAAATATAAAAGTATTTTATGCAGAATTCACGATTTATTAGATTTCAAATATTGATGGAATCTCTTTGCGATGAGAACAAAAAATTCTGTGTAATCTGAAAAATACCTAATAACCGTATATAGAAACAAAAAAGGTAAGTTTTAGGTGTGACGTGTAATGTTTCATCGCAGTAATCAAATCGAGTTATATAATATTTAAAAAAAACATCGACTAAGTTAAGGGTTTTTAGTTGCAAGATAAGTCCGACGTGATGTAATAAACCCTCGGACTCCTATCTGTATTCAAGTAATGTATACTACATATACATGTAGTTACTATTGATAGGGTTCTTTTGATATGTAAAAGCCTTGAAATAGTATACTGAAATACTAGGAAATAGGAAATGAGTTGATGTGTGCGTGACCCTAATACAGGACGTTCAAAAAGTTTCTTTTCACTTTATGGCGTCGACTTTGTTGAAATCGCAAAAAAATGGACTCTCCATATAAATTCAGAAACAAAAATTTAAATGAATTTGTATAGAAGGTTCCATTTTTAGATTTTTTTCTCGGAATAATGAAGTAACATACCTAGTATAAAGTTTAATTAAAATCGATAGAAACATTTTTGAGAATATAAGAGTTGCTTTAACTACATATGATCGTAATGTTAAAAAATGCGTTACGAAAAAAACGGCCTACATTAAAAAAAAACTTAGTCCGGTTGAACTCTGGACAAACATTTTGTTTTTTGAGCACTATTAATGTAAGACAGTGAGTCACCATCAAAATATTAACTTATTTTTAACCGACTTCAAAAAAAGGAGGAGGTTCTCAATTCGTCGGAATCTTTTTTTTAATGTATGTTCACCGATTACTCGAAGACGCCTGAACCGATTTGGAAAATTCTTTTTTTGTTTAAAAGAGTATACTTCGCAGGTAGTCCCATATAAATTTTATCGAAATCCATTCAGCGATTTTTGAGAAAATCAACAAAAACATAGCAAAATTGGAGTAGTTCGATTGAAGTCGGTTGTTTTTAACGTATTCAGCGTGGTCAATTATTGCCACGACAATACTTCCTTACTTCTTAATTCTAAAACAAACACAGACAGCCCCGCCATTTGCTTTAGGACAAGCACTCGAAACAGTAATCGATTTAGGTCTTGTCAAGCCGCCTGTAAGCTGAAACACTACGTTACCGATATACGTCACTGCTTACATGTACGTACATTACCTTACGCAATATTGTTTCAGTGTGCGTGCTATTGTGCGTCAGTGTAATCGAGGCGCTGTGCGTACGACACGCGTGTTTGGTGATTGTGTGCGTGCATTTCCGCGAGAGTTGAGTCAGTGTGAGCAACTTGAGTCAGTGAGGGTATGGGCGGCATGCCGCGGTCTTGACATTGGGCTTGGGCGGATCAGCTGACGACCGTATCGATTGGAACGGGCCCCATATACTTCCTCCTTTGTTCTCATGAATTCTTCATGATGCAGTGTCTGAGATATATTATGATCTTGTTTCTGTCTGCTTCTCTGTTGCCGATCGAGTCGGACTAGTTTTGTTTGAGTTTCGGTTATACATAGTGCCTTAGAAAGATATAATGCCTTGTATATTGTTTCCAATTACGGAAACATGCTTGAGGATAATTTAGTTTGTTTTTGGTTTCTTTTATATTTTATTATTGTGAGTTCAACCCTGTTCGGGTGTCCAAATATCAATTTACAGATTGACAGAAATAATTTACAGCTTTACGAAATCCGACTCTGGATTCGACTAATCTAAGGCTTTGACGGAAGAGCTGATATTTCGTATTCATTAGGAACTTATCGGCTTTGATGTGAATACATAACTCTTGTAGTTATCTACGTCTTTAGAGGCTTCATATTACACATACATACCTACGAATAGTAATCATAAGTAAATTGCCTGGAATTTACTTATGCTAAATTTAGAACCTTAGAATATTTTCTCACGACTACATTACGTTTACAAAGTGGATTTTTTCTATTCTAAAATGTTTTTCAATATCGTGTTTATTAATATCTAAATTGTCTAGATTTCACCTTTACTGTGTATAAAGCGTTAAAATCGTGTGAGTGAGTACCGTGTGAGAGATCATGAAACTTACCAACATTTTTTACACCACTTTACTGAATTTATGAAGCAAAGTTGTTCAACCAAGAGATCGCTCTGTATGAACATTTAAAAACCGCATTATTTTTTTATTTTATTTTTTTACTTAGAATTGGTAATCCCTTGACATTTCTCACCTGATAGTAAGAGTGACAATATTTTTTTTTGTAATATCAAAGTTAGAACAACAACGAGGATCAACTGACCTGTGTTTGGCGCCGTGTAGAGATGATGCCGGGGCGGCGGCGCGGGCGCAAGCAGCCCGTGCAACAGCGCGCGCCCGAGCGAGCCTCGCGCGCCCAGCGGCAGCCCGGCTGGCTCGCCGTCCACTGCAACAAGGAGACACGTTGTTAGACTATGGTTCATATTGGATGGTTGAGGGCTCAGACTAAAGAAACTATGCTTGGAAGGAAGATAATACTCTCCCTACTCTATGCAATATCGTGTCTTCCTGACGTGTATTAAAACACTAAGAACGTTTAATATCACGTATCAACCTATCAACCGCAAACACTTCCCGAAACGGCGAGTATACGAGTTCCGAATGGTAGGAACCTCGTATTAAGTAGGTAGATAAAAGAATGACGTTCGAAAAGTTTTCACTGCTACCTACTTCGAATAAAATATTTTCATTTCATTTCAAATCCTTATTGCTGGTATTTTCCTTCATACTGTCGAACCGTTAGATATCAGAGGTTCCTACTTAAAACCCTCAAGCTGTGGAATGAGCTTCCATCCGAGATTTTCCCTGAGGGCAGTATGGGACACTTTAAGAAAGGATTGAAAAGGTTTTTCAAGGTTCGGTAAAAACTAATAGCACCCCCGGAATTGCAAATACCCATAGGCGGCTGTAAACTCTTTCCATCAGGCGCGCTAACAGCCTTTTTGCTACCTTTTACAATAATAGAAAAAAATTGAGGCTGTAATGGCGAACCACAATGTCAAAAGTTTAAGCCAAATTAATTACGTTTGATAATAATTACACAAAACCATCTATCATACAATTAAAAGACATAAACTCGAAGCGATAACAACTGATATCAAATCTACATGTGTCTTTGTCACTCAGTATAAAAAGCTACGTGACAGAGCGAGATCGGACTATAAATCAATTATTTCAATCAACATTTTAAGTTTGGAAAGCTAATAAAAATAATTGTTATTGGGATGTTTCGAAGTTGTTTTGTGAAATAACAAAATAGGATCTTAGATTATTATCTTGAATTTAATTTAATATTATTCAAATATTTTTTAATTTTTTCTTTGTTATATTATAAACTCCTTCGTAGGTTACCTAAAAGACGCTTAGGCTTATATATTGGTTAACTCGGTTTTGTCGGTATACTTTATATGGCTGGCTATAATCATCCTAACTTCACCCTGCCGCCAAATATCCATGTTAACAGTACTGATGTGATAGTCAGTTCCTGCGTTAAGGAATTTTAGTAAACCCTCTTTAAGGATAAGGTAGATAAAAACAAGCTTTTTGTGATTTGGTGGCCGATAGAATATTTTTATAGAGAAACAAGGATTCTTTGACCTCGGTTCGCCTCTTCTGACGAATAACCTTTGTTACTAAGTCTAAGTATTTTTATGCTCTGTATTTTTAAAACTGTCTTCTGGGTATTTTTAGTAAAAATTGTGAAAGCTTGAGCTGATAATGTAAACAATTTTTACTCGAGAAAACTTAGTAAGACCTTTTAAAATAACTGTATCTTGGAGTTGTTCTTAAGGATTTTCCTAATGTTATCGTATTTACTCTCTTTTTCTTGTTTTACATGTGTAGTCAGTCAAACTAAATGGAAGTAACTGTAGTAACCTAAACAATGCAACCAAACAAAATTGTTGTTATTATCACATAAAAAATCCCAAAGATCATCCTAGCTATTCCATCTCTTTTGTAAATAAAATACTCCCAGCATGGCTGTTGATAGGTTTCTAAAATCTGAAACTGTCAACCTCTGTCACCCTACAACTTTATCCAGCTGAAACAAAACCTATGGCCACCCTACCCAGACGCTTCCGTGCGGTGACCTTGCCCCAACCTACCCCTAAATAATTTACAGCTAGAGCCACCTGTTGTCTCCTTCTACCATTAGGGCAGTGCGCATGTTTGCTGGTAAAAGAGAGACAAATAATCCTCCCTCTCACCTCCAGGTCGAATCGTCTAGACGGTGTGTGAACTCTTTACGTCTGTGGGGGTTGGGACGGTCTACTGGGGGTAAAATGGCTCGGATACTCAGACTTTGTGGGTGAAATAGCTCGGGGCTTGAATAGCTGAGTAGGGTTGAAAGGGATATTTTAGCTGATTGTTTATTAGCAGCTTGGTTGATGTTTCAGACAGTAGATTTAACGTTGAATAAAAATATATTTGGTGTTTTTTTGCTATTTCAAACAGAAAACGAAAATAAAACCTAAAATATCATAAAACATTTCTAGCACAGGTTAATCGAACATTTGATAATATTATTACTCATTTAAATTCAGCTTTTATTTTACGGAAAATAAATTCTTACTATTTTGTTTCAGTTAACGATGTTGGAACGTCCCTTAACCATAAGTTCGTAAGAGCGAACGACGGAAAGCATTCGTTTTCAGCATTTCAGTCTGAAAGCGACAACATAATATTTCATTTTGTATCGTTTGCATGTTTTGACGGTTTTATATTAACTAGGTGTAGCTCGTGGCTGCGTTTGCGTTGTTTTCAGATAGTTATAAGAAAAAAATAACTAATAGGCAGAAATCAAAGTTACATATAAAACAACCGTACTTAAAATGTATCCTAAGCTAATCAGATTGATATAAAGATGTTACTGATATCAGAAAAGTAAGTTAATTAAACTAAAGTTAAATAAAAAAATTTATTAATTATGGTCCTTGTATAGATTTTCGTTAAATCTCCCGCAAAAGATCCCTTCGACGTTTTGTAACATTCTGTATGTGGATGATGGTAAAACTGGTAAACTGTTAGCATGTTGCATGCAAGCATTTCGAAGGAATGCACTTTACTTTGTGAGTTTATTAGTGGAATGGTAGGTAACGTAATAATTAATAACTGCAACTCGAATTAAGGATGGCGGGCAGTATTTAAAAAAAATGAGATTAAATTTAAAGAATGACATGTTCTTCTGAAAAGAGATTATATGTAAGGTGTTTCGACTCCTTCGAAAATAATGAGGAACAGCTATCAAACATGTATGTATGATAATTTTTTTTGGAAATAGCCGATAAAAATTAATAGTGGGTTTAAAACTTTTCCTTAGAAACAGTTTAACATGTATGTATTAGTTTCGTATAAAGATGACGATTTACTAAAAACACAATATTTTTCATATACAAGATTCCCAGGAGTTCACTAGTTTTGTTTTAATATGTAAAACACTGCATATTGAAGCAGCGGATGCGAGCTGCAATTCTGAAGAGCTTGCATTTTATTATACACTTTTATGCACTCAGAGCGAGGCTATATGCGGAGTTGTAGTCTAGGGATGTACCTGTTTTTGAGCGACTTTATAAAACCCCGTTACCTGATATGAAAACTGCTGGATGGGTTGAATTGTTATTTACGGAAAGCTTATGAAAAGCTGGAGAACAAATCTTAGCTATGATTAAATTTCTCGAAGTTTAGACTGTAGTTTTTAATTATTTCAGTATGACATAAAAAATACTACTGCATCGCTCGTTGATGTCTTTTATATGGGCGATATATTTTACTTGATTTGTGCTATTTTTTGGATTGGATAAAAGAGATCCTTTCCTTCCTTTCCTTTATGGGATAAGTCCGCCTTTGTACTTTATTTTTATTTTACTTTTGTATGTAGCTGTATTTAAGTACAAAAAAGAATTTACAAAAAAACACTATTGTATAAATATTTTCAAAGAGATTTGAGTGAGGCGGAGTGTAGTGGTTAGCGCTCCTAACTACTACGCCGATAGTCATGGGTTCGACCTCCACCTGGGACAAATATTTATGTGTGAGCAAATTTGTTTGCCCTCTCCGTGTTAAATATCTTTATGTATTTGTATTGAAACATATTTATTATTAATATGTATGTATACGTATAGAGAATCCTAGTTTGAGTCCAGGTGACCGTGTGTGGTTTTTCCTAGACTATAACTTCTAAATAAGCAAAAACGTTGAAACTGTGTTATTATCTAAGTTTATTATACATTTAGGGAACAACACTAGTCACTATGAATGTATTAAAGCGCGTTGAGGGCGATGACCCGATACGTCTTGTTCACGTTTTGAGCGCTTCCTTTTTATTAATTCCAGTTTTATTAATTCAGTTCCTTTATCTGTCTGGCTAAGGTTTTCTTTAGAAAAGTAATCATTTTTCCCTTTAAAATGTTAATGTTTTTTTACGGAATAAGTAACATTTATTAAGAAGATACATAGGGAGAAGATAATGATACAGAGGCAGTTAAAACTCATTTCTTCTTCTTATCGTGTGGCACAATTAAGTATCTATCCCTTTAGGTATAGATTTACATAAAACCCAATAAAATGAGACAAATATAAGGTGCTACTTTATTAGTGCCCGATATTTTAGTCAGTGCTTCTACTCCTGATTCTGATCAACTTTCCCCAAGGAACCCATAGTCAAATCGCAAAAAAATTTTTGGACTCTTCATACACATCGATCCCCCGAGCGGCCAAATTAGTATGAAGAGTCCAAAAATTTTTTTGCGATTTGACTATGGGTTCCTTGGGGAAAGTTGATCAGAATCAGGAGTAGAAGCACTGACTAAAATATCGGGCACTAATAAAGTAGCACCTTATATATACCTAGAGGCAAATTAATTTATAGTTAACCGACTTTAAAAAAAGCTTGAGCTTCTCACGTCTTATATAAGTTTGATTTTCTTTTGAAATGAATGACGCAAACACAAAAGCTACAAACCTATTTCAGTTTACTTTTTGAAAGGCTTTAGCTACAAATTATGAAAGTGGTAACATGAAAAAAGTATAAAGGTAAGTTATACGCACGAATTTAGTACATACAGCGGCAGGCTAGCTAGGTCACGCGCTGATCGATACCGGCGAATCCAGGGCATGGAGCGTACCTAACACTTCCGGGTGTTGGGTAGCAACAGGCCTAGAATACTAACTAAATATAGGGCAGGAAAAACAAAGAAAAGTTGAGATAAACTTTAAACGGACTGGCTTAGAAAGAGGGTATATGAGTGTATGTACATGTACGTTTATGTGATCGCCATATTGTGTAACCTGAACAGTTTGATGGATTTCAGAGTGCGTAATGTAAAACATGGATTGGTCTTAATCACCTGAGTGTATATTTTATTAGTCTGTATAGGTTAATTAAGTAATTTATTTATATTATACCTAAGATTACTGTTAATATGTTATTTCGTCGTCCATCTACAATATCGTTTGCACTCGTTATTAGATAACAAAATAAAACCGTCAAAAAATTAAAATAAAACTGGAATAACAGCCACAGTTAATAGTAAAAATGTCACAACATGACGTTGTATTAATTAAAATGGAAGTACAAAGAAACTCCATCCACTAAAAGCGACTAGTTAATCTAACTTAATTATAAAAGTATGATGTCTGTCTCAGCCAGAACACCGCAGCGTATAACAAGGTACATGGCGTAAAGGATACACCCAGTATAACAACGTCGAGAAACAACCAACTTTTACTTTCCCGCAGTTGAAATATTAACTAGCTTGCATAACTTATGTGGGAGACAGAACCCCCTTCCCTCCCACTTTAAGGTAGTTTTGGGGTGAATGCACGTGGGTGCACCCCCCACCTTCCCAATATTAACCGGCAAATGGGAGCTGGAACCGGCGAGCTCGGTGCATTGTACTAGGGCTGCATGGGAATTGAGGATCCTACTAAATTGAAGCTCTCGCGTACGAACTAAAGTACCGTTTCCACGTTTACATAAGCCAGTGAACAATGCTGTCTGGCTAGGTAAGTATACAAGCTCCTCGGTCTGGGTAAAACAGATTTGAGCAAGGAGATGGATATTGCTGAAACATTGATGGAGTTTCTTTGGAGGAGTTTGCATTATACGTTAGTTCCTTTGGAACTGTTTGCTTTGGATGAAATGAAAAACGAAAAAGTTGGAATACCATGAAGGGTGAATGTACGATTGGTTACTTAAGTAAACAGATTCAGGCGCTGAAACTGGATGTTGAGTGTAGTGAAGTTCTGCCTATAAAAAATAATTGCATATCATGAAAATAAACTTGCTAAGAAAATGACAAGTAGGTATGTAGATGTGTATGATTTGTTTAACGCAGAGGAAACAAAGACGTGCCGTTTCTAAAATGATATGTTTATTTGCAAGACAGGAAATAATTAAAACGAAAGTTCTGCATGGTTTCAACTTTTTGACGGAGATATATTCTTACTAAGAATTGTTTAAAAATTAGTAACAAAAAAGACTACAATGGGATTAAAAATTTCTACGAAATTATGTAATAAATAAAGCATCTTTTGAAATACGCGATGAACTATGCGAATGTGTTAAAACGTTAAAGATCCTAGTGTGGACTCTAGGTAGTAGGTACAGAGCTAGACCCCATTTAAGAACGAAGGAAGTGAGATTGCTGAATGGATCAATAAAACTAATACAAACTGCTCCTCACGTAGTGTTACGTCATAATACTTATAATAAACGACTATAAGAAGAATGAATGGCGCACGGCGGATGGTCGAATAGGATCTCTGGAAATATAATTATTGTGAATAGTTTATGTCAGGATTTAAAAATATTTTAAGTAGAATATTTCCAGAAAAAAATATATTATATAAAATATATTCATTTGAAAGAATGTAAGAATTTTAGAACTTCATAGACCAGTTTTTGCCAAGTGAAAGACTACTTACTTTTTTTATTAGTTGTAGTTTTGAAACGATTGAGCGGGCAAGGATCAAGTTTATTTCTGTGTATAAACTCTATGTATATTTCATTGCTGTCGACAGTAGCTAAACTTATTTGCTTTGCTTATTTAATTTTTTTGCAAATCTATATACATATGTATACGAACCTATTGGGCGGTTAAAGTTTCATTTTGTTGTGGTTATTGGTTAATAATTAAGTCGTTGCGAATTGGCCGCTTCCTTGACCCAGTGTTAAAAAAGTATTGCTAGCGGAAATTCAGGTCGTGGGTTCGAAAAATTCCACTCGGTAGGAAACTAATTGTTTTTAAATCGTTAAATCTATAAACAAGTAAGGCAAGTACAGGCCTAAAGAAGGTCATTGTTGTAAAAGATTTTGGAATACAACTTTGCATACTAAAATTTTAGGTTAGGTTAGCTTGTAACATAGCACTATTACGGGTGTCATCTTACGAGACATAATTATGTAAAAAAGGTAGTTTTAGTTTTAAAATATTGTATTTTCGCAAAAATAAATGTAACCAAGAAAATTTATGTCTTTCCATTTGACCAAAAAGGATTTTGTCTTATTTTAAACCGAAATTTTTCGTGCAAATGTTGTTTTAAAAGACAGCAATATTATTTTTGGTCAAGAAAATACTAATTTTTTCACTAAAAGACATTTTCGTGTAGAACTGCTTTCTCGTATACAAATTCAAATCAAACAAATCCAATGTGCATTGTGCAATGTAAGAACCTATTTACTATTTATATACGTATCGTATTGCATTTCCTCAAAGCAAAAAATTTTGTGCAAAATGTTTTTCCTCGATGGCTCCGTGTGCGCCGGTGTACGTGCGAGGGGCGGCAATAAAAATATTTTCGCCGAAAACATTATACTCGTTGACGCGCCGCTTCCGCGCACTAAAATAGATCTCACGTAGGTGCAGTCAAAAATCTAGTTTTTCTGTATTTGCTATTATACAGGAAGAGATTCAGGTATTTTTTGATTACGCACGGCGCTGTAAAACTGACAGTACTGTACGGTTGCATGATTTTGAGAGTTAACTTTCATTTCGCAGTGAGATGAAGGTTTAGTGACGAACAAAATGTTATGTTATCATTGATAACATTGATATCATTTTATACCTGCCATTCTAAACCATTAACTGAAATTAATAAATTAATTTTATTCATTCAAACTTAAAATCGACTCTGAAATGTCATCTGGACAAAAGGTAAGCGCTAAAGTAACTGCTCTATAAAGCTGACTGATATGACAGCTGTCAAAGTCAAATCCATACAACTTGTGAAATTTCGCAGCGTAATGTACCGAGTACTTCTTTTAGTAAAACAACAATATTTTCAACAGTTTCACAATCTTTTAACATCCAAAGTGGATGGAACAAACTAAAATAAAATATTTAGTTTAGTTTAATCGCTCCTATCATTATTGTTATCATAAGATTAGTTTAGGTATGATTCTTGTGGCAGCAACATTTTTAATTTCTCTAAAAACTGCGAGAAAACTTGCACATCATGAGGAAAAAAAATATTAAAATGAACGATTACTGCAAAGCAGTTACATACATCAAAGTTGTTTTTGCACTCTCACTTGAGTCTACAGTATTTCAGTTTTATTCTGTATCTCACACACCACTTTACTTACAGTATAATGTATGTGTGAGTTACATAAATCTTAATAAGAAAATCCTAGTTCGGACGAAAATCAAGATGTCATGAGTCAAGGAGGTTCAAATTAGGAAAAAGTTCTATATTTTGTTTATAATAGATGTCTATCTCGTTTAAAAATGACTTTGAGTGGAAAATATCTTATTATGCTTATTCATTTGATTACACAGGTGAATTTCTTCTAGTTTGAAGGTTAAAAAACGTTAAATGAAAGTCACATTCTGTATTATTATCATTTAGTTACGTTCTTAATCGTCAATGGGCGTGTTTGAATGTCTGTTCAACCGCAAAATATTACCTATAATGATATTCACTAATAATTAACATAAAATCTTGTGAGTGAACAGAAAAAATGGGCCTGAAAAATAACCGCTTGTGTCTGGCAGCTAAATCAAAGATGGCGGCGGAAAAGCGCGGCACTTTCCCCGCGCGCGGGAAACGAAAGAAAGTGCGCGTCGCGCGAAATGGAAACTGCGATTACGTTGATAACACGTTTATCTGGCTGGATAATAACCACCTGCAGTGCAGTAGCTGGTTGGCTGAATGCAGCTCGTTGCGTTTGCACAGATTGCCGCCTTTACATATTTCTCATGTAACGTGTTTGAAAACGACAACCTATCGAGAGTATACATTTACATATGATATGTATCCTTTGTAAATATAGGTACGACCATAACGAATTATGTTTTTACGAGAACAGAATTGTTATAAAACAGAATCATTTGAAAAAAATTACGAGTAGCTATAGTATATTTAATTCCAATTATTTATTATTTTATCTAAAAACAGGTTCTGTTATTATTGGAAACATCTGAATATCGCTTCTATATTTATATTTTAACAAAGTAAACTTCACCATCTCCTTTAAATAATGTAATTTTATTTAATTAAGATAGACTTTATTGATTGCTGAACAAACTAACGTCATCTATGCAACTCGTGCGCAGGCATCGCGCATACGTTTATTCTGTAGCTAGAGCACCTTTGAAGTGTCAGTTGTGTAACGATGTGCCGAACTTGACAGTCGGATGACTCATCGGAAGTGACTAGGACTTGGAAGATATCTTTTAGCAAATAAGATGAAAAGTAGACATATTGATTGTCGATAATCTCTACTTAAAAAGGAAATAATGCGTATGGCTCCATGGTTGAAGGGAGCGCTGGCTGACACTTGCGAGATATTGCGGATATACGAGATTCAAGTGGTAAAAGACCAACTAAAATTACCTCCGACAATTGTGTGATTTTAAATTATTACACTTTAGAAATGCTAATCTCGAATAACATGTCCATCTAACTAAATGTCATGTGAATCCTTCATGATATATTTTTCATAGTTTCTATTTTTTGTCGTCCTTATTGAAGCTTGAGTTAAAAATGCATTCCTTCCATTTCATGTCATATGCTTTCTGCAATGTCACACAGAGCTTCGTAAGTCTATATGCTGAGAGAACTGACCTAACAACGCAACTAAGTATAGCAAAGCGCACGCTCGTTGCGATGCGCTGGCGCAGCGAACTGGGTCAGCGACGCGAAGGGCGCGATGCGCGCTTCCTACGCGTCCCTCTCACTGGAACTATCGTAGTACCGTGTGGAATTGAGCGCAGTAGATAACTATAGCCAAGACATCAATGTAAACAAACAAGAAGCATGCATGTCTTTTTGAGTATGTATTTGCTTAAAATTTTCAAAGTGTTAAATCGAGTTAATTTTCTAGAGGAAGCAATAACACATATTCTATTTGACTGACACAAGAGTGATGGGTACCTGAGGATGGAGTTATTTTTGGAACCAAGCAAATGATACCGTTTTCAAAAAAAGTTACTTTTCCAAAATATCAACACTTATCTAAGATTCACGCATAACGCATATGTATGTTACGGTCCTTTATAAAAGTTTTCTCCTTCTTTACGAGGCAATATTGTAAATCAATGAATAGTTTGTACGGGTGTAAAGTCTGCTCAACAAATCAATTGATAATCACGATTTCATCCGAGTAGTTGCGAAATTCGAAAGGAAGTCTGTATTGGAATTGTGAAGGAAGGTTACACTTAGATGTGGAAGGAAGCTTATTACGAACAAATCATCAAATTTTCGTAAAGGAACTAAATTAATGTAACATATATTTTTTCTTTATGTTTTGTAGATTTACGACGAACGTTTAAATTTTTCGAGATACACTCCATAAAACATACATCTTGAAACCTAATCCAGAGTTACAGTAAAAAAAATATAACCTGACAATGATACAACGGCGATAACACGACGCAATCTAGACAGTGTCGCAACTGATTGTCCATTAGTCATGTCCCACTCCGTCACTCTATGGTTGCAATAGATTTTTGGCGGCAACCTTGTCGGCGGAAACAACAGCAAAGCCTACGTGCAGCCTCGAACGCGCGATAATTCGATTCACGGTCTAATATGCACGCTCCCTAATTTGTTTACTTTTTAATAGTTGAATGAACAAAGCAACATTTTGAGGAAATGTAATACTTAACTTATAACCTGCATATGCATGAGAAGTCAAATGCCACGATTAACGCAGACAAGATCCTTCAGCAAAACATATCTGTTTTTCTTTTTAGTTCGTGGAAAAGTTTTAACGATCCATTCTTGTGTAAAAATAAACCTAACGAACTCAAATCCTAAGGCGGAATCGTGTCAGATTATAAATAAAACATAGTCACTGTGTTGTTTATCATTTTCAAATAAGTAAGTACTTATGTATTGCATTAATTCGTGCTGATAAGATGCCTCAGCGGCCAGATAAACTTATTATCAAGCGCACTCGTAGGAAATAAGAAATAGGGACAAGGATACGGTAGATGTTGTTTGTTGTCTTCGAGTACGCGTTGTGGCGTGTCGCAACATTTGGCCTAATTGGAAATTTATAGCAAAAAAAAAACGGAAAATCGGTAAAATGTGTCAACGACATCGAAATGGCGCGTCTCTGCGTCCGCCATGTTTGGAGTAGCGGCGCGAAAGTGAGATTTCACGTGAACGGTGCATCGCGGCTCCCTTGACCTGATTGCGCTCCCCGCTCCCCACTGCGCCCCTCCCGGCGTCGCACTACGATATAGTAAACACACTAGATTGCCTAGGCTAGGCTAGGCTAGGCCTGTGTCTAGAAGCTGCGCTGCATTCTAAATCTACACTCGCGTACGTAACACCAAGTGTTAAAATAATACTCGCATTGATAAAGACAAGTCGTATTTTTTACTTGTATGTATCGTCATCATTATCTAATCCTGTAATAATTTCAATATACACTCGGCTTCAAAAAAATCGCACGTCCGTAAAAATAGGCTTCAAGCACTGTTAATCCTTAAGACAAGCAGTTATTCGTAGCAATATTGGTATCATTTGAGAGCCCTATAAAAACTCTTTAAAAAAATATCCATTTCATTTAATTAAAGAAAAAGCTTGACACTTTAAGTCACTGTGAATGACAATAGAACTGATTCTCCTCTTCAAATTTTGTTTGTATTGTTTTGTTTTTTGGGTATAAAAGGGTCGATACAGCTTATCGGGGGATAAATTTGCTACCAACAGTCGAAGAAGACACAGAAGAATATCTTTCATCAGAAAAACGTCCTTGAAGATGGACACTACTGCTGCTGAAGCCGCCCAAGTTATCGCACTACTGCAATCAGGACTACGTCAGTGTGATGTTGCTCGGCAATTGCACTTGAGTCGCTTTTCTGTTCGAAGAGTGTACCAGCGGTTCCTGCAGACCGGTGGCTTTGTCCGAAGGCGTGGGTCTGGTAGAAATCGCTGCACTTCTGCGAGAGATGACCGATTCGTCGTATCGAAGTCTTTGAGAAATCGGTTCTCTAATGCTGTTGAGTTGCAACAGCAGCTTCAAGCAGTTCGTAGAAGGGCCGTGAGTGTCTCTACAGTTAGAAGAAGACTAAAGGAGAGAAATATTGTGGCTAGAAGACCTGCCACGGGTCCAAAATTAACCGCAGCGCATCGGCGAGCACGCCTGCAATTTGCTCGCGCCCACGTCAATTGGACCCTGGAACAATGGAGAGCTGTTCTCTTCTCAGACGAAACGAGAGTGTGCCTTTTCTGCAACGATAGACGCAAAAGAGTATACAGAAGACAATGGGAACGTTTTGCCCAAGCCTGCATCCAAGAGACGGTAGAATACGGGGGCGGTTCCTGCATGTTCTGGGGCGGCATATCTGCCGACGGCAAAACTGAACTTTCTTGCGTCTCTCGGACCGGCGGTGCTCGCGGGCAAGGGTCGATGACTGCTCACCGGTACATCACAGAGATCCTGGAAGAACATGTGGTCCCCTATGCTGGATTTATTGGCGACGGGTTTACATTAATGCACGATAACGCTCGCGCGCACACTGCTGGAATTGTGCAGGGCTACCTTCAAGAGGTTGGGATCCCTGTCATGCAGTGGCCAGCGAGAAGTCCAGATCTGAACCCGATAGAGCACCTCTGGGACCAGCTGAAATGCAAGGTTAGATCCCGTGATCCCGCTCCCGCGATTCTTCAGGAGCTCCAAGACGCCGTTATTGAGGAATGGGACAGAATCCCTCAAGAAGAGGTCCTAAAGTTGGTGCGATCCATGAGGGAGCGCATGGAAGACGTCATTAGGGCTAGGGGGGGTAACACTAGGTTTTAGGTTAGTTTTAAGCAACTTTGTTTTGAAAAATTAATCAGATTTCATTTGGGTTTTTTAAGGATTTTTATTGTTTTGTAAATTTTTCTCAGTTCCAATAAAAAACATTGAATGAATTATTGTTTTTGCATTCTCTGTTTCCTTACCTTTCAAATGATACCGAACATTACCAATATTTCATAATACAAATACGATTGAAAGATGTTTAAAATAGATTTCTTAAAAGGTGCGATTTTTTTGAAGCCGAGTGTACTTTCGAAAAAATGTATTGTTTTATCTTTTATAGCTTTATTGTCTGTTTCGTTACCTACGTATTTTCTTCTTGAGCAGTGCAGCGACACATTCTTTATATTATATATAACTCAAGGTTTTTAAACTTTGTTTTTCCTAGTTATCAACCGACTTCAAAAAAAGGAGGAGGTTCTCAATTCGTCGGAATCTTTTTTTTTTTTTTTTTTTTTTTATATGTATGTTCATCGATTACTCGAAGACGCCTGAACCGATTTCGAAAATTCTTTTTTTGTTTGAAAGGGTATACTTCACAGGTGGTCCCATATAAATTTTATCGAAATCGATTCAGCGGTTTTTGAGAAAATCAACAAAACATAGCAAAATTGGAGTTGTTGCGATTGAAGTCGGTTGTTTTTAACGTATTCAGCGTGGTCAATTATGTTTTACGTACAGACCTTCGCAACAAAAAATGCACTGGCCAGTCTTCTTTTTATTTCAGAAACCTTTTTTATAGAAATTTAAAATCCTGAAAACTAAATTTCGTTAGAGCTAAGACCGTTGTAATTACGAAGCAAATTATTATTATTTTTTGCTGAGGCTTTACTAATACGTTTTGTATTACGATAAAAAGGGTTTGTGAAAAGTTTAAGATTGCGAGGAAACTTATAGAAATAGCGATCATGTTTGTGATTGTGAACTTTACATTGAAATGTTCAAATCACAGTCACAGTCAAGTCTTACTGGTTTCAGTTGCATTGTTACCCTATGACGTAATGATTGGTTTGACTAAATCTATAAACTATGTCAGTTGTTCGAACTTGAATGTTCTTAACACCAGAAAATTACAAATATTTACACTGTCTGGCGGTGTCATGGTAAGAAATATGTATTTTTAGACTTTCATTTTAAATAAAACTGCTGGAAAATATATATTACTAACAATAATAAATTTAATGTTTTTTTTTTATGTCATAGGTGGCAAACGAGCAGACGGATCACCTGATGGTATTAATAAACTAAACTTTACCAATGTAGTATAGATTATTTTTATTGCTTTTATGATAGAGTTCGATTAAGGCTTAATAATAGTGATGTAGACATCAATATTCACGGTTCGCCGGTGACATAACAAAGGCTTGTTGCCAGGAACCGGTACGATTTGAAAACCGGAAACGTTTGGCAATCTCTACTCAATAGATTGCGTACCGGAAGTGGGAATGTACGCGCAATGGGGCAACGCAACTTTTATTGGTTCGAGAGATTGATCGTAGCGTAGTTACAATTTCAAATATGTATTTTATTAAATAAATTCATACTTTTAAATAATATAACGATATCTTGAAATGTGATACCTTTTAATACTTTCTACCGTATATTATATCCCTGACGCGAACGAGGGGAGGGGGAGGGTGTTATAAGTTAGAAGGTAAGTTAAGGTAATTCTAAGTTATGTGAGATGAACATTGGTTCATTGGTTTCAAGTTATTCGTCTTTTATGAAAGAGGTAGTAATGTATTGTTAGAATTTCTTTTTAATATATAATTTTGGAACAGATTACTTCTTATTGTAATCAGAATTAGTGTTTGTTATAGAAGCAAATGATCATGAAAAAAACATATAAATTTTAATGATCGCTTCAATAAAATACAATGTTGTTAACAAGGAAAGTCGCCATCTGAGTCATTCCTAACCAAATCTTAACCTAACTAAGTTTATGGCAACAGTTTAAATACTATGTCAAGTTTGTGTTTACGTCTTCGACGTGATAAATAAACGTAACCCTTTAAAGGCTAGGCTGTATCTTTCCCCCAGCCGCCATCTGAGTAAGTTTGGCCAAATGGTGCACAACATTTTCCTGTTTATTATTTCTGTAGGTCGCGCGACTCTTGCTCTGCGCACGCTTACGTCTCTTGCGCAATGACAGCATGTGTCGTACGTAATAACTGGTTGGTCCTTGCCCAAACTCGCAAACAGAACAGTGGGACAGTAGGGTTTTAAATTTAAGCGAAATTCGGTTTACGTGTCACAGTTATAAGGGTTAATCACAACATGACGAAATTTTTATCGGCATCATATGGTTGGCCTTATTTATGAAGAGTTTTTATATGAATTCACGATTTGTGTTTCATAATGGGGATTCCCTATTCCCATCATAATGTTCAGATGACGTTTGAGTTTTGATAGCGTTTGACCAATTATTAACCCGGGATGATAAAACTTAACTACTTATCGCTATGTCAGTTATAACCGCCGTCTATACCTTGTGAATATGACGGTCAAAAATGTGCCACACGATAAGAAGAAGATCGCTGTCAGTAAGTTAGCAAGTTAGTGTGACAAAACCCCTAAGATACTTTGTATTTACTATTTTAACAACGGCACGAGGCAGAGGAAAGGAAGCTTCCTTGCAGCCGAACGACAACAACTTGTGGATGTTATCGAATCCCGTCCGTTTGTTTGTTTGTGCGCAGGCGCGCGAGCTATGCGCCCGCGATCGGCATTTTACTGTTTCCGCTTCTCGTGTTTACCGTGTTTACGGTTTTTTCGGTTTTCGCGCCTCACTAGCCACCGCTAAGTTGACATTGACATAGATCTGTTTCGTAACAGCAACGGCGTCTATCTATGTGTCTATTTTTAGGAAACAAATTATTACAGTTCATCCGTCTCTTTGGACAGGTTTAAGATTAAAGTAGGTTCCAATTTTGACGACAACATCCGTAGTATCACATGACATAGTTGGCAAGAATACTCAAATTTACTGAATCCTGTGTTTGCTATTCTGGAAATAAAAATAAGTATTCCACTACTTTTCAGAACCTCGAAGAAAACTTCAGTGTTTTCCTTTTAATTATCATCATGTTACTTGTATTAGGTAGGTACTTACCATAAGATTCTCGTCTAACTTACAATTTGGGTTGAAACTACCACCAGATTCTCAGAGAATAGCATACCATAAAATACAGTTTAAAAAAACCTAACTATTATCTAGTTTCCGGGCAAAAAACTTGTTTACTTCTTTTTCAATCAAATACGATATGATGCCAAGCTTTCAAAAATCCTTACAATTTTAAAAAATTATCGGTAAGCTTGATACACCAGCAACTCAAATTTTCTCTGTGTCCAGGTACCTGCTCTTTCCTTATTCGAATCGAGTGGTTCACCAAACCAAGCCCTTCACAGACAGACAGTGGTTTTTCAACATACGCCATTGCCTAATATCCGCGTGGCGCAAGGCGTTTCGCACGCACCGCGACGACGACGCTCCGTACGCCTTCGCGCGCCCACTGCAGTTTCAAAACGAGTGTGCAACTGTTGGTATCAAAACTTTTGGGTCTGTGGTTTCCTTCCTTTCTGATGTACGAATCTCTTTTGATGTACAAGTACAGAACAGTTTTGTGGGTGTAACAAAAAGTTTTTATTTTTACTCTGACAAATAAATATATTAAAGTTCTTACAAGATTCTTACAAATATTTACAATAGTCTAGAAGTATTTTATATAGATTACCCCATGCTTAAACATATATTGACCGAATAAGTACTAAGTAAATGTAATATAAATGTTATGTTATTTCTGAATCTAGATCACGAAGAAGAACAGTCTAGGTTCTTTATAGAGGCCTAATTTTACTGTATTTACTTTCATCATTTTATCAAAAAGGTAAATGAATTCTTAGTTAGGTAGGCAGTTAGGCACCTAAATTAATATTTATTCTTTACTGAGAAGAGCTCTTATTCATACACATGTCTAGACAAAAACGAACAAAAAGAGGAATTATTCAGGATATAAGCATGTATTTGTGTAAGCTCCGTGTGTATGTATTCAATAGGCTGAATTTGTTCAGTAAATCAAATTGTTAATACAGGCATAGAAGAAGGATCTATTTCGTTTAGAATATTATGACTTAAACAATTAGGGCGACAGTAAACAATTAGAATATAGTATCAAAAACTCTAAGATGTCTCAACTAATCTGTGTGAGTATTTTTCTCATTTATTCTATTTAATTAACCATATCGTGAAGAACAATTTACAGGTACTTGTAGATTAAGTATTTGTAGATTACTGGATATTTCGCTTGTCTAGAATGGTCTGAGGCAAATATAATGAGTAAGTTAGTGAACGATTGTGTGGGTGTTTGTCTGTCTGTCCGGCCGGAAGAGACTGTGACGTCACAGATAGTGCCTCTTGTCTCTGGATGACACATCATAAGCGCGCACACCATAATGAGAGCTAAAATATGATTACGCGTTTACAAGCATTGTTTAAGAGTTTTTCTTCACAAAAAAAAACTAAAATATTTACAAAATCTCGTAAACAAAATGGCAGGGTTAAATGTGCAGTTAAAAGGAATTTCAAAGTAACGAAAACAAACAAAACATATTTTTTTGGTAATCTATTCAAAATCGCCCATTTCTTTTACGTACTTATTTGCTAAAAACGCATCTGTTCCGCGTTGCATTGTAATATAATATTTCGCAAAACAAAACAACGGTACTTCGTTGCAAAAAATAAGGACCACAACATAACCATAAAGCAGTAAAAAGTTTTGTGTTACGCAAAAAGTTTGCCAAAAATACCGCCAACACTATTGAACCATAGACAATTCAACATTTTATAAAAAGAACGGTAGGTACAGTTAGAATCTTTTTTTGGGTTTTATATGACGGGGGAGTGTATGCCGCTACCGGAGCAGGAGGCAGGTAGGTCTTTTTTAATGTGCACTTTAGAAATTGGGTTAAATGTTTTTTTTTTACTGACAGATGAACCTGAACCGGGCAAGGTGAGCGGTGTATGGTTACGGAAACCGCCGCTTTTTTCAGCAATCGTGACCCCATTAACTTATTTCTTTTGGCACACATAATCAGTTCACATGTTTTAAGGAGTTCCTAAGTAGGTTGATACTTCAGACCAGATGTTGGGGAGTGGAGCGTATTTTTTATTTTTTAGACACCAAAAATACTTATAATCAGTTGCTTGGCTGGTGCCTCAAAGTAATAGTGACCGACCAGGTCTCTTGTTTGTATGTCTGTATGTTGTGAAATCTAATAGCCTTGCGCGCCGGTTGAAGGCCGGACAAAGCTGCGCGTGCGGCCCCACGCCCAGATGTGCCCAATTTAAAGAGCATTGTACTACTGAATTCACGCCTGATAAGATTATGCTATAATTAAATGATAAAAAATATTTATAATCAAATAGTATCGTCAATAAAACACCTTTTTCACAAGTAAAAATAGTTTCAGTGAACTCAAAAGGAATACGACATTAAAGTCTATTATTTAAAGATATTGTGAGGTTTTTTGTTTTCCTAGGAAGTTGTAAAACTGTTTATAGATTACCAATAACTCGCTTGTGGACACGTTTATTTATTTTTAAAATTCTAAAAACGGATGCGTTAACGTCATTTGAATACTAAAAGTGCATACCTATTAGAAAAAAAACTTGCATCTATTTTCGTACGACCGTCCTCTTTTAACTTTTGTCGAGTTGAAAGAGTAATAGAGATAGCAAATCAGGAAGCTGTTCAAAAAAAGAACAACCCTCCTAACCCTTTTGGGGCCATTGTTTACGTAATTCGAAACGACATAATGGAGTTATTATCGATCGCCAACTTTGAATTTAAAAGTTATTATTTTAGAGCTCACATTTACATGACAATAAGTTACTATTCTAATTCTCTATTTTTTATTTGAATTACTTCGATTCGAAATTCGAACAGGTAGCCAGGTTTTTCTATTTTTATAGGTCTTTTATAATAGCGTTTAGCTTTTAACACTATAGAAGTGTCTACGGTGGGTATCTACGATTGTAGGTAGAGTCTGGCAAACAAATATTTCACTGAATTATTACACTTAACCAAGTCTTCGCAAAAAACACAGGCAGCCACTGACAACTTTTTTAGTGTTGCCATGTAAAAACTTTTAAGAATATTCCAGGTTACGCTTACGTTTGCCAGACTCTATCTATGTCTAGGTACAATGTAATTTTTTTTCTTCATCAAATTAGACTTTTGTGCAAGATTATGCCATTTTTAACACTATCGTAGTGGGGCCAGATGTTTCGTTGTTGCCATGTGACTTCTATACTTCTCACGTGCCAATCATAAATGTTATAATATATGAGTCATGGGGATTTTCGCTCATAGTATAACCAAGTTAAAATTAAACTTACGAAACTAATGATTGCTTTACAATAAATATACATGAAGAATTTAGGATTCCCCATTAATAGCTGGCAAATCAACCCAATATGATTCCTTGGTAAATTGTAGTAGTCAATGTAAATTATTTAGGAAGTATAAAATGTAAATCTATCATGATTGGAAATTGTGTACGCCTATTTTAAAATATGAATCATTGGTTAGAAGAGAGGGTAGTTGGTAGAATTAAGGTAAAAAAGACTTTCCCAGTGAACCTAATATCAATTCGGAAAAAACTTAATAAAAACAATACTAAGTGTAGATTCGCCTTAGATTCCTGGGAAATGTTTTTAAGTGTCATTTCGTATTCATCTCCATTCACCCGTTGTCCGACTTGTCACTTTGTATTATTTTGGTATCACTGATAGCAATAACCAATGCACAGGCTGTCCAACCCAATCACGAGACACTCGCATTGTTTATAGCTCGCATCCTGCGCAGATCACGTATAAACAAGATTTTTTACGCACCTTTCACTTCCTGCGCCCGCGCATCCGCGCAGGTATCGCACTCACCAAAGAGGTTTGATAGGTAGGTGATATCTGACAGCTGCATTCGATAGTTTACTGGATGCGGCTATGGAATATGCATGGGAAAGTCGAATGTCATTATAAATCTTTTTGCAAAGAAAGGTTACCTTTGCAAGGTGTATGCTTATTGCTATATGACATATGAATTGCTGGACTAACTTTATCCAAGAAGATAAAGAAAGACCATGCACGATGGAATTTTGATTTTGAGATTCTTTTTTTTCTACTCCACAATTTAACATTAAATATTGCACATGTTTAAAACGATCCGAAATAGTTCTATCTGAACTCTGTTTACCAAAAATACCTTACTTATTACTAAGATTAAATTCAGTTAGCCGATTTAAATGAAACTTTATACAAATAAGCAAGACCCTACATAATTTGTTTAAAAAAAGTTATTAAGATTACTACCAGAAACCGGATCACTTTAATTTACTGACAAAACTACTCTAGGTTTTTATTGTACTTAGTTTGGCACTCCCTACATTGTCTAGAGTTTTAATAAAGTTTGCTGAGAAAAGCCTGCTAAGAGATTAGTTCCGGTTGTTTTCGGTAAGAAATGAGCGCGCTACTCGAGTACTATTAGTACAAAGCTGTCAAAGAAATAACAGTTCTGTAGTAAGCTAGGACCTTGTGCGGGTGGTAGGACCTTGTGCGAGGTCCGTCCGGATCGCTACCACCATCTTACTCGCTAATCCTGCCGCTAAGCAGCAGTGCTTGCACTGTTGTGTTCCGGTGTGGAGAGTAAGACAGCCGAGGAAATTACAGGCACAAGAGGCATTTCATCTTAGCCCTCTAGGTTGGCAACGCATCTGCAATCCCCTCCGGGGTTGCAGGTGTCTATGGGCAGTGGTGATCACTTACCATCAGGTGACCCACTTGCTCATTTGCCTTCCTTATCACATAAAAAAAAAAAAAGCTATCAATTCTTTTAAGAGAAATTCGTAATGTACGATTTAGGTCCAATTTCAACAGGAGCATAGCACGTCGACAGTGCTTGTTTCCGGTATTAAATATTAAGATTGCACGCGAATAACGTTACGCTTATTCTCAAATTATGAGCCCCTCCCTCCTTTCCCCCATATACATAGTTACCAGGAAACTCTTAGTCAGACGTCCCCCTTCTTCCCTCCACTCTGTAACGTAACGGATGTTTTTTGTTTTACAGTTACACTCCACTAATAGGAATTTTGATTTAATAGTATTGTAAATAATGATTCCAATGATTTAGCCACTCGCACACTCTTTGGCCAGAGCTGCCAACTTAAGAATAAATTTAAATTTGAAACGCCAATATACTGACAGATGTAGGTAGTAATGAAACCTAAATCTAGCTTTTTTTATTCCAGCGAAGACGTAAGGCAAAACTTGTTCAATTGGATGAGAAGAAATAAGGTATTTTTATATTTTTGCTACACCCGGAATACGAGATAGATAAGTAGAAATGTGTAGGTAGCAGAGGTATTTATAGTGAAGTGTGTGTGTGTGTGTGTTTGATATTTCGCTAATCGGCTGTAATTCTATACATCTACCGATCAAGCCCTACTAGGAAGAGACAGGGCATCGAACTCCGATACCGAGAAACTGATGATGCCATACTTCTAACGATCAGTACGTGTCTTGTTGATTCGGCGATATAGATGTTAATGGATTGGTTCATTATTATTAATTGATCTGTTTAATATAAAGCAAACTAGTTTTGAGAATGTATGTCTGATGACGTACGTACGACAGAAATATACATATACATATTTTTTAGCGTAAGAAAAAAATAAGAAAAGAAAGAACGAACCTTAAACGTGTAAAGTGAGGTGTATCGTTTTATATCGTCGACGTTAGAAGCATCTTTCTAAATTCTCTCGTAGAGTAACCTTATTTATTAACTCAACAAGATATACCTACATACCTATGTACATTCGAAAAACATACAGCCAAAAACATGTGTTACTGACAAAGGATAATCTACCACTTGAAGTAATTTAGAGGGTATAGAAGGATTTTTCAAATCGATGACGGAAATTTCAATTGGCGTAAAGTAGCATACTTTCTCCCTTCCGTCATCGAAATGTCGATCCATAGTTTGTATGGAAAATTTAATTTCAACGGATCTGAAGAAAATTTTACAATCAAAGTCTGCACGTACGGAGTCGCGGGCGCACAGCTAGTGTAGCATATTATGTGTCACATCAACATCATGTGCCTTCGTCCATACTTCATTTTATTGTGTTTTCCGCAGTGTGTCACCGACCTTTATGTGTGTTGCCAGCGCAGCGGTATACAGTATTGTTGGCCACATTGCATTTATAACGTCAGACCATATTTTGCTTAAATAAGTTTATTAATTTACACTTTTCCTTCCTGATTATTAAACTGGGGCCGGGTTAGTTACAAAAATTTGCGATTACTAAAATAACACTATTAAAAACAGGACTTTCTATTTATTATATGTTTATTATGTAACTGACTTGGAGCGCTTGCGTCGATCGCGCAGGTTAACTGGCTACAAACACGGCCATAACCTGTATGCGTTTGACTGTTACTGAAATTTGTCTGGACTACCTAACTCCTGACGACTTTTTTAGTTTTATTTTTTTATCATTGGCTTCATTTAAATCGCGAAAAATCTCATTTACACCAAGTATTAAAAATTGTATATCTTGAAATCTTAAAGAAGTTTCCATACCTGTGCGGTCGCATACTACGCTCAAACAATAGTCATTGTACGGACATAGATCGCCGCTGTTTACTATAGCTTACTATAACTCTAAATAATTGATCGATTTGACGGAAATGATCTATCTATACGACTATATTTTTACTGCGATGTTTACAAAAAAAGCGTTTTGTTTTCTTCATTCAATAAACTAACTATAGAATTACAGGTTTACGTAATCTTGATATTTGTGTGCAATTAAATGTTTTACTTTTACCCGAGCACTCCAAAAGTAGCGTATTGTTTTTCGGATGTATATATGTTTTTAAGTCTCGGGGATATTGTAAGACTCATGATATAATGTCATTAGGGATATATTATAATTATACTTTTCTTGTCAATCGCGACTAGTCTATATGTTTGTGTGTATATCTGTTTTTGGCTGAGCGTGTAGCCTAAACGGCTTTTGCTTTTTCAGTATGAGGATTTTCTTATATTAGATTGTTAATATATTTTTTCCTTTTAATATAAATAGCTGTTGAGTTTCCGACCCGGAAAACTTATTTTTTTTTTGTTTTATATAAACAGGAAATGAATATTAACATATCTTAATATTGAGATAGACTTGTACGTGATTGTTAATTTATTTTTACTCTTCTTGAGGCTTGTGTTGTGAGCCCGTCACTAAGCAAGAATTAAAATCGAAAACCTCAATGAAATGCGAAATAAAATTAATTGCTAATTAATTGAATATACAATTTTAGAAGCGGCATAACACTTGTTGAGTTCTCTCACAAATCGGCTTTACTGCTGAAAAGACTAAATACTGACAGGTTAGGTTAACTCCATTCTTAAAAGGCTACAGGTCCTATTTGATTCAGTTAATTTGTCTGAGAACAGATGTATACATAATAGTAATAATATTCTGGGACAAATCACACGCGGTCATCTGGCCCCAAACTAGGATTTTATATACTATGGAAAACAGAGACTGATATATGTACATACATATATTTAATTACATATTTATATAGGTAGCTATAGGTATTATATACCCAGGCACAGAGCAAACAAATCTGCTCTTCACACAAATGTTTGCTCTGAGTAGGAATCGATCCCGCGATCCATGGATCAGCACTAAGGAGCGACGATCACTGACGCACAGAGTCAGTCGATAACATTCATGCAATTTCAACATAACATATGTATCATTTAAGTTTAAATAACAACTAAAATTTAACCCCGTATGGTAATCTGGGGATCTACATGATTCTAAAACGTCATCTCACAATCTAAATATTTATAGCAGATACCCAAAAACATTAGCCTCCGCCTCGTTAGTCGGATAAAATCGCAATCAATAAATAACTAAAGAAATAAGTGTGAAATTAAAATACTTTAATAAGTAATTAAACGTAATAAGCACCATGCAAAAAGCAGAATTGAAAAAAATCGTAGCGCCCAGTCGTAGCCGGTCTACGCGACATTGTAGTAACGTAGACAAAAAAAAAAATACTCGGCATTGCCTTTTAGTTGTATTTTAGATTTTTTAAATATCGTTTTATGCAGATTACCCAATTGTTTTATAAGCAGTAATCATTAATAAAAATCTTCATCTTTACCAAAATGGGATTATTGATTTTTAATTATTCATATCATCCGTGAAATTTAATTAAGGAGATAACTCTCCATAGAACATTTAATCTAAATTTGTAACGCCACATTGCTCAAAATAACCCGAAGAAATAAAAAAAACTTGCTTAAAAAAGTTAATTAACAATTTAATATGGTATGTAAGTCAATAAAAAATAAATAAATACATAAATTTATCTATAATAATTAGTGATTGTACATGCATTTAAGTGCAACAACAAAATAAAACAAAAGCCATAAATAATTTTGCATCCATCCCTGGATTAACCCTTTCGCGTCCAAACCGGGCTAAAACGCCGGCCGGCACCGCCAGCCGGACGCAAAACAGGCACATAAAAACATTAAACTTACTGTATCTCTTCATCAGCGATTTCTTGTACGCCTTGCCTGTGGTGTCATCCCCCGGGCTGAGCCTGCCGGCCGAGTCATCGGATTCTGTGCCCGAGTCCCTCCCGGCAGCGGCGAGATATTCCCGCGATTCCCGCAAAATCACTTGTGCCCGCACATAGTCCGCTGGGTCCGCGAATGAGTGCCTAGCAAAGTCACGCACAGTTATCTCTTTCCTAGTATGCACGGTCAAGTCCAGTGGCGCGTCATTGTCCATCACATCGGTGTCTTCTTCCTCGAGTTCCGGTTTGGGAGACATCTCCTCCGGGTAAGCCTTCCTGGCGGCCAGGGTGCGCGGCTCGCAATCGGCGCTGAGCGGGCGGCGCTCGGTCGCGGGGGATCGGCGGGACTCCAGCCCGGCGCTTGCCGGTCGCGTCTCCACCGCCATCATGGTTAAATATTTTACACAAACACCATAATCACCAGTTATGTCATATAGCGTAATGTGGCTTTGATAGTCGCGCGCGCGGCGTCCGTCACCGTTCGCGTCGAATTGCGGACTGATGTCCCAGTTTCAGGCGATGAGTTCCACTGACTCGGTGAGCTCGCTCGGCGGCGTTCGGCGCGCCTCGTACACTTTCGTTTTCATATCGCACGGGTGTGTGAGTGTGCACACAGTCGCACGGACTTTTTGCACGCGTGCGTGTGCCACGCTGTTCGTGTGTGAGTAGAGCTTTTCCACTTTCGTCGCGGAGCTTTCCTTCATTTCCAGTTACCTAACAGGTTTTCACTGTTTCTTTAGGTAGTTAATTAAATGTGGAGCCGCCGTGATTCTCGGGCAGTTTTGCAAATTGTTCATGTAAATTGGTTTGCTTACTTCATTTATGAGGAAAATTAACAACGAAATTATTATTTTCTTTCATTATTTGAGTCGATTTATAGGAATAGGTACTTACTTGTTACTTAATTGTTAGAATTATAGATACTTCTGTAAACTTGTTAATTTACAAAGCTAATAAAATAAAATAATATTTATACCAAGAAACACAATATAGACTACAGTTACAAGATATAACTCTACATAGATCGATTACTCTCTTCTTCAATTCTTTGAGTCAAATGTACAATAATGTAATTAAATAATTAATTATATTTTATTTTTCAGTCCACTGTATTGTACTGAAAATTTATGGACTCATGTCTGAAATGAAACAGTTTTTATTATTATTATTATTATTTACTTTATCAAGTAAGTTATCCTGCATTTATTTATACGAGGAAAAATATTTTTAAATCTGTCATTTACTTAAGTCTGAATACTAATCAAATTATCTCAATTATCGAACATTTAGAGGCCCAAGCCGGCTGTATCAGCGCTCGCTATCACGGCTTTGCGTAACAAACGCGTAAACAATTTGCCTTTTTTACAACTAACACCCGCCCGGGGCATTGACCGAGTTACAAATAGAAGTGCGCGCGCGCCTCCACGTGACACACTGACTGGGCCAGCGCGCACTGAGCCGCCGCGCCCCGCGTGGGTCGCGTGGGGCCCGGCGACCGCGGGGGGGTTAATACTAGCACCACGTGCCAACTTATAATGGCTGGAAATTCTAACAAATGTAGAGCCAATGTCATTTGATTCTGTAAGAGAAGTAACAAGTCTAGTTGCGGAGATAATTATGTTGTTTTTATATGTAAATAACACGTTTTTAGGTAGGATATGTGTGCACAAATATATGTATAAAACAAAATAAATGTGCATAAATGTGCATTTTTAGTTCCGGAAAATGGTAGATGCATCTCATGAATCTTAACTACTTTTCCCAAGTACGAGTAAAATATTATTAAGTTATTAATATTTATTTAAAGAAACTAAACTGACACTATAACGACTAAAACTAAACATATTATTAAAGTGAACTAGGATTTTCTTGTGTCTCAGGCGAAAAAGATCGAACAAAAAAGACATCGTACAAAATGCACAAATCTACTAGGTACCTGTCTAATTAAGGCAATTATCATAGTTTAGAAAGTCAAATATCCTTCTGCTCCTATTAGAAATAAATGAAAGAAAGAAAATTATTTGACAGAAAAATACATAAATAAATATACAAATACAAAATTTAACAATGGTTCTGTCAGGCTCTTTTGAGAAAGCTGTTCAGTTTAATGAATAGAAAGCCTCCCCCTCCACTTCCTTTTTTTCACACCCTGTATTTTACAGAATATGAATTGGAATAACGCGTTCATCAATGCGAAATTACTTTTTCCGGGATGTTTTAGTTTTTATCATTTTAAAATTTTATTCGGTTAAAATGTACATGTTTTAAAGGAAAATGCGGTGGTTGACGTAATTTAATTTTATTGCGACGAAGTAATAATCGAGCTTACTCACGTAACCTTTACTACTCTTATCAATTTAATGCTAAATTGATTGTTTTATAACAAGTGGGGTAGGTATGTTAGAAAAAACTAATTACCTACATTTTAAACATGTAATCTTCTTCTTATCGTGTGGCACAATTTAACCGTCCTATCCCACTAGGTATAGGTGGCGATTGCCTGGTGTTGCACTTAGCATCACCCGCGGTCACGTTTAGGGCATTTTAGATTTACACCTACGGACGTGTGCAACGCGACCATCATACACAACTGGAAATCAGATGTGTGGGTTTCCTTACGAAGTTTTCCTTTACCGTTAGAGCAGTTGGTATGAAAATGCACGTAAGTTTCGAAACACTCATTGGTGCACTGGCCAGGATTTTAACCCGAGACCTCTGGTTAGGAGGACGGACTCACTAACCGCAGAGCCACCGACGCCGACATATAATTATAGTGTGTTATATAATTGTTTTTTTTTTTAATTATGATTATAATCTAAATCATAGAAAAAGGGAGAAATTATTTCCTTATCTATTTTCAAATTAATCTCTAAGCTGGATGGAGACAAACTTATTAGGTATTGAGACAAACCTATGAAGGTTTAACAATAACCTCATACGAGTATTGTAAAATTACCGTGTTTTTTGTAATAACTGAATAAATAATAATAAAAATAATCTTATAAGATTCTATGTTACCTAGCCAAATATATAGCATTTTTTTTGCTGGAGCTCTGATAAAAACATATACTTTAACACTTAGGGTTTTAAGTGGAATAATAAAAAATAAAAATAAAATAAAATAAAATTTCTTGTATTTCAGACCTTTGAGTGCATAGAAACACTTTACATAATATGGTTAGTAAATAAATAAAAAAACTTAAAACAATGACGCCACGTTTTCCAAAACTCGTCTTTTTCCAAAACAGCTTAAGTTACAAACTCAGCAAAACAAAAAAACATACATACACCCGCAAAACATTACCCGCTTTTTGAGACGATCGGCCAAAATAAGTTAAGTACCTATGTTGTGAGCTCTTAACTTTTATTAATGTCAAGGGTTTTGTGTCACGACAGCGTTATCTAATTATGACATGGCAGTATTGCGGAAAGTATTATCTGTAAGAGAAAGATGAATGGAGCAACGCGTGTATAATATAATAATACGTATACATATCGACGGGGAAGTGCTAACAACTCCTAAGTTACAAAGTTTAAAAAACTTAGAACATATTTCCAGCCAAATTTAATCAGGTTGTGATGGACCTTAATATAGGAGATATTTCCTCGGTGCCTAGCTACATCAATTTAGCTAATTTCAACTTAATTCATATACCAGTAGACGCGCAAATTCATTTTCTATCGAACTGCGTTCATAAGTCGTTTTGGTAAAAAAAATAAGTTAGAAGTTGTTAGCACTTCCCCGTCGATATGTGTATTTTTTAAACTACTCGTTTTACACACACAAATAAAAAAGTGCATTTGATAGAGCTTAGTTACGATAACAGCATACTGGGATATGATTCTCCATGTTTTTTTATGATCTAGAAGTATTTCTTATCGTGTAGACATATTAGTGTATCAAAATTTAGTGATGTACCTACATATTAGACTGCATTTTTGAGATGCATTCCCTGAGGCCCCGATATTTCCGATAAGCTTTCGTGAATTCGCCCGCTTTTAAATTTCCTTATTACACTGCTAAAATGACTGAAAATTCTAATTAGAATGCAAATACCGATCATATTTATGATACAAGACAAAAGCTTTAGTTACTTTGACGTCAAATTTTGTTAAAAATAGTTCATTAATTGTTTAGCTGTAGGTAGGCAGATGGAACATGCTGTGCAACTGTCCCCAAGGAACCTATTCAATGATGACTTTTTAAATATATTTTTTTATGGCAAAGGTGGCAAACCAGCAGACGGATCACCTGATGGTAAGCGATTACCGCCGCACATAGACACCCGCAACACCAGAGGAGTCACAAGTGCGTTGCCGGCCATTAATATGGGAAGTACGCTCTTTAATTAATAATCAATAATTGATAAAAAAACATTGGTAATATGTAATTGATAAACAACAAACAAACAAAGAGTATATATTGCATTTTTTTTTAACTTTTCAACCAAGTTAATCACTGATCAGCTGCTTATTTAGCCAATTTTATATAGAATTTAATAGTTTTTTCGACTTTATAAGGGAATTTACAGATTTTGTTACATTCCGTACAAATTCATGAACATATCAGTACACAGGTATTTTTTAATGAGGTATTCCACTGCACTATGACGTAAACCTTAATAGGAAAACACAATGATATGTGTGAAACAATAGCATAAAATTAGGTACGTAAGCTCATAAACATTCTCATTTTTATGCTACTTATGTATTACATAACTTACACGAGTATGTAACTAGCTACATAAAAATAATATACTAAGCACCCATACTTAGGTAGGCGACAACATTCGATTCTCTGATAACTCCAAATGACGTCACTAAATGTAGTATTTAGCCAGATTGTTAAAAGGTTGTGAAGACATAGAAAGTAGAAAAAAAATACCGGCCAAATACGAAGTTGGACGACGCACCGAAGGTTCCGTACAAACTTGGGATTGCGGGTCTTTACGGTTTTCAGATTTTTCCCTTTACTTGTGCTATAAGACATTGGTTCTTGCCAAATTTCATGGTTCTAGGTCAACGGGGAGTACTCAAAAATGCAGTCACACACAAACTGAATAATTAAGCAAACTCTTAGTCTATTCCCAAAAAAATTTACTTCTCTGTGTCGTAGGGATCAGCTGACTATGGGAAGACAAAAAACTTTTTCGCGATTGTGAATTTGGTTTGTTTGGGGAAAGTTGTTCAGTTTCATGGGTAAATAGTGTCAGTACCTTTAGGGTCACCCTATAGAAATTAATACAAGATATGGAGTCTCTTTGGTCCTAGGATACATATTGGAAAAAACCATCCCATCAAATCTTTTGTAAAGTCAACACCTTAGTAACCCAGCACATACTCAAACTCCTTTACACATTCTTTTGTTTTCTTCTTCAATAGTACAAAGTCATGAGCAATAGTGTAGGAGCCACGCGGAACTTTACATGGGACTAGTTAATTAGTTATAGAAAACAATTAATTAAACAATAGGTACCTATTATGTTGTATCAGATCAATAGTTGGATCCGCGAATCTAAGATGCGCAGTGTCACAGGCTATCGTCTATCGGGCACGGATCACATCGGGTCGGCCATCGAACCCACACCCCGCTTATGTAACGCACATCAAATGGTATAATATTAACCAATAAAACTAATGCGAAAGGGTGTTTGTTTGTAGCAACGAAGCGACGATGGGTTGACTTTATTTTTGCAAAGACATCGTTAAAGTAGTCACAAAAGCAATTTTTTTAACAGGGATCGTTGATGAAGTATAAAGTGATATAATTTTTTTTTCTTATAGAAAATGGCTTATCCCAACAAGGTTTCTCATACAGTTATACTAAAAAAACAGATTTTCTCCAAACGATATCCATGAGTGCGTACAAGTTCCGTGTGGTACAGAAAGTTTTGTTAGATAGAAAAAAGACTACCTATTTAAAATAATTATGAATCCCTATAATTTCCTTTGAGTATTTGAGATTAACCAAAGCCGTGATCAAATTGAAACGTTTAAATCTTTCCTCATTATTTTGGACCGGAAAATTTGTATGTGAGCCCGATTGTTAGTATACGACATATTTTGTGTTATATACTTATAATTATAATGCAACTTTTGCCTGCTGCTAAAATGATTCATCGATTACTATTAGATGCCTTTTGTATCCTGGTTGGTGGTTGGTACAAGATTTAAATCTATGAACACAGTCCGAATTCGGAATGTCATAGGTACTAACTAGTAGGTGTTCTGTGATAGTACAGTCATTTATTATAGAATGCCAGAAAACTAAGCTTGTTCTTATTGAATACTTAGTGCAAAACTTCTAACAAAGCAGTTATGGTGTTTAAGTGTTATAAAAAAAAATTTAAACGATTTGCTGAGTGTGATTATGTCAAAAAACTAATTCGAAATGAAAAATTGTATTTTTGGTTATTATAGTTTTTTTTTACTGATTCGGGAAAAGGAGAATTATAATTTAAATGGCACAATAGACATGAACAAAAATAATAATTTTAATGTTCAATAATACCAATCCTCCGATTATTTATTTCAAGATATTTTTATTTATTATGTTAAATTTGTTAAAATCATATATTAAAATGATGAAAGCAAACCCGCGTGGTTTTTAGTGACGTTTAGTTCAAGTTATTTATCTACTGGCTAACTGGCTACTGTGGCTAAATTGTTGATAAAATCCAATTGTTTTGGTTTCAGAAAACTATAAATAATTTCGTAGTGCGTAACACGAACTGCTAATAATATTCCTTATTAGATTAGCACGCACATTGTAATCATTAAACTTTAAATAAATACATATCCATAGAAAATTCACACACGGTCATCGGGCTAGGATAGACTAGGATAGAGGAGGATAAACTAGGATTCCCTGTGCTTTCGAAAGTAAAGTCACATGTCTTTTACATATACATACAAACATAATATATAATAGATATCACACCCATTAGATATATACTTATATTTTTTCTGTGTGACATTTTAAATTATCTTATTATTTATTTAATTATTGCCTTGACGATCATATTATCCTCTGAAATTTTTGTAATATTATTGTAAACTTGACATTGATAATATGAAATAAACAAATCCAATGTAATCAGCCAAAGACCCAACAATTCTAGTCATCAAAGAAATGTTTGCCCTGAGTGAGAATCGAACCCGAATCATTAGAAAGTAAGAACGCAAAAAGTTCCTATACGAGTAAATCTATCTTGGTTTAACTATGTAAGTTTGTATATTAATAACATTTTATTTACCTCAAAGAGTTTCTCCATTTCCTTTGTAAAATAGATTGGTATCACATCACATCATTGTTTTAACCGGCTTCAAAAAGTATGGTTGGCCGTTATTCTTATATGTATTTATGTTGTCAGCGATTTTCAAGAGAATCAATGAACGGATTTCGATGCGGTTTTTTTTAAATAGTGTTCATTATGAAACTACTTCGTTTCAGACAAACTAAAAAAATATATATGACGGAGTTTTTAAAACACTTAAAAAACTTTTAAGCTCATTCATTTCTTACATGAAATAGGATCCATTTTTTGTATGTGGTTGTCTTATAAGTTTTGAAAAGGTTTTGAACAGCTTTTGAAATATTACCGTAGTTATTTTCAATTTGAATTAGTGTTAAAAGCATCGTAATTATCGTTTTCGTTTCTCGTGTTTATGTTTATAAACAGTACATTTATGATGTTAAAATGTTCTTGTAAGACTGTCTGTGCACATGTGCGTGCAGAAAGATCCAATACAAAGATGTATCTAATTAGATATTCTTTTAGATAAACAGTATGTCAGTAAAACCATCCGACAACCTGCTTCTCAACTTCACCTAGTAACAAGAAAAAACTTAAAACAACACAAGACAACGGAACCTGATGCAGAAAAAAGGGAACTCAAGCCAAGAAGCAGATCGATCCAGGCTTAGATCATCAATCGTTCGCTTCCTGCGGCGCCAATTATCAGCGCGTGTGACGGAGTAAGCGATATGTGGATAACAGCAGGTAAGAGCGAGATGAAATGCGCGAACGAGATGTACGGTGTAGTAGAAAATATGGCGTGTTTTAATTTTAAAAGCTACATACCTAGTTATTGCAAATTTTTAAACAAGAATAAAGTTTGAGAAATAAGTGATAATAGTTAACTTGATAAAAGTTGTAACAAATGCCTTATTGTATTGCAAATGTGATTTAGGTACTGAAAGTTCTCATTATTGAAAATTGCTGTTATCTTTCCTATTAGAAATAGAAATCTTTCTTTGGTTTATAAAAAAAAAACTAGACGTGTATTGAAAAAATGAAGCTTAGGTAAAGTTGAATTGAAAAATATCTGACAGTAATATTTTTGGTATATTTCTAATTAGAATTAAGAGCATCAATAAACTTATCTGTGATAAAAATATTCTTAATACGGGTTATAAAACTAAATGAAATAGCAAACCTAGATTCTAACAGTATTCTAGTCACAAATATAGGTTTTCCTTGTAGAACACCCTGAATATACTGAACTAACCTCGCTACGATGCAGTCGATGCACGAATTCAAGGCTACAGTGCGCCGGCGCACTCATCCACACACTCACACATTACTCACACACACACACACACACTACTATGGTACTTACGTGTAATTGGCGCCGATTAGCACAGGAAGACTGGTCTATGGCGGATACCTAATTTTTTTCTTAGTTCTATTTTTGAGCTTGGCGCGTTGTACTTGGCCAGTAATGTCGTTGGGCTAGGTTAGTTATGTCTTTTTTATTTTATTTTAGTTTCGTCGCTCTAACTAAATGGTAGTTTTCAAGATGCTCGCGGCTGTAACATTGCGATTTACAGATAGGTTTATATAAGATTGTAAATAAGACCGTTCTTTTAGGTATAACTTTAGATTTACACTGCAATGGGGCCCACACATAGAAACCTTAGCGGGACGGCTTAGTTCAGCTGCATATGCTGTTAAGAAAATAAAACAGTTGACAGATGTAGGTACTGCGAGACTAGTGTATTTTAGTTATTTGTCTTACGGAATCTTACTCTGGGGACATGCGGCTGATATTAAAACGATTTTCATTTTGCAAAAAAGGGCAATTCGCGCAATCTACCAGATGCGATCCCGCGAGTCGTTGAGGAATATGTTTAAAGAAATTAATATTCTTACTGTTGCTAGTCAATTCATATACGAAAATATCATGTATGTACGTAAAAATTTGCACTTGTTTCATAAAAACAGTGACAGACACAATTTTAATCTAAGAAATATTAATAACATAGATGTTGCCTATTCGAGACTGAGTAAAGTTAAGAAGTCATTTATGGGGCAGTGTGTAAAATTCTATAACAAAATACCCGAAAATGTGACTAGTTTGCAGGAAAACAAATTCAAATTGCATGTGAAAAATTGTTTATGCTCTAAAGGGTATTACAAAATACTAGATTATGTAAATGACAATGATATATGGACATGTATAGATCCTCCAGCTCACAATTTTATTGTTGACATGAATTGTAATACAATTTAAGATTTTATTTTAAAAAATGTGTTGAAGCGAGTTTCTTTTGGTCTCGACGTTTCTTCTCGCTTCGCAAACACTTCCCGAAACGTTGAGTGTACAAGTCCCGCGTGGTAGGGTTTTGTACTAGGTAGGAAAAAAATATTGACGATTTAAAAGCATGTATAAAGCATCTACTTAAATAAAAAAACATTTTGAGTTTGAGTTGAGTTTGAGTTTAATACTCGTAAATAGACTATAGAGAGAGAGATATCATAAGAATTACAATTAGATAACAGTAAAACCATTTCACTAAATTATCTATTTCAAGAGCATCCTACTATGTATTCGATAGACAAAACTGATTGGTAGGCTTGCTACAATTTTAAAGATTTTAAATCAGCTTGAAATCACCGTTTTTTGAAGAAAGACTATGTAACCGATTTCTACATATAATGCAAGGTTTTTTTTAGAATTTACTTTTATCCTGAATAACAGGTCCAAAGGTGAATATACTTTATTTTTACCTAATATAATAAATATCAGGATAATAAATACTGAAAAGGGAAGAAAAAGGTTAAGAAACTAGATCCTAGATGAAGAAATTTTTGGAAACTAAAAAAATATTTATATATTGTATTAAGAAATTAATTATAATATACTATTATTAATTTCTTGATAAAATGTATCTTTCAATTTTTATAGGGTTCTTAATATTCGTATTTGTTGCTTGCTTGTAAGAAATGAAAGCTGGGTTCCTCCGATTACTAAAGGCATTCCGCCTGGGCCATATTATGTGCTTGCTATGAGATCTCCGCAAGCTGTCATAAACCTCATTTGACAAGCATAAACGTGATGTTACATATCATCGATTCATTTCATTACGTTACGACATAGCTAGGCGGAGAAACACGGTCTGGCAGAGGGTTAGAATTATTTGTAGAGAATTTAAAATAAGTAAAGGGGTTTCACTTGCATCCTTTTTATATTACTTTTTATAGACGGTGACTTGGCGGACAGTATTCTTGAGTTCTACACTGGTGGACTAAAAAATCGAATCAAGATTTGTTGCTCGACCTTTGAAAAAATAACCCAGTCTGCAAAACTGCTAAACACTAAAAGCAAATAACTAGAAAACCATCAAACTAAAATCATAAACAGTAAACACACAGTTTTTGAACTTTTGGTTTAGTTTTATTTTGCTAGAATGAGTTAATTATCTAAAAGTCGTGCATGAAACTTTGAGTCGATTTTTTTGTCCATGAGTATAGTTACACAGATAGACGTACGTTCGAGCCTCACCTAGGGCAAACAGTTGTGTGAGGAGCCTACACAATGCACTTAAAGGGACACCACACCAGAACTATAATTAATCAGTGCGGGGTAAAATGTATACTCAATTAGCAAAAAATACGACTTTTATACATAAAGTTTCGCCAAAACGTCATTAACAAAAAAAAAATTATTGAATTTGGAACAAATCAAATCAAAATGTTTTTTTTTAATAGTTTCTATCACGCGGACTTGCACACGCAATATTTTGGGAAGTGTTATAGTATGGGTTCCTTGAGGAAAGTTGTTCTATTAAATATTTTTTAAAGGGACCCTTTTATATTACAGCTGATTAACTAACCGATTTCACTAAATACAGGATGTTAAAAAAATTCGTTTGAGATTTTAAGGGGTTACTCAGAATCAAGCATAGAAAATATAACATAACCGATTTTCAACTTTTTTCAGTTACCCATACGAATTCAAAAAAGTTCTGGATCGGATTTTTTTATATTTTTCCTTTATTCTATACTTGATTCTGAATGAAATCTGATTTGAAATCTCAAACGCACTTTTTTAACATCCTGTATAGCTAAGAACCACCGGATGAAACCTGTGCTTTCAACTTAAAAAAAAAACACATTTAAATCGGTGCACCCGTTTGACAGCTACGACGCCACAGACAAACACAGAGCCTCCCTTGTATCCCTCATTTGTGTCACCGTCGTCGTCGGGGGTTAACTACTGACACAAAATAGACACAGAAGGTCCGCTCAATACAAACCACTAAAATCGTAAGCATACACATGCTAATAGAAATATACGGTCGTTCGAGGCAAGGTCACGATCGCACAGTACGTGATCTTGCCTACAACGACCGTATACGTCTATAAGGATGTATATGCTTAGGATTTTAGTGAGCGTATTGAGCGGACCTTCTGTATCTATATCTTTTGTGCTACTGAGGTTAAACAGTACATTTTAATTATTTCTCGACTTATCATTTCAGTATCGCACAGTGGTCGAATGTTTGTTTACCTACAAGTCGTTGTTATAATTATAACTAATGATAATCGACGAGAAAAACACTTGGCGTTTGTTTGAGTATCGTGTCCTCGCGGTTGTCCGGTTAACTGCACGGTACAAAAGTTTACATAAAGATAACTGTTATCTGTGTTTAAACCATGGAAAAAGAAAAATTCAAGTGTTTGTCTGATATCTGTTTCGAAACAGGTGCCTTAGTGGTAGTACATGTATAAAACAAATATTTAAATACAGGGTGTATAAAAGTACGGGTGCTGTTCAAGAGAAGTTTAGAACAAATAAATTAAAAATGTGAGTAAAATAAATTTGTGATTTTTTTAGCGAGAAAAACTTGGCTCGTTTTCTTGTACGAAAGTATTTTTTAGGGTTCCGTAGCCAAATGGCAAAAAACGGAACCCTTATGGATTCGTCATGTCTGTCTGTCTGTCTGTCTGTCTGTCTGTCCGTATGTCAAAGCCACTTTATTTCCGAAACTATAAGAACTATACTGTTGAAACTTGGTAAGTAGATGTATTTTGTGAACCGCATTAAGATTTTCACACAAAAATATAAAAAAACAATAAATTTTGGGGGCTCCCCATACTTAGAACTGAAACTCAAAAAATTTTTTTTCATCAAACCCATACGTGTGGGGTATCTATGGATAGGTCTTCAAAAATGATATTGAGGTTTCTAATATCATTTTCTTCTAAACTGAATAGTTTGAGCGAGAGACACTTCCAAAGTTGTAAAATGTGTGTCCCCCCCCCCCCCCGTAACTTCTGAAATAAGGGAATGATAAAACTAAAAAAAATATATGATGTACATTACCATGCAAACTTCCACCGAAAATTGGTTTGAACGGTATCTAGTAAGTAGTTTTTTTTTTAATACGTCATAAATCGTAAACCGCAATTTACCTTTCATTCAAGTTACAACGAACTACAAAAACTTTTATATTATGTTACTTGCTGCTACGGAACCCTTCATGGGCGAGTCCGACTCGCACTTGGCCGCTTTTTTGCATATGTATATACGATATCTTATACAATACATACATGCAAAGTCCTGTATTATATTATAATGTCTCTGGTACAGTAATATCATTTATAATTTTAATGTTACGAATAGGGATTAAATTATTGAATTTGAGCTTATTTACAAGCATTATATTTAAAGTATCCAAAAAATTTAAATATTAAAATATAATCTTAAAACACAAGAGCAATAAACCACAATTTTCTCAAACGTTAAGTTTCAGACAAAATCCAAATAAATATCGTTAGTTGTTCTAATCGTATCGTACTGAGAAATTCTAATCATCTCATTACTGAGATAAAAAGTGTCATGCATGACACGTTTCTAATGATAATTAATCCTCTTTAACAGGTAACTGAATAAAATGACGTGTGAAGTGCGCAAGAGTTGAAGCGAAAACTCAAGAATGAGAGGGGTAGCGTCAGAGAGGGACGGAGTATCGCGGAATTTTCACTCGCGGGGAAAAAATATAGATAGTGAAAACTGTAAACAAAGTAATGATGTACGGTGTGTAAAAAAAAACAACTTTCAAAATAGTATGAATAATACAATATAAAATGCAGCACAGGGTATTTGAGACGGTTGGGAAAGGAGACTACAATGCTAATTATTCCAAACCTAAAATATACAACAATTTTTGAAAGATCAGAAATAGCACAGATGAATCAGCTCAGCCATCTAGTAATCGGTAAGGCTATACGCGCATTTACCGCACTATCCCGTATGGTCAAGATCCAGGAATCCTGCCATTTGCCCACCGCGGCAAAAAACCGTAATGCGCGCACAGTCTAAAAGTATTGTGGCCGTCGAATCTTTAAAATACTTTAAAAATCCCCGGTGTCACAAATGTCAAAAAAGACGTATAGTTCTTTATAGAAATAAATAAAACATTAACGATTACTATTTAACTTCTATTTTGACTTTTGATTGGGAATAATTCCAAAACGTTTGTAAAATAATATGACGTCTTTCCTAGAACATAATTTTTAAAGTATAATGTTCAGACGTTTAGTTATTCTTGATTCTTTTGCCGACTCTACTTATTACATTCTCCAGGTAGCATACTGCCTGTTTTTTCTACCAGCGCCATCTTGCGTCCGCGGGTGAAACCGAAAGTGGAAACTGCAATTATGACATTGTTTCGTCGCCCGCGCATGCCTAGAAAAACTGCACACGGAGAAAACGAGATGTGATCTATACCGCTATTGTCAGTATTGTCTTTAAGCGTAATTAAATTCGATGCTCTAAGAGTTAGCTAGTTGTTAGGTTATGAAGCTCGGAGAACTGATAACCGAAGAAAGAAATTTACTCCAGTGCCTTATACAGAGAAGTGGAAAGAAGACAGACTCCATCGTCATATGGGATTCAATAAAAAGGAGAGAAAGAGACAGACTGAAACTAATTTACACGTCCGGACAGACATAGGTGAAACGTCACGGAATTAACTAGCGCTCGAGGTTTTTAATTTATTTTTATTAAACTACAGAAGATAGGTACACAGACTTCCTTTTGTTTGTGAGCATTACACCATAGGGTGGTATTTTAGCGAACATTGCAAGCATTGAGAATATCTTTGTATAGTTATAAATGGGAAAATCCTAAAAGTGACCACTTTTCGCAAACAAAAGGAAGTCTGTGTATCTTCTGTAGTTTAATAAAAATAAATTAAAAGCCTCGATCGCTAGAGAGCTCCGAAACGTTCCCCCTTAACACATGACTGCCGTCGTAAAAAATATCAGTTCAATTTCCTTTTTACCCGTCTAAGCAACAGGGAAGACAGGCTTAACTTATTGAGTGATAAACTTAATTTTCGAAAGAAACATAATTATATCGCAACCATCGCAAAATGTTTCATCTACTTACTTAATAATTAGATATAGACATAGACAATCTTTATTTCTGGCATTACTAATTAATAATTTCTTAGTATGTAACGCTTTATTGGAAACAATTTTAATCATGTTAGGTAGGTGGGTGGGTAGGGACGGTAGGTTCCCGACAAATCCTTTGTCCTCTAATAAGAGACATTCTGAGGTATGCTGATTGCTTATTTCAGTGAAATACCAATTTCAGGTGCCTATGACGTGGGTCTGGTAAGGACGAACCAAGGTTGTAGTCTAGACTACATAGACAACCTAGAGCGTATTGCACTGCGGACTAAACCTTATTCTCTTAACGAAAATTCGTTTGCGTTAAAAGAAAATTGTTAAAGATTTATTTCTTTTTGCTGTTTGGGAACGCTTTGTAAACGTTTTTAATGTGTGTATTAAATGCTTATCTGTAGATGGTTCCGCCTTTAATAAATATTTCTTTCACAGAACTAAATAAACTGAAATAACATTTTATATGAATGAACAAAACACTTTATTGCACAACAGGAAAATAATTATAAATTTGAATTTTAAATTCTAATTTCATATCTCTAGCTTATTTTTAAACGGATGCTAAATGTTTTTTTTTTCGTAAAAAAAAATTGTGTTTAGACTAGAATCAATTCCCAGAGCCATGCGGAACAAACAATCCAGGCTGCCTAGGCACCAAACCATCAAGCATAGTTGCTACCAGACAATCCTTTGTGAATTTCTAAAGGGCTTTTGATTAAATTTAGGATGTGTTATATTTAAGTAGTACCTATACAACTAGCATAGACAAAAAATTATAAAGGCACAGTGATTCTGTAACCGTAGTCATGGATTCTAGATAATTTCTGTTGTTTCGCTTTTAAGAAATTTTCGAAAAGTAAGTACATTTTATTGCCATAATAGAAAGAGGATATTTACGTGCGTTTATTTACGAGACTAACATATATAGGTATATTCTGACAGGCTGAATACGGGTGACGTTTTATAGACTGAAAAGGTGCAACTTATGGTTGTTACCAATCAAATTTAACAATTTTCTACAAGTTGGGATTGAAATTAGATAGGAGCCAAAAATTCACTGTCCCCACTAATCCTATATGATCGGTTAGTCATTTTGCCTATCATGTCCAACATGAAAAAAATGCACTTGTTCAGTGCCGTTTGTCAGCGACTATAAAAACACCTATATAGGGTCATTATGAAATACCTGAAAAATGTTAGCCACGGCTTCTACTCATCAAACTGAACAACTTTTGTTCTACAACTTTGTTCAAATCGCAAAATTTTGTTTGGACTTTTCATACAAATCGATCAGCTGGCGAACCAAGTTTGTATGAAAAGTCCGAAAATTTCTTTGCGATTTCAACAAAGTTGTAGAACAAAAGTTGTTCAGTTTGATGGGTAAAAGCCAACCTTGAAGTATTATCTCACCTTTCTGTTACACCCTGTATAATATTCTAAGCGACAGTCACAATGTTTTTTCGCTCTCAGTTAAAGATGCAAAACCCAACAGGTATATCCTGTAAGTATAAAAATAAGCTGTGTACCACCATAATTGGCCTGCGCACCGTTTTAATAAGTTATAGAAAGGCTATTAGTAACACGTATTTAGTTATAATGAACTTTACCTGTATCGGTACAGACCTAGTTTTAGGGTTCCATTGGCATGTACTGGGCATGGAAACCTAATTATTTAGGAAATAACCTATTCGTAGACTTTTTATCGGTTATCAGTTGATATTAAATGGTATCGATATCGGAATATACAATTTGGAAACGCTCGTACGATGTAATAAAAGAAATACATAAAGTAGAAATAAAAATTAACTGAAACTGCACAATTTGTCGAGATATGAACCGTTTTCGTTATTACGGCAACTCTCTATTTGTTAAATATTTAGAATTATTTCAAAATGTGTTTCTTCTTTTTAAGATCTCGATCTCTGTTTTCTTCTCATCTTTCCTCATAGGTCTTATGGGCCGGGTTGAAAAGTTCTGACACTGGGGTTGGCCATTAGCTCCACAACCTCCAACAATCCGGACTTGGCTCCCACGTGTGGAGTATGGCCTAAACTTCCCGATGTATGGGAAGAGAGTAGAACCCCGTGACCCTGCAGTGGGGACGTTATGGGTTGTAAACAACTTTCCTCATAGTAGTCCTGTTTTAACCTGTTTTACAAATGTGTCGTGTAAGTGAATAAATGTTGTATCTAGTATCTATCTAAATATGTAGGTTCTAAATTACACCTTACAAAAAGTAACGGCTACTACGTCCATCACTTCGCAGTCCAGGGGACTAAATTATACTCCTTGCTCCTTACGAACCCTTCAGTTCTTTTCCCACCTTCAAACAAGACAATGAAAATATGATAAATATAACACATAATGACACGATGTATGTTTTTTTATATTTATAAGAAGAAGTTTTCTTTTGACAGTCGTTAACGGTAAACGTCTGGTACTTGATAAAATACAATATTTACCCTGTGTAAATATGTGATATTTTTTATCGAGACGCCAATTTTGGTGTCTGCTTAAAGACGAATTTTAGGCCATAAATTCAAACAGTAGTTCTTTAGTTACGTAGAGAGTAACCTACTTAGTATAGGTTTAGAAGGCCGTGTGTGATTTGTCCCAGATATTTATAAATTTAATTAAAAAATGAATTAGTTGCATGAATGAGAGATTTCTCAAATATTTTTAATTGCGTCAGGTATTTTGACGGAAACGAAGTACTTACTGAATTGAGAGAAAAGCTAAAAGGTATACAAATATTAGAATAAAACTTTCAACCCAGAATTACGCACAAACGAAGTCGTGGGACATTATGACTGGTAGTCATAATGAATAAATATCTGTTACATACGTATGATGCGTACGCGGCGTATCTGTCCGCCTGTCTGTTGCGCGAGAGGGAAACGCGTAATGATAGAGAAGTGTGCTAAGTTTAGTGGTGCAAGTGCAGTGGAGTGCGCCGGCGCAGCGGACCGGTGCACGCGGCAGCGCTGTGGGATATCAGTCTTGAGATAAATGGTCTTTACTGTGGGTTGGCACAAACATGGCGCTTTAATGTTCTCGATATTGTAATCACAAGCCGATATTTCATCAAAGTCATCATGTTACCTAGGCTAGTTGTTAAAAACATATTGTTTTAAGCGCGCTGTGGAAAATTAGATTCAAGATAAATTTGTTTCTTACTTCTTATAAATAATCTTTTAAGAAATTTTAATTTAAAATTATTTTAATTAATACATAATACGTAACTAGCACGTCTGCCGGTTATTGAATTTGTTTTAAACAAACCATTTTCTTTACCAAGTCTTGTGCTTAAAATAAAGACATGACGTTAACATTATAGTTGTTTTTCGATATTAGTTATAAGAGTCCGTTTTTTTTGTATTAGCGCAGAGTAATTAATGTTAAGGTTTTCGTAAGTAACCCGAATTCCACCAACAAAATCATCGTGCCTTTTTATTAAGTGTTTTAATGCAAAGGGCTCACAAATCAAAGATTTAAAATTATTATATTTCCACATTAAATAAGCTATACGTAATCTCCAGAGATACTATTCAATTCATTAAGCATTAAGTTGGCCATATCTCCAAACCTTTTCCAAGACATTGCTTTCCTGTGCAACGCGCGTCTAATGTCAAGTTTCCCTCGCCTATTCGTCGATGCTGTTAGAATGCACTTTCTTCCTACTGCAACTACACACACACACAAACTACACAGTGTTTACAGCGCTCACATATACGTACAATCGAAAGTTTGTGAATGGAACACTGAAGAGTATTGTATACAGTTTATATGCGTTTTTGTTACTGTTACGGGCTTTGAAATAAATGCGGAGATGCGGAGATGAGAGTTTGAGTTTCGCTTGCTTAGTAATAGCAGTTATTTTGGTGTCAAGTAGTGTTGCTTATACAGGATGTAAATCTACAGATGCGTCAAATTTTAATCAGGGCTTCTACTCCTTATTCTGATCAACTTTCCCCAAGGGACCCATAGTCAAATCGCAAAAAAATTGTTGGACTTTTCATAGTAATTTGGCCGCTCGGCTAATCGATTTGTATGAAGAGTTCAAATTTTTTTTGTGATTTGACTATGGGTTCCTTGCGGAAAGTTGATTAGAATCAGGAGTAGAAGCCCTGATTAAAATTTCACGCACCTGTAGATTTGCACCCTGTATTGAAAAGCTTGGAATGCGATAAACTTTCAGAAAAGCTATGGTTTTAGATTAATCACCCTTAATAGTATGATTATTTAAACAAAATGTTTTAGATTTCTAGAACAAAAAAATTAATTATACCTACTTAAAGCGCCTTTGATAAATAAATAATAAATAATTCAAAACAAATTAGTAAATTCGTTACAAATACTTTTTATTTGTATTTTGCCTGAATAATCACTTGAAAGTTTTCCGGGAAGTCTTGGAAAAACGCCGGGTAAGTCGCCAAGATCTCTAATCTATTTGCAATCAACTTTTGATTTTTTTCAATACCCTAAATTTTCCTAAGTTTGCACATAATAGTTATACCAAAATTAGGATAGTCGAATCAGATTACAAAACAAACAAAAAGACAAAAAATACATGTAGGCGGTCTTATCGCTAAATAACTCTTTCTTAATTGATCACTTAAATGTACCAATTTAACATTTATTCTAAATTTTAATTGAATTCATGGAAGGTAAATTGAATGATATGATTTCTACGGCTTACCGAGAGCGGTCACTGAGCCGAATCCATTATGTTCAGAGGCGTCGAACTTACCTGGAAGAGAAAATTAAAAATATAATAAAAAGGTGTACACATTATTGTTAATATTTTATTTTATACAACACTATAAAGGGAGGCTTTTGAATGGCGATTATGAACATATCGGACTCTATTATTTGGGTCGAAATGTGACAACTAATTGACAACAAGTATCGGACGATCGACTTGTATAGTGACTTATTTGACCCAAATAACAGCCTGAAAGTGTGTTCATTTCCGCCATTAAAAAAACGTTAATATATTATAATATAAGGTTTTCTGAAAACAATTGCCAGGAGTTGCTTCACAAAAATCTGAATTATCTGAGGAAAATATTATCACAGTCATATAATATTTTTAAACATTTCAGTTAAAAATCAGCTTTAATAACTAAATAAAAACTTTAATATGGACAATAATATTTTTTTGACAATTGACTATGACTAATGTTTTGTGCAATAAAGAGATTACAAACAAACAAACAAACAAACACTTCAATTTGAGCCCTGGCAGGTATGTTAAGAGCACCATATAATATTACATAACAATTCGAATATGTCTTACAAAAAATTGGTATGAAAAATTCGAATCCCAAAGGGTACGAAGTGCTGTTACATGTTACATCTGAAATATGCGCAGAACGCAATAAGACTTGTTGACTTGTTTTAATTCATACAATTTATTTTTATAAAACAGCTATAAATACTAAATTTCGTTGACTTTCCGATTGCAACAGCTTTTGCACAACATTTTCAGGTAACGGAAGCCTTAGAAGCATCATTTATAAAACTTATATACACCCTTACTTCATGAAGAAAAAAGTATTTCATCGCTAAAATAAACAATAAAAGAACATTTATAAAACATTACAAAACCTATTAATAACACCTGAAAAATACGCACACAACCTTCCTTGCGCACACACACGTAACACTTACACAGTAAATATTTGTGTAACGACAGACGGTTAGGAAAGGACATTTAAAGCATTTTCCCTGACGCACACCAGGAAAATTTAAGGAAAAAGCGTTTGTTAGTGTGAGTTGGGAGGGTTGTTGTGTGCGTCAGGGGTTTAGGTGGTTCTGTGTGAGTTGGGGGAGGGGGTAGTAGATGTGAGCAGGGGTGGGGGTAGACGTTGGGGGTGAACGGCCTGACCTTCAGACGGACGGGCGGGCGTTGAGCGGGCGTCTCGGAAGCTACGGTATGATTTATAACTACTTTTATGATGTATGTACAAATAATAATGAACATTTTCACATGGATTACTGTGTTCTAAAATCTAAATTCAATTAGTTTATTCTGAGTAAAAAAATAGTAAAATTTTCTTTGAAAAAAACTTATCTGCTGCTTATAATATACGATACTAAAGGATTTAAAACAAAGAGAATAACAAATCGCATAACAAAATCAATAAACTATTTAGGCAACAACCTCAGTCAAACTAATTTATATTAGAATTATACATATTTTATCAGTAAATTCACTATGAAAAGAAAAATAATTGTTAAATATACAACATTATAAGAAATATACACATAGCTTCAAACATAGAACACCAGACCAGTAAGAGCTACCATATATCTATGTCGCAGTCTATCCCTTTTGTATATTACTGTGTAAAAAAACAATAGAAATGAAACCGAGCCGTAAATATGGATAGTCAGGTGAGGTTAGGTTAGTGTATCTGGTACCCGCCGGGGTTTTGTGGATGAATGCGAACGCACCCCGTTGAAGGCTGTTGAGGGTACACCGTGGAGGTTTTACTGGGTATTCCTGCCTGCTCTTTTCAGGCGGGTGAGTCCCACATATCGCGGTCGCTCTCCCCGGAACTCCCGGTTGAACTCGTAAATGAGTTTCCTCCACGTAAAAAAATAAGTTTATCTGAAAAGCTCTGTTGGTTTGTTTTTTTGGTTTTTTAAACGGGCCAAGCCCATTATTTACACAGCTAATTTTACAATTTTACTGCGACACATCTATACTTTTGATATTTACGTATGAAAGGAAGGATAAAACTAATGTGATGAGCTGAAGGCGGAAAATTTTGTACATAGAAAGGTACATGACATTTCTCGCATACATAACAGATATACAGGGTAGGTGCGACAAAACTTGAGTTCTACTCGTGGCAACTAGCGTTTGTATTTATTTATGGGTACATTTTTTTTTTAAATAATAATAATAATTTTATTTTCTCACCACAAATCAAACTTTACAAAGAAATTCACAAAAATAATGGAAACATTTCAAAACTATGTTTGTGGGAGACCGGTGCCTAAGCTAAGATATAAATATCTTGTGTTATAGGTCACCAGGCCCTCACTCGGAGTAACGGGTGTAGCAATAAAAAAATAAAAAAAAAGACATTATCATAAGACTTATGAAACAAATTATTGAAGATTATTTGTACACTTGTTAGTGTAAAGAAACTTTAAAACCATAAATTATGTTATAAGAAGGATACCAAGACAGAGACTCAGTTGATAATTTGAATTACTACCCTCCTACAAAAGCAAAGGGTCATGCTTTTCGAGCGTATTATGTATGTACATAAACAGGATGAAATTGAAATCGCGATACAAATTTTAACTGTGGTTTCTGCTCATAAAACTGAACAACTTTCTCTAAGGAACCTATTCAGTTGGAGCAAAAAAAAAATTTGGAGTCTTCATACAAATCGATGAAGTCCAAAAAAAATTTTTCTCCGATTGAATTGGTTCTTTAGAGAAAGTTGTTCAGTTTCATGACTAGAAGCCACAGTCGAAATTTGATCCGCGATTTCAGTTTCACTCTGTATATGTTTACATGTATGTGTGTCCGTTAATTGTTACCGTTTAAAGAGAAAACTGCTCGATATAATTGACCACACTGAATTAGTTCAAAACAACCGGCTTCAATCGCAACAACTCCAATTTTGCTATGTTTTTGTTGATTTTCTCAAAAACCGCTGAATCGATTTCGATTAAATTTATATGGGATCACCTGTGAAGTATACCCTTTTAAACAAAAAAAGAATTTTCCAAATCGGTTCAGGTGTCTTCGAGTAATCGGTGAACATACATAAAAAAAGATTCCGACGAATTGAGAACTTCCTCCTTTTTAGGGTTCCGTAGCCAAATGGCAAAAAACGGAACCCTTATGGATTCGTCATGTCTGTCTGTCTGTCTGTCTGTTCGTATGTCACAGCCACTTTTTTTCTGAAACTATAAGAACTATACTGTTGAAACTTTGTAAGTAGATGTATTCTGTGAACCGCCTTAAGATTTTCACACAAAAATAGAAAAAAAACAATAAATTTTGGGGGCTCCCCATACTTAGAACTGAAACTCAAAAAAAATTTTTCATCAAACCCATACGTGTGGGGATCTATGGATAGGTCTTCAAAAATGATATTGAGGTTTCTAATATCATTTTCTTCTAAACTGAATAGTTTGCGCGAGAGACACTTCCAAAGTGGTAAAATGTGTGTCCCCCCCCCCCCCCGTAACTTCTAAAATAAGAGAATGATAAAACTAAAAAAAATATATGATGTACATCACCATGCAAACTTCCACCGAAAATTGGTTTGAATGATATCTAGTAAGTAGTTTTTTTTTAATATTTCATAAATCGTAAACCGCAATTTACCTTTCATTCAAGTTACAACGAACTACAAGAACTTCTATATTATGTAACTTGCTGCTACGGAACCCTTCATGGGCGAGCCCGACTCGCACTTGGCCGCTTTTTTGAAAGAGAGAAGAAAAGAGCGGGTATCTTTAAAGCCGTCTTGATCCGCAGATTATAAACGCGAAATTGAGTTCGTTTGTTTGTTTGTCCTTATTTCACGTCGCGTCGCGACCGAGCAAGGGATCGACATGATTTTCGCACTAACATTGTTGACGAGGTAGGAAGTGACCACTTTTATCCTGTATAAAAAAAGCGGCCAAGTGCGAGTCGGACTTGCCCATGAAGGGTTCCGTAGCAGCAAGTAACATAATATAAAAGTTCTTGTAGTTCGTTGTAGGTAAATTGCGGTTTACGATTTATGACGTATATTAACAAAACTACTTACTAGATCTCGTTCAAACCAATTTTCGGTGGAAGTTTGCATGGTAATGTACATCATATATTTTTTTTAGCTTTATCATTCTTTTATTTTATAAGTTACGGGAGGGGGGGGGGGGCACATTTTACCACTTTGGAAGTGTCTCTCGCGCAAACTATTCAGTTTCGAAAAAAATTATATTAGAAACCTCAATATCATTTTTGAAGACCTATCATAGATACCCCACACGTATGGGTTTGATGAAAAAAAAAATAATGAGTTTCAGTTCTAAGTATGGGGTGTTTTTTTTCTATTTTTGTGTGAAAATCTTAATGCGGTTCATAGAATACATCTACTTACCAAGTTTGAACAGTATAGTTCTTATAGTTTCGGAAAAAAGTGGCTGTGACATACGGACGGACAGACAGACAGACATGACGAATCCATAAGGGTTCCGTTCCAAAAAATAATAGAACTTATAAGGCAACGCCATTTATTGCTATAACTACTTAACTGATTTCATTGAAATTTCGCAAATATAGGGCGGGGAACGACATATGATAATTTTATTCAGAAAAGATATTTTTTGTGATCGCGAGTCGCTTGCGTCTCATGTATTGCGCACACTGAACGATAGTCATAAAAACGATATTCACGCAAGCGGAACCGCGGGCAAGGGGTTAGGTTATTTTGCGAACTATTCATCTAAAGAGTATTACAGTAAGTACAATGAAAGAACAATATGAAAATTTATGATTGATTTATTATTATTTTCATTTAAAAATTAATTACTTAGGACTTTAGGTGCGTAAAGAAAAGTGAGCATCTACCTAAAATTGCCTAGAAACCAATTTGGTAAGTAAATGTTCCTGTCAAGGTTTCCGTCTAGTAATTGGGTACTTTGTAAGCAATTTATAGGTGTTTTATTTTGGATTTCAATTTGCTTTCAAATACACTGGCGGACTAAAAAATCGACTCAAGATTTGTTGCTCGACTTTTGAAAAAATAACTCAGTCTACAAAACTGCTAAACACTAAAAGCAAAAAACTAGAAAACCATCAAACTAAAATCATAAACACACACACAGTTTTTGAACTTTTGGTTTAGTTTTATTTTGCTAGATTGAGTTAATTTTCCAAAAATCGTGCATGAAACTTTGAGTCGATTTTTTTGTCCATGAGTATAGTTATATTTTTTTATATAAGTAATGGAACATAATTATTTTTTGTTTTTACTACTACTGTGTACTACAGAAAGAGATATTTACTCAAACGAAGAGCCTACATGATCGGACCTAAACATTTTTTTTGACTTCACATACAAAAAGTTATTTATAGTGATCAGTAGATTTGCAAGTATTTTATACTTTGAACATATTTCGTCTTTCAGGAAAGTAGGTTTGTTTCATGAATAGAAACTACACTTTGACGAATTATTATTATTTTTATGGCAGAGGTGGCAAACGAGCAGACAGATCACCTGATGGTAAGCGATTACCGCCGCCCATAGACACCCGCAACACCAGAGGAGTCACAAGTGCGTGAATATCAAATAAAATGTCAGTCTGTATTTTTTTGAAATTTATAACTCTTTTCAGTTCTCCTACTACTTAGTTTTATAGCGTGACCGCGACTTCAGTTTGTACAACACTATGCTTGGACCAGCATTATTGAAATATGCTCTAATATTTGCGCAAAGCTGCTTGCGAAAGAAAGTAAGATGATTTATTTAGCAAGAGTTAAGGGACCTATTTGGAGATGTTAACTTAAACTTAACTTAGCGTGCCTTGGGCAGTGGAGCAAAGTCAGAACCTGTGTTTGTGACTTTATGAGCTCGGTTATATCTTTCCGTCCTCCGTATATAGTACCTAAATACATATACATAGAGTTAGTACATATATAACAACAATATAGGACCCATTGGGTCGCTATCTCGACGTATATACTCGTAAATTGTACTCTTTTCTCACTTTGTTTTTCCAGAGAAAACAGTACACAGTCTAGTCTATGTTTGTATAGTATATTTCAATAAAAATTATACCTATCGTTCGATATTATAACATAACCATTTATCTAAGGTTTTACTTGAGATATACACATATTTATGGCGGTTTCTACCCGTGAGCCAGAATTCTCATACGAATTTGGCAAGTGAATTAAACATTTTGTATTATGTATTTTTCCTATTTCATCAACGAATATCGCATGAGTGGAAACTAAAATATATATTTTATGCTCGAATTAACACGATATATTATATAGCAAGAGAGTTATAATTTTATTTTTTCATTAGATTTCCTTACTAAAAAGACGGACGAAAATAAAACACACAATTTTACTTTCAAACCTAACAAAATATTTCGCAATTTTCGCGAAACGAGAAAACGTTACAGCTGAAGTGCCAAACAGGAAGTTTTTAATTAATTTGTGAAACAGGCTGTGCTAATGAAAGGATATAAGATGTGAAGGGTTTCCTCCATCCAACTTCAGTCGCAAGAACACAACACTTTCCTTCCTCGTTTACGTAAAGGGCGGACCAATTCGTATGTTTCAAAGATTTTGCAGTTCGACTACAATCATTACATAATTTAAACGACAATAATGTGAAATAATTATTTTCCTATTGCGTAATTGATGCGTCATTACACGATGTAACCATATTATACTGTAAAATTTTACATTTGTAAGATCTCATAAATGTAACACTCTCGGGAAACAGACCACTTTTGGATCATAGATTCGGATATACTATACTTCTATAAGATTTACGTCATTTTATAGATTAAAACTGCTTATTCATAGGAGTATGACCATTCCATACTAATAGAATAGAATGGAATGGAGTGGAATGGAATGGAATGGAATAGAATACGTTATACGTTTTATTATGTTAAGAAACTCTAGGAACCCCACTGGTGGGGCTCGGCTCTCTTCCCATAGCTCAGAATCTTAGGCCATACCAAAACTTACAAAAAACTTCAAGCCACCTAAAATATCTCTAAAATGACTTAACGACTCGAAACGATATAGATAAATGCAAATAAAGCTCAATATCCATCCAGGTTAGGACCGCGTCTGTAGTCGATTGTACGATAGTAGACACTGAGGCCTCACCGTTTCACGACCTAGTTAACAAACCTACCTAAAATTCTTCCTTCAGTTGCCAGCTTCACGATTATTTTTGTTATTTAATTGTTGTTCACTAATGTTTAGTCACTTTTTCGTTATTTTAAAGGCCGGCAACGCACTTGTGACTCCTCTGGTGTTGCGGGTGTCTATGGGTGGCGGTAATCGCTTACCATCAGGTGATCCGTCTGCTCGTCTACCACCTCTGCCATAAAAATAAAAAAATTGAACAGACGCAGCTTTTGTTCAGACAGGACATTATGGAAGTAAGATGTCAAGTACAATTTTTCCTTAAGTTGCTTTTTGATATGGGTCTGTGTTAGTCTAGTCTAGATATTAGATAGATTTTGATACAATTTGATTACCTACCGCGTTTCAGTTATGTATAGATAATATGCAATAAAGTTTTTCTTTTGATTTCCACTTAATACAATAATATATACATAGGTAAATGGTGATTATCAATCGATTAAAAGAGTAAACTATTGTATGATTTTTTTTTTATTTCAGTAAAATTGTAGAATAATAGTTGTGATAAAAGAATGTGTTAATATTACAGTGTCGCCGTCGTTGCCTCAGTGGTTAGCGCTCCTGACTAGCTGATGCGAGGGTCGTGGTTTCAATTCCCACCCAGGGCAAACATTTCTGTGATGAGCAGATTTGTATGGCTGTGTCTGGGTGTATATTATATCTATAGCAGTATATGTATTTAAAAGTATATATATATAGTTTAGGGTATAGTTTAGGGTCATTTAGAGTCGTTAGTCTAGTTTAGGATCGGATGGAAGTGTGTAATGTTTTGCTAGATAATCGTTTTATCAGGAACTATTGTCAACTTGAATGACATAAAAAATAATTATAACATTATATTCGTTGTGTACAAGCATAGGTGCCTCCCCTTTATATCTAAATACATGATAATACAATACGTTACAAATTGGTCGAGTGAAGGGCGTAGGGTTCCCCCCCAGAACAGCCCAACTTCCTAGGTGGCGGACGACCTTTAGGGCGGAGAGGACGAATATAGGACACGACCTATACACACAGCGGGTGCCCTCTAGCTTAGGCCTGTTTCCTAAAATTACGTAACTGGGTTTTGACCGCAGCGTCTATTGCGTAGAATGAGGAAGTAGATATAAGTACATATATCTTCTATGATACCCGACTCTTCTACACTGAAAAAAATCATGGCTAAATAAGTTACAATCTTGCTTGATTGAAAAAAATATGACTGAATCATTCAAGGAAATATCAAAAACAATAATTGTCGGTTTCTTGCCACAATAAAGCTGAAATGATTGAACGTTTATCAAATTGAAAGTGCTGAATTTAATAAGTTTACTTTATTCATGTCGAGGCATAGTCAGTTCTATCATCAACTTATTTAGATCCATCAAGTTATTTTATTATTACTACACATTACACTTAATTCATCCAATAAAATATTATAAAATAATGATTAGAATTGATTAAGCTGACAGTTACTCATTGGAATGTACTATGTATGCTTGTTTCGTTTCTCAATCAAGAAGGCTTGATTCCCGGAATCACAAAGCTTTGTGCGCTCGTATATAAACAAGTGACTTGATAATATTAAACATTTTTTTGATGTATATTAACAATATTTTTTTTCAGTGTGGCTTCTACTCATGAAACTGATGAATTTTACCAAAGGAACCTATACTCAGTTCGCAAAAAAAAATTTTGGACTCCTCATTTTAATTGATCAACTGATCCGCCAATTTTGAATGGGAAGTCGATTTTTTTTGCGAATTGAGTATGGGTTCCTTGGAGAAAGTTGTTCAGTTTCATGAGTAGAAATCACTATGAAAAATAATCTGTTATTTTAGAAGGACTCTATACATTATCTGATAAACCCACAAAAAAGCTTAATTACAATATCAAAAGTCGAGAAGCGATAAGAATTATGATTCTCAGAGGGTAGGTAAAGATGGTGTGGCTGTTGAGGAAACTTCGTTTAAAAGTTCTTGTTACTAGGGCAAGGTAGTAAGGGTTGAGGCGGTCGGTTTAACAGAAATATAGTTTGTAACTTTGTAGGGATTCGCCACAAAAAACTGTAAAATGTATAAAAATACCATTCCCGAAATCCTGGACAGAGTTCGTGCCACTCTTGAAACTAAACCAGTTTTATAATTATAAATATAGAATTCTCAAATATTTTTTTTTATATTTTTTTATGTGTAAGGTGGCAAACGAGCAGACGAATCACCTGATGGTAAGCGATTACAGCCGCCTATAGACACCCGCAACACCAGAGGAGTCAGAAGTGCGTTGCCAACCTTTGAAATGGGATGGGGGGAATGGATTTTCCATACAAAATGGGCTAATTGGGAAAATGACTGCATGAAAAATAAATTACAAACTATCGTTTACTAAATTGATCTCGCAAAAAATTTCGAAAAACCTTATTAGTTTTGTTTCTTATCCCATCTTAAATTTTTTATCAACAAAAGTTATAAAATTTTATTCGCTCAATGCGGTCGTGGCTCAGTGCGGCTTGCGTGGTTGCATCGATCACGCAGGTTAACTGACTACAGAAACGGTCATAACCTGGATGGGTTTGACTGTCAGTGGCATTTATCTCGACCGCTTCCGTGCTTCGCAAGGCACGTTAAGCCGTTGGTGCCGGCTGCTATCGCTAGCAGTCGTTAAGCCATGTCAGAGGCCTTATAGGCGGCTTGAAAACTTCTGACACTGGGGTTGGCCACTAGCCCCACAACCTCCACCAATCCGGACTTGGCCCCCGTGTGTGGAGTATGGCCTAAGCCTTCCCGAGTTATGGGAAGAGACCCGTGCCCCTGCAGTGGGGACGTGATGGGTTGTTAACACATTCGCTCAATGTCGACGAAAAACTATGACGTAACGTCTGTGTATTTCAAACATTTTTAGAACAACATTTTGACAGATGTTAAAAAGTAACTCAAACGACTAGTAGTCATCTACCCTATTGGCCGATGAATCCGTTAGTAAACCTTAGTTCCAAACTGTTTGAAATAGTTTACACATCGACCGGTCTTGCGCTGCCCGCATCCATCGGCTTCCCGCAACCTTTGTCCAGCAGTGGACGTCTCTCGGATGATGATAGTACTTTACATACTAATTACGAACTTTTTATAAATTGAAAATATGTAATGAAAATCCAAACGAGTAGGTAAGTTTATCTGCAATTTCAGTAAAGGAGCTATTTAGTAAATATACAGGGTGTAACAAAATTGGTATAGGATCCGTTAACTGGGGATTCTACTCATCATCGTAGAACAACAACTTTTGTTTTACGACTTTGCTCAAAATGCAAAAAAATTTTTGGACTCTCCATACAAAAATGGTTCAGTGCGATGAGTAGGATCCCCAGTTAAAGGGTCCTACACCAATTTTGTTACACCCTGTATTTCATAATTTATTAGTTATATGCAGTCAACTCCTTGAACACTTCATAATATTATTTTTGCGAATTCAATAAAGTTTCCATAGTAAACATTATTCAGTTCCATAAAACAAACACCCTTTTAAATTTTCGGGTAGTTTTATTTTTACACCCTTTATAAACCAAAGCTAAACTAAGTACAATAGCGGGTGTACTTCTAAGTACTTTCAGGAATTCCACTTTTATAACAGATCTCCTTGAAGAGTTCCTACAGTTAATTTGTAAGGAAAAGCTGTTTTCATACAAATCCGGTATTTTCCACTAAGTAATAAGTTACTCTTTGATGTCAATAACGATTTTTGTTCTGTTTGTGTTACCCAAGTATGACGTCATACCTGTGAAAAGCTTTAGACGAACAAATTATTTTTTTGTTATATACAAAATGAAAGGCGTTAAAATGTTCTTTGTCGTCAGAGGAATGATATTTAAAGAAAAAGATGTTGTAATGTAATTTATATTGAAAAATTTCCTTTACATTCAAAGTTCCCTTTGTTAAATTAAAGATAAAGGTTGTGTCTTAAAACTCAGAACTGTTTTAGAGACATACACGGTTTTTAAATTAGACGCCAAATATGTCCTGAGCATATAAGGTACATATATGTGCAAAGTACTTCATGTATGTACATTTTACATAAATTATAACTCCCAAGTCTAATCCATCCTGGAAGCCCAAGGACAATGAGTGGGGACTGGGGCCTGGTTGGGACCTAACTTCTCCGCACCTCAAATTGATCTTTGATTCAAACGTGACAGCGTTCAAATTCCCGCAACAACGAGCTAGTTAATAGGCTCTTTTGTAACCGTGCTACAACTAGGTTCGAAAGCGAAACTTCTACCTGCACCTTAACGTCAACAAAAATCGACTCTAGCTACGCAACATAAGTCCTGTTTCCGAGTGTTTCATCAATTTTGCCGGGTGAAACGAGATGCGTTTATCTGTTAGAAAAAGACAGCAATACTTTGGTAGTCCGTGACCTATCCTACTGACGAATTCCGAGTCCACGGGATTTTAACAAGTCGTCTAGACGTCTGCTGTGTGTATACGGGTTTGTCTGTGTGATTGCACGCGGTAGTGTGCGTGCCGTCATTTCCTGTAGAGATAAGGAATCTCTACGCTTGTGTGGGTAAATTAATAATTTCTATCAAATCTTATGGCGATTGGAACTCAGAGGTTTAATTGGAGACTATTGAAGATAAGATGGTCAATTGGTTGATGCGGTACAGTCGCAAAACCCTATCTTCCCCGCTTTAAGGGGTAGGCAGGCTTGGCACAGGTCATTAGAGTAATTTCAAGTCCATGACTTTAGCTCAAAATCAGATCTTTGAGATGCTGAAGGTACTTTAGGTACTGCATATTTCAAACAAAGTTGAGATGTTGGATTTAAATTATAAGTAAAAGAAATGATTTTAGCATCTGAGTACCGTCTTGAATCAGTAGATTTTATACGTACATTTTTACGCGTAATTTGATTATGTATATCTACGTCGGTTTTTTAAACAGTTGAAGGCGTCTAAATATTTTCGATTTGTCATTAATACTAACTCCAAGAGTACTTACCTCCCGTCAGGAAAGTAACGGTAACCTGTCATATCGAGCCTTTTCGAGAAGAACATCATAAGAGCCATTTTGAATTTTTCAAGGGGGTGTACTTCTTACAAGGCTGTTAAAAAAATTAAAATATTTCACAATATATTTTTTATATTTTATGACAATTATATTAATTAATAGTTCGATCGCAAATTATAGCCGAATATTGAAACCGAATATATGATATTGTGAAAACATTTTAAATAAATGTTAACTGCAAGTGAGTGCAATCAGTCCAAAATTACTGTTCTGGGTAGTAACTTAAAAAGTATGTTTTGTATGTTTTGGCGCTTAGGACTTTCTTCCTGAAAAGGGTCGAAATGTTATGCGGCAGAGTATCTAAAAGGCAACTATTGGACCGGACTTATTCTTATAGAGTCATCCAGAGAATAGTTATATACAAAATTCTTTAGGGGATTTAAAATATAAATCTATATAATTAGTAGATATTGTCTATGTGGATTTGTGGAAGAATAAACGATTTTTTTAATTTAAAGATAAAAATTTTGGAATCAAAATTCAGTTTAATCACGATTATAAGCGAAATAGAAAAGTCCTTCTCTTTTCGGCATTTACTGGAAGACATTTTTGACAGAAATCGAGAAAGAATTTTAGCTACTCAGGTTTTGTTTAAAGTTCTAAAAGTTTTCAATATTTGGCTAAAGCTAAGTGCGCTGAACCGCTCGTTGATGTCTTTTCTATAGCCGACACATTGAGGTCTGTGCAAATAAGTAATATAACTTACGCCAGTGTAATATTAAATAATTTAGTGTAACCACATAATATAATTTAATTAGAGACATTATTGTTTTACATATAAGTGCTTTTCACTTAAATATTAGGTTATAACTCGAGGTATTAATTATGTATTTGTCTCCCTTAGACTTCTGACAACTCATATACATCTAATCTCTTATCACCTGGAATTACCCAAATCACCTCCCCCCATGTTTGGGAGGCGTCGGGGGAAGGGGACACAGTCGGTCATGTCGGTCGTAGGTGCATTGAACCAAAGAGGAAAGGGAGGGTGGGTAAATACGAGTATTTTACTTATGAGGGGTATGGGGGGAAGTCTTTTAAATAGTGGGTGTGTCTATTTTGTTTAGCGAATGCAGATTTAGCATTGCTGTTTGCACTATGCATCAGAGAGAGGGTAGAAATGAGTTTCAGTTTATTTAATTAAATATGTTATACAGAATAGTTAATTCCTTAGTTCTAGGATAATTTTCATTTGATGCTTATAAGTTAAACGTTGTTCTTATTTATATAGTGTCAATTTTAGTTGACATGAAACCTTTAGTGAAATTTCTGTTTATGAGACTTAATGATTTTCGTTACACAGCTTCTTCTTTTTCTTATCGGGTGGCACAATTCAATTATGCTATCTCAAACTATAGACGGCGGTCACCTGGTGTTGCACTTAGCATCGTCGCCCGCGGTCACGTGTACAGCTTTTAAATTTACACCTTCAGAGGTGTGCAACGCGATCTTTACACACATGTATTAAATAAAAACTCAAAAAATAAACTGTCGTCTTAGCATCGTAAAAACAGTTTTTTTAAACCAAATACAGCGAAAATTACGAGTCAAAATACACGACACACTGTCACAAAACGACGTAGCTAAAAACCACTGCGATTAAAACCTGGTTTCAAATCAAAAAAACCTCATTGAGATCGGTCAACCCTTTTTAGAGAAAGACTTATAACAGCCCTCCTTTGCATCGGGACTTTTGCTCTATTTCTTACAGATATTCCTTTTCAAAAACTGACATCCAAATTTTCTAGACGCTAATAAAGCCTCTTTAGAGAGGCTATCCTTTTGTCACTTGCAAGAAAAATTGTCAAAATCAGTAAGTAAGCCGAACCATTTGCTGATGCTAAACAGCTAACTTTACATATAAATAGGAGTATGTAATAATAATAATAATATCTGGGACAAATCACACACGGTCATCTGGCCCCAAACTAGGATTCTCTGTATCTTGGGAACCAGAGACTGATATACATACACATATACTTTTAAATACATACATACCTATATAGATATAATACACCCAGACTCAGAGCAAACAATTCTGCTCATCACAGAAAAGTTTGCCCTGTGTGGGGATCGAACCCACGACTCTCGGATCAGAGGTCAGGATCGCTAACCACTTAGCCACCGAGTCAGTCCAACCTTTGTACCAACTCAAAGTGAGAAATAGCAATATGGATGAAATTAAGTTCACCCTATGCATCATGTTTTACATTATTACGCAGTCGCAATGCCTCCCTATTAAATAACGCGCAGATTCCGAAAATAAACTGATCTGAAGCGCCCGGGCGAGTCACCTTGCTACGAGCTACGGCGTAGAGGGTGTTAAGGGTCATTGACCCGTCCTTGCTTTGTGTGTCAAGATCAGGACCCATGAATGGTCCTTATTGCAGGGCATTTGTGTCTGTAATTAATAACCCATATCTGTCATTTGGTGAAGATATAAAAAAAAACATGTCGGTTGCTCTACGCATTTTTTTAAGTATTGGCGCCACAAAATTTTGTAAGTATATAAATCTGGTATATTCCTACGCATATTACAATATTAATTTAAAAAATTTCTTTTTAAAATACAAGTCTTTTTCATGCTCAATAGAAAATCAAGTGCAATTTCAGTAATAATCGCAATTCCAGTAACAATCAAACCTCAAACTTAACACAGACAAAACACGTCGTTAGCAATGTCTGGTAACTTTCAGCCTCATAACCTCAGCCAAAGTTCAAGATCGTCAACCTATCCCAATCGGTGGCAGGTTCGCAGGCGGTCCCCAGACTGAACAGCCTCCGGACGGTTCGGCCCGGGCGGTCGACGGCCGAACGCCCCTGGGCTAGGAAGGACGCGTCCTAGAGCCTGTCTTGCAGCCATCATGGCAAAGATTAGCGACTACTGCATTGTGTAGAGGCGACGCTCGACATTTTAATCTACAAAAGGGGGAATGACTAGCGTCGTTTAAGTTACCTTTATCAAATAACAAAAATAACGAGCATTGACATCATAATTTAATAAACTCGTTTCAATACTTATTTTAATTCATTAAAAAACATAAGTCATTTAATAAAATAATCTATATTGATACATGACATCAAAGCACATAAAAAGTTTTAAAACAAAATGCCGTTTTTGACTATTTGAATTTGAATTTTGACATTTGATAAAAAGAAACTCAGATGACAGCTGCCAACTACTGGATTGGTGAGCCATTGGCATCATCTCACCTGATATTATTACTATAGTAGTACAAGCAAGGAGTATCTTTGTAAGAAGCAACGAAATCAAAGTATGAACCTAATGTCTTTATGTTAAGGATGATATTTAAATAAGCACCAGGGTCAGGGAGGGAGGTCAGTCAGGGAGTGTTCGCACTATATGACAGTACCTACTAATGTGCCTTTAGAGAGGGTCAGGGAGTGTCCGCACTATATGACAGTACCTGCTAATGTGCCTTTACCGAAGGTCAGGGAGTGTCCGCACGATTTTACTTTATTTTATTAGAATTTAACACACCAACAGATTACAGTCAAAGGGCTTAAATACTAAATAAGACAAGTGTACGATCAGGCTGTAGTCCAATATAGGTATGCTAATAGAGATAAGCAGACAATTTAAAGGAAAACCATGTTTTGCAAAACAATATTGAGAAAAAAAATACTACAATTAAAGATATGATGCGAACAGAGGAACTATATGACAGTATCTACTAATGTGCCTTTACAGAGGGTCAGGGAGTGTCTGCAGTCCGCACTATATGACAGTACCTACTAATGTGCTTTTACAGAGGGTCAGGGAGTATCCGCAGTCCGCACTATATGACAGTACCTACTAATATGCCTTTACAGAGGGTCAGAGAGTGTCCGCACCATATAACATATGACAGTACCAACTAATGTGCCTTTACAGAGGGTCAGGGAGTGTCCACACTTTCTTACAATACCTACTAATGTGCCTTTACAGAGGGTCAGGGAGTGTCCGCACTATATGACAGTACCAACTAATGTGCCTTTACAGAGGGTGAGGGAGTGTCCGTACTATATGACAGTATTACTGTATGTACTGTGTTCCAGGATTTGTTTTTTGACCTTAGCTAGGAACGTACAATAAACTTTCCGCTGGATCTTTGTAACAGGCGGGAAAGTCTAGTCTTTACTGAAACTCGTCTCAGACAGTCTGGATTGTTTAACTAACAATATGAGAGGGGCGACAATACAAGCGAAATGAATTAAACATTATGCAAGTATGGTTGGTTATCTAGTTTTGATAACTTACTTTATTATAAAATATTTGAAATGAATATTAAAATGGGTGAAAAATGTACAGTAAAAAAGTAAAATAATATAAGGTTTTTTTACTTTATATTTTATTTTAGTAATGTTTTTCATATTTGTATAAATCAATTTAAGTACAAATATTCTGTAAATAAGTAATATAAAATCTACATAATAATTTTGAATGTCTTTAACATTAATATTGAATATAATAAAATAAAATCGTTTTATGATTACTAATAAATCTTTATTTTACAGGAAAAAATTAATATAAGAGTACATAATTTGTTTTTTTTTTATTATTTCACAACAAGACAAAGTAATTTGTTGATAGCGATAAGTGAATATAAAATATGGTCCGTTCCGTTCCGGTGGCTCAATGACCAGAAGTTCTTCTGCAGTCAGGGTATAGTGAGAAAAAAAAATTGTATGGAGCGCTCAAATTTTTATTTTCAGTCGGGTACATATTCCATTAGTCTAGATATCACATATGCCGACGCCTCAGTCAGCAATTTTCTGAATCATTATTCTTTTATTAGTTTTCTAAGCAAGAAATGAACATCACTAGACTATCTAGGTTCATTATTCCTAATTATTTTATCAAACGAATAATAATTAGCTAACTGCCGAACTAGAGAATAAGAATTCTTCGAAGCAATGGCGGGGGGCGTAGTCCGGGCCTCAATAGGGCTAGATTGAACAAAGCTGTCTAGGGCTTACCTAGCTTACGTCCTAACGTTGCAGGATTTATTTTGTGACCTTAACACTTAAGGTACAATAAAAGTAACGTTGATCTGGATTCTAGGAATAGAAAGATGGCAGCCTAAACAGGTTAACAGACTGGAGGAACGTAGGTCAGAGTAAGGACGATCAGACACTTGGGTTCGCAAGTCAAATGGCGCAATAAAACTGTGCATTGTTTGAAATATAATTGGTCGTGGCTCAGTACGATTTGCGTGGTCACGTCATTCACGCAGGTTAACTGACTACAGGCACGGTCATAACCTGGATGGGTTTGACTGTTAGTAGCATTTATCTGCAGCATTTCCATGCTTCGCAAGGTGCCGGCTGCTATCGCTAGATGGCAGTCGTGAAGCCACGTTGGAGGCCTTATATAAAACTTCTGAGACTGGGGTTGGCCACTAGCAACACCACCTCCACCAATCCGGACTTGGCCCCCGTGTGTGGAGTATAGCCTATCATTCCTGAGGTATGGGAAGGGATCCTTGTCCCTGCAGTGGGGACGATATGGGTTGTGTACTTGTAACGAATTAATGAAGTTCTTCCTTTACTTAAAGTAATATTTTAAATGCGAAAGTGAGTTTCTTTGTTTTTCTTTAACGTCAAAATGGAGTAACAGATCAACATGATTTTTTTGCACAAAAAAGTTGACTGGATGGGAAGTAACTTAAGATACATGTTATATCGTAAGAAAAAAATCGCAGTTACTGAATCAATTTTTATTTAAAATAAAAGAAAACACGGTATCGTACTAAATATGTTATAGATATCTAATATAACAAAACTCTATTCTACGTGAATACTGTGATAATAGTTCTATTAGGTACTAGCTTCCGCCCGCGACTTCGTCCGCGTGGACTTCAGAATTGTGTCCAGAAAGAAAGAAAATGTTAAGATAGCGCCATATAGTGACAAAGTGGAGTTTTTAAGCATTCCTACGGGAACCCTTAAGTTTTCCGGGATAAAAAAATTTACTCTCAACTTACGAAACATTTCCCTAGAAACCCATAACTCAATCCGTCCGCGAAAATATGTATTGTTCAACATTCATCATGTATACTAAGTTGATCAATTTAAAAGTCACATGTAGTTGTTTAGCGACTTTTTTGCGTTCCTTAGAAAAAGTTATTCCATACTATTACGCAGTTACACCCTGTATACACATGTACGACAGTCTGTATTCTAATAAAATTACACAATAATTGACCACGGTGAATACGTTAAAAACAACTGATTTCAATCGCAACAACTCCAATTTTGCTATGTTTTTGTTAATTTTCTCATAAAACCGCTGAATCGATTTCGATAAAATTTATATGGGATTACCTGTGAAGTATACCTTTTTAAACAAAAAAAGAATTTTCCAAATCGGTTCAGGTGTCTTCGAGTAATCGGTGAACATACATAAAAAAAGATTCCGACGAATTGAGAACCTCCTCCTTTTTTTAAGTCGGTTAAAAAACAGACAACGTAGAAAGTTACATTATTTCTGCTCATATTTAAAAAGTCGCAGTCTCGAGGCGTAAACATTCTTAAAGCTATATAAAACCTCTCTCGGACGTTTAATTTCCGACGTTCATATAATATATGTTCGTTCCCGAGGGCGGGCGGGTTACGGAAGGCAAGGGCGGCGCGTCCTACCAAGGGCGGGCGGCGACCCCGGTGGGCGGCTGATCCACGTCAGACCTCATCTGTTACATGTTTGGGTTTTACTGGCCGTTTCTGAGTGTATTGTGGAACGTACAGGTATGGAAGTTATGTAAATCTGTTTTTTTTTTACAGTTTTCCTAAGCAGGGTTTATTTTGTATGTATGTCCGTTTCTTTGATACAACTTGTAGCTAAAATGGCTTCATGGATGGGGATTACGAGGTGATATTAGATTTTCCTGGACTCCTAGACTAATAAAGGATATGTTTTATGAAATCGGGATTTAAATTGTTTAGTAGATTTTGTTTCTAAACCTAATTTAAACTATTTCTTATCATCTGTCCTGGGTAAACATAGCTTTAGAGTCATGAAACTGAACAATTCTTTTGAACTTTACTGAAAGCGCACACATGAATTCTCATACACAGTATGGTCAATCACCTATTCATTTGTGTGAAAAGTTATTTTGCGATTTTCAGCAATTGAAGAGACCATTATCAATCTGCATTTGCGAACTGTTAGTTTGCTATTTTGACTGATTTCAAAACCATAACTTGAAGCCATATATCAAAGCCTTTATTATAAATTCACTAAGCATATACAATGGTACATAATTCCCTACACAACAGTCCTACTCTATATGAAGCTAAGGGCATATACATATTATTAAGACCAAACGACCATAGTACTGTGGGGATCTTGTACGTTAAAACACACTTATAAGCACCTTATTATTTTATTATTTTTCATACGTTTTCACACAATGGTGTACTGGGGGCGAGGTACCAACTTAAACTGACTGACAAACATTGTTTTTTGTTCTAATTCGAAATATTTAAACTTACGACGTATTTATTTCTCGCCTAACCCTACAAAGTTCTAATACCTAGCCTATCACGTCTCTACAGTACACATAAACCCAAAGAAAGTATTTCAGTGACTTTCAGAACTATATGAACCCATACTGCTATAGCATCGCCCAGGCGAAACTCAATGGAGCGAATGCTCTCTGAACTGTGCTAATTGCAGGCGACGGGCCGGGGCTCTGCCCCCGAGCCCCAGACAAGGTCGCTGGGACCCGGGGCCCTCTAGACACAAGACGTGTCAAAAGCCTCCTGTACGCCCACAAGCATAATATCGCCCAAAAATTTCCTATTCATATGAAAGGTAAGCGAATTTTCGTGGTTTTGCTAAGTGAAGTATGAAATTTATAAGTAAAGGTTATATAAAATACCTGAAATTTATGTATTTACTTTTTTAACCACATTTTTTCCGCTGTTTACTCGAATATTGAACAGAGCTTGTATTTTATGTTTGATTATTTCTGTCTTTAGACATATTTTCCAGTAATTTAGTTTTTAATTTGTATTATAATTAAATCTTAATCACTTAAATAACAATAACAAACTAGTATAATCGCTTAACTTTAGCAAACTGTATCGCCCTCACGGCTGGCGAATGAGTCTTTCCTCAAACCTAGTGATGGTTGGCCCGTACTCCACACTCGGGACCAAATCCGGATTGGTAGAGGTTCTGGGGCTAGTGGTCCTCATCAAATTGTTTATATAATAGAATATTAATTATGAAATCTGTTGCGATTCATGTTTTTTATCAAATTGGATATTCGGCGCGAAGCGGCGGCGGCAGCTTGGTGTTGCTCTTAGCATCACAGACGGTCACGTGGTTTTAAAGTAAATAAAGTGATATATGTATAGCCTTTAAAATGGAACATTCATACACATCTAATAAGTAATCAGAAGTGCAGGTTACCTTACGATATTCGTCTTTAAAACAACAGTATGAAAATGTACGTAAGCTACAAAAAACTCATCCGTACATCGATTTGCCAGGACTTGAATCCGAGACCACTAACCACAACCAGTTAAAAGGGCCGAGTCAGTACTATAGAGCATCCAACGCTTTTACGACAACGCTTTAAGCATAAAGACTTTTTTAATCTAAGCTTTAAGAAAAAGAAGTAGCATTTATAGCTACTCCTTTGTTCTGAAGTCAGTATAACTGTACGTAACCGAATACAACCTGAATAACAACCGTTGAAAATCTTCCAGCCCTCCCCAGGGCTCGTGACATTGGTTCCCAGTGACATAAACAAATTATTAAGTACCCTCTAGCGCTGTAAACAAGAGTTTCATGCCCTTCGTCCTTCAGACTCGCGCCCTATGCCAGGTACTACGCTCCCTATGCCCTACGCTTCACCGAACACGGCTATGTGTGCGTAAAATAAATATAGATGCATCAATTCCTGCTAATGTGCGTATATGAGCAAATGAACAGACTCAATTTATAAGGGATATTTTACCGGTGAGGTACCGTTACTCCGCCCGCGTGAATTACATAATGTAAAAACCGTAGGCTATGAATATGGTTTCATTTAAATAAACCGCTGGGCTAGATAAAAAATCGATTTAATATATAAACTTTTACGCATATAGGGGGGGGGTCTGCCAAAAATAATTGCTACTTTAAAAAACATTACTGGGTTTAGCTTTACCTCATCTGACAGTAAAACACAATGCTGCCTGGATGTATTTATCGCAAGCTCAAATAATGTTTATTCCTTCTCGCTTTTCTTTAAAGGTAATTGCTACGTGATCGAATCAGAAATGAGGAGATACGTAGGAGAACCTACACTAAACTGGAGCGGTAGTGGGCGGAGTACCTGTCTCGTAGCACATGGCACATGGCCGTTGCGGCGTTAGGGTTTTCGAGTGGCGACCGCGCATCGAAAACGCAGGCCTCCCACTGGGTGGACCGATGCCCTGGTGAAGGTTGCGGGAAGCCGCTGGATGCGGGCAGCGCAGGACCGGTCGGTGTGGAAATCCTTGAGAGATGCCTTTGTCCAGTAGTGGACGTCTTTCGGCTGATAATGATGATGGATTGCGCAAATCATCGCTTCTTCTAGCGTCCTAGTGTTAGTACTCCAGAACTCGGCTTGTCAAGCGGTTTCCCCGACAGATAAGTCCGGTCTATTGCCATTGCTGGTAAGGTTGCTGGGAGGAGCTGGATAGGTGTAAGTGGCGTGCCTCGGGTAGGTAATTCTGTCTGTTATTGTCAGTTTGTCGGTTAGTTATTTTATGTATCGTACATTCTTTTTCCCACAGCTCCGCTTGCTTGGATTTAGTTTTTATCACTATCATTGAGCGCGGTGAGAAAGTCGCAAGCAGTTTATCGAGGAAATTCCATATTTTTATGGGATAATGTAGCCTATGTCACTTACTATCTCTGTGCAAAAAGCATGTGGATCCTTGGACCATGTGGTTGGTAGGGTCTAGTACGAATTAAAAAAGGGCACACAAACTCAGTTTCGCATTTATGAGATTAGTAAGGATTCCTATAAAATCCTGTTCAAAACGCAAATGTCTGAGTGTAACCCTTTTCAGAGAGGTGTGTGTTCTGTTATCCCGTCGGAATACCTCCACCAGCGGTAACCGCGGCGCAGTACAAGGGATGTTTGCACTCAATGTCCTGGCCTAACTATATGACCTAGGTAACCTTGAGAGTTGCCAGACGAATCTCCGCGGAGGCGTAACAACATTTTCGATGCAACTACGCAGTTATCGAATACGCAATAACGGTGGAAATGTATCCTCTATGAAGCCACTATTACCGCTTGAAATTTCAGCTGTTTGTTTATGTCAAAAGTTCCGTTTGAAAGGTAAAGCGTCTTGGGATTGTAGTAGGGTTTGAAAGTGGATGTTCCAATTCAAGAAATCACTAAGTCCAAATTAGACGGTTTTGAATCTTTTTTATTTTTTTCACGACATTAATTGTTAACTAAAGTTATGATTATTTTAACAAATAAAACCGCTAAATTGTTTCTATATTTTTTTTAACCTGCGGATATTATTTCAGAACACATTTAAAACATAATAACATCAATATGTCAAAAGTAACTTTTGGACCTAGTGATTTCTTGAATTGGAGCATCCAAGTCAAGGTTTAATGTTGTTAAATAGTTTTTAAGAACGTTAGTTTTTAAGGATATGGTCATAAACAGAACATGTTTGTATGTAAGTGAACTAACCTATTTAACAACCCATATCGTCCCCACTGCTGAGCACGGGTCTCTTCCCATACCTCGGGAAGGTTAGGCCATGCTCAAACTTTTTTTTTCCTTTAAACAAGTTTAAACATATGCTGTACACGTTCCTTTAAATCGTCTTTTTTTTTCTTTCTAGTACAAAATCCCTTCCACGCAGATCTTATTCATACTCCACACACGGGGGCCAATTCCGGATTGGTGGAGGTTGTGGGGCTAGTGGTCAACCCCAGAGTCAGAAGTTTTCAGGCCGGCGTCCGACACGCCTTAACGACTGCCATCTAGTGATTACAGCCGGTACCAAAGGCTTGACGTGCCTTGCGAAGCACGGAAAAAACAAAATCCACTTATACTCGTGATCGGGTGCTGTCCATGTGAACTGGCCTGCTCTTGCCATTGGTTTTTGAAATTGTTAGTCATTAACTACAATTTTTTTTCTTTTATCTCTTTTGAATACTTTCTTTCTTTATTCTTATTTTTTCATATTTTATTTACAGACATGACATTGTATAATTCATTTATTGATCTAGCATTAAGATGTAATAGAATATAAGACTTTTTTTTTAAATGTGTTGGAGGGAGTTTCTTTAGGGCCCGCCGTTTCTTCTCACTCCGCAAACACTTCCCGAAACGGTGGGTATATGAGTTCCGAGTGGTAGGAACCTCGTATTAGGTAGATAAAAGAATGACGCTCGAAAAGTGTACGCTGCTACCTACTTCGAATAAAATATTTTCATTTTCATTTTCATATACACCCCTATGTCAGTCTGGAAGAATAAGACGTATTGAATATCATTTGTCACTCCTAAATCCATCAAAACGTTTAGGCTACAAGCAGTCACAATATTATAAAATGGCCATATATACATGCATTCGAAAGCCACGTTTGCTTGGGCAATGGGGTAAAAACGGACTGAAATTATCTCTACCATGGAAAATAAATGATATGATGAATTGATGATACGAAATAAGTAGAAGCAATCAAATAGGTAAAAAATTAAAACGAAAAGCGCCAGGACGATGCTCAAGGAAGAAAGATTAATTAGAATTCTTTCTATTGTTTTCTGACAATTAAAAATAAGTACTGAATATAATAAAACCATCCGATTTATCGGTTAAACTCGGTTCACGGCAATTATAATTACTATCAAGACATTGTCGCGTCGCGTTTATCTCGACTATTATCTAGCATTATATAGCTTATCCTATGCAAAAACAGTACCGGATAAAATCGCGTCGCCACGTTCAAAGTAAAAGGATCCCATTGAAATCGACATCGTCTTGGGAAGCTTTTTATTTTATTTTAGTATGGTAACAAGCTAATAAAGTACCTAATGATGATGCCGAAGATGAAATGTCCAAAATTCCCCAATCAATCGTAGAAATCTTATCACTATACCGGAATATGTCAAAGCTTTTGACATTGACGTTTGACAAGACTTAGGACATGTTCGTTTGGGCACTTCGTTTCTTTTCACTCTGCAAACACTTCCCGAAACGACGGGTATATGTTGACAAAAATTACCTTTGAAAAATGTACAATGTTAACTACTTCAAATAAAAATATTTTAATTTTGAAGATGTTAGTAGCATGGTAGTTAACAAATTACTACCAAATTGGACTCCGCGCAAGAATCGAACCAGCGACCTACTGATGTATCTAACAATAAGCTAAGAGGTTAAATCAAAGTGTAGGTACTTTGATCATGGCAATGCTTTGCAAAAACAGGTAAGGAGATTCGCCAGTCCGAGGGGCGATTATCTAAGCGGGTGTCCTCACTCGAGTATCGAACCCACTATCTGGGTCAATGCAGCACGCCACCGCGGCCGCTGGGAGCTGAACGTAACAGATTGTGTATCAACATGACTTTATAACGAGCAAACGGTTATATAACTTTTTACATTTATCTTACGTATTTTGCTGGGTTATTTTAATATTTATTAACTCGTCATCGTACTCCTAGATTTCAGAATGCTTCGAAATAATTGGAAATTCAATTTTACATTATATTTCAGTCTCTTAGGAAGGAAAGTTTCAAAAATTATAAAACAAGTATTGAGAATTTTTTGAAAAAGGTTTTATACATGATAAACTTTATTTCTAAGCATTTTAAAGACAATTTTTGTGTGATCGGCGTACGATCGGCGATTCGTTTCATGTAATTAACGTAGATTTCAAATAATTGTGGTTTTAATTCCTTTAGGCCTTTAAGAAATGTATATTGTGCGCCCAGATTTAAGTGTGAGTTTACGTAAATTATTATGTTCTATTCAAAAATTAGTTCCGTACTATGAAAAGCTCTGTACTACGTATAAAGACGGATAAACGGAATGAGTAAAGCATCTACCTAAATAAACAATAGCGGTCTGAGTTTCAATTTGAACGAAACATTATGTGTTCCTATTTTAGAACCTGCTTATGTACTTTATACATAAAAATGGCTGCAACAAATAAGGAATTTATCAAATGCCGTGACCGCGTCTAGTTTCAGTGGCTACATGCAAGCTGCCGCTATGGGCGACACCGAAAGACCGTCTGGCATGCAAACAATATGTTATAATCGCAGAACTGCATTCATTAAAACTAAGTATGTATAAGATTTGATAAAATTCCGTCAAAATATAGAATTGAATATGTTTGAAGAACCAGCTGGCGGCTTTTTATGCATCATAATCAGTGATCGGAGTAGGTAGATTGATTTTTGGTACTTGAATCGTGATTTTATAACATGGACAATCCTTTTTCCGGAAAGTTCCGATATTTCCGGATTGAGTTGAGTATTATTAAAGTAAATCTGGTTCAATCAATTGGTTCTGAAGGAAACAATTTATTTATATGTCGAATAACAGACAGATTAATCATTTTTGTTTGCTTAAAAATTTTAAACTTTCGGATTCCGAGCGGCATGTCCATATTAACATATACGTTTGCGGTCATTGACCCTAAATCAATCTACCTACTCCGATCACTGATCATAATCATCAGCCTGTATTAGTCCACTGTTGGACATAGGCCTTCCCCAAGGCGTCATTTATACCTATCCTACCTTTTTTAACCAAATTGTAAAAAGTCGTTTTATAATACAGATAAACTATAACCTTCAAGAAAAGAGCGTACTTCCATATTAAAGGCCGGCAACGCACTTGTGACTCCTCTGGTGTTGCGGGTGTCTATGGGCGGCGGTAATCGCTTACCATCAGGTGATCCGTCTGCTCGTTTGCCACCTCTGCCATAAAAAAAAACTTCGGCAGCATCATCACTTACTATCAGGTAGAAAAGGCCAAGGGCTTACCAATTACCTATGTGGATAAAAAAAGACAACAGGGTTACTTTTTCGATAATGTTGGTACATTCCATACAATCTCTAAATGTATTAAATAGTACCCCATATACAACAGTTCCATTTTCGAAACATGAAATGTCTTGTATTAACAGGTCCTGAAGAATATAATTGTATTAAAGTGTTATTTATTTGTTAATGATTGAATTTGTGGTTTGAATTAAGCATTGTCTGCGCACTATCTGTTTTTGTATACTATTCGTATACTATTCCTTTTTAAGTTTTGACTGTTCAGTAAAAACATATTATTTGTGGACTGAGCCTCTTAAACATGTTAAATACGAGTATATGTTCTTCCTCTTCTTAGCGAGTCGATCCTTCGGCACATTTTCCGGATCAGTACTCAGCTACACGAACAGCTTTGTCCGTCGCATTGTACATTGTAAATATAATGTTCAAAAAAAGATTATATCCAATAATAAAATTCAAGTGTGCTTCTCGTATATTGCTTATATTGCTTCCAAAGATCGAATAGGATAAGACTCAGTTCACAACCTTGTGTTCGTTCAACATTCAAGCATTTTGTTTGTTTGACATGTTCTTTATACCTACCTAGGCCACCTACTACCTACCTAGGGTTTGTACTAGAAATATCTATGACAGGAGGTAAATGCACTCGAGTTACGTGTGAAACTAACTCCAACTGCAACTGACAAGTGAATTAGTAAACTTTGAAGATTAACTAAAAAAAGAAAATTAAATTAAATTAATTTTATATGTTACTGTGTTTTTAGTACAATAAAGAATTTACAAACAAACAAACAAAAATGAAAGGATAAGTTATTTTTATAATTTTATGACCAATGTCATTGATACAAATTCGGCCAAACGGTTTCCCAAAATTTATGAAAAGTACGTTTTTTTCTGCGATGTTAGCAAAGACTTGTAACAAAAAAAAACATTCAGATTAATTAATAGAACCTTTAGCTAAAGGATCCTCCATCTATTTTGTTATACTCCGTATACCATACATCATTAGTTTTAATATTATCTTGCTTACATACATATAATTACTGAAGTATCCGCTAACTATAACTCTCCCTACCATACCACCGAACCCCCTTTCGTGGACTTAGCAATATACCTACTCAATCATTATAATGCTGAAAAGCTGCTTCAAACGTGCCGATAAATATTGGATACCGTGGTTAATCGTCACCGGACACTGGCCGGTCCGATAATCCCTACGATGCCGGGGGCGCGGGCGGCGCGACGAAGCGCTGCGTGGCGCTCTTTCAATATGGCTGCGATAGCGAAGACCCTGACATAACTTGTCAATTCCAGATCTGTAGGACTTATTGATAAGCTACATACTCTTTGTCGACTGTAGAAAAAAGTATAATTTATTTATTATATGATTGTATATCTGATATATCTGAGATTTCAGTCACCCGATATAATTCCAGATGTTTAACAGTCTTCGTGATCTAGCGGCTAGTCCGCTCGCTTCACATCAGGAGGTCGCGGGTTCGATCCCCGGCGGGATCCAACTTTGTAGGACTCGGTTTGGTTGGTGGTAGGGCATTTTCTGAGCCCGCCTGACTAGCTACCATCGTCTTATCTAAGTCTTGCCGCCAAACATCAATGTTAATTGGTGTTCCGGCATGAAGATAAGATAACCAGTTCCCCATTGCGTTAGGGAATCTTGGTAAGCCCGCTTCGATCTTCGGCATCATCGTCACTTACCACCAGGTGAGATGACGCGAAAGGCTTATCAATAGGGGATAAAAAAAAATAACTCAATGTCGCTTAGAAGATATTGCTGAAAGTATATGTATATTTTGCTACTGTATGAGAATAAGGTTCTATTTTGCTCATTTTTATGTCAGTTTTCATGTTTATTTCTTTGCTACTAGCGACATCTATTAAAAAAATTACTAAACTTACATTACAGCATAGAAATAAAGTTCAATAAACAGGAAGCCACCTCTAGTCTTTGTAGCCCTTCAAGGAGGACCAAGTTTTCTTTTATATCGATATTGAGGACTTTTGTGATGTCCGATTTTGATCGGATCGTGTAAAAAATACGTAGGTGATCTAGGTACGTTAGCACCGATCGCGTTGCCTAGCAACCTCCTCCTTTGAAGGTCGACCGACTTTGGACCAGACGGTATATAACACTGTACTATTTTGAAAATAAATTGATTGCTAGTTTCTTGAAAACTGTCTGTTAAATTGTATTTATCTTTTGTTGGTTCTATCTCATAATTTAAAGTTATTAACGTAAAATACGATATTAATTTAACATAGAAACTGCGAGAAAAGTCGTTCACTATGATGAGTACAAACTCCAGGTGAAGGGACCTACACCTATTTGTTACACCCTACACAGTGTGTTAATAATTGACCACGCTGAATACGTTAAAAACAACCGACTTCAATCGCAACAACTCCAATTTTGCTATGTTTTTGTTGATTTTCTCAAAAACTGCTAAATCGATTTCGATAACATTTATATGGGGCCACCTGTGAAGTAGACCCTTTTAAACAAAAAAAGAATTTTCCAAATCGGTTTAGGCGTCTTCGAGTAATCGGTGAACATACATAAAAAAAAAAAGATTCCGACGAATTGAGAACCTCCTCCTTTTTTTTGAAGTCGGTTAAAAAAGTGCGTATGAAATTTTAAGGGGTTACTCAGAATCAAGTGTAGAATACAGGAAAAATATTTAAAAAATCCGATCTACAATATTTTTTTCAGTTTCTCATACAAATTCTTATTTCACTATTCAGATTTAGTAAAGGGAATCTGAATAAAATAATTGAAGATCGCATTTTTTCAATATTTTTCCTGTATAAAACTTGATTCCTAGTAACCCCTTAAAATTTCATACGCACTTTTTTAACACCTCTTTAATTGTAGACTGATTGTGTATTGTAGAGCCTGGATTAGGCTAACACCAAGCACTAAGTAGATCTCATAGGGTTTTGCGAACAATAAATATTAGACGTTTATTTAAATATACAAATTTCAAATGTTGGAACAAGAAACAACACAATCATCGACAGTGTCTGTTTGTCAGAAAAAAATAAAATATTTAATTGTGGACTGTTGTTGTAAGGAGAGATTTTTATTGCCATATGTTTAAAAAGTGGTGGACGAAAAATCGTCACATTCAACCTAAATAACAGTCTTAAATGGTCATAAACAGTGATCGGATTAGGTAGATTGATTTTTGGTACTTGCATCGTGATTTTATAACATGGACAATCCGCTCCAAACCGCCTCCGTAGCGTAGTGGCTTGCCGCTCGCTTCACATCAGGAGGTCGCGGGTTCGATTCCCGGCGGGGTCCAACTTTGTGGACTCGGTTTGGTTGGTGGTAGGGCATTTTCTGAGCCCGCCTGGCTAGCTACCACCATCTTATCTAAGTCTTGCCGCCAAACATCAATGTTAACACATTGATGTGTTCCGGCATGAAGATAAGATAGCCGTTCCCCATTGCGTTGGGGAATCTTGGTAAGCCCGCTTCCATCTTCGGCATCATCGTCACTTACCATCAGGTGAGATGATGCCAAGGGCTTACCAATTGAGGGTAAAAAAAAAAAAAAAAAAAAAATCCTTTTTTCCGAAAAAGTTCCGGTATTTCCGGATTGAGTTGAGTATTATTGAAGTAAATCTGGTTCAATCAATTGGTTCTGAAGGAAACAATTTATTTATATGTCGAATAACAGAAAGAATAATCGTTTTTGTTTGCTTAAAAATTTTAAACTCTCGGAATCCGAGCGGCATGTCCATATCAACATATACGTTTGCGGTCATTGACCCTAAATCAATCTACCTACTCCGATCACTGGTCATAAATGTCATAAAAAATTCGTTGTGTGGTGCCTACTACGATCGTAAAACGCGTGTTCAGTAGCGCGCGTAGCAGCACTTTTCAGTTTTAAAGTGATACTAACTATAGAAGCTTTTGAGAAAACGAGGCAAATTGAGTCATGGGACTATTTATTTTATTAAAAAAGAAAAATGAAAAAGGACATGAAAGCATACAATAACAAAACCAACATAATATAAATAAATAAACAAAAAACGTTAAATTAGGTTTAGTGTCACTATAACACTATGCAGGGATTTAATTTACCGTAATTTATACGTATTTATTTTAATTATATGAATGGATAATATTATGGAACCCAAAAATACGCTGTTTTAGAAAATTCTTTGATACGGACCGGCTCGCGCTTTGTAGACATCTAAGAAGGGCAGCCAAACTATGTACTGGGGCAAACGGACTTTACCCAGGTTTTAAACTTATACATAATATAAAGCCAAAGATAATAAAATTATTCTATTAAGCAGCTATTTAAAAAAGTAAAAGGTAGAAAGACAACTGAAGACCCCACACAGGATACACTACAGAGAAAAGCGTCTAGCTAAGGCCTTCTATAAAATTGATGAACCAATATTAATACAATTTGACCACCCGAGTTAAATCTATCCAATGCAGAAATAAACATTATATATTAGTTCACAATCGATGGAAACATCGTGTAACTTAAAAAAAAACAAGCAAATTAAGAACTTGCCCTTTTGGGGAAGTCGTTTAAAATTAGAAAACAATCACACGCCTTGACCATCAAAACACATCCTGTTTTACCGACTTCGATGGGGCATTAGCATGTCATTCAATGGTCCTCATCGTGGGATCGCCATAAACAATAAAAACTCTTTAGTATGAGCCATAAACTGTCAGTGTTTGGCACTTGATAGCCCATTCAATGGCGCTGTTGACACCCCATCAATGAAGCGATCAATGGATGCGATATCATATAAGTAGGTATTTTTGTCATTGGCAACATTGTTGGATGGAACAGTCACCTTTGAAAGGAAAAAAGGAACGGAAGGAAAAGGAACGGATTGATAGAAATTGCAAAAGCTGATTACTATCCATTTTCTATTTCAGTCATTTTCCACATTAAGAACCATACTCTTGCATAAAATCTTGGAGTGAAAACGTCGTGAACGCAAAATTGCTAATTTATCTATATTTGTTGTTTTAACGAATTTAAGACAAAAATTAGAAATTAATTGTAGAAGCGTCTGAAACGTCATCTAATGAATACACATGAAAGGAGACAAATTGTTGTAGTAACAAATTTTTTACGACGAGGTATTTCCTTCCTCCTGAAAAATTACCCTTTCCGCATATACGAGGTTTTCACTCTCAGGCGACGATATGGTGTTCTTAACATATCTGACAAGGCTCAAATTGAGGTTTCTACTCATGAATTTAAACAACTTTTCCCAATAAAGTAACACATAATCAATTCGCGAAAAAAATGGAAAATTTTGGCCGGGATATCAGCAATTAATCTGTTTGAAGAGTTCAGTTTTTTATTTATTTGCGAATTGACTACTTACGGTAAGTTGTTCAAACTAATGAGCAAAAAACCCAGTTGAATAATAATAATACTCTTTATAGAATACAAAAATCGTTGCACGTTCAAAATATTTAAACTCAAATCGAGGATATTTTCCTGCAAGTACATAGCTACACAGTTACGTCACAACCAACCTAGTACTGTTTTTTCTCAACAATCCGCCGATCACACTTAAAAGGATAGCGTTCGTGTCACCGTCACTGGGCGCTCTTTACAACGCCAATTACCTCCAATGCAAACAAAAACAACTTCTATACGGTTAAAAATAGAGATTCCGACGACTGCACTTGTGTTTTGATGTCGCGAAAAACGTAATTTTGCGTTTGAATTGCGAATAATAGTCTCTATGTCGTGGTGGATAGAGCTGTAGCGGTGGTTGGCGAACGTTTGCGAATAGAGAAACTAGGGCAGCACCTTGAGAGTAGTATTTGCATGGACTAGCCTCGCGCGGTCGTCGATCCGACGGCCTTTGCGCCCGCCAATGCAGTTTCCTTCCTTCCCTGTATTATTAGACTATCCCTATATTTGTTATTGATAACATTTCTTAGATAAGTCATTTTTGTGAAAACATTATTCTTATCGTTATTCCTAATCTTCGTTACAGTCTTTTTTCTAACGAAGTTTATTTAGAGCTTTCTGTATCGTCTTTAAATAGGTTAATTTAAACAAACAGCTCTTTTATAATATTATACATAATATACAAGACATACTTTATTATGTAAGCTTTTTATGGATAGGTACTCAACTTTTGTTTTTGTATACTTTTAGTGCCTTTTTATTGGCACTTTTTTTCTGTGGGTCTGTGCATATCAAAATGGAGTATCGTTGTTTGTTGAAGGGATATTTGGTTCATGAAATCGCTAAAATCTACTCCCCACATAAAAAAAACCATTAATGTGAAAAATTCATTATTTTTGCGTACGAATCATAGGTTAGGGGAAGCTTTTTGTTTACATGGATAAATTAATCAAAATAAAAACTTATCACGTATTCCCTAAATGATGTTAGTCTCCTTTTCCGCCATAAGATCTATTTCAGATTTACATTCTTATCTTCATGTATCAACAAGTCTTAGAACTTATCACACAGTCCACTCATGATAGCAAAGTTGTACTCGTACCTACAATATATCGTACCAAGTGCAGTATGTGGCGAGAGTTTATGCAACGTTCGGCTGCGCGGGAGTTGCGAAACGGCCGACACAGACCTTGACGCAGTTTGTGCACACCACTCGATCAATTTAGAGTTTACAGTTTAAACACATAGAATGCGGTATTGGAATAGGTGTTGGAAGTTTATTTAGAATTTACATATTATTTTTTAGTATTATTTAATATTTTGAATTAGCTTAGTGCGTGTTGTTTTTTTTTTTAAAGGCCTCCTGTCGTTCGAATTATAGTTAGCGTATGTGATCGATTTTACGACTATTCTAGGGATCCAACAGCCTACTAGACAGAATCTTACGGGGCATCATTTTCAGGAAAATAATTGTTTCAAAGAAAATTAACGTTACAGTACTACTGAACTAGGTGCGTCACCCGTCTGCGCGTACGTCGGTTTTCCGGCCAGCCCTGACACACATCGCGAGTCAACAAGCCAACAGCATCAGATAGGCGATACTATGCGATTGTCGACTAGATACAAGCAGTTAGCTAGGCAGTTATCGTCATTATTACAATATTATTGTAAATGCGTATGATTTAGTTATTTATGTCTAACGGTAAGTATTTATTTAGTTATTTTATCTGTAAACTAGGCAACCGCCGTCTGTACCTTGTGGATAGAACGGTTAAATGTATACCACACGATAAGAAGAAGATCTGTAAAATGGGATATACCTATTATAGGGTGTGGAAGATTTTGCACGGTGCGACGGGCGTCCGGAATAAAAATATAGTACGAGTATGATCCAAATTACTTGGCTAATGTCAGAACTCGGTTATTTATGCATATGTGTTATGCATAGCAGTTTACAAACCTTAGAAAAGAAATATGAGAAGAAAAAACGAAAATAGTCGAAAACTGGCGGTGAATTTGTGATTTCTTCTTATATCATACATAAAAATATTTGGCGAATGTCATCCCTGCAAACCATAACCATTACCACAAAAGTACAATAATAATATTTTCTTTAGTGACAATGTATCTCCGAATTATGATATTATTACCCTTTATACGGCCTATTAAAACTGTGCCTAACATCCAATTTACAAGTAGGTAAGTGAATAATATGTAACTCGTATTAACTATTATATACGTATTACATAAGCGCACGCACAGCCTACATCCTGTCCCACATACTGAGGTGAACCACTCCACTCGGACATTTATCGAGCGGGGGGCATGTGCACACCCATACAACATACCATAGTATAGATCCTCCAGCTCTTTAGTTCCAGTAATAACATAAATTGTATTAGAGATCAAGCACTTTAAAAAAATGTGGGGGTAATTTTTTTTTGGTCTCAACGTTTTTTCTCGCTCCGCTAACACTTACCGAAACGTTGAGTGTGCAAGCTCTGAGTGGTAGGAACTTTGTAAATGTAGAAAAAAATCACGATTTACAAGAATATGTACACCAACTAAATGCTAAAATAAAATAAAAAAACATTGTGATTTGATTTAACTCGTATCATCGTGTTAGTGCCAATTATTAGGCTGTACGACCAAAAGGGATCCTTTTGCTTTTTTATCAAGTAGTAGCATAGCCAAACCGCAGAGAGCGAAGATTTATTTTGTTCTGGTCATATTTTGAATGTGTACTTGCCAATTATTAGGCTGTACGACCAAAAGGGATCCTTTTGCTTTTTTATCAAGTAGTAGCATAGCCTAACCGCAGAGAGCGAAGATTTATTTTGTTCTGGTCATATCTTGAATGTGTACTTCATACCCATACAGGAAGAGCTGGCAATGATGCCAGCCATTGCCAGCCAAATCACGCAAAATGGGCGCATTCGTCGCCTGTTCGCGGATTTAGTCCGTCCTTATAATTATTACCCATACTTTGGAATCTTGTAAATTGTTAAAATTATTACAGAGTATTAATGAGTTTTGTAAAGTTTACATAGCTAGCAAATTTGATTATTTTTAAATCGTTTACATTTTGATAGCTTATTAAAGTAAACTCAGATGGTTAATAAATAATCAATATACAGGCTGTAAATCTAGTGGTGCGTCAAATTTAATCAGTACTTCTACTCCTGATTCTGATCAACTTTCCCCAAGGAAATATGCAATATTAGACAAATCGCGAAAAAAAATTTGGACTCTTCATACAAATCGATCCGCCGAGCGAGCGTATTAGTAGAAAGAGTCCAAAAATTTTCATGCGATTTTACTATGGGATCCTTGGGGAAAGTTGATCAGAATCAGGAGTAGAAGCACTGATTAAACTATGACGCACGACTACAGTTACATCCTGTATATCCTATTAACTAGCAAAACAAAGTTTTACTTACCTTCCATGTTGCTAAGTTGACTTCACAGTCGATAAAAAAACATAAAACTTACCTGAAACAAAAAAAAGTACATCAATATTAGACAAATACTCCTTGTTAAATGCAGCTTATTTCAAAATTAATAGCCATATCCTGAGCACCGCACAGTTATTCCTTATTGACATCTATAAGGTTAATTAACCAAACATACACAAAAACAGACTGAAATTCCAATAATTCGTTAGCGTGTAATTCCTGGCTGATGTCTTCGACACCCATGGGCGTGGCTGAATGGCAGAATGGTCTGTTACTAAATTAAAAAAAAAGAAAAGAAAAAATGGCACACGCACCAAAGAGACGCTACAGAAACAGATGACTTGCAAAAAATTAGAGAAAAAGTTGTGAATACCAAATCTGATCCGAACGTGGCAATCTGTTAGGTCAGGGAGAACGCGTATTTTTCGTTTAGGACTATCGGAATAAATGTGTATACTGTATAGAAAAGTGCCTATATGTATTGTGATAAATAATACATGGTGTTGTTTTGTTGTTCAACCTACTTCGGCGTCGATTATATATTATACTGATGTCAAAAAAAAATAAACAATTGACCACCAAAAAGTATTGGAATTTTCATTTTCAAGTTGAAAAGGCCAGTATTTTTTTCGATTTCTGCAAAGTCAGAACAAAAATTGTTCAGATTAAGAGTACTTTCAGCACTTAAGAGATTTCGAGGATCGGTTTCTAGTTAATCAATTTAATTATACATTTTGTAAGCCCGTATACAAATACGTCCAAATTGTTTTGAGCGCCTGGCGATATTTCTCACACTTTAATTGTAAATGCTTAATTGACACACCATCCATCTAATTTTCTTAACTCAAAATAATCTTCGACAAGTTAACTGTAAAATTATAATGGATCTGTGGCGCCAGGTGGACAAAAAACGTGGCTCAAAAAAAGGCGGCAAAAAATTTGTCCCATCCATTTATTTATATGACCTAAATAAGAGGTCTACTACTGATTTTAATAGGTAGGTAATAATAATTCAAATTGATTGAAAAGAAAATGGATCTACCGTTTTGTAGCTGAAAAGTTATTATGAAATATGTTTATGGTACAAAGATTTGTCAGTGGTAAATTAGCAATTTATTTTTTCTGAATGAAACCAGTTTCTACTTACTAGTTATTCTACAAAAAGGGAAAAATATCGCAAGATTAGTTTTTGATGTTTAGCGCACCCTTAAAAGCCTTATCTTCAAAAAAACTGCGTGTTGTTTATAGTTTTTATTATTATTATTTATTAGCCAAAACAATCACAGAGACATTTACGATTAGCATACTCATCGGCTGAAACCTCTTGAGTTTTTTTAAAGCCGTTAAGGAGTTCCATACATAACATGCAATATGTTCACAAAAAAAAAATTACGAAATATAAGACATCTCAGTCTGTTCTAAAGAAAAGTTTTTTTTAGCTTTTTTTAGAGTTTTTTAGGTATATTTACGATTTTAATTGTTTCGTGTATTATCGCAAAGCAATAACAATAAATGCTTTCTATATATCTTGTTATGTTCATGAATGTGACACCTTCAACACGCTGTAGATAAAATATGCGTTCGCTCCGTTTCAATCTCATAAGTAAATACCCGATGGATAGTGCATATGTAAAGGGAACAATAGGTGTCCATCCCAATTCAGTATTCAGCATAACAACACCGTTATCTGTGTACTGAATAAATCCGAGATAATCGTCGACTACTGTTTAACACTTTCAAGAGATGCACTGGATACTTGTAGGAACTGTGTGTTCCCGTTCCCACTCTTCGTTGGAAAGAGGAGGTACCTCCGCCAGGCGAGGTGGTATGCCTGGGGACCGGCCGTGGTCCAACCAATGATGGTTGGAAGTTGTATATGTAGTTAATCCGAAGAAACTTTCAATAGCGCGTTCTAGGTTTAGTTCATGGCGGTGCGATAGATGTCGCCACAATACTATACATGTGCTGATTGGCTAAATGTAACTTGAAAAAAAGAAACTACACGATATTCAAAAAAGTTTTTATAAGTATGTAAAACTATTGAGTATTGGGAAAGAGGTGCAGTTTTTTTAAAGGCCTTGTAATCGTATGTGCATGTTATTCAACTATTATTCAACACTAGAGGGGGCGCTCGTAGCTCGCGACGATTATGCAGGTTAACTGACTAGAGACACGGTCATAGCCTGGATTCTGACACTGGGGTAGGTCACAAACCTTAGAACCTCTACACTTTTGGGCGTGACACTCGGCGGTGAACTATGGACTAACCTTCCCGAGATATGGGATAGGATTACAGTTGAGTGATCGTGGTTTAGTGCGGCTTGTGTAATCGATCACGCCGGTGAACTGACTACAGACACGATTATAACTTGGATGGGTTTGACTGCTAGTGGCATTTATCTCGACGGTTTCTATGCTTGGCAAAAGACTTGAAGCCGTTGGTGCTGGTTGCTCACACTAAGGAAGTTAAGTCGTGTCAAAGGCCTTATTAGTGGTTTGAAATTTTTGACAATGAGGTTGGTTTAACCTTCCGTTTATGGGAAGAAAACCGTGCGCCGTCAGTGGGGAAGGAATGGTTTGTTAACGAACTGAATACGTTCAACAGAATCCTCATCTTATCTTTTTTTCGGCTAACGTATAACATTGTAATCGTTTCATGAAAATTAAAGAGATCCACATAGCCTAGTTTCATGCGGATCGATGGTGAAACAGTTTTGTCATGGTGGTTAATTGCCTAGTCAATACGTAGGTAATAACGTTTCGAAACTAGCTTTGGCCATCATGAAATTCATGAGTGTCACCTACCATTGTGAAGATGAAATGGAAATGAAAAAAAATGAGTTCTTAATACTTGTAAAATTCAATTTGAATTCAGTGAGAAAGGTATTTTTTACGAGATATAATATGGTACGCTTATGTATGTATGTATGTCTGCTTATTTCAGCAGCCTGTGCCTTAACGAATTGATAGATATTTTTTTCCAGCCATATGTATGGTTTTCATTTCATTTCATTTAATCATTTGCATGCGGTTTTCGGTGTACCTGTCTCTTTATATATTTCTATCTGTTTTATTTTACCTTACCTTGTGGAATTAATAAATTTTAGAGGGCAATCCAATCAAAAATCTAATAATCTAATAAGGAAAGCCGTAAAACAAATACTATTCAGTTTCATGACAATAATTAAATATAAAGCACACATTGCCAAAGACCCCAAACTAGGATCCCTTGTATTATGGGAACCTGGTCTTCTACACTTACTTTTATACAGAGAAAAATCACTTGAAAATGGTAACTTCTCAAATGGATATAAAACCAAATAAAGGCCTCACATGTTGTATTTAATTGCCAAGTCCTACGATCGCTATCAAGTTGGGCAGCACAATATATAATCTTGTATGTGCGTATACACATAAAGATATTATACCTGCGCTGGCGCAGATCTACGAAAGGAAACGGCATGCATAAAACTATATTACCTTAATTGCGCGCTACTGTGTACAGTCGCTGTGAGAAATAACATGTTTTTATCTGACTATTAGGGACTGTCCAGGCATAGGGTCATGTTTTATGAATGTATGTCCATTTCACTGTTACCGACTGTAGCCAAAATAATTGATTTTTGAATCAAAGTGCAAGATATGGTAATGTAAAACAGGCCGGGTTTTTAATTTTAACCGTGTAAGGCCCAAGACTTTTGGTTTTCTGGTCATTACCACCTAAGGTCTTACAAATAGGATTATTTATTTTATTTATTAATTTACCAAAATATAAAGATATCGTACATTAAATATTATCAAAATATTTTTTTTTTATTTAAGTAGATAATTTGCACATACTTTTAAATCGTCTTTTTTTTCTACCTAGTACAAAGTTCCTACCACGCGGAACTATTATTTTATACTAATCACCTGGCACAAGCCGGAGAGGCTTAGGGCTTTTAGTTAATAGCGGATTATAGTCTTCAGATAGGATCCTGGGCCGTATTTGCCATAAAAAAAATTAAATTAAAAAAAGACCTCGGGTCCGAATGATTACTGGCATTTAGTCATACATGTAGGCCTTTGGGCCTTAGGAGGTTAAACCAAATTAGTTAAATTATTTTCAAAATAAAATCATTCAATCAATCATTCAGGGGATTAAGATTTGTCCTCGTCGTACTTCAAAAACTCAGTTTTAAAAATTTTCCTTAGTTTATTAATTAGCAAATCAAATAATACTGAAACTGTATATTCGAAAAAAAAATGCGTAATATCGCATAATAAGGGCATGCTAAAGGATCGACTTTCTAGTAGTTTTTCTTGAACTTACACGTATTTTAATAAAAAAGCGCATATCGCGATCTCGCATACAATATAACTATTTAAGTATGTAGTTTTCCTCGTACTGTTGCGTTAGTAGCAACGACTTTGTAATCTCGAAGACGAACGCGAAACCAACGATACAACACCACTTTGGTCAACCAAAACCTTCTTACATGAAGTCTCTATGAACGCCTGTAAGTCATTTCTGAATGCGACTGTACTAATACAAGAAATCTAAACGGAGCCGACTTCAGTACAGTGCGACAACCTTATCGGTGTCAATGACAAGATACCACACACACGCATAAATACACAGACACACCCACTCTTACAACATCCCTCATACACACACACTCCTTTATATTAAAGCTAAACATAACTGCAACTGGCATATATCCTGCACTCTTGCGGTAGGTCTAAATCTATTTAGAATTATCTCATAAACGCACCTGTAAAGTGCATTTATTAGGTATTATATCTTTCTAATCTTAAGAATCTATTTAAAGTTTTACGAGTTAATATAAATTTTAGTCACATAAAAATGTTGATCATCTTATGGTTTCCGGTAGTGCTAATGTGATAAAATATTGCAATTTACTGCATATTAGTTAGTCGATAAAGCAGAATCCCTAAATAAAAAGACATTTTTGATAAGAAAAGTTAATAAGTTTTCTTTACAATTGACAAAATCTCAAATTTTGACCCCATTTTTATGTTGTTATATTTAGAATATGAAAAAATTAAACACCCACACTTTTCTTTTTTCTATGATTCGATATTTACCGACATATTTGTTTTTTTTATTAGTATTGTATAATGTATAGGCAGTATAGAGTATGGAGACTTTCCGAGACGAGTTCACAACTTTTTAAATTAGTTGTCACCGAGATAGCATAGGCACCTTACATTCATGAAGATTATAGAACCCTGATGGAAGAAAATCTCAAAAGACTGTGGTCGTTTTATTTTTCTCTATTCTCCATAAACCACATAAAATTAGAGGTAAAAAAGACAATTAAAAGTACTATTGGTATATTTAACAACAATTGACTTGATTATATGTACCTATAGCACTCTTCTACGCCTAGGGTTCAATCCCCACTCGGGGAAAACATTTGCATTTTGAGCTGACTAGCTCTGTATCCGGGTGATAAATATGTATTTATTCTCTTATGTAAGCATGTATTTAATCGTACATTTTGTTTTTCAGTCTCCAGTTCCCATAAAACAGGTAATTTTAATTTGGGATCTAATTATATTATTATAATATTATGCCAGACAGCCTAGAGACGACACTTGTTCTTCTCTTATATCAGTTATCTATTTTGCATACTGACAAGTTTATGACTCATTAGAAAATAGGCTTTATTTTACGGTTAACGCAGTGATATTCATCTGATAAATTATTCTATTTATGTCACAAAACTGCTAAGCTCAATAAAATTGAATGATTTAAAAAAGGCTCATAATAACATTGTTTTTTTTTAGATCTAAAAGGCTGATTTTAATATATATAATATTATGTAAAGTATGCGTTACGTTACAACTACATATATCTTTGTCGGCATTGTTTTACTTTTTTGAAATTTTAACTGAAGTCGATAAATAGCATTCAATATTTTCTGGTTTATTTTCGCTCAAAAAAAACATTGTAAAACACCGCGTTCATTTCATATCTGAAAGCTCTTTTAAAAAATAAATCGCGGTCCCTACATCGTTTATAGGATTATTTTTACTACAATTGATTTTATAATTTAAAAATTAAATCATGAGTAAGAAACAGACTTCTTTGAATATTAAAGCTGAAATGAAAAAAAAAATGTACAAAATGTTTGCTCAGTGAAAGTTTCGAGCAAGTTTTTTTTGTCTCAGAAAATTTAAAAATAATTGAAATCTTTAGAAATTATCAGCTAACTTATAATATTTTTATGGGGCCAACGACATGACCGTAATGTCATCGGCAAATAGTCCCCTTCCCAGTTTTATTCAAGTTCCTACAAATCTCAAAAAAATATTTTTGTTACTGACAATATTTACTTGAATTCCCGACTGTACTACACATCAGTATTTCATAGTATTATGAGCAATGTGAACAGGCTCTTACGCCCAATCGCAGTGACATATTCCATTTCCCAGTTAGTTTTATTCAAATTCCTATATCTCATAAAATTATTTTTACTGACAATATTCACTTGAATTCCCGACTGTACATCAGTATTCTGAGCAATGTGCACAGGCCTTTACGACCAATCGCAGTGACATATTCCCCTTCGCAGTTTTATTCAAATTCCTATATCTCGCAAAATTATTTTTGTTTGTCACAATATTTACTTTTATTCCCGACCGGACATCAATATTTTGAGCAATGTGAACAGACCTTTATCCCCAATGCAGTGACGCTAGTGACATAACAAACTAACCAAAGCGGCGGCGGCGCGCAAACGCGCGACAGATCACAGTGCGGCTGCGAAGCGGGTCAGGGTTGCGCGCGCGCACCGATACATCACTATGGATGCGTCACTTGTTTGTTTGTAAAGTTTAATTCTTTGGCAACAAAGTTCTTGATCTGAAAGCTTACTTATATATTTTTTACTCGATTGTTCACCTACAGAGGTAATATTGTATGTACTGTACATATGTTTGGAAGAGATTGCTTATAGCAATAAGACCACCGACTTGTACAGTCCCTAATTATGTACACTAGTTATAATTGGTATATATAGTTTTTTTTATATACAAAAAACTGTTAATAAATAAAATAAATGTTTGTTCATTATTTGACTGAACCAGTACTCTACGAGTAAATGGCTTGATAGATGTTGGTGTGAAACATATCGTATAATTTCTTTTCAGCCCCTAATTAGAGAATTAAACAGACAGACTAGTTTTTAAAATGTTTTTAAGGTACATTTTTGAAATAATATTTCATGTCTCAGATATTGCTTGGCTACAAGTTTAAAACTGAAAACCCGGTCCTTAAGGAAATTAAAAGCAAGACACACGCAAGCAAGATACTTACACATCTTTCAGTATAAGCTTAGATTCAAAATTATCTATAGACCTAGCCGCTGGAAATTAGGAAGAAAATACATATTATATCTAAGATACCTATATTTCTCACTAACAAACTATTCAGAGAATTGACAAAGTCGATTTGGGCCACAGTTTCTTCTAAAACAACAGGAATAAACCTCCTTAAAGTACGTTACAAAAATTATACTTCAATACATATGATACTCTTACAATTCCAGTGTAACAAAACAAACAACTCTATATCTGCGGCCTGCACACACGCGCCGCTCTCCTGCGCATGTCGGTGTGGCGAGTGACGCGCGCATCGCTCCGCGCATTGAGCCGCATCGCGGATTAGGGCCTGCAATCGAATATTCGAATATTCGAATAATTCGAATATTCGCCTCATTTTAATATTCGAATAATGTTTACGAATATTCGAATATTCGATTATTTTTAAAGACATTTGAACTGACTAGTAAACGAATTTTATACAATATTTGATCCATAGTGGTAACGAGTTTATTTATTTCATCACATTAAATATTAAAAGACAGTATTACAATTATTTTTAAAAAAATCTAAAAAAATGTTTTTAGCATATTTCATCAAACGCATCTTGCGTGAATACACCCAAAAGAAGGATCGTGCGATTCATGCGTGAGCGCTCGCCGTTATTCGGGAAGAAGAACGGCAAACTCCTATGTATCTCCTCATTTCTGATTCGATCACGTAGAGAAACACCAAGCATAGCGCGCTCCATCACCCTTTGGGTGACTTTGATCCTTATGAGGCCCATAGTAAGCGACCATGTTTTGGATTCATATGTCATCACTGGCAACACACACTGGTCAAAGACTTTAGTCTTGAGACACTGCGGTATTTTGGACGTGACGATATTGCGAAGCTTCCCGAACGCTGCCCAGCCGAGTTGGATTCGGCGATTGATCTCTTTCTCGTAGTTGGACCTACCTAACTGGACTGTTTGTCCCAGGTATACATACTCGTCAACAACTTCAAGTGTAGAGTCTCCAACCTTCAGAGGAGTGGGTGTAACACGGACGTTTAACATGATTTTCGTCTTATCCATGTTCATTTTAAGACCCACTTGGGAGGCTTTACTGAGTCCTTCGAGCATCGCGCGCGCCTAGGTCCTCCAAGGTCTCAGCCATGATCACGATATCGTCAGCAAATCGAAGGTGAGTGATGTACTCGCTATTGATGTTAATGCCGAGTCCTCTCCAGTCCAGAAGCTTGAAAACATCTTCCAGTGCAGCGGTGAACAGTTTCGGAGATATAACATCTCCCTGTCTCACCCCACGCTGCAGCCGGATAGGTTTTGAATTCTGATCCTGGAGGTGGACCGACATGGTGGCGTTTTCATACAAACACTTCAATACTTCGATGTATCGATAATCGACTTGGCACCGTTGGAGAGACTGCAACACAGCCCAGGTCTCGATCGAATCAAAGGCTTTCTCATAGTCCACAAACGCCAAGTATAGTGGCCGATTATACTCTTCGGTCTTCTGTATAATTTGCCGCAGCGTATGTATGTGTTCTATGGTACTGATGCCTTTTCGGAAACCGGCTTGTTCGGGAGGCTGGAATTCATCAAACCTGCATTCGAGACGATTCGTAATGACTCTCGAAAACAGCTTGTAGACATGGCTCAGGAGTGAGATGGGTCTGTAATTGTTCAGCAGAGTCTTATCACCCTTCTTGAAGAAGAGCACCACCACACTCCTGTGCCATGTTGTAGGCGTTCGTCCCTCGAGCATGACGGAATTGAATAGCTTCTGAAGAGCTATAAGTACCGGTTCTCCACCTGCTTTCAGAAGCTCAGCTGTAATTCCATCATCACCCGGTGCCTTGTCGTTCTTAAGTTGTTTGAGAGCCATTCTTATCTCGCACAGGCTGACATCTGGGATATCTTCGGTATAGTGTCGGGTCAATCTGGCTCTCGGGTCTTCAGCTTGATTACTGACAGGTAAGCGTGTAGTCGTGTATAATTGTCAGTAGGACTTCTCAAACCTCTTCAAACAGCTCGGGCTTGGACGACACAACTCTTCCATCTTCGGTCTTCAGCTTTGTCAGTTGGCTTTGACCAGCAGACAGATCCCTTGCGAATACTTTTGACCCTTTATTACGCTCGATAGCCTCTTTAATACGATTTGTATTAAATTGACGTATATCGCGGGTCAAGGACTTGGGGATCTGTCTGTTTAGTCGCCGATACTGACAAGCATCTTCAGAGGATTTTAGAATCAGGCTTCGTCTTTCCTCCATGAGCTTGCTGGTGGGGTTTGAGATACGAGATGTTCTTTTTGAACGTCTGGTTTTGAAAGCTTTATTCCCAGCCGTTTGGACAATTTCCACGAACTTGTCGTTGTAATTGTCCACATTTTCGCATTCTCGAAGCGGTTGTGCAACTCGAGCTGAAAGCTTTCGGGATTTTGGAGTTGGATAGGCGCTGGTCGGAGCGTGGACTTCATCAGTCGACATCTTTCCAGCTTTGTTTTTAGGTTCAATGTGCCTCTTACCATTCGGTGATCGCTTCCTGTCTTCAGCGAGTTGATCACAGAGACATCATTGAATATTTGCCTTTTTGTCTACAAGATGAAGTCAATCTCATTTTTTACTACACCATTGGGATGCAGCCATGTCCACTTGGCCTGTTTTGGCTTTTCAAAGAAAGAGTTCATCATAAAGAGGCCCTCCTTCTCCATAAAGCTGGCCAGCAGCTGACCCCGCGCATTCCTTTCTCCGTATCCAAATTTCCCCACTCTCAGCTCGTTGTCACTTCGTTTGCCTAGTTTCGCGTTGAAGTCCCCCATCACAATGGTGTAATGGGTCCTGGAGCTATGTATGGCTCTGGAGATATCCTCATACATAGCCTTCACCTCGTCGTCGGGGTGTTCCGCGGTCGGTACATATACCTGTATGACCTTCAGCGAATACCGTTTGGTGATTCTGAGTATAAGGTACGCTACCCTCGTCGAAACACTCTCGACCTGGACCACGTTGTTAACGAGGGACTTGTGGACAATAAACCCGACACCACCCTGGGACAGATGGTCGCCCTCGCGGAAATAGAGCAGGTTTCCGGACTTAAGGATCATGTTGTCCTCTCTCACTCTTCGGACTTCACATAATCCTACAATGTCCCACTGAAGCCTGCTCAATTCCTCCTCCCGTTCAGCGAGTTTCTCGTCTGTTCGCAGTGTGCGCGTGTTGTATGTTGCCAGGGCCAAAGGTCTTCGTTTTTGGTAACCTGGCCTCTGCCGGAGATTCTTCGCACCCCATGCCCCGCCGTTACCGTGACCGCTACCGGAGTCAGGAATAGCGGGGCTGCCGGGGACTAGGGGTCGTTTTTTAGGGTTTATGTCCATGGGGGGGAGTTGCCGTAATCGCCATGCTTGGCATGCGGGTTGGAGATCGCAGTGTGGCGTGAGCCGAGATGGTATGCGGAAAAGATGCTGCTGCCCATCTTCCGGTTTATGGATCCCTTAGTCGCCTTTTACGGCACCCACGGGAAGAGATGGGGTTTATTAAGTTAAAACTAATTACCTTGTTTCTTTTATTTGAAGTAGGTAGTTGTTTGATTTTATAATTTTTTAACATGTTGTCGCAAATAAATATGATTGATTTTAGAAATTTTAATGAGTCTATTTTATCTAATTGCAAAATAGTGGCCTACCACGTAAAACCCTATTTTATTTGACTTTGTAACTTTTCGAATAATATTCGAATATTCGAATATCTTAGGCAAAAATATTCGAATATTCGAATACCAAAATTTTCGAATATTTGCATGCCCTATCGCGGATGCAGCGACACGTCGCCCGCGCCGCCGCCGATTTTGTAAACAATACCTTATTGAGTCAAAAACTTCATTTGACTATAAAATTAACCACAATAGTAAGGTGGAGAATAAATTAAGGGGAATATAAGTGTCACCAAATCAGATCAGGAAATAACTAATATAGGTAAACAAATCTAAAGTTCCAAAGCTGTTCATACTTCTCTTGTCGTTCATGAACTTAGGAGTATATGGGGCGCTGAACACCCACAAAAATGATTGAAAGCCGAAATCGCATTAAAAAATTCATACAAATTGATAATTTGTTGGGTCAGTTTTGTATGGAGGGACCAAAAATTTCTTTGCTATTTTTTTTATGTGATAAGTGGCAAACGAGCAGACGGATCGCTATGATGATGATGATGATGATGAGAACAAAAATTGATAAGTTTGACCAGAAGAAGCCCTTATTCGCGGGTCCTACGCCTATTATGTTACAATCTGTATAACCAATGTCGGTACCGCAAGGACTTTTTTGAAGCGAGATTCATCTAAAATCTAATGGAACAAATTCGGTGAACATGACTCGGTTAAGCGTAAATACTGAAACGTTCTTTCTACTACGGATCACCTGATGGTAAGCGATTACCGCCGCCCATAGACACCCGCAACATCAGAGGAGTCACAAGTGCGTTGCCAGCCTTTAATATGGGAGTACGCTCTTTTCTTAAAGGTTTAAATGTCGTATTGGTCCGGAAATAACGCAGGCGACAATTCATTCCACAGTTTGGTTGTGCGAGGCAGAAAGTTTCTAGTGAAACCCACAGTTGTGGACTGCCAACCATCTAAGTGATGGGGATGAAATTGTTGTCGCGTAGAACGATGGCGGAAAGAGGCTGCAGGGATCAATCCGAACAATACCTCGGAGCACTCCCCATTGTACAAGCGATAGAGAATGCAGAGCGAGGCTACATCTCTACGCAGCGCCAAGGAGTCAAGCCGATCTGAAATATCCTGACAGCCGACAATTCGAGTTGCTCTCCGTTGAATGCGGTCTAGAGGGAGAAGCTGGTACTGGGGTGCCCCTGCCCAGAGATGAGAACTGTATTCCACATGGGGCCGAACCTGCGCCTTATAAAGTTGCAGGCGATGGGCCGCTGTGAAATACCGTCTCGATTGAGCACACTAAGCTTCTTCGAGGCTAATTTAGCCTCACCCTCTAGATGACCACGGAACTGGACTTCACTAGATATGTCGACACTAAGGATTCCGATACTAGCCGAGGCATTTAGGGGAGTGTCCTCAAAACGAGGTGATACGACAAATGACATTTTCTTGGCAGTGAACGCGCAAACCTGTGTCTTAGTAGGGTAAAACTGGACCAAATTAAGTCGACCCCATTCTGAGACTTTCTTTAAAGAAGTCTCAACTTACGACACAAGTTTGTTCCGTTCCAGTAGCACACTGACCAGAAGTTCTTCTGCAAGGGCATTGATATCAGCAAATAAAGAAGGTGATCAAGGATGATGCACCCTACGTTACAGGCATGCCCGTCGTGGCGGCACCTGGCATGCGACGGGTCTCTGAGGTATACGCGGTCTGCTACCACGGATTCCCTTTGTAGCCTACTAGGTATAGCCGGCGGTGGGCAAGCCAATAAAGTCGGAGGTGCTGCATCTGTCGACCCACTGTCGTTATGCAACTAAGATCTACCCGAGACACCAGTGGCCACGTAAATGCGATCAGGAGTGTAGGGCGGTTGCAGATAGGATAGGAGAGACGGGAGATAGAACCAACAAGTATTCTAGCAACGAGTTGGCGTATTGGGAGGAGTATTTAAAAAAGTAACACTGTACTGACATATACAATATAAAATAATATAATATAATACAAAAATTCAGACTATTCATATAGTACAAAAGTAAAAACCTACTTTCAGTAACCCTTAAACTTAAAGAACTTTCTTAAGGGTATTAAGGGTAGTTCTTAAGGTTCCTTAAGGGAAATTTTCATAAATGGAACATAGTAAACGAGTTCTACGCCTACTCGTTATTTGCGACAGCCTTTATAGGGTAATGAAAATATTTTATTCGAATAGGTAGCAGTGTAGGGCCATTAAAACTACGACACGATGACCACGACCACTCTGCCAAGCCAAAAGTGAACCGACCATGAAGAAGGTAGCAGTGTACTTTTCGAAGGTCATTCTTTGGTTCCTCTAAAATTCCGGATCTAACTACGCATTTAACTGAATAATTTTCTAGATGGAATATTAATTTAGTTAAAGAAAAAATTGGATTTTCGATAGAAAGTTCCTACTTTGTATAGTTCAAAAATATTTTTGCAAATTAAGATTTGAATTAATACTTATATAGGTTTCTTGAATAAAGTTGTTCAGTTTCAGTTTCTTTAAGCCCTAGAATGATAGACAACTTTGCATGAAAAGAAAACATTTATTTTTTTATTATTATTAACCTGACTATTTTTCTCATTATTCATACATTTTTAATTTAAAGGACACGTTTCATTTTGTGCCTGGACATGTACGTAGTACGAAAAATATAGGCTTTCTAGAAAAAATAATGAAAAAAATATTAGAAGCAGGGTTGCGTGGTTCAAGCATAATGTTTTGTCAGCACTTTTTACAATATAAATGGTAACACTGAAGCTTGCAATAGTAAGTGACGTTCAGAAATTACGGCTTCGTCCACATATTCCTCAGATGCTTTCTCTGACTCTGATTGACTGAACACCCTTCTGTTCTGACTTCTGACATTGGTGTACGATTTTTAAAATCTGCGGATATGCCTTGCCTCTTTTACAAGCATAACAGCTGATGGTTTTCGAGTTACTTGTCGGACAACTAACTTATTAATTTCAATGGTATGTACAAAATCTAGTTTCTGAACGTAGAATGCTCAAAATTGCGCTCGCTTTGCCATGTTGGGTGATTTATGTGTTGCGATTGTTAAATCTGAGAAACTAGATGAACCTCGTAACGAAAGTAAATCGAAGGAAATGTACAATTAGAAAAGACTATGTTTCTAATGACTTATTTATGATGTTTAGTACACAGACCAGGTCCAAGCTCCATAGTCCTGTGAAACGTCTCCTTTCATAACATAATCCATAGTTTCGTTTAAAGCAAAATTTCAAAAATATTTCTGTTGATAAACGGTCAGTTATGGTTGTAAAACAGTTTGCCTCTGTTTATCCCAAGTGTATCGGATAAGGATAAATTGGAAAGTCTTCTGGATAAATTAAAATTAATAAACAATTACTATACTTCCGGTGCCTTGGGAACAGTACAATCGCTATTTTAGTAGTCTTTTGAAAGCTTATTAAGATTCCTAACGAGATTTCATCGACTGGTAAAATCTGTCTTGAAAAGGTATTTCTTCAAAATCAGTTTCGTAAATTACCCGCCGTTAAGGAATATTTCACAAACTGAAAGAAAGCTACAAATAAATTAATATTAGAGTCAACTCTTACACAACCTAGCCTCAAAATATGACTACTTATACTTCATTCCAATCAAAAAAAAGCAAAACGTAAACAAACTTACTATGGAACTGACACATGTCAATGTCATCTGCATACTATGTTTGTTTACCTTTTGCTTTTTTTTTGATTGGAATGAACCATACATATTACATGGTAACCAAGCCTGATTTGTATATTATAAATACTTACTCGTTTGTTAAAACCCAGACATAAAAAGATGTGTAATGTTCAACTTCTAAAACGAGTAAAAGTAATGAGTTATGCCGATGTCGCCCACAGCAAGCCTGAGTTGTATATAATCTAAGCGACTAGATTCCTAGAAATCCAAGTGTATTTATCCTGTAGTCTAAGTTTCCTGTCTCTAAGGCAAAAATACGCATTTACGAGTTTAGGCAGCTCATAAACTGAAATTACAACCAAATACAAATTACAACATCTCATTTATTTTTAACAGACTTCAAAAAAGGAGGAGGTTCTCAATTCGACTGTATGTTGTTTTTTTTTTTTGCATGTTTGTTACGCGATTACTCCGCCAATTATGAATCGATTTTGATGATTATTTTTTTGTTTGGTAGGTAATACTTCAGAGGTGGTCTCATATAATTTTTATTTAAATTGATTAAGCTAAAGCGATTTTTGAAAAAATTATCAATAACAAAAAAAAATGCAAAATTGTAGTAGCTTACGACTGAAGTCGGTTTTTTAATGTATTCAGCGTTGTTGATTATTATCTCCGAAGTTTATTAGTGTTTAATCTAGAGCTTGGGTCGAATTACCAACTTTTTTTAATAAATTCTCATGGATGATAGTAAAGTTGGTAAAGGGTTGTTACTTTTCCTTTTTAACTATTCATTTTGTCCAGCATGGGTTTATTTCCACAGCTTGAGGTGAGGCCATAATGATATTACATACACATCCATCTAAAGCGAAGTCCGGTTTGATGGAGGTTGTGAGGCATTTAAAAAATGGCGAACTCCTGTATCAGATATAGCCTAAAGACTGCAATCTAGAGATAACAGTCGGCATCTATGCTTGTTGCGATTATAAATCCTTAAAAACCATTTTTCGAGAAATTTGCACCTAATTATTTATTTGAAAAATGGTACATTTTTTTTATTTCATTTTTGGCTATTCTACATGAAATTGAAGTCTACCGGATTGCTGACTGTCATTATAGGATGAATTTAAAGGCTGATTTTGAAATGATTACTTAAGTTCCAATCTTGATTTCGCGGATTACTTACATATTTGTATTTTTATTTGTATTTTTAATTGCATTTTTTGTTGTTTTACATTTATTTATGATGCCAAAAATAAAGATTGTCTATTGTCTATAACCTAAAAGGAACGAAATATTCGTAATATCATTTCAAATCTACGTGTCAAAAACATCTCAAATTGTAAAATAAGCTGCCTTCAAAAATATATTTTCGCATTTTCTGTGAATACCTGTTTTGGCTTGCACAACGAAAGGGGCTATAAATATCTTACGTAAATAATAATTTAAATTTTACGAAAAACTAACCTATTTCAAACAGCTCCTATAAGTCAGTTGCTTGCTACAACATATACGTACATGTAATTCTACCCTGCAATCCCCATGAACATGGGGTGTGCCGCGGTGAACGGCCCAGTAACTCAGCGATCCTTGCAAAAACTGCATCAACCTCATTAACACGACAGGAACTTTCCTCCACTGGGGTGACCAAGCTGACTGTGACGTCACCAGTGACGTAGCCAGCGCCCGCCTTGACACACTTGACCGGTCCGAGATAGACTTCTTCATTATAAGCTCGGTACTAGGAAATGTTTGTAACTGGGATTTATTCACTTTCCTGTTCGGTCCATTTGGATAGGATGTTATTTTTAGTGTCTCGGTTAATTTGACCTAAATTTGTCATTGTTATTGTTAATATAGGTACCTATAAAGTATTTTATGCACCAATTTTTAATGGTGGAGTTGTGAGGAGGATATATACATTCCTAAAATTGTTTATGTAAGTTTCTAAAAACCATATAACTCTTAAAACGTTATGGAAATAAGCAAAATTTGTACAGATTATAAAAAAATGATGATGATAAATAATAAAATAAAATAGATAAAAAATAGATGTACCTACCCGTTACTGAGACTTTCTAATTTCAGTAAAAAAACATTTGTTCCATGATATAGCTGAAATTGCAATAAACTTTTGGTTCCTCCGTATACGTGTTAGTACAATGTCGCCCAAACAGCTAATCAATTTGTATGAAGAGTCCACTCTTTGGATACGTGTCTATGAAAAAAAATGTTTAGTATGATGCAGAAAGTCGCGAGATCTTTGTTGCGAGTGGAAGTCTGCAAGTGGAAGTCTATGGGGGAGTCATTTGTCCATCAGTGGACGTCTTCCGGCTGATACGATGATGAAAACAGTTAGCCGATTCAACGCGTATTTTGCTATACACTACAGGGTGATAAAAAAAATGTATGGCAATATTTTAACAGCGGCTTCTACTCAATACGATACGTATCTCTACGAAATACTTGGATTACCGAATTGTCCGATCTGCTGATCTGGGGTCCTATTCTGTAAGGGACTCACGGTTCACGATAGCGAGTGGTCAAAAATTCGTATTCCGTAAGAACAAAACCTATACAAAAGTTTGGGATTTAATGAATAGTTGCATTTCATTTTTGACAGTCTGATGACAGTCCAAAGCGATAGCGAATGTCAGTCAAAGCGGATTTTCCGGGAGGTTCCGCTAACACATCGCCAACTGGCAAATAGCTACAAATGTTTATTAAACAAAGGGAGACAGACAAAGAGATATGTTGGAAAGAGTACCTATGTTGAAATTTACCAACAAGTATTTAAACTTTTTATATTGTCAAAATGATTTAGACTCCTTGCAACTTTTCTTTTTGGAGTAGGAAAGAGTACCTATGTTGAAATTTACCAAGAAGCATTTAAACCTTATTTAAACTTTTTATTCATTTCATTATTGTCAAAATGATGTAGACTCCTTACAACTTTTCTTTTTGGTGTTTTTATAAACTATATACTAGTTTAATAATAACTATATAATCATTCAAATTATTCATTCTTTCGCAAACCCTTCTTTCTCCTAAGCGATTTTAGCATTCGAAATTTTAAATTCGACAACTCACATCACTTCCAAAAAAATTGAATAACACCGCTCTGTTTGTATGATTATTTTGGAAATCACCATAGATTCGTTTAAAAAAGTTGAGCATTCATTTTAAAGGTGAATCCAATATTCTGAACTTTTTCAAAAGGATCGTATAAAATAAAAAAAATTGCATGATAAATCTTACGAATGAACTAACACTGTATGGTTCACTTCAATATTTTTCCTTGTTTATAGAGGCGATAGTTTGCTAAATTTACTTCAGGACTTGTCGGGACCGAAAATAAATCCGGAAAAAGCCAAAAACCTACCTCCCAGGATTTAACTGCCATATACTAACGTCATATTAAAATTATCTCGACTAATCTGGGTTTATCGTAAAAAATATTGCAACACACGTACACTGTAGCGGCAAATGTCTTTGATTCTGCAGCATACTATCTTATCTCTCCAGGAAAGACTTTTTTTGCTAACCTGTTGCAAGATTTCAAAATATCGTTCAATAGTTTTTAGCAAGCACGTTATGTTAAAAAAAGTATCTGGTTAGCTGCTCTATCTTATTCTGCGCGGTCGTCTAAAGTTTCTTCAGTACGTACTTACAGTTTTTTGCATCTTTATGGCATCTTTAGAAAGGCGGGTGATACTCATGGGAAAAGTGTGATGAGTCGGTAAAGACGAAAGCGGCTTTTTACTCAATATGTTAATTAGAAACAAAAGTTAAGTGATAACTCTAAGATAAAGATTTGAAACTGCGACGGAAATAATATGCTACTAAGTGGTAGCTTTAAGTAAGAAACTCTTATAGATTATCAAAAGCCAACAACAAAATAGTACACAAAATATATGTATTTCATAGTTATAAAATTACCTATTAAATAATTTCTACTAAAACCGCATATACTTAATGTTAGTTAATTGCTTATAATAACTACAATTTATTATAGTATGTTTATCTGTATATTTAATCTATTATTATAAATATCAATTATAATATTGTATTATGTATAGTATAGACACTCCCTGCCCTGGACATTATTTCGTGCACAAACGTGTAATTTTTTATGTAGTAAGTACGTAATAATGACACGGCTTTTGTATGGAGCAGTGTTTTTCAACCTTTTTCATTATACGACCCCCTTACAAGTTAAAAAATTCTTGCGACCCCCCTACATAAACATACAAAATGTCAGTGATTTGAAAGACTACGTTTATAATTTTCTTCAAGTTGAAAATTTTAAGTTATCGTCTCCAAAATAGAACCGCGTTTTGACAAATTGATCAAAAATAAACAGGCTCCGCCTTTTCACTAAAATCGTATATTTTTTATTGCAGTGTAAGACCTACAAACACTACTTTTTCTTTTACCCGCGACCCCTTGAGAAAGGCTTCGCGACCCCCCTAGGGGGGTCGCGACCCATATATAGATGGGTTTTTGCCCGGGCAGTTTTGAGTAAATGCCCAATAAATGTCGATTTACGCCCAATAAATGCCCAATTTGTATGGCGTAAATGGACGTTTATTGGGCATTTATTCAAAATGCCCAAAAATGCCCGGGCAAAAACCCATCTCTAGACCCATAGGTTGAAAAACACTGGTATGGAGTATTCATTGGAAGTATTCAGTATGGAGCATTCATTGGCCTAGTGTGAAGAATCAATTGCACACCAGAACAGCACTGTCCCTTCTGCGGGCTGTAATTTGCCATATTAGTTGATGTATTTTCTATAATATAATGCTACAGTTTGCGTTTCACGTTGATGTCTTTTGTATAGAAAATCTTTCCAATCCCTTCTTTACGAGTCCCTTTCCTCCTGCAGTCCGAATCCAATAGAAAAGACATCAACGAGTAACTCAATTTGTTTTTCCTCATCATAATACAATTGTACGACTTGTATTATGATGAGGAAAAAAACAAATTGACTTTCTCGTTCTCGAGAAACAACGATCCGACCTCTTGATTCGGAGTGCAGTAGGAGGGAAGGGACTCTTAAAGAAGGGATTGAAAAGATTTTCCAAAGATCACTTAAGTATTGATGTAGCGCCTGGGCCCGTTTTATAAAACTTTACGTACGATTTGATAAACGTCATATACGTATATTGCGTAGTCGATTAGGTGTTTTGATATTAGGAAGATTGATAAAACCTGTTACGCAATAAATTTATTTGTAATTTTGAAAATGTAGAGGTGATTTCAAATGTCTATGGAAAAATATATTCCATACAGGAAAAATATTGAATAAAACGCTCTTCAATTTTTGTTTCAGATTGCCATATAAATCTGAAAAGTAAATCAAGAATTTGTAGGTATGGAAAACTGAAAAAAAAGTTGTAGATCGGTTTTTTCAATATTTTTCCTTTTTTCTAGACTTCATTCTGAGTAACACTTTAAAATCTCAAACGCACTTCTTTAACACCCTGTAATTATTACGTGATGACTATAAAAAGAGATGGAAGAAGAATAAAAAAAATACAGTTACTTATTTAAATCAAATTTCAGTCCAAATATTACATGAACGTGGTACGAATTTTTGTGGAATACACAAATCTAAATCAGATCTATGTATCCGTACTTAGGCTATGTAGCTAGTCTTGTACGCATCTAGAAACTATCCGGCTTTCGCTTCCGGCATGCCATACCCCACTGCCCACAATTGTCCACTGCTGGGATTAGGTTAGTGGAGAAATCTCGAGTACAGCGTGTATATCTGTTACAAATACTTAAATCACAACAGATATACAGGGTGTAACAGAAAGGTGTGACAATACTTCAAGGTTGGCTTTTACCCATCAAACTGAACAACTTTTGTTCTACAACTTTTTGTTCTACAAAATTTTTGGACATTTCATACAAACTTGGTTCGCCAGCTGATCGATTTGTATGAAAAGTCCAAAATTTTTTTTGCGATTTCAACAAAGTTGTAGAACAAAAGTAGTTCAGTTTGATGGGTAAAAGCCAACCTTGAAGTACTGTCACACCTTTCTGTTACACCCTGTATAGTTTAATGCTACTATCTGGGACAAATCACACAAGGTCTAGCCACAAACTAGAATTCCCTGTACTATAAAAGATATCATTACTATAAATAGTTATAATAGATATAACAACCATACATATATGTAGGTAATTTTTTTTCTATCTTATTACACAAAAGTTTACCCTGGCTAAGAACGGAACCTTTAATCCCTCTGCTTATAAAGTTATCAGTTAGTAGCGCTTACCACGGACATAATGATTTTAAATTTTGATTCTTTATTTTAAATAATTTAACACTATGTACCTATAATACTAGGCAAGTGCTTATATCTTACGTCAGTCGGTTCGTAATATTTAAAAAAATATATACCTAACTAAAATTGATTCATAGGCTGTACAAAGTTTTCGAGTCTATACTCAATGTACACAGTTTCGTACAATAAAACTCGAAAATCGTACATCCTTTGGGCACCTATATCGGTTAAGCACTCAAAAAGTATATTTTAAATGAAAAAAAATCTAGCCTTTTTTTAGCTTACAAATAATTTTTTCAGTATTCAGTAGGTAGTTTTTAATAGGCACCTAATAGAACCAAGTCGAAAAGCGAACATCAGTAGAATGGCTTCCTAACATCAAATAAAGACCAAGAGAAAATAAGTAATAATGAAAGTCTAACATTAAAATTTTATGCATCAGCATCGAAAACTTTCCCACAGTATCTATCGGCCGGCAAAACGACTAGTTTTACTTTACCACGATGTAAAAGCGTCGACAAGTACGCGAAAGGAAAACCACCTCTACTCGCCACTTCCTAGAGCGGAAACTGAAAGTGGTATGAGATCCGGAGTCCGAGTTTTCTCCGTACTGCAATACAATAAATGCAAAAGTGCAACATGCATTTCAAGATAAAAATCTACACGTAGCGTCATCTTTCGAGATAATGAGGAAACTTTAGGGACAAATGAACGACACCGCCATCTATACGAGGTAGCGATAAACAAGACAAATATTGGCCCACAATAAGGTTACTATTGCAATAGTTCAGCACAATATAAAAGATGGCGCTGTCTTATTCAGCTTTGATTTAGTTCCATCATTTCAAGATAGATGTCGCTGCTAAATATGGTATTGGAACCGATTGGTTCCAGCAGGGCATTGAAATGGTAAACATTTTTAGTTCTATTATTCTACTACAGATGGCATGTCAATTCAGAAGAGGAGATTTACTGTTTATTATTTCCATTTATAAATAAATAGGTACGGTTTGAATGTGAATCAAGTGCACTACGTTGAACTCGAATAAGTTTTAGCAGCTTACCTTTTCCTCCGCCAGCATCATGCACCTGCGGCTTCCCACTCGGCACCCGTTGCATCGGTCCATTCCCATAGTTCATACTCGTTCCATTGTAATCCGAACTGATAGGTTCCTGCTTTATCCCACTGGATGTCGCTGCCAATTTTTCCGCGAGCAACGGATTGGCGGACGCTATATTGTATCTCCCATTGTTGATGTTGTTCGCCACCGCATTGTTGATGGCGCTAGTGGACCCCGCCCGGAGCAGTTGTTGCAATCTTTGCTGTCCATTGTTCTGGGAGAGCTGGTTGTTTGGTTGGTAATAGCTTTGGAGCTGACTCCCTGACGCTGGCGATGTTATGTTATTGTTCTCCTCTTGCTGAAATGTAGAGAAGAGAATTGCTTTGAATCTATTGTAGCTTTGAAATGGAATTAAACTGAACCTTAATGAAATAGTTAGTCATTAGCACATAGAAAGCACACCATCATCATTATCATCAGCGGAAAGACGTCTACTGCTGGACAAACCTCCTCCAAGGATTTCCACTCCGACTTCCCGCAACCTTCACCAGGTCATCGGTCCACCAAGTGGGAGGCCTGCCTACACTGTATGTTCGGGTTCGCGGTCACCACTCAAAAGAAGAAAGCACACCATATCCTTTAAAAAAGTTACACAATACATAAATTAACCTACCTTTATCTCAATAGGTGGAGCTGCGGTAGCATTCGTCAAATCGGTGAAGAACGTATCAAAGTTGTCAAAGGCGGTCTCCCCGAGTTGTTTGAGGATATCGTCCGGGTCTGCAGCCTCTGAATCGGGCTCCAGGGTAAGTCCACCCACGATGGAACTCAGCTCGGCCTGGGAAAGCTCCCCGAGGGAGCTGGCCATCTGCTGCAGCTGGGCGGCCGCCTGCCCGCCCGCGGCTGCTACCGCGTCCTGGAATTAATAAATTTATGGGTCAGTAATAGTCGAATAAAAATAAATCTAAAATAAGAATAAGATGCGGCGATTCCAAAGCAACCCGCATGCGTGTGACACGCATGACAATAAACGAGACCAAAAAAATTTACTGAAACGATAGGTTGCGGGCGGCACGCATGCGTGTAGACACCCGCGTGACTATAAAGGCGCTCTAAAAGAGAATAGAGGACAACGCGTGCCGCGGGCTGAAATTACTTGTCAAATCCATACTTTGGCAGAAACATTTTGATCCTAGAAATTATAAATCGTAGTGCCTATTTCACCCACTAGTGGCGCCACTGTGCTAAAACGAAAACAAAAAGTTGAAATAAAGGAACTTGATGTCTGTGGATCAAAACTGTGGCTACTCTTTATATTATACAAATAATAAATATGCATTGACGGTTGACGGTGTATATTGTTGCATTTGGTACAATATGAGGTTATATAGCGCGTTAATCTGTTGCATAGTGGCGCCCTCTAGGATTGTCTAGTTCATCTGTGGGATTAGTTTTGCAACTTAATAAACAGCAAAGCAATATTTTTTTTTTCTCACCTGAAGGCAATTCGAGAGGTCGACCATTCTGCCCTCATTGTCGGCTGACCACCACTCCTCTTCAATAAATGGCATCGCCAGCGCCTGTGTCGACGGCGCATGCGTCCCCGCCACGTTGCTACAACTACTCGACGCCAGGAGGCGCTGTCCGAACACACTCGCGCACTAATCACTACGCACTATAAAAACTGTATCTTCTACACTATAAATATTTGTAAATTCGTTCGTTATAAGATATTTTGGCAGCGTTATGGACGGATGGTACATCATTCGATGCATTGACGCGTTGTACTTTCAGAACACATCGGTTTCTTCAGGTTTCTTGGCGATGGTGGCTGGTGGTTGCATTCGGCCAGGTTACCTCACGCCGCGTGACCCAATCTTCAGAAGCGACCTGTGCAAATAAAAAGCGTAGGCTTTCACGTCTTTAAATGTATTGCATTCCCCTTAAATAGTCGAATTTGAATGTTAAAAAATTGGGAATGATGAAACAGGGAATGACAATTTTTTTAAATACATACAAAATTACTGGGAATGTACAGTTTCCAAATTCATTCTTTGTGTAAAAAAGTTTCGATTTCACGTAGGGTACCCAATTTTCTTACCTTATTGAGTCAAAGAGAAAGTTAATATTGAATTGAATACAAAAACGACTACTTTTGCAGGGTATTTCAGATAGCAGTACATTGGCAAGCTAAAGAGCGGCAGACATATTGCCGAGGTCACCTGGCGACGTCCCGGTGTATGTCGAACCTGCGTCGACACAGCATAGAGGCAGCGCGCACCGCCTCGCCTGCGCACACCGCACACACCCTCTGTGGACAAACAAAACATTGGAGCTCTTTAATTCAATCAAAAGTATTCAGTATAAAATGCTAAGTGATGCTAAGTGCAACACTAGGCAACCGCCGCCTATACCTTGTGGATAGAACGGTTAAATGTGCCACACGATAAGAAGAATTAAAAAATGCTTCCAAGGAAATAAATGAAAGAAAAAGTAAGTTGGGACTTGACATTCATTTGGTAACTATTCTACCTATGTGTAACTATTGACTGAATCGTCAATCGTTGTTAGAAATACGAGTATTAGCCCTTTTAAGGCCAATTTTGAATACCTAACAACCCTTTTCGCCTCATGTCTGTTCTGTAAGTAACATCGTAACTCAGAAACCAGAGGGCCCATCTGAAATGTTGTTTTTTGCGGCCATTGTCGATTAAAACTTGTTCAGTGGTTTTTGAATACATTCGAAAAAAATGTGCATAGTGCCTACTCTTTTACCTACCTACCTATCATGGAAATCTAAATAATACACTACCTACCTAATTATAATGCGAACAAGTGACAACTCAACAATGAACGCGCTTAAGGAAGCGTTTACTTTGTGTTTACTTAGAAAAGAAAAGTGATTTAACTTTTTGCGCTACGTTACGCAATTAAAGACATTATAGTGAAAGAGCTCCATCGTGGCATTGTGTGGTTTTTATTGCTTTCGTGCCCGTGTATTATATTCTCTTTGGTGCCCGTTTGGGGAGGAGATTCTTTTCCGTGCATTGTCAGTTTTCTTTATAAGATGATGATTACGATTAGGTATGATGATATTCATAACTCCTGTCGTGTAGGTATAAAAAAAACAGATTTAAATAAGTTTTCTTATAGGCAAGGTACCGATATTTATATTTTCGTTTATTTTGAAAATGCTTTTGAGTAAATACAATATTATTTTCTCCGACACGCAGTTCTTAATAATATAGAGCGCCATCTAGCGTTGAGTAGTATTAGCAGAAATAAAGCCTAATTATTTTTACAATATTTTAAAAACTAAAGCTTTTTATAAAATACAGGAAGTGCCTTCAACTAGTAGGCCTTGAATTTTTATAAATGTATGAAAATGCCACAAATACGTTCATAAATTATTGTCAATTCAATTCAATTCAAAATTTATTCATAATATTATTCATTACATGTCACTTAATATCTGTTTTTCATATTTGTTTTTCATCTACTCTACTCAAACAATGTTTAGAACGTGATCTGCATGAAACGGAACGTAACTTGTAATCAGCTGTCTGTCAGTTTAGTATTATAACCTCACTTTACAGTGCGCAATTCATAAATAGCGATGTCCTCAAATAATAACAGTGATTCATCTACTTCTGAATCAGAAATAAGTTCTTGTAGTTCAAGTTTCAATCCTGTAAAAGTTTTGTACTCAAAAAAGACTTTATTGCCGGTGGAAGATGCTCCAATGTATGAGAATGTTCAGCAGTTCGAAGCAGCGCTTTCTAATAAAGATATCTTCGCTGTGGGACAGTCAGAGCTCGTGAGGAGAAGAGAAGAAGAGAAAGAAAGACGGAAGAAGGAGTTGGAGCAGCAGTTAGATGAGAAAAACAAGCAGCGCTTCGCTCAGTACAAAGGTACGTCTTTGAGGTTATGTTTACAAACAATATTTAGGATGACATCTCCGTCTAAAAATAGTCTTGTTTCATGATGATATAAATCTTTAAAGTTGATTGAGATCTACTATTTATTAAATCTTTAGCTACTATAAAAAGCCACAAAAATATAAAATAAAGGAAAGAAATCAATGAAAAAAATTTTAAGGGTAAAAGGTCTTCAATAAAAGAGTGAAATGAATTTGTAATTTAAGATAAATCAATTAATATGTTTCATATATAATTTCTAATGACATTATGCATGGTTTTCATTTTCAGTAATAAAAAGCAATTTTATTCTATTTTAAAAAGTATGTCTGAATAAAGGATTAAGACTTGCTTTTAAAAATGTGATATGTGTTTGTGTTATAAATGAAAATATAATTGATTTTTGTGAAGTCTTAACTATGGGTTTAATTTTCTCTCGCCGCCGCCATTGAAGACACCGATTTTTGTTCATGGTATAAATAAATACATAATACTTAATAACACAAGCTGAAACATGCTCGGCTGGCTTGGAACAAGCTCTCAATTTCTTTTCGTATCTTGAAGGAGATAGCTTTGCACAATTTTAGTATTTTTATGTCAGTCCTTATCATGGATCTATCGAACCCACAGACTTCGGGATTACTCAGTAGAGGGTCCCACTATAATAGAAAACCAAAATTCGAAAATTGGTTTTTCAAAAATATTATCAATGTCTGATATCAGGTTTTTATAATATTTTTCTGCTCTGGTTCAAGCACAATATACCTATTGTAGTTTTCTTTCAAGAATCCTTTGATTTATGTTTAATTTGTAAACTTTTTATACAATAAATATTGTTAATCTATTGTTTTTAAAAAAACCTTAGTAGAAAAGAGTGTTTTTGACAAAAAAGTAACTTTAGACTGATTTGACTAATAAGAAAGTTGACTTATATTACAAAGTAGGTTATTTGACTGAACAATTCATATGCAGATATAATAATTGCCAATTTTTTTTGCCAATTGACCATAATTTTGTTAATAAAATATGCATGTACTTATTCATTAAATTAATATAGATTATAATTTGTACAAAAATCCTGTGTGTGTATGTGTGTGTGGGTGTGTGTGTGTAAAAAAAGTATTGTCAACTCAGGATTTAACTACATCAGGTTACGAAAATATGCTAGTGATGATAACAGATATTTTGTTTAGACACTGTCTTTTTTTAATTTTAAAGATATTGTTTTTTATTATTTTTGTAAGACGTTAGAAAAACTCAAAAATCCATCAACCCGCTGAGAACAATATGCATGTGCAGCAGTTTGTTAAAAATAAATATTGTTTACAATCTGTGTACTTCACATAGGTACGCCGTCATTAATGTTATGCGATAACCAATATTCTGTACGTATGACCCCCAATCTGGTAGCAGTTAGGGTCAAGCTAGGTCACTCTAGGCCGTGCGTTCATCGCTCGGCGGTACGGGAGGCCGACGACCCCGCGGGAGAGTGAGGGGTTGAGGACTCGTTGGAGGGGGAGGGGGAGGTATGGGAAAGCTGGACTCATGAGGTGCAACCACCTGATTCATCTGACTGATTTGTCTGATTGATTTGATATGCAATGTTTACACTGTGGAGTGAAAGTGATTGATAGTTTTAGATTGTGCCATCTTACAAAGATGAATGAATGGTGCAGTGACCCGAAATCAGAAATGGATGTATTTTTCCTGAATGTGTATTGTGGAAAGGGACCTTACAAAACAAAACACGTACTTATCTTCGTATTTATCTCTCAGAATAGAAAAATTTTGCCACCTCTTAAAATTATAAGTATAAAAAATGTTATACAAACTTTATTCGCGGGAAACATAGATAATCGTATTTCGGTAGTCTTTTACCAAAACTAACGCAATTTTTCTCGTTCTGAGACAAAATGTGAAGCAAAGCATAGTTAAAATTGGTTTGTCTTTGCTTAAACTACATACTGAAGTAACGACTCCAGGCGAACATTCAAAATTGATTACTTTTCGCAAACGTGCAATTAGTGTTTTCTCTCTGGGCATTCAACTAAGAGCTACGCGTACCTGCCTCCGTAACCACTACAACTACAAGAGGTAGACCACCCATGCAATGCGCAGATGCAATCAAAACCTTCATTTGCAGTACGACCACGTGCTTATTGCATACGTGCACTTTTTCCACACATGCGCGATAAGATTAAATAAAACTTTTTTGTTGTGTTTCAAGACTATTGCCATGTTCCGGAAGTATACAACATTTTTAGAACATTTTTGGACCCTCTGTCTTGACCAAGTTTTGCCGCCAAATTATTAATGTTGGTATAGCAGTAATGGAAACATTGGATTTGAATTATTGGTATAACCGGTGTTACTGTGCGTTGGCATCATTATCACTTAGGCGACATCACTAACCCAACCAAGGTGACATTTGTTGTTTCCAACAACGAAATTTGGTCAACAACCACGGTCTGGAACACGGTTGAAAACAACGAATGTCACCTTGGCTGGGGTGCTTGTTGGCGACCGTGTAGCAGCCGTTTTACTATCAGGCGAGATGATGCGTAGGGTTTTCTATTGGAGCATAACAAGTTAAATAAACCGACTGCTTAACATGTCATCTACATCATCAGCCGAAAAACATCCACTTCTTGACAAAGGCCTCCCCCCAAGGATTTCCACACTGACCCGTCTTGTGCTGCCCCATCTAGCGGCTTCCCGCAACCTTAACATGTAGCTTATGTAATTCTAACACTAGTTATCTAATCTACGAAACCTCAGACTTTAAAATCAGGGGTTACAGGGGATAACAGTGAAATGGGCATACATACATACACTATAAAGATATGACCCTCCACTGTGGATGTCGGGTAACAAAAGTTCCCGTCGCCTGTAGTTCCCGTAGTCAAGAAAGTAGTTGTTGATTGCAATTTAGAGAGTAAAGGATCGCTCCCTATTTTGAGTATATTGGTAAAGGCGCCAATTTTCAGAGGCTAGACGGAATTAAACGCTTGCTGAGTTTGGTGAAGAGCAACGAAAATCGATTGGTTATAAAAATGTGCATGATTTCAGTATCTCTATTCAAGATTTTAGACTCAAACTCAAATGAGTTTAAATATAATTCTTTACAACTGAGAAAAAGGTAATCGAAATTGTCAGGCTATATTTCACACGATCTCCGTCATGTCATATGAATGTGACCGTATCATGTCTATATATGGAATATTTTTCGAAAATAATAAAATTATGCTTGTATTAGAGACAATTTTTTATTTCTATGTATCTGTCTGATAAATGTTTATGTCCCGCAATATAATTATTTCGGCATGTAATGTTAGAACTCGGCCTCATGCTAATCCTCTGGGAATGAGGATTATACTAATTTACCTATATTAAATCAGCTGATATCTAGTATTACGATCTTTTATTTAGATTGATGATTACTTAATCATAGAGTGTCAAAACTAAATGCCAAGCCATATCCTTATTGCGTATCTATAATATTTTGTGTAATCAAGAGTTTTGATAGCCGTTAGATGTGTATATAGGTATGTATGTTCCACCATTGATTTTGTCCAGAAAGCCGACTTTGTCCGTAATCCGATAGCTGGAAGCCCTACAACTGTCCCACATGTCGATATATGAGTGGCCAATACGCTGTCCGTAGTAACAGTACGTATCGTAACGAAAATTTCAACTTTAGAGTTATATACTGGCTCCAAAAAAGTGTGTATACCTATTTTCCTCGCAAGACCTACTAATACACAAAGAGACGGATAGCGATGAGCTATCAACAATGGCATCGACTCATTTGCATGCGCCTGCGCCCGTGACCTCCTGCCCCGCGACCTTGGCGGTGAAGTACTTTTTTCTATATTGAAAATGGAACTTGTTCCATATTTTATTTTGTTCCGTTTTGGTGGTTCACTTAGCTCTATGGTTCGTTATCGTTTCTGATTAGTAATTACGTGCGTGCCTCAAAGCTTCACTTAAAAATTGTGAAATGCAGAAAAAAACAATTATTTAAATAAACTTAGTTCAAGCACATTTCATTTGAAGATTTAACTGCTTCTGTAGAGATTATTTCATGGCTTCGCAACGGGAAATTTCTTCTCTGTTGTTCGGGGTCTTACACTGAGGGACCCGGTTTTAGGGAGTTTTTAAGTCCGTCTGGCTAGCTACCAGCATCTTGCCGTCATATATTAATCGGTGCAAGTTTATAATCAATTGCGTGGCAGAAACACCAGTTACAAAACCATGTCATAGACAATTATATTCTAGCCATTTTAGCAAAAATGGCGTTAGAATAGAAAGCTGCACGCAGCTGCGATGGCAGCCATGTTTGGTCCTTCGATGCTTTGCGTAATTTTGAGACCTAATTTGATCAGCAAAATCTATGGGTAGCATTAATTGAACAATGTCTTATTGTTTTACAATTTTGCAACTCGAATTGCAGATATACACGTGCAACTGTGCAGCTCCTTAGTGATTGTAATATTGCGTAAGAAAGAAAGATGATGTGGCTGAGTAAGACTTAGCCTTTTCAGTAAAACAAGATGCAATAATACCTAGTGATTTATAGGGGATTGTTTTGAACTCCACCCGTAGACTGAAACTGACGTTTTATTGATAGTTGCTTGCACTCCTTCGTAACTTTAATTAGTGACCATTAAAACTTATTCATCCTTATATTCATTTAAATATTAATTTATTCTGAAAGAATCAAACGATCCTTTTGCAAGGATCGTCGATTTCATTAACAGTCATAGATCTTAACTAATCACAATACTAATCTCGAATCTCATGAATTCTCAACTAAAGTGGCAATCTCTAATCTCCGATGGACGCGTGCGCCGGCGGCGGCAGCGGCGGGCGGCGCGCACGCTTCGCTAGACGACTTTCGCGTATACGTTTGTTGCATAACCGCTTTCCACATGAGTGGGATGCACGCGGTCTCGCTTGCACCAGTGCACCCCGGCCCTCGGTCATTGACTCATCAAGAGATTCGCTCTTCGAATCTCGAATTTAGTTTTTATTTCTTCCTAATTCCACAAGTGATAAAACGCACCTTACTAGAAATGGGTTAATCGTTTTCGACTTTTCATTTTCTATTCGAGGGATTTTTAGATTTTAATGTTTATTTACTCTGTTTTTTCTCTACGACATATTTTATTTTATGGTCTCTCTAAGTCTTAACTTTTTGTAGCTTGATATGCAATTTTGTGCACTTCTCAGGGTTAAAATGCGTTGCAGCGATGTTGAACACAATTTGCGTGATATGTTATATTATGTGCGTCGCGCTTATCAATTTAATTTAATAGAGGCGTACGAGCTGCTTCAATTACTTTGAGTAGACGCCGTGGGGGGTTAATTTTTGCGCCCATTATTATCGTAATATGCTTTCTGATGACAGAGGAAAATCTTAATAGTTTATTTTTACCGTGGATGTCATTTAGTACATTGAAGGTAGTCGATCGATATACTTTAAAAAAAAAGCGAATTCTATATCATAACAATGACGGAATTCAAAAAGGAACAATTGCATTCGTAAAATGGAACGCAAACGGAAGTGATGCAACCGAACGCGTTTCGGCGCGCATCTGTGTAAACACTGCTTTTCTGAATGGCGTGCGATGGCGGCGCATTTCCCGCGCTGCCGGCCGACGACCCCCCGGCCGCTCGGTCAGCGCCCGGGGATAGTCGAGTGAAAGTAATTCGCGACCGCATGCGAGCCGGCCGCCTTCTACTCACTCCTGCCTACCCCGCTGGTACCGCGCCGCATAGATTTATCGAGTTCTATCTAGCTGGTCTATGAGCTATTTTTATTGCCCGCACCACACTACAGTCATACACCCATCCATACCTACGTACATTGTTTATATAGTAGGTTCATACGCCCGCATGAGATCTATTATTTTCTCAGGGATAATGGAATAGGCTGGAAATAGTCACGGAAAAAGGTGTTCTTAATGGCCATTACTCGTACATTGTGGTGTTTAACTTTACTGCACTCCTTTTTATGGCAAGATTAAGAAATTCTTGCAAGGCAATTGGATGGAAAAGTTTTTATTTCCCTTCGCTCTTCTAAAATACCAGTTTGGGTCTTGGAAAAGGCCATAACACTAAACCTAAATTTGACAGCCAGCCATATACCAGCTCAAACTTATATAAATTCATAATGGTAAAGACGTGGAACAAAAAAAGTTCGTCTAGTAGTTACTTCAACAGATTTCTAATCGGCAAATATGCGCGTATATAATATGCTCCTTCTAGCTAATCTAGCTTCATACTAAATTGTATGACTTACCAAACCAAACTAACAGCAGCCGATTGATCGTCTTCTTTTTAACGTAGGCACAATTAACCGTGTACCCCAAGCTTTAGACGGCAACTGCATGGTGCAGATGTGCAGGTTTCCTTCACCTTCAAAGCAATCGGTATGCGAACGTACATAAGTTTTGAATACATCATCGGCCAGGATTTGAACCCTCTGGTTAGGAGGTCAGAGTCACTACTGTGGAACCGGCGATTGATTGAATTTCAAGTCTCAAGTAATCGTTGAAGTGGAAAACTAAAAAATAATGTGAATATTGCTTGAGCCCAAGAGCAAAACAAATGTTTCGTTCTTATACGTATACATCTGTACTTATTCACTTCGCTGACTCAGCGATGCGAAGTAGATTTTGACCTCCGACATCAAAGTGCATCACTCTTTTCTGTGTTGCGCCAAGTTTGACCGGTCTGATACTTCCAGCTCCTTTAGGTGTTCTTTCTAGTTGTCTTTTTCTTATAAAAACGATGACGTCATCACGCTCCACTTCGACCCTCATCAACGCAGGTGGCGCCGAGTTCGCCATCGTATCACACTGTCGTTTGTGTTAACAGGTGGCTCTGTTTGATAGGCAGGGGGCAACGATTCCCTGTGCTTACAATGGGCACAACTGTGGACTCGTTCGTTCACCTTAGCTGGTGATTAATGGTAGATATTGCGGATTATTTAATGTACCTACGAGCTGTGGTATTTATAGGTAATTTTAAGTCATTTTTTATCATCATCATAATTAAGAGGGCCTGGCCCTCTGTCGTTGCAGCATCCTCCATTTCAGCCTATCTTTTACAGGATAGAAAAATAATTTTTAACCAACTTCAAAAAGGAGGAGGTACAACCGACTTCAAAAAGGTAGCAAAATTGTAGTTGTTACTGTTGAAGTCGGTTGTTTTTAACGTGTTAGAAATTGCTACCAGTATTTTTTTTAAACTTCTTCTCGTTTCGAGGTCAGATCCAGATGGGATCAATGCGTCAAATTGAATCCAATGACAATAATCATTACATGTAATTACTGTATGAAACACTTGCATTCAGCCTGAATCAGTCGCATTGCTAACAATCTTTTTGTTACAGATTTGATGCCGACCAAAAGAGAGAAGAGAGTCCGAAATGTCTTAACGCGCATGGAAGCCATGATCGGTCCCCTTTCTACTCTGAAGCATTGCGTGGATCAAAGATTAAGGATCAAGGTAATTATAGATTGAAGCCCGTTTAACGTATTTATTAGAGCAAATTTAATAACTTATATAATAAGATAAACAATATCCTAGAAAACTGTATGACGAGGTAGTTTTGTGTGGAAGGAAGAATTGAGGGGAAACGTTACATTCCAAAACGAAATGAAATTTAAAGATGAAAAATGTGTAGATTTAAAAGCTAGTAAAAGATTACTAGCTAGTTTATAGTTTGTTGTCTGATGAGAAAAGGCTAGAGATAGGTCTAGCTACAAAAAAAAAATGGCAATTCAATTTCGAACCATAAATACTTGTTATAAAACGAATGGAACATGGAAGGAAAAACGCTCCCGATAGTAACTAGAATCAAAATAGTGGTCGTAACTCATATAAAGCCATAACTGGAGCATGCACCTAGCGTCCCTCAGCATCTCGTATGCGCGCACGCATCTTGTTCGTCGCTGCGCTGCGCTGGCGCGCGTCCAATGCGGAACTGTTGCAGAACTTTGATGGTCCCGCCCAAAATAGAGAGGGCTCATCCGTTGCGATCCAAAACTTTTTAACATAAAACTTTGTAGAAAAAGGGAAGATTTATAAAGTCCAGCCTGAAATATAGAGTCAGAAATGTCTTTCAATATACCTCGCGTTCGGGCAATAAAGGTTAGTACGAGTAGTAATAGTATTCTTTGATAGTCATTTTGTTTATCGTAACGTTTATTATGGTTCTCATCCATGTAAACTAGAAAATTATTTTCACTGTGTAATTTAGAGCACTCTTATGTTATGAAAATACATGAAACTTTTAGGGGAAGATGCATAGGAAAGCAGTGGAGTGGAGTATATCAAACAAACAAAAGGCAGTACTAGACGAGAGCTGCGAAGATTACTTTTACTTCCTACTGGGTTTTGAACGGCTTCTTAGCTGATGACATGAGTTTGGGCTTGTGCCTAATGATACTAGTTCTAGAAGTTTCAGTGGTAGGCTTATCGGGTTACTGCAAAACAATACACTAATAATGAGGTTCTCTTATTGTTAACCGACTTCAAAAAAAGGAGGAGGTTCTCAATTCGTCGGAATCTTTTTTTTTATGTATGTTCACCGATTACTCGAAGACGCCTGAACCGATTTGGAAAATTCTTTTTTTGTTTAAAAGGGTATATTTCACAGGTGGTCCCATATAAATTTTATCGAAATCGATTCAGCGGTTGTTGAGAAAATCAACAAAAACATAGCAGAATTGGAGTTGTTGCGATTGAAGTCGGTTGTTTTTAACGTATTCAGCGTGGTCAATTATATTCTTAGTGAAATGTAAGGAGATCCAATAACAGTCTCCTTTGCTAGAAAACACGAATTATGTCAAAGTTCGATGTTGTGTCCTAAAGGGTCCTTATAAATACGAATTCTCGTGCGTCCTAGATTTAAGCCGTCCTAATGAATCTGTTACAAATAGGTCAAATATGTAATACATATTATGAAAATCAAAACTGGTATTTTTTTCTGCAATTTAATTAATGTTTCGTGCAGTCAGCTTCCGGATTTTTTACTAATTTATTTACAATTTATTTATTCCGTCGCCGTTACATCAAAGAGATCGGTCTGCTGCCTTTCGGTAAACATATAAGCTCCTTGGTTGGACAGGGGAATCATGGTTCTTTTTTCGTCTCCATCTTCGTAGCGGTCACTCCGTCCTAGTCCTAGGTAGGTGAGTTATAAACTTCTTGGTCTTCATCGAATTATCTGTAGAACCTTTCATATTTTTAACGTCAGGACTTTATATAAATGAATGTTTTTTGCTCAAAAGAATTCGTAAGAAAGTATGTGCAGTGTGGCTTTACATTTTATTATTTACTAGCAAAGAAAACTTGAATAAGTAACCATGAAAAATTATCGATAGTATTGTGTTGATTACTTGTCGAACTAAGATCTGTCGAACTAGCGTCTTATCGAACTAGAGTCTGTCGAAGTAAAGACTTGTCGAACTAAGGTCTGTCGAATTAGCGTTTAATCGAACTAGAGTCTTTCGAAGTAATTGTTGTCGAAGTTCAGTCCGACCCTCATTTTATAATGACATTAATATTATAAATTCTTTCACAATTTATTTTCATATTTCTATCAATTTAATTCCTCTTTTATTTCCAAGCAAACATTTTACCTATTTTATGTACACAACTTCCTTATTTACCTCCATTTATACATCACATACATATATTACAAAATTATCTGTATTTATTGTATTTATATGATGCTACACGCCCTTCGCCCTGAGACTAAGCTCGCCTTGAATTTAAACGAGTAGGTAATTGTTTTTATTAGTTAATTTTTTTATCGGAATATTCCCTTTAAATTATACAGGCTGATAAAAACATTTCTGGCAACATTTTAACTGTGGCTTCTACTCATCAAACTGAACAACTTTCCCAAAGAATTTCATTCTCAAAAAGAAAAAAAAAATTTGGTCTCTCATACAAATCCATCAGCTGGTTGATGAACTTTATATGGGACGTCCAAATTTTTGTTTGCTTTTTGACCATGACTTTCTTGGGGAAAGTTGTTCAGTTTGATGAGAAGAAGCCACAGTTAAAATGTTGCCAGAAATGTTTTTATCAGCCTGTATAATTTAAAGGGAATATTCCGATAAAAAAAATGTTGCCAGACATTTTATAATCACCCAGTATTGATATGTAAAGTCATTTGTGGAATTTGTTGAAGGGTTTTTGTTACTAAGCCTATGTTGTCTGCCTGTCTGTCTTACATTTAAATAGCTGATTCTTTTAAAACGTAACAAGCAATTATGATGTAATGCCAACTCTTATTTAATACACCATATCTTGACTGAGAAAATTATAAACTCATACTAACCCATATGATATGGGCCATATCGTCCCCACTGCAGGGGCACGGGTCTCTTCCCATGCCTCGGGAAGGTGAGGCCATACTCTACACACGGTTTACTCATACCATAGATTATATTGTGTGGTCCTTTTGGTGCGGTATTCCCACTTGTACTTGACTGTGCGTTATTTATGAACTTATTAATACTCATTTACGGAATATAAAGTGAGTTTTGCAAAGTAAGTCTTTTCATTTTTGGTAGGCTTACCTCTGTGTTTATTTGTATCCCTGTTTTGAATCTAACTCGTTTATTAGATTGAATAATTACAATATAAGCTGTATCTTTCATTTTTTATTTAGTGATTCTTTGTTATAGCTTCAAACAAGTTGAAGGTACAAAGACCATTGTATGTTCTTATTTTTAAAATCGTGTGTCACTCCATGAGGTACCGATGAAGGTCAACAGTCACCGCTGTTTACTGGCAAACACTGTAATTTCTTTACTATATGTGGTACTTGTCGTAAAGTCGTACGCGTGATGCACATGTCGTGTAGGGACAGCAGAAATAGCTGGTAAAAAATAACCTAAACAGTTTAAAAAAAACTAGATGGCTTTAAATCTCACCTCGTAATCCAAAACCAAGGCGTTTAGGCTACAGGTTGTGCCAAAGAAACAAGGACTTGTGCACTTATAGGTACCATGCGGCACGTTGCGGTGCGAAACTTAGCTTGTTTTATATTACAATGATTTTGTTGGTCTTCTTTTTTCTTTTCGGGCATTACAATATTCACTTAAATGTCCACTCCGGCCCACTGTGCGATGGTTTGATAACTTTTTGATAACGACGACATTTCATATTAAGCGCGAAGTTGCTTTAGTAACAAAACCTTTAATTATTGGGCTACTAATTTTTATGCTGTCGGCACTAATAGGTAGGAACCTTGCTGTGATGTCGGCTATCTCATGGCTGCTAGTTTGGTGTGTGTCTGTCAGTACTTACATATGTATGTTTGTATGCGTGCACCCTGAGTCCCTTCTGAGCAATGTTACACATAAATCACAAAAATTAATTCTGATTGTTTTTCAGTTTTTTTTTTAACTGTGAAGACATTTATTAAGCGGGGCCTCTTTTCTTAGAGTTTCCTTATTTTCCTTTGCGATGGCAACATTGTTATTAGAAAATGTAAAAGATTCAAGAACCAAGTAAGGCTTATAATTAAGGGTAAAAAAAGTACGAGTAGGATGAAAGGTCTTGTCTCTCTTCAGTATTATCCAGATAACGCCAAATAGAAGAGCATACATAAAAAACACTAAATTATTTTGAACTTAAAATGAGTAGCGTTACGTTCGATATTATTTTATTTACTAAACCGGGTCCAGATATTGATAATTTAGGGTAACGGTCTTCTAGCGTTCCAGGATAGTGACGCAATTTTAGAATTAGGTTTGTCTCCACATTATGTCTAAATTACAAAGTTTTTCGGGCCAGAGTTTGATAATGCTTGTGACTACTCTAATACCACTTACTTTGTATTACTTTTTATACAGGGTGTAAGGGACAGGTTTACGAAAACTTTAAGAGCTTGCTCAGGAGACGAAACTGAACAAGTTTCCACAAGAGTTTTTTTCAGGAAACGAAAAAAAAATCGGCTTCTCCATACAAACTGTCCAATCAAGTTTATAATTTTGTATGGATAAGCCGATTTTTTTTTTGTTTCCTGAAAAAAATTCTTATGGAAAGTTGATCAGTTTCGTCTACTGAGCAAGCCCTTAAAGTTTTCGGAAACCTGTCCCTTACACCCTGTATGTATACCGCATGTAATTATCTTCGGCTCTTTGGTCACTTTTTTCCTATGATCGTTTTTTACTGGTTCTTGTTGCATGCATAATGTCTGTCAAATGCTATTGTGGCGTTACATTAAGGTAATGAGCGGTTATAACTTTACTTATAATATAAATTTAATACAGTGTTTATGAACAGTTTCGGTGTAAGCACATTCGAGGTTGCCTTGAGCGTTGATTGGTCAGTAATCAGTAATGATCGCCTCCAGCCGAAGTGAGGTAAAACAAATCACACTACCTATATAATTTGATTATACACGATAATATTAGCCTATACAAGAATTTAAGGTTGTTTTGAAGAGTTGCTCATAACGGACCTTTTTCAGAAATTAAGTAAATACGCTATGCTAATAGAATCTTTTTTCTTAAAATTTGAGTTTGTATGTAATCTTTGATGATAAATTGATACGGCAGTCGAAATTCGAATTTTAATATTCTCATTCCAGAAGTGAATTTTGAAACTTTAGTCTGAGCATTTACCATATCACTAACTGAAAAAAAGAAGCCAAAACAAAAAAAAAAAAATAAAAACTGAAAAAAGTGTGTCCTGTTTGGTTAACTTAACGTGTAAAAGAACTGTAGTACAACGCGGTTATAAATTATAGTCATTCCCCATTGAGTTTTGAAACCTTTTGAAGTATTTGAAGTAATTCTCTTTCCTTCCTTCTAGTTATGGTATAAAAGCTACCAAAACAAAACAGTATAACTAAAATAAACCAAAAATATTACATATAGCTTAAAAGCGCTTTATTTAAAAGTAAGTACTTATTATTTAAAGGTTGTTACCGAAACTTGTTCTCTTGTCGGTACCATGAAGTTAAAACCGCTGCAAGTGCGAGCGTGAGCGGTTCACCCCGAATTGTAACCAAGGTCGCCAACATTCGATTATTGAACGAAGCCTCATAAGTGGCCAGTACTTTGTGACATCGTAGCCTGTTTCATTTCTTTTTTTTAAATTAGGTAGGCACATGAAACCTTTTTGGTTAAACGTATTTAAACTTTCGGTAGTCAAGAAGATATAGAGTTCCTCTAATAGGTACTAAAGCTCGCCTGTGCTTTGCGACCGTTTTGTTTGATGTTTTGAATTCAAACGCGGAAAGGAATGATTATGAAGTCAACCGGTATTTGATTAATAATCATATTTTATTTATTTAAGTGTAGCATCTACAAATAATAATAATAATAAAAATCGACATATTTTCTACCTAGTACAAAGTTTCTGCATGCGTCATCATGCCAGTTTTTTTGTAAGTACTTTACTATTATAATCGTATACTTACATCTCTCCAACACCGGGTCTGTCATACAATCAGCATTATCACGTATGTCGTGCCATATCTGAAAAAGGAAAATCTTTTGTTAATTCAAACAATTCCAGAGAAACATACTTAATGAAATTATCCTAAAACAAAATAACCCTTATTATTACAATATACCTATGTAGCCCATGAAACCTTACACAGTTTTTGTAAATATTTTTTTGTACCTACATTACGTATTTCAGTCCTATTCAGTACTGCGTTTTTCAAGTCATCTCTACAAACAAGGCAAGGTATGATGCATTCGGCCTCGCGATAAACAGACGCTAGATAGCGCTAGACAAAGACGAGGCGAGGTCATGAGCGTAGCCTTGCACACCGCTTCCGCCTGTCGACGGTGCGCCGGCGCACGCGCACGCGAGCCCGTGCTGCGCGGGCTGAGCGCTGAGCGCAGTCGGTGCTCAACTGCCGGCCGGCGCGGACGTATGCAACACCAATTTGTATTTTTTTTACTCCTGTTACCGTATTTAGACTCCTATTTGGTCCGTTATACGTGCAAATGTGGTTTACTAGTCCAGTCAACCCAGCTCCGTGTGTGGAGTATGAACCTAACTTTCCCGAGGTATGGGAAGAGACCCGTGCTCCTGCAATGGTGACGACATGGGTTGTAAACAACAAATCAGCTCCAACCAAAAGCACAGAAGTATGCAACACTAAATAAATGTTATCAATTATGATGATAGACATTTGTCCAACTAGTCATTTTGTAGGAAGCGCTGGCTGGAAGTGGGGAAAACAACCCCATCCCAAAGATGATCAAAGAGATCTTTAAAGTACTCGTAGATGAAATTGAGACCTAGATTATTAAACAAACCGAAAAGTGTTTTTCACAGATAATCCGTAGTCAATATGTTGCGAGGTATCCCTGATGTGTCCCTTATTTTACCCGACTACCCGAAAAAAAGGTTCTTTAAAGATAGATTCGCCTTTATTTCCTCGTGTCATATAGTTGTGTTTTACGTTTTAGTCAAACTGGTTAAAATTAATAAAAAGTCAAACTTAACATTTTGTTATTTTCGGATTTTAATATTTTATAAGCTTTTGTCCGATTGAATCCGAGGTTTTGCAAAAAAATAAGTAATTAAATTAATTTAACAAGGCCAAGGGAACCTTTGTGTGTAATTATTCAATAATATAAAAATAAATAGTAAATACGTGTAAGATACGTTTGTAGATAAGGTAAAGTGGTAGTCAAGGCCGCGATAAACCCAAACAAACAATAATATGTAACGAAGATCCATGAATGCGTCTGTCCGTAAACACAAAAAAACTGTGCGGGGCAGTGGTCCAACTGTTCTGTCCAACTAGTTGGATTACGGGCCTTTACTAGGGGTCTTGGTCCAACCTATTTTTGTAGTTGGACTAACATCCCCGCTTGACAGTCCCGTGGTCCTATTCATAAGTGCGTCCAGAGTAATCATAAGAGGGCCTTCTTTAGCATTGTCCCTGTAGGTCCCTGTAGGATCGGCAAGGTACTAGACAACTGTTCTGGGGTTACAGATGCCGAAAAGCGGCGTCGGTAGACTTTTTGCATCATGTGGGTCGTCAATTTTATTCCGCCATACATAACAAAAAAATAAAAATAAAAATATTAAAGCTAAGAAATTGTATTAAAAGAAACTGAAAATCCGAACGAATGTTCCTTAATACATTAAGAGATAAGAAGAACATCAGTTGTTATTTATAAACAACAAGAAAGAAACTAACTAAAAAAAAACAGAACATTTAAAATTCTGTGTACCTAGTCAGTTACATGCAACTAGAGGTAAAAAAAAACAATTCTTTCGATCAGTACACTCAAGCGCTACAACTGCCTACGCAACTCATTTGCGTAGTAGGTAGCATTTGAGGCGCGGACGCAGACAAAAGAACTGCTTTTGTAGCTAAATACGTTTGTCTTTAACAGTATATAGGCATGATTGTTTTATTTATACTTAATCTAACCAGCACGGGTAGCATGAGGCGTAGACAAAGCTGTTTGTCGCGCCAAACGCGAGAAAACAGCTTAGCTTTCAAATGAACGAACGAAGGAACAAATGCTTTTAAAACTCGCGTCGCGCGCGAGATACGTCGTCATGCTACTGGTGCAGGGATATGTTGCCAAGGGTTTACAAATTGTGGATTGCTTGAGATGCAGTTACAAAAGAGTATCGTATAAGGTATAGCTAGGCATAGCTCAGTGCTATAAATTGCTCGTTCGCTATCGTATATCTATGTACGAGTATAACTAAAAAAACTTCAACAGAAAAAGTCAAAAAACTCGAAAGCCAGTGAACCTACATATTTTACAACTAACGCGATGAAATCATCACTCCACCCGTTTATGAACTACTATGCGACAGACAGACAGACAAACAGAGGCTTCACTTCAAACATGAGTGAGATGATGCCAAGGGCTTACCAATTGCGGGTCAGAAAAATCGATAATGTCACTCTTTTGGGTCTCCGCTAAAAAGAACTTGAGAATATAGGCATGATTATATACCTGCGGTGGCGGCTTTCTCTACACGATACATGCATGCTATTATAAAGATATTGAGTAACATCATCAAAGATAATGTTAGAAGATAGTCCTTTGTCTCATACTTTAGCTGTGTAAATGTTTATTACAATTTATGCATGTGCGTCGTATTTATAGTAAAATAAAATATTGAATGCTGTGGATTCAAGCATCGCAGTTTCACCCAAGATGGACAAAATATTTACATAAAAATCGTTTTATTCGTTTATATAGAAGGGTTTTAATTGAATTCTGAGATAGTAAAATTTATGAATACAATGTAGGTATTTTTTATGCAGTTGTATGCGAATGTGTGATCCAGTTTTAATGCTAGCAAACAAATGCGTAGAAATAAGACTTATAATTTTATTGTGAAACTTTGGATTGTCTTCATAAAATGAAGTCTAACTTGTTATTATATCTGTAAGAATCTTTTAATACTAATATGATTTACTCTAAAAAGGTTGGCGGATTCCATGATTTCGCCGATTTTCGTTTTTCTTTTATCACTATCAGTTTTTGGAAACCTGTCTCTTACATTCAAAGCAAAGAGGTCGGTCACTAATATTATATGATAACTATTACAATATGCATCGCAAAAATTACTGATATTCTGAAACTAATGTTTTGGGAAACGGACAGTTTAGGAGACGGATATCTTATGAATTTTTTATGTTCTGGGAAATGGGTGTTTTATAAAACGGATATTTTAGGAATTGGATGTTTTGGGAAACTGTCATTTTGAACATACTCGATTATTTGGGAAACCTATCTTATGGGTCGAAAGTTCCCAAGATGGTGTTTACATATATTTTTCGACTTTTTACATACGTCTATCTATTGTTATGGCCAGTATTAAAGACTGATCAATAAGAAAAGCCCTTTAACGACCAAAGAGGTTGCAATATGCGTATTGTTATGACGTCACGCATCCTGACACACACTAAAACTAAACACTGACACTGACTAAATCGTCTGCCATAGACGACACAGGCCGTTGATGATGATGACGTCACCAAACAGAGTAGCCCGACTAGCCCGGCCGGCGACCGACCCGGCGATGTTAGCGCTCTCAAGGCGCTGCATGTGGTTTGAATAATGTTTGATATTTGTCGATTACATAAATTATGGATTTTATTGCTGTATTAGAAACGATCGTTTTTCTGTCCAAATGAGACGCGGCCTAAGGCGCACCTAGCTGCAACGCGCAGATTGTAACTAGTTGCTGGAGGAAGTAATAGTTGCAATAACAGCACTGCAGCAAAATATGATTAATTTAATATTTAAGGCGTTTCGTAATTATTCGTAGTGTGACATCGAATCATATCAACTCCTTTTCGTTTAGTTTCGTTATGAATTTAAACACGTCCACTACTGACTAAAATAGTATTAGCTGTAGCAAAATAATTACTGTTTATATTGCAACCTCCTTGGTAGCGCAAGGGCTTTTCTTATTGATCAGTTTTTAATACTGGCCATAACATTAGATAGACGTATGTAAAAAATCAAAAAAGATATGTAAACACCTTGGGACCTTTCGGCCCATAAGATCTGTTTCTCAAATAAAGCAGTATGTTCATTTTTTTTTTAACTTCCATATTAACTGATTTCTGTTTCTCTTATGTCATAGAAGTTTATGACTGGCATTACACGAACTTAGCTGCAAACATTTATATCATCAACTGCACATATTTGCTTTGTGATATTGAACGTTGGTAGCGCTACCTACACAAAAAGATCGCCTACGCACTGGTCGCGGCGGCTAGTGAATTCTGGAAATCGTTGTGGTCCCTCCACTGGAGAGTTTGAAAATTAAAATTTAGCAAGAAATAATAACATGGTTTTTCATTCGCGATTATGATGACTTTACATGGTGTTACAAAATAGATAGATGTAGGACCTGGTACTGGGGCTTCTTCTCATTGATATTGAATAACTGTTGTTCTACGATTAGTATAAAATCGCAAAAAAAATGGACTCTTCATACACATTGACTGTCTGGCAGTTTTTTTGGATAGCCCATAAGTTTGCTATTTCAGCAAACTAGTAGACTTTGTTCAGTATGATGAGTACAGCTCCAGTTACTGGGTCCTACCCCTTCATCTTCTTACCGTAAGGCATAATTGAACCGTGCTGTCTACAAGGTATAGACGGCGGTTGCCTGGTGTTGCACTTAGCATCATTCGCGATCACGTATTTAGATATTCACCTACGGACTCGATGGAACTCGACCATCATACACATCTAGAAATCAGATGTGCATGTTTCCTCACGATGTTTTCCTTCACCGTTAAAGCAGTCTGTATAAAAATGCACGTAAGTTTTGAAAACTAATTGGTACATTAGCCAGGATTTGAACCCGAGACATCTGGTTAGGAGGTCGGAGTCACTATCCGTAGAGCTACCGACGCTTTTTTGTTACACCTGCATGTATGTATAGGAATGCAGAGCCTTGTACTGGCAGTGTAATCATTGACGTGCGATTGAGTGTACTAAATAGAATACGTCTATGAACAAACTAGTCGGAGCCATTTATTGCCTATTATTTAGATGCGTACGCAAAATAATCCTTGAATAAACTCCAAGGTTATGAACAATGAAGATGTTAGTACTAATGTTCTGTGAATACGTATAGTGATTCATGCATCCAAATATGATAAGTATAGTTTTATAGTAAGAATTATTTAGCCCTTGTAAAATACGATAGGAGAGAGAGACATACAGAAAGGAGAGAGAGGAAGAGCGAGGGGAAGAGAGACTGAGAAAGAATAAAGGAACTGGAAAAGAGGAAAGAGTGGAGAGATATAAACGCATTCAAAAAGCCATGCGTTGCATCATGGAAGCATAAAAAAAATCATACTTAAAATGGTTTAAGAAAGGCACCGCGAAAATTATGTAATAACTAGCTTCCGCCCGCGACTTCGTCTGCGTGGTCTTCAGAATTGAGTCCAGAGAGAAATAAAATGTTAAGGCAGCGCCATCTAGTGATAAAGTAAAAATTTCAGTTTTTAGCCATTCCTGCGGGAACCCTCGAGTTTTCCGGGATAAAAAGTATCCTATGTGTTAGCCTAGTGTTTTATCTATCTATCTACCAAATTTCATCTAAATCCGTTCAGTAGTTTCGGCGTGAAAGAGAAACAAACAAACAAGTAAACAAACAAACATCCATACTTTCGCAATTATAATATTAGTGAGATTTGAGTTATGGTTATCGAAGTAAAACTCAAATTACATGAGTAAACTACTCGTGTGTATGTACTAAAACTAGCAAATACACTTTTTTGATTGCAAAAAATACGTCTCATTGCACTTTATCCAGTAATTTTTGAGAAAATATGCGGATATACATATGTCGGTGTAAAAACAGAAAAAAAAACATTATTCAAAAGTAGCATCATTTTAATAATTCGTAACAAACTAAAGCCTATTCAAAAAAGTTTAAGAAGTGTCTAAAAAATTTAAATCGTGCTGACGGCAAGGACACTAGGAAACGGATATATTCTACCTTTTTATTATTTTTTATCGTATGCAATGCAGTTTCGGAACAAACACCTCTGACCTTCCTACCGATTAGTTGTGAGTTATTGCCGTGGTTTTTATTTATTATATTTTTAATATTGGGGCCATTTAATATATGACTGAAATAAATAAAAAATATTATCTATAGCTAAATAATATGTATCTATACTCATAATATTTATGTATAATTTAATGAGTGACAGACAACGCACAGGCTAAAAAAATCATGATAATAACTTAAAAACTGGAACAGACGATTGGGACAGTCAGATTTTTTAAATATCGATTCTTATATAAGAGTAAAAAGTAGGGTAATAAAGTTAGCATAGAAAATGCAGTTTCCCGTGGGCTATAGGGGGTGTTTACATCCAACCAACATGGCTGAAATCGTGGGCGCGCTTTAGTTTTTACTCTCAATTGGTGAGCCTTTGGCATCATCTGACATGGTGGTAAGTGACGATGATGCCGAAGATGGAAGTGGGCTTACCAAGATTCCCCAACGCAATGGGGAACTGGCTGTCTTCATGCCGGAACACATCAATGCTGTTAACATTGATGTTTGGCGGCAAGATTTAGACAAGATGGTGGTAGCTAGCCAGGCGGGCTCAGAAAATGCCCCACTGGGCTAGTGAAGCGAGCGGACAAGCCACTAGGCCACGGAGGTGGTTAAAGTATTTATGTTATTGCTCTTTCAAAGAAATTGGCATTTGTAGTTTTAAAAACCTGACGCTTGAGTATCACTTTTGTGTTTCTAAAAGATCTACAACACAATCTTTTTTCCCCTTTTTTCCTTTAAACGAAACACCTACATTTACGTAACTGCAATAAAATTTAATTAACTATTTTTATGAACAAATTACAAAAGTAAATGAATAAAATCAACCTTTGTCCATTAGGTACGACTGAGGCCTCGCGCTTGGCACAATTATCACTTATCGTTGTAGATATTAACTTAATTTACAAGTTTTTATCATACGATAAAGGGCCTGCCTTTGTCTCCAGCTGTAAGGTTACTGACTAGGTTCCGGTTTTTGTTATTTTTTCGGATTTTCACGCATCGCTGAATTTTCCGCGGTTTCCTTCCTAGTTTGGACAATGCAGCTAGCGAAAAAGATAAGAAGCGAAGGTTTTGTTTGCGTTGATGCTGTTTGCGGAAATAGTTTTGCGTCTGATTAGTTTGAAGGTTTTGGAGGTGAAGTCAATCTATGGTTAAAAGTAGCCCTTTTAGGAGCAAAAGAGAACTCCCCTGATACGGTGGACCCAACTTGACATAATTATATGTATACAGAATATAAACGTGGCGTGGTGGCGTATCGGGAGCCGGGTCATTCCCTTCCCTCAAATGTTTTAGGGGAGCGGTGGCTGACTCTCGCGTTATACTCGTGATCGGGTGTTGTCCATGTGAACTGGCCTGCTCTTGTCATTGGTTTTTGGAATCGTTAGTCATTAACTACAAATATTTTTTTCTTTTATCTCTTTTGAATCCTTTCTTTCTTTATTCTTATTTTTTCATATTTTATTTACAGAAATGACATTGTATAATTCATTTATTGATCTAGCATTAAGATGTAAGACTTTAAAAAAAAATGTGTTGGAGGGAGTTTCTTTAGGGCCCGCCGTTTCTTTTCACTCTTTTCACTTCCCGAAACGGTGGGTATACGAGTTCCGAGTGGTAGGAACCTCGTATTAGGTAGATAAAAGAATGACGTTCGAAAAGTATACGCTGCTACCTACTTCGAATAAAATATTTTCATTTTCAAAAACGCACAGTTATACAAAGTATATACGTATAGTGTATACGCAAAACTCAACTGTCTGTTCTGGCATCCCGAGATAATGCGTTTATGCACAGGAGAGCCGACCTTAAAGTTAAATTAAAATAATGTCATTCGTATCACTACCAATCCGGACTTGGCCTCGTGGGCCTTGCCTAACCTTCCCGAGATAACGAAGAATGCTATAATGTTTTGTTAACCTAAACATGAAATCGTTTTTTTTTTATGAATCCTATTGAATTTGAACATTTAAGCTAAAATATAGGCAAAAAATAAATAGATTATCACTTAAGCTCTTATGAACTGTTTTTGTTCGAATTTAAAACCATTCAAAACATTAAAAAAAAAACACGGAAATCACCTCTGTCGACCAATTTTGTGTAGTAGTTTTGTAGTTAATTAAACTATTGTTATGCATTTTGAGAACTGAATAAGCCAAGGCTTCTGCACTCGATACAACCTACGTTGTTAAAATTAACTTAAAGAATTTATTTTAATTAAAAACTAAGAATGTGACTACATAAAATCACATTTCATTCGGGGAGTTATGACGAATATAATGGAAAGATTATTTTTTTCATTTCAAAAAAATCTCAGAATTAAAGTACAATCTGTGTACTCTCAAAAACAAACTCTCTTTTAGGCCAGTTGGGTAAAGGAGAGATCTGTGTATACTTGTGGGAACTGCTCTTTCGATGGTGACACTTTTTTTTATCCACATTTAAGCCCTTGGCATTATCGCATCTGGTGGTAAGTGATGATGTTTCATAGGCTTTATTTACAAGCTATCTGTACATCTATAGTTTCATGGAAACATTGAATAAACTATACTAACATGGTTCCAATCATCATATAGTGTAGTCGTAATACGTCCGTCTTGAAATAGACACTACACATAAGCAAGGCCGTGCAAAAACAGTTACACGCTAGACGTGCAATCAAAACAACATATTTTTTGTCTTACTGAAGTTTTACACTAGACTTATTGTTAGACCAGTGGAAGGACCTTATTATGCAAAGCCCGACTGGGTGGGACCACTGCTTAGTCTATACCTGCCGCCTGGTAGCGTGCTGTGTGCAGGGCGCGAGATAGTCAGCGTAATTATCGACATAAGAGGCATTCCATCTTAGCCTTCAAGGATCTGCTGGGATTATATCTTTAACCCTGCTGAGCATCGGCTCATATCATAGGCGGCGGATGCTTCTTTCCTGGTCGGCCTTCAGCCTTTTGTCATCTTATATTATGTCCATTAAATAATTTACCACGCTGAATACGTTAAAAACAACCGACTTCAATCGCAACAACTCCAATTTTGCTGTGTTTTTGTTGATTTTCTCAAAAACCGCTGAATCGATTTCGATAAAATTTATATAGGACCACCTGTGAAGTATACCCTTTTAAACAAAAAAAGAATTTTCCAAATCGGTTCAGGCGTCTTCGAGTAATCGGTGAACATACATAAAAAAAAGAAAAAAGAAAGATTCCGACGAATTGAGAACCTCATCCTTTCTTTGAAGTCGGTTAAAAAGACCATATTATTATTAAAGTTATATCCAAACGATTTAATGGTGTCCAATGTAACGTGACATTCATGTTGTAATGATATGTGAAATTTGTAAATCCGAATAAAAAAGTCAAAATATATTTAAAAAAACAACGATTTAAAAGTATAGTAAATTCCGGGGGAAACATCTACACTTTAATCCTCAAGATTAGATTACCATATGTAACAACCAAAAGACCTAACCAAACCTAAATAGAACTAAATGAATAAACAAATCTGGAAACCGGTAACAGATTGTAAGAACCTAAAAGACTTAGACCTAAACTTATCCTGGTCACCGGACACCAAATTGTAATACCCTAACCTACCTAAGTCTAAATAGATTAAGCACCTACCTAACATAGCGAGACTTAAAATATAGCGGAACTTAAAATATACATGTATGTATGGCCAGTGATCGCTAGTAGCGAGAACCCTAAATTGTGATCGTCTAGAAATAAGTAACCCTAATTCTTTTAGAATGGATTGAGATTAAAGAAAAGTCAACTGAACGGATTTCCCTAAAATAGAACCTTAAATCCCTGAACCATAAATTCTAGAACCTAATACAATAAATACTCTTTGTAAAGGACCCCTCCCCAAAGGGAGAGGGAAAGTTGCCCCCTTAGCTTAGTATAATGCGTAACTAAAATTTAGTCGCTCATTATTTTTGATATATAAATGTAGCCAAAACGAGCAAAGGTTAATTAATCAGAGAACTGAACTCTGTACAAACAAATAAGTTAAATTTAGGCGCTCCCGCAACGTTCCATGCACCTCAACCCTCCTAAGTTGGATAGTGCTCTGTCCCCATAATTTAGTCCATATTCTTTTCTCGTAAACATTGGAAACAGCGCTTGAATCAAGAATGCTTTTCACTCTTTTAAAGTATTCAACAATTATTGTAGATAACAGCGTTGTTCCGCCCGGACACATCCCACTGGACAACTGATTGGTCGAATACTCAAATCTCGTAGAAAGCTGTAGTTCTCTGTATGTCGAGTTTGTAGAATTTCACCGTAGATTGTAGCTAACTAAATTCATCCAAGACTCAGGTCAATAATGCTGTCATAGCGTAGTACTTTTCAGGTTTCGCGACACCACTAAGAACCCAAGTGTAAACGCATAGGTTTGGAATGAATCTAGCGACGTTGGCGAGTAAACATGAAGACTTTTATAGTAAAGATGCAGTTCTTTAATGCTTTAAAGCTTAGTACTTTTCAGGTTGGGCATTAGCACCAAAGAACCAAACGATAACGCTTAGGTTATAAATAATGATATTAATCAAAGGCAAATGCCGCAGTTCTTTAATGTTTTAAAGCTTAGTACTTTTCAGGTTCGGCAGTAACACCAAAGAACCGAAATGAAAACCCGGAGATTGTTTGCAGTAGATATCTGAGTAGTTTGATCTCTCATTGATATTATACAGAGTAGCTTCAGCCCTCGACGATAATAATATAATTAGTTCCAAAGAACTGATCAACTAGAATAAAATATATTAGTTGCCTCGCATACTGCGCAGTAGAGATTTGTATCCAAGCAAAACAAAGATGTCATATTATAAAACACATGAAAATAGACAAATAAAAGCATGCAAGTTCAAACCGCATATTAAATAAAACTAGGTCCAAATAGGAAGACACCCCAGAGTCCCGTGCAATTAATACACTTATTATTTCAAACCATCACTCGAACGATACGAAAACATAAAATCCATGGCGCTTCTAAGGAATCGCCCTAGAGTGAATACTTTACCGATTCGCCCACTTTCCTAGCTAAAACCCTAATAGATTCACGAAATCTATTTTAATACAACCACTCATAATCTATCCCGCACCCCCTCTGTCTATCTAAATAAACTAAAAGAGAATTCCCCACTCGAAATTAATAAAACTAAACCACTCGGTTCCGAGTTCGATTCCCTAAGCCCCCCACAATGTCAAAAACCTTATTCTTCTCTATAAAAATATTACAATAAACTTGTCAGTTTGTTTGTATTTTTAATATCGCTGTCCTTAGTTTTCCCTTAAATAGTGATACTATTATAACAAAAGTTATAATGCATTAATTTCTGAACCTCTTAGAACTATTTATTATTTAAATAACCTCAACAGATGCGTTTTAATAAACATTATTTTTCCACAATTAGACACATAGACTAAGTCACGGGTAAACCCTTAGTATTCCGCCAAAAATCAATAATTTGCTCAGCAGCAAAAGCTGTCAGTAATTTCCTTTTAATTTCTCGCAGCGTAAAGGAGACGAATCTATTGAAATAGATATTATTTCTGAGAATTATTTGCAAGAAGACTGAATGTGAAGGCTTATTTCTATTAGTCCTTAAAACTATTGAAATTCGTAAAGGTTTTATTAAATAATTGCATTTGTGAATATGTAACGTAGTTTGGTCCGTTACAATTCAACCCCCAAAATTTTAAAAAGGAAACCCGTTGAAAATTTTAAAATTCTAAAACCCACAAAATTCACAAAGCCATTTTGAATCAAACTTTTAAAAACTGTAGAACCCACTAAACAAATCAAAACCCCGTGAAGCTCCTTGTGGCACCTCCCTCAGAATGCAATTTGTAATTATGACAATATATTTAAACCAGGCATTTCATTTATTAGTCTTCATTTAGGTGTACAATCCGAGATCTAGCCAAATTTGAAAGGCACAATTCTCTACCAGCATCGGGAAACCCGGACAAAGACAGGGACCTTGGTCTCAAACAAGGCTATTCGAAACGGTAAGTATTCAAGCTAACAATCAGTCATCCAACCCCCGGCGTACCAATCGCTATGAGAGGCATCCCCAACGCAAATGAAAGTTGGCCTTCTAATATACCCCTTCTGAGAATCCCAATGCCTCCGTCAAGCAGGTCCGGAGAATGTTACAATGCAAACCAACCGATCCCACAAACTGACACCTCACTGAATGCCAATACAATCATACCTGGAGAATGTAGAGTGTTACAAGTTCTATTCCTAGCTTCTTGTCAGTATTAGCCAAAACGCATCAAAATTACTCTAAAACACAAAACGATGCATTTGACTACTTTTGTTGGTTGGCCTCGTGTCGGTGAGTCCCGTGAATATCCTATCTGATAGGAAGCACCAAAAGGCTAACCAGTTTTCTTTCGTTGTCAAAACTTGAAACCCTACTCCATACATCTCTTACAAAAGAGTTGTAATAAACGCTAATCTTATACCAGAGTAACAATTAGAGTTCATTCCATCTCTACACCAAATATAACTTGTCAAAGTCCCTTGAATTCTACGATCCTTCTCATATTCCGAATTTCAAATACCAACAACAAATGCCACCCGGTTAGATTGGAAAACAAATGCAGCGAAGATTTGTAATAATTTAAGTATACATAGATTTATTATTTTTAATAAATTTTACCCATTTGAAAACATCAACCAAAATATAAATAAAAAATATTTCAAATTTACCCCTTTTCACCCCGCTGTAAAATAAAACAAGAATATAAACAGTTCACCTTCCCCGTTTACCTCAATGTAAAACCATAAGTAAGATTTCACATTCACAGATGCAATGCAATATTATGATATTTTTGTTAAACGAATATCAAGTACATTTATTTAAAATTCATTATCTTTGAAAATCACCCCAACAACTTCATCACCTTTACCTCCAATATCCTAAATTTAAACCAGAAACTTAAGACCGAACACATTACGCTTCACTTAAATATTATTTTACCCTTTTTTGTGAAACCAACTGTAAAGTGACACTCTCCAAATTCTACCTCATATGAAAACCTGACAGAGATATATCAATCAATGAATACATACTTACTTAAAACTGAACCACCATAACTTCTGAAGTTTATGACATAAGAAAACCTTTTATTAGTAGGGAGGGAAGGATCGTTTAAACGTCAATGTCCCATAACAAATCACGAACGCACCCCGAGTTACCAAATGTTTTACTTTTCGCGTTTACCTTAGCCGTTGTGCCAGCTATTATAAACTCTATGCAACAAGAAATTCTAATCGGTTACTCACTACGTACGCTTAGACGTACCCCACGGGTGACATGATCGAATTGAGTTTCAATACAGTACTGCACCTCAACTCGCCTACTCCTTCGATAGGCTTTGCAACCGACCAAAGGCCCTTGAATGAATGCAAGACTACAGATTTTCCCGAGATCAAAAGAGACCAAACACGAAAACTATTATTTAAAATAAATACAAATAACACATGGCCCCGAACAAGTGACGCAACCCGCTATGTATGGTAAGTCTGCAATTTAAAGAAACAAAAGGCTGGTGAACCATTTTATTTCAAACTAAAGTCAAACCCAAAAGACCATGCTACCACCGCTTCAGAAGGGAAAATCTTGGTATGAAACAGCGCAAGATTCCCCAAGATCCAAACGAACTGCAGGCCATCAATCAACTCAGTATTAGCCTACACATCGTTCTAATTTATATTTCTGAATTCTTAACTACTTTCAGTTTTACTAATTAACTTTCCAATGAAACTTAGATAAGACATCAACCCCCCATTTATTAATCTATCGACACATTGGTAAAAAAATAAAACTGAACAACTTTTGTAAAAGTGAACAACTTCCACAAAAGTGTACAACGTCCCGCAAAATGAGCAACAGTCTCCGAATTGAACACCAGTCTCCAAATTGAAACATTCCCAAAGTGAACACCTTTTAAAAGTGAACAACTTTCTCAAAGTTGAACATCTTTTCAAACGTGAAAGACTTTCTCAAAATTGAACAGGTTACCAAAAGTGAACGAATTTCCCGAAGTGAACAACTTTTTAAAGTGAACAACTTTCTACAAAACAAACAACTTCCATCAAAGTGACAACTTTCTTCAGCATGGACAACTTTCTCCAAACTGAACGACTTTCTTCAAAGAAAACATCTCACCACCAAGCGAACAACTTTCGTCAAAAGTGAACCACTTTCTACAAAACAAACAACTATCACAAAAAACAAGCAACTTCTATCAAAATGAACAAATTTCTTCAAAGTGAACAACTTCCACCCAAAACAAGCAACTTCCATCAAAGTGAACAACTTTATCGAAGGTGAACAACTTTCACCAAAGTGTACAACTTTCAGAGACGGAACATCTTTCTTCAAACTGAACAACTTATATCGAAGTGAACAACTTTCCGCAAGCGAACAACATCCAACAAAAGGAGTAACTTCCCTCAAGACGAACAATTTCCACCGAAGTGAACAACTTCCCGCTAAAGCGAACATCCTCCATCGAAACGAACAACGTTCACCAAAGTGAACAACTCTCGTTTGCCAAAGTAAACAACTCTTGTTTTGTGTAAAAGTGCAAATACAACCCCCCCATTGTACTAATCTCAAAATAGCAAATGAAAGAAAAACCAATTTCCTGTTAAAATTTCCTAAAACCATTTTCAAAATATAAATAAAAATCAAAATTCCCTTTTTCTTGAGATCCCTAATCCGTATCTTACCTAAATACCTGTTCAACTGACTTTCCTCAATCCAATCTCATTCTATCCATTTCACGGTCAGCAAATTGTGGTAAAACCACTTTAAACTAACTACCTTAAAACACAAAACAAAACAATTTGAAACTAATACCTAATGTACCAACATTCGAATCCTGGTCACCACGGCTCCAAATTGTAACAACCAAAAGACCTAACCAAACCTAAATAGAACTAAATGAATAAACAAATCTGGAAACCGGTAACAGATTGTAAGAACCTAAAAGACTTAGACCTAAACTTATCCTGGTCACCGGACACCAAATTGTAATACCCTAACCTACCTAAGTCTAAATAGATTAAGCACCTACCTAACATAGCGAGACTTAAAATATAGCGGAACTTAAAATATACATGTATGTATGGCCAGTGATCGCTAGTAGCGAGAACCCTAAATTGTGATCGTCTAGAAATAAGTAACCCTAATTCTTTTAGAATGGATTGAGATTAAAGAAAAGTCAACTGAACGGATTTCCCTAAAATAGAACCTTAAATCCCTGAACCATAAATTCTAGAACCTAATACAATAAATACTCTTTGTAAAGGACCCCTCCCCAAAGGGAGAGGGAAAGTTGCCCCCTTAGCTTAGTATAATGCGTAACTAAAATTTAGTCGCTCATTATTTTTGATATATAAATGTAGCCAAAACGAGCAAAGGTTAATTAATCAGAGAACTGAACTCTGTACAAACAAATAAGTTAAATTTAGGCGCTCCCGCAACGTTCCATGCACCTCAACCCTCCTAAGTTGGATAGTGCTCTGTCCCCATAATTTAGTCCATATTCTTTTCTCGTAAACATTGGAAACAGCGCTTGAATCAAGAATGCTTTTCACTCTTTTAAAGTATTCAACAATTATTGTAGATAACAGCGTTGTTCCGCCCGGACACATCCCACTGGACAACTGATTGGTCGAATACTCAAATCTCGTAGAAAGCTGTAGTTCTCTGTATGTCGAGTTTGTAGAATTTCACCGTAGATTGTAGCTAACTAAATTCATCCAAGACTCAGGTCAATAATGCTGTCATAGCGTAGTACTTTTCAGGTTTCGCGACACCACTAAGAACCCAAGTGTAAACGCATAGGTTTGGAATGAATCTAGCGACGTTGGCGAGTAAACATGAAGACTTTTATAGTAAAGATGCAGTTCTTTAATGCTTTAAAGCTTAGTACTTTTCAGGTTGGGCATTAGCACCAAAGAACCAAACGATAACGCTTAGGTTATAAATAATGATATTAATCAAAGGCAAATGCCGCAGTTCTTTAATGTTTTAAAGCTTAGTACTTTTCAGGTTCGGCAGTAACACCAAAGAACCGAAATGAAAACCCGGAGATTGTTTGCAGTAGATATCTGAGTAGTTTGATCTCTCATTGATATTATACAGAGTAGCTTCAGCCCTCGACGATAATAATATAATTAGTTCCAAAGAACTGATCAACTAGAATAAAATATATTAGTTGCCTCGCATACTGCGCAGTAGAGATTTGTATCCAAGCAAAACAAAGATGTCATATTATAAAACACATGAAAATAGACAAATAAAAGCATGCAAGTTCAAACCGCATATTAAATAAAACTAGGTCCAAATAGGAAGACACCCCAGAGTCCCGTGCAATTAATACACTTATTATTTCAAACCATCACTCGAACGATACGAAAACATAAAATCCATGGCGCTTCTAAGGAATCGCCCTAGAGTGAATACTTTACCGATTCGCCCACTTTCCTAGCTAAAACCCTAATAGATTCACGAAATCTATTTTAATACAACCACTCATAATCTATCCCGCACCCCCTCTGTCTATCTAAATAAACTAAAAGAGAATTCCCCACTCGAAATTAATAAAACTAAACCACTCGGTTCCGAGTTCGATTCCCTAAGCCCCCCACAATGTCAAAAACCTTATTCTTCTCTATAAAAATATTACAATAAACTTGTCAGTTTGTTTGTATTTTTAATATCGCTGTCCTTAGTTTTCCCTTAAATAGTGATACTATTATAACAAAAGTTATAATGCATTAATTTCTGAACCTCTTAGAACTATTTATTATTTAAATAACCTCAACAGATGCGTTTTAATAAACATTATTTTTCCACAATTAGACACATAGACTAAGTCACGGGTAAACCCTTAGTATTCCGCCAAAAATCAATAATTTGCTCAGCAGCAAAAGCTGTCAGTAATTTCCTTTTAATTTCTCGCAGCGTAAAGGAGACGAATCTATTGAAATAGATATTATTTCTGAGAATTATTTGCAAGAAGACTGAATGTGAAGGCTTATTTCTATTAGTCCTTAAAACTATTGAAATTCGTAAAGGTTTTATTAAATAATTGCATTTGTGAATATGTAACGTAGTTTGGTCCGTTACACATAGAAGCCACAGACTAGTGCTGAACTTACTTACATTGTGTTTAGTGCTGCTACACTATAAAGTTTAGTAAAGAAACAAAGTCTGATTGTCTTTGGAAAAAAACGTCGGTGACCAGTTTTTTATACTTTAACGTGCCGCTTTGCTGATGTAAATATTGTTATTTGGCGCCAAAGTATATAACTGGCCAGAAATAATTTAAGTATTATAATAATAAAAAAATAAACACATTTGTCAAGTGCCCGTGACCGTGGCGTCGCGTCGGGAGCAAAACTGGGTCGCGGATTCTGCGCACGCGTCACCGACATCTGTTTGAAGATAATTCATAAAGAACACGTTCATTTTATGAATAATTGAATGGCTATGGCTACTCATTTAGCCTAAATAGTAGTTTGATATCGAGACGAGTGAAAGAGTTTCGTAGGTCGTTTATTGTACAAAGTAGTCTGATGTTATTTTCTAAAACTTAATGCAAATAAGGTAATTCTAATAAGGAAATTGGTACGAACTTGATATATTTGATAAACAAAAGTATTTATAACTATGAAACTGGACAGATACTAAATTTAGATACCTACATTTGTTTTAAGACTATAAAATTAACATTGAAAAGTGTCATGGGCACCTTTAGGCGAGAGGCATTGCGTGGGGGATTATTTGACATGTAGTTTGTATATTGCAATTGTTTTGATTAAATTAATAGGTATATTTTAGAAGAACAGTATGTACAGCATCTACGAAAATATAAATTATTAAAAAAAAATGAAAAATGCAACATCAGCTAATAGATAAAAGAACATAGAAAAAGTCTACATAGATTTATGTCACGTAAAGTAAATTTAGAAAAGGGAGAAATCTGGGGGGGATTTAAATACTCCTTTTTTGTTGGCTGTCACAAAAAGTAGGACTCACAAAGATCGATCTCTTATAGTACTTAAGGAATAAGGCGATTTTCTGAGGAAAAAAATAATATAATAAAAAAAATATAAAAATAATATATATCATTATTCATTACATTACAGTATACGACGATACGATATGATGGATCAACGACATATGCACGTACTTATTATGTACATCGATTGCGCCCAGGCGCGGATCCAGGATTTTGTTCAGGGGGGGGGGGGGCAAATTTTTCAGTGCCCTTTATTTATGAAGCGGTCGATGGTATTAGACCGTTGATATAAAAAGTTGCGAGCGTAGCGAGCGGATTTTTTTTGAATAGTTAAGAAATGCCTCTATTTATTTTCATTTCATAGAAGTTTTAGTACTTCGGTCAGGCTTCGGAGGGGGCAATAGCACCCATTGCCCCCCCCCCTGGATCCGCGCCTGATTGCGCCGTACGCAAAATTAGATATTAGATAATAGCAGATTTTCTTTTCACGTTGACACTAAAATTAATTTAGCTAATTGCCCTAAAATCAGTAGCAAAAACCTGAGCATGCATTTAATGATACTAATTTAAAACGACAGTTATGTAATGCATTTGTAGTAGCTAACGACTGTCACACACGAAATGTACTTGTATTGTAAAATGAGCTCTATATTTAGAGCAATAGTTGTTTGATTGACGTGTTGTCACTACTGTTTTAGCTTCCGCTAAGTGGCAAGCGGTCCGCTCACTTTCTCTGTAGGAGAAGGGGGGGGGGGGAGTTAGCACATTGTATAGATACTAAGTTACCTAGATAGGGTTGACTATTGTATTATTATAAGTTCAATACTTAATATGTTCGTTTGCAGAACGAAACAATAATTTACAGGAAGTAACAAAATAGGTGTAGAGCTCGTTTACTGGTGTTTAACAATTCATCATTCTGAACTACATTTGTTCTAAGAATTGAAGACTTTTTTGTATTGTATTGTATTAATGCTTTATTGCACACAAGGAATTTACATAACATATAAAATATTGGATTACGTGTACTAAGGCGGTCTTATCGCGATCTCTTCCAGACAACCCTTGGCAGAGGATAAAAGATCACAAGAAGTACTGTTTTTTTTTTACTTTTTCTGCAAAGTCTTCTATGATAAAAGTTGTTCAGTGCGATGAATATAAACCATAATTAATTACCGTGTCCTACACCAATTTTGTGCACTCAAAAAAACGTGAGAACTTAGGTAGCAGGTTCAAAAACATCGAAAAGAGAGATTTTATCTTGAGAAAAGTCTCTCCTCTAGGGGGAGGATAGCCTATTCTAAATCTCAAGTTAGGAAGAGAAACCCGCTTAATAAGTTAACATCAACTCGTTTATGAAGAAGAGGGAACTGTTATGTTAAGTCTATAGCTATGATAATATTCACACCCCATATCTTGTGATTTTGTCAATGTAAAGTCAACATATATATTTTCAAGAACCATGATTGATATTTGTGTGAACAGCAAAAACAGATTCTTGTTTATTACATCTGTATTTTCTAATAATATCTGCAATTAAAATTATGTTCATAAATAAGTTAAAATATGAATAATAACGATCCAATATAAGACTTATGTCTTGCTTTTCAACCGACTTCAAAAAAAGGAGGAGGTTCTCAATATGTTCACCGATTACTCGAAGACGCCTGAACCGATTTCGAAAATTCTTTTTTTGTTTAAAAGGGTATACTTCACAGGTGGTCCCATATAAATTTTATCGAAATCGATTCAGCGGTTTTTGAGAAAATCAACAAAAACATAGCAAAATTGGAGTTGTTGCGATTGAAGTCGGTTGTTTTTAACGTATTCAGCGTGGTCAATTATTATGAGAAAATTTCCATTAATATATACCTGTCCGGAATAGACCTGTGCGCCGCCGCGCCGCGCCGCCGCCGCCGCGAGTTTGAACGCGCCGCCGCCGCCGCCTAAATTCAAACGGCGCGCCGCCGGGCCATTTTTCTCCGCGCCGTACGTTCGGCCAATCACAAACAGCGGGCCGCGATTAAGGCTCTAGACCAGTGTTTTTCAACCTTTTTTAATACACGACCCCTTTATAGGTAAAAAAATTCTTGCGACCCCCCTGGGGCCATAAACATACAAAATGTTAGTGATTTGAAAGACTATGTTTATAAATTTCTTTAGTTATAAAATGATTTAGTTATTAATGTCTCCAAAATAGAACCACCCATACAACCATTTCGGTCGCAGTGTAGACAATGCTACTTGCGTCGTAATAGAAGCAAGTAGCATTGTCTACACTGCGACCGAAATGGTTGTATGGGCACGTATTGACTAATTCTTAAAAAATAAACAGCCTTCTCACTGAAATCGTATTTTTTTTATTGCAGTGTAGGACCTACAAATACTGACTTTTTCTTTTACTCGCGACCCCTTGAGAAAGGCTTCGCAACCCCCCGGGGGGTCGCGATCCACAGGTTGAAAACCACTGCTCTAGACAGACGGACTGCATCCCGATCCCGACTGCACGCCAGCTGCAAATTGGCAGTTAGGATGCAGTTTGCGTGCAGCTGGTGTGCAGTCGTAACAACTGCACACTGACTGTACACTAGCTGCGCAGTTGTGAAGCAGTCCTGATGCAGTTGAACCGACTGCAACAGAACTACATCGCAGCTGCGCAGCAAATTACCTTGTTTTTTTGCAGCTCTCTCGAATGCTCGGAAATAGTCTGGAACGTGGGGCTCGGGAGCGAACAGGGGTGAAGTGTGGGGTGCGGGAGGGTGAGATTCGACATGCAGTGGAAGGGTGCAGGGGAGTGAGGTGCGGGATGCGGGGTGAAATAGGTGCCCGGGGGGTGGGATGCAGGTCGAAGGGTGAGGTGAGGGCGTTGCAGGGGATCCCTGGTGGTTTGGAGGGTGGGGGGTAAGACGCGTAATATGGGGCGTGGGGGAGGGTGATGCTTGGGGAACGGTATGAAGGGGGTGAAGCGTAGGGTGCGGAGGGGTAAGGCGCGGGGTGCAGGGGGGGAGTGAGGTGTGGGGTGCAGCAGAGGGGCGGGGGGATGAGGCGCGAGATGCCGATGAAGTTCGGGGTGTGGGTGGAGGGGGTGGGGGTGAGGCGCGAGATGCGAGATCAGATTATGACATGCGAGATCCATCTATTTTCCACTTCCCCTCCATTCTTTCTTCCGTGGCTGTGTAGTTCAAAAGCAGTTCTATTGCAGTCGGTTCAACTGCATCAGGATTGCTTTACAACCGCCGATTTTTTGCTTACAACTTTATGGCCGATTTTTTGCAAAACGAACACTGCACTGCTTTTGTAGTATTTCCCGACATTAAAGTACTCGAAGTAGAACTTTTGAAGTATTTGTAGTCTTCCTTCAGAAGTCGCGTTGGCACACAGTCGGAAGTGAGGGATGACCCCGAGTTTTCTAGAGCCAGGATGAGCGGCTTGAAGTCTTCTGATAGACCAGCTAGCATAATGACTCCAACAAGTTCGTCTTCCAGGCCTGCATTTATTACGAGCAGTTGTTGTTGCGTATCACGTATAAAACTGACATAGTTCTCCATGTTTGGATGGTCCACTAGTTTGGTACCAAATAGGTGCCGCAGTAGATTTAGTCTTCTATCTAGACTATTGTCAGCGTATTCATCACAAATTGTTTACCATGTTTCTTTGGCAGTCTTGGCCGATTTTAGTAAGCTGTAAATTCGTGGGTCTACGCTAAGACAAATTTTAGCTCTCGCTTGTTCATCCAATCTTTTATGCAAAAAGATTGGATGAACAAGCGATCTTACTGTTTTTGCGAATTCTTCTGGATTTTCCACGCATTTCCAGAGTCCACAATCTACGAGAAACATTTTCATGCCGAAACTCCATGACCCGTAGTTGGAGCGTCCTTGTGACTTCAGGAACGGCGCTACACCGCTGGGTACGACTACCGGGTAGCCATCAGTAGACGCATTGCAATTATTGCCAGCGCTAGACTGACCATCAACGGGTGGTAGACTCATAGTTGTTTCTTGTTTTGCGCAAACACAGTTATTCCTCTTTAAAATAAAGCTTGCCCATAACCTGTAGTGGCTAGCCACTACACAGAGTGCGCGAATAAAGAAAAAGGAATAAAGTTATGAAATGTATATTTTAATGTGTTACGTAAGAGAAAACAAGATGAAGTGACAAGTTCTTATAAAAAAAGTTAAACGACAAATTGCTCTATAAATGGCCTATTATAAATCTAAAGGAGTTTCAACACAAACCACCAGTGGTCCCCTGCAATGCCCTAACCTCACCCCTCGACCCGCATCCCACCCCCCGTGCACCTATTTACCCCGCAGCCCGCACCTCACTCCCCCGCCCCCTTCCACTGTATGTCGAATCTCACCCTCCCGCACCCCACACTTCACCCCCCGTTCGCTCCCGAGCCCCACATTCCAGCCTATTTCCGAGCATTCGAGAGAGCGGCAACTAAACAAGGTAATTTGCTGCGCAGCTGCGATGCAGTTCTGTTGCAGTCGGTTCAACTGCATCAGGACTGCTTCACAACCGTGCAGCTAGCGTACAGTCAGTGTGCAGTTGTTACAACTGCACACCAGCTGCACGCAAACTGCGTAGTCGGACGGTAGTTTCGATGCGGTAGGCCCAGCTGCAATTGAACTGTACGCAAACTGCATCCTAACTGCCAGTTTGCAGCTGGTGTGCAGTCAGGATGCAGTCTGTCTGTCTAGACCCTAAGCGTCCGCGAATCGCGAACGACAAGTAGTGTGAGATTTGATCAACCGCGTACCCCGCTCGTTGTTTTACTCACGGTAAAACAGATCGATATAAAAACACAAACATTACGTATATGTTAAAGACTTACAATTTCCTTAAAATATATTTAAAAGTATGTGTAAGAAATCTACTTAAATAAAAAAGATTTCGACTTTGACTTTTTTGATCAATTATCTAATCAAAAAAAATATTAAAAATTAAAATTAATTTTATTATTTAAATTTTATATAGTTTGTTTTATAAAAACATGATAATTCCTTGATAAAAAACAAAGACGCCGCGCCGCGCCACGCCGCTTCCGCTTTTTTGTGGTGGCGCGGCGCGCCGGCGCACGCCGCCGCCGCCGCAGGTTTTGACCTCAGACGCCGCCGCCATGAAAAATATACCCGGCCCACAGGTCTAGTCCGGAACTCAAAAGGATACGACATTTTTGTAGAACCACTGACTTACAAAGGGAAAAATAAAAATGTGTGTCGCGTTCATGTTGCGACTGATATCGACAAATGTAGGGGAAATTTTGAGTTTTGCTGGAGACCTGCGTAATTTGTTCAAAAATTCTTTTGATACCTTGTACTTTACTCCCACCCGCCTGATAATTTCAATTGCAGTGTGTATGTATACAGGATTTTAAAAAAAGTGCGTTTGAAATTTTAAGGGGTTACTCAGAATCTAGTACAGAACCCAGGAAAAATATTGAAAAAATCCGCCTTTCAAATTTTTTTCTAGATTCTCATACTAAATCTGAATAGTAAAACAAGAATTTGTATGAAAAATTGAAAAAAAAAAATTTTTACTTAATTCTGAGTAGCCCCTTAAAATTTCAACCGCACTTTTTTTAACAGCCTGTATTGCTAGTTCCATATTGCCAACGTACTCGACTTGTCTCGCTTTATTTGGCCAAACCACACATCGGACACACCATACAGATCGTCCAAGTTATTTACCTACTACTCTACGATACTACTACAATAAACTGATTACCTATCTATACAGGGTATAACAAAATAGGTGTAGGACCCGTTAACTGGGGATTCTACTCATCGTACTGAACAATTTTTGATTGATTGATTGATTGATATACTCTTTATTGTACACACACAAAAATAATAATATATAAAACAACAAAAGACACAATATTAAAATAACAGGGGTACAATTTTTGTTCTACGACTTTGCTCAAATCGCAAAAAATTTTTGGACTCTCCATACAAAAATGGCAAAAATGCCAACAGATGATCAGTTTGTATGGAGAGTCCAAAAATTTGTTTGCGATTTGAGCAAAGTCGTAGAACAAAAATTGTTCAGTACGATGAGTAGAATCCCCAGTTAACGGGTCCTACACCAATTTTGTCACTTTGGTACACCCTGTATATCTATCTATATAGGAGAAAGGGATTTCTAACATGTAAAAGTGAACGATATTACTGGATGACAACTGTTTGGACTGTCATCGCATTGTACCCGCAGGGGGGGGTGGGGGGAGGTCGGCTACAGAGAGGGGTAGTGAGTGTCCATAATGTATGTAATACTATTAAATATACTGTGACAAAAACCATCTAAGTCGGTTTTCTGTATTAATCTAATTCTAATTAATTGACAAGGACACACCGAGATATTAAGAGACAAATGGTAACTATTGAACCGTTGTCAGATCAAGGCCGCATCGGCGCCAAAACAAGTTTCCGCTACGGTGGCTAATGACTATCGACAAATTATCGACACAGATTATGTAACGCGTCTCTTAAACTATACGGTAGTAGTCGGTTTCGGGTTTTAACTAACTACTAGTTAATTTAAATGGATATCAAGATTGCTTATCTACGAAAGATTCCTGAATACTCGTATTCCCATTTACTAACAAAGAGGGATCTTAACAAAATAGGTGCTAAAACTATTTCTACTCGTATTGAACGACTTCCAAAAAATATTGTCAGTTCTCAAAAAATAAATGTCCGCTTACAAAACTTTATCTGTTCACAACCGTTTTTCAGATTCATGTCTAGAAGCCCTAAGTTAACGGGACCTATATCTATTTTTGTGTTTTCAAATATCTAAAAGAAATCAAATTTGTTTAAGAAGCCTTTGTCAAATATGTAAAAAATATACAGGGTGACTTTAAATTAGTTCTTGATACGAAAGGGTATGCATGTGCTCATGATAACAAACAACTTTCACTAAGGAACCCATAGTCAAATCGCAAAAAAATTTTGGAGTCTCCATACAAATCGACCAACTGACCAGCCAAATTAGTATGAAGAGTCCAAAAATTTTTTTGCGATTTGACTATGGGTTTCTTAGGAAAAGTTGTTTGTTATCATGAGCACATGCATACCCTTTCGTATCAAGAACTAATTTAAAGTCACCCTATATAATTCCTGTAAGATTTTAAGTTGGCACTTAATCATGCTGATCGAGAAGTATGGGAGTCCTAGATTTTGCCTGCCTAAAACAAAATTAATAGCCAGTTATCTAGCCGCTAATGAAAAAATATAAACAATATGTATAAAAATATAAACAGTAATATTATGTTGCTCGCCGTATTCAGAATGTAGGTAACCGAAATCGTTACGTACCGTCTAGCTAGTGATGATTTGTATTGCTTACTTTCTTAAGAAATACTCTAATTATTATAAGCAATCTTATCAATTTCGCCCCCGCCTACTGAAAAGGGACTAAAAAGAGAAAAACAAAATATTGGCGCTGGCCAAAATTACCATTCTTAGTAAGAGAAATGGCCGATTTGACAGGACCGTGCCCGAGCGCAGGTCGCTGCATATTTTGTGCACTCCACTTTCACTTTGACTATGAACGAGGCTTGCGCGTGATGCTCTGCCGCTAGATCATTCGATAACAACCTTAGTTAGGTTTTCTAAATAAAGTTTCGCTTACAATGGTAGAAGCTGAAAATTTTTGTAGAAAAAAAAACCTTTTTATTAAAGCTCTACAGCAATAATTAGAAAATCAAAGATTCTGACAAATAATGAAGAAGATCACAACAGATCAATACTTTTATTTGTGTGTGTATGTGTCATATTTTCAAAATACAAATATGATTTTATTGTGCCCTAGACAACTTGCATTCAACAGTTTTGAATATACAGAGCTTAGGTATAATTAATAGTATACTTTTTTATAGTAGTTACGTGGTCAAAAGTCTTTATGCCTTTTCTCGTTCTAGAGAAAGCTTTGCCAGCCATTATAAAAAAAAACACACAAAATTTTGTGAAACATCACTGAATAGAAGATATTGGTATCTCTTCTGCAACTATTTTATAACCCATCCTATCTGGAGATACTTTGCTGCCACTTATTCTAAGCTGGCCAGTATAGATCACGCGTATGTTATCAACGAATAAAGAATTTTAAAAGGCGTATTTCCTAAAAAGTACCCATAACTACTGTCCCTGTAGAAGAGAATAAATAGATATCGTTGTAAAAAAAACAGTACAGGCCAGTGATTTCGAGAATAATGAGTAATGACGCAGAAAAGCTGTATTCTCCAAAGAGATCCTATAATCGCTGTCTCTTTAGGAGATAATACATAAGCAGGTATCGTTGTTAGAAGACCTTGCTTCAACCACCTCTTACAAACTGGCCAGTAACAATCGAGCGTAACACGACGTAACGGAAGGAAAAATGATTTGTTTCGTAATGCGCAGAGGTTGCGCGCCGACCGTGAACGCGCTGCAAGGTAAAGGTGAATTGGCCAATGCGAGGTTGAGGGGGAGTTAATCTTGTCTACTGATAGAGTAAATTAAAGCATTGTAGTATGATCTTAGCTGAAGCAAATTCCTCCCGACCCTTAGTCAGTAGTTACCTAAATGTGAGAGCGACGAATATCAAATCCGGTCCTATTTACGACTACTAGAAGAACTGTAAATATACTTGGATAGGAAGGGATAAACCACTACCAGTGTGCCTGAACTCGTATTCACTTCTACCTTATAAACACCCCACCCCTTAGTTTCTTACGTCCATCCATGGTAGTGGTATTACGTACAGTTATGTAACACCTAGGTCAAACTGATATTATTTGTCACGCAAGTATCATAGAGATAAAATTAAACTGTTTAATAAACAATAACAAATGAGTTTCTATTTTGTGCTTCCCATGAGACGACTACTGGCTATTGCAAAAACGTTCGTATTCAAATGTAGAAAGGATCATTGTTTGTGAACAGATGTTTTGGCGCGAACCCCAAGGTGAAGGGCTCCGATGGGTCGATCTAGTTAATTTACGTAATTTGGTTTGGTGATTCTAAATTTGAAAATACTCATAGATTGTTACGCAGAAAAGAATTTAATTTATAAATACCAGACAGCCGAAGTTGATCAAAATAATAGTTCGTCTTGATTTTGTGTCTTTGGAATAAATGGTTTTCTTTCTTTCTTTCTTTCATTTTTGTAAAATAAACGACTATCTATCAGTTTACTTTTAATTTGTTAATTTTTAACTTAGTTAATTTAATTTCATTGTTTCATATTGTAGGCTTAAATAATGAGTTTTGTTGTGAAAGGCATATAACATGAAGGGTCCACTGCAATAATGATGAATGTCCAAAATGATTTTAATTCTAAGTAAGTGCGTCATTCGTCAGTTTTCACCATTTGTAAGCTTAAAACCAAATTAAAGGTACACTACAATAATGATGAATGTCCTTTTTTTTCTTTGTTTTAAGATAATTTGGTTTTAAAGTTACAAATGGTGAAAAAATTACGAATGACGCAGTTACTTAGAATAAAAATCATTTTGGACATTCCTCATTATTGCAGTGGACCCTTCATATGATATACCTACGTTAGAGACAAAATCATCCTGACGTAGACATCAGCCATCGTTCTCTCTCGCCAATGATACTTCACCGTGCGAACGACGACGCTGGGAACGAGAATATTATGCGCAGTGCGCATGCGCAACTCGGAAACGCATTGAGTTGGTCATCAACCAATCAGCTGGCTAGCTCCTACTCAATTGTAAGCGCAATAGCCATCTGTCAGCTAGGTTGTCGACACATCGTGGACTACTACTCATTGTACTTTTGCCAAGACAAAGAAATGAGAAAATCATTGATTGATCATTTCATCATCACTTATCACCAGGTGAGATGATGCCAAGTTCTTACCAATTTTGAATTTTAAAAAAATTGTGATGTAACTACAAATTTATGGTTTTCGGACATTCTCCTTAACTTGAGCTATAAGACATTGCTGTTTGCCAAATTTCATGATTCTAGGTCAACGGGAAGTATCCTATAGGTTTTGATTTCCGTACGAGTGTCCAAATATGCGACATAAGGTGATCCGTCTGCTCGTTTGCCACCTATCACATAAAAAATAAAAAACGGCCATTCTCTTGATGGCGTTGGCATAGAAGTGAAGTGATTTTTGCACAGCTGGCCTGAGTACTCGTATTTTGTATAAATTTCAATTTTCTACCTTCACGCGGTCCTAAGAAACAGGGTCTTGACAGATCCTATAAGTGTTCCTTTTTTCCTGTTGAGGTACGGAAGCCTAAAAAAAGCTGCCAAGTGCGAGTCGGACTCGCCCATGAAGGGTTCCGTAGCAGCAAGTAACATAATATAAAAGGTCTTTGTAGTTCGTTGTAGGTAAATTGCGATTTACGATTTATGATGTGTTAAAAAAAAACTACTTACTAGATATCGTTCAAACCAATTTTCGGTGGAAGTTTGCATGGTAATGTACATCATATATTTTTTTTAGTTTTATCATTCTCTTATTTTAGAAGTTACAGGGGGGGGGATACACATTTTACCACTTTAGAAGTGTCTCTTGCGCAAACTATTCACTTTAGAAAAAAATGATATTGGAAACTTCAATATCATTTTTGAAGACCTATTCATAGATACCCCACACGTATTGGGTTTGATGAAAAAAAATTTTTTGAGTTTCAGTTCTAAGCATACTTAGGGAACCCCCAAAATTTATTGTTTTTTTTCTATTTTTGTGTGAAAATCTTAATGCGGTTCACAGAATACATCTACTTCCAAGTTTCAATAGTATAGTTCTTATAGTTTCGGAAAAAGTGGCTGTGACATACGGACGGACAGACAGACAGACAGACAGACAGACATGACGAATCCATAAGGGTTCCGTTTTTTGCCATTTGGCTACGGAACCCTAAAAACTAGAATTCCAAACATTACTCTATAATTTAAGCTATAATATTGTGTATACAGGGGCAAAGTCGGATTGGTTTGATTACTTTAGTGGAATGTATAATCTAAACGCTAAAATAAAATATTTATTTCATATTGATTTTCATAATTCGCTGAATTTGTATATAAGTAACACATACTACAACATTACTAAGGTATTAAGGATTATCTCACTTTAAATTCAGATATACTTAACAAAACAAACAACTCGCAACCGATGTATAAATAAATAAGTACCCGTAAATACTTGCAAGTCAAAAACAAAGAATCTTTCATGTCAGTGAAGTGAATGCAAATTTGTATCGATATCGAGAGTTTGTCAGTCGATAGTTTACCTATCTCATGCGTAAAGTTTTAAGCGATTACTTGAAAACAATTGAACGACGTATCGACTTACAGTTTATTCATCTGATATACATATTTTATAAATAAAATACAAAGTCTAATTCATATATCATGGCCGCCCTTGAATGAATTTACACTCAACGTTTTAATTTCCGAATTCAAATCATCTTTTAATTAGTTCAAAAATAACGAACCGGATCACACACGAGCCACTAATTAACCATAATCATTTTACACTTCTTTACGCTACCATCGAGGGTCGATTCACGATAACGCGTGACATCACTAGCGTAGTGACGTGACTGCGCACGACCTTGTCTGCGCGTGGTCTGACTCAATTCGAGTGCCGGCCCAAGGTCCGACTGACATTGTTTGTCTCTTTTCAACGTACTGCCGGTATTTTCCGTTACATTCATCACCTGTTTCACTTGCACTATGTTCCAAATGATGGCTAAGAAAATATCGCACTTTGAAATGTGTTTTATAGAATTTTATTAGGATGCATAATAATCTATTGGATTAGGCCTATATTTGTTTCCCCTTGCATCTAAGCTTGTAAAAAGATGTTCGACAATACAAAGAAGTTCGTAGCCTCAAAGTTTTGGTGGCATGGAGCCATATTAGTTATGATTTAGAAGCTGCCTCATTTGAAGATACTCTTATTCGTCGTAGTCTTTAACCCATTGACCGCCACGCTTCTTTTTTTTTCATGTCGTAACCCCAGGGATTGGGGATCGTGACCATCATGAGGTCAAGTCAGTGAGAAGTGCAGACTGGGTCGAGTTAGATACTTCTGTTTCCATTACAGCCACCCTACGCTATAAAAAATCGTGGGACGGAAATGTTTAAAAATCTCAAAACCTAGGGTGTGTTGCACGAAAAATGGTTGACGGCCCTATCTGAAAAAGTCACAATTAAGTACCTACCTATACTAAGTGTAGGTTTTACTAAGGTGTTTTTATAATTCCTTTATTTCTTTAGCTGCTGCTACTACTACTCTAAAAAGAATGGCGGTATGGATTTATCAACGATTTCGCGCCTAATACACGGTGATTGGTAATTCGACGTGATCCTTCAAAGGGGTTATACTAGAGGTCATTTGCAACAAATTAAGTCCAGTTAACCAGGGGTCAAAAATGTATGGTTACTGAGATATTACTGTTTTTAGATTTTTTTGAGCTTGCTTTAAAAAAAATCCTTGCCCAAAACTCACATAGTCTCAAAAATAACCGGTCTTAAGTTGCATAAAAATATTATTTTGTATAAATTTTCCATAAGTAATTGAGTATTACCAGAAAAAAATGTAGTGAACTTGGCATACAAATTAATGACAAAAATTCCTTGTTTCATAAGCTTTCTAAAAAGGTACAAATGTTACTAACTTTTGCACGGGATCGAAAAAAAAATCCAATAAACCAAACAAGTAACACATTTTTTCCATACATATCCTGCACGGTGCCGCCTTTTCTTTTACTCGTATCGTGCGTGACTCGTGAGCTTAACATGATTCAATAATTTGTAGCAATCTTCGCGACAGTTCGTGGACACAAACTCTCACAGTTTCCAACCAGATGGTTAGTTCTAGCGTACAGAAAAGTCACAGTATTTGTTAAATAATAGTTGATATCCTTGTTAATTGACTAAAACTACGTTTAAACACTTTTAATTTTGATATGCGTGGTTTTGGGACGCTTCTTCAGCACTAACATAGAAGCGGTCGTGGCTCAGTGTGGCTTGCTAGGTCTAATCGATCACGCAGGTTAACTGACTAAAGACACGGTCAAAACCTTGATGGGTTTTTACTGTCAGTGGCGTTTATTTCGACCATTTCCGTGCTTCGCAAGGCACGTTAAGCCATTGGCACCGGCTGCTATCATTAGATGGCAGTCGTTAAGCCAAGTCGGAGGCATTAATAAGGATATTAACTATTATTTTACGAATACTGTGACTTTTTTGTCCGCACGAACTAACCATCTGGTTGGAAACTGTGCGAGTTCGTGTCCACGAACTGTCGCGAAGATTGCTACAAATTATCGAATCATGTTAAGCTCACGAGTCACGAACGATACGAGTAAAAGAAAAGGCGGCACCGTGCAGGATATGTATGGAAAAAATGTGTTACTTGTTTGGTTTATTGGTTTTTTTAACCGATTTCAAAAAAAAGGAGGAGGTTCTCAATTCGTCGGTTTTTTTTTATGTATGTTTACCGATTACTCGAAGACGCCTGAACCGATTCGGAAAATTATTTTTTTGTTTAATAGGTATACTTCACAGGTGGTCCCATACAAATTTTATCGAAATCGATTCAGCGGTTTTTGAGAAAATCAATAAAAACATAGCAAAACTGAAGTTGTTGCGATTGAAGTCGGTTGTTTTTAACGTATTCAGCGTGGTCAATTATTTTCGATCCCGTGCAAAAGTTGGTAACATTTGTACCTTTTTAGAAAGCTTATGAAACAAGAAACTTTCGTCATTAATTTGTACGCCAAGTTCACTACATTTTTTTCTAGTAATACTCAATTACTTATGGAAAATTTATACAAAATAATATTTTTATGCAAATTAAGACCGTTTATTTTTGAGACTATGTGAGTTTTGGGCAAGGATTTTTTTTAAAGCAAGCGCTCATTTCTCGGCTTTTAAAAAAGTATCAAATTAATGTAAACTGTGTAATGGTTTTTTCATAATTAATTGTTTTTGGTAACAAGGTAGAAAATTTCAAAAAAATCTAAAAACAGTAATATCTCAGTAACCATACATTTTTGACCCCTGGTTAACTGGACTTTATTTGTTGCAAATGACCTCTAGTATAACCCCTTTGAAGGATCACGTCGAATTACCAATCATCCTGTATAGTAACAATCTAACCAAAATACCTGAGTCACGCATGTCCATATTCAAGCATTCCAGAGTCATTCGCGCCAAAAAAGGCTTCCATTTTTAAACCAATACACGACAAGACCTCCACGCCTGACCATCGACAATCGAGACAATGTTTCCGGGTTGAAAGTTGTTCGGCAAGGTCACTTGGTCCGCCGATTCGGAGTGCACTGCACTATGGTCGGGTTACGTCACGACCTTGGACTGTTGGCTGGTAAACAATGCATGTTGCAGGTGTTAGGAACGTAAAACATACCATAGTGTAGCTGACGTTATGCTTTCTAAGGCAGTTTGTGAACCATATGGTTTAGGTACTCAAATAGTATGTAGATAATTCTTAGTTTTTAGTCGACTGTCATTATTGCCACCTTTTGAAATACAAGAAAAACTAAATTGATTGTAAATATAACAGCAAGGAAAAAACAAAACTATACTTACCAAAAGCACGGTTGTATAAAATTTTACTGGAAGGCTGAGTTGCAAGGGAACACATTTGGTGTAGTCTTTATAGCACGGTAGCGAATCCTGAAACAAAACGATACAGAACATCAGACGTGGTTTTGCGAAAATATATTCAATAATATTTAGCACATATACCTAGATATTAAGTACAAGTGACGCATATGTCGTAAAGATTATATTTCGTATACTTAATGTGCTACGCCCGCAATTCATTCGTAGTATATTCTTAGCGTACATGTAGATGATTTATTTATAGTGATAAAGATAAGTTTAAATATTCAGTGGGCAGTATTTAAAGATTATGTACAATAATGTATTTAAAAGATAAAAGCTCGTCCCCTTCATTTGACTTTAGTCAATGAGTTTCTGAATTCAACTTTCAAACAAACACTTGTTTGTTACAGGTCGTAACACGGAACGCAACGGGTATAAGGGGCGATTTACATGCGACTTTAGTGGCCTTCGACAAGCAGTGGAACCTCGCTTTAACTGACGTGCTAGAAATTTGGAAGCGGAAGACGCCCAAGAAGAGAAAAATACCGCCTGGATTAGGTAATGAACATCAAATACGGTAAATGATTCCCAATTTTTGTCTCTTTTGTTCCGTTCTTTATTCAATTTAACGAGGTTTATTTTTATCTGTAAGTGACTTAAAAAGTCCTGTGTTTTCGGCAGTTCTGTTGTGTATGTATGTGTTTATTATTGTCCGCTATTTTTCCCGCATTTTAGGTAAACTAGTTTGGAATAAAAAAAAATAGCGGAAACTTGTAGTCGGAGAAATATTTTAGTTAATAGTTTTAGTAGATAAATTATTAGTACTTATATGTTGAAATTAGCAGGTAATTCTTGAACCGTTTTAAACGTATTGCTCTTTATATAGAGAGTCAAACTAATTTAGAAGATTTAATATCACATTAATTTCTCCTCTAACCTACAGGTACACTAGTCCCCAAAGGCACGGCAGCAAAAATCTCCCCAGTACCTACAGTGACGGAAACACCTTTGGGAGGAGGTGTATGGGAGTGTACAAGGCACATCCCGCAACTATTAGTGAGGGGAGAACACGTGGTTCTTGTGAATATTGTTGAGTCTTGATCATGAAGTGAAAGAGTTTGTTAATGCAATTAACGGTTTCCAAATTTGGTTATTTACGAAAGAACTAACCAATTTTGGACAAAAAACACTATTCCTTCCTATTCTTCAGATGTTTTCATAACCTGATATGGCACTCGTTTCGTTGAATTTATTGTAAAATGCAAAAAATATCTATGAATTTGATGTCTATAGTCGTGACCCCTTTCTAATTAAGAAAACGTATATTTTCGAAACCGAAATTCGAATAATTTTATATTCAGTATTCAGACCTACTCTAAAATAAATGTAAGTATACTTGTATTTACTGTGTTTGTTCCCTCTCTTTGTGTATTGAGTATTAATTTACCAACAATGAGTTTGCTGATCGGTACGTAGGGGAAGAAGTCATGACGAAAAATAAGACGTGAAATGAAAACAAAAATGGTAGATGAATCAAACTGACCCTCTTTCCCCAAGGATAGCAAAACAACTGATGAAATATTAACAGTTGGTATGGGGAATAAAAAATTATCCATTGGTGTAGGTTTCTCGAAGAAAAGAGTCATTTTGATGACTAAAGTTTCACATACAGAAAAATACTTGTAGGTATTTGTAAATTAACTTAAGGAGTAACATCCAAAATCTTCTTTAAGGTAATTGTTAAAATAAATCGTAAAATTATAATAATACTGAGAGCTTATACACACTTTTTTTCGAAGAAGTTATATTCATTTTGAAACAAACCTCGTTTTCCAATATTTATAAGTTTTTATATGTATCAACTTATGCGTTAACTTGCGATTGAACTATAAAAAGTTTTATGAGAAAAAGTCTTACATATACTGCCCTCACAAGGAAGAAGACCGCAAAGCATACGGAAATTCCATATACTTTGCGGCCTTTATTAGGGCAGGATATTTCAGACACATTACAAGGATCCTACATGTAATTTTTATACTTAAATGTGCTGTAGATACGTACTTTATTGCAAGTAATCTCAACATAATAAAGACGCAGAGGTACATTTGTTCAATAATAAAATCGTCGAATTCACAAGGTTCACTCTCAGTATTGTCACGTGGAAAAAATAAAAATAATTGGACACAATGCCTTGTTTTGAACGTTTTCTTAAAACTTAATTAATTCTGCCGGCCGGCCGCCGCTTGAGAGCGCGCCGGAAGAGATAAAAATAACAATGGTTCGTGTAATAATTATTATGTATTTTAAATTTTATAATATTTCGGATTGATGGGCACTGTTTCAATTTATTTAAATTTTTCTGTTATGTCATTGTTGTAATTTTAACGGGATTACTTATATATCTTTGTATACGTTAAAAAATAAAAACGTTGAGGTGTGATCCTGTGACGATTACATTGTAGTAAATTTTTTTTTTTTCGTATTTCCATGAGAGGTTTTTTTTTAAAAAAACTTGTTGTTTTGATCGTTTACAGGAGTGTAATAATATTCTAAAGCATACTATCATACATAAACAAACCTAACAGATCGAAAAAGTTGTCTATTCTTTCTAAAACCTTGTAATTTTATAGAATTAGATATATTAAGCACAAATCTGGCAAATTTTTCATTTGTACATTATTATACCTGTAGTAATTTGTATAGTAATTATTACGTATAACTTGGCTCTGAAAGATACAACTTATAGGTAACTGGTATCTTAAAACATAAAAGGATTTAATACATACATACATAAACTCACGCCTTATTCCCATTGGGGTGGGCAGAAACCACGGATCGCCATTCGCTCCTTTTCTGACATACTTCTCTTGCTTCATCCACATTTATTACTCTTTTCATGCATGCTCGTCGGTTCCGGCTACTTATTACTTGGCCTTTTTTTTAATATCACCAATTTGGTTAATATAAGTTTGCCTAAAGGATTTAATATAGTAACCATTTAACCTTTTTCAAAGAAGAAAAAAAAACATTTTTTGAAATGAAACCAATGAATACGATTACGAGCTACTTATTAAAACTCGTAAAATTTGTTACAGAGGTAAATTGAGTTTGCTAGGCTTCACACTGTAGAGAATCTGTTTCCGAACGAAATAACGAAAAGAAGGTACTTGCAATAATTAACCATAAGGCAAAAGCCGGCAAAAATACTATTATATATGAAAATATTCAAAAACGTACTGGTCAATGTAGCAATGAATTTTTCGAAACCAAAGTACATTTTTATATAGATTACTTTAAAGGTAAAGGAAACATTTTGTGAGGAAATCTGCACATCTGATTGAATAGACGTGTAAAATGCCCTCACGTGACCGCGGATGATACTAAGTGCAGCATCAGTCAACCTTCGTCTGTCCCCCGCTCAAACAAAGTTAAATTGTACCACAAGAGAAAATAAGTTTTATTAAAAAAGATATAAAATGAGATTCTAATCCCAAATTTGATTTTCGAACAGAGCACTACTACTGGTGTGTTCGTCCGCAGGGTCGACGCTCGGCCGGTCACCGGGAGCGTCGGCCGCCGAGAAAATGGGAAAACTATTGGCGGGAACAATGCGTGCACCTAACGCTTCCGCAAGGAGAGCGGGTTCAACGGTTGCTGAACATGAGAGTTTCACACCCTCTCCTGACCTCATACCATTGCGCGAACAGACTGACTCGGTGGCTAAGTGGTTAGCGATTCTGACCTCTGATCCGAGAGTCTGGGTTCGATCCCCACACAGGGTAAACTTTTCTGTGATGAGCAGAATTGTTTGCTCTGAGTCTGGGTGTATTATATCTATATATGTATGTATGTATTTAAAAGTATATGTGTATGTATATCAGTCTTTGGTTCCCAAGATACAGGGAATCCTAGTTTGGGGCCAGATGACCGTGTGTGATTTGTCCCAGATATTATTATTATTAACATTGCGACTGTAAAGAAAAAAAATGTCAACATCGGGTCATCCAAATAGTTTTCTTTTCACATAGATATAGAAATTCTTCCTTCACCTTTTATTTTTTCTTACAATGTCATTGTTTGCCCTTTTTCGACTGCCAGTAAGGGTTTACAAAAAAGTTCAAGCGCGATATGGGTACTTAACCTCACAATGACATGGGTTCTGTGTCCGTAAAAGTCGTGTCAGCAACGAGGTCAAGTTGACATTTCATACGGAACCTCCAGACAATGGCACTTGATATTTAGGTTCAGTCATGGAATACAATCATATTATTATGTTCTGAAGAGAACAAATAAAAAATCTATGTCGTAACTATTACCCTTGCTTGCAAAACTCGTGGTTAAACGCAGTGATACCATCTAAGCGAGTCAGTATTTTTAAATCCTTCGAACAGCTGTGATACAGATCTACCGCGCCTGCCAACCGACCTCCGTCACCTTACTTCTGTCAGGATCATTATTTATAGCGATTAGTGCTGATTCAGTGATGATTGCCTATTGTTAGCTTGAGGTTGGCCTGAGGCCTTGTTACCGCGGCTGAGTTGAGCAATGTTGAAGGAAATTGTAACAATACTCGGGTATTCCTGACATAATTACAATGATAGGTGTCAACATTAAACTTGTAAAGGCACATTTCACTTTTTTTATCCGCAATTGGTAAGCCATTGGCATTATCTCACCTGGTGGTAAGTTGGTATCTCTCATTTATCAAGATGTTGAGTTACTTTCGTAGGCCTTGTAATAGAGATACTTTCGTGGGTCCTTCTATTAGAGATATGTACTTAGGTACTTAGGGTCTCGTAACTTCGGGAAAAGATCAGCGTGTGTGAATTGTGGAACAGATGAGTCACGTGGTCTGATAAATACATAAGGTTTTTTTCAAAGCAAATTTAAATTATTATTTGAAAGACATACTAAATATTTTATTAAATTATTCTGTATGTAGTCAATTAGCATTATAAAAAATCTAATAGGTATTACCTGATTTTTGCGCAGCATTCTATCGTATTAGAAGTTAGAACTAACTTTGGAAACAAATTATTTAATTTTTTACAGGTAATAAATAAAAATTAAATTGAAGAAAATATATATTATATATTGCCCAAAAGACAGCTACTTATTTACCTATTATGCAATTTTTGGTTAAGAATAGACACGCCTAAGTTATTTTTTGTGCGGTGCAGCCCGATGCGTTAGTCAGAGGGTGGTATAAATAGTAAGAGAGTTGCGCAATAGGCACCGGGCAATGCACCGCGATGCGCTTTGGCCCAGTGCGGCTAACCGGCGATTTACTGCAGTTTAGTTCTATTTAAACATACTGGCAGCTCTGACCATAGACAATGAGCAAAGAGACTAAATTCGGCATTGAATTTCAGTTGAAAAAATAAGAAGATCTTGATCGTTTGATCGTTATTTTTACTTTATCGTTCGTTATTTTAGATTTACCTTTAAGTTCAGAAAACAAAAACTTTAAGAAATATATTTCCATAAATATGTATAAGCTAAAAAACATTAATTGATACCATTAGTCAGCATAATTAGTCAAAATGTCGTGAATCATATCTTCTCCAAAACAGTCGTCGCTGTTAAACCGATATTAAATCGCGAAAAAAATTGATTTATTTTTTATTAAGAGAGCCAGTTACATACTCACCGTATGAAAAGTAAACAGCCTATAAGCACATTCATATAAATAAAGTCCGTAATAATAAATGCACGTCAGTTCTTATAAGGCGAACTGGTGACACTTCCTGTATTGAATGGTACGTACTTATGTATACTTAATGTAGCTTTGTATGTATGGGGCGGCCAATGCCATCCACTATTCCTTAGTAACCAACCTTGTAGCTCTTATAATAAGTTGTATTATGTTTTTTTACTAACAAATACTGTAATAATAAGTAATGTGAATAAAAGAAATAAATAGGTAAAATAATTAACCTAAGTAATTTTATTAAAACCCCGACATTATGTAATATGCATTTGTGAATGGATATCAAGATAAAGCTGCAGTCCGCAAAAGAAGGAAAAGAACAGTATTCGTGTGACAGTTTTTGGGTTCATAAAAAATTCTTTCAGATTATTTTCTTCATAAAAAGTTTGCATGAAACAGTCCGTTACTTGTCTCGTTTGCATAAATGTGATTAACATATTTTAAGAAATAAGAATGATTTAAAAACTTTTTACCGTAACGATTTCTATTCGAGATTATTATTTATATTTTTTGAATAAAGGTAAACGTTCCCGGACACTATTATTAAATTATAGAGTAGATAACGAATTAACTCTCCAGTGTTTACAACTTTAAAATTTAATTTTTGTTTTCATTAATCGTTACACGAAAGAGATTTTACATCTAGTCTATGATTTTAAACCCCGCCTAAACTGCCACCGACGACGCAACGCGCCGCACCCGGCCGCTTCACTTTACTCTTTTTGTATTCGTTCTTGCATCTAACTTGGGATCGGCTTGACCTATTTGCCGCAAATAGTGGCAGCCCAGCCCATAGAGCCACGTGCCCGAGCAAGTGTAGTTCTGCATCTTTAGTCATAACATAGCTGGTAATATGGGGATTCTTTCACGATTACACGGCTTGCTGCCAGTTTTAGAAGTAGGGGTTCGGGAATGCGAAGAATATTTTTGATCGAATGATTAAAGGTATTTTTGGGATTATTGTGTGGTGCTTTTTAATATTTACAGAAATGTGTGTGGTGAGCAAAATCCTGTAATTTATTTCTACATGCTACTTATGATAAAAAAATATCATCATAGAACTTATTGAACAGAGCAAAAATAAATTGACTCAACAATTAATTTCTAATAGAACGGAGAGTCAAAACTCTTTCTTTTATAGGTTCCTCAAAAAAACTTTGAATTGTAGCAACTACCATTTGTCGCATTTCACTCTGTACAAGATTAGGTACATTAAAACGTTTTAACAAACAAATAAGTACTTTAAGTAGATTGTAAAAATATTTAGAACGTATTTAAAAAAATAAGGCCTCACTTCCTAAGTGAGTTGAAAACTCCATAAACTTTTTTACAATAACTTGATCCTTACAGAATTTTCAGCGGGAAAATTTCCTGCTTCATCAGGGTTTCAGTTCTTGGTATTTTTACAATTAAATCGAAACTCATTAGCAAGTTTTGCATACACGTGACGGCCGCGATTCCCCCGAGATTGGTCGATAAGGCTTCAGTTGAAAAATGTTGGAAACATTACAAATTAATGAAAATAATGTTTAACAGAGATTTCTCAGAATTGTTTTGAATTGCGAGTACCGTACCTACCGTAAGGTAACATTGTAAACCATCTTGATGTATATTTATAAATATTCCAATAGTAATGGCAATGCCAGCGGTTATTTATTTATTTTATTGATTTCATGGAAGGAGAAACAAACAGAATTTCGAATTTAAAATGGTAGTAAGAAAGGAAAATATTAGTAAGTATTACTTTTGAAACAGAAAATATTGCCTATATGTATAAAGCTATGACTATATTTAATACTAAAGAACAAAACATGCAATTTGCAATCGCCCGTGTAAACAGGCCCTAACCTGCGCGTGCGACGGCTCCCTCGTGACAAACGCTTTCACTCGGCTAGGCCAGCGCGACCACTTCCTACTGATTCTTACACACGACAACATTGTTTTATTGCTATTGTTGTTTACAATTCGGAACTAATCTACTTGGTGGGTAGGTAGGTACCACAGACATGCACCCGCTCCCCCCGGAGCGACGATATAAAACTTCTTTGGTAGGTACCTTGCTCACATAGTGCTGGAATATTGTGAATAGATGAGGTTCGATTGGATGCCATGCATGAGATAGTCGGCGTATACACGTATAGCGTTATAAGTATATATGATGGTGATATAAAATTGTATGAAATATCCCAGATATTGTATTTATTTTAACTGAAAACATATTTTTTTATACAAATACAATACAGCGAACATTTAATGTTTTTCATAACAAAAGAGTACGACTGAATAATTTCAGAACGGTTTAAAACTCCAGTCTCTTCAATATTTGTGCTCGCCATTTTAATTAAATATTCTCTGAATTTTGTAAACATATCTCAGCCTGAAATTCCTAAAGAAAGTCAGTTTCACAAAACCCTAGCACTATACAATCGTAAAGACATAGAGCAGTGAGGGCTCGCATTCCTAAATGAGTTACTAACTTGCGAATTCAATCGCATCGCGGCCCGCGAACTAAAGCGCATTCTGCAAAGGCCATTTCTCCAACCGACCTCCGTACTCCGTACTCGGTTACACAACGAATCACACATTGCATCCCATAGAGAAGGAACGCAGACTTGCGCGTAGCAACCAAAGAGTTTATAGACTCGCGGCCGCGCAGTGAAAGTGCTTTCGCGCGCTCGTTGCCCCGGTCGACGACCTTGCGTAGAAGCGAGACGCGGCGCTACTAAAGAAAGAGATAGACTAGTTTCTGAGGAAAGCCATGAAAAGCTAGTGCAGCAGATTCAGGAAATTGATTGTAAAATACAAAATGGTTGCTATTCTTATGTATATGGTTGTACATAAATCTTTTAAAGCCTGTCGGGCTTGGGTTTCAGTGGAAATGTCGTCGGGTCCATCCCGGGGAAATAGAAAATCCTGACTCCAGTACAGTTATGATTGAATAAACTTTGTTACTAAAAAATACATATAATTTATGGATAAATGATTAGACACTGTTTTAGAACATGTTGGAAAATCCTCTTTAACATGGATGAGGATAAAATCTACGAGGCTCGGCCTGGCTCTGCTGCCAGGTGCTATAGACCACTACGCTACTATGTTGCTAAAAGATAATCTTCCAAAATCAACAATAAATTATTAAATATTGTTAACTAAAATTAGTAAATGTTGCTTACTTAGTATTTTAATCCATTTTAAATATTATATTTTTTTAATCAAAATATTAGTTCTTTAAAAAATATATAAACAGGGTGTAAGGGACAGGTTTCCGAAAACTAAGGGCTTGCTCAGTAGACGAAACTGAACAACTTTCCACAAGAAAGTTTATCAGTAAACGAAAAAAAATCGGCTTCTAAATACAAACTGGCCAATCAAGTTTATATTTTTTTATGGGGAAGCCGATTTTTTTTTTCGTTTCCAGGAAAAAAATATGGTAGAAAGTTGTTCAGTTTCGTCTTAAAGCCCTTAAAGTTTTCGGAAACCTGTCCCTTACACCCTGTATATTTATGTAAATCGGTCAGTTGACACTCAAAAATATAATATTAAAAATTAACTGATAAGTAGAAGTGGAGAGCAACTGGAAAATACCGGAAAAACATGCAAGAAGTAGGGTACTTAAAGGTACTATTCAATATTGTTTTATGTAAAAGTTCTAGTACCTCAAAGTTTAATTGAAAAATTATACATTCCAGGAACCATGTGGCTCAGGAAACACACTCAAAAGACCAAACCACTAACTATCAATGCGAACCCTTCAAATAAGACATTGGTTCTGGCTCGGCCATCTTAGGTTTCGTTATTTTGAAGCAAATATACCTACAATTACAGGTAAAAAATCCTCGAAAACTAACAGTAGCCTGGTCCGTATTCTCAAGAAAACCTCACTCGAATCTGGGATTTCGAAATCCAAATAATATTATTTTAAATTCGAGACTAATCTAATACGAAACTCTTCTAATGAAAGTTTTTCCGAGCTTGACCCTCCACTACAGCCTATTTTTTTAAATCTTTATTCCGGTTCTGATTTAAATATTAGTTAAAAGGCGTGAGTATATATTTTTATGTACGATATATATTATAAATAATTGAAACAATAAGTACGTAACAGAAGCTAGAAGTTCAATGCAATATTCGGGAATCCTATTTAGATTTTTATATTTTTACTAGACTAATCAATACATCATGATCATGTACACTGTACTATGAATATACGACTTATACTCTCCTATAGTCCATCTTAGACTTGACCGCACATTTGAAGTTAAAGCTAGTTTTTCCGAGCTAGGCCCTCGACTGCAAAGTTCCTTCAACCCGGGGTCAATGTCCAGCCATGCAAGAAAATTTGCAGCGCACCATAATGCGTTGGTGCAGCGCTGCGGAGCAAGCGCAGAGGTCTTGGATGTTAAGTGAAATGTTAGCTAGTTTATGTAAATTGAGAAAATTTCGCTTTTCATCATGAATAATTAAGTCAATATTTCGTCTGAATATTATAAATTTGGACAGTGCATTAGAATATGTTAAATATTATACTAAAATTATATATTAAAAAACACTTTCGCCACATAGAACAGGAGAAAAATAGATTAGGGGAAGAATGATTTGAAATGGATAAAAAAATATACTAAAACATTTGATCGATTTAGGACTTTTAAATAACTTTTAAGTTCATTTATTTATTTCGTCGTTGACATACATCTTCTATCAGCAAAAGTTAAGCCTCACACCCTTTAATACACGACTTATTTTTACAAAAAATTCGCCTTAGTATATTGTAATATTTTCAAAAAGTGGCGGTGCTGAAGAGTCGGGTAATGCGGCAAAGCTGATGGTACTACCTACGTCTATGATGCGGTGATCAGAAATAAGTTCATGTTCTAATAAATTTAGGTACACGTTAAAACTCCTTTGTATTTTGATTGTACTGTACTTTGTTAAATTATTTTTTAAGATTTATTTAAGGACATTGTATAGAGTCATCAAAACAACACATTGTCACATATAATTTTCTACCTTTGTCAAATTGTTCTTATTTTTATGGCAGTTACTTTAAAAGGCAGCATGTCTCGCATTTTCAAATTAAAGTTAGTTACAAAACACACAGAAATCATAAATACAGTACTTCTTAAGGTTGAAAAAGCCAAACATAAACATATCAAAAATTCCAATTGTCCAAAGCATATGAGTCGTTTTGTTTTCTTCGTTTATCTCCAAGCCGTTAGTGCAAGTTACAAGATACAAATTTATTTAGTAACACAAGTTACAAGTCAGTTATGTTCGTAAAATTGTAAAGGTGGTCTGTGGTCTGGTCTATTCGCAATAAGTTCCATTATCTATGGAGCACGGCACAATGCAGAGTTGACTGTTGCATTTCATTTTGATGGTATCTTAGCGCGTGTCCCAAAGTGGAAGGTGTTTGCTAAATTCGTTTTCAAAAAAAGGAAGTTAAAGAAATCGCAAAAAACGTACTCGCTTGGATTTGTCCAACTTTAATTATACGTATATATTTGATTTATTTTTTAATTAGAAAGGAAACGACTTTATTCAATTAAGACGTCATAAATTAAAATATTTGTGTATGTATTGTATTGTATTTGATAAAAAGTAACTCAGATAACCAGCAGCATGTGCCATATTCTGCTGTTTTAAAACTTTTAGAGATTTTTTGTTTCGATTTATAAAAGCAAATCATGACTAAGGTGTAGACTTTAATAAAAATTGGCAAAATTGACTTTCCTGTACAGCTCTGAATTGCCTTTTCTGTACAGCTATGTCCTCTAAGATTGGCTTCTAAGCTCGCTTCGTCTTACATTTTAGACCACACCCAACTGCGTCGTGTCTCGCGATTTGTTTAATTGTTCCTTGGCCAGTGAAAGTTCAGCATTATCTTTCATTTCAGTCCATTCTGTAGCGCCTATTGTAGAATTTTGCGCGTTAGATTCCATAGGAGATTTGCCATTGCTGCGCTTTTCTAAGAAATTGAAAAAAATGCGATTTAGAAAAGTGACTCGTTAGGAAGTCACCGGACTTAATTCTACCGACAATTTTTTTTTTTTATTTTTTTTTTATGTGATAGGTGGCAAACGAGCAGACGGATCACCTGATGGTAAGCGATTACCGCCGCCCATGGACACACGCAACACCGGAGGAGTCACAAGCGCGTTGCCGACCTTAAAAGATTGCCGTTTTTAAAGATCGTATTATGCAGGGTGAAACTAAAATTGCGGACTAAATTTAACTATGCTTTCTGCTTCTGAAACTGAACAACTTTCTCAAATCGATGAGCTGAGTAGCAACCATTGTATGGAAAGTCGGAAAGTCAAATAATTTTTTATCCGACTTCAAAAAAGGAGGAGGTTCTACCGTATGTTCACCGATTACTCGAAGACGCCTGGACCGATTTGGAAAATTCTTTTTTTGGTTAAAAGGGTATACTTCACAGGTGATCCCGTATAAATTTTATCGAAATCAATTTAGCGGTTTTTGAGAAAATCAACAAAAACATAGCAAAATTGGAGTTGTTGCGATTGAATTCGGTTGTTTTTAATGTATTCAGCGTGGTCAATTATTGCTCCGATTTAATTGATTCCTTAAAGAAAGTTGTCCAGTTCAAGACTTTAAAGCCACACTTAAAATTTGGTCCGGGATTTCAATTTCATCCTGTAAAGTAAACATGAAAAATATACTATAATACTGTCTCAAATTTCACGTGACTACCTGACGCAGAGTGTTCAAAAAGTTGTCTTTAAATTGTTGTTTAAAGTTTTGTATTCTAGTTAGTTTTTTCACAACAAATTTTCTTTTTTTGTATCAGTGACAACATTTGATTGACCTACATTGACTTAGCGCCAAATGTGGCTATATCAATAGCCCTTTTGGGTTCAGAAAGGTCCTCCCGAGTGCAAGAAATTGGATTGGTGTCAGGTATTACAAAGCATTCACACTTGTCGTTATCAGACTTTTTTCAATTACGTATAATTGTCACCCAGCTGTCGAAGAATTTTGTGGACATTTAGTTAGTATCTAAACTATTTCCAACAAAAATTTGAGGTTAAAATATTTTTTACCGGTTTAAGAACTGGAGTAGATGTCGTATGTGGTGTGATGAACTGTCAAAACAGGCTCAACGCAATACTCTACCCAGCTCTTACCGTACTACAATCATAGTATAATCGATAGAGCCAGTGGGAGGGGGGGGCGTGGGTGCCTCGTGCCAGTGCGTACCGATCAAAACCTCCTTGCTACTAGCCAACTGAACTCCTTATCGATTTACAACTGAAAATAAATCGACAGCTAAAACTTTTTGGATGATGTTCGTATTTCAAAATTAGAAGTTAAATATTTTAGTAGTCGTGAAAAACTTACAGCGCATATTACTTAGGACTTTCATTCTCTTATTTTATATTTGTTGCTCTGCAACTATACCTATAAAGATTACATCTTCTTCTAAAACTACTGGTAACATAAAAGTACGTAGACAGCAAAACTTCCTAATTAAAAAATAAAAGTAAGTCAGGTCCTGAAAATCCATTGCTGAAACTTAATTGTAAAACTAAAAGCGCGATCTTCCTTTTGATCGTAAGTATTTTAATATTTCTTGTGTAAGTCCATTTAACAATAAAAAACTGTTTTCGTTTTCTTGGAGATAATACGCATTCGTTTCTTTTCCAGATAAAAGTAACGTTTTCTGAGTATTTAATGTGTAGGTTGATCTTAAGTAACTACGCGTAGGCGAAGCTTTTTACTTTATTATACCGAAATAGATATAAGCCTACTTTTCGTACTAAAGTTAGAGAACTTTGTAAACAAATTAAGCTTGGATGCGAAGTATACTCCAATTTATTTTTTACCAATTATCCATTATTAGCTAATTCCTCTAGTAAATCTTAGGAAAAAACCTTTTTGATAATGATAAGCTAATCTTTACGTCTTTTCCCTATCCTTTTATTGTACATTGAAGTACCAGGTTTTCAGAAGAGCGTAGAGTTTAAAACGTCAGCGATCAGAACTCCAGGGCGCTCCCGGGAGAGGGGCGGCGGCCTTGTGTCCCGGCGGGGCGGAGGGAGGCGCCACGTGTATCAATGGAGAATGAATCGCGTGTAGGCCGCCGCTGCTTTTGGTACGAGAGGGAGCGAATTATCAATGGGAAATAGATTTTGTAAACAATTAAAATACCTCTTTGATTCCATTTCCTCTTCTCGAATATATGGTTTCTCAGAAAAAGAATGTATACATTTAACGTCCGTGTATAGGCTATATTCCACATGCAATATTTTATTTATTAAAAATAATTCAAATCATTTATGACAAGGAACACTGTTGGGGCGCGTGTCCCTCTTCCCATAATTCGGGAAAACTAGGCCAAAAAAGGAAGCCAATTCCTGTAATGGAGGTTGTGGGGTTAATGCTAACAATCCAAGCATCACCCTTATATTTAACTTATTAAAAGGTCAATAAGAGTAATCCCTTTCCTCCCTTCGTGGATCTGACTATCGGCAAATATCTATGAAATTTCGTTCGGCCCTCTTAAAATGTACTTAAAGCATCAGTCAAATTAATAAGTACCTATGTTCTAAAAGTTTATGACTTGAATCCTAATATTTTTGTACAGCTTCCTATTGCTTTCTTATTAATAAATCTTTCGTAGCTGCGCAGTAAATAAAATATATACTAGTAGACATCCATGTATAACTTATTTTGTAATAGTTTATGTAATCAGCAAATCTATTTAGCTCTGAATTCTTACGTATTTTCTTTTTTCACAAAGTTTCCAAAATGTTATTATTTTCATTGCATATTTTTGTCTCGCACTAATATTAAAATTCATATAAAACAGCGGTCCTACAAAACTCATGATAAGTTTTTATACGAATATAGATCCCCGTTTTGCTATTGTCATCTATTTTATCACCAGCCTGTGGTTTCCTTTGAAGTCCAGGGAATCAGGTCATTTCTGAAAAAAGATTACATATCTATGAAAAATTTTCATGTTTAAGTACCGTCTCTTTTTAGCAGCCTATGCGTCGCATCGCTCGTGCCTGCCAGTTTCTTATTAACGTCACCCACCCATCCCATCTCCATGCTCCGCACGCATCACAAAAAAGTTTTCATTGGAGTGTCATCGATCTACAACGTCATGATGCAAGGGGGTGCCCGGGCGGGGCGCGCGGGGGGTTGGCACGTGTAGCGTTGGCTAGCAACCGTACGCCCCGTTCACGTAAATAGTTGAGTCTACGGTGGTGGTTGATTTTATTGTATATTCATGGGTGTTCGTTTTGGTAAGACAGCTGGGTATGATAGGCGTACATTTTAGAGGGTAAATGTTACCCAAATAAGGAAACCATTTTCTCCAAGAAAGTAAAGAAGCAAACTCTTTTCATTTTTTTCCAAACTTTACTTTTAATAAGGATTTCAAACAAGGGTTTCAGTTTAATTCCAGGCCTTCCTTGGGACCTAGGTAATAAGGTTAAATCTTATGTCACCTCGCATTCCAAAATTAAATAGTTAAGCTTACAGGTACACCCGAACATCGTATGTACGTACATCCGAAAGCATTACCCTCCTCCTAGGAAAATCGGGTAAAGTACCTTTTCGCAGCTAAGGGCCCGCTACGGGCGGGCGTAGCACACAATGGCGTAGTACGGGGAGGTTCACTCGCGCTGCCGGCCTTGTTACAGATTTGATTGACTCGGGTAGCTCAGTGGTTAGTACTCCTGACTACTGATTCGAGGGGCGTGGGTTCGATTCCCATCCAGAGCAAATATTTATGTGATGAGCAGATCTCTATATAATCTATATGTACAGTATAATATCTATTTTATGGTTAATGATGAATAAACAAATGTGTTAGTAACAAAAATAAAAATCACAAAAACTACTGTTAGTGTTAAAATAAATATGTAATTTTAACTTAAAATTGTGAATTATGGGTTTTTTTATGTGGAAAACAAGCAGACGGATCACCTGATGGTAAGCGATTACCGCCGCCCATAGACACCCATGGGTACTTGAGAGTTATATTAATAACCCCATAATTTACAAAACTATCATAAATAGGTAATCCACTCTAACACAGCGTCATCTCACATAATATCTATAATTCACTTAGTAACATCTAAACTCTTGCGCAACACCATTTCACTAACCTCCGACATAGAAAGCATTGCATATCGTTTTAATATATAAGGTGCTACTTTATTAGTGCCCGATATTTTAGTCAGTGCTTCTACTCCTGATTCTGATCAACTTTCCCCAAGGAACCCATAGTCAAATCGCAAAAAAATTTTTGGAATCTTCATACAAATCGATCAGCCGAGCGGCCAAATTAGTATGAAGAGTCCAAAAATTTTTTTGCGATTTTGACTATGGGTTCCTTGGGGAAAGTTGATCAGAATCAGGAGTAGAAGCACTGACTAAAATATCGGGCACTAATAAAGTAGCACCTTATATAAACACGAATAATTTGCATATTTACTCATTGCTATGCAGATTAACCGCCGCCAATAACTTTCGAGTGGCATAATTACGGAAGAACTGAATTAATAATATTATAGGTATTACTGCAGTTAAAACTAGACGCGATTAACCTTATCCTGCCTCAAAAGCGTCGCCAGCTGATGGCCTAGAGTGGCATGGCAAGTTAATTTGTGGAGAAGGAAAAAGTATGAATAGTAAGGTCAAGAGCACACGAAGCTTTTACTGATAGTCTCACCTCTACGACAATAACTCAAACTCAAACTCAAAATGTTTTTGATTTAAGTAGATGCTTTACACGTGCTTTTCAATCGTCAATATTCTTTTCTACCTAGTACATAGTCCCTACCACGCGGGACTTGTACACTCAACGTTTCGGGAAGTGTTTGCGAAGCGAGAAGAAACGTCGAGCCCTAAAGAAACTCGCTTCAATACATTTTTTAAATAAAATCGTAAATTCTATTACAATTCATGTCAACAATAAAATTGTGAGCTGGAGGATCTATACATGTCTATATATCATTGTCATTTACATATATTTTGTAATACCCTTTAGAACATAAATAATTTTTCACATGCATTTTAAATTTCTTTTCTGGCAAACTAGTTACATTTTCGGGTAATAAGTAATAAGAACGAACGTCACAAAGTCCTATGTCCCTTGTCCTGGCTAATAATGTGATTATATAGATAGATGCTTATTAAGTGGCCTGTGTAGGCAAATAAATATTTTTTTATGCTTTGTCTGGTAAGGGTACTTACACATATAAGTTAACATAGCAACCCATGCCGCGCCCACTGCTAGGTTAAGGGTCCCTTCTCTCCCCATAGCAAGGGAAGGTTAGACCATCTCCCCATACGGGGGCTAAGTCCAGATTATGTAAGGTAAACTATAGATCAGAAGTAATAATTTAAACTTAAGCCGTGCCTGTGAAACGTACGCTGTCCTAGCCTAAATTCCATACTTTGGTTCATCTCTTTTTAAGTAATAAAAGAAATAATATCTTTAAATTTTAGCTGTGTAATTTATTAAAAGTATTTATTATTAATTAATTTAGTAATTTGTTTAGATATTTCAGTAAATTCTATCAGTGGCATGAAAATAAAATTTTTAAGGTAATGGAATTCGGCATGGTCTTTAAATTCCTTAAAAAAATAGCAAAATATTTTAAAAATCATTAGATATTATTATCTAGAAAAGGCGTTACTTAAGTCCAATGACTTAAGTCCGAGATTGATCTGATCACAGTGATCGATCACGTATTTTCCCTTTACCCGCTCAGTGTCGAGTGAAGACCTTCCGCAGTTCCGCGCTCAATGCAACATGCGCGAGTGCACGTGACATAGCTTTTCCTTTATCTGTAGTAGTATTTTTTTTTTAATGTGATAGGTGGCAAACGATCAGACGGATCACCTGATGGTGAGCGATTACCGCCGCCCATAGACACCCGCAACACCAGAGGAGTCACAAGTGCGTTGCCGACCTTTGAAATGGGATGATTAAATTAAATTATTAAAATAGATGATTATTTACGTAAAAATGCTCATTTTCAGAAGTTACTAGAAAGTAAAAGTCCTATTTTGCATAAACTACTTTGTATAATTTCTCTACGTGCTTTTTCAATAGAGTTTACAAAAAAAAAGTTTTTTTTTTTTAAAAAGGAAGTCGTCAGCGTTGAGGCTTGCGCAGTGAGAGTAAAATCATTCAAATTGAATGAAAATGAAAGTCATACTAGTCACGTTATGGAAATCGATATAACGGAACCATGTAAGAATTTCAATTTTGATGAGCTCGATATTTTTATTTTACTCTTTAAAAAAATTATATTAAAAGAATAAGTTTCAAAAAAATATATGACAGAAAGAAAGTGATTAAAAATGAAATTAATTATGAGCAAATAAATTAAGGAATTAAAACAAAATTACTTCTTTGCAATATAAAGGTAGGTAACTGTAAAATTTTCGCATCTAGGTCATGGGCAGTTGGAAAGTTAAACTTAAGATAAGAATATGTAGTTTTTCGCTTTGAAAACAAAAATTTATCACAGTGTAGACAAAAGATTTTTTTCAGCAAGGTCGCATAATATAAAAACACCTTCAAATGTAAAGTGTATTAAAATCGGGTATTGTTGAGCTGAGGGACTTTTTGATTCTGTTTGACCCGATAAGAATGACAAAACTTTACGAAGACAGCTACGCAGCGGCCTTTCACTTTTATTTGGAGTTCAAAACGTGACAGTTCCATGTTCCTGTACATTTTCAAAATTTTGAAAATCGACTTTTGTCTCGCGCCTTTCAATCAGCCAATCGCGTAGCGTGTTTTATTTTTAAACTGCGCGGATCGTGTGACCTCGGCAACTGAATGTAGTGCCAATGTCGCGGTAACTGGGTCTATGTCAACGCGGCCTTACTGGCTAGATAGCCGAGGCCTTATTTGGATGTTTTATCTGTTTTCAGCCAGTATCGACTATATGTTTTGCGTTTTGGGCAGAGTCAATATACATAATATGTGTAGTTTGTATAAAAGGTTTGTAAAAAAAAATATTTTCTTAAATCATTTTAAGAGTGGAGACTTAGAGTAGAGTTTTATAGGTAGTACGATGCCTTAACTATGAGATGACATAAAGAGTATGACGTCTTTTAAGGTTAGAGGTCAAGATCTACTGAAGTCAGCCGATAGATCAGAATAACTATAGAGACCATCGTAATACTGTTTTCATCGCTATTTTACTCTTCATTGAACAGATAACAAATAAGTAGGATACAACAGTAAGAATTCGGGAAGTCTCTACTAGTAATAGACACAACTTCGATTTCGCAACATAATTTATTTTTCCCTCCACTGTGACGAAACAAAAACAAAAGATATCGCAACAGTTTATTCAATTATAAGCAATTATATCGATATCTATAAAATAAAACAATTTTATTTCGATGCGTTAGTGCACGCAACGCCCTACTCTAGCTAACGGCCATGGGCATAACCTTGCTACTTGTATCTCGCTCTAGCAAGTGCGAATGACCTATACACGTCCCTTTCTATCATGCTGAAGTGTCACTGCCGGATTCCATACAGTTGACGATCGAAGAAATTTAATTTTAGATGGAAGTTTCCCTTCTGTTATTGTTTTGCCCTTTGCGTGTCTTATGCTCTCCGAGCCTTTTCAGAAGAACACTGTGGCGCCATTTTGTTTTTGTTTTTACAGAGGAAGACTAGAATTAATTACTTGACATAGTTATTGGTAAAATATGTTTTTTTCAGTTTACATAATATTACAAATGAATTATGTATCTATATAATTAACTAGGAAGTTAGTACTATAAGGTCTCAAACTCCGATGTTTTTCCTGAAAATTCTTGATCGATTTGTTGATTCATATCCTTAAAGGTTTTTATTTACATACGAACAACATTCTGTGTTCATAGTTTCTGATAAATTTATAGCAAAAATATAGCACGTATTATAAATCAACTTTTGTTACACGACTTTGCTAAAATCGCATAAAACATTTTATACAAATCGTTCGGTGATCCTTCTGCTCGCTTGCCACCTATTACATTAAAAAAAAAAAAAAAAACGATCAGCTGTAAGAAAATGTTAGCTAGGTTTCGTTTAAGGTTCTCGAACGTTCTAAAGTACCTAGGTAGTTACATATTTCCAAAGAAGTTTCATGTCGTCGTCGCTGCATAGTGGTGCATCGCTCGTTGATGTCTTTTGAATGGCCGATGCATTTCACTGGACTGAGAAATATGGCTAATAAAAAGAGTAAAGTAAAAAAATATGAAAAGAGACTACAAAAGAAGTCTCGATCACCACAATATAGATATTTAAAAACTTTTCCCAAGAAACCTTTTACTGAATTTTCAATTTATTTGACATCAAATCAGAGGCTGATCGGCCGACTTTATATGGAAAGTCATTTTTTTTATTTTTTTAAGTCGTGTATGAGCTCCTTAGGGAAAATCGTCAGTGTGGTGAGAAGAAGTACCTCTCTAAGCTTACGGGAAAGGTTTTCGTATAACCTCTACTTTTCCCAGTTTCCCATGTAAAGCTAAAGTAGGAGTAAGTATATTTGTTTTAGGAAAGACTTCAAAAGCAATAACGAAAGCATTAGTTATTAAATTAGATACCTAAACTGTTTTAGAAAAATTCCTCTCCGAAAAACTGGGGCGCGTTGCGAAACACTGTTCGCCATTGTATTGTTCGAACCGCCTAAATGTGCTGATATGCACATGCACACATGCATTATTTGTGCAGTTTGCGTAACCACGCCCTGATTTATTTGTTGTGTGTCAGAGTAATTATCAGACTGCAAACATCGTGCATTATTTTTATTTTGACTCATAGATGTACTTGCGGTTGCTTGTACGAGTGAAACCTTAAAATATACTCGACGAACAATCTTCGAAGTTATAAGCCTTCAATCATCAAGTTTTCCAATCATATTTTTTTAATGTGTAAGTACATTTGAAAATTCGAATATTACATTCGAGATTTCGTGTTGAAATTTAGGTATACATATTTATTTTAGTATTACTTAGACGTCTTCGGAGAATTCAAGCAATTCTTTGAAAATATCTTGCTCGATTAAAAAATATATCATAAATATATGATACTGCTGAGTATACCATTTTAACAGGCATGGAATAATCTAGGTTTTCTAGATGAAGCAAAACAAATTAAACTTATTTGCTTCTTTTAAATTAAGGATTTGCTGACTAAATAAACAAACGTTGGAAAAGTATGCATCTTGAAACTTTGGCGAACTATAGAATATGTTACAAAATATGTACAGAACCCGTTAGGCGAGGTTTTAACTCTTCATTCTGCACAACTTTTTGCTCTATCATTACGCAAAGATGCAAAAAAAAATCATTTCCATCCTCGCGAGCTGCTTGAGGCTTGCTTGCGCATCCTCGACGAGAGTTACAAAAAACGATATCCACGCGGGCGGAATAAAAGGCAGAAGCTTGTTAACAATAAATAAATTATACTACATTCTAATAAAATTTAAAAAATAAAATAGAATAAATAAATAAACATTTTGGGGAATCTTGGTAAGCCGTTTCCGTCTTCAGTATCATCATCACTTACTACCAGGTCCACTGACTCGGTGACTAAGTGGTTAGCGATCCTGACCTCTGACCTCTGACCGAGAGTCGTGGGTTCGATCCCTACACAGGGCAAACTTTTCTGTGATGAGCAGAATTGTTTGCTCTGAGTTTGGGTGTATTATATCTATATATGTATGTATGTATTTAAAAAGTATATGTGTATGTATATCAGTATCTGGTTCCCAAGATACAGGGAATCCTAGTTTGGGGCCAGATGACCGTGTGTGATTTGTCCCAGATATTATTATTATAATAAAGCAAAGGGCACACGAATGGTGGGTATACAAAAAGATCCAACGCTTTCCTATGACAAAATATAAGTTACGTAACTTTATTTGTAAATTACGCCATTAATTGAGTTTATTCCATACTTTCTCTTCTCACAAGAGTAGATCCGTTCTCGCTATCATTACTTTTCTCACTGAAACACCTTGGGATCGTCATATTCTTTAGGTAAGTTTGCAAACTGACTCAAGGCTAGGGTGGGTTAACTCGAGGTTACGTAGGATGAACCATACAGTGACCAATTTTGTTCGGCAATGTTGCAAGGTGGTAAAACTGTTGGGCTTTCCAAAAACTTGAATCATTTGCGATTATGACGTAAATACAAAAATATACTTAGAATATTTTTTTCGATTCAAATTAAGAAGGTTTTAATATCACTTACCTACCTACGTCATCGTGTTTTCGTCAAGAATTTTGCTTCGAGCTATGTTTAAAATAGAACGCGTATAAAATTAAAAATGGGTACAATGTATCCAGTAAATTGTTTATTAATTTAACGACTAGCTACGTCCTTTCGATTAGCTTGAATGACAATGTTTTTTTTATAGGATATGCTCTCTATTTGCCGCAGCTATCGATCACAAAGAAGGAAGGCACACATGGCAACATTACAGTTTAAGACCTTCGGCCACCTACTAAAGTACCTGCCTGCTCACTCGCGGCCCTCGATTCAATTTATTTAAACTTAACCCAGTGATCATGACACACTTTTAACGATACGATACGCGCTAGCATGTGTGCGTATGAGTTTTCGTTGGTATTCGAACTATTTGGTAATGTGAATGTAGATAAGTCTGCACGATGCTGAAAAAAAAATCTTGTGTTACAATTACAAGCTGGAAAAATTGAAATTATGGTTATTATTAAAAGAAAGCTCGTAACGTAAGTAACAAAAATCAAAAGTCCATAAAAACGCGTAGGTATTTTATTTTTAAAGAAGAATTACCTATATTGGACAATAAAATTTGAAGCATTTGGCTTCGCATAAAATTCTTTTTTTTTAATTTTAACTTTTTAAATTTGCTAGTTTAAGTAAGCAATGAAAATAAATTTAATGACGTTCAAATTGATTCGGCGAAGGCGGAAAGAACGGAGCTAGTAGAGACAAGGCCAAGCGACAAGGTCCCTTTACAGTTGTTAAAGCAATACCAACCTAATACCATTGCTACAGATTTCTTTGTTGCTTGCAAATGTAGTGTTGTACAAGACAATACTTGGGTGTTTTTAATGCAGCATTTTTCAGTATTACGCAGAGATCAAGGTTTTTTACCGTGTTGAATAGTACAAACAAGGTCGGTAAGTAGATAATGATATTTGAATGCACCACAAAAAACTGTATGGAAGCTAAAATTCAAAAAAAGATTATCTTACCTATAGTTTACCTACCGACAAATCTACTCAACTGTCGTCTCTGAATTTCTTTTTTAAGGAAATCGTACAGGGACTTTTATATAGCATTTCAAAAGTTAACTGTATTTACTGACAATATTTAGTCACAATGCAAGGTGTATCCTCGCAAATAAATCGCCAAAAATGATAGCAGCCCAAATGAGCCGCCAAAATTCAACAAACGCAAACTAAAATAAACTAGGTCAGGGATGTACCGACTGTTGTTTTACAAGTCCAATTAATGTGTGAGTAGGACGGCAACAGTTGCAAATAAAGGGCACACGAGAAAGAAAGAGATCGCTATAAGTGTCAATTTGCTGCAAAAATAAGTGCTGTGATCAGCAATAAAATCTGGGGCTGTAGATATGTTGATGTAACTGAAAAAAGACAATCACTGCAAATTAATCAAATAAAATGTTTTTTAAAGAAACATCACTTGAGTATAAGAATAAGAGTCCAAATAATAGTATTCTTCTTCTTATCCAGTGGCATAATTTACCCGTGATGGTTGCCTGGTGTTACTAAATAAAGTCAAAATCCCTAATTTAATTACGCCTTTATCTCAAACACACAACATACGCATATCACACGTGAAGTGAAATAATTTCCACCCAATGTCATAAACAGCTGTTTTCCACGTTTTATCAGATAACGTTTTTATCTGTGTTTGACTGGAATTTAATGGAGCATTAGGAAGTCCTATCAATGAGGGCTAGATTGTCAGTGTCGTGCAGTTTGGCGATGCGAGGGGGGGCCTGACTATCAAGTGGGCCAAGGTTGTCAGAATCGGAACGCTGCGCTGGTCTTTGGGCTTTTCTGGGGCCTCTGACTATATGAAACATGGTGATTTTTTGGTTGCTTATAGTCTTATCAAAATTATTGGATCTAATGATGCATTCTTATGAATAAAAATATAGCGATTCAATACACATAGACGCCATGATCAGTTTTTTTTTTTATACGGGAGTTTTGTTATAATTTGGATGTGCAGAAAATTGTGCTTTAGGTAATAATAAAAATGAATGAACTAAATAAAAATATATCAAAAATAAAAATTAGGATAAAGGTATACAAAATAACCTAATGCAAGTTATGCATTTACGTGACGCAGATATTTTAACCTCTAAAGAAACCAAAGACAAATAACGCCACTATTTTTACGATAATTCAGTAAAAGCTTCTTTCATCGCGTCTACCATTCGAAGTTATTTTATAATATCTTCTGACAACAATTAAAAAAATACAATACACAGCCACCTCTAACAAATGAACTCCGAATTTTATGGCCTCATAAAACAACCGCCTAGTCTTTTATTTTTTAAATTTACTGTTAACCCTTTCATTGCTACTATGTCAAACAATTGTATCTACTAATAAAGAAACGTTCGTTGTCGTTCTGTCCATGTTGAGAGGCAGAGTTGTCTACAAAAGAAAGTAGTCATTTTGTTTGTAAATAGAATTCGATTTTAAAAAACTGTTCACTATTTTCGAACCTTACGTCGATGAATAGGTATTATCTAAATAAAAAGAATTGTGTAATTATGTTTTATTCAGTAAATGGTCTTCTAGTGAACTTTAGAAAATAGTTCCTACTTATTTTCCGTCGTGTCTTATTTTTATTTATTTTTCAAAATCATAAACTACAACAAAAATACAGCTTAACCTCAGAGAAAATAAAACGTAGTACATACATATATTATTTACTCTGAACCTAACTATGACGTCACATCTCGCTAGAAAAATCATCATTTTAGACAGATAATAAAATTAAACTCAAAAATCACTTGTCAAATAGAAATACCCTTACCCTATAACTGGGTGTAATATTTTAATCCCATCGAAAAGTACTTTATCATGCCTACAAATCTAAATGGTTGAACGATGAACTCACGTGGCCTCGGCATGCGCTGGCGCCGCTAAACAGAGACAGAAATAACGCGTAAACAAACATCATACAGTCATCATTATGTACATAAGTGTCATGTAATACATACCTACTATTACATTACAATTACAATTACCCCCTACATTACAATTCATAAATTCATAATCACACTTGACTTGAACTCTATATCAAATTATCAGGCCTGCAATCCCTTGAAGCTGTGAAAAAAATTAAACTTCTATGCTAACGCAATCAAGAGATACGGCTGTTTATTTTTATTTTTTATTTTATTTTAGGCAGGAAGCAATGGTTATAGCACAAGTAAAACCAAAAATTTTTAGTTACATCACAAAAAAATTGAGCTGTAACTAAAAAATCTTGGTTTTCGGACGTTTCCCTTTACTTGTGCTATAAAACACTGCTTCCTGACAAATTTCATGATTCTAGGTATACGGGAAGTACCCTATAGGTTTTGATTTCCATGCGAGTGTCCTACGTAGATATGCGGCATAAAAGGCCGTATCTCTTGATTGCGTTGGCATAGAAGAGTGATTTTTTCACAGCTTCAAGGGATTTGATATAAACAACTTGAGAAAAAGGGTCTTGACAGACAAATAAACTGACAGACGGACAGACGGACAGACGGACAGACAGACAGACAAACATACTGACGGACGGACAGACGGACAGACGGACATACAGATGGACGGACAACAAAGTGGTCCTATAGGGTTTCCTTTTTTCCCTTTGAGGTACGGAAGTCGGAACCCTAAAAAAGTGAATGTGAGTGAAGTGTCTTTTTCATCCACAATTGTTAGCCCTTAGCATCATCTCACCTAGTGAAATTCATTTAATATTAAATTATAATAAACTTAATTATGTAGCAGATACAAAGTGCGAATTTATCGCGAAACATTCATTAATAAAAAATAGGTTTGAAATCAAAACAAATAAAAAAAAATAACATTTTTGTATTTCGTATTAAACACTAAGGGAACTATAGGTCTACCTTTAATAAGAAATATGTAATAACATAAGCAAGTGACTGTTTGTTCTTTAATAAAATAAATAACACAAAAATCAGAACTCGCAACACTAAATTCAACTCGTTGCGCAAATGTTATAATATTTTAAAATAGCCACATTTCCCCCAATTTCTCTTCAAATGAGGTGGGTTAAGCAATAAAATAAATAAACCCCGACAGAAGAGATTCTAATCTCCGGCCAAGGCTCGCGAATTTTTCTCCGATGCGCGTACGCGTCTCCTTGACACAGATCGGCGCGTGCGCCCGCGCCTGTCGGCCGACCAATGGCGTCCGCGAAAAGTTTTAGCACAAGCCGAACATGGCGCTGATGAGTAATTTACTCGTCTGATAAGTTAATAACATTGATTACACTACATTCTGCGACTTTTCTAATACCAGTCTCTACACGTCTTTTTACGTCTTCCCAGGAGACTCCGTGATATAAGAAGACAGTATTATATTATCGTATATGACGTATAAGTCGTATAAGATTAACACCAGAATAGACAGAATACCTATATTAATAAGTATTTTTCAAAATTTAGTTTTCCTTTATAGCTGCCCCCTATCTGGTAACATTCTGTCGTGATTTTCTACCGAAAAATTGCTTGGAAGGAATTCAATTCAATATACCTACCTACTTTATTTTAATAAATAACACATAATAAACAGAAAAGTGATGTTACAAAATGAAAAAAAGATACAATAGGCGACCTTATTTAATACTGTGAACTTTTGTCATTTTGTCACTGCAACATTTTAACCATTAAACTTTGTACATTTTGACACTTACACAATCGAATCATTTGGACGTTCAGTCATATGAACAGCAATGTCTCGGAAGGGTTCCATAAAATGTCTAGTTTACACATGCTGTTGAAATTATAAGAAAAAGATTGGGCCCGATAATGTTTCCTTGTGGATTCCGTAATTTCCAGGACATACCTATTTGTATTGTAGCTTCTACTTATTTGTATGACACTTCCCCACGCCTATACCCAGCGATTGTCCATACAGATAAAAATCTTCCGGCTTTGACCTTTCTAGGATCATTTCTTCTAAGCGTTAAAATCAGTGAAGGTTCTGAAAAAAAATTACATCTCCTCAGTTGCCTAGAAATAACAATGTTTTTTTTCAAAGCAGCAGGTTACAGACTAATATTTAAACTTATAGTTTATGGTAAAAGCGGCAATTACGCTTTTGGAAAATAATATTGATTATCTAAACTGTAAACTATGCTATTTAAAAAAAAAACAATTTATTGCAAACTTCTACAAATTATATAAAGCAGATATCAAAAAAAAAATATTTATTTCGCTGACTTAGCCACCCAGAATGGATCTTGGCAAGACACAAGAAAAAGTCAAGACAGAATCTCAATTTTTATTTTTTAAGTGGCAACCCTTTTGTAGTTCTAGGCCTAGAGTTATACAAATATGAATATAAGTAGTAGTAAGTTAAGTAGTAATAATAAAATTAAATAAAATGCGATCTTATTTAATTTTCGATTCATAAAATAATCAAGAGTCAAAGTTGAACTTTCTCTGATAAAGTTATGATAAAACCAAAATAGTGTGCGTATCTATGAATAGTAAGTAATGAGTTGTCAAAAGTTCATTGCTCCGGTCTTTGTCTTTTACTTTCGGACACCTAAATAAACAGATTATGGAGTAATAACCGGCGTCTGATCGTTTTTAGTGTTGCTATGTTATTGTAGTTGTAGATAATTACGAATATGTGAACGTGACTGCACAGTCATAGGTATGTTTTTATTAAATTCATTATATTTCTTCCATCTTAGGTATTGTAAATAAATGGTTTTGCCTAGTTTTTAAACAATTAGGTATGTCATTTTTATGTATACTATTGCAGTATTTATTTTTATTTTATTGTATATTTCCAAGGTTATATTTCTTCCATCTTAGGTATTGTAAATAAATGGTTTTGCCTAGTTTTTAAACAATTAGGTATGTCATTTTTATGTATACTATTGCAGTATTTATTTTTATTTTATTGTATATTTCCAAGGTTATATTTCTTCCATCTTAGGTATTGTAAATAAATGGTTTTGCCTAGTTTTTAAACAATTAGGTATGTCATTTTTATGTATACTATTGCAGTATTTATTTTTATTTTATTGTATATTTCCAAGGGCAAACAAATGAAGAGATAATTATACCTATTATTTTACTCGAAAGTTACCACCCGAATTAAGGATTGCATTTTTAACTGTCATTAATTATAGATTACCCAATGCGAATTTCACTAAAATTATCATATATTTTGTATGGATATAACAAAATTAAAGTCAGAATAAGAGACGAACGGCGATGGCGTAGTACGATAGGACATAGTATCGGAGGCTTTTTCCTTGATAAGTCCTCCTCGACAATAATCGGAAAGTCCCTTTCTCTCCTCGTCGCACTCGCCTCCAGTCGACTATACGTCAGCTGGAGTAGCTCCTGCCACTTGGTCTAGTGGCTCTAGCGCTAAATAATAATCCGGTAGTTGACTGCTAGTCATTTGAGTTACTTTTTAACAAATGTCAAAAACGGCATTTTGTTCTAAAAATGTTTGAAATTTTGTACGATGACGTCATTGTTCAAAATAGTAGTTTGCATACTTATTAGGAAGTTATAAATTAAACATTGAAAATGTAATGAAAATTAAAGTGATTAAGTGTTTCAATAATTTCAATGAAAAAGCTATTTAGTCAATAATATTTCGTAATTTATTTTTCATACAGTCAGCTCCCGGATTGATTTTCCAATAACATGATATAAACCTTCTTCAAATTTAAGAGCAGTGTGCTCTCTATGGAGCAGTCGCCATTTAGCACGGTCCTGTGCTAATTCCTTAAGGCGCGAAGTACACTCAATCTGAGCAGGTTGATGCATGACAATATAATATCGACTGTAACGCCCTACTCATTTTAAGTTCAGATCAGTGTGGGTACCATCGCGGCGGTTACGTCAAGGCCGAACGCCAAATTCTCGAAATTTCGATGTTTTTAATTACTTTTCTTGGCTGTCAAATAAGTTAAAAAAATCCGTTCAAGATAAATTGAAGGTATTAAAATGGCCGATTTTTGTGTGTTGGTTTCAACATAAACAAATATTGTGTTTCCGAGAGAATTTGCAATTAATGCAAAATACAGGGTCTACAGGATATTTTTTTTCATCAAAGTTTTTGTGATTTTTATGATTCCGTTCAATACAATTTGTTTTTCATTGTTTGAAGTATGTTATATATTTTTTCCATGGTGATAGCTTTAACCATTATTTCAAGAATTTGAATTGAATATTGCGATTTGGCTATACTTAGCGCCTTAAACTCCTGGTACGACACGACCTTAACATACAATATTAATGTATGATGATATACATTTAATTACATATTATATGTATAAGCATACTGTAGTCTCCACACTAAGCTAAGCCTGTATCGTGGAGGCCCTGGAAAACACCGCAGGTACGTATACTTCATTCCAATAAATAAAAAAGCAAAAGGTAAAAAAAGGTTGTATGCAGATGACATTGACATGTGTCAGTTCCATAGTAAGTTTGTTTACCTTTTGCTTTATTTTGATTGGAATGAACTATAGTTACATTAACAATCATAAAAATTCATTTTCATTTTCATTTTCAATCAAAGCGAGAGCACTTTTTTTATCCACAGTTGTTAAGCCTTTGGCATTATCTCGAATGGTTATCTCGAGCAATTAATTAAAGAGTAATGAAAGTGTTAAAATCCGAGACGAGAACCGGCGCACTAAATAATGAAGTGAACAAGATTCTATTTTTTCTAACCAGATAGATATTATTATTTTAACTAACTACTAGACTATAAATAAACTATTCAAGCACTTTGTAGATAACTCCAAAAACGAGTATACGAATGTAAACTCAATCTGCCAAATAACTTAAACAAAACGACCTTGTAATGGATCCCATAAAAAATATGTTGATCTCCAAATGCTAACAAGTGTAAGTCAATAAAAAAAGTAAACATATACAGCTAGTCATTGGCCGACGATGTAATCCAAGTGACGTTCCACGTTTGAAATTGTACTTTCACTTTCGACTGCGCCCGCGCCGCACGCAGGTGCCTACACACAGACCGATACGATACGATCAGACCGCATACGGGACAGTCAGCACTTTTAATTAGAAGAAAGAAGAGTTTAAAATAAAATGATATAGTCTTCCGATATATATATCTCACTTTAATATCATAAATGCGAAAGTATGGATGTTTGTTTGTTTGTCAGTGTGTTCGTTTGTTTGTTCCGCTTTCACACCGAAACTACTGAACGGATTTGGATGAAATTTGGTAGGTAGATAAAAAAAGCACTCAGCTAACACATAGGATACTTTTTATCCCGGAAAACTTAAGGGTTCCCGTAGGAATGCTTAAAAACTCAACCACTTCGTCACTAGATGGCGCTATCTTGACATTTTCTTTCTTTCTGAACACAATTCTGGAGACCACGCGGACGAAGTCGTGGGCGGAAGGTAGTGTATTGTAAGTCAAATCGGTTAGTTTTGTTCTTCTATAAATCTTCTCGTTCACACTCGAATCGCTTAGGTGACCAAACATGCCACTTTTCATGGCCTGGTGAGTTAGTAGATAGTAAGCGCGCTTACTGATAGGTTTTTTATGTCAAGCCAAATATCTTGTCTTGTGTACAACATAATTATGTATTGAATATTTTACTTTAGAAGTCGTTCCATAAAGAAGTTAAGATTTACCTGACAAGAGTTTGTCCCTTTCACACTTCAAAAAAATATAATGGGCTATCCTGCTGTCAGATTAAAAATCACACTAACGAAACTAATTTGGAACGCGTTCTTAATATTATTTAGCGCACGAAATCTTAATGAATGTCTAGGACAACCTAGTTAAAATTGCTTCGCATTTTCTCGCTGTTTTTCTTCTTATCGTGTGGCGCATTTAACCGTGCTATCACAAGGGATATTGTGTCTTTAAGTATCAGTAAGTATTTGTTAATATTTGCTTTAAAATAATCATAAGTATATAAAATAGACCCACTTAGGTATAAAATTATAAGTGAGAGCGACAGCGTGGCACGCGGAAACTGCTTATAACTATCATGAATTAATCGCCTTTATTTCAATCATAGTTTTAACATTGCACTGAGTTCGTATAGTTTTTATTGTTGAAAGAAGATTGTAAATGGTTTTCAGCCCCAACAAGATCGAAAGTAATAGATTATATGCGTAGCAAAACATTCTTCAAGCTGGCCCCCATTGTATTTTTATCCCGTATAGTAGCACCGAGATATAATATCTGCTATGTCTCCTTTAGCATATATTTTTGTCATATAACTATTATATAATTAGTTCCTATTTTTTGGAAATTCTTAGACGTTTCCACATTACTCAGAAATGTAAGGGATATATCGTAAACGTTGTTTGATAATAAAACTCAAGCAGCCAAAAGAAAAAAACTCCCAAAATACAATTGCTTAAGAGAAAGTGAGTCTATAATAAATTAACGGCATGTGATTCGACCATTTATAATATTTCTCTGTGCACGAAACGAAAGTCACTCGAATTCATATTAAATGAATTATTCTCTCTTTTTAAGGCTTTTAACTAACACGGATTTGTTATGAAGATGAGTATTAAACATGAATGAATAGAGCAGCCAAATCGGTTGGTAATGATTTTAAATTTGGAATCAAATGACAAGCAATATTCGGCTGAGCTGCAATGTTTTGTTAGGTATAAGTATTCGATTTTTAAAACTTTTTGAATATGTTACGCAAGTTACAAATACATAGTGAACACACCATTATAACAGAGTAGTATTTGTTTCACCAAGTAGATTGCGGTTCTCATACAACCATAAGAACTTTTTAGTCTGAGTTTTCAAACGAAATCACAGATATATTAATAGTTAATAGTGTCCTATCAGAAGACTACAAATGAAGCCGGACTATCCGCTCTATAATGACATGACATAGAGAAGTATTTCGCAAAAAAAAAACATTTTTTAGAAGAATTAATAATCAGAAATAGACTAAAGAGTCTAGTTTAATTTAGTCTATTTCTATGATATGTCATATCATATCATAACATTATAGAGTATAAAGTTGTTAGTACAGTGGAGTGGAGATAAGGCGAGACCTTGTGATATCTGATAACCATGAATATATCCTATTTAATATTCTGTGATATATCTTCCCATTTATTGTACATTATTATTTAGATATAATTACGTTATATTTATAAGCTGTCATAATAAGGAAACAGTAATTGAAATTATAATGCCTCTTTTTTTATAATTACCTAATAAGTACTTAATTAACTAATTAATTTATTAATATAATATCTAAAAAAGGATTACAAAAAACCTGAAAAAATGTAGAAAAACCAAAACTCGATCGGATTTACCAAGTTTGTACGGGACCAAATGCGAATTAAATAAAGACCCCTGAGAAATGTTGTTCGGTTGCAAGAGTAGATGTCAAAAATATTTTAGCAGCTTTTTCTCAGCTATTTCAGAAAAATGTACATACTATACACACACTGTTTTCTAAGTAAAGAAAGATATTACAGAATGCCCATCCCATTTCAAAGGTCGGCAACGCGCTTGTGACTCCTCTGGTGTTGCGGGTGTCTATGGGCGGCGGTAATCGCTTACCATCAGGTGATCCGTCTGCTCGTTTGCCACCTCTGTCATAAAAAAAAGAATGCTTTACAAGGATGCACGTCTCGGCGTTCGGTTGGTAGTTACACAAATACTGCCCTCATAAATAAAGAAGGCCGCAAAGTATACGAAAATTCCATTTATGTACTTTACGGCCTTATCTCTTATGAGTGCAGAATAATAGGTAATACGCTAAAGTGGTATTTGAGAGATTTAGTGCCGTCGCCGTATGTGAAGTTTAGAGGTTTTTTAAACAATAAATAACCTGCTTTAGTTCCAACGCAACTTGTTAGTAAGTACCCGGTTAACCTTGCAACTGTGGTTACAAAAAGTGATAACTAACTATGAATGAAAATATTGATTTACACAAAGTAGTCTGAGATGCAACTGAAATGTAAAAAATATACTCTTAAAGGGCTTTATAAATATCTGAGGCTGACATTGGCAACAAAGTTGAATTATCTATGCTGTGAAAACTGGAGACTAATATACTCACTAACTTGCACATCATCATCATATGCCTTACACGTCTGACACATATTATACGTTTAAATACATACATATATAGATATTAAATTAAACCCAGAAACCGAGCAAGCAAATCTGCTCAGCACACAAATATTTGCCCCGACGAAAGCGCAGGGATGTAACCAATGTTACTAAAATGAGAATACTTGTCAAACAACTGAACAGCATTTTAGAAACGATTTCAAATAATACAAAAAAAAGTTGAGAAATTCACAGACGTTCTTGTAAGTGGTTGATAAAAAATGAATATTTTATATATTAAATCATTTTTGATTTCTACTTTTTTGCATGAAGACGTAACGTTATGGGTGTCTGTTTCTCAGGACTGATAATCTGATTCGACATGCAAGAAAAAGCTGGATGGATGTGATTCAAAACCGTGTTCAACAGTGATAGTTTTAGATAGACAACGTATTTAGCAAAATTAATATCAACAAGAAATAAGTCTAAAATTGACCAAGCATAGTTAATAATAATATAATAATAGCTGGGACAAATCACACACGGTCATTTGGCCCCAAACTAGGATTCCCTGTATCTTGGGAACCAGAGACTGATATACATACACATATACTTTTAAATACATACATATATAGATATAATACACCCAGACTCAGAGCAAACAATTCTGCTCATCACAGAAATGTTTGCCCTGGGTGGGGATCGAACTTACGACTCTCGGATCAGTAGTCAGGAGCGCTAACCACTGAGCCACCGAGTCAGTCAGAAAACTTATATAGTATAGTTATAGTGTATGTTTGTTGTACATTTCCCTATCGGCCCCTTTGATCTACAAGTATTCTCTGAGTACCAAGAAACCTGGACACTCAGAAGGCTAGTGCTGTTGTTACAAGATATTATTTGTAATTATAATTATCTAATCGACATTGAGGAACTACTTCCTTGTTATCTACTCTACTTGTACCGCTCGATAGTATCCAAGGTAAATAACATAACTGCAACACTAGTTGCAGCATCCGACTTTAGCTCACATACATATACGAAGTGAATTTAATTCGGTAAAAACGGAAAAGGTGTTAGAACCCACGAACTAAATAAACCCACAGTAAACTGTTTGTGGTTTTTGTTCAGATTGTTTTTATCCTTGAATAAAGTCACTTATTTTCATGAGTAGAATCTTATTAAGTAAATAAAACGCCCCTTATAATTGTATGTCTAAATTGTTTTTCGAGCAGGCCTAATTTCAGAAAATAAAATCAAAAAATAAATAATTATTTAGACAGCATTTTTTCATCTTACGAAATGATCTCCGCCTATTGCGTTGGTAATCTTGGTAAGCCCGCTTCCATCATCAATATTACCGTCGGGTGAGATGATGCCAAGGACTAACCAATTGTAAAAAAAAAATAAAAAAAAATATACCACATATTGGTGATGCTTCACGGACTTTGGTCAATATTGGTATCTTATCTCTATCGACAAATTAAAATAAAATAGAAACGGTGTTTTTCCATATTGTAAATTGTAACACGGACAGTAGGACCATTTTGGAAAAAATCCAGGGTAGAGCTTCCCTTGAGACTAAATAAAGTAAGCAGTTTTGTGACAGTTCGAGATGCAGCACACTCAAATTACAGATTCATTAAAAACCAATATTCATAAACTACTCTCGTTACGTTTTACAAAGTTGTTAAAAACTACGAACGCGCGAATCACGGTGAAAGTGAAAGAAACCTCGCGGTGGACGCTGAGATAATTTAGACGTAAAATAAAATACGTAACGGCTACACTTACGTTCCCGCACACGTAACTTGAGCTAATGTAAAAGTAATATTTTACTGCGCAGTCGTTGGGACATGCATAAGGAAGCTGCATTAAATGAAACTGCCACTGTAGAGTCACCAAGAAGTATGTATATGTTTAATCTTCGTCTGAACTTAATGGCTCTGTTTAAGAAAAGAGATTTCATTTGTAATCCGAAAGGATTTGAATTTGAAGAGGCTTGAATGAAACTTGATGAAAACCGAGAGTTGAAAGCATGCCGTGCAAGTTAAAAAAACTGCATGAAAGTTAAAAGTTTGTAGCGCTCGTTGATATCTTTTACATGCGCACACGCTGCGTTGAACTACGACAATTTGATGATTGACTTATTGATTTTTGGAGTTATTTTTAAGCTATACAAATAACTTAGTTTTTATTGGTGTGTCATTAAAGTAAAATAAAATAATCCAATAAATTATAAATTATTTCAATGCAATATTTTTTAAATTGTGAAAGCATGTTTCTCGAAAAAATATAGGTAAACACCGATTCAAAAAAATGATACTTTTATTATGATTGGCCTAACAAAACAAATAGGTAAGATATTTTTCTTATTATTTTGAACGATTATTTTTGAATAAAACGTACAATTGAATAGGAAATTATCATATATAAATACATACAACGCCAAGTTACTCAAGTATTTAATTTTAAAACAAAATGTTCTCAGTTACAGCTTCTTATCTAAATGTTTTTAAGGCCAATTTACATTTGAATTGAATTCATTAAAGATAACACTTATCCAAAACTTACCAGTCCAAAAACGCAATCCAAAAATCCAAACAAATGCAAGTCCACAAAACACCTTTTCAATAATATCAATACAATCTCCGTATCAGAAAAAAAAATCAATTCCAAGTTTCAATCACAAAGTCACAACACTGGCCATGTCACTGTCATCAATTTTCAAATTTCGAACACACGCAAGTCGCACTCCGGTCCGTTTCAGACGCACGCCCGTGCGCCGCCGCGTTCCAAGTGTCACTGACACTGGCCTCGGTCGCTGCTCGCTCGCCCGCCGGAATCCCGCGCTATACACAGCGCAGCGGCCGGCTGTATGGATGGCGTTATCTTTGCTCAGAAATGCTGATTTAAGAAATTAGGTCAAATTTCGGCGTTGCCACCGGGATTTTTTCAAAGTGTGAATTCGATTTAAAAAAAGTAGGTATTAATTTATCGGGTGGTCACTACAAATGTAGAGAAGACGATTATATCAACTGATACACAACTACACTTTTTGAAAATTATCGCAAATTCTAATATCGGAAGTTCAGGAGCCAAGATCAGAGTTTTCACCACTTTCTCTTGAGCATACAGATATAGTTTCTTTTTACTCTTTCGCAAAGATTTCTTCCTTCTTTGCTTTTTGCGCACTATCCTCCGCTGGTACATTTATCCTTGCCAAGCAAGTAAACCTTCTTAAGGGTGACACACACTAGCGCTATACTGTGCTATAAAAGCCGCCACACTCGTGGACGGAATGGAGTGACCGTGAAGTAAACCTCGTCTGTCGTCCATGACTGTTTCAAACATTTTTTGAACAATATTGTCGTTTTTGACATTTAAAAAACGTAACTCAGCCATAAAAAAGGACTGAATTTACAAAAGCATTAGTTAAAAAATTATCAATAGAAAACACTAGAGATTGTTAAGCCTCGTTCGGAATTACTTATGTTCTGATACAGCGAGGCAAAATGGATACTATCCCTATAGACATTTGAAACATTAGGCAACCGCCGCCGCCGGCGCGCCGTCTATCTATACCTTGTGGAAAGAACGGTTAAATGTGCCACACGATAAGAAGAAATAGAAGATATCTGGACCTGTGCCTTTGGATAGCTGAAAAACGACCCTGAAAAAATCCCTCGATCCACTCTAGTTGGTACCCCTAACTTGATGCAATGCTGTATTGAAATACATTACCGAGAGAAAATTAAAAGTTGTAAAAGTTTTAAAATGACATTTTATGTGCTTAAAGAGGTAGAGTAAGGAAACACTAGACAGGACGGCAGGCAGACATGTACCATTTGCTTTTATGCGCTTAGTATGTAAATATGATACTATGTACGGCCATCGTATTGTATATTGTTTGATTTATAACTTGAAATTCTATTTTTTTTCTTACTCTGTCTTTACAATCGATCTACCCTCTACTCCGAATTTTGAACCAATCACAAAAATACCCGAATACCGTCGAGGGCAGCCAAGCGCAGCGCACCGCAGGCGGAAATAGCCGAGCGGCGCGGCGGAGCCAGCCGAAGCTTGGCGGCCGCGAGCGAGGCCGAGCGCGGGAAGCGACGATCAAGGTGAGTTTTTTTCCCGCCAAACTACTCATGCAACTACGTCATACTTCGGTATTGCGTTTTATTTTGAGTAGTTATTTTTTTATATTATTGAATATTTAAAATAAATATTTACTAACTAATATAAAAATCCGCCGTAAGTTACGCGTAACGTGTGTGTGTATGTCATTGGTCTTTTGGAAAATTTCGGAATATATTCCAGTAATATTTTTTGATAAAATGCTTGAATACGGAGAAATAATCTTAGTGAAGTTTGATCAATGGTCCTTAAGTTTTAGACGTGATTTCATATTTTCGGGTTTCTTAAAAATTACTAATGTACTGCAGCACTCGTTGATGTCTTTTGTACGGCCGAAACATTACGATCAAATATTGCATTTAAAATTAAAACAATTAAATAAAAATAAGCTACTTCAAAGGCAATAGCAGCTACTACAACATGACTAGAGAGAAGAAGCATCATACTATATTATTGAAAACAGAAGAGGATATATCATTAGACATTTATTACTAACATGACTTCGTAAATTTATTACTAATTTATTACTAACATGACATCATGGAAGGAAAGATAGAAGGAAAGACGGGTAGAGGGATAATGGAAGGAAAGATAGAAGGAAAGACAGTTAGAGGGAGAACAAGAATTAGTTTTAATTGATCAAAAAGTCAACTTCGTGTAAACAGAAAGTCTAAGAGTCCGCGAGTAATATGAAGGAACGGTGTTGATTCCACAGAAAAGAGTATTATTTCTTAAGATGATGAAGAAGAAGAATGTAGTTACTAGATATGTACTTGCACCAAAGAACTAATAATATATTAATTACCGGTATTTGTTCCGTAACAAATAACATTCCGGAACGAATCTCAAATGGGCATCCTGTAGTCTAAGGAAACCAGAGACACATACATATCGATACTTCTGTGCTCAAGGGGCGTATACGTCAAAGTTCTATTTAGCGAATACGCCCTTTAAGCCCAGAAGTGTCGATATACAGATACATAAGTATACAGGCAGGGTGACTGGTATATACTTTCAATCTTTTGACTCTACCTATAAAACTAAATAACTATTGTTCTACAACTTTCTTGAATTCGCAAAAAATTATCCAAGATTTTTTTAACTTGATATTTTAGCATGAAAAAAAGTTGATTAGTTTCTTAAGTAGATAGATATCTAATTTAAACTGTTGCTACTCCGTTTTTGCTAGAAACAATGTAAGTCTGTTTATCATACTAATATTTGCCTTGGATGAGGATTGAACGCACGACTCTCGGCGTAGAACTCAGTAAGGTAAACCAATAAGCTAGTAAATCTTAAACGCTGTGTCCGTCTATGAGAATTTATAACCTGCTAGATTGTAAGTGTATGAAAAATGTTGAAGAAAAATATCATAAAAACAGGTCAAGTTGTAAATAAACTTTCTTCCAATAACAATTTATATCTAAACTAAAGAACTTATTGACTAACTTACAAACTTACTTAACACTTACTCTCTTAATATTTGAACAACACATTTTTTAAGGATGTGCAGGTGCTTTATGCGAATAGTTGCGAAAACTGACCTTGTGTAAGGTCACCGGCGGTGCTGAAACTAAGGTCGTTGGTAGTGGTCGAATCGAGGTGACGTTAGCTTAAGCCACTTCGATAAAAGTGGCGATGATGATGGTCAAGCAAGTGGTTTAATCTTTGGTAGGTCTACAAGAAAGAGTTTAGTGGTGTTCAAAAAAAAAATTCAAAATTCAAAATGTTTTTTATTTAAGTAGATGTTTTGCACATACTTTTAAATCGTCTTTTTTTTCTACCTAGTACAAAGTTCCTACCACGGTGAATCTTGTCAACTGATTTATTAGTATAATAATAAATAATAATAAATCACACACGGTCATCTGGCCCCAAACTAGGATTCCCTGTATCTTGGGAACCAGAGACTGATATACATACACATATACATTTAAATACATACATATATAGATATAATACACCCAGACTCAGAGAAAACAATTCTGCTCATCACAGCAAAGTTTGCCCTGTGTGGGGGAACCCATGACTCCCGGATCAGAGGTCAGGATCGCTAACCACTTAGCCACCGAGTCAGTCAAGTATGACATCTTGTCATGACAAGTATGACATTCATAAATCAAATTTTCGTTTATTTCCCTTATAAATATGGATCCAATTTTGAACTTAAGATTAACGAACAGGTACATATAATAAATACAATTTATACACAGGCATTAATTTATCTTCCCAAAAATTGTTAGGTTCTCGCTACTTTAAAAAAATAATGAATCTTAACTTTATATTTTCAAGTGCTTTATCATATCGATATACGTCTAGTTTGCCCTAGTAATCATATAGTGCTGGCCATATTTAAAACCCACTCTGAAAACGTGAGTTCATACTTATTTAAATCAGCTAATTTTAATACGTAGACAATATACAAAGATCTGTAACCCAATTTTCGCTAGTTCTAAGTAACTCGTAATAACTAAAGCAAGTATTGCAAGAAAAAGTATTGACTAGAGCAAGAAGTATCTTCATTAAAATAAAAATAAAATATCATTAAAAGTTGCCGACAATGTGATACTAATAGACTACATTAACACTTACTTGGAGAACATGGTTAATAATAAAAAGATTATTTGACTGTGTACGGAATTGTAACATACTATATAGGGTGACTTTAAATTAGTTCTTGATATGAAAGGCTATGCATGTGCTCATGATAACAAACAACTTTCCCTATGGAACCCACAGTCAAATAGCCAAAAAGTTTTGGACCCTCCATACAAATCGGCCAACGGACCGGCCAAATTAGTATGAAGAGTAAATTTTTTTTTTTGCGATTTGACTATTGGTTCCTTAGGGAAAGTTGTTTGTTATCATGAGCACATGCATATCCTTTGGTATCAAGAACTAATTTAAAGTCACCCTATATTTATAAGTTGCTTTGTCAGAGTTCTTACTAACAAATGCACTGCTCGTTAATATCTTTGTCCGGGTCGGTTGGTTCTGCTTTCCGGTGCCGTCTGAAAATCAGCGCTGTAGGTCCCACCTGCAGCTATGTTGCTGAGCTTGGAGCCATTTCACAATACCACACGAGATACCCATCTGTTTTTATTAATGTTTATAGTGTTACCATGTTTATAGTTTTATAATTACGTCTGTGTTTCATTGTTGTTTTATTTTTGTATTTTGTGTTATAATTTTGTGAATAAATGATTTATCTATCTATAATTTTACAAAGAATGACTTAATCAAAAATAGCAGTTGCAAAACCTCTTAGGATTTAATTTCCCGCGATGTAAACTCACACCGAAACCACATCGAGATCTGCTGCATTTCTCCTAGAGTCGCGACACAAATATCGATATTATATATTATTATTTATTATTCGCAGTACCTATTTATTTATATTAAAATGCCATTCTATACTGTTTTATCATGTCACATACTCGTAACTATCCTTGCCTCCAATTCTTTACTTTCTGATCTGAGTTTTTATCAAAAACTATAATTTATTATAAAATAAGCGTCATTACTTTTCTATTTGTATAGTTGTTTCCATACTCTTTACGAAATCGTAATAAAAATTGGTCACGTAATAAAATTTCAAGCCAGTGAGTTTTGATGAGAGATGGTTTTTTTTTTTACCCTCAATTGGTAAGCCCTTGGCATCATCTCACCTGATGGTAAGTGACGATGATGCCGAAGATGGAAGCGGGCTTACCAAGATTCCCCAACGCAATGGGGAACTGGTTATCTTATCTTCATGCCGGAACACATCAATGCTGTTAACATTGATGTTTGGCGCCAAGACTTAGATAAGATGGTGGTACCTAGCCAGGCGGGCTCAGAAAATGCCCTACCACCAACCAAACCGAGTCCACAAAGTTCTTCCTGTTTCTCTTCTCCTATTTCATGATCAAGACAAATCTAACCAAAATGCATTTAAAATTCATCACGCCATTTTAGCTACAGGCGCTGAACTGACATACATATAATACATAACCCTCCGCTTAGCAGTCGGGTAACACAAGAGAACTATCGATAGACGCAATTAGACTCTATCTTGTCTTACTGCACCGCGATGCACATTACATAACTAGCGGGCAATTTCTACTGCGTCCGCGCACACCGTTATTATAATATTCATTATAACAATAAAATATTGTTTAAAACTACATACACACTAAATCGCAATAATAATTAAATACTAGCTTTTGCCCGCGACATCGCCCGTGTGGAAATCGTTTTTATGACTGTCCTCAAATGGTTTTTCGAGTTTACCCCTTAGATTCTACTATATTATTTCCAAGCCTTTACCTATATACCAAACCGTAGTAACAAGCATCAGATACCTAATTAGTTTATGTATATAATAAAGTCAAAACCTTTTTCAATACCTCGGGATTTCTTATTTCGGAATAAATAGTTATAATTACAACTATATCGACATGGGCGGATCCGCGGGCAAAAACTACTATCGAAAACTCGATTAACAAAAATCTTCCTGCCATATTCTTAAACATTGACAGCTGTCATTTTAAACATTATAAGAATCACTAGGGTTAGCTTTAGAACAATCTGGATAGCAACAAGTAAAGTACTTCTCTACAATCTGCCACAAGTTGCAATGCGGCATGCAACGGTTACGTAAACCGGACGAGGGGCTGGGGTGAGGGGGAAGGGGGCTGTCAGTGAAAGTCTATGCAGATTTATGGTGAGATACACAGAAAATATCATATCCACCGCACATTAGAGTTTATAATAATGCGTTGAAAAGGGTACGTTATGCAGATTCTGGGAAATAGCAGAGACGAGATGGAAATAGGCAAAAACAAGTGCAGCATGACTTATTGAATTTTGAATTATGAACTGAAAACTGACTAGTAAAATTATAGGTAAGTATGTTAAATCTAAAGTGTATTAAAAAAATATATTGTAAAAGTCTAGCTAACAATAAAGAACAGTGAGGGCTAATTGAATCTCGATTCAACCCTAGTACATCACGCACACATTTACATGTGTACAAACATGAATGTCTATGTTGTTAACAATGGCGCGAAATTTGTATGAACCCGGGGTGTGACGTAACTTCCAGCTACAGCTGTAAGTATTATAGGATATTAAATTAATCCATCGAGATACGTGTACACCCTGTAAGCATGATATGAGGATCAAGATAACTCTATCAATACCTCGCTCTCAAAAGCAATCAACCCATTTTGGATAGAAGTAACAATAGAACGGATATCCGCACGTACATATATCCGAAACACATTACCCGTAATAACACCGAAGTCTTCGCTATACACGAGAAGACTGCTGCTTCGTACATTCAAAAAAAGATCTACAATTCTAATCTGCAAATCTAAAATAAACACATCTCCCAGCCAAGCTTTGAGAGGTTAATACGTGGTAATTCGGCTGAATGTAAGCGCTCAAAACTTTTCCAACGCACTCTACTAGAAACGCCAATAACCATGTTTTCATACTTTTTGTTGCCGTGAAAAATGCGCAGTTTTCTTATGCTGGTGTTAAAATTTTCAGCAAGCCACAGCGTTAGCTAAAGACGTTCTATTTTATGGAGGAGTAAGGATGTCCAACTCCTACATCAAGTTTGTGTCAGAAATATTTCTGATTTAAAAAAAAACTATAAGGTTCGCTCGTGTAAATACTCGTAGCTATATACAACAAAATTCCGAGTATATTTTCAATTAATAATGCACTAGCTATATAGGTACAACGTTGTAGAGTGTTAATAGCGACTGATGCCAAAAAATATATTTGTAAAATTCTTTCTCTTTAACTTTTTTGAGATTTCATACAAATCGGTCATCCTGATGAGCGGTCAACTGTATTAAATGTCCTAATGTTTTGTTGCGAAAGGATTTTTTTAATAGCTTTGAGGCTTACTAATTTACCAGAAATGACCTCCAAAATAATAAATAAAAAGTCATCTAGGTACATAAGTGAATGTGATACTTTCTTTCTAGAACGGTCACATCACTAGCCGAGCTGCGCGAGAGTTGTGTTATGTAATACCTCCGAAGCCAGAGTGCGTTCACTCTCGGGTGCAAGGGGGGCGCGGCACGGGAGGGGGAATTGCATCGATGCACCGCGGCGAATTAGGATTTAATTGTGCCGTGATCTTTTCTCGGTGCACAAAAAGTGTCGCAAAAACAGCCATCTTTTGTTTAGATAATTTGTTCCTTCCTAATTCCTGTTTATTAACAAAAAATCCGCTAACTAAAGTTTTTATTTTTCCATTTTATAAACCAGAATGAAACCAGCATTAAATAAAATAAAATAAATAACCTAACCAAATTTTATAGCGAATTTATCAATGTGTTAAGAGATTACAGGTTCTCAAAAATGTAACCTTTCTTCGTTATATTTTTGGGAACAGTAATCGGGTAATACAGTATGAAAATTATCACTTTAGTATGGTGTTTGTAAATAATTTGCTTCTGTATATGTGGAGTCATTTTGCCCAGCATAATTTCGTAATTTAAGTACGTATCTACATACATACATACTCCTACCTATATTTTTAAGTGACTTAAAAATGCTTCCGCTTATTACCAGTTATGTATGTGTGAAAATTATCGTAATCAGGTTTGGTCTACGGTTCTCATAGTTCAGTCTATATAAGTTTCAGTTTTAATTAAACAGAAAAAATACAAAACAGCATTGCATTAGTCGTTGATGTCTTTTGTATAGGCGAGACATTTAAATACTTTAAAAAAAAAACAAATACTAGAAAAAGTATAAAAGGTAAAATTGAACAACAACTTCAAAGAAAGTCGGGATCACTGCATCGTAACTCTATCCAAGCCAGCAAAAACTTTGGAGTTACTTTTCTGCAATTTTTGATTTTATTCAAAAAATAATTCTTATGTATTGCATTTATTTTAAAAATACTTTAACTTCATTATAGATATTGTACTCGAGATGCTTTACAAGTTATAGTCAGGCTAAAAAATATTATTGAGCTACCTATTCTTTGTTTAAAATTCTTTGTTTAATATGGTGGTCTTGTTTTGTTTACGTAATTAGATTTTATAGTCACATTACTTTTCAAAATATTTGCATGTACTTTAATTTTTCCAGTCTCTTTGATTGTTTGTTTATAATTCGTATCTGATGTTTATTCCAGGGATGCGCCTAGTGTGGGGACCATATTATACCTACTTAATAATAGTATATTGTTTTTTAGAAAATAAATTATTATTATTACCTTAAAAAAATATAAACAAACAGACAAAAATTCCATAATAAAGATATCAACGCCTCACGCAACTCCTTTCTCTAATAAATTGAATAATTTAGTTTCTATTTAAACTTCCTCTATAGGGATTGTTTTTCTAAATTCTAAAACAACTAGTGTAAATATGTGCTTTTTATTTTAAACACTCCAAATAAGGAGAAAACTTAGACTTGTGCTGGTAATGATCTCAGATGCCTATAGCGCTGTGTGTGAGGCGAGTCAGTACCTAGTGAATTCGATATTCACAGGAAAGCAACGATACATCTGAGAAGGAATGAAAAAATATTATTTAAACCAAATTTTTATTGGACAAACGTCTTGTTTGTTTTTTGACTTTAATATTATTCTTATTTGAAAAGTTATACAAAGTATTAAAATATATTTTTTTTTTACAGAAAACCCGCTGGTGCGGTTATTTAGTTGAGAGGTCGATGGGAGCATTAAAATATAAATCATATACACATCGAACATTTAAACAAATGACCATTGGAATATGAACAATTTAAAAACAAATTCTATCTACTACCACTAAGGCCTTAATAGTAGGGCCCGATGTGAACACACCCTTTTGGTCGCCATCCGTCCCATTCTACGCTATTGCTTGCCTCACTTGCGCTTGATTCGTTACGATGAGCTTTTCTATTAGACTGAAACATTGTAAGTGCCATAGCAGAAACGTGCTCACAGCATCAAATAAATTCATTAAGTGGACCAGTGCCAATTTTACTAACCGCAACTACTGAGCAAGACTTGGACTAAGCGGAACCCAACTGTTTATGTATATGTAATAAATAATAAGATATGTAACTACCCAACCAAGACTCTGTAAGACAAGGAGGTCTAATAATAATAATAGAAATCGGTATATTGATCCAACTTAGACTCCACTTAACTTGAACTGGAAGTTCTAGACTGCGTCTAGTATTATATTATCTATGCCTGGCTTCTATTAATCACTTTTTACAATTTGGGGATGTTCAAGCCATGAGCGGAGAGGCAATACCTATTTGAGTATGCGTGTACCGTCAGCAAAAGTTCTTACAGAACTTTGTTTTTTTCACATTTACAAAAAAAATATGCATATGCTTTTATCTGGAATCCATCGTAAGATCTCTCCATCCAAAATGCATTGTATCATTTTTGGTTTGAAACTACTTGAAACCAGTGGATGTATAATTGAACACGCTGCGCTGAATACGTTAAAAACAACCGACCGAACCGAACCGAAACCGATTATTATGCTAAAAACAATATCAAAATCAGTATTGCTAAATGTCAATGCATCAGCTTTACTCGCAAGAAAAATCCTATAATCTACCCTTATCATTTTAATAATGCACTAATAGAGAGGGTCGAAAGCGTCCGTGATCTGGGGGTTTGGTTTGACTCCCGAATGCTCCTAACAACACATTTCGATAATATGGCGAGCAGAGCATTCCGTAATCTCGGTTTTGTATTACGCACTTGTCAACCTTTTAAATGCCCTGTGAGCCTTAAGTTAGTATACTTCTCCTATGTTAGAAGCGTTCTGGAGTATGCTAGTTCGATTTGGTCTCCTTCATATGCCGTGCACAGGAACCGTTTGGAAAGCATCCAAAAAAAGTTTATCAAACACCTGAATTACAAATGCAATTTAGCTAGTGGATCGAGGTCGTACGTTGAAAGTTGTCGTTCACACGGATTGCATACTCTGGAAGAGCGCCGCGTCGTCTTAGACATGGGATTATTGCATGATATCCTAAGCGGTCGTCTGGACTGCCCGGAATTGGTAGAACATGTATTTCTTAAAACTCCTACTCGCAGAACAAGACACACCTCATTGTTCCAGATACCGTTTCACCCGACTAATTACGGCAAAAATGCTGTATTTTCTAGAATATTTGATCTATACAACAAGATGTTTTCACATATCGATCCCTTCAGGGAGTCTAAACACAGTTTTAAATCTAAAGTCAAATTAACCTTTTTAGAGTCTGACCTTGATTAGTGTATTCCACGCACCTCTACGACAATTACAATCCTCATATCTATTCTTCATACAGAAACATATGTATATATATTTATTTTATTTTATCATTATTAGGTATTTATAATATTTAATTATATTATGCATCTATTTACGTATTTTTATTATTATATTTATTATATCCTGTTCCATATACCTATTCCATATCCTTCAGCGTCTTATGGTGTGAGCATATTCTCTTTTTTTCCCCTTTTCTAATCAAATTGCAATCGCAGAGGATTTGCAACGTACATATGTACACTTGTTAACTCAATGTTCTGTTCTCATGTTCTGTACTCATGTTGAATAATGTATGTACCTAGACGTTATCCGTTCGCTTCTTTAACGACATGTATTCTTTAATTTGTACTTTTGATATCAAGTGGATAGCTATTATTGGCCTAACTATCATTTGTCTCAATGTAATATGTTTACTTTTAATAAGTGGCTGTTGTTATCCTGAATAAAATAAAATAAAAAAATAAAAATAAAAAAAACACGCTGCGCTGAATACGTTAAAAACAACCGACTTCAATCGCAACAACTCCAATTTTGCTATGTTTTTGTTGATTTTCTCAAAAACCGCTGAATCCATTTCGATAAAATTTATATGGGACCACCGTGAAGTATAACCCTTTTAAACAAAAAAAGAATTTTCGAAATCGGTTCAGGCCTCTTCGAGTAATCGGTGAACGAACATACATAAAAAAAAAAAAAGATTCCGACGAATTGAGAACCTCCTCCTTTTTTGAAGTCGGTTGAAAAGGATGGCCACTCAATTCCTACCCGGAGACATGGGCGTTGCGCTGCGATGCGAATCAGGCGTCGCGTCGCGTGGTTAAAAGGTTTTTAGACTCTTCATACAAATCGCCCAGATAGCATTTTTTGGTAGCCGTTACGAAACCAGTCGACACGGAAAAGACGACACCAGTAACATTTTTGGTCGCTGCTACGACTTTGTTTCGGTCGCTGCTACTAAAGTGGGGCACTTCTCGACACGGTAACATTTGGTTTTAAAGTTACGACGCTGTGTGGTAACATTGCTCCTACTATTTCAGAAATCATTCGTTCATTCGTCAATTCTCTTCATTCTTTCTAACCTAAAGAAACAATAAGTAAAATGTCAAAGGAAACTCGTACAATTGAAAGGTTCGCCATTATTATTTTCACAGCGTAAGTTTATTTTTAAAATTAATTAGTTTTAAATGTGTTGTGATATGGTGATATTAGTGGGAAAAGAAATTTGTCGTATTACTTATCAAAATATATTGAAAATCATCGATGGGCCGTCATATGATTGCAATTTAACCAGTTTATTGAAATATTTACATGGTTTTCACTACAAGTTTTGTTTATTTTCTATACTCCAGACCTTATAGTTTAATCAAACTGTGCACTTTTCATGCTACTAATATGATATTTAATCAAAAATAATCCATAAACTTACAAAAACATTTCTTTTTATAGTAAAATTATTCTAGTTGTCTTTGGTAAAAAAGTTACGACACTGCGTCGACTTGCAGACACAAAGTTACTGAATTTATAATATGGTGTCTCTCACTTTATTCTTTCTAGCGGTTCTCAAACTGTTGACAATGCCATTCTCAATTGTCCTTACTGAAGAGGGTTCGTCTCAAATGAAATCCATGGTTCATTGTGTCGAGACAAACTGTTTTTACAAAATGGAGACTATGTATTTTTATGTTTTCAGTGGTTCGCAATATGCTGTTGGAATCGGAACCGTCATCATCGGCAGAAATATTTGATAATTCGGCACCACTTGATTCAGGATTATTTATTGGATTTACAGAAGCTGCATCAACAACGGCGTTAGAAGGAATCAAAATATTATCGTGTAATCCTGAATTATTTGTATTATTATTCTGATTGTCAGATGCTGAAGACCGTGCATTTGATATATTACCTGAAACAATACGTAAATTTAATTTCCTATAAATATCCTATACTGTAAATATCCTCAAATATAAAAAAAAAACAACTACAAGACAATTTTAATTTATTATTTTTTAAGGAGAAAAAGATGATCAACGTATATTATATTACAAATTAAGCAATTACTTACTTGGAGCTTCATTGTGTCTTACTAATAAATCGTTGATTTTCCTGTAGTAAGTTGATGTGGTCCGGAAATTACGTTTTTAGGCTGCTTACTCATGTTTAGTCGGCATACAATTCAGAAATAATTGAGAACCAGGTGCAGCTGGTTGATATTTTTAAGATTATTTTGGTAAAATTTTGTTTCGGAACTATGACGTAACATTACGAAACATTGTGTACATTGATGTTATTCCAGTAACAAAATTGCCACACCGTTACAACACAGTTAATCTTTGATCTTTCGTGTGTTGAAAACTCAACGCAATGTGTAGAAAATAAAGTCGACACAAATCCGTACATACCGTGTTGACTCATCGACTACAAAGAGTTACTGAAACACTTTCCGGTCAAACTGTGTTAACACTGTTACAATACATGTAAACCAAACTAAAGTCGTCACAAATTTATACATATTTTGTCGACACAATGACTACAAAGAGTTACTGAAACACGTTCCGGTCAAACTGTGTAAACACTGATACCACACATATAAACCGAAACAAACATAGTTGCATTGTTTCGAAACAATAACGGAACTTTGTCAATTTGTTACTGATTTAAATATTTTGCGACCAAAAAATGCTATCTGGGCGATTAGCCGAGCGGCCAAATTAGTAGGTATGAAGAGTCCAAAATTTTTTTGCGATTTGACTATGGGTTCCTTTGGGAAAATTGATTAGAGTCAGGAGTAGAAGCACTGATTAAAATATGACGCACGACTAGATTTACATCATGTAAGTATATTCTAAATAATACCTGCATTACACAGTCGGATAGCCCACATACTAACGAATTCAATGTACATATTATGTTATAGAAGACCAGCCAAGCCATGGGAACTCTGACCACCATTGCTCTCTCAGAACTGCATACAAGTACATACTATAACTATAAGTTGCCAATAGACCAACCATTGTATTTCTAGATGCATTACCTACACTATACTTAGACATAGTTATGTATTGATCCCGCCAGATGCACATAACAAAAGCTCTTACTCTGGCCTGCACTATACCTGCGTGTGCGCAGTGTGACCACACGCTAACACTAACACACGCTCACTTTCACTTGGCGAACTATTCCTAAGGCGCGTTTACAATGAAGATGGCAAATGGCATTAGAAAAGAAATTTTCAATTTTGTAAAGGTTTTTTTTGTCAGGATTATTAATCTTTCCTCTAACATTTTTCCATACAAATTTTAATACCTAATTTCACCTATTTAGATAGAATGTTATAATTTTAGTTTCCGTGTAGGCTATGTGCTGTCTGTCTGTCAGTCAAATAATTTATTGAATGTAATTTATTATAATTTTACATTTAAAAGTACCTAAAAGGACCAGGACAAGAGAATCACCTAATGACACTTATTTAAAAATTTTAATTAAATCAAATGCATTTTTATCCTTTGTCCTTCTTTAAATCATGCATTATGCAGTTTTACTTATTAGTCAATCAATTGTCCTATCCTGGCATCTGTTATTGTCCTGTTATTATTATGTCATTACATTATTATACAAATATAAATTAATTTCCTGACATCCCTGGCGCTTCCAGGCAACTACGGCTAAGCAGGAAAAAATCGTGATGCGTAACCTTCGCAGTGGCATCGCTGGGTGACCCGCGGCTGTTTGAAATGCCAGTGTCACAAAATACACAGTTACAGAAGGTCCGCTCAATACGCTCACTAAAATCCTAAGCATATACATGCTTATAGACGTATACGGTCGTTGAAGGCAAGGTCACGATACTGTTGTGATACTTTTCCGCGTGACCTTGCCTCGAACGACCGTATATTTCTATAAGCATGTATATGCTTACGATTTTAGTGGTTTGTATTGAGCGGACCTTCTGTGTCTATTTTGTGCCAGTGTCGTGTCGTGATGATCGACCAGGGTCCTGGAGTCGATAAGTTTGGGAGGTAAACTTATGCTTGATGATATCATTAGATTCATTCGTCGACTTGATTCATTTGAAAATCACGCGAATAATATAATTGAGTTTCCCATTGTTTGTTTGTATACTTTACATTTTAATGGAAAATTATCTTTAATTAGGATTGTATCAGAAAATAAAACATAAATAGGGTACTATTTTAAATAGGGTACTGATCATTTCAAGTTAACCTTTAATTTTAATAGAACATACTAACAATAAGAAAATACATTATACATAAATATTGATAGTGTTAAAAGTATTTTGCTTATTTTAGTGTTTAGGGCCTTAGGAGGTAACATTTATACCAATACAGCTTCAAAAAGAAAAAAATATCTATTACAAAAATAAATAATTTTAAAAAATCTAATAAAAGTAACTCTCATAAAACCTAAAATGAAATATTTAACAACTCTGCAAGATCATGGTTGCCAATTTACAGTTCAACTTACTTAGATATTTTAACTGTTTTGGTAATTTCCCAGTTTGCATCAGCTGAATGAGCTTTCTAAGCTTTACGAATTTCTTTAAAAAAATACCCTTTCTTTCTTATGCATTTGACTTATTCCTAGACTATAGTCCAATCTAAATCCGCCTTAACACGTCTATTAGGGATATGCATCTGTGTTTGTGCGCAGGATTGCATTTCTCGCATGTGTGCGTCTAAGCTAAGTCTAATGCAGCTAGCTGTTATATCACATAGAGCTGAATGCGCTTTGCGGTCTAAGATCTATATAACTACACTTTAATTATCTAAGGAAACCATATAAAGGTTCATATCTTCGAGCAAAACCCAGAAAAAGTTCCAATGAAACTCAGTGATTTTAAAATTGTGAACGTAGTTTATTTGAACGTAGTTTATTTACCCAAAAAAAAACTGACAACATTTTGTTTTAACCTCAATTTTTATGTGTGTTTTGTAGACTACCTACCCTACTCAAAAATAAAAGGCCTACTTAGTTTCATTTTTTTTAATATTTAGATATTTATTTATTTAAATTAAAACTTTTTTTTAATTAGCTAAATTAGTTATGGGCATCTTACCTTTATGCAGCCGCAAAATCCCTATAAGAGAACATAGCATTACCTCGACAAAAATTTAATAATGAAAAAGTGTGCGTGTTTTATTGTTAGATAGGTATTCTACAAAATACACACATAAAAACCTGAAGTAAATAACGGTACTTTTTGAAGCCGGTTAAAATTTTAAATATTGTCAGTTTTCAGCAGCCGACACAATTTCTCAAGTCTACAATTTTCCTTCACTGTCCCATTACATAGCTCCCTCGAGGGGTACCAACCACTCTATATGAAAGCACCCCCTCCCCCTCACAAAGACGTTCGTTGCCCCGGCGGCGGCGCGGTCGTTGACTCTTTCACCGGCGCTGCGCACGCGACCCGACATCGCCACTTTCGCGCGATAACGTAGTAGGGGGTGTGCATGAGCTATGGGTCATAGGAAAGTTTAAATCTTAGACTGTTGGTGGCAACATTTAGATGAGGTCAAAGGTAGATATTAGCTACTAAGTAAAGCTAAAACATGGAAGTGCGACTTTTACCGGCATGAGATTTTAAAAATATGAAGTCTTCATTAATGTAACAGCTATACTGATCATAACTTAAAAAGAGAAAAGTATTGTTTACTTCTATTTTCAGAAACTTTTCACAAAAGTTATGCAGCTTCGTGAGTTGTATCTCAATTTGTTTGTGATTAGAAAAAAAACATGTAGCAAATATAACAGAGTCTACATGCATAGCTAGTTTAAGATTTTCTCGGTGGTGTGGTGGTATGGGTTTCTGACTTCTATTCCGAAGATCGCAGTTTCGATTGTGTGACGAGAATTATTTTTATTTTATTATGTATTTAAAAGTATAGTCTGTCAAGGTTTGAAATTTAATGAAGGTGCTATTCTTTAAATAGCAACATTCGAGCATATTCAACGAGTAACGATTTAGGCTTTTGGTGTTACCATAAGTATAAAATATTTATGAATCCCTCAAAATTCTCTTTCGAAACATTTGACAGGCTTAAATTCGAATATCAGTTTCTGATTTCCATTGCACAGTAAATTCTAGTTTTAAGCCAGATGAGCTGATGTATGAATTTTATCTGGTTTCGACTCCAATCGCATTTACCTATATTTTAGTTTCCCATAGCTTATGTGTGACCTTTCTATTGCATTGCAGATTTAAACTGAGACCACGATACGCAGTGACAATACGTTAGAAAGGGACAGATATTTTGTTGATCAAAGCGTAGCGAAAAATGTGTTTAATTAATGAAAGCATTGCGTGTGAGTAGATGCCCGCGGCCGCTGTTACTACTAACAACTACATTGTTTATCGTGCACTTGTGAACTTATGTATAAAATATTAGGCAACTGATGTTATAGTAAATTACACTATGATTGCATTTCTTTTTGCAATGAAAAAGTATGTTTTTATCAAATAAATAAAGGTTTAATGCCCCTCAACGATAACGTCTGATACATACATAGATATGCTGCTCGAGTTTAAAAAAGTGTGTTCGCACATTAGCCTTCACCTTAGCATTTTTAATGAAACTTCAGAAACTAGATATGTTTGGTATTCGTTAGTAAACGATGCGATGCTCATTTTTGTTTTTCAGGAAACAAACAAAATATAAATATCCAGGACAAATCATACACGGTCATCTGGCCCCAAACTTATATTCACTGTATTGTGGTAACCAGAGACTTATATACAGACATAGATACGTTAAATACATACATTCATAATATAAATACGAGTATAGCGTACACCCAGACACAGAGAAAACAAATCTGCTCATCACAAAAATGTTTACCCTGGGTGAGAATCGAACCCACTCAAACAGTATAGAGATTCCACAAATAAGATAAGATTCAAGCGAGGCCTCATATGGAATCCTGCTCGCATCTCTCGGCAGTAGCACCCAGGTATCAGCTGAACCCCCTCGACACTACCCAGTGATACGCGAACAGAACTGTCAGAGACCCACAGCTCACTAACGGTCTAAAACCTCTCGACCTCCGAAGAGATTTTAGTTTAAACATCAGCATGTGCTGTTTTAAATATAAATAGTATTCATTTTATTTATTTAAAACTTATTTAAGTTCCTATTTTCTTGCGTGTATTGGCCTCAAGCCAATACAGAAACCAAGTTATATCAAAATAATGATTTGCGCTACTGTTTGTATATTTTTAAATACAGGTATAAAAAGCGACCAAGTGCGAATAGGACTCTCCCATGAAGGATTCCGTAGCAGCAAGTAACATAATATTTATGACGTATTAAAAAAAACTACTTACTAGATCTCGTTCAAACCAATTTTCGGTGGAAGTTTGCATGGTAATGTACATCACATATTTTTTCTTAGTTTTATCATTCTCTTATTTTAGAAGTTACAAGGGGGGGGGGGACACATTTTACCACTTTGGAAGTGTCTCTCGCGCAAACTATTCAGTTTAGAAAAAAAAATATTAGAAACCTCAATATCATTTTTGAAGACCTATTCATAGACACGTATGGGTTCGATAAAAAAAAAATTTTTAGTTTCAGTTCTAAGTATGGGGAACCCCCAAAATTTATTGTTTTTTTTTCTATTTTTGTATGAAAATCTTAATGCGGTTCACAGAATACATCTACTTACCAAGTTTCAACAGTATAGTTCTTATAGTTTCGGAAAAAAGTGGCTGTGACATACGGACAGACAGACAGACAGACATGACGAATCCATAAGGGTTCCGTTTTTTGCCATTTGGCTACGGAACCCTAAAAATTGGTTGGTTAATATAAAAATGCACCAATTATACGGCGCTTAAGGCTATGCACCGGTAAAAAACATCGTAAATAATTTTATTATTTCTTTTAGTCTTGCTAATTACTATGTATGTGTATACTTTAAGATATCGCAATAAAAACTGCATATAGATCAGCGGTATCGTTAGTTTTCCTTTCACTATGCACCTCGTAGTGCGGGCCGTACGACAGAGAGTAACAGTGCATTGACACATAAGTACACAGGGTGTTAAAAAAGTGAGTTTGAAATTTTAAGGGGTTACTCAGACTCAAGTGTAGAATACGGGTGCCCTTTGTATCGCATAAAATTTTGTGTCATAATTGCCTATGGCATAACAAGTTAGGCACAAAAATCTTGCGTCGAAATATAAATCTGCCTAATCGTAATTCTGCATAATTATTATTCCCCCTATACTTTAAAAGTAATAAACAATAATGTCCTAAATTAGGGATGACTAAACAATAATTTTCCTAATTGAAAATTGCATAAATATATGTAGTAGTGACTAAATAATAAATAGCCTAAATAGTAATTGACCTAAACTAAAAAGTTCATAATTTTAATTACGCCTAAATATTAAATCCCTAATTGCACGGAACACGGAAGTCCTAAACTAATGCGGGAGCGAGCGTAGCGAGCTCGGGAATTCGGAGCACCCCGACACGGATAATTTAGGTTCGGAGATTGTGGGGCGGAGCTCGCCTCCCCTCACAGATGCAGTGTTAGGTTTGATTGATAAAACATCCACAGATCGACTGCTTGCTTGCATGTTTGCTTGCTTGCTTACTTGCTTGCTTGCATGCTTCCTTGCTTGTTCGCTTGCATGCTTGCTTGCTTAAAAAATCCTGGGGAAAATCTCCTGGTCATGACGGCCTCAGCATTGAGCATCTTCAACATGCCGGTCCCCATGTTACAAGAGTTTTGGCAATGTTGTTCTGTTTCTGTCTAAGTCATTCGTATCTGCCTACCGAACTTAGGAGATACCTCTGACAAAAATAACTACAGGCCTATCTCGTTGGCGACTATAATCGCTAAGGTGTATGACGGTGTGTAAAACACACAATTAAATAGATTTATAAAACTGCATGATAATCATGATAATCTCCTCTGCTTGAAACATAAATAAAATAACTGAAAGGAAATCTAACTTATAATTTTTTTCTTCGAAACGAAATTTGATATGCAAAAAAGCTATTTTAGTATATTTGATGTTATGCAACTTATTATTTAGGCAATTTTTTTATTATTCGAATGAATATTGTGCTTAAGTTTGATATGCTTTAAAAATATTAGGAAATTTAACGTTAGGCAACTTTATAGTTAGGGACATTTCTAATTATTCCAAAGATTATGCTTCATAAATATTAGGAAAACATAAATATGCGCAAAATGTTTTATGCCAAAATATTTTATGCACAATAATATTATGCAAAGTCCAAATAGTCATAAAAAAGTTATGCGATATTATAGAGACGCATAGAATACTTGCGTCTTGGTCCGCGGTTTTAATTTCACTCTGTATACTTGATTCTGCGTACCCCTTAAAATTTCAAACGCGCTTTTCTAATACCCTATATTATAGTCTAACGAATTCAGCTGAAAGTTAAACTGAGGCTGTTAATTTTGAAACAGAACAACTTTTTTTCTAAAGAACCCATATGTAGATAGTTTAAGTTATAATTATAATTACGATAAAAAAAATATCCGGGACAAATCACACACTGTCATCTGGTCCCAAACTAAGATTCCCTGTATTATGGAAACCAGAGACTGATATAATATACATTTAAATACATACATAGATATGATAGCAAGCGTTGATAGCAAAAATCAGGAGCACTAACCACTGAGTCACCGAGTCAGCCAGTAGTGATTTTGTATACAGATGTGTGTAACAAAATAGGTGTAGGACTAGTTAAGTGGGGCCATAGGTATTTATCATATTTGTGTAGTAGCAATAATAACGTGACATTTCCCGTGAGAATAAATCCGATTTCCCTTGACGTAAAAATGTTGGTCGTGTCATGCCCAAGTTAGGTCTTATCTCGAGCTAACAGATAAATAAAACTTTTCACTTTTTATGTAATAAAAGTTAAATTATTCACAGTTAACTTTCAAGACAGATAGCGCAAAGTTCATAAGATAAAGTTATTAACATTTTCAAAGGTATTTTTAGGTTATCAGACTTTTGAGGTTATGGGCTTACTTACGCCGCAAATAGGTGTTACCTATTTGAATAAAATTCAAGTTAAAAATTGGTATGCGAACAGACAAAGAATGACTTTGATTTAATTAAAAGTACGTTATCAATTATCATTGGACCATAACTAATATAGCTGGTCGAAATCAATAACTGACATTTTAATTTTAAATCTAAGAATACTGGAAAAATATTGAAAAAATCCGATATACAATATTTTTTTAGTTTTCCATACAAATCCTTGATTCGCTATTGAGATTTAGGATAGGATTTTTTCAATATTAACACCCTGTATATTTTAACCAGTCGTAGCTCAAGTCGTGTCCGTGGTAGTATTGACCACGCAACTTAACTTACTACAGACACGGTCATAACCTAGATGGGTTTGACTGTTAGAGGCATTTATCTTATCCGTTTCCGTACTTCTCAAGACATATAAAGCCTTTGGTACCGGTTGTTATCACTAAATGGCAATCGTTAAGCCATATTAAATTCCTTACAGACGGCTTAAAAAATTCTGACACTAGGACTGGCCACTAGCCCCACAACCTTCATCGATCCGTATTGGCCTTCATGTGTTGACTATATCCTAATCTCCCTGAACTATGCGAAGAGATCCGTGCGAGAAGATCCGTGAAGACGCTATAGTTTATTAACGAATATTTTAACTATAACTTTAAAAAACTGATTTCCGAATCCTCATTTTAGTGCAGGTTTCGTTCAACCTCGCTGCAACGATAAGCAAACGATTTGTGTTCTCGTTCACTCTTACTCTTTTAGAGTAGGAGGTAAAATTTTCGAGTGCCATAGAGTCGAATGTCGGTAGAATTACGTGTTGACCTTACTTGGCGGCCGTGATGTTGTCTGAACGCATGTTTTATTTCATTTATTTTTACATGACCCTAAGACATGTGTTGTAAGTACATGGTTCAGTTGCAACTAGGTAGGCGTCTCACTGCTATCAGCATCTCATATAATTTTATCATCTAGATACGTTAATCCATTTATACGCTATTTAAAGGAACTTGTAAAAAACCGCTGACATTAATCAGGTTCCATTTATAGCTTCAGTTTAAAGTCCTTCATCTTCTTAGATTCTGTGAGAGATTCTCGCAAACAGAAAAACCGAACAAGGCACCTTAAACTAATATACTTTAATTAAATGCGGGTACCTACTTTAACTTTATTACTGTAATTTTTGTAATCTGTGATCTTAATTAGTCTACAATAGGGTCAATAACGTTTCATTGTTTTCTTTTCATGTTGATGAAACAAAACAATCGGCTGGAGCCTCGGAGCATCCGCCTAGTGCTAGTGCTAAGCTAACATAAAAGCATTATTAGTCTAGCATAAAATAAGTGGGTGCTTATAGTAAAAAAAACACTTTGTAGGTTATATTCTGGTGTTCTATAGTTTATCTATGCGCAGTCATTGTGTGATATAAAAAAGGTTACAAGCAAAAACGTCAGACTGACAGCGCGCGAAAAAGTACGAAAGTAAGTTGAAAAAGAAAAAATGTTACATCCATTCAGCCAGTGACGATAAGCAGATGAGCAATATGCACGCGTGTTGCGCAAATATGCGAGTGAGTTTTGCGCGGTTTAATATTTATTGATTGTTGAAAAACAATGGCGCTTGGTGGCAGTGAGTCAGTGGGTCAAGGGTGCGCTGGCCTAGTTGCGCAGGCCCGCGCGCCGAAATTCGCGGGCGCGCCTCGCCTGTTGCTAACTTCTCTATACCTAGAGGGCTGTACTAGAATCATTTGCTAATACTTACCTATTTATTAAAATTCCTTTTTCCGACCTTCATATTGACCGTAGATTTGACATTTATGTAACACAGAAACTACGTCATTCGCTGAAACCCGTACAACTCCTTATCGTGCTACGTAATACCTATTTACTACCCTACCGACTGACTCGGTGGTTTAGTGGTTAGCGCTCCTGACTACTGATAAGAGAGTCGTGGGTTCGATCCCCACCCAGGGCAAACATTTCTGTGATGAGCAGATTTGTTTGCTCTGTGTCTGGGTGTATTATATCTATATATTTGTATGTATTTAAATCTATTTGTGTATGTAAATCAGTCTCTGGTTCCCATAGTACAGGGAATCCTAGTTTGGGGCCAGATGATCGTGTGTGATTTATCCCAAATATTTATTTATTATTTATATTTATTTGTTTATCTGAATATTCTCTGTATATTTACCCGACTGCGGCAGAAGGAGGGTTATATTTTTCGAGTGTATTTTCTCTAACATGCTCTGTAGCCTAAACGGCTTGATGGATTTTAGCTTGAGAGGTGTCGTAGATTCGTCTTGATCCCCAGATTGACATTGGCGTAGGATACATTTTAATGCAGTCGGTTTTTTTTTCAATATGGTTAGGTTATTTACTGTTTATAGATACGTTAGAAGTTACCTGCATTATTAAACTTATACAGCAACAGCAGGCTTCCAAACTTCAAATATCGTAATAATAAATTCGACAGCTCCAATTCGGTCACATCACTAGTTCGCTTTGACGGCCCACGACAACGGGGCCACCGCGCCTTACGTAACTCAAGTTTAAGGCCACCAACTCGGACTACTCGGCCGCCGAGGTGAGTGCGCATGAGTGCGACACCCACCACGTATGCTAGGATGTATGGCTGCACCACACGGTAGCCTTTGCCTTCGTGGCTTACCTTGTTGTAAGCGCAAGGCCTTTAAAATTTAAATTAAGTGGAATGGAAATTATTTTGTGGGTGTTAAAGTCAATTGTTACTTTAGAACTCTTTTAAAATTTGTAGGTAGGTCATTCAAATTTAACTTTTAACTAACTAAAGACGACCAAGATGGTTGTAGAGACGTTGCTCTTAACTAACGTTACAACATCTTGGTAGTCGATGTGAATTTAGAATACCTACCTACCAAAAGTACCTAAATTAGGTCGTCGCTGAGAATTCCGAATCCTCTCTTTTACTTCGAGGCTCTTTCATCAAACTACCTTATTATATCTTATATGGATGGTCAGTCGCGTAGCTAGGTAGCCAAAGGCCCTAGTAGCCATAGATCAGATCAGTTAGAGGCTTGCTGGTCAGGGTCCGAGGGCCCCCCTGAGCTTGAGGGCCCCAGTGCACTGCACCACCTAACCCCTTGGTAGCTACGCCACTGTGGATGGTTAGTTGGTAGTATCAACTTTATAAAGCTTTTAACGAGTTTCCACGCAAAAAGAATTTTGAATCATTTTATCCACAATTTGCAAGCCCTTATTTTTTATAATGGTAGAAAAACTACTGTCATAAATATTATTAATAATAATAACAATAATCTGACCATATTTCTTTTTTATTTACCTGACTGCATAATATGTCACTCTCGGGATCAAGAGGAATCTAACGACACCTCTCAAGCTAAAATCCATCAAGCCGTTTAGGCTACAGAGCCTGCCAAAAAAATAAACACACACACACACACACACTTGAAAAAACATAACACTCCTTCCGGCACAGTAGGGTAAAAAATCTGCTGAAGCGTGGCTGAGCTGAAGCGTCTGAACGCCATCTGTTGTCGAGTAGCTAAACTTTCTTCGTTAAGTGACAGTGACGGTTCTTATCAGTATTGCCACCTATATAAAATTTTCTATTATGTGTGGAATCCGGTAGTTGACTGCTAGTCATTTGAGTTACTTTTTATCAAATGTCAAAAACGGAATTTTCTTCTAAGAATGTTTGAAATTTTGTACGATGACGTCATTGTTCAAAATAGTAGTTTGCATACTTATTTAGTAATTTTTATAAATTAAAAATTGAATATGCAATGAAAATTAAAGTGAATAAGTTTTTCAATAATTTCAATTAAAGAGCTATTTAGTCAATAATATTTCGCAATTTAATTTTCATGCAGTCAACTCCCGGATTATAATACGCAATACAATGCAATAATATTTTTCAGATTCCTTAGTAATAAAATGATAACAATGGTTCTCATATCGTTGCATGGCATAGCAACTAGGTAGTGCACAAGATCCCTCAGAAACCATGAAAAGAGTTGAATATGTTGGGAACCCCCACCCTGAACAAACTACCACCTAAGAACCACCTTAATCAATCCTTGTAAAAATGCAAATAACTTTTAATTTAAAGCTTACAAAAACCAACTAACTACTACACTACTCTGATTGAAATCAGTCCACTACAGATACTTTTATTTACTAAGACACAGACAGATACAAATTTTTGCTAAAATTCCCGCCTCAGAGGCTTTAATGGGGTAGAAAACTGACAAAACTCGCCGATAGAAGCGCTCTAATCGCTTGACCTATAACAATCATCACTAACTGTCAAAACGTATAGAAAAACTGTTTACGTGAACTAAACATAAGATTTATTAAAAAAATGCCGCGTTGTATGGCGATTGGTTGTAATAATAATGATAATCATTGATTTCCTAAAGATTCTCGAATGAAGAAGACGTGGGAAAAGTTACGTTTTCAATTATATACCTACTTTTCAACTTCGCCTTTAATTGAGGAACAATCCAAGTCGCATACATTTTCCATTTAACAATTTTACAGAATACAAACTATTTTATAACTCCTCGATAATAAAAAACGCGGAATTAATTAAAAGTTGTTATGAGTCAAGCGTTCGTAGCGCCATCTGCAAATAGCTTTGCGTTTTCTTGCCCATTATGAACTCGAGCCCGAGCCCGTCATCGTCGCAGGGTTGCCATTGCTACGGCAATTGCCGTTTTACGGAAATTAGATGACATTTAAAGGAAATCTACGACCTACGGCAGCTAATTCATTGCCGTAGCAAAATCTACGGCAATTTGCAATGGGCTCATTTTACTACTTGCCATGACTACCAAAGCCAAAAATTTTAAAATTATACATGCGAAATCTCTGTCTGGGGAAGGAGAATCCTCATGGTTGGTACAAAAGCTTACAGTTGCAGGTGACGCTTGTTTTTTTATTATTAATTAAACTAATAATAAAAACTAAAGACAAACATGTTGCATTTAATTTCTTTGCTACGGCAGCCGAAGATCGCTTTTCCTTAGGAACACGGCAATTTCTCCTACCAAACACGCAGTAAAAAATTTGGCGCTGGCAACCGGGGTGATGCGGGGGATAAAATTAATTTCAGATGGTAACTTTCCCTATTTATTTATCTGTCAAGTTAATATTTTATCAAATCTATTTTATTGCAAAACATATTGTGAATTAAGTTGTGTGATTATTTACTCAGTGAATCCAATAGTAGTCCGTATTGTGCTTAATAAAAAACTTGTAAAAATGCAAATATTGAAACTATGTCGAAGTTGCATGAAGGAGGTTGCTTCTTGGGAGCTAGAGAACTTTGATGTTAACGCCGTGTCTATGTTTACATTCTGTACCAACGTTGAGGTAAAAATATTATACTGACTGGCTACCTGTTTACAATCTTTATACCACTAAAATCTTCATAAATCCTATGAAAATTGCAAAAATAAAGAATTACAATGAAGTAAGTAAATTTTGTTAACTGGTCAAACTTACCAAAGTCTGGGTTAGCTAAGCTTAGTTAGCATCGGGTAAGCTAACCCGTAACCAAATCATGGCATCTCGGTGAAATATAAAATAGAGCGAAAAATTAACAAAACACTGTTTGAAACAAAAATAGGTACGACATCTTTTAATGCCTTTTTCTTTGGTGACAAATGATTTTCTTTCCCTTTAATTGTGTAGATCTTTGAGGAAAGTTGTTCAGTTTCTTGTACAGCATCTACCATTTGTCTCTTGTCAGATAAAAGGTCATCTTGTATATTTGCAATTATTTCAGATCACCGACGACGATAAACTACCAAAACAGTTTTGTTACGACTGCACAATTCAAATAGAATCGTCACACACATTCATCAGGAAAGCACAAGAAGTAAATGTAACATTGAAAAACTTGATATCTAGAGCAGAAACAAGTGTCATAGTTAAATCTGAAAACTTTATAAATAACTTTGATGGATCCAATTCACTGCAATCAGAGTTGGATTTCAATTCTGAAGGTAAAATAAACAAAGTCGAAGAAAATACATTTTCTTCCAACTGTAGACAAGATGATGGAATTAATGGAGAACAGGATATGTGTACACCTATAGTAAATGAAATAAATGAATCTATAGACATAAAAGATTTCTTGTTACCAGAAATGACATTATTAAATGTCACAAATACAGATGATTTTGATTCAAATTCTAGAGAAATATCAAATGAAGATGGTTGTTATCTACAATCTGAGGGACAAACTGAACCTAAAAACGCTCTGTCAACTAATACAGGTAATGAGCAAAACAAAACAAAAAAAATTGAGGACAGTAAAGAATTTACAAGAGCAAATAAAATAACAAAAAAAATTTACAATACAGATGATTTTGATTCAGATTCTAGAGAAATATCAAATGAAGATGGTTGTTATCTACAATCTGAGGGACAAACTGAACCTAACAACGCTCTGTTAACTAATACAGGTAAAGAGCAAAACGAAACAAAAAAAATTGAGGACAGTAAAGAATTTACAAGAGCAAATAAAATAACAAAAAAATTATATAATACTAGATCTAAAATCCAACAGTCTCATGAAGTGAACAATAAGGAGAAAGGTGATGAGAAACAAAATGTAAATAAAGAGACAATATTAAAATGTCACATTTGTAAAAATAAAACATTCAAGTATGAATCAAAGCTACAAAAACATATGAAAACCAAACATTCAAAATGTACAGACAAGAAAGATAGAGGTAACCCTAAACTGCGGGAAGAGAAGGGAGACAACACTAATCCTGACTTGAAAACTTGTGACATTTGTGAAAGAACATTTACTTCAGCACTATGGTTTTCACGACATATTGAAAATGAGCATTCTGATTCTGTCAAACAGTATTCCTGCCCGTATTGCACCAAAAGTAAGTGAATGTTTGAAGTAATTTTTAAACTTATTAATAACTGCAGGGGTCATGCTCATAAACACTCGTTAAAAATTTTCAACCAAGTCTCCAATTCACAATTTATTGATGGAATTACCGCCGCTTGCACAATTTTAAAAGAAAGAACATGTAATACATAAGATGTATCTTGTGGTGATCTTTATGGAGTGTCAGAAGGGTTGTTTAATGTAAGACTAGCTGCTTTTATCCGCGGCTCTGTTCGCATAGATATAGTTTTTATAACTGTCGTTGACAATACGCGGCATGCGAGCCTCGCTCGCGTGTACAGAAATGAGTTCCTGTATCCTATAATAAACGCAGTTATTAACACCTATACACAATACAACCCACAGCCTTCCTCTCGTACCACACGTGGCGCTACCACAGAGACCAGCACGACGAGTCGCGGCGGTTCGCGTGCGCTGTTTGCGACGCGCGCTTCCGGCGGCGCAAGCAGCTCGCCGCGCACGCGCGCGCGCACGACCCCGCGCGCCCGCACGTCTGCACCAGCTGCGGCATGGCGTCAGTACTCACTACTCACCTATACCTTTGTTACTATGTATGTTAACAACCCAACTCGTCCCAACTGGCAAGGGTCTCTTCCCATATATCGGGAAGGTTAGGCCATACTGCACACGTGGGCCGGTCCGGATTGGTGGAGGTTGTGGGGCTAGTGGCCAACTGTAAGGCCTCCGACAAGGCTTAACGACTGCCATCTAGCGATAGCAGCCAGCACCAACGGCTCAACATGCTTTGCAAAGTATGTAAACGGTTGAGATAAATGCCACTAAGAGTCAATCCGTGTCATGACAGTGCTTGTAGTCAGTTAACCTGCGTGATCGACAAGATCACGCAAGCCGCTGTGGGTTACGACCGCTTCTTACTTATACTTATTGTTGGGTTCTAAACTTGGTTTAAAGTTTGGAATTCGAAAGAGGCGCGTGCCCAGATAACTGTGTATTATTACCGTTTTATTAAGAATTTTCAACGCTATACATAATTGCTTATAAATCTTTGTAATAATACCCCTTTATTAAATGTAAGTAGATTTAATAAGAATCTGTGTAAAGCTTAATTTACACAAATCTTGAATTATGGCACTATTGCATTCAGCAAGCGATATTATTGTGGGGTTCTAGTATTCACTACCTACCTATACCATCCTTCCTACGTAGTCCACTACGTAAGTTTTGTCGTACGCCTGATTGAAATAAGATAAAACTTGTTTGAGGGTAATGTAATAAACTTCAGTTCATTAGATTACTATCAGTTGACATTTGGTACTCGTACTGTTCTTTCCTAAATTATAAAAAAAAACCACTGTAATGGCTGAGTTAACGCGAAGTGATGATTGGGTTATTATGTTATATAATTTTCGTCATTGTCTTTGTGGAAATGAGTGGTGTATTGGAAGATACTTGTCCATCTTTAAGCATGATAGAAAGGTGGCATTTACAATTCTAACGCGGAAACTTTAACTAAAAGGACGGGCAAAGATCCGGTAGGCCAACTGAAGTAACTACTGATAAAAATATTCTTAATATCAAAAATCTAATTACGGAAGTCCGACGACTAACATACTGCCCCAGGGAAATTTAATGAAAATAAATGCACCAACTTTTCACCATATTCTGCGCAACGAATTAAATGTTACACACAATTGTTCACTCTGGGTACCACATTCAAAGGCCGATGCTTTGACGGAGCAGAGATAAAAATGGTGCAAAAAAATGCTGCAATATATCGATGATGGTCACTCTAGTACTATCAATTGAATCACTATTAGCGATAAAACTTATATTTAGGTACGACGACCCTAATAAATCCCAGGGCAAATTGTGGTGTTTGAAGTTGAGTAACTACCAATATTAGTGAAACAAGCTCTATCTGTAAAAACACTTGTAGTCTCTTTTTTTTTTTGGAAGGAGGTATATTTTGACTATCAATCCCTTAGAGATACAGAGAAGTGTCACAGCATTCTGGTACATTGATGACTGTCTCCCAAAAGCTTGCGTTGTGTTTCGCCGAGTGAGTGAGGGTACCGGAAACCCAATCTCCCCCCTCTTTTCTTGAAGGTTTGAATGTCGTATCGGTCCGGAAATACCGCAGGCGACAATTCATTCCACAGTTTGGTTGTGCGAGTCAGAAAGTTTCTAGTGAAACGCACAGTTGTGGACTGCCAACCATCTATGTGATGGGGATGAATATGTTGTCGCGTAGAACGATGGCGGAAAGAGGCGGCAGGGATCAATCCGAACAATTCCTCGGAGCACTCCCCATTGTACATGCGATAGAGAATGCAGAGCGAGGCTACATCTCTACGCAGCGCCAGGGAGTCAAGCCAATCTGAAATATCCTGGCAGTCGACGATTCGAGTTGCCCTTCGTTGAATGCGGTCCAGAGGGAGAAGCTGGTACTGGGGTGCCCCTGCCCAGAGATGAGAACAGTATTCCATATGAGGCCGAACCTGCGCCTTATAAAGTTGCAGGCGATGCGCCGCAGTGAAATACCGTCTCGATCTATTGAGCACACCAAGCTTCTTCGAGGCTAATTTAGCCTTACCCTCTAGATGGCCACGGAACTGGACTTCACTCGATATGTCGACACCAAGAATTCCGATACTAGCTGAGGCATTTAGGGGAGTGTCCTCAAAACGAGGTGATACGACAAATGGCACGTACGACAAAAATTATGTAGTGACCTACGTACTTACTTATTGTTGTAATCTAGTACTCACTACTCATCTACATCTACACCTTCCTAACATATGTAAGGTTGTCCTTCCTACTTACCTATTGTTGGGTTCTAGTTCTCACTGCTTACCTACACCTCCCTTACTACTTCCTTATTGTTGGGTTCTAATACTCAATACTCATCTATACCTCCGTTACTTCTTATTGTTGGGTTCTTATAATTACTACTCACATATACCTCCGTTACTACTTACTCATTGTTGGGTTCTAATACTCACTTCCCACCTGTACCTCCGTTACTACTTCCTTATTGTTGGGTTCTAATACTCCCTACTCACCTACACCTCCGTTACTTCTTATTGTTGGGTTCTTATAATTACTACTCACATATACCTCCGTTACTACTTACTCATTGTTGGGTTCTAATACTCACTTCCCACCTGTACCTCCGTTACTACTTCCTTATTGTTGGGTTCTAATACTCCCTACTCACCTACACCTCCGTTACTTCTTATTGTTGGGTTCTAATACTCCCTACTCACCTATACCTCCGTTACTTCATATTGTTGGGTTCTAATACTCACTTCTCACCTGTACCTCCGTTACTACTTACTTATTGCTGGGTTCTAATACTCACTACTCACCTGTACCTCCGTTACTACTTACTTATTGCTGGGTTCTAATACTCACTTCTCACCTGTACCTCCGTTACTACTTACTTATTGCTGGGTTCTAATACTCACTACTCACCTGTACCTCCGTTACTACTTACTTATTGCTGGGTTCTAATACTCACTTCTCACCTGTACCTCCGTTACTACTTACTTATTGCTGGGTTCTAATACTCACTTCTCACCTGTACCTCCGTTACTACTTACTTATTGCTGGGTTCTAATACTCACTTCTCACCTATACCTCCGTTACTACTTACTTATTGCTGGGTTCTAATACTCACTTCTCACCTGTACCTCCGTTACTACTTACTTATTGCTGGGTTCTAATACTCACTACTCACCTGTACCTCCGTTACTACTTACTTATTGCTGGGTTCTAATACTCACTTCTCACCTGTACCTCCGTTACTACTTACTTATTGCTGGGTTCTAATACTCACTACTCACCTGTACCTCCGTTACTACTTACTTATTGCTGGGTTCTAATACTCACTTCTCACCTGTACCTCCGTTACTACTTACTTATTGCTGGGTTCTAATACTCACTTCTCACCTGTACCTCCGTTACTACTTACTTATTGCTGGGTTCTAATACTAACTTCTCACCTGTACCTCCGTTACTACTTACTTATTGCTGGGTTCTAATACTCACTACTCACCTGTACCTCCGTTACTACTTACTTATTGCTGGGTTCTAATACTCACTTCTCACCTGTACCTCCGTTACTACTTACTTATTTTTGGTTTCTCTTGAAAATTTGCTGGGAGAGATCGGTCTTTAGCGACAAGAAACTTTTCGACCGTTTATTTGCTTAGCAAGTCACGTTGCCATCACTAGATGGCAGTTGGTAAGCCAGTTAAGCTTGACGACTCTTTTTTTGTTTTCATGTGTCGCCAGTTTCAAAGTAAAGAGCATCCTGACTTCCCACATGAAGGTGCACTTGGATGAGAAACCGTTCCTCTGTTCTGTTTGCGGATTCAGCACTAAACTTTGTAAGTAGAACAATATTACGGCGAGATATTCTGTTCATTATTTAAGTATATGGTTCCGCTCCAGAACCAGGATTTCCCTGACAACAGTTTGTCCCTTTCACACTCAAAAGATTTTCTATAGGCTATCCTGCTGTCAGGGTAAAATTACTCTCGCGAACTTGTTTAACTTGCCAGAAGACCAATATCACAGTTTTTCCCCTTTTTAATGAGATCTAAGGTTTTACTAATGATTTCTTAACCTTGCATCCGTCAAGTAACATTCCTACAGTCAGTCAAAACTGGTCAAAATCAGTAAGATTATTCTATTCAGACTTCATATTTCTTTCCAGTGAACACACTAAAAGACCACATGTTGACCCACACGGGAGAAAAGCCGCATACATGCAACGAGTGCTCATTCAGAACGGCGTCAGTTACTAGCTTGAGGCGCCACAAACTGCGGCACCGCGGGGAGAAGCGGCATGCCTGCCAACATTGCGGCAAGAAGTTTTACGAGCCTGGTACCCTGGTGAGACTTGAGAACCTTCCATCTCTTTGGTGTTTCTTTCACTACAGCTTGGTCAATAGACAGGGAGAGACTGCATGCCTGCCAACATTGTGGCAAGCAGCAGTTTTACGAGCCCGGTACCCTAGTGAGACTATAAAACCTCCTTAATGGGACTGTCGTCTACGATATTTGGTCTGGTCGACGGGGAGAGACAGGCATGCTTGCTAACATTGCGGCAAGCCGTTTTACGAGCCTGGTACCCTGGTGAGATTATAGAACCTCCCTAATGGGATTGTCATCTCTTTGGTCTGGCTATGTGACTACAGCTTGGGCAATACCACCACGACGAGGAGAGGCCGCACGCCTGCCAATATAGATAGATAGATAGACTCATTTATTCCACGATTATGTATATTGTATGTATATTGTAGGATTATGTGAAGTCCGAAGAAAGGGAGAGGATACCATAATCTTTAAGTCCGGAAACCTGCTCTATTTCCGGGAGGGCGACCATCTGTCCCAGGGTGGTGTTAAGTTTATTGTCCTCAAGTCCCTCGTTAAGTACGTGATCCAAGTCGAGAGTGTTTCGGCGGTGGTAGCGTACCTTATACTCAAAATCACCAAACGGTATTCGCTGAACCGACCGACCGCACACCGACCGCGGAACTTCCCGACGACGCGGTGGAGGCTATGTATGAGGATATTTCTGGAGCCATACATAGCTCCACGACCCATTTTACCGTTGTAATGGGGGACTTCAATGCGAAACTAGGCAAACTAACTGAGAGTGAGGAAACGATATAGCCGGGTTTCCATATTAAAAGTGCCCCAACGTCGTTTCCAGGTGATTACCTCGTAAAATTGTTCTTTAAAATAAATATTTTTACACCTTTGGATACGGAGAGAGAAATGCGCGGGGTCAGCTGCTGGCAGGCTTTTTGGAGAAGGAGGGCCTCTTCATGATGAACTTCTTTTTCAAAAAGCCAAAACAGCGCAAGTGAACATGGCTGCATCCCAATGGCGTGATAAAAAATTATATTGACTTCATCTTGTCGACAAAAAGGCAAATATTCAATTATTTCTGTGATCAACTCGTTGAAGACAGGAAGCTAAACCCAAACATTAGCTAAACCATAACATTGAACCTAAAACCAAAACTGGAAAGATGTCGACTGATGAAGTCCACGCTTCGACCAGTGCCTATCTAACTCCAAAACGCCGAAAGCTTTCAGCTCGAGTTGCACAACCGCTTCGACTGCCTAGGAGAATGCAAAAAATGTGGACGAATAAAACGATAGGTTTGTGGAAATTGTCCAAAGGGCTGGGAATAAGGCATTCATTCAAAGCCAGCCGTTCAAAAAGAACATATCGGACCTCACCAGCAAGCTCATGGAGGAAAGACGAAGCCTGATTTTGAAATCCTCTAAACATGCTTGTCAGTATCGGCGACTAAACAGACAGATCTCCAAGTCCTTGACCCGTGATATACGCCAATTTAATACCAATCGTATTAAAGAGGCTATCGAGCGCAATAAAGGGGCAAAAGTATTCGCAAAGGATCTGTCCGCTGGTCAAAGCCAACTGACAAAGCTGAAGACTGAGGATAGCAGAATCATGTGGTTCAAGCCTGAGCTGCTGGAAGAGGTTGAAAAGTTCTACGGACAATTATACACGACTACACGCTTAAGTGTCAACAATTTGGCTGAAGACCCGAGAGCCAGATTGACTCGACACTATGCCGAAGATATCCCAGACGTCAGCCTGTGCGAGATTAGAATGGCTCTCGAACAGCTTAAGAACAACAAGGCACCGGCTGATGATGAAATTACGGCTGAGCTTCGAAAGCAGGTGAAGGACCTGTACCTGTACCTTATAACTCTTCAGAAGCTATTAAATTCCGTCATGCTCAAGGGACGAACGCCTACAGCATGGCATAGAAGTGTGGTGGTTCTCTTCTTCAAGAAGGGTGATAAGACTCTCCTGAAGAATTACAGACCCATCTCACTTCTGAGCCATGTCTACAAGCTGTTTTCGAGAGTCATTGCGAATCGTATCGCACGCAAGTTTGACGACTTCCAGCCTCCTGAAAAAGCCGGTTTCCGAAAAGGCTTCAATACCATATCCCCCATATATTAATGTGCGTACCTACGACCGGTCTTATGCTGTCTAGCGGCTTCCGCGGCCCGCATCCCACATCAGCAGAGAAACTAAACCGGCGACTTGTAATTCAGTGAAGACCGGCAAGTAATACACGCTTTGGCGAAAGTTTATCGCTATCACAAATACAAAGCCTATTTTCTACATATCATTGCCCTTAAAATCACCCCGTAGAATACTTTTTTCGTACGTAAGTGCGTACAGTACTTTTTTCAACATACTTTTGTAAAAAAGATGTGATGTTTATTTTGGATCAAAAAGGATTTCTTTTATTTTACACATACAGACGCGACACATGCGTATCCACACGGGCGAGCGGCCGTTCCAGTGCTACCTCTGCAGCGAAGCCTTCAGCGACGGGTGGACGTGCAAGTTACATCTCATGAGGCGCCACCGCATACCCCTCGAGGACATTCCACGGCTCAGTAAAGTAAAATCGACTAGTAAGGAAAAAAGGAATCAACCAGCGTAAGAAGAACTGAGAACATTCTACGGGTTAGTAAACTGATATCAAGTCGAAGAACTAAGAACATATTGACGGTCAGTAAAGTAAAACCAACTAGTAATGAACCAACGACTCAACCAGCGTAACAAGAACTGAGAACATACTGTGGGTCAGTAAATTGAAATCAGGTCGAACTCGGAACTGCTGACAAATGGACAGTAAAGTGAAAACAAGTATAATAGTAATGAAATGAACCAACGACTCAACCTGTGTAAGATCTGAGAATATACTACAAATCAGTAAAGTGAAAATAACTATTACAGTAATCAAATCAACGAGTGACTCAGCCAGGGTAAGAAGAACTGAGAATATACTGAGGGTCAGTAAAGTGATTTGATAACAACTAGTAATGAACTGTCACATGTCACTGAACCAGTGTAAGAAGAACTGAGAACATACTGCGGATCAGTAAACCAACTAGTAATGAACCAGTGAATTAGTTAGTGACCGCGGATGATACCAAGTGCAATAACAGGCAACCGCCCCGCCTTCTGTACCTTAGGGATAGTCGATAAATTGTTGGTAAATTGTTCCACACGATAAGAAGTTAGCATTGATGGCGTTCTCCTAAAATTGTGTTGTGCACATAATAAAGAAAAATGTATGATTGTTTGCCAACTGTTGTTCTTATTTTTAACCGACTTCAAAAAAGGAGGAGGTTCTCAATTCGACTGTATGTTGTTTTTTTTTTTGTATGTTTGTTACGCGATTACTCCGCCAGTTATGGATTGATTTTGATGATGTTTTTTTCGTTTAGTAGGTAATACTTCAGAGGTGGTCCTATATTAATTTTATCAAAATTGATTCAGTGCTTTTTGAAAAAAAAAAAACAATGAAAACTAAAAAAAAACGTTGCAAAATGGTAGTTGTTACGATTGAAGTCGGTTTTTTAACGTGTTCAGTTTTGTTGATTATATTAACCAGTATTGGCAGGGCGTTCGATCACTTTGTTTTACCAAAAATAATAATAACAGTGCTCAAGTCAATATTTATGAATCGACAGTTCTTTTTAACCGACTTCAAAAAAAAGGAGGAGGTTCTCAATTCGTCGGAATCTTTTTTTTTTATGTATGTTCACCGATTACTCGAAGACGCCCGAACCGATTTGGAATACTTCACAGGTGGTCCCATATAAATTTTATCGAAATTGATTCAGCGGTTTTTGAGAAAATCAACAAAAACATATCAAAATTGGAGTTGTTGCGATTGAAGTCGGTTGTTTTTAACGTATTCAGCGTGGTCAATTATGTAGCAATGAAATTGTTCATTGCATTGATATTGATCAATAGCGCTGTCGCTTGTATGCCTTGCCGTGGTAACTGTATTACCTCTGGGTTTGCGCTCTACAGTCCATTTTTATGAAAATGAAAAATATTTATGTAGACTAGCAGTGTACACTGTACACTCTTTAAAAATTTTTTTGTCTATCTAATACGAAGTTAAGTTTTTACTTAATTCTATTTATTTATTTTAATTATTTTCTTTCTTATTCTTTTCACTGTTGAACATATGCCTCCACAAGTCCACATAGACTCAATGAGCGAGATATAAGCCACGTAATGCATCTAGCGACTTCCTATAATACGAGCTGCAAGCAAGCTCGAAAATTTTTATCAGGTTACATTTGAATACCTTGCGACATTAGCTTTTTGGTGTAGCGGTTTTCAAAATACCGATGCAACGACGAACCAATAACTGTTACATTAAAAAAAAGGAACAGTCAACAATTTTCAAGATATATTTTTCTATTCAAAATGTTATTATTTGATATACAGGTCAACAGTAACACTACATAAAGCGGAGAACTTTCAAGTACAAACATATTTCTGTTACTTATTTAAATATTCTTTGAACTCTGTTCAAGTTTTAATTCTACTTAGTTACCCTCGATGAAAAGAGAGTGGGAAATAAGTCTGAAGTCCGTCTGGGAGTCTATACCGTTTTTAACCGACTTCAAAAAAAGGAGGAGGTTTCTCAATTCGACTGTATGTTTTTTTTTCGTATGTATGTTACGCGATTACTTCGCCAATTATGAATCGATTTTGATGATTGTTTTTTTGTTTGCTAGGTAATATTCAGAGGTGCCATATAATTTTATCTAAATTGATTCAGCGCTTTTTTCAAAATTAACAAAAACAAAAAACATTGCAAAATTTTAGCTGTTACGATTGAAGTCGGTTTTTTAACGTGTTCAGCGTTGTTAATTATTTATGTACAATATTTTTAACACAATAATATTTATTATAAACAATATTTGTGCACATCTATATAATATTTTTCCTATCTCATCTCACCTCATCACTATCACTATCTCATCTCACTAATATTATAAATGCGAAAGTATGGATGTTTCTTTGTTTGTTTGTTCCGCTTTCACGCCGAAAGTACTGAACGAATTTTGATAAAATTTGGTAGGTAGATAGATAAAGCACTCGGCTAACACGTGGGATACTTTTTATCACAGAAAACTTAAGGGTTCCCGGAGGAATGCATCTTTGGCAGTAATAACTACACGCAAAAAACTAGAAATCTTTTACCTACAATCTCAGATTCATATTGTCTACATTTTTAAATATTTTGCTTATTTTAGTACCCTCATTCATAATCATAATAATCCATAAGCTTTAAGCCATAATATACATATAATATTACTTACTACTGGTGAGAAAGAACCTTCCTAATGTGATTGCCATCTCTTTGGTCTGGTTATGTAACTACAGCTTGGGCAATACTTACTCCACGACGCGGAGAGGCCGCTCGCCCGCCAAAATTTCACGAGTAGCAAGCCTATTTTCTGCATATAACACTGCTCTTAAAATCACCCCGTACAAAAAAAAAAACATTTTCCAACATATTTTTGTAAAAGGTGTGTAAAAAAAAATATGATGTGTATTTCAAATCAAAAAAGTTTTATTTCATTTTACACCTACAGATACGACACGTGCGTATCCACACGGGCGAGCGGCCGTTCCAGTGCTACCTCTGCAACGAGGCCTTCAGCGACGGGTGGAAGTGCAAGTCGCATCTCATGAGGCGCCACCGCATTCCCCTCGAGAATATTCCGAGACTCAGTAAAGTGAAACCAACTAGTAAGGAAACAAGGGCTCAACCAGCATAAGAAGAACTGAAAACATACTGCGGGTCAGTAAAGTGTAACCAACTAGTAATGAACCAACGACACAACCAGCGAGCGTAAGAATAACTGAGAATAATATACTATGAATGAGTCAGTAAAGTGAAACCGACCAGTAATGAACCAATAACTCAACTAGTGTAAAAAGATCTTTATTACTGTGAAATAAGGTAGAATTTCTAGTCACTTAGTTAGTATTAGTGGTATTAGTGACCGCGGGCAATACCAAGTGCAATACCAGGCAACCGCCGCCTTCTGTACCTTAGGGATAGACGATAAATTGTTGGTAAATTGTACCACATGATAAGATGTCGCTCTCTATAATTGTATACGTATTTAATAAAAATATATATATATATTGTTTGCCAATTTTTGCTTTTTTATTCAGGTAGTTTTTATCTATCTACGACGATAAGCTCGCTACGCTCGTGAATTCTTGACTACTTCGCTAGTTCGTGATTTAAATTCAGCACTCGTAGCAAAAAATAGCTTTGCTCACGTGTTAAAAAATAACTATTTTTGCAGATTCTTTAGTAACAAAATGATAATCAGGCGCGGATCCAGGATTTCGTTCAGGGGGGGGGGGGGGGGCAAATTTTCAGTGTACCCGTATTTATGAAGCGGCCGATGGTATTAGACCATTCATATTAAAAGTCGCGAGCGTAGCGAGCCCGAAATTTTTTTAATAGTTAAGAAATGCCTCTATTTATTTGCATTTTATAGAAGTTTTAGTACTTCGGTCAGGCTTCAGGGCGGGGGGCAATTGCCCCCCCCCCCCCCGCCTGGATCCGCGCCTGCGTGGCATAGTAACTATATAAGTGCATAAGATCCTTCAGCGATCATGAGGAGTTGAATATCTGAGGCTGCGGCCTGGACGCAAGCGACGGCGACAGCGACAGCGACAGCGACAGCGACAGCGACAGCGACACGCGCGGCGACACACGAGCGACGAGCGACATTTCAAGGACGTCGCGCGTTTAGGGACGTTCTTCTCGATAAACCAGTTTAAACTATCGATAGTTTGAGTAGAAAAAATAGTTTCAGATAATAAAATGATAAAGTTTGATACTAGCTGGAGTGCCCGGCTTCGCTCAGGGAGTTGATATCCCCCCGCACCCTGCGCCTCACCCCCCTCACCCCTCACCTCACCCTCCCCCACACCCCGCACTTTTTTAGCAACTTTTAGACCCCCCCCTCCCCTTGGTCATACGTGGTAAGGTTTTAGACTACCCCCACCCCCTACACAAAATCACGTGTATTTTTTTGGTACAAAATATTATCTTTAAATACAGGTATAATGTAATTTAATTCTGGAAAATTAAGCACCGTGATGTGATATTTCGTGATTTTTCTGAACATTACCGCGCTACCACTATTGATTGTTTTTATGGTTACTTAACGTTTCATTGGTATTTAATAAACAAATAACATAAAAAGAAAATATGTCAAAACTTCAGGAATGATCCTATATTGGTGTCGATTCGGTTTTCATGATTTAACTTATTTGAGAGAACTAAACTTAATTTAAGTGTTTTGTCTTTTTCTCTCTGTATCGAAAACACAAGGATAGGATGGTTAAATTAAGTTTAGTTCTGTCAAATAAATTTAATCGTAAACTCCGAATCGACACCATTATATCTAGTAAGGTAAACCGTAACCAAATCATTGCATCTCATTGAATGCATCTCATTGAAATATAGCGAGGGTACACGGGCTATTTGTACCTATTAAGTGAGAAATTTTGGAAACATTTAGGAGGTTACTTTAAAAATTACCTTCTTACAAAATTCCTTATAAAAAAATACTTCTATATCATATTTAAAATATGAAAAAGTATATTTTTCATGATTATTTTTCTAAAAAATAAGTTTTTAAAACATTCTTCCGAACATTTCCAAAAATGTCGCTTAATACAAATAGCCCGTGAACCCTCGATATATTAGAGCGAAAAATACTCAAAACACTGCTTGAAACAAAAACACCTCATCTTTTAATGCCTTTTTCTTTGGTGACAAGTGGATTTTTTTTCCTCCGATTGACGAAGCTTTTGTCGAAGCATGGAACTCAATCTCACTCGAAAAATGTTTGAAATTGCTTGAATCAATGCCACGTCGTTGTAGAGGTATTATTGACAGCAAAGGCTACACAACTAAATATAAATTATAACTAAATTTAGTAATCTGTGATCAGTATCACGTAAATAATATAATAATGATTACATATACTATAAATTATATAAATGTTCACTGTATATTTCTGTTGTTTCTAATTAGTTGTCCATTACCTATTGTTGATACCTTAAAAGTAGTTTAGTTGTTTGTAAGAAATTTAATATTTAAACGGCAGTTTTTTAGTCGGAGCTTTGTTGTTTTTCTATTAAATTATAAGTCATTGAACATATTTTATGCAATTTGTTGTTTCATTTCCAAATAAAAAAAGTGTTACTGTTGTTAAATTAGCATCTGTTGGAAGTGTTTCTAATTATATGTCCACCACTGTATCTTTTACATCAAAAAAAGTTATATTTTACACCTACAGACAAAACACGTGCGCATCCACAAGGGCGAGCGGTCGTTCCAGTGCTACCTCTGCAGCAAAGCCTTCAGCAACAGGTGGCATTGCAAGTCGCATTTCATGAATCGTCACCGCATACCCCTCGAGAATATTCCATGGCTCGGCCAAGTTAAATCAACTAAGGAACCAACGACTAAGAACTACTACGAGTCAGTAAATTCAAATCAGCGGTCAGTAAAGTGACAACAACTAGTGATGAACCAATGACTAAACCAGAGTAAGGAGAACTGAGAACATATTGCGGCTCAGTAAATTGAAATCAAGTCGAAGAACTAATAACATACCAACGGTCAGTAAAGTGAAACCAACTAAGCAATTAACCAATGACTGAAATGACCAGTGTAAGAAGAATTGAGAATATTCTACGAGTCAGTAAATGAAACCAGGTCGAAGAACCAACAACATAACATCGGTTAGTAAAGTGAGAACAACTACTCGTAGTAACGAAATAACGACTCAAGTAGCGTAAGAAGAACCGATTGTGAGAACATACTGAGGGTCAGTAAATTGAAATCAGGTCGAACTAAGAACATAATGACGGTCAGTTAAGTGAAACCAACTAGTAAGGAACCAACGACACAACCAGTATAAAAAGAACTGAAAACATAATACGAGTCAGTAGAGTGAAAATAACTAGTAATGAACCAATGACTCAACTGGTGTAAAAAGAACTTTAATACAGTGAAATAAGGTAGTCTTTCTAAGTATTAGTTAGTGACCGCGGGTGTTACTAAGTGCAGTACCAGGCAACCGCCACCTTCTGTACCTGTGGGATAGACGATAAATTGTTGGGAAATTGTACCACACGATAAGATGTCACTCTCCTAAAATTGTACAAGTAATAAAAATTACTTCATAATTGTTTAACAATTTTTTTATCATTATTTTAACCAGTATTAAGCAGGACGTTTGATTACTGTTTCTCTTAAAACCCTTTTCGTAGTCCCCCTTGTAGAGGTCAAGTGGACTGTATGAAGAAAAACGCTGGGTTTGAGGTGACAATAGGTAGGATCGCTACCATTCGGAACTTTATTGAGATCGAAGATAAAAATGTTTATAAGCAAACTTAATGCTACTTAATCTGATGAAATTTAGAGAACTTTTAAGAACTCGATCGGCTCGCAGGCCGGTTATATTTATGGTAAAAGTTACCTATCGCAACTAGTTACATTTCAAGTGACACATCAGCCAATGTTAAGGCGCCAATTTTCTTATTTACTTAAAGAATTTACGGTTTTTCCCAAACATTGTAATTCACAATCCAAAACACTCTAATTACCTTTATACCATAAAAACACATTATACAAGCATCTTAAAAACGTTATACATGAAAAACTCTAGTCACAAAATTATGGTAAACTTTAGTCATCTTTACATAACAAAAACTACATTATAGATCTATATATATTTATTTTAATTATAAATCCTAAAAGACTATAGCACGCTTCACAAGTAATACCTATTAAATGCAGCCGGACGCTACTAGTTTTTCCTTAAATCTCAAAAAACCTATTTGTAATTCAGAGCTAATACTGACTAAACTAAGCAAGTGTACTTAATTTTAAAACCGAATTATTAAAGATTCTTACTCATACTACAGCTATATAATCTAAAATCTAAGCTAGGTAGCGTACTTTAGGAACTATTACTTAATTAACAAGTTTTCCTTATCGGGAGAACGGAATGGCAATATTTTCCGTCTCGCTTTAACTTTATATCCATTGTTAGAGTGAATCAACAACATCTATCCATCCTATTCTAGTAAGACACATACATTTCAATAAAAATAAATCGACTCAGAGTGTATCTAACTAAGGTTAATGTAGATCCTAACTAACAAACAATCAATAATTATTAATTTAAACAGCTTGGCTCGTCTGTCCGCAACATCCTCCCCCCGTCGCAGATCTTCGCAGACTAATCTTCTACTCGGAGGACGACGAGTTTTCTCACTGGCCGTCGCAGAATGCCTCCTTTAGTGCGGACTTCCACATTCCGCACTATCCCGTCCGGGCCGCGGAAGATGCGTGTTATCACGCCGCGCGGCCACACGTTGCGTGGCAGAGTCTCATCTGCGATGATCACCAGCTCGCCTTCCTTGTACTCGATCTGGCTGCCACGGCTCTCCCCTCGTGGCAGCAGCGTCGGCAGGTACTCCCGCACCCAACGGCGCCAAAATTCGTCGGCTAACCCTTGGGAAGCTCTCCACATCCTCTTATCCGCTGGCGTGCACGGTCCAGTAGTCGGCAATCCAGCTGAGCTGCCCAGTAGTAAGTGATTCGGCGTCAGGGCTTCTGGGTCGTTCTTATCCACCGACACATGTGTGAGAGGTCGGGAATTGACGCAATTCTCCACCTCAGCCAGCAACGTCAGTAGTACTTCCTCCTTCGGGTTTTTCTCGTGCAGGATTGTGGTGAGTGCTGTCTTCACTGACCGGACCATTCGTTCCCACGCACCACCCTGGTTAGGTGCTCCCGGTGCGATGAACTTCCATATTGTTCTGTGCAGCATTGCGTAGTCCTTCAGTGCCGGCGCCCACTCCTCCATGGCAGACCGCAGCTCCACGTCGGCTCCCCGAAAGTTCGTCCCATTATCGCTAAAAATGGTCTTCGGCCATCCCCGTTTTGCTGCCATCCGCCTCAATGCCATTATTGCGCTGTCCGTCGACAAGCTGTGTACGAGTTCTAGGTGGACGGCGCGTACCGTCAGGCATGTAAACAACGCGCACCACCTTTTTTCGTGCCGTCTTCCCACGGTAACCACGATAGGGCCGAAGTAATCCACGCCGCAGTGACTGAAGGGCCTCGCGTACGCTCCTAGCCGCTCCACTGGCAAGTCTCCTATCACTGGCGTCTTCGGCTTTGCTCGTTTCACCTGGCACAGCCTGCAACTTTTTTCCACGGCTCTCACCGTCGGTCTTAGGGAGGTTATCCAGTACTTTTGTCTTAAGTCATTTACTACTCGTTCTCGATTCAAGTGTAGCGCCTTCCGATGGTGATTTTCCACCAGCAACCTGACGAACGGGTGTTTCCCATCGAGGATGACGGGCCGCTTTATGTGTCCTCCCGCGTTGGCGGCATCAATACGACCTCGCACGCGCAACACTCCGTCGACCAGGATGGGGTCAAGCCTTACTATTCGGCTGGCGGAACTTACAGGCTGATGTCTCCCTAATCTGGTGATTTCTTCGCTGAAACTATCTCTTTGTGATTTCGCGATCCAAAGTCGTTCGGCCTCCTCGACGTGTCGCAACTCCAACTGACGAGCTCGCCGGCGACATATGTCAAGGAATGCCAGTACCCGAGCCGTCGCCCTTATGAAACGCTCAAAGGAAGAGAAGCGTTCCACCTCGGGCAGCCATTCGTCCTGGCTCTTCTCTTCTCTGACGAAAGATAGAATCTCTTGAATAGGCCTTTCTTCCTTCGGCCAAACTTCCTCTTGGTCATATAAAAATGTAGGTCCAGTGAACCATCGATCTGTAGCGGTTCTCGAAATGACGTTGGCTCTCGTTGCCTCATCGGCGACGTTCTCCGCCGTTGGTGTCCAGCGCCACTGACTGCTCGTCGTTTTCTCTGCAATTTCCCCCAGCCTGTTCGCTACATATGGAGTGAATCGTTTCTCATCATTTCTAATCCACTGTAACACCGTGGTGGAGTCTGTCCAATAAATTGTCCGGTCCGGCTTACCACGGTGTTCTCTGATAACCGAATCGGACAATCTAGTCCCTATAAGAGCCGCTTGCAATTCCAGGCGGGGAATACTCTGTGTCTTAATAGGGGCCACCTTCGCCTTCGCCGCCGCTAGTACAACGCTGATTGAGCCATCCTCGTACTGGAGCCGCCAGTAGGCTGCGGCTGCGTAGGCCTGCTCGCTTGCGTCACAAAACACGTGCAGCTGGCGTTCTCGGACTCCCCCCGTGTGCAGGTAACATCTCCGGAGGCGCAGGCTCGCTGTGTCTGTAATAGCTGCCATCCATGCTGCAAACTCACCGGCCGCATCCTCCGGAAGCTGGTCGTCCCATTTCAGCATTTTCTTCCTCCACAGATCTTGTATAAGGATTTTCGCGGATATAGTGATGCAGCTCAGCAGGCCCAATGGGTCAAACACCGACATCACCGCGCTAAGTGCTTCGCGCTTGGTAGGTGACCGCTCTGAAGACCTTACTTCGGCCGGAACCCGCGGCATGTTGGTATTGAATAAGAGCTCATCTGTATCGGCTGCCCAGATAAGGCCCAGTGTTCTACCATTCTGTGCAGCTTGGCCCATTTCCTTCGGCGTCCTAGCCTGCAGGTCTTCCGGTACATCGCTTAAGACTTTCGCGGAGTTGGAGTCCCAGCCAGCGATAACAAATCCCGCTTGTTCGTGTACTCGACGAACCTCCGCCATTGTCGCTCGAGCCTCATCCTCCGTCGCGAAGCTGTCAACGTAATCATCCATATAATGGTTTTCTGCTATGGCCCTCAGCGCCAGCGGACACTCTGCGGCGTGTTTCCGCGCATTGTAATTCCTCACACTGTGCGCCAGGAATGGTGAGCTCCTTGCACCAAATATCATGGAGGTCATTACATATTCTTTAATGTCTTCCGCTGGATTCTCCCGCCATAGAAACATCTGAGCTGGCCGATCTTCTGCTCTTATTTTTATCTGTAAGAACATCTCTCTGATGTCCGCCGTGATAGCCACGCGCTGCTCCCTGAATCGGAAAAGGATTCCCGGCAGCGACCTCAGCAAATCAGGTCCTTCCAAAAGATGGTCATTAAGGCTTACACCATTAGCCTCTGCAGCCGCATCAAAAACCAATCTTAACTTTCCAGGCTTGTTCGGGTTGGAAACGCCGAAATGCGGCAAATACCAGCAAAGACTGCTGTTCTTTTCGGCACCGTTTCCCAACTCTGCGTAACCTTTGTCTAAGAGGTTTTTAACCTGCTTTGTGTACGCCTCCTTGAAGTCTTTAGATTTCTCCATCTTCTTTTCCAACGAACTTAATCTTTTCCTGGCCATTTCGAAACTCGGAGGCATCTTAACATCATCGTGGACCCATGGTAGCCCCACCTCGTACCTTCCATTGGTGTGCCTCACCGTGTCCTCGAAACTTCTCATGGCCCGCTCGTCAGATTTCTTCGGCCGTGAAGTTATGCATATTCCAAGGGAATCCATGTCGAAATGCTTCTCTAGAAGATCCTCAAGTCTCTGATCTGGATTACCGCACCGAATATCATTTTCGTTTGTCATGCGCAGATGCAGAACCCTTCCTTCCTGTTCCGCTCGTCCCCGGGGTAAGGTTCCGTGTAGCGTCCATCCCAATAGAGTCAGGGAGGCTACCGGCTCGTTCCTCTTTCCAACTCTTAATTCTCTCGATACGATGAGGGGCCAGTTATCGGCGCCCATCAATAGCCGCGGTCTTGCCCTTTCATATGTTAAATCTTCCACCGGCAGCCCTTTCAGATGGTCGAAAGAAAGGCAGGCTCGGTCTATCGTCTGCGTGCCGGCGTGAAAATCCTTTAACGTGAAGGCCTCTATCATAAACTCATCATCGCTTGCTCGGCCGCGTATATTCAACTTCACGCGTTTACTAACCGCTCGCTGTGAAGAAGTTATGGCGTGAATGTTAAGCGACTGCTCAGGTCCTTCCGCTTGCAGCATACGCGCGAACTCTTCATCCACCTTTCTTTCCATATCTTTTTAACCGACTTCAAAAAAGGAGGAGGTTCTCAATTCGACTGTATGTTTGTTTTTGTATGTTTGTTACTCGATTACTCCGCCAATTAGGGTGTGACGCACAACCCTAAGCGCTACGAGGAGCGCGACACCCTAGACCTCCCCGCAATCTCCGCGCGCCGCTGGACACCCGCAGCGTCCGCCGAGGACCGGTCGCCGGTGGACAACCCCCGCTCACCCTGCCGCAGCCCTGGGAGACCCGGCTGCTGCTCCAACCCCCGCGACCAACGTCCGAACCTATATAAGCCAGCGCGCGACTTCCGCACCGGAGACAGTCAGCCAGCTCTCGCGCCGTCAGGCTGAAGGGGCGTACTGACTGTGTCCGCTCTCCTCCTCTCTCCGTATCCTGCTGGTGACTTAACCAAGCGCGGTCTGAGCGTTTGTTCGGGACGTACTTACTAAGTCTCTAGCAAGACTTTGCTATCCGCCCAGCAACGCGGTTCGTGCGTTTGTACGAGTCGTGTCGTTTGAGGTTCCGGGATAAATCTAAACCCCTCAGATTTCTAGATAGGGACGTCTGTAGGCCCGTAGGTGATAACCTAGGCAGTTTAGCATAGGACTGTAGTAACCGCGTTTCGCAAATAAACCTTCCGTCTGTAGGATGCTTAGAAGATAGGGATTCGATCAGTGTTAAGCTAAGTCCTTATTGTAGAAACTGAATAAACAGATTTTCATTGTTGTTACCGTATTAAATGATCTTTCATTCCGTAGCCTGTAAGAATCCCACTTTAGGCTCCTTCTTATTGTCAACGAGGCACTCAGGCTAGCCGGCCCGAAGAGTGTCCAGTTACAAGGGGTCGTCCATTAATCACGTGAGGCTCAAAAGGGGGGGAGGGGGTTCAGGAAAATCACGAAATATCACAAGAAGGGGGGAGGGGGGGGTGTACTGAGATATCACGTGTTTTTATTTATTCGTTGAACGTGCGATTTTTAGAGTACTTTTTAAACGTCGGACTTTTGTAGTTGTTGTTTTTAGCTTCAGGCAGTCAGAAACAACATGCAACCTTAATGTCTGTCTGGAAATTTTTATCGCGGTTCTTAACTTTCCAGAATTAAATTACATTATACCTGTTTTTAAAGATAACATTTCGTACCAAAATATACACCTGATTTTGGGTAGTAGTCTAAAACTTCACCACGTATCACCAGGGGTAGGGGGGGGTCTAAAAGTTGCTAAAAAACATCACGTGATTAATGGATTTTGATGATTCTTTTTTTGTTTGGTAGGTAATACTTCAGAGGTGGTCCCATATAAATTTTATCTAAATTGATTCAGCGGTTTTTGAAAAAATCATCATAAAAAGCAAAATTGTAGCTGTTACGATTGAAGTCGGTTTTTTAACGTGTTCAGCGCTGTTGATTATATTTTTACTGTTCAACATATGCCTCCCTGTAGATTGAGTCAGCGAGATAAGAGCCACCTAATGCTTCGGCTTCCTACAATACAAGCTGCAAGCAAGCTCGGAAACAATAATTGACAACGCTGAACACGACTTCAATCGTAACAACTACAATTTTACTATGTGTTTTTGTAGAGTTTGTCAAAAGCGCGGAATCTATTTACATAAAATGTATATGGGACCACCTTTGAAGTATGTATTACCTAAAAAAATCATCAAAATCGATTCATAATTGGCGGAGTAATCGCGTAAACATAAAAAGAAACAACATACAGTCGAATTGAGAACCCCCTCCTTTTTTGAAGTCGGTTGAACACTTATCAGGTTACATTTGAACTAGCTTACGTTGCGACTTATAGGTTTTCGGTGTAGCGGATTTGGAAAAACCGATGTAACGACGAACCAATAACTGTTACATGAGAAAAAAAAGAAACAGTCATCAATTTTTTATATATATTTTTGTATTTTTCGATTCATTTTATTGTTGAATTTTATTGTTCATATAAACAATAACAACATATATATATAACATATAATATTATATAAAGCTTAACTACCACTGACTCACTCACATTTAAAGTACAAACATATTTCTATTATTTAAATATTCTTTGAACTCTGTTCAAGTATTAAAGTAAAATCTTATGACATTTTACTCAGTCACCGTGGATGAAAAGAGAGTGGGAAATGAGTTTGAAGCCCGTCTGCGAGTCTATAATGTTTTATACAATATTTTTTGATAACATTATGAACAATATTTGTGCACATCTATAATATTTTTCCTACATATATTTTGTTTAAATAAGTAGATTAAAATACCTAAAATATTTATATATCTTTGGCAGTATTAACTACATGCATAAGAGCAGAAATGTTTTACCTACAATCTCAGATTCATATTGTCCACATAACACTTTTAAATATTTCGCTTATTTTAGTACCCTCATTCATAACTAAGTTATAATAATTCTTGCTAGTGGCGAGACAGAATGGGAAGATTTATTTTAAGCCATTAGCAAGAAAAAGAAACGATACTCGAAATGAAACCAAGGGTCCATATACAGGTAGGGCCACACAACTACGTTAACCTAAACTTTTCACAATGTAACACTTGTCTTTTCCATAAATTATAAGTATGTTGACAATATATAGGGTGACTTTAAATTAGTTCTTGATACCAAAGCATATGCATATGTTCATGATAACAAACAACTTTCCCTAAGGAAACCATAGTCAAATCTCAATAAAAAATTGGACTCTTCATACTAATTTGGCCGGTCCATTGACCGATTTGTATGGAGGGTCCAAAACTTTTTTTTGAGATTTGACTATGGGTTCCTTAGGGAAAGTTGTTTCTTATCATGAGCACATGCATATGCTTTGGTATCAAGAACTAATTTAAAGTCACCCTATCTAGGGTGTAACAGAAAGATGTGATAATACTTCAAGGTGGGCTTTTACCCATCAAACTGAACAACTTTTGTTATACGACTTTGTTGAAATCGGAAATAAATTTTCGGACTTTTCATACAAACTTGGTTCGCCAGCTGATCGATTTGTATGAAAAGTCCAAAAAAAATTTTGCGATTTGAACAAAGTTGTAGTACAAAAGTTGTTCAGTTCAATGAGTAGAAGCCCACCTTGAAGTTTTACCACACCTTTCTGTTACACCCTGTATAAATAAGGTTTTTTGAAAATATTTGCCTGAGCTCAAACTTATAAATCTAAACAAAAAAAAGACTTTTAGCCGTCTCTTGAATCCTTAGTTACAAGTAAGTTCAGTATCAACCCTGATAAAGATTACAGTGCAGCTAGCATTTCCCTACAGACAAATGCATCATTTACCGTTTTAAGCCAGAGTACCGACACGCCTACAAAGTGACTTGTACATTTTGCACTATGTTCGACCACTCCACTTTAGAAGGTACCAAGTAGAACGCAGGCGCGACTTTCTGCCCGCAGGGGCACTTGCAACCTAAAAATAAAAGAAAAAAACAATATTATTCCACTCCTATTAAACTCCACGAACTTAACCAGTACAGAAAATTTCAATAACGTTCGATTTTGCGTAACCATGTCGGACACTCACTCATATCTGGTAACTTCTGTAAATTACGTGAAGAGATCTTATTAATTACCTATAGAGGTATAGGTAGAGGTATAGAATATTTTTTACACTTGATATGAAAAGCTTACAGCTAACCATTTTCTACTAACAGGGCAATTGTAAAGTTATTGCCGAGAAAAGTTGTTTAGTTAAATAACTAAGATAGAATCCTCTGTAAAGTTTTCTAGGATTAAAATAAAAATCCCTATCTATACAAAAGCTAATCACCCATAAGTCCCAAAATCCAGCTAAAGCTACCAATCTTGTTGGCGCACTTGGGGCAGTTCAGCTTCCCCTCGGACAGGAAGAGACGTCCTGCATCCAGTGAAGTTTTCCAGGATCAAAACAAAAATTCCTATATGCAAGCCACTCACCCATAACCCAGTTTTATAAGAACCCCCTGTGACGTTTTCTGCGGACGATAAATAAAAATCCCTATACAAAAGCCACTCACCCATAACCCAGCTAAAGCTGCCAATCTTGTTGGCGCACTTGGGACAGTTCAGCTTCCCGCCGGGCAGGGAGGAGACGCCCTGCATCCAGGCCATGGGTTCCACGAACCACATGAGGCGGCAGGCCTCGGGAGCGTCGGCGCGGGCTATGTTCCCATCTACCATGACGCCGTCGCTGTAGCCGTCCACCATCTGTTTGGATTGGAAGGCAAATTAATTTTGTAACAATTACCGCCTTCGTAGCCTTGTGGCTTGTTCGATGGCTTCAGATCAGGTCGCGGGTTCGATTCCCGGCGGAGTACAACTCTGTAGGACTCGGTTTGGTTGGTGGTAAGGCGTTACTGAGCCCGCCTGGCTAGCTACCACCATCTTATCTACTAAGTCAGTCTATCTGTTACCAGCATTGATGTGTTCCGGCATGAAGATAAGCTACGCCAGTTCCCCATTGCGTTGGGGAATCTTGGTAAGCCTGCTTACATCTTCGGTATCATCATCACTTACTATCAGGTGAGACGATGCCAAGGGCTTACCATTTGAGGGTAAAAAAAAAAAAACATTTATGAAACTAACCAGAGTGGAAGGACTTTATTATGCAAGGATCTACTGGGTGGGTGCCACTGCTCGCTCTATACCTGCCGCCAAGCAGCGCGCTGTGTTCCGGCAGGGCGCGAGATAGCCAGCATAATTATCGGCACAAGAGGCATTTTTCTTAGCTCTCAAGTATCAGCAAGGCACTGATAACCCTTCTGCGGTTATAGATGCTCATAGGCGGCGGATGCCGCTTTCCATCAGGTGGGCCATCAGCCTTTTGTCATCTTACTCAATAAAAATACAATAATACCACAGTTAAAAATGGAAGCATCCTAGCCAAAGATTGACAATAAGTTGACTTCATCAATATTTTTTTACCAAATAGCTCTTTTATTTAAACAATAAAAAACACATTACACGCGCTTTTTTAACGAACATTAAAACTAGTATACTATATTATGACTTCATAGGTTGCTATTTCAAACATTTTTAGAACAAATTGTCATTTCTGACAGTTGATATCCGTAACAAGCAAGGAATTTATATGTAGTACGTAACAAGTAACTCATACAACTAACAGTCAACTGCCCTATTCTCTTACCTGACTAGGACCTTCATCGCTGTCTTCCTGACAGCTCTGGCCAGCATCGGCCAACTCTGCTCCACATTTAGGCGAGCTGGTCTCTATGATCTGGCACGCGAGGTTCTTCAGTTTCTCAATGAGGATCTGTCCGTTTTCCGCGCATTGCAGACCTGTCAACTTGCTCGGGGGAGGCCTGATGCCTTTCTTGGCAAGCTCGATTTTAACCTGGACGATATTTAGAGATTATAATAAAATCTTGGTAAAATTAATGTATGTATATATGTGAACAATCTGTACTAACTTGTCAAATAGCAAGGTTAAGTTTTTAAAGTTTAATTATAGTAACTTTTCTTACGAACCTAGCCTCGCATCGTGCACCAAACCCGGAATTGAACCCCTTATGTGGAGAATGGTAGGTAGTACTTCTCTCTGATCACTGTGTAGGCGATATACGTTAATTTTAGTCGGGGTATATGCGGTATGATCTTACCTCTGTCTAGCTACCACTCGCCGGCACTTCTTACGGTACACGAATCCTAAGGCCTATGTTCAGCATGTCGTTCAGCCAATATAATGTAAATGATGATGTAGTTTATCACATTGACCGCCACACATCTTTTTCATGTTGTAACCATCATGCGGTAAATTGGGAATGGTGACCATCATGAGGTCAAGTCAGTGAGAACTGTAGATTGGGGCCGAGTTAGATACTTCTATTCCCATATCCGCCACGCTAAGCTATGAGAAAGCGTGCGACGAAAATGTATGAAAATCTCAAATCCTGGCGTGTGTTGCACGAATAACCGTTTTCGGTCCTACCCAACTGTGGCGGTCAAAGGTTTATTACCTGTATGATGTTGCTCTGTCTAGCTACCACTCGCCGGCACCTCTTGCAGCGGTACACGAGTTCTACAGCCTTTGTTCAGCTGTCTTTCAGCTGATATGCTGATGATGACGATGACGATGATGATGCTGATGCTGATGATGTAGTTTGTTACCTGTTTACTGTTTAGGTATGTGCGGTATGATGTTGCTCTGGCTGGCGACCACCCCCCGGCACTTTTTGCAGCGGTACACGAGTCCTAAGGCCTATGTTCAGCAGTATCTTTCAGCTGATATGATGATGATAATAATGCTGATGATGATTATAATATTGGTGATGATATAGTTGCTTACCTGTTTAGGTATGTGCGGTGTGATGTTACTTTGTCTAGCTACCACTCGCTGGCACTTCTTGCAACGACACACGAGTCCTAAGGCCTATGTTTAGCAGTGTCTTTCAGCTGATATGATGATGAATGATGCTGATTATGATAATGATGATGATACTGATGATGTAGTTTGTTACCTGTTTGGGTATGTGCGTTATTATGTTGCTCTGTCTAGCTACCACTCGCCGGCACTTCTTGCGGTTCACGAGTCCTAAGGTCTATGGTCAGCAGTGTCTTCAGCTAATGAAGATGATGATGATGATGTAGTTTGTTACCTGTTTGGGTATGTGCGGTATGATGTTGCTCTGGCTGGCGACCACGCGCCGGCACTTCTTGCGGTACACAAGTCTTAAGTCCTATCTTCAGCAGTTCTTTTAACTGATATTTGCTGATGAAGATGACGATGATGATGCTGATGATGTAGTTTGTTACCTGTTTGGGTATGTGCGGTATGATGTTGCTCTGGCTAGCGACCACGCGCCGGCACTTCTTGCAGCGGTACACGATGGGGTCCGGCCGCTCCCGCACCAGTCCCGGATCCGGTTTTACTAGATCCGCAAACATTTGCGGTAACAGTTTCACTGTTGATGAAAAGAGGTATTTTTTAATTACTATTGTTTAGGATGCTTGCGGGGCACGGGCGGGCTGGATTTTTTTACAGTCTATTCCCGTTTTTTGTACGCGAATGAAGAAAGGTAATGTCAAACCCAGCGATCGAAGTAGGTAGATTGATTTTTGGTACTTGCATCGTGATTGTTTAACATGGACAATCCTTTTTTCCGGAAAGTTTCGGTAGTTCCGGATTGAGTTGAGTATTACTAAAGTAAATCTGCTTCAATCAATTGCTTCTGAAGGAAGCAATTTATTTTTATGTAGAATTACAGAATGAATATTCGTTTTTGTTTGCTTAAAAATGTTAAACTCTCTGAATCCGAGCGGCATGTCCATATTAACGTATACGTTTGCGGTCATTGACCCTAAATCAATCTATGGTTCATTCCAATCAAAAAAAAGCAAAACGTAAACAAACTTACTATGGAACTGACACATGTCAATGTCAGCTGCATACTATGTTTGTTTACCTTTTGCTTTTTTTTGATTGGAATGAAGTATACCTACTCCGATCACTGACATAACCAAAGAAAATCATTATAAAGGCCTATTCGTAAAAAGTGCGATATTCAAAATCGACTCTGAAAACATTCGCAAAATTTTATGGAATGCTATTACATTATGGTAATATTTACATTATGGTATGCTAATAAAGTTATGAAGTCTTCAAAAAATATATACTACATATTTATACTGTATCTATTGGGTATTTAAAATTATAATTCTTTCATAAAAATGTAAAAATAACCACGTATGTTGACTTCCTCAGAGAAGAGCCCCTCCTTCTGAACTACCTTATTTAACGACTTTGCTGAAATAGCTACAAGTTTTCGCATACAACATTATATGAAGAAGAAACAATTTGTCTGAATTAACCACAGACATGCACCCCGCTCCAGCGGAGCGACGATATAAAACTTCTTTGGAATTAACTATAGCTGTCGTGGATAAAGCTTTTTAAATATGATTATTTAAAGTCCCAAATAACTAGTCACACATTTTACCACTTTATCACACCATATACAGGGTTACAGGAGTATTTTTAAGTTGTTAGTAGTAGGTTCAGTTTTGGTTAATAATTTTTATTAATTGACATACTTTCTAACTAGTTACATCAAAGAAACGTACCCCAGAAGCACTAATCCCAAAAAAATCGACAAAAAAGCCAAAAAATTGAGGATTTTTTAAAAAATCTTTAAAGTTCAATAACTCCATAACGGTTAAGTTTCGGACACCATATCATAGAATCAAATCCATCAGAAATGACCTGAATAATAACGTCCTTTAATATTCAGTACGACTTTTCCTGTAACCCTGTATAACAACTTACCTTGCTTCAGCTTCTGTCCCGCCATCTTCAACCTGAACTGCTTATACCGTGGGTCGTCTCTGTCTATGCGACAGCCCATGTGGCCGTATAGCCTGAGTTGCGCCGCGAAGCCGATGTTTGGATGTGCGAAGCGACGCTTCGTTCGGACCAGGGCGAGTGCTTCGTCGTAGCAGAGGCCGTATTTCTCCATTATATAGCCGACCACTACCGCGGCGGAGCGGGAAACGCCAAAATAGCTGGAAAAGCAAAGAAATTAGTTGTTTTTAAAAAGCATACTTTAAAAAAAAGGTAAACCTAGCTAAAACTACTGCTCCTGAAATTGAACTTTCATTAAGGAACCCATACTCAAATCCTGAAAAAACATACTTTTTAATAAGTCTATCGAACAAGTTAGTACAGAAAGTCAAAACATTTTTTACAAAATCATTTATAGTTCTTCAGAAAAAAAATTCTAGCTTCATGAAACCTAGTTTAGTAGGTAATTTCAGCTGATGTTGTCGTACAAAGAAAAGGGTGTTTATAATTGTACTGGTCGATGACTTTTAGTAGGGAAATAAATAACCGAAATATAAATTTTAAATAACCAACCAATGAACAAGTACAGTGCCTCCCGAAGCAATAGCATCTTTGATGAATGCATTTGTAGTCGGCAAGTGAGTAATAAGGTCTTCTTTCGGCACATCCGCCACTGAAAATGACAAAAAAAAGTGTTTCACCATCTCGCTCACTCCCTCAGTACTATGAATATCCATTACCAACTTTGCAGAGTAAGCAAACAAATTCACGACATTCCAAAAATTTTACTGATAATTTGTATGATTGATTAAATATGAGGCCAAAATAAAGTCTTTACACTTGCTTATTTTCTGAGAAAATTAAATTTGTTTCTTAAGATTTTATAGGTGAAATGACCATGGCCTTCTGACCAGAAAATCTTTAATAAAACCACTCATAAAAATCGCGACAAATATTTAATTTTGATATGTTAACGATTATTGAAGTCCCCATATGAATATATTAACAATTATTTAAAATGATCTGTCTTCAACAATTTTCTCAGGTTATGGTTGCTAGGTAATTAGGAAAAATGACCATTAAGTGCTTACATTTAACATATTTGAAGGTGATGTTAGGCCGGTCGAGTAATGTCCGGGGCAGCGGCACCAGGTCTATTGTCAGTATGTGCGTGATTTGCAGCTGCTCCAATGTCTTGCTGTCACGAGCTGTTGCTAAGTTGCCTGCAAATACATATTTACAAGATAAATCTTTATCGCTCACAGTCACAAAGGAGTTCAAGGGTCATTTTTATTTATATTGACAGGCATATTCTAAAAAGGAATAATGCAAAAAATTTAATTTATATTTTAATATAATTAGCTTATTAATACGTTAACTGCCATTGGGCGCACCTGTGCGTTTACAACTCCTTAAGTGTATGCCTCCAACGCAAATATGCGTTTTCATACATTTGTATGGCTACTAGGTAGTATGCCGCCCGACGCGTATGTGCGTGTATGTGATTTTAGTTACAAACGCGCAGGTATAACTTGCCCGCAAATATGCGTCGTACGGCATACTTCATAAGCAAGATGGTATGGCAATAAGTAATGTTCTAGATGGCACGTAACGTGTTAAAAATTATGTTAACAACCCATATTGTCTCTATTACAGGGGCACAGTTCTCTTCTCATACCTCGGGAAGGTTAAGTCGTACTCCACACACTGGGGGAGCTAGTGGCCAACACCAGTGTCAGAAGTTTCCAAATCACAATAGATGTCTGACATGGCTTAACATCTGCCATCTAATGATAGCAGCCGACACGGCTTAACATGCCTAGTATTTTTTGTCTTTTGTAGTTTTTATATAATTATTTAAAAAGTATTACAGTAATACACATTTAATAAGGCTTGCCGATGTACCTGCGCAGTAGACAATATTTTAATTACGCGGGAAACTGATGGACCAATCAAGTAGCTTCATTGTCACCCGTCATTAAACGTTCCCAAAATCTCTGCCGCTATTGGTTGATTGATTTCAAGCCTGATTCAATGAAATTGTCAGCTGTCAGAAAGCTGTCACCATGCGTTGATTGTTTCGGGTGTTTCCGTCGATAGTTTGTTCTTGTCTGCGCGAACGAAGATAACCGACGCGCCTTATTTTTTGTGTACTACTGTAATTTCCATTACCTAAGTATAGTCCATCATCAATGCGATCTACGCTGATGTCCAAATCCAGCAAATCTGACTCATGGGAATTAGACGCGTGGATCTCAACATCTGCCAACTGCTTCTTCTTAGCCATTTGACACTGATAATCTCTGGAAGTTCCATGGTGCACTATTAAACTATTTATAAAATTTGCACTATCGCAAAAACAAAAATAATTACTAACAATATAGTTTTAAAGGTTGTTTTTTAAATGTTTATAAAAAACTTTATCAACTTTAACTCGAATACCACTAAACCAACTTTTATGAAATGAAATGAAAACAACATATAAAATAGTACAATAATAAAATAAGTCAGTCTGTCTGGTCCAATATCACAAACTGACACAGCATCAATGACTCCTCAACAGTAAAGGGTACCGGACCTCTTAGAAATTCATAAAGGATTATTTACTATCAGTAAAATAACCTACTAACCTCTACTAAGAAAAGACAGACTTGTCCTAGTCTCTTCTACGAAATGTTATTATCACCTGCGAGGCTTTTAGGCTCTCGCTACAAAGAAAAGCACTGCGATTATTCCAAAATTCCACTGGATTACAAAAAAATATAAGAAGTTGAAAAATCAATACCTGAATTTAAGCAAACAAATAGAGCACCAATTCACTTTTCAAATGCTGTTAATGTTAACTTATAACGTTTTTTAAACGTTTTTAATTTATCTAGGTAACTCACGAGTTCAAATATTACAAAAATCTAATATTATTTAGAAATCTTCCTCCACGCTCAACTTGAAAACAAACAATAAGGTTTTTTTATGCGTTCATGTAGCTACAGCAGCTGATCGAATGAGAAAGGTTCCCCTTTATATTTAGAGCTCTGTCTCTTTCTAAACATATAGGAAACTGTTTGTTGTGACAAAAACACGCAGCAGATGACAATTCCATTGACAGACATGAGGTGCTGCCAATATTACAACAATCATCGATCGAGCTATAATGAAGGATGGCGCCACTATCGAAAATCTTATACAAACTGACAATAGGTTGCGTTCCAATACCAAAGATTTCACTCGGGGTGATGCGAATTTTACCCTAAATCGTTCCAAAACCGAGCCGAGTGAAACCGAGGGTAACCGAATGATCGCCTGACAGTTCTCCGTCGGGATTTTGGAACGCCTTCGTGAATGCGATTTTCACTCTGACAAGTGCGATTTTTAACGCTGTTTGATTACCGTTAAAATTCGCCTGACAGTTTATTCGGCGGGAAGTTCGTAGTCAATGTCAAACAGACTAAGACATACAAACATTTTATCTTCGGAATTGTTTTGAAATACGATTGCTTGTATCTGCGAAGGTGTTAAAGCCATAAATAAGACTGAATACTACCCAAAAAAGCTAGAAACCTTTCTGAATTATTTTCGATGACGTTTGTTACCCTGTCACTCTGGAATCACTCGCAAGCGTTCCAAAATCATATTTTTTTCTCTTTCTCAAAATAGCTTCGTCTCTTTCATTTCTCCGAGTTAAATTCTACCTCACCCTACCTTGGTTTTGGAACGACTTCTAAAATGACGTTTTCATACTGGGGCGGGGGGTGTCGTAGTCGCGCTTTTTTCCGTTCTACAGATAAGTTCGTGGACCTAAAACGAGGAATAGGATTTTATGATGTGAACTTACTACCAGTGAAATGTTATCTTACTACTGTATGTAATCTACAACAAGTTTTCATTTGGAATAAGAAATGTAAATAAGTAAATAAAAAATATGAACAAGGTCCTGAATATTCAGATCCATTGCCATTGCTAGTAATTTCTTCCAGGCAACCTTTGATAAAAATGATAAAATAGTAGCCGAGGCCACAAAGCGTAGACGTCTTCGTCGCCTTTCATTTTTGTTGCCACCACGACTTTTTGAAAAGTCTTGAAAGGACTGGTATATAGAGACCAGTACATAGAGATATCTATATCAATATTACGATATAAGATACGTTCTTACTGACAATTAACACTTTAAACAAATTAGTTACGGTTGTTAGTTATGAATTTTGTATGCAATCACCCTACCTTTTTTATAACCACCTACGTTATATTAATAAAGATGCCATTGTCTAAAAATCACAAAAATCACTGTTTTATGTGAAGAGACTAGCTCCTTATTACTTTAAATTAACGTGTTTATTATTTTATTTTTAATTAAAGCATATGGATTATGTATCGCAGTAGACAAAACGTCTTACGGCCTTTGGCAACCTTACTTTCTAAGGATTAAGTAATTAAAATGACTGTTATCGTCATATTAATATTCCGCACGCATTGCATAAACTAACCTCATCGTGACTCTGCAGTTCTGTTCTAGATCCGTCGCGTTGCGTAAGTGCCTTCTCTAAACTCAATGTTTGCACAAAACAACCTTGGACTTGGTAACAGAACATATATGTATTTGCTTTCATTTACAACTGAAAAAAATGACTCAAAAGTACAGGTATTAGTGTGATCTGTACAGTCATGATGATATAAAGGTTTTTAACTCCCGATCCCGCTGTGGAACCTTCCTTATGCAGAAGTAACAACGAACGCCGCAAACATTATGCATGGGGGGAAGGGGTCCAAGGGTATAATAATTTTATTTAAGTTTTATTTTTATTTTCAGGCAGTGTTTGTGGATTGAGAGTAAACGTCGTGCCCAAGAAAATCACTTAATAAAATACGTAAGTATGTAAATAATAATAATAATTTATAGGTTGTTGATATGTAACAAAATTTAGCAAAGTATCTAACCTAGTGTCTAAATGAAACAAGTCTAGTAATTCCAGTTTCAAAATTCCATCCCACCAGGAAACGCGACGCATTCTCGTTTCGCCTACTTGCGGGTAGAAAGATCTCTTGCGCAGTTTGGCTGTTACACACCATTGATTGTTGCACAATAAATGTCTATGTGCTGTGTGGTCTGAGTTCTGGGCCTGTGTCTGTGCCTATAGCGCGTTCAATTGTAATTACAGCAGAACCTCTTTAATCCGAATCCGAACAACCAAAATTTACCCCCCGTTCGGATCCGTAGAGCGTTCTGATTATATAGGGTGACTTTAAATTAGTTCTTGACACGAAAGGCTCATGATAACAAACAACTTTCCCTAAGGAACCCATATTCAAATCGCAAAAGTTTTGGACTCTTCATACTAATTTGACCGGTCAGTTGCTCGATTTGTATGGAGACTTCAACATTTTTTTTGCGACCTTAGGGAAAGTTGTTTATTATCATGAGCACATGCATAGCCTTTCGTGTCAAGAACTAATTTAAAGTCACCCTATATAGTATAGTAGACATTTTTAGAAGCAATTCTGGTAATAAAATAAAGGTGTTTATTATTGAAACAATGTTTTAATTATGCACAATTTTAATATAATTAAATGATAATTATACAATTAATATTTTTTTAAAGAATTCCAGTATAGTATTTTGGCGTCTAGTAGGTATTTAGCGACATTGAAAACGCTTTATCCCTTAATTTATACCTATAAACGCGTAACGCGGGGCGGTCAAATACAATTAGCGTACCACTTCAGATGTATAACTCGGTACTGAAATGCGCGCGTGGTACAGTGACTTACTGAGAAACGGCGGTCGTTCGGATTATAGAGGGTTCGGATGAATTATTATCCGGGACAAATCACACACTGTCATCAGGTCATGTCATGGTAACCGAGATAGTATTGGGTACATACGGACAATACATATACAAAAGCAAATAAATCTGCTCATCACGGAAATGTTTGCTTTGGATGGGGGTCGAACCTACGACTCTCGGATCACTAACTACTGAGTCACCGAGTCAGAGTACCAGTTAACAATTCATATCGTTCCCACAGCTGGTGGAAGTTGTAGGGCTAGTGGCCAACCTCAGTGTCAGAAATTTTCAGACCGCCTATAAGGTTTCCGATAGTCATGACCGCGACTGTAGTCGGTTAACCTGCGTTATCGCAAGCAACACTATACTACGACTGCTTCAATTGCTTATGGCGCTCGTTAAGCCTTCTCCGAGATTTTAAACTTCTGTCACGGGCGTGGCTATTATAGATACACAATTTCCACCAATCCGGACTTGGCCCTGTTTTTTTGAGTATGACCTAACCTTCTCAATATATGGGAAAATTTTTGTTCCGAAACATTTACAGAAAATAAAACGTTTGTCTTATTAGCAGGCTTTTTCCTAATAGCCAGAGATAACGAAGAGTCGGAGACGATATCATTGGACAATTTTTTTTTGATAATAAAAATTATAGAATTTTGTATAAGTAGGTATTGTATTTACGTAGCACAGTATAAGGACATTATACAGTATGACACTTCCTGCCGCTCTCTGAAGGTACCTCACCCCTCCTGTGTGACCGATGTGTGATTGTCAAGGGGCTGGCAAATCAAAGCACAGTTTATTAGCCAAAGACAATTTATTTTTTTAAGGAATTGTTTACTACATAGACATTCATGTTTATACACATTTACATGTGTATAAACATGAATGTCTATGTAGTAAACAATGGCGCGAAATTTGTATGAAGTGTCCGGGGTGTGATACGTAGTTATCATTTTCCTGTTCCAAAAGAAATACACACTGGATCGGCACTAAGCACATTCACGATCGTGATAAAACACCGGCGCCCGCGCATACACCTGACGTAACTGTTCTCGATCTCAGTTTGCGGTTAGGTACAGTAACGGCATTCCTTTTAAACATCTCTTATATGAATCTTCTTATAAGAGACAGGGCTATCTGTGATGCTGACTGTACATCGAGAGAGATGGAGTAAGTCTCCTGTCTTTTCAAGGTACCCCCATTTTTAGTAATTTATGTTATTTAAGCATAATTGGATGTGTAATATATCGCAATAAGGAGGTAATAGGGTATTGGTTACATGTGTACCGCAGTATATTTAGACGTAAATGACATGTTACCACTCTCCATTTAACGTGCATATGCTATTAGAAAGATGGGCTCAAATTAAATTACCCAAAAGTTTTGTTTATTTAACATCATTTGCACAGCGGCTAAAGCAGTCACTTTACACAATGAGAAAGTGAGCGTGGGATCGATCCCCCTCAGGGTAAAAAGTACATACATTGACAGCCGTTAATGGTTTAAGAATATTAAATAGACTACCCAATTAAACATATTTCGTAAGCAATAGGGTGGAAATATAAGATTATAAGATAAAAAAAGTGCGAAGATAAGGCCTGGTTAAAAACTCTTACTGTCTTGAACCTTTCGCAGAAAGGAATCATTTAAAGAAATATGTAGGGCTAACTAACTTTTGGCTGAGACTCCACGCGCAAAAAAAAATTTGGACTTGGTACGGAGCCCTTCATGCGCGAGTCCGACTCGCACTTTGCCGGTTTTTTATGACTGACGTGACTGACGTAGGGAGCGCGCAGTGCCCGCCCTCTATCTCTGCTCTGCCAAATAAAAACAAATCGGATGAGTAGTTTTCGAAATAAATAGGGCTGCGTTGACAAGTTTTTTGAAATCCGATATTTTTTATGGCATAAAATAGCCTATGTTGTCAAGTATTAGGTTCAGGTGCTCTTCACATATCTCGGGACACACACGAGGCCAAATTTGGATCGCGGTCACCAAACGGTTATGTCACAATCACTTATTGACATTGCGTCTAGCCATTTGAAGATCACGTACCTTTCGTGGTAGACATGTAAATTAAAATAGCAGCTGTAGATAAATACTAAGTTGTTTCAAAATAGACTACGACCTGAACTAGAGCAGAATAGAGAAATGCTAAATTTTGTAACATACAAGTTACCTACTTACCATCTATTCGCAATACAAATAGAACGTTGAATGATGCAAGACCAGCGATACACCTCTCTATTTTCTAACAAGCAAAATTATAAACTGCTAGCTTGATTAACATATTTTCAGTAGACTTTTCGGATAAAAATTCGGAGTGAAATGTGTCGTCAATATTTTTGATCCCTATTTTTTCCTAAGATACATTTGTATTGCAGTCGGGTTTTAATGAATGAAAAAATTAAAATGTCGTAGTTGTTTTACAACATGGACTCTTGCTCTAAGGATTTGTACCATTACACACCTCGACAATAATAATCGTATTACTCTAATACGACTGAACCTATTTCACCAATCATAACTGAGAACCACCGCGACGAAACTTGTTTGCAAGCGAAACCCACATTAAATTGGCCTACCCATTTGAGAGACAGACACAACACAATCAAAATTATAATTGAAACACCCCTTTTGCGTAGGGGAATTCATTTACTGGGCTACTACGGTTAACAAATAAAGAGCCGTTCCAAAGAGAATATAATCACTACGTTTCAAACACAACCTAAAAACCCTAAAATTTCGGTCAACTTTCAGTCGTACCTTATCTATATAAAAGAGACCAAAATCGTTTACAGCTTTGTTGCAGCGGAAATTGAATATGTTGAGACAAACAAGAATAACAACACAGGCCTGCGAAATTCAACTTTTTTTCCCAATTCCAATAATTATGATATTTTTTTAAATATCTAGATATGTGAAATTAAAATACAGCTTTAGTTTCTTTCTACCACGTCTATCTTTTTTTAATTGCTGACATGCATATTTTATTTTTATTTTTTCAAATTTTCAAAGAATAATTAATTTTAAATTAATTTTTTACATAAAAAACCAACAGTGTTGATTAAAGATAATGTTAAAGAGACTAAGTAAATCAAAAAGACTTATGTTATCTTTTTCTACTTCCTTCAAAACTTCTATTCAATCTTTTTTCTTATGCTTTCTATACGGCTCAACTTTCTTCAACATCCACCAGTAGACTGTCATCATGTTTGCGTCCCATTTTCCTTGGTATCTGTTCTACATAGCCTTATTTATGTTAGGGAAATTTAGCTAATTCACAAACACAAGTTTAACACATTTTATGCGGCACCTATTCCTTGTCTTGGTTTTTTATTCTGCTGTTAGACTAGTTACGTGGCAAGCGAGCAGACGGATCACCTGATGGTAAGCGATTACCGCCGCCCATTGACACCCGCAACACCAGAGGAGTCACAAGTGCGTTGCCGACCTTTGAAATGGGATGGGGGATGGGGGAATGGGAGGAGGTTGGGCCTCCGGTACCCTCACTCACTCGGCGAAACACAACGCAAGCATTGCTTCACGCTGGTTTTCTGTGAGGCCGTGGTATCACTCCGGTCGAGTCGGCCCATTCGAGCCGAAGCATGGCTCTCTCACGGTATTTGGAAGTTGTGCGTGGTTTTTTTGCTTTTTGTTTCCTTAAATTACGTAATTTCCACATATATAACAGAAGTTATCTGAAAAATTAACACATTTGCGAGGAGCCATTTTCATAAGTCTCTTATTTATTACCACACAAAAATCAAAAAACCATCGTATCATAATCGATACACGTAAATCGCAATATTATTTCAATCACGCCAAACAATGACTTATGAGGGTAGATGAATATTTAAAAGTCATCAGTACTAGCATGCACTGTTATCAAAGAAATTGGAAGTTAACTTAAGTAATACCCGTTATTACTAAGAAAAATTAAAATTTAATTTTCCCAGAAAATTTACGTGATGGTTTTTTTTTTGTTATTTTTTTCTTAGCTTAGTACCTAATACCTACCCAAATTACTAATTAGTTTTTTAGGGGGAAAACCTTCGCAGGCCTGTGTAAACAGAAAGATCGTTTATTTATAAAATATTGTACAAATTACAGTATTAAGCTTTAGTATTGCGTAATCCATTAAAAACTTATAGATTTGAGGGCGCCTCTACTTTTTTTTACCCTCAATTGGTAAGCCCTTGGCATCATCTCACCTGATGGTAAGTGATGATGATGCGGAAGATGGAAGCGGGCTTACCAAGATTCCCCAACGCGATGGGGATCTGGCTATCTTATCTTCATGCCGGTACACATCAATGCTGTTAACATTGATGTTTGGCGGCAAAACTTAGATAAGATGGTGGTAGCTAGCCAAACGGGCTCAGAAAATGCTCTACCACCAACCCAACAGAGTCCTACAAATTTGGATCCCGCTGGGAATCGAACCCGAATGATGTGAAGTGAGCGGACAAGGCACTAGGCTACGGAGGCGGTACAAGTGACTATGTCATAGCTACGCTACCTAAGAACAATTGAGTTGTGTTCCAAAACGAGTTATACGTAATTACCTTGACACTAGGATAGCTTATTGTTAATCTCTTAAGTGTGAAAGGGACAGACTCTTATATAGAGAAATGCAACCTGATTTGGAACGCATTCTTAATTAAGTCCCACTCCGTACTTTTCCTGCGCTGAGACTTGTTAATATACAGTATCTTCTCACGTATCTATTATAATACTTCTATGTATTAGTATCTCACGCTTAAGCTTGGTTTCAGCACACAATAGCTATTATTAGCGCCTTATTAGAGTCTGATTTGTCAGTGTGTTAAACAAAAAGTGATATTAAGTAGGCCTTGCTACATGATGGCATAAATAAGAGACAACTGAAAGGAGTATCTACTCGTATAGTCTAAATGTAGTCCGTTGAATATTATTGAATTTATGACAAGAAACTGATTTAAGACTAAACTTGTGGTTAACCAAGTAGTAAGATACAAAGTTTAATATTTGTAGCATCTGAGTTTAGTTTAATATCACTAAGCAACCGCCGCCGCCGTCTCTACCTTGCGGAATGGACGCGTCCACAAGCTCCGGACGGTTACATTGTGCCACACGATGAGAGAGAGATTAAATATCTGTAAAACCCGAATACGAAATCTGCCTAAATCGTAAACAGCTCATATCATCTCCACTGCAGGGGCACGTGTCTCTTCCGATACCTCGGGACACGGGCCATACTCCACACACGGAGGCCAAGTCCGGCTTGCTGGAAGTTATGGGGCTAGCAGCTAACGCCATTGTCAGAAGATTTCAAGCCGCATATAAAGCCTCCAGACAAGGCTTAACGACTGCCATCTAGTGATAGCAGCCGGCACCAACCACTTAGAGTACCTTGCGAAGCACGGAAACGTTCAAGATAAATGCCACTAACAGACAAACCCATACAGGTTATGACCATATCTGTATAGTCTTAACCTGCGTGATCGACGCGACCACGCAAGCCACACTGACCGGCGACCGCTCTATGACCTGCCTAAATGCAGCTGTCAAATCCACACCATACCTACTCGTACTATTAGCATTCGCCAAAAACCGTGTAATCTAGGTACCGTAGACACTCTGGTACTTAAAACGTTACAATTTTTGTGTTTCGCCAAGTGAGTGAGCGTACCGGAGGCCCAACCTCCCCCCCCAAATTCCCCCATCCCCCATCCCATTTCAAAGGTCGGCAACGCACTTGTGACTCCTCTGGTGTTGCGGGTGTCTATATAGGCGGCGGTAATCGCTTACCATCAGGTGATCCGTATACTCGTTTGCCACCTATCACATAAAAAAAATCCTAGCTACGTTCTGTTATGTAAACTTATAAGTAAAACATTAACTCCCAGCATTGACAAACTTTTAATTAAAGCCAAAAGCGTAATTTTACATTTTATTTAAAAAACTAGCCATTCAATTAACTGGCTTTAAACCAGAGAAAATTAAAACTAACTACAGTTCTAAATTTTTTGGTTAGATTAACGGCCGATTAGATAGTAATCGGCCAATTAAATGGCCGTTAAAAATTTCGGACTGCGACAGGCATACGATTATTTGGCCCATGCCCAAAGTTACCCCAGTGACCGGATAGTGGCCACCAGCGCGAAGTGGTGCCCGCTGGAACTGTGACAGACCAGTAAAACGTGGTTACAACACAACTTTCGCTGATCGCTCGCGTTTCCGCTCGCTCGAAATAGGGCTGTCTACTGCCATATACAATATTTTAAATTCTGAACTTAAAACCATAAAAAATATATATGTTTATAAACTAACCGACTGATTATAATTTTTTTTTTATTTGTAATCTATGTTGGTACCGTGTTTTTAAAAGTAAGTGTATATTTGTAATCAATTGATAATCTAACAGAAATTGCACAGCAAGGAATTTTTTCAACATGGGAAAGAGATGATGATCGGATGGAGCTAAATCTGGCCAATAAGGTGAATGTTGAAGGGTTTCGAATTTCAACTCCTTAATTGTTGAGCTACCCGACTTGAATGAGCGGGCGCATTATCATGAAGGAACAGTATGTTTTATTTTTCAACCTAGGCCGCTTCTCTTCGATGGTGTCATACAATTTTGTTAAAAGCCCTGCGTAGTATTCTTCATTAATATTTTTACCCTTCTCAAATAACGTAATCAATGAACACAACTCCCTTCGCATTTCAAAATACTGATGCAAATACCTTTTCGGTCGACTGTACGCACTTTGCTGTTTTTAGAGCTGGTTCACCTGCCTTACTTCTCTGTTTTGATTGATTTTTCTAATACTTCTTACTAAGCACCTAACAAAATCCATAGGGTTTTTTTTATGAGAAATCAACACACGCCCATCTCGCACAAAGCTTGTCGGCATTGTCCCCCTCCCCCCCCCCCCTCCCTCCGGGGTACAATGTCGTCGTCTCCATTGACAACCCTAATCAAAAGTGCAGTCAAGTTCCGCCGACGTCACCACTACCGGTCGCCACCGCTTCGCCATCATTTTACACAGAGGCTTGCCGCTTACATAACATAATGCGAACCTGAATAATATTATCATTGTTCCTCTACACGGCCTGAACGTGTTACTATAACACATTATTATGATTGACAACAATGGCTGTAAGTTGTAATGTATTGTTGCCTAAAGCGCAAGGGTCATTCGCGAAATTCTTTGTGAGACAGAACTCGGTTTTTTTAAGGAGAAAGTTGTTATTATTTTAGACACTTACCTATTCTACCTGTTTTAACAGACTAACAATAATGTCGCTTACCGCTAATGTTGTTAAAATCATGTTCATACTCTAAAATCATACTATCTATTCGAAGAAAGAAAATAAAATCATTCGAGCTGTTTAGGCTGTCAACAGCTCGGTCAAAAAACCCATAGATACATAAAAAGGAATCGGGGTAAAACCACATCTTAGACCAAAACAAGTTATGTCTGTCAAAATATTGCAAAGGTATTCGTTTCATAATGAAACGACTTCCAGTAGAAATGATTGAATGAAACCGCGATGACTCAGCAGTTTCCCTCTTTTGCCAGCAGGTCTCTTATATCGATGCCCGCAGGTAACTGGGTTTCGGGCACACCCAGTTTAGTAGATCAGTTACAAGTGAGGCTATTACGTGAGAATGTGTAATGAATACTTAGAAGACAATATTATGGTACGTACTACAGATTTAATGGCCGGTAAACACAGATGGTTGTTCTAAGAAAAAATTTAAAGAAGAGATGAGCTGTAGATATAAACTCTACCCTTTCTATTAAGCCTATTTTTTATAACTGTAAACAATAAGTTAGAAAATAAATGAATTATCGTCAGGTAAAGTCGCAGAACAAACTTCCATATTCCACAACGCGTACACCGAAAAAAATGTTTGACTACAATACAACAAGAACGTATAGTTGATTATATTTATTACATAAAAACATGAATAAACCAAAACACACACAAATAGAAACTTAATAGAAACGTATAGTTGTTTAAAAAATAGTTATTCTAACAAAAAACTAAGTAATATAATTTTTTAAACGTGTACTAAGCGATTAGTGATATTTACTTTTTAAATCTAGTTAAAACACAAATTGCAATATCGTACGGGTAACGAGATTCTAATTACTGTACCAGACTTTTTTTCAGTGTAGGTACTTCGAAAGACTGATCAATCAGCAAAACTGTACGGCGAAATAAATTACTAAGATAGGTCAAGAATCGATATCGCCTCCGCGTGTTCCAGTAGCTAGTCCGCTCGCTTCACATCAAGAGGTCGCGGGTTTGATTTCTGTCGGGGTCCAACATTGTAGAACTCGGTTTGGTTGGTGGTAGTGCATTTTCTGAATCAGCCTTGTTTGTGAGCAACCCCATCTTAAAGTCTTGCTGTCAAATATCAATGTTAATAGCATAGCAAAGACCTTGTCGCTTTCAGCGATTTCTTTCATACAGCATATGGCGAATTAACAAGACTAAAGAGTAAGACGATAGTAGTTGCATTTGACACTCATAAAAGCCACATACTGAAGCAGTGTTAACTTCATGGTCAGATGAAGCAACACCATGGAAGGTTGCAGCAACGCTGGTTGAACTAATGGTTCATTAGTCAACTTTACATAATCATTTAATACTCTTATTTCACTCAGATAAGAATCTGTAATATAGCTTTTGTTTCATCCGTCTGTAGCCTCAGAAACACTGTTTTTGTCTCTTTCCAACGTATCGTGTTAAAAGAGTATAGTCTTTATTTTATGTGGCTATAATATTTTGTGTTGTGAGTCAATGTACACATTTAATTACGTATACAGATTACATAGTAAAATTGTGATATGATCTTTAGAAGATGCACCTAATTTGATAAGACACTATCTGGGCGATAATTTTGAATAAACCACATGTTTTGAAAGTTGTTGCCCTTATTTTTTGGTTATCTGTCGGCTCAATAACCACCTACATAGTTGAAAGCAGGAAAAAGCTACACACATACGATCAAATAATGTTTTTAATTTAGAATTAGAATAAGTTTATAAATAAGATAAGATAAGATAAATACTCTTTATTGCACACAAAATACAATTTCATTATAAAAACAAATAAAAAGATATGTGGTGGTGCAACCTGGGTGGTCTTATCGCTGAAAGCGATTTCTTCCAGACAACCCGGGGACACGGAGACAAAAGATAAAATACAGGTAGGTAGCGCACGAGTATCTTAAAAATAAACCAGTTATATAAAACAAAAACTTAAAATATAGTTTCAAATTAGAATACTTAATACAAACTAGCATTATAAATACATACATTATAAAATGTATAAGTACATTTCATATAACTAAAAGTAAATTATAAATAAAGTAATAAGTTATAATGATTCCCTAAAGCACAGACTTGCACGGTGCACCCCTCCCCGGAGCGACGATATAAAATCAACGTGTGAGCAAAGTTATTTTTTGCTACGAGTGTCGATTTTAAATCACGAACTAAGAAATAGTCTAGAATTGAATTACGAGCGAAGCGAGTATACTATATTTCTATTTATTGAATAAATAAATATAATTTACCTACATTTACACGCTACGCTATAAAGTTACTATTAAGCTACGCGATACGTGCGCGTTGGCAAACTCCACTTTGATCGGAAAGATTAGACAGCTTTTTATTATATATCTTTTTCCGAAGCAACTCAGAATAAAACTATCTGTTCTAATAATTTTCGTCCCAATAATTGCTTGTCTTTGGCTTGACTTGACTCACAAAATATTTAATTTAATCTTAATATTAAATAAACTAGGCAGATTATTATTATTTTTGACTTTAGTAATAGCTTAATAACGATCACCCAGTTAAACCAACAAACCAACGTCTCTCTTCTCTTTGCTGTGCATTGGGCATTTAACATTGGGCAAAAAAGTTAACTAAGTCGTGTGCAGTAGCCTCTACCCATGTTTGTAGTGGCGCGGCCGCAGCCCCGGACAGTGAAAGTGCCTCCACCATAACTTCGTAACGACGTTATGTCACCGCGCTGCGCAAGCGAGCCTGCCCAGTCTCATTTCGACTATGACGCCGGCGCACGCGCACCTCTGACCTCTACCACCAATCGCGCGCCCCCATTCAAACTTCGAACGCGCGCATTTTAATTTTAAAGTTTTGGAAAATGTGTTCGTGAAAGCTTAACTTTTTTCAAACATAACTGATAAAAAACTAATTTTAACATTCAACTATGTGCTTGTGAAAACAATGATAATATTAAAATTAACCAAAATGTCTCGTTTAGTGCTAGTTTTTGTAAGTGTGCTAGTTATAGTTAAAAGTGCGGAGCTACCCTCAAGTGAACCAAAAGAAACAGCGAGGGAGGAAAAACTAAGAAGTGCACTTATAGACGCTTTTCAGAATATCAAGAAGGGTTCAGCCAAGGGTGGCTTAGACGACAGCTTGGACTTGCTAGGCTCTATGCCTTCTACCGAGACAAATCGAAAAGAAAAAGTAGAAGGATTCGATCTATTTTCAGACGACGATGGCCTTGCATTCGCCGAAGCGTTCGAGACTGCTGAAACCGAAAGGACGTCTTCTACGACGGAAAAATCACATAACGTCCAACATATTATCAAAACGACAAAACCAGTGGACAGAACTATTGTCAAACCTAACAAAGATAAATTATTAAGCCGCTTGAGTGACTCTGTGGATTCCATAAGGAATACCTTGAATGAGTCTCTTCATGTGAAAAGGGAGCGTTTCGACAACTCTACAGAGTTGCTTGGAATTGAAAATATGCTGCGTATTTTTGATGCAGATATCTTACTAAAGCAGTGGGGAGACCTTCAGAAAGCTGTTGGAGGTGACTGTAGGAAGGACATGCAGGAGTACGTCACTGGTCTCATGGAGCGGAAACCCTGGGCTTTAAAGAGTAAGTTTAAAAAAAACTAATTACTTAGTTAGTTCACAAAAAACATACCATCTTCACATACCTAGTTACTGATATGTTGAATTACTTCAGGTAGTCACTCAATTAACTTACTACTGTAAAACAGATTTTAATGGACCGCTTGATAATTGTTTTCTAGAACTTTGACCTTATATATGATCTGAATGACCCTTAACCTTTTAAATTTTGGGCTTCCGGTGACCTCTGTCTCAGCCGCAATATCACTTGCGAGGTACTTGTTGTGCCCTTTAAATGTGAGGTCCAAAAATACAACTGTGATGCTTGAATTTTGGGGGAATAAAACATTATAAAGTATAGCAAAATTGGCGTAGAATCCATTAACTGGAGCTTCTGCTGCTCATATGAAATTATGAAAGAAATTGGAGTCTCTATACAGCATTGGCTAATCAGCTTATCAATTTATATGAACATTTTTTGCTTTTTTTAGGATTTCAGCAAAGTCGTATTTCATAATCATGAGTTCTACTCATTAACGGTTCCTACGCCAATTTTTTTTAAGCTAGTATACACATAGAAAGTTGGTGTGCCTCAGGGTTACATGCTTGGCCCAAAACTCTTGATCATTATTGTTGATAAGTCATTACATTATGTATTTACTGTTCATTATTTTTATTTATTACTGGAACCTAGAATGAATGTATTATCCACATCGTAACTTAAACTGAAAGTGTTATTGCTATTACTTCTCCTATTTAGGTATCTGGTACACGCTACAAATAGGTACTATTAAAGTTAACGTTAGCTACGAATTAAATTGGTAATCTTTCTACCTATTTTAAGTATTTAAATTTATTTAATCAAGCGTTTATGCAATATTGTTTAAATGCAGTCGCTATCTACTTACTCGTTTGCTACGGACATAATAGGCTGACAACTCGTAAAGTATTGTGTATAGGCGTATATACTGATCTACAGTTCACTTTCGTCATTATTCAACTTTCATAAAATCCTCTTACATAAATTACTTATAAGCTGTTGTAAAGGTATCTGTATGTATATGTATGAGAAAACGTAATAAATGTTTTGATAAAACTGAGATAGTTAGTGCTTTAAAATATATTTAATATATTAATTACGTAAACTGATTTGAAGGCGATTTCAAACTTCTTATACATTTTTTTTTAATGCACACGTCGTAGTTTTTGAATATATTTTTATTTTACTAATTGATAAATGCGTATACTAAAAACATTATTTTTCGCATGAGAAGTCATGTAAATATCTCGTCTTTAATCTTAGCAGCTAAAAATGCTTTATTACTAGAATTTAACAATTAAGAGATTAAGATGAATCTAAAGACACCTCGTACACCAAAACCCATGAAGAGACACACTCAAAGAAAAAGAAATACATGCATACAATAATGTAAATTTCTTTTGAGAAATAAACTTCTTTAACCTCAAATACATACTTGCCAAATACACATAGAAGAGAGGCAATAATAATTATATTACATACTCAATATCATTACCTACCCTCCTTCTAAAGCAGTCGCTAAGCCTTTAATAACTTAAAAAACTCGTTCTTCTTGGCAGAACGAATGGTAATCATCATATTTTTGCTTTTCAAGCCCGTCGAAAAACACTCCGTCATTTCTCTTTCACCACAGCTCCTTCGTGCATTCTTTAAGAAGAATTCCCACTGCAGATATTTGTTTATTTATTTAATATAATCTCCATATCTGATGTTTGAACTGTCATTCTATCACCTTACTCGGTTACCGCATGGAATATCCGATAGAAGTAATTGTAATTAGGATCCATTCTGTGCTATGTACCATAACCAACTCGAAAGTGCAGCAGTCTTGCAGCCGACCTTGATCCTAAAGAGACTTACTTTCCCGTGGGCTTAGTGAATTATTTTTTACAAAAAAAGGAAGGAATTTACACTTTAATTTAAGTGCACTTGCACTTACATTTTATAATAGAAATAATAAATTACACTTTTGTTCTGGCTTCCCTCATCGAAAAATCCACCCTTGGCCACTGCTGTAGAGTCAGATCAAATCGGCTTTGCTACGTAAATAACGGAAAGTGAGTCACTAAGGCACTATATTGAATTGTCTTACAAGGTAAACTCTAGGGTCAAAAGTCGTAATATAAACTGAAGGCGTCTGCTGTGAAAACTACGCTGTCCTAGCCTTGATACCATACTTTGGTCCGTCTCCTTTCAATTCTAGACACTTTTTGCTATCTCTGTCGACCAAAAGTAATCAAAACATCGCCCGGCTCCGTAACCGACTGCGGACAGCGAGGTTGCGTAATGCGCTCGCCGAAATCAGTATCTAGGTCGTCGAGATGTTAATAACACCTGTTTTTATTTACAGTCAGAAGATATTACTTAAACGAAACGACTCAGCTTATTTTAGTGCCGTGACTTTTACAGAAATATTTGTGGTTAAAAATAGGTGCCACCCACTTACATTCACAAAAGCACAAAAGAGGACTTGAATATACGTATGTATATGAGATTTTATACAAAATAATTGAATCCAAATAATTCATAAGGCAGAAGCATTTATAGTAACTTCTCTATAAATAGAGACTTTCTATACACTAAAAGACGGAAATGTTAAATGCTACGAAAAAAAACCCAAAGAATTTCTCAAAGAACTTTGTACAATCGAAGCTAAAAATGTTTTGACTTTTCACATCAAGTTTGCAAATAAACTATTTGCATATGAATTATCGACAGTTCAGTATAGGAAGCATTATTTAGCTCTAATTGTACGAAATCTGTATAAGTTGCGTAGAGAGATATTGCGATTCATTTGTAGCATCTGTAATTTTGCTTTTCAATGAATCCATACAGGCAATTAAAACACTGACATAATATAGCAAAACTTCAAGCTCATGCTATGAAACTGAACAACTTTAACGACTGTACTGAAATCACAAAAGAGCATTTAGACTTCCAATACAAAGTTCATCAATCATCAGATGGATTTGTCAAGCCATCCTTCCTAGGCCTGCCAGTTACAAAATACCTATTATACTTATGAGCTTGAGTGTGATTACTTGCAAACGCAACGTATATTTGCACAATTCTACGCAATAAGTTTTTACTATTTTCATAACAAGATTATAAATAATTATTTGGCTACTTACTAACATATAGTTTCGTTATCAAATAATACTTATAACTCGATAGCCAATTCTTCAGATCGCGTGCAGTTTTGGATTGTGGGTGTACTTATACATTTAGACTAATTCCAGATTGTTAGGTTTTTTACGAAATAATAGCGACTTTGCATTTTTAATTTCTAAGTACGGTACGCATAGCCCTGTTACGTGATAAGTATAATAATAGTATAATAGTAAAACTATAGAATGAAGCTGTAATTTCTTAAAAACAAATTTTACCTATAGATTGATAGTGGAAGTGTTCAAAATACCAAGATATTTTTTATTTTTTGTTTAGTTTTTCATATGAAATATGAAAAATAATTAACCGTTTTAATCTTGACTCTACCTTGATTACTGGACTACCAAAAAGTTGTAATATACAATTATTCTCATATATTTTTGGGCGTGTGTGTCTTATTATGTGTTATTGTTATCGACTATAACCAAACCGAGTAGATCGATTTTGGTACGATTGTCGTTAATTTTACCCTGCTGCCAAGAATAACACACATAGCAAATGAATACTTTATTGTAATAAATAACACATAATATATACAAATGGGAGATAAAGATACAACAGGCGGCCTAATTGCTAGGTAGCAATTTCTTTCAGGCACATTACTATTATTATAGCAATGTTTTTCAGTCGAGCTTTTAATTTTTAGTTCAGTGGGTTTTGTAATTATTGACGTTCATCACCGCATCTAGTGTCGTAGTACAAGTTTACAGAGTGTTAAAATCACACTTCCGGAAATTAATTGCACTTTTCGTACAAGTCGATCAGTTTTTGACTCAAGCTTGTATGAAAACTAGTTTCTTTTCATTTAAGTAAAGTTATAGATCAAAATTAAACGTTTTTCAGTTTCATAGAGCCACAAGGTAAAACGATTGCAGGTATGTACCACTCTATATAATTCTCTGTCAGATCGCTATGCGGCAGTTAAGTCAAATTGACATAATATCGTACAATATTTTACATCACAAGATGGCGAATGTTTGCTCGTAAAGCAAATGTTAGCTTAGGGACCGATCGTACGAACATGCCGATGTTTCTTATTTGTTAATACGTCTTCGAAGGATTATTTACTTGTTAGTAGGTCTAATGGGATATTTCATCTTTAATATTATTTAAGTACACATAAAACTTGTTAGCACGGTAATCTTTAATAATTAATTATCCTGTCAAATATTTTCAGGATTTCATGTCATTCTTGTTATTCGAATAGCTTTTGGAAATTATGTTCTAATCATAAATACTTTGCTTAATTGCTACCTAAGATTGCATGCAAAATTTGAAGAACAATGATGAAAATTTATAAATGCAGGGTGTTTTTTCTGACAAGAGGTAAATTGTACTTACTATATCATATTCATAATTGATAAATGACAACTTTTTTAATTGAATGAATGAAAACACTTTAGTGTACAACGTAAAACAGGGAAATAATAACAATTACGTGAAAAAGTTATACGAATTTCATATACAGATGTTAACGCATATCATATTTTAGGACTATTTGAAATGTTGTTCACTAAGTCTACACATACAACAATGAATTGGCTTTTGGTCCGACAACCCAAACGCAGGGCAGGTAATGTTTTTCAAGAATGTATTTATTTATGTATATTCTTTTCGTAGTTACAGCTTCTAGCCTTTTGGCCAGTTTGACTAGGTCACTAAGAAACATTTTATGCAGTTGGGTTTTTGTTAAATCAGTTAGATGTTTCTCCAATTCTTTATAGCATAGATAGTGCCTAATTACAATACATTATTTATGTAAACCACGAGCCAGCTTCATCGCAATCCTATACATTGTTGACAATCAAAAGTCCGTCCCATCGTCGTCCGTCTTTTCCATTACATAAGCGTAGGTCCGCACGCGAGGTTGCACGGTGGGGCCAGCAACAGCCAGCCTCTTGGGAAACCGTAGAAATTCACACCGAAGGTCGCGTGGTGTAACGTAATGAGTGACTAATATTTGATGGTTAGATAATAAAATGCAATTTCGTTTGTGGAATTTTGCAGCTTGCAAAAGTTTTGAGGATCTTGTGGTATGCGATAAAAGCTAGTTACTTTTCCTTGAGGAAAAATACAGTTAACTACTTACTTATATGTATGGTGCTTAACGACACCACCATTACTATTCCTAAGTCGGTCTTTCTCTATAATAATGAGATTGAAAGCTGGAATAAGATGCTAAAAACGTGAAAACAAGAAAAAAAATTGTTTACGTAAGATTAACATCGCGAAATCTCGATTAATAACTTAGTTATAAGAATGTGCTACTTGACAGCTGTAATACCTACGACTTCGCACTCACTTGAGTATAAGTCTGAATTATTGATATTACCTTGGTAAGAGCATACCTTGGGAAGTTTTCAGCTTCGAAATGTGGAAATAGAATCACCACGATAGCACCATTTTGGTAATTATATTAAGTAGAGGTTGTACTGAACACTGCGCAATGGTTTGCGCAGCACTGAACCCCACCCCCTGTACTAGGGTTGCCAACCCTACTATATAATATAGTATCCTACTATATTAGGGGCCCAAATAATACTATAATTTGAAAAAATATATATAGTAGGTGAAACTACTATATTTTATTAGTATGTCCGACTCAAAATGTTTTTCATTTTTTGAGTGTAATGTAAAACGGAATACAGCCTTAATATTTTTCTGAAGGAAATTTAATACTTATGTCAAAGTGTCAGTTTTCCTCTTTGCCATAAGCTGTCAATTTCAATCATTCGTTTGATCGCGCCGCTTGTATTTTACGCCAAAACTTTGTTTTCTATTTTAGACATTGTACTTTCTGATCAAAAATCTGATTATCTACTGCTGAAAAATAGCAAAAAGTCTTAAAAAGTCTTAAATTATTCGAATTACTATAATTTATTGTATAATAATAAATTCCAACAACTTTAGCGTTTACAGAGCGCATATTTTTTAATGGAAACTAAATGGAGAGATAAGCGGAATAGAGCCAGTTTAAATTTAATAAAAGCAGAATCGTTGGTGTTTTAACTTAAATGTGGATTTCCAGTCAATGATATGAATATTTCCTTAAGCCCAGATTAGTGAAAAGAAACATTAAAAAATAATGTACAAATTAAAATGATACTATATTTTTTTCTTTTTTCGCCCCCTACTATATTTTTTGAGGTATCGGCTTTGAAAATACTATGTTTGATATTAAAAAAGTTGGCAACCCTACCCTGTACCCACATGCGCCACGCGAATTATTTACGTTTTAGGTTATTTAGTTTTTCCACAAATATTTTGTATACAATTTCCAATTATTTTCTTTTGAAATACTAGACACTGGGAACCGTTTTAGGTAACGCTAGAAACCAATAATAACCTAATAACCCATATCGTCCCCACTGCACGGGCACGGGTCTCTTCCCATAACTCGGGAAGATTAGGCCATACTCCACACACGGGGCGGGGGCCAAGTCCAAGATTGGTGGAGGTTGTGGGGCTAGTGGCCAACCCCAGTGACAGAAGTTTTCAAGCCACATTATTTTTTCAGGCATGAAATAGCATTACGCCATAATACGTCATTTTGGTACAAGAGCGCATGAATTTATTATAAATGCAATAAACGGTACAATAGCAGTCAGACGTACAATAATTTAAAATCGTATGATATCGCTATAGTATGATACCGATTAATTACAACTTCTGGACTCTTAAATCAGATAGCTTCTATAGAAATATACGAGAAGTACATAAAAGTAAAATACAAAGGTAGCCTTAAGCTACATTAAAATTAAGCGAGCAACCAGGAAGAGAACAATCGCGACTTTCATCGGAAATGCGCGCCGCGCAGTCTCACAATGGGATCGTTAAGGGTAGAGCACACGGTGCTTCATAGTTTAAACTGCTACATATTTTACATGTAATTAATGAAATAATAAACAACTATTTACTATTCTGGTAATATTTTGAGTAAATAACTAACGGGAAATGTACCAATGCTGAAAAAATAGAGGGATGGACATATACACGGCGATGTTCTTTTTATCATAGATATTGTTACAAAAGGCAAGCTGACCTAACCTTATCTATTTACTTTTTGTTAGGCATGTTAGTTTAAATATTTTCATTATGTGAAGTCTCTTTCTCGAGCTATGTGCACGCAGCTTTAGAACCTCAACTCATTGTAATACATACACATTGAGCTTGTGGTTGATGAGGTCGCGTTCGTGTGCATTGTGATGCAGTCCTATGCACCTTCCTTGTTGCACATGATGCTCGCTGTACTTAACTAAGATAAATACTTTATTGCACACCAAAATAATAAAAAAGAACAGAAAGAATACACAAAATACTTATAATTATTGATATGCAAAAGCGACCTTATCGCTTTAAGCGATTTCTTCCAGACAACCTTTGACGAAAGGAAGAGAAGTATGATATCCTGTACCCTGATGAAGTTTGGATCTAAACCAGGGCAAGCCATATTTGATCATAAGCATCTAATCAAGTCACCAATCGACCGGTCGCACAGAATCTCAATTAACTATAGCTTTGCAAACTTTCTCAGTATGCCTACTTTTAGAACAGTCAGTACAAACATTCCTATAATGGGTATTTTTTCATATATTTATATCAGTAGTTACCATTTCGCCAATTTTTACTCTAAACAAATGCATATAATAATTATATGCGCAACAATATAATTATTCTATTGTTGATATTATGCATACATTTATACTAATAACAATATGCTGTGTAATGTAAATATTTATTATACATAACTCAAGGCAAGTCCTTTAACTTATATTTAAGCATGCGCATCAAATCATCGCTCTACCTATCAATGACATCCCAAGCTACGTTTGCCTAAACGCAAACTGTACTCCAGAAGTAGATAATTCCAGTTATCAGGTTCTACAAGTGTTCGTTCCTTTAATAAAATAAATATGAAATGTATTAATAAATAATGTTCAAAGTTTACAGACTTAACAGTTTTTAAATAAAGTTAGGACTCATAACTAATTAATTTTACGTCATAAATCATGATTAGTGAGGCTTAAACTAATAGGCAAAGGTTGTTTAAAAACCCCAATAGGTTTCACAATTGCAATGCCGGTTTAGCCTAATATTTTAACAGTAAGACTTAGTCGCATATTTTATCGACAAATAACTTTGCAATGCTATTAGTGTCAAGTAAAAATATGTCTGTTAACTTTTTGGTTTTAGAAGTATTTACAAGTAATTAATATAAAGCTAAGCATTCCAGTACAGAACATTATTAAGTACCTACGTATCTTCTGTTTGAGTTTTGTCCAATTGTTTTACCTTGAAATTACGTACCTACCTTTAATTTAGTTTTACCTTGGACCAATAAAGTTGATATGTCCATTTTTCGGAACTGGATATTTTTTATTTTTTTTTTATTTATTTGCACACAAAAGTTATTACAGTACATTCTCAGACAATCAAGATAAAGAAAAATATAGGTATGGATATATTTTGAGCACAAATAAATAAATAAATAAATAAATATATATATATATATTTACTATATATATTTACTATTTCTATTGACGTAGCGTAGATGATACAAGGTTCATAACTATCTGGACCCTGGGCATTTAAACATTGAGGCTAAGATGTCATTTAGTAAATAATACTAAAAGTATATTAGTATATTATTATATTTTAGTATTAGGCGTGATATAAGATCACGCCTAATACTAAATTAGTAAATTAATTAATTAATTAATTTTAATTAGTAAATTAAAGAAGATTGATATTAATTAAAATTATTATTATATAAATTATTATATAGGGTGACCCTAAATTAGTTCTTGATACGAAAGTCTATGAATGTGCTCATGATAACAAACAACTTTCCCTAAGAAACCCATAGTCAAATCGCAAAAAAAAAATTTGAGTCTCCATACAAATCGATGAACTGACCGGCCAAATTAGTATGAAGAGTCCAAATTTTTTTTGCGATTTGACTATGGGTTTTTTAGGGAAAGTTGTTCGTTATCAAGAGCACATGCATAGCCTTTCGTATCAAGAAATAATTTAGGGTCACCCTATATATATATATAAATATATTTTAGTATTAATAAAATATCAATCTTCTTTAATTTACTAATTAAAATTATTATATCAAAAATTGTATAGACATTTAAATAAATCGATCAGGTGACCAACTTTAATTGGGAAATCGTAGAGCAAAACGTGTACAGTTCATGAAATGTTGCTGCTACGTTGAAAAAGTTATGAGAAAAAGTCCACCTACACTTACATTAAATAAGAAGAAACCGATTTGAGCGAAGTTATAGAAAAAAATTGATCATAATGATGAGTAGAATATCCAGTTACCCGCTCCTACACTAATTTCGTTTTACCATGTATACTCATGGACAAAAAAATCGACTCAAGGTTTGTTGCACGTCTTTTGGAAAATTAACTCAATCTAGCAAAAAAAGACTAAACCAAAAGTTCAAATACTGTGTGTTTACTGCTTATGATTTTAGTTTGGTGGTTTTCTAGTTTTTTGTTTTTAGTGTTTAGCAGTTTTGTAGGCTGAGTTAATTTTTCAAAAGTCGAGCAAGCAATCTTGAGTCGATTTTTTTGTCTACCAGTGTAGTTATATCCGAATATAAATGCGTATTTAATATGTCATTTGTAATGTATTGTTTCATTCGTGCAATAAAATACAACCAAACAAAGATACTATACAGGGTGTTAAAAAAGCGCGTTTGAGATTTTAAGGGATTACTCAGAAATAAGTATAGAATACAGAAAAAATATTGAAAAAATCTGATCGACAATTTTTTTTCAGTTTCCCATACAAATTCCTGGTTCACCATTCAGATTTAGAATGAGACAAACAATTGTAATCGGTTAAGAAATCTGTACAGAAAAAAAATGTAGATCGGTTTTCTTTTATAATATTTTTTCTGTATTCTATACTTAATACTGAGTAACCCCTTAAAAACTCAAATGCACTTTTTTTTCATATAACTATATATTATTCTTGGCTGATTATGTTTACCCTAAAAAACTAAACTAACACTGATATAAATCTAATTCACGAAATCGTCCCACATCTCATAGAGCACGCGTTCTGTGTAAACATTTAAGTTTAAGTTCATTTAAGTTTTTGAACTTTTGGGCTATTTAGAAATGAGTGTCGAAATAAGAACCAAGATACAAGCTATGATACACTCGTATGACATAATGCAATTTGCGAGATCACATAATAAGTTTTGCTGCAACCGACTGGCCCAATTCACACAAGTATGAACTGTTGCCACAAATTAGCTGCGATATATGCGCGGGCGCATCTTCCATCATAAAGTAGGCTGTATAAGGAATACTTATTAGTTATTACATGTTAGCTAATAAAGTTATTACAGTGTAAGAACTAATATGATATGAAGTACCGCAATTATAAAACCAAATTTTGTTACATTAAGCAAAGGTTTATTGTTTATGTTTACATGCTATTGTTTGCATATAACGAAACATTCAATTTAAAGCCATAGCCGGTAATCTTAGCTAAATGAACTAATTCTGCGTATGTTAGTAGAAAGTTTTTGGTACGTTATTTTCAGTATTTCGAAAAAAAGAAACTAGTCAGTCAGTTTTTTGAAATACTTTTTAAAGCTTATAAAAAACTATTTTTCTATACACAATTGGTAAGCCCTGGGCATCATCTTACCTGATGGTAACCTGACCTCAATAACAAACTCCTCACGATAGAACTGTTTTGGGGCCCAAGAAGGACTCCTTATGTGTTTATACAATAAATAGTTTACAAACTAAAAACCTAATAGATACCTCTACAGTCACCAGCGATTAGATTAGCCCCTCTATAATCAAAACATAACTTTGCTTGTAGAGGTGTAATTCAAATAAAATCAAAGGGACAGCTATATGATTACCTGTCATGAGGACATAGAAGGAAAGTGAAACTTCCCGTCGTCGGCACCGCACGGCCTGCACAGTGCATCCGCCATGGGCGCGTAGACAAAACTTGTCGCGCAGCATGTGGCAACGTCCTGCCTTCGTGTCGAACACAGTGGGCAGTCATGCTGTGGCAAGGAACATACCACTCCCCAGGTTAGGACACGTCATATAAATGTCATTATCATTACTTACTACTACTTCGTAAAAATATGACGTTTTATATGAATTAAGGGGTGTCATAAGTAAGTTGTGCTAAGTAACCGTCCACGGGGACGTGAAGTCAGAGATGGGTAGGGGTAGTACTAAATATATACTGTAGAACAGATAAATCCTTCATCAAGCCAAAAAAAAATGATCAATTCCCAACAGTAATAACTAACAACTAACTAACTAAACTGAAAAACTTTCACCACGAAATCTATGGTTCCCACAACCATATTTCATGTTTCTTTCAGTATAAAAATCGATCTGATGAATATTTTTTATAAGAAATTCAAAAAACTGCTAATTGCCTATGTATGGTTTTCTAAATTATGTGTGTTAGCGTTATAATAAAAACTTTTATTAGTATCTTTTGGTCTGTTCTCTTTTCGAAAAAGTTACATTGTCTTTGTCGAAGCTTACTAAGCCATTGGCCTGTTCTTATTCAATGGCGATAAAATTGATGTTAGGATGAATTTGGTCCTTCATGAAACATGGACTATCAAAGAGGTAGTAAAGGCCTTAACCACGCTGGTTCCGACTTCCAAGCCAAGTCGGAACCAGTCGCTTACGCAACCACTGGGTTTGAACATGGAAGTGTCATGGGCTGGTCGTGTGTCCTTAAAGGTTACGTATAAAGTTGAATTTAATTGAAGGTTCTTAGTGGAATCTTACCTATGAAGGAAATGTTAGAAGTGCATGAATACAGTTATAAATAACCAAATAATTTAACTAAAAATTATATTATATCATATTCAATGTCAACTCTGAGAGTTTAACAATAGGCCATGAAGGCTACATGGCCTAGAGCCTAGTTCGCTCCCTTCACATGAGGAGGTTCTAGGGCTTTCAAAACCGGAGTTGGAATGTATGGCAACTCCGGTTTTAAAACCGGAGTAACATTCATTCCAACTCCGGTTTTGAAAGCCCTAGAGGTTCGATTCTCGTCGGGGTCCAACTTTGGAGGACTTGGTGTGCGTTGTAATAGGGAATTTGCAGAGTCCGTCAGGCTATATACCACCATATTATCTAAAATCTTCTCCCAAGTCTTGCTCTCAAACATCAATGCTTATAAAATTGATGTGTTCCGCAATGGAGATAGGATAGCCAGTTCCCCATAGCATCGGGGAATCTTGGTAAGCCCACCACCATCTCTCAGTATCACTTATCATCAGGCAAAATTGACAAAGGCTTAACGAGACCCATGCTCCCACAGTGGGGACGATATGGGAGTGAAAAAGACAAATAATGAAGCAGAAAAAGGAGTCTCTAACCCAAACATAAATTCTTCTTCTTTTGAGTCAATGGTTCTTCTATTTATCTTCCATAGCATCAGCTTGCATCTTAATACCCATATCTTCGTAATCAACCGGTTCCACTCTTTCGCACGCAAGAGCTTATAAGCCTACCTTAGTATACGGCATGGCAGTGCCCATTGGAACCACGACGATGCGAAGGACATACCCAACCTTAACCTCTGTTTGGTGCAACCACAAATTAAAATTTTCTGTGCATAATACGTGGGAAAATGCATTGTACGAGTGCAGAGACGGATTCAGATGTTTTTGCTAATTTTAGATAGCACTGTAAAAAAGGGTGCTGTTTTCTTACTAAATCGGGAATTTTGAATCTATTGATTTGTATATATTTTAAGAAAAAGTAGTAGACTACTGTTTTGAAGACAAAACAAAATTAAAATTGATTCTCTTAGTCACGTTTCGAATGCTTACAAAGAAAACTTCAGTTTTGCGATAGCCGAAAATTGTTAAATAATTAACAAAATTCATTTAGGCGACAAAATTTACTAAATAAAATTGGGTACAGCGTAATTTGAATCAGATTATAGTATAAAGATTATTAAAACCCTGATGACCACACAAGGATATCCGATGTTTTTATAAGTTGGTATCGTCATGGTATCGTCTCACCTGGTGGTAAGTAATGATGATGCCGAAGATGGTAGCGGGAATTCCTCCCCATCGCGGTCACAAGACCACGGAAGCAGCGGTTTATAAACATGTATGAAACAAAGTATGAAGATCCATAAGAAAATGTCAACCTCAGTGCGTCTCTTTTTGCATGTAATTGAACATGCACTTTAGCCATAGTGCTAAACAACACAAATAGGTACCTAATAAGTTTTATTAGGAGTTAAAGTAACTGTGTGTTTAAGCCGTATCATGGCGTCGTGTTGCGGTTCCAAACGCGACCTAGACCGAGAATAGGCAAAACTTAATGAAGTTATTAAATAAACATGGCAGTAAACCTTAAAGTACACAATTTATAATGAGTATATTATTTCTGAGCCTGCGCATAGTCCAGACCTAAAGTATTATGAGGGGTTATGTTTAACCTATTGACCGCCACGCCACTTTTACAAATCGTGCCCCCACCTTCATCGCCATCCAACGTCATCCAACGTCGACTCCAGACGACAAAAATGTATGAAAATCTCAAATCCTGGCGCTGCGCTGTGGCACGGAAACCGACTGTGGCGCTCAAAAAGTTAAAGAATAACGAGTATTTAAAAAAACTGACACCCGCCAGATAGTTTGAATAATAAAAATTAAAAATAAATCTTCTTTTATGGATTTCTTTACGAAATCGAATCCGAAACGAGGAATTTCGTAAAAGGACTACATTAACCGACATACGAGTAGGTACACAGCTCATAGAAAAGGCAAGCGTACAAAACTTATAACCCATGAAAAAAACTGTTTCTTGTTGGACGGTCCGATCCGCTTTCGGAGCCACGGTCATGCAGAGTGGCTACATCTGACAGTTCTGTGCTTAAAGACAAGAATTATCAAAAATAGAGTTACAATAAGAATAAATTGGTAAAATGAGGTTCTTCAAAAAACAATAAGTCTTCTTTACACATAAACTTCTTCCTCTATTACTTTCAATAAAATTTCCAATATAGTTACGTCTGTTTTGTAATACGTAAGAATATAGTTTGTAAGAAAACAAATCACCATCGACAATCATTACCAGTTATAAAATACCGCGTGTCCCTCATAATTTATGGTCAGTATTTCAAAATTGTCGGAGTATAATATACCAAATTGGACAAGAAAATAATTTAAGTAAGTATTGCTTCATAAATGCAATCGCCAAAGGGAGATACGTTTGGTTGTGCCCAAACGGGCTATTATTGTATAAGCGTCGATCATAGTACAGTCACAGGAATAGTAAGGTTTACTTCATGAATTACTTGCTTCCCAGTATCATTGTGGAAGTTGAATGAAGAATAACTAGGCAACTTTTCGGCAACGCACTTGTGACTCCTCTGGTGTTGCGGGTGTCTATGGACGGCGGTAAGCCAGGCGGACTTAAAAATGCCCTACCAAGTCTACCACCAATCAGATCTAGTCGTACAAAGTTGGACACCACCGAGAACTCAACCCGCGACCTCCTGATGTGAAGCGAGCGGTCTCGCCACTGCGCCACAGAGGTTCAGCTCCTTCTCTTCCTAAACCATTCTGCTGAGATTGCCTCCTCGGTTCCATTCCACGTATGTAAGGAAGGAATCTTTAATTGGTGACAATCTCTGTACTGCATACTATAACATGTGCTTTTCACCAAAAACAGTCCGTGTTACATAATTTACAGAGACTCACAAAATAGCAAGATACAACTAGCTATTGTTACTAAATGCCAGAACTATGTTATTTTTGGACCACTACTGTCGCTGAAGAGCAGTCAATAAGGTATGTTATGTAATATTATGAGTAAAGTGCATTGAGGTTTGTATGTGAGAACCAGCGTCAACTTTGCTGGCGTCATGTTTACCAATCTTTACTTTCATAAGACTGTATCTCTATATAACGAAATAGGTTTAGAACTTGTTAACTGGGGCTTTATACACTCTACAAACAACTTTCTATTCTGCAAAGTCAGCTGATTGTCAAGTGCAGTCAAATGTTGCACAATTTTAATAAAGTAGTAGAATAAAGAATAAACATGGATCAAAGCAACGTTTTCATCCGAGCGCGAGCGCATAAATCTTAAATTATTTGAAGTTTTGAACTCCATAGAAAAGACATCAACGAGCGATATTAATGAATTGTTTTTATTTAAAAAAGGACATGAAATAATATATCAGGAACATTATATTTTTCATAAAAAATGTTGTTTGTGAGTCTGCGTGTAAGTAGCAGAGCCAGGCGGGATCGTAACCGTGGCGGAGCGGAGGCTGCAAAGGAGCCGTATAAAGCAATTTATCAATGCATACTGTAAATCGCTGGAATAGTTAAATCTGTCCACTAACCTGTACCGGAGCGAAGATCTCTGAGTCCAAGAAGTGGTGCAGGATGAATATGCCGATAGGTGTTCACGATACACAATTGAAAATGAGCCTGAATTAATGATATCGGTAAAAGGTGAATTGACTCCGGTCCAAATCAATAGACCAGAGATAACTACCAGCCATAAACATTATGCACTTTATGGAGATAGCTGTGATACGCGCAAACAAAAGTTTTTTTTTCTACTTTCTTGACAAATCAAAAGTATTTTCGTATTTTTATCTTATTGGACTTGTCATTTTAGTAATCGATTGTAATCTTGACATTTCTCAGTCAATATTATTACTAATTACCAAACATCTTGTTCACCTCAAAATTTAAACTGACCTTTTCCCGTAATTTGACCCGCTGTCATAGTAACCTACAAACTGTCGTCCTGCCAACTCACTGGGTCAGCGCGCGCGCACCACTCGCATAGCATAACAGATTGCGCAAAGAATGGGCAAGACATGACGACACAAAATATCATACACCTATCTCCTTTCAATAAGGAGGAAATGAAAGAGAGATTTAAGGGTGCGACTTTAACATATTTTATAAAAACAGTTTTGATTCTACAGGCTTTAACGAATAGGTGTAGCATACATACTGAAGTAGGCTTTCAGTCATGAATTTGAACAACGTTCTGCATGGAACCTATGGTCAATTTGAAACAGATGTTGGACGCCACGTACAAAGGTCACTCAGCTGATCGATTTTTGTGAAGAGTGCAATTATTATTTTGCGACTTCTGACTACTGCAAAGTCGTTTAACTTAATATGGTCAGTATTATAAGTACAAGCTCACCTCAAAGTACGCCGAGCTGATGAAACTGTTTTCTTTCTCGCGTTGAATTGTAAAACCAATTTTCACCGAATTAAAATTAGTCTATGATCATATTTTATATTTACATGAAAAATAAATAAACAGAAAGCATGTAGATATTGCAATGAAGGATTATTATAACAGATAATTAAAGGTAATCTGGAAGAAATCTCTTACAAGCGATAAGACCGCCTCCCTGTATAACTTAATTCTCAATTTATACTGTTTGATTTTCCTGTCATATGTATTTTGTGCGATGAAGGTTTTCGTGCATTCAAGAATATTTTCATAAGGTGCGGTCAACAGCGCTTACGGCTTATTGACAAATAAAATAACGTAAACGGCGGAAATTTGGAATGCGTAGACGCTTAGAAGAATCTAACGGGTGTTTTATCTGGGTGTCGAAGTCTGACATAGTTTCATGTGTGTCTAAAGAAAACCGCTTTAAAATATTCAAACTCAAACTCAAAATGTTTTTTATTTAAGTAGATGCTTTACTCATGCTTTTAAATCGTCAATATTTTTTTTTCTACCTAGTACAAAGTCCCTACCACGCGGGACTTGTACACTCAACGTTTCGGGAAGTGTTTGCGAAGTGAGAATTCATTGGTTTCAGTACGTAACGATCTCCTGCGCAACGACAAGATTGATCACGTGTTTTCACGACGTGTATGTCCTTTTACTATCGTACCACAATATCTTACAAGTATTACAAGTGTTAGGCGTTCAGTTAAATCATGAATTCAGCATAATAAACCAAAACCTTATTCCTAACACAGTTTCGCGAAGTGTTAGTAAAATGCGAACCAAAATAAACATACTGCAAATTATCACCTTTTTTGTTTTTCAAATAAATACCTACTTTAAATCGTGAACAATAGAATGTAATTTCTTTTCTTTATTTCACTTTCACAAATAAATGTCAACTTTTTTTACACACATGCATCCAAAAACATTATTTTCTGCTTTGACAGTCGGTAAAACAACAGTTACCTTGACAGCTTATTTATTACTTACAGCGAACTCAAAGAGTACGGTAATCAATCTAGGGCATAGACAAATCCCTGTCAAGTTGGAAGTTCCTTTGTAGTTTGTTTGGATAGCCAAGGAGTCCATGGCTGATGCTTACATTCAAACCTTGTTTCAGTAATAAGCTCAACTAATTAAGAAGACACTCGCACAATAGCTACGCCGTTTGAAACCTACATAGTTTTAAGACATGGAATCCACTGAAAGCTACTGCTAAGCTACATCAAAGTAAATTTTGGATTAGTGAAGCAAAATCGCTGACAGATGATCTGGGGAAGAGAATCCTTGGGGAAGCCCGTTGCTTCGATCAGCAGTCGAAGGATGTCTTTTGGATGAGTATATCGAATGAGGGATCTAATAAAACTGGCAGAAGCTTTTTAATCTGGAACAAAAATATTTAAGATAGGCTTCTATTTAATGGACAACTTTTGGTCTAAAACTTAGCTGAAATGGAAAATATAATCCTTGATAAAACATTAAGATACAGATTGATCGTCTGACAGAATAAAAGTGAAGCCAGTGAGGCAAGTCTAAATTCAACAGTAGAACTTTTCCTCCTAAATGAGGATATTATATTTAAGGCATTTGCAACGCACAATCCATGCATAGTAATAAACTGTTTTACCTAAGCTTATCGTTCGCTGGATTCCTGGCTTTATTTAAGGACACCATTCACCTGTTCCAATTTGTTCTATCGTCGTACACACTTACGGAGATTAAGTAACACAGCCTTCAATAATCAGTCACGGTATAAAAACATACACATCTAGGCCATGCCCATGCGCCGGCGCCGTTCTTCGCGATGCGCGCGGACAGCTCTCGATCAAGACAAGTGCTTGAGTGGAGACTGATGATTGTCATCATCTCAAGTGATGTAAGCTTTAAACTTATTCTGTTCTGTAAGTTCATAATTGGTGGGAACCAATAAGAAACCGGTATTGCAACTTTCAAAAGATAGAAGTTTGTGGACTTTGTTTAGGCAGTGAAGTGACCCTTACCATGCCTACTATCGCACTTAGCTAATTTTTGAATACGTTTATACATTCAGTAGCACCATGCCATCTATACTGCATCTTCATACGCAAAATCGCATTATGCTTAATTTTACTTTTTTGACGCTGTTACCTCGCAGCATGTTTTTTTTTCGAAATTCCTACTGTTTCAGACCGTATATTAAGTTTAAGATGATTTTTTACTGCGTGTACAGAAACTAATTATGAAGACATTTTCTGAAAGTAAAGTAAATTAAATTAGTAGGTATTTTCTATCGTTCGAAAGTATATAAACCTATTTCATAAGTCTCTCGTATAGCCTTAGGCAATAGTTGAAGTTCTGAGCAAGCTAACCAGCGCCCGAAGGAAATTGAGTTAAAGTTAACCGCACTGTTACTACACTATCTCTAACCACCGTTTAAACATACCTTACATTAAACTGGAATCTGAACTTGGTTGAAATGCTTTATACCTACTGTTATTAGATTAGTTACGCCACATTTACCATAAGTTATTTGAGTTAGAATCATGGTAGTGCCTCTGTAGGCATATACAGGTGTTAAAAAGTGCGTTTGTTATAAGGGGTTACTCAGAATCAAGATACAGAATACAGAATAAACATATTATAAGTATATCTATATTCTGTACCTGATTCTGAGTAACCTCTTAAAATTTCAAACGCTTTTTAACACCCTCTATAAAAGGGTTTTTTTATGGCGAATGTGGACAATGGACATATGCACATCCAGGCTATTTTATTTGGGTCAAAAATGAAAATTTTTGTTATACTACTTTTAATCTAAAAGTTTTATTTGACTGCAAATACTCTGCAAATACTGCAATTAGACTCTCCACACAAATCGATTACCGGATACCTAGTACCTTATAATATTACATTCAGCGCATAAAATGTCACTGTATTGGTCACCAATATAGACATGATGCGAAAAACTCAACGTATTCTAATATACGAATACAATCTAGATAGTTCGTAGGTCTAAAACAATGCGCGCACTTCGCTACAGTTCTACTACAATTTGATTCACACTTTTCTTCCTGGAGAAAGCCGGGTCTTTGCACTTGCAGCAGTGGGCTATTAGCCATCATCGCTTACCACCAGCCTAACAATACCACAGCGGAACCATTGTTTGATAGTGAAACTCAGGGTAACTATTGCTTGTTAATTTTAACCTACAGTAGTTTGTTGTTATAACCTACAAGTGGAAGTGCGAAGCGGGGCATGATGCGCAGAACAGAGGGGGATGGCGTCGACTCACAAAGGCCCTTTGTACCACTGGGGTACCATAGGACAACAAAAAAACAACCTACAAACGGCGGCCATGTTGGGAGCCAGTACATAGACAAAAGGCTTCCTGGGCCCGATTGCAACCAACGTCCTATGGTTTTATTTTTATCTCTGTACCGCTGCAGCAACATCCCGCTTGCTCCCTCTACCGAAGTAAGAGGTCTATATTAATGACCCACATTCTTTAACCCGTTTGACTTGTTCCTGTCACAGTTCCCGCATCGATTTAGATTTAGTTTCTTTTGGTTTTTTATTATCTATTTGATTTGTTACGGCACTGCCTTGGTTAAAGGATTTTAAGAAGAATATCCTTGTGACGGTGATTTTAACTATCCGAGTAGTCTTCTTCTTCTCGTGTGGCACCATTTAACCATGCTATCACAAGAGAGTTACGCCTACTGACATGACTTTCATATACATCTAGTAATCTGATGTACAAACAAGTAGGTATAGGTAACCTCTTTAATTTATAGTAATTTTGTATATCCTTAAAACTTTTCCTCACATAGATAAAAACAGAGCTGGAGTAGCAAATGATATACCTATTTAACATGAAAAAAATTATTTTACCTTCAATTTTGTGACAAATCATTTACATTATTTGTAAGTAAGTAGTTAACTTAAAATAAACAAAACTCAAAACTTTCATTCTCATAACAATTAATTAACCGGAATTTGTAACTTTGGTTTTACCAAAAATTACTATAAACACCAAGTATTCTTCCAAAAACCCGGCAAAACAAATCACTTTCCCATTCAGCCAAACACCTATAGTTCATTCCAATCAAAAAAAGCAAAAGGTAAACAAACGTAGTATGCAGATGACATTGACATGTGTCAGTTCCATAGTAAGTTTGTTTACGTTTTGCTTTTTTTTGATTGGAATGAACCATACCTACATTGCCTACCACATTCATCACCACGGGAATCGATTAAGTCACAGGTGCCGGTGGTCAGAGAAAGTGCGTCCCTGTGGTGCGCTTGCGCAACCTCATCAGTTTACATTACAAGACTCAGCCGTCCCATCGAGGTCAAGTTCGGTGCACTATAAGCAACGCTTGCTCAACCAGACCCTAAAGATTGATTAGAAGTGACTAGAAACGAGTTTTTTTTATTGAGATATGTTGTTCTTGTGTGGTTGATGTTATTACGTATTTTGATAAGTAAATAAAACTCTTATAGGTTGGTACTCTTGTGCATACTTCCTTCTCGCCTTTAATCTTTTCTGCGAACAGTTTAAGTAATTTTTAAATTTTGGTACACTTGTTCACCAAGCGTGATCGCACCTTAAGATTTCGGAAGAGCTAATACTATTTTGTGATACTTTTCAAAAGATGTTAATTTTGAAGTTTCGTTTTTAAGTAAAACTAACAAATTAACATATTATACTATATACACATACGCTTATACATAAACATATATATTTAATTACGAATTACAGGTAAGCCGTATTTACAACAAGTTGTATGACAAAAACCTAATTAAACCACCCATTATCAAGCTAGCTCATTGAGCAATACATTGGAGGACAATAAAAGCGTCTAGATTGCCACACACGACCTAGCATTCACTGTACACTCTACTATATACGGTACGCATGCGCGTGGTGATGTCTGAGCACTTAAAATGCACCGCACTGCATGGCGTAGTACACTTGTTGCAAAATTAATGGCGCACTTATTTGTCGATTAGCAAAGTGTCAATTACTATAAGCAGTACAGTCAAAACCACTAATCCGGACTTAGCCCCCGGTAAGCCCCATATAAGGAGTACGGTCTAACATTTCCGAGCTATTAACATTATTTTAACATTATCGTTGTTAACAGTCAAAAACAGAGCATAATTACAGGGAAGCAGTAAGCACTTTTTGCCGCAGATAAGTACTGATACTATCCAATTCATGCAACAGAATTATGTATTATTTTTCACGGAAAAAAAATATACCACTTTTTTTAAATAATTGTCATGATTTATCAATGACCAGTCTTCGATCTTGCCGTTTTGAATATAAACCGCTCCATCACCGGGATCGGATAATAATATGGAAATTTATTTTCTGAAATAAATATTTGGTAATGAATTGAATAAATATTTTGAATTCTGAGGGCAAAAATTGCCTTGCAAAAAATGTTGTCTATTTGTTTTTATCACATCAGTGACTCTATCTACGAAAGTTAAGTACTTCTTCGACATCAGTTCATTCCTTTACTTGTTTAAATGTTTATACTTTTATCTATGTGTCACTACTGTTTTTGCTTACACTGTAGTGCATTGCGATCTCCAGTGTAATGTATTAGGCATGGCCAATAAAATTGACTTCGTGTGTCGTGTGTAAGTTAAAGAAGATATTCGTATGTAATGTGCTTTACAGCCGCCAAGGTCGAATTGTATAACTAAACTCGATGTTTATTTTGACACCTTTACATGCTTTTGCAGTGCATTATTTTCCCTCCGATATAAAGTAAATTAATACAGGAAATAAAATACTTAACAGGTTTTCGATCTATTACCAAGGGCTTCTACAATACTGAACAACTTTTTCCGAGAACCATATATGTAGTTATTCGCTTAAAAAAAAATACGATGTCATTCGATTTTGTATAGCTGGATGCATGATTTTTTTCAGAAAATCCCGCCCTGTGTTTGAGTATTATTCATGTTAAAACTTCTGAAAACGGTTATTTTTAATACTTCATTTTCTTATCATATGGCACAATTGTGTAATTCTTATATATTATAATTATTTTTATAAACTTTTGATTACAATTAGATTGCTTCATTATAATAACATAGACAAAATTATTTCGACACTTTCAAATAAGTAAAATTAATTCAAGGATTTGAATAAATTACCTTTTGGATCAAAACAACATGTTGCATTCATTTATAGCTCTGTTATTATTACGATATATTAAAAAAAATGAGTTCAACGACATACCTTGACTTACATTGCTAAGGGCACCCGCGTCTCGTAACTACTGTGACAACTACTGTGTAAAATTTTGGTATAAATCATTTCTCATTAGTATACCGAGTACTTACGTTATAGATAGCCCACGGTTTTTGATAGAATTTTCTTTGAAACTCTTTTTACTACTTCACTGAAACCGCCTCCGTAGGCTAGTGATATATCCGCTCGCTTCACATCAAGAGGTCGCGGGTTCCATTCCCAAAGCTAGCACCACCATCTTATCTAAGTGTTGCCACCAAACAACAATTTTTACAGCACTGATGAGTTCCGGCATGAAGATAAGAGAGCCAGTTCCCCATTGCGTTTGGGAATCTTGGTAAGCCCGCTTCCATCTTCAGCATCATCATCACTTACCATCAGGTGAGATGATGCCAAGGACTCACCAACTGAGGGTAAAAAAATGCGACGTACTGCATTTACCACTACTATTGTGATTAAATTTTAATTGACTTTTAAATAGTCTCTTCCTTGCTTATGGATTCGTCGGTTGGGTCAGATTAATGATTATTTTAATCATTTTTAACCGATTTCAAAAAGGAGAAGGTTCTCGATTCATCTGTAGGTTTTTATGTATATGACGCGGTATTTTCGCAGATTATAAACTTCTTTTTAATTTATAGATAATGATGCCGAGTTGATCCAATATATAATTTGTTTATAACAGATTTAGTTTCCATTTTGAGCAAATAAACAATAACAAAAAATATGCCATAATTGTAGATGTAAATCGTAACTTAAATCGTGAAATTCTGTTCTTTTTAAAGTGTTTGCATTATGAACGCATTTCCTGATATTTCCTTTACATGTCAAGTCAATCCATGTGAGTTTAGGGTTCCGTACCTCAAAAGGAAAAAAGGAAGGTCTGTCTGTCTATCTGTCTGTCCAGACCATTTTCCTTAGGGAGGCGTAGACTATCAAGTTGAAATTTATATCAAATACTCAGGCCTGTAATCCCTTGAAGCTGTGAAAAAATCTAACTTCTATGACAACGCAATCAAGATAATTATACGGCCGTTTATGCCGCGTACTTGGACACTCGCATGGGAAACAAATCCTATAGGGTACTTCCCGTTGACCTACAGTCATGAAGTTTGGCAGGAAGCAATGTTTTATAGCACAAGTAAAAGTCCGAAAACCATAAATTTGTAGTTACATCACAATGTTTTGCAAGTACCCAATAGCTTTTGATTCCCATGCGAGTTTGCAAGTATGCGGCTTAAACGGCCATATCTCTTGATTGCGTTGGCATAGAAGTTTGATTTTTTCACAGCTTCAAGGGATTGCAGGCCTGAGAATTAGATATAGAGTTCAAGACATCTATGATTATGAATTTATACGGAACCCTCAGTGCGCGAGTCAGACTTGCCCTTGGCTGGATTTTTTATTTTTGTTTTCAAATAATTGTTGAAATAAAATAAAACTTAATTATATCTAAAGTTGCATTGAAATTTCCTGACATTTAACAAGTCGATCGCCTTCGCGGTAAGGTGCACGGCTTTCGATGCACATTCGTTTACGTTTTAACTGCTTTTTGAAAGTGGGTCAGGTTCAGTAAAACTAGACATGTAAAAAACTACTTTATAGCAATAATTAAAACTATAAAATAATGTTTTTATAGGAAAAATATTCGTAATTTAAAATTCGGTTGAATAAAAGACTAATTTCTCATGTTTTCGTTAAGGACTTTTAGAAAAATGCTTTTATAGCAAAAACTAAAACGGCAACATTATATACATATATTTTTTATAGCAATAACAATCGTAATTTGAGATATGATTACCTAAAAAAGAATTGCTCATGATTTTTAGAAAAAGCCTTTTTTTGGTAAAATTTATGTAACCGACTTATTTTTTCGGACTTCAGTAAGTATATGAAGTTTACTTTTGCGTCGTAGTATTTTGCATCTTCAGTTTGATCATCACTTCCATATTCTGGTGAGAAAACATTAAGAGCTTCTCAATACGTGGATAAAAAAACCACTACTAGCGCATCATCTGCCTTCATCTGTTCTACATTAAAATAGTTGTATTTTGTGAACAGTAATAGTTAGCAGTTGGCTTACTAATAGAGTTAAGTATGAAACCTAAAATACATTTCACTGAAAAGGTTAATTTGGATGAAATACTCGTACATGCTCATACGACATATTTCCTGATTCCCAATTATGGAATGGACCCGAAAAGCTGTCAACGCGCCACTTCCGCTGAGCACAGCAGAGCAACTATAATTAACTGCTTATACCAGTTCTTTTCGGCTTTATAAAACTCAAACATGATCAGGTTACTGTTCCTCATTTAAAGCACAACACACACAGAGGCGGCCGCCGCCGGGCCAAAACCGACGGGCGCCGCGCCGTGTTTGCTTTTGGTGTGAAGGGTTTCACAGTAATCCGAACATTATAAAAAACACCACTCCCGGAACGCTTTCGCACCGCCCCGCGGCCGCTTCTGTGTGTGTTGCGCTTAAATATCCACTACATAAGTATTGTACTATTAACAGTTCATCTTGACGATTAATCGTGATACTTACTGTAAAAAAAAATTGATTGAGGTTGATTATGTTAAAATCTTATTTTATTTGTTGAATAAGTTATATTAATATCCCATGGGATAGATAGAAATAATAGACAATACGGAGTAGAACTTAAATCTCCTTGAACTCTCAGTTACCTTCTTACTTCATTCTGAAAACTTATTTGCCAGAAGGAAGCTTCAATTATGTCTAATGTATTTCCATTAACTATAATTTTCTATATTATAGATATAGCCTTTGACCTCAACATGAGTATTATTATATACTACTTTACTATTAACTTCAAAGTGCATACCAGTCCAAATTTCGATTACTCATTATAGGTTGTAGTAGGTTAAATTATTTTTTAAATAGCATGAAGTAAATAAGTCAACTCATAAAGATTGTAATAATAGTACATTATGGTACAGTCACGTGCACCTAAAAGTATACCCCTAAGTAGTGCCATCTAGCGAACCACAAAATTAATAAATAAAGCATGCATAATAGCATGGCTGCTGGCATAAGGCTGCTGGCCACTGTTAGTCTATTTCCTGATAAGTATTCAGGCATATACGAGCAACTATAGTTTAAATTTGTCAGTCACTACCATGGCTATCTTGGTCTAGTGGCTGTGGCGGTCGGGCAGTCGCACGGAAAACGCGGGTTCAAATCCCTCGTAATAATATAAGCAAGTTTTATTTTATTTTTATTTGTTAGATTGACTAGACATTCAATATCGCTGACATCAACATCGACAACAGCGATCCCGATCGCCCAAAGAATACTTTGCAGCGATTATGACGAACTGGATCCACTGCATATTGTGTTACTTTGAATTTGTGGGTAGACAAAAATAACTGTGATATTTTCTTAACTCCTAGCAACTTCACTTTCATATTGGCTGTTGTTATGTCAACTATGATTTACGTGTAACTATTATGTCATGTGTGGATTTACCTGCACTTATTTATTATTGTCAATAATGCCGTAGTTACTCGTATCAAGTGTATTTATTGAAAGCGATAATAATCTGTTTTATTAGAACAGAATAAAACTATAAGTGACGCCGAGATGTTTATTTAACTATAAGTATTTTAAGCATAGTTTTGTCAATAATTCACAATAAGTTGAGTTTATGAGTTTATATTATTTATAAAAAAGAACATTATCTATTTTTTTCCAGACAGAAACCATTAGATTATGGATCATGCGTTATGAAGATACTAGAGATTTACAGCCCATACAACCATGCCCAGCCCCAGTAATGTTTACCGCTCAGTCTGCACGTCAGCGGGAGAGCGTGGGCAGTCACACGGCTAATCCTTTCTTAGAGACCAAAGAACACTTGTAAGAGACCAAGACGAATGCTAGTGCAGACGGTATACCCGTGAAAACAGTGCGAAGTTCGAGTTGCTGAAGAGTATATACATATTGTCCAGCAGCGGACGTCTTTTGGCTGAAGATATAAGTTTCGGAGAAAAATCTTTTAAGTCAGACAAGACTGGACGCAGATGGACAAAAGGTGCTATTGCGGAGGCGTGGAGAAAAAAATATGATCTGTGTATATTAACAAATTAAACTTGTGGCAGAATAACTTTAGGACACTGGGGAGTGCGGATGAATGTCTTCAATGGGCCCCGGTGAAATAATGGAACTAGGTTATTGTCTCAATAGTGAAAATTATAATTAGAAACACAAAACGCAATGATACCGAGCGTTGTGGTGTTAAATTATTTTTATTTATTGTTATTTCTATCACGTTATCAAAATTATTTTTATATTGTTATGTTATTATTGTTATTTCCGAATTATAACCTAAAGTTATTCTGCCCGTTAATGTAAAGCTTAAAGTAGCTGTTTAAAGTGATGTTATTGTTATTAGTTAGAAAGAATTTTCATTTTCTGACTAGCTAACATGTTTTTTCACAACACGCCCACTTTAAGCTAAAGGGAACAGAATATATTGTTAACATTATTTTATTTCAATCACAAATGATATAAATGTATAATAAAAGGTATTTATAAGTATTACTTTGAGCTTTTTCTTACCCTTTTTTTAATTAAATACATATTATAAAAAACTAATAAGTAGTAAAACGATAAATAAATAAAAAACTTTAAAAAATACAATCATAGAAGACTTGAAACCCGTTGCTGCCCGATTTATGATCGCAATCTTATCCACCTGAGCTGTTTTGAAGCTAAGGTATAGTGATTAAATTATGATAGACCTACAAATTATATGATGATGTAGTCAATCGACCAGATATGATTTAATTATTCGCCGTTTGCTAGTCTCAGGTGCATGCATCGCCTGCGCTGCCGCTTCGGCAGCTCCTGTGTCGTATTTATTAGTAACTGATTTGCTAGATGGCGCTACCTGGGGGTATACTTTTAGGTGCACGAGACTGTACTAGTGTGTAACATTGGTGATTACCGTCGAGGCGCCATTGAGACCCGAGCCGTAGGCGAGGGTCTTAAGAGAGCAAAGGACGGTAATCATCAATACACACGAGTATCATACGACGTTTTTCAACACACTTGTGAATAAAATAACAATTAAAACTCATTTCAACAGTGAAAACGAGTTGTGAAAAATGTTTCGCTATGGCGGGAAAAATTAATCAGTTTTCCTATGCGCGCGCATTGCGATCGGCCACAGACTAACGGGATGAGGTTTTTTTTTATTTTCGGCGCATAGGATTTGCGCCTATTCTGCCACGTACAAAATGGGGAATTTAAAGTTTTCTTTTATTACAGAGAAAACAAAAGTTATATTTGAGTGAAAGTTTTATTTATTAAACACGTACGAGTTAAAATTATCTATTTAAATAAGAAGTTGCATGAAATGAGCAAGCAATAGGAACATTAATTTATTTGTTCTATTGAACACGATCTTTTTTTTTGAATAAAAACTTTTTTAAGAACAAAGCAATTCAACCAGTAAAATTTTATAGCAATGAAAAAGTCACAGTTTGATTATGGGTGTCATTCTTGTGCCTAATAGGGTATTTGACAGGTTTTAGGAAAATATCTTAAATTATTCATTATAGCATAAAACATTTGCCAGTTGATTAATTCTTTGTGTATTTCTGTATTTTCTATAAAAATCGCGATCAAAGTTTAAATAAATAAAAAAGCCGCCAAAACGCTGAAGACGCCATGCATGCGGGTCACGTGATCTTGTGACGTCACCTGCTTGTACACAAACTTTTAGCTGTCAAATCGTAATACGCGCGCTTAGTAATTACCTATTAAACTTTGATAACTTTACTGTTAAAAAATGGCTTATAAATGGTGTGTAGTGCCACAATGTAATAACACATCTATAAAAACACCGGAGAAAATGTTTGTGAGCATTCCAAAGAACACTAAGATTCGGAAAAAGTGGTTAGTGCTCGCTCGTAGAAACCCGAAAGATATAGCAGCAAGTACTAATGTTTTCATGTGCGAAGATCACTTTAACGTAAGTGAATAAGTTATTCTATTATCATAATTATTTCTTACACACTTGTAATAACTGTTTCATATAATATTTTCGTATTATATTAGCTAGAGAAATAACAATGATAAAATTATTATTGCAGAATGAACAAGATATGGCAAACTATATACAGTATAAAATGGGATTTAGCCAGACTATACTGATGGTAGAAGGAGCAATGCCATCTAAGTTCGATTGCCAGGTAGATCGCAGGACAAGACTGTCAAATACTACCATGTATCGAACAGCCTATATCAAGCGTTTAAAAACGGATATTGATCTAGAAACTCTAACTGCAGTGGATATGCCTGGAACTAGCAAACTAAAAGATGACGATACAATGCCTGAAACTGCTGTGGAGACCATAGGTATGTAAAGTAGTTTAGGAATTAATTTAGATAAATACTTAAATAAAAAAAATATGATTTATATAGGTAATAGGTAAGGGCTATAATAATCTACTTGTGTGTAAAAAGTTATAAATATTTTGTCTTTTCAGAACCATTACAAACATATTGTGAGAAAGGAACATCAACTGAACCGACTGTTAGTGTTGAAAAACAGGTCCAAGCTACTTTCAAAGTGTGTTTTAGAAGCAAAGCACTACAGACAAAAACAACTACAAGAGATGTTTCTCTTTCTCCTTACAAAGTGCCTAGTACATCGACCATGACATCTCCATATAAAATCACAAAATGTCATCTAAGACCTTCTTTGTCAGGTCAGGTTACCAAAATTAAGAGAAAAATAGTTTTCCCTAATGAAGAAAGATCTGACAGTGATATTTCCTCTTTCACTGAGACAGTCATGAGTCAGGATTCATCGTTTGTAACTCCATCATCAACGATTTCAGACTCTGACACTAATGTCACAGAGACAAATGTAGATATAGAAAAAGCACAGTGCTTAAAGAATACTTTGCGTCTAATAACCAAGAAACCAATGATGTATGTAGGAATCCCTGAAGATTGTTATTTTATAATCCAGCTAATACATAAGCATACAAATATACCCATAGAGCATATTTTACTTTGCTTAAGAAAAATCAGATTAAACAGTACCTTTTCAGAATTAGAAGATAATTTTGGTATATCACTATCATATGGGAGTAAAATATTTGTCAAAAATATACCTAAAATAGCCAGTGTATTACGTCCATTCCTAGTGACTTTAAATAAACACTCTACTCTAAATACTTTACTCATTGCATTTAGACACAACTATTATAATGTAAGCTGTATATTAGACTGTTTAGAGATTGATATTCAGAAACCATCTAAAGCTCTTCATCAAGCATTAACTTGGTCAGACTACAAAAAAGCAAATACTATTAAATATTTAGTGTCTTGCACACCTAATGGTTTGATTAATTTTATTTCACCTGGCTTTGGTGGCAGAACAAGTGACATTACTATTATAGAAAATTGCAATTTTTTGGAAACTTTAAAACCTGGAACTTTTGTCTTAGCTGACAGAGGCTTTAAACATGTGGAACAAGTGCTAGCTCAAAAGGGTATAAAATTACTTAGACCACCTAGTGTAATGGCAGGTTCCAAGTTATCAAAGGCAGAAGTTCGTCAAACCAAAATTATTGCCAGTTTACGAATACATGTAGAAAGAGTCATAAGACGTATAAGAGAGTTTCACATGTTAAAGCAACATGCAGTAATAAATACTAATATAATTAGAGTAATTGATGATTGTATTATTATAGCTAGTGCTCTAATAAACTTACAGAATTCCTTAATAAGATAAATAATAAACATAATAAATCACACATAGTCATCTGGCCCCAAACTAGTATTTTCTGTGTATTATGGGAACCAGAGACTGATATACATACACATATATACATATACATTTAAATCCTCAACCTCATACATATACTATAAGGTGTAATAAAGTAATAATAGGTGTAGGTGTAGGTCAATTCGCAAAAATTGACTTGGGTTCCTTAGGGAAAGTTGTTCAGTAGAAGCCCCGATTTAAATAGTACCAGCTAATTTGTTAACACCATGTATATAGATATAATACACCCAGGCACAGAGCAAACAAATCTGCTCATCACAGAAATGTTTGCCTTTGGTGGGGATCAAACCCACGACTCTCGGATTAAAAGTCAGGAGCGCTAACCACTGAGCCACTGAGTCAGTCGAGATAAATGCAATATTATGGTTATGAATAAAGAAATGAGTTATGTAGGGTGCTGGGGGGTAATTCCGAATGAATTTAATAATAATAATAATGTTACTGTGTCTTCTTGTATAGTCTAAATTTCTGTATCAAAAAGGTCTATGAGAACCTACAGGTTTTGTAAACAGAACGGCTTAAATATTTAATACGGTGTCTATTTGCGTGAGTGTAATTCCGATATATAGGGTGACTTTAATTAGTTCTTGATACGAGAGGCTATGAATGTGCTCATGATAACAAACAACTTTCCCTAAAAACCCATAGTCAATCGCAAAAAAATGCAAAATGCATGTAGGTAGATATTCCATTTTCAATGGGCTTTGACCTCCCACAAAAATATTTTCCAATATTGACCATCAAATGCATAAACACATGTATATGCAATTAATATTATAATTTGTTTGTTTATATTGATGTGCGGTAAATTCGAAACCGAAAACCAGGGAATTCGCATGTGTCTCGCTTATAGAAGCACTGAACGTTATCTCTACACTAGAGCGGAAATCAAATTGAAATGGCCGTCAAATTAATGTTGCCAGTGCAAAAAATGTTGCCGCGTTTGGAAAAAATTACGCATTATCAGAATTACCCGATTTTCGGAATTACCCCCCAGCACCCTACTTCTAGTTTTTTTACATGATTATTTCACATGAGTACTTAATTCACTTTCTGTGTACCTATCTTATTTTATACTTAATCATCAATGTATGTAATATTTTTAAAATTAATTTGTTTCTCCAGACAATAAATAAATGACCAAAACATGCTGGACTTATTTATTGTTTGTTAGCCCATGAGATTTGTATGAATAAATGTGTACATATTATGTAAGAAAATAAAACAATGACAAATTAAACAACATATTTTTTTTCAATACTAATATCTATCTCCACCTTATTACATATCAATTGTACGAGACAATAATGTATAAATATGATTTACCCAAAATATTGACAATGAATTTAACAGCTTACTTACATATTCACTGTCATATGCTACTAAAGTGATGTTGACATGATGTGATGTCTCAAAATCTGGATTAGCTACACAAAAATAACATTTTTCTATTTTACTTGTGTACATTTGTAGCTGTACCTGTGCCAAGTATTTTGGAGTAATCTCTCCATTTTTTATATAATTATTTTTTGTAGTATCACTTGTTGGACACTTTATCTCGATGATAGCATTCTTCATTATTCCATCAGGTGTAGCCGCAATCATGGGGTATTCTTTGGAAAGGAAAAGTCCACAGGACTTGATTTTTTTATTCAACTTTCCTTCAACTGTTTTACAGACCGAAGTTTCTAAAATTCTGCCCCTTTTCATTGCTTTTGTATCTGGTGTCTTTGCTCCCATTATTGCAGCTACTAATGTTCCATCTGTAGTTTTACAGCGACTGACTTCATATGCCTTTGAGGCTGTTATTCGGCCATATCTAAGCTCATACCACAAATGGCTCTTGCTCTGTGTCCTTGTTGCCTGTTCAATTAAAGATATATTATTTTCATCTAGCTGTGCCTTCAGCAAATGCAGCCGTTTGTTAACATCATTATGGGCATTATTATGTTCTTCGAGGATGAAATAATGCAATGAAAATCTTTTAAGATCTGTATGTACATAATCGGGTTCATATTTCAGTAGTTCACAGTTTTCAATTTTCCTTTTCTTTGCCTCTTGCTGAAATTCTGAGAGAAGTCCATTATCACTACTGTAACTTGTAGTTTCTTTTTTAATTAGTTGGTCCACAGTAATATACTTTAAACCTGTTCCTACTTGAGATAATGTAGGTTTTTTCCAGTAGCACTCAATTGAAGTGCAAGAAGGTTCTTCGCTGCGCCTATGAACCCACATTAAAAAGGCCACTGCGTGCTTACAGCCTCCAGCTGAAGCTGCACAGTCATGACACTGGCAACTTATGATATGATTATTGTTTTCATCAACCACAAGAGTCACAGAGTAACATTTAGCTCTAACTTTGTGTTCAGGGCACATTCTACATTTTACTGTACAAATCCCGGATTGACGAAGTAGCTGAACATAACCAACAGCATCATCTCCGTAAGATTCCCTTGAGGACCTGTAAAAATAGAGAAATCATAAGAGTATTTTTTGCATGTCAGACGTAGGTAAGTATTCTTACAGTAGATTTATGTTATTAATTTTTGTTCACAAATTTATAATTTGGTAAACAATTATACATTTATATATACGTTCGGTCAGAGGGTATCCTTAGGGGTTCAAATACATACGTCATTTCAATTTTAATAATTTTAAACGAGTTGTAACTTATAGTATCCAATAGTGAGTTTGTCAACATAACCTAAAATGTTTACAATAGTAAAGTAAGTTACAACTTTTTTAATGCTTTGTTTATTCATTTAGTTGTTTAAAGTATATTTTGTGATATTTAGGGTAATACTTACAGTGCTGTTTTCACGTTCTTTAATTCGGCAGCGTAAAAATCAGAGTTATTTTTGAAAAATAACCCGACCATAATCGCGTCTATTCTAGGGAGGTTTCCATTGTCAGCTTTATCGAAGTTGGTCTCCATCGTACTTTATAAAGATAATATCTCACTTTTAGAATAATAACAGATAAGAATTGGATAAGAATATGAATTAAAAACGAAGAGGAACACTGATACACCCGACGACCCATACAAAACTTCGACTGACATTACTTGTTTACAGGCAGGTGACGTCACAACAGATTCCGCCAATCCCGTGCGTTTTCAATCGCGTGGTCAAACTTGAAAATTTAATTATTTTATTTAATGATTTTTATAAAAATCACACATATTTTTAAATAATGTGTTGGCTAAATTGGTTTAAAATAATGTTTACTGCTAAGCTAACAACAATTTGATCTATATTTTTATTATAGTCAAATACCCTAACGCCACTTTATGAGCAAGTGTGTTGAAAAATAGTTTTATGACGGATTAAATAAGGCTTTACTCATAAGATTGTATAAATTCTAGTCTATGACTTTGTTGAAATTACAAAAAAAAAACAACAACAAAGTTGGCAAATTATCGAATTTATTTGTATGATAATAAGTATAATATTTTTTTGCTGTATCAGCAAATTCGTAAACCATTTATTAAGTTTATTGTATGTACAAGACCCAGTTAACAGACTGTACACCTTTATTTGATACACCCTGTATTCGTTTCATTGGCCGATAAATAGGTCATTATATTATGTGCCACCGTAAAAAAGGAGCTAACATGCCATGGCGTTTCATAATCTGTTAAACATATGAGAATCGTGAAATTGTCCTACGACATATTCCTTTTCATATTTTAGTACAAATATTTTAAATCGTTTTACAGTTACCTGTTCGCAAAGTCAAAATTGCATCCAGTTATTAAATTAACTATACAATGGTGTCGATTCGGTTTTCACGATTAAACTTATTTGACAGAACTAAACTTATATTATATTGTTCTGTTTTTGTACAATAAAGAGATAACAAACAAACAAACAAACAAACTTAATTTAAGTGTTTTGTCTTTTTCTCTCTGTATCGAATTGACAAGGAAAGGATGCCTAAATTAAGTTTAGTCCTGTCAAATGAGTTTAATCGTAAATATCGAATCGACACCAATAAGTACACAATACACAATCAGGGTCTTCATACGTTCTGCCAAAACACGGCTCATAACCTATTTACTCGTGGTGAACTGCGCAAGTGCGCACGATTCACTCGAACGCTACGAACGCAAACTATCGCAGTGAAAAAGACATCAACGCGAGCTACAAGCGCTACGCTTTGTCGCTATTTACCTTTTCGTTTTAATTGCAAGTTTGTTTGTTCATTAACAAGGTTAAATAAAGTTCTTATAACATTTATTTTATTTTAAACAAAGGATCTTAAATTGAACCACATTCCTAAAGAGACTTAGGATACATAACAGGACTTAGAACTGTTGGATTTTTTAAATTTTAACGCTTCGTACAAAGTAAGCAAATAACTTTTTCTTTAATGTACGCCCAGATTCTCTTTATTTCTTATTGTCTTCTTAGCAATATAAACAAAAAGCACCTATTTTGGAGACCAGAACAGTTCTAGCTACGCAGTCAAATTCCCTCTTATTTGATGTCTATTGAGAAAATAAATCTTAATCCTGATTTAAGTCGAATTTTTAATAATCTTTAAAACTTATATTAAAGACTCTTCTTATCATTCTTAACATTAGCAACGTTCATAATGTAACTCCAAAATCAAGTCTTTCAATACAAGTCTGGTACATTTTCCTGAACTATTCTTATAAAAAACATACAACTGAGAGTTCAATTAATAGATCATATACCGTCCAATGAAAACACAAAGAAAATAAGTCCACGGAAATATAAATAAGTAACAGTCATTATTAATATATTTTTTGTATAGGTACATAACAACTAAATCACTTAACATGAGCTTACTTATGCACAAAACCATGAACTCTAGGGTTCGTAGACATTCACGACAAAAACACAGTAGCATGTCATACAAGTTTCCGAAGCCTTATGTATGAATTTTAAACAGAAATTACGGTGTTCGATGAAACGTTGGTTAATATTTACGAAACAACTAATTTATCGAGGTCGAAATTAAAATTAAATATAATAATAATAAAAAAAAATTTATTAGACCAACAGAGGGATCAATGAGGGATCAAATATAGTGCTAAGGGCCGATAATTTATTATACATATGTGTGTTCGAAAAATAAACTAGTTATTAATAGTTACTTTGTTCAGTTAAATCAATAAATACATAATTCATTTATTCATAATAATAATTACATGTCAAATATTATGTTGGGTTGCGTTAGTTAGGAATAATTTCCACTCTTATTTGCATGTATCAAAGTACTAACGAACGTTATGACGAATTCATATCGTTCATATTTTAATTTGAAATAAACTTCATTTTCTTTGTTTTGTCATATTTTTTTGTTCAATTTGTTAATTATTATTAAACTATTACTTTTTTTTAAACTACATCATAACACCTAGCCAAAGAAGTTTATCTGTTCAAGTCTGCTACCACTCTAAAAAAGGTGGCAATTATAATAATTTACACGTACAAATTGTAGAACGCAATGCATCTAATATTTTTTTGTGACAGACGTCAAATTTGACTCTGTCTCACTAAGAATTTCGTCGCCCTTTTTTTATAATATGAGTCAAAAAATTTGTGTGTACTGTACTACTTTTAAGTTCATTGGCATTAGCAGACTCTCCAATAGATTTTTGTCTGCTCCATCGGAATGTTTTGTAGTTTTACAGATGAGTTTGTATGATACAATTGAGAGAACTCTATGAACACTTATACATACATCGGTATTTATGTATTTTCTCTGATTTTTGCAGTGGAGGATGCGAGTGGCCGCTACACAGCCATGTTCTACTGGGGGAACAATTACTGGACCGGCTCTGCGGAGCTCTGCCGCATTTTGAACGAGCAGCACTCGCCTACCAAGAACAACAACAGTACGTACTTTTAGTTAGCATTTATTAATATAATAATAATAGCAGACAGAGATTTATTTGACAAAAAGCTAATTTCACAAAGTACGATAATAGAGGTATACGCTCCACACTTGACTCGCTTTGCCAGTATCGTGGAAGTCTAATCTAATAATTCTCTGCATTCTCTATCGCATGTACAATGGGGAGTGCTCCAAGGAGTTGTTCGGATTGATCCCTGCCGCCTCTTTTCGCCATCGTTCTACGCGACAATATATTCATCCCCATCACATAGATGGTTGGCAGTCTACAACTGTGCGTTTCACTAGAAACTTTCTGCCTCGCACAACCAAACTGTGGAATGAATTGTCGCCTGCGGTATTTCCGGACCGATACGACATTCAAAACCTTCAAGAAAAGAGTGTACTCCCATATTAAAGGCCGGCAACGCACTTGTGACTCCTCTGGTGTTGCGGGTGTCTATAGGCGGCGGTAATCGCTTACCATCAGGTGATCCGTCTGCTCGTTTGCCACCTCTGCCATAAAAAAATAATAATTCAGGGACAAATCACTCACGGTCAAGGTAATGTTTAAAATAGTAAAATAGTATAATATACTATTTAATAAAAAAAATTGTAAAATATGGCATAAGAAGAAGATGGCAGCCATCTTCTTCTATGATGGAACAAAGTAACTTTTTCGTCACATAAAAAATGCCAGTGACATTATATGTGCCCGGAGGGCAAATGGCCATGTGTGATTTGTCCTGAAATATTAGATAAATAGATAGATGAAAAACATATCAGTAAACATTAGTCAAATGTAGCTGTTAATATTTTATATTTAATCAACAGTTTGATGGACAATCATATTAAATTTTTTTTGGAGGAAATTACCGCTATCCATAACATGGTAAACGGAAGTGAATTATCACTTAACGAGATCTTCTGAACGAACGAACACATAATTACGGACGGTCATTTTTTTAAGCCATCTTCCGCGTGTCAAAATGTCATCATAATTTTCGTTTTGAGAGCTTAAAGGTACACGACTCGTTTTTTGGTTTTAATGCGGCTATACATCATTCGGCAATCTTTTGAAGGGTAGCTATAAAAGTTTACGCGCGAATCAATTTGACTCGGTGAAGTGCTTTTGAACTCTGTGGGATGACTTCCGTTCTTTCAGATACAGATAGATAGTAAATAAATGTTTAATGCCACTTGGGAGATATTTTTACTATGATTAATACTTACTGTTGATTCGGAGAAGAATAAAGATTATAATATTATCCAAGCTTTACCAAGATACAGGGTGTATGTAAGTAACACAATAGTTGTGGGATCCGTTAATTGGGAGTTCTACTCATGAATGTAAAAAACTTTTGCTCTGCGTCTTTGCTGAAATCTCAAATAAACTCTAAGTTACTCATATAAATAGATAAGCTATTTCATTAATTTTATATTGTAGAGTCCTAAAATATTTTGACTATTACAATTACACTTGAATTTTTTTTATAAGAAGTCCCAGTTAATATATTTTGATCTTTAATTAAGTTGATAATTAACAGATTTAGACCCCTACCGAAAACCACAACTCGCAAAAGAACATTCATTTCCTATAACTTTCCCTCATTTTTCTTACCTACTTTTCCTAAAAACCAAAACGTGTTGTTTAGCACTAAAGGGCTTATTAGATTAGTTATCAGCATTCCATATGCGTGTGCGCACTGCAGCGGCAGCGAGATGATTCAAACGTGGATACGCCGCGGAAACGGCCCAACACTTTCTACAAACAATCCGAAGACTGTCACTTGTCACTCTTGTCGCATGTCGAAGTTGACACGGATATTTTGACAGAAACAAGTGACAAAAAAAAGAAAAATAGGTAACATTACGACGAACCACAGAACTTATACATATGAATACATCTTTGGTATACCTCTTTGGTATACGGTACTAAATAAAAACTGTTTGGAATTTTTTTAAGTGATGACATTCGTGTGGGTGTGGTGTGGGTGAAGAGATTAACCCTTGTGAAATCGAATGTCAAGTACCATCATACAAATACTGAACTGAAGTACTTTTTAGGGTTCCGTAGCCAAATGGCAAAAAACGGAACCCTTATGGATTCGTCATGTCTGTCTGTCTGTCTGTCTGTCCGTATGTCACAGCCACTTTTTTTCCGAAACTATAAGAATTATACTGTTGAAACTTGGTAAGTAGATGTATTTTGTGAACCGCATTAAGATTTTTACACAAAAATAGAAAAAAAACAATAAATTTTGGGGGCTCCCCATACTTAGAACTGAAACTCAAAAATTTTTTTTTCATCAAACCCATACGTGTGGGGTATCTATGGATAGGTCTTCAAAAATGATATTGAGGTTTCTAATATCATTTTCTTCTAAACTGAATAGTTTGCGCGAGAGACACTTCCAAAGTTGTAAAATGTGTGTCCCCCCCCCCGTAACTTCTAAAATAAGAGAATGATAAAACTTAAAAAAATATATGATGTTCATTACCATGCAAACTTCCACCGAAAATTGGTTTGAACGATATCTAGAAAGTAGTTTTTTTTTTAATACGTCATAAATCGTAAACCGCAATTTACCTTTCATTCAAGTTACAACGAACTACAAAAACTTTTATATTATGTTACTTGCTGCTACGGAACCCTTCATGGGCGAGTCCGACTCGCACTTGGCCGCTTTTTTTTATGGTTTCGTGTCTAAGAGGTGCCATCCCCGCACTGTTACTTAGCATAATATACACCGTCTGCCTGCCTATCTAGCTAGCACAAGGCTGCTTTTTTTAACCGTAATATATGGCCAGTTACATTTTTCGCAGGACTTACTTCCGTCTATCTTTCATGATAAATAATTTAATAAACACGGTTTGCGAACCGCTCCGCTGCACGTGTTGATGGTACAGAACCCTTAGTTCGCGTCACTAGCTCGCGCTTATCTGATTTATAATGTTTCAATATCTAAGCCGAGAGCTTAGGAAACTACTACGACCTTAAGATTAGTTACGTTCAGCAAGGAGTATCCATGGATCTGGTATATGATTTGTGGATAAATTATTTGTCTTCTTCCTAACCGACACATTAATAGGATAAATGGCAGTAGGTGTTGCAATTAACATTTGCACTCGCGGTCACGTTTATTTAGATTTGCACCTACAGACATGTGCAACGCGACTATCATACACATCTAGTAATAAGACGTGCAGGCTTCCTAACGATATTTTCCTTCGTCGTTGAAAATGCATGTAAGATCGAGAAAACTATATTAATTTACGGATTTGAACCCGAGACCTCTGGTTAGGAAGTCGAAGGCACTATCGTGTAGCTACAGACTGTCATATTATCTTGTAATATTCATCGATGTATTTCCCGCTACGAAGCTAACGCTCTGAAAACCTTTAAACGCAACACAGACACAGGCGGTGCGCAAGCGTTCTGGGAGCGGTATTTTTTGTAATGTTCGGATTACTATGAAACCCTTCACACCAAAACTCTAAGGTGCTCTAAGTTCGCTTCCCGCAGGTCCGCCTTCGGATCGCTACCGCCCAGCGGCCACCTCTGTGTTTGTTGCGCTTTAAGCCTTCTAAGTTTGAAATGAATTTTTATGTTGATGTGTAATAAAGTACTTACTTACTTACTCTGTTGTTCGCAGAGAGCGGTGGCTCCCAGATCTTCAGCGAGTGGCGAGAGGACGTGTCGGTCTCCGGCTCCAGCCCGCCCTTCGACACAGCCTTCTTCACCGTCCGTCTGTCCGTCACCTCGGACATGCCTGACATTATTCGCACTGTAAGTAATCTTTCTTTTTATCTACAATTGGTAAGCCCTTGGCATCACTCACCTGGTGGTAAGTGATGATGATACCGAAGATGGAAGCGGGCTCACCAAAATTCTCCAATGCAATGGAGAACTGGCTATTTAATTTCTATGTTGGAAAGTAAATTAGCCCTGTATATAAAGATTTGTGATTTCCTGTTTTTTAATTAGGTATTTATGTGGGGAGGTATTTTGTACACGCCTTTTCAAAGTTGACATTATTCGTTCGAGTTTACCTTGTACTTTAATGTCAGCGTGGTTAATAAAATCATTAGTACTTTATGTCTTTTTAATGATCCTAAATCTGTTAATCTTGGATGACTTGATGATTGATTCAGTGAATCACATCGCATTAACCATGATACTTTGAAAGAAAATTAAGACTTCTATAGGGGTTGGCTGCCGGGACTTGCACCGAGCACACGTCTGCTGAGTTATTTTTTTAATTATTTCCGTTTTATAGTAGTCTCAACGTTATTTTTATGATGGGGAAATAGCTGTGATTCCGATTCAGTGATAAGCGGTCATAAGAAGAGGAGAGAGACAGCTCCGTTTTGCGAGTTCCAACAACAAACCACCACGTGGAGCGTTTTTAAGTGCCCATCACCCTTAGAGCCGTGTCTTTCACTTGACATTAGCGTTTCGCCATTTTATTTATTGAAGATTCTCCCATTTTTCACGAGACATTGGCAAAATTACTCCTTCAATGAGATGTGGAATGCCAAATAGAAAAAAAAAGATTTCTATACTCTAAGCTAAGCTCATTATATAATACTCTGTATTCTGAGTATAATACATACCAGTATGAACACTTAATAAGGCGACCTCATATTAGACAAGAGGAGCCCCTAGTATCTACTTAAACCTCGTTCGCTTAAATAGTATAGCTCACCCATTGAAAAGGCTGAAATAGGCGTGCCGTCGTCGCATACCAAATAACACCGCCTTGACATCAATATATGCTGACGCGGCATATTGTTTGATTTCTCAAGTAGTTTTTAAAAATACTTATTACAAAAGAATAAATTCATGACTCGAACTCGTGACTCAGACCTCCTAACCAGAGGTCTCGGGTTCAAATCCCGTGTAATGTACGATTTTTCGTTTCGATTTTTACGGTTTTACCGTTTTTCGTTTCGTTTTTACCGTTTTTTAATACTGTTGCTTTAACAGTGATAGAAAACATCGTGAAGAAACCTACACATACGATTACTAGATGTATATGAAGGTCGCATTGCACACGTCCTTAAGTGTAAATATTAATGCCCTACACGTGACCGCGGGTGATGCTAAGTACAACCAGGCAATTATTGCAATTGTCGTCTATACCATGGGTTAACTGTAGCACACGATAAGAAGAAGAAATTCCAGCATTATGTTTGAGCGAGCGAAACTATGTGCCCGACGGACTTCACTCGCTTTTTATTCGCTGTATGTAATAAACCTATTTTTCTGTCTCCAGCGCCGCACTCTGCACCTCGGCTTGTGCTTACCCGATTCCTGTCTCGGCGAAGCAGTCGCGGCCCTCGTGAACGCGACGCGTGCGCCGGTGCTGCGCCACGCCGTGCTGGCTGTGCGGTCGCCCGACGCAGGAGAGTACTCCTATATTGACGATCCCACGTTCCAGATCTTGTTGTAAGTACCTATAAACCAAAGAAGTTTCATATCGTCGCTCCGGGGAGAGCGGGGTGCAAGTATCTGCTCTAAATAGGGTATTTTACTCTATACAAGAAAAAATCTAAAACTGCTTATTTACTGTGGTATTTGTAGTACTTAATCGATTTAATATGATTTCTATACCATAAAATGAGAAAAAACATTTTATTTTTGGTTTACAAAAATCAAGTTTTTTAATCTGTTATTCAAATATCTGAAACGACAGCCGCCATGCTGGTTGTCAGGTGACGTCACAATAGTGGTAAGCTATGACATTTTGTTCGCAATGTGTCAAAATTTTAGTACAGAGCTGTTTTGTTTACTCCTGAAATGACGTCACGACCTTAGCATCATGGCGGCTATCGTTTTCGCGCGCTAATTGGGAATGGTAATTTAAAATGTATTTTTGGGGCACTTATAGGTTTCAAAAAAAAAATTAAAAAATATTTTTTACTTTTTCCCATCTAATGATTAATTTGAGATACTTTTCAAAAAATGGTGAAAAACCCTATTCTCGTGCTCCTAATAAAATGGCGGTCCATCCATAGATACAATCCAAGGAGTTTATATCTCACCTATCTATAGGTAGGAGGGACTGAGCCCTACGAAGATCAAATTCGTTCCTGATTTATTTGAATTTAGAAAAGCTACAAGGACCGAGTCCCGTTTTAAGATGCGTGAAGATTTTTGGATAGAAAGGGATGAAAAACTACGAAGTTATTCAACTCGGACCTATTTTATAAGAGTCTGTCCCTTAGCTTCCAAGTCTATGCTACACTCTGACAGCAACCTTTATTCTAACCTCGTAAGGCCGAGCCAAATTTCATTGCGGCCCAACAATCTAAAAAAAATACCCTAACGCTTGAACTCAAATGTGGTTCATTCAGAAATGGAGCCAATATTCAAATCGTAATACGAGTTCGAAAATCTGTTCAAATTTTAGGTAGTTTTTTCTGAACTACTTCTAAACCTATGTCCTAAAAATAGGACAGTGGGCCTTACGAGGCTAACGACCAAAGAAGTTTTATATCGTCGCTCCGCTGGGAGCGGGGTGCAAGATTGTGCTGACGATGATCTATGTAGTTTGACATTATAATAAAATTAAGATAATGAAAGGAGACATACGAATTCGGACTTGGCCCCCGTGTGTGGAGTATGGCCTAACCTTCCCGAGTTATGGGAAGAGACCTGTGCCCCTGCAGTGGGGACGTAATGGGTTGTTAACGAAAGGAGACATATTTAATAATATACCGAAACGAAAAACTGCGTAATTCCTGTATATATTTCTAATGTATATTTGTCTGAATATATTTCTTGTTATTTTCCAACTCTCCTTAATGTTTTTTGTATATATTGGACTTGGTTTACTTGCTAATGAAAAGCGCATTATCACTCACGTCACGAACCCCGAGAGGTTTGCTAAGAATAAATTCACGACAGAAAAGTTTTGACTGTTTTTTAAAACCTGCTTGGCCGAGAAAAAGGGTTCATTGTTTTGTGTGAATGAAGTTAAGTTAGCCTATTCATTAAAATTACATATACAATATTTTCAAACTCCCTTGGCCATTACTGTAGCCACTTACAATATAAATGACACAGGAAAGGTTTTAACCGTCACATATGCATACGCACCTCGTCGTTACACCAATAACCTCCAATCACAGGTTGCTTGACCCGACGGGACAATAAACCATGTATATTCTAAGTAACTGCCCTCAAATAACATATTTTCTGTAATAGCGTCCGTCTACGCATATTCTCATTATGTCATCTGTAGCAATATTTTATCGTTGTTTACTTTATGTCATCCATGTTAATATTTTATCGTTGTTTCCTAGTTTTTCAAAAAATGGTCTCTCAAAAGTGTATTAGTTAGGTGAAAGGGTTCTTCGTCTATTTTGTTACAATAACTACAGCATGTTCAAGTAACATTCAGTAACAAACGAACCTATAGTATCCCGGGAGAGAAAATAAATCTTCAGCACTATTGGCAGTGCTAAGCATTATCACCACGGGTTACAAACGATATTCTCAAACTCAAACTCAAAATGGTATTTAAGTAGATGCTTTACACGTTCTTTTTAACCGACTTCAAAAAAAGGAGGAGGTGCTCAATTCGTCGGAATCTTTTGTTTTATGTATGTTCATCGATTACTCGAAGACGCCTGAACCGATTTGGAAAATTCTTTTTTTGTTTTTTTGTTTACAGGTGGTCCCATAAAATTTTTATCGAAATCGATTCAGCGGTTTTTGAGAAAATCAACAAAAACATATCAAAATTGGAGTTGTTGCGATTGAAGTCGGTTGTTTTTAACATATTCAGCGTGGTCAATTATAAATCGTCAATTTTCCTACCTAGTACAAAGTCCCTTCCGCGCGGAACTTGACCACTCAACGTTTCGGGAAGTGTAAGCGAAGCTGTAGGTAGGCAAATAGCTATCACGTTACTTAGAATAATAATAGCAATAGGCTCTCGTTAGCTTGCTCCTGTGACCGTCCTCACAATGATACAGGTAGGGGTAGGGTTTGTTACGACTGTGACGTCACGCCGTGTGTGGCAAGTGGCAACAGACGGTCGGATTGCAACATGCCCACCGAAGCAGAATAAGTTGACAACGCTCACTGGTTTTCACGTAAACTTCATGTGATATAATAAGTAACAATATTTTCACTTACGTACATTATTATCGTCTTTATTGCTCAAACTATTAGTTTGTTTTATACTTCTTAGTTCTTACACAACATAAAACTTTGTTGTAGCTTGAACATATAATTGGGCACATCATGAAATGCCTGGCCATTTCATCGTGTTGCTCCAAAGAAAACTTACTTTATGAACGGTTGCTAGAGTCACTACAAAGAGAAGCTCTGTACTCTATTGGTTCGGAGTTCCACTACTATACAGGATGTAACAAAAAGGTGTGGTAATCAAGATGGGCTTCTACTCATCACACTGAACAACTTTTGTTCTACAACTTTGTTGAAATCGCAAAAAAAATTAACTTTTCATACAAACTTGGCTCGCCAGCTGATCGCTTTGTCGCTGTTGTTTATCTGTATTATATAAATTTAAAATCCCTTCGAAGCACGCAGTCCACTTCCCAAAATGACCACTTTCCTAAAATGACAACTTAACATTCCCAAAACGACATTTTTTTCCAAAATATGTTATCTTTCTCTGATTCCCATAACACTAGCAATCCTGGTTTCGGGCCAGACGTACCTATCGATGTAAAACGTTTCTAAAACCTAAAGCTTTCTAAAACCCTCTTGGTACGCCTGCTTCCATCTTCGGCATCATCATCATTTATCACCCGGTGAGATGATGCTAAGGGCTAACCAATGGTGGTTAAAAAAAACAGCCACATCTGACAGTCATCTTCTCTCTTCCAGGGCCGTATGCTGCGTAGTGGCCACCCTCCTGATCTCAGCCACGGTGTACGACGTGCACATAGCGCGCGAGGTGAAGCGGCGCCGGCGCCGCGCGTGCAACATGCGCGCGAGCAGCGAGACCGCGCGCGACCATCTCAAGCTGGACCTCAATACGCTGGAAGCTATTACAGTTTCTAAAGGTAAATTTATCTTATAAGCTAGTCATAGAATAAGTAAATTCTCGCAGAACTGATAACCCATGGGGGAGAAAGCTTCTCAAATAACAACTGCAGCCCGCCTAAATAGGTTTAGGCGCATAATGGTAAAAGCGCAAAACGCTAAGTCTTAAAAAAATATACTTCCCGTTAAATCCTTATGTAAGCCACACCCCGGTTACTCTAACAATAAGAAATTCATTATCTATTACCACTATTTACATACAAATATGTATACACACGTTTGCACATGCGTAAATGTGTGTGTTGCTTGCGCTGAAAGCAACCGGATCTTACAAACAGGGGGTGTGAAGATGCCTTAAGGAAGGGGCAGGGACTAGCCGCTACTGTACGCCAATGCTAAAGTTTTATATAGTTACAGTGTGACTAAGTTATGCGGAATGTTTGCAGGCAAATCGATGTACAACGTGAACAACAACATCGCGATAAACACGAGCAACACGTCGGAGGAGCGCCTCACCAGCGTCAGCGAGACCGCCTCGGAGACCGCCGAAGAAGAGCTTAAACTAAGTGAGTTCTATTTTATACTTTTGATGATGTTTCTGGGGAGCCTGATGACGACCGTGCGTTTCGTTCCCGTCAACGGCCGCTTCTATTCATGAAACTGAACAACATTCCCAAAACCCGTACAATCGAAGCAAAAAAGGTTTTGATCTCTCCATTGATCACTATTTATGACAAATAAAATAACATAAAATAAGACACATAAAGTATTGCTGGCTAATTAGGCACTAAGGAACGTTTTTTCCAACAATACTACTAAAGATTCTCTTATTTTCCGTACAAGCAACTTTCCAAGAGCTAAAACGCCGCTGAGAGTCGAATCGGTGTGATGTGAAGCGACTGCCGAATGGCCTAACCACAACGTCACAGAGGCGTCATACATTCATAACACACAATGATTTGCGTTGTACAACAAATCAAAATCACACAAACAACGCAAAAATACCACCGTTTATTCCCTGTATATACCAAGGTCAAATGTGCCAGACGAGAAGAAGAAGAACACAAATATACAATCTACATAAACAAATATCTAATCCCTATATCTTATTTCCTAGGTGTATGGTCAGAGCTGCTCCTCTCCTTCTCCATGAAGGCGAATGTGCTGCAGATCTTTGACCAGTCAGTTGGTTCCGACACCGTGTCGGTAGTGCACGGGCTCAGAACGCTGTCTATGGTCTGGGTCATATTTGGACACACCTGCATCGTTGTCTTCAAGGTAACATTCTACGACTAATGTTATGCAATGCAACTATAATATAAATCGAAGACATTGCTACAGTCTACAGAAGATTTAAAAATATAGTACAGACCGACTTTACAATATTGTCGTCCAAGTAGCTTAGAAGAAATAAGATTTAAAGGAGATTTGAAGGTACTCTGTTACGTCAACTAATTAAGATAGAACTAATTTTAGAGTAAAATAACTTTTGATACTTTTTGAAAGTACATTTCCTTTCCTTTCAGTACGCTGACAATACAGCCTTGAGAGCAATTCTGGAGAAGAGCTTCTGGTTCCAACTCATCATCAGTGCTGTTTACAGCGTCGACACCTTCTTCTGTCTTGGGTTTGTAAATAATTATCGCAGCTGACTTACAAAACGATCATCTATGAAAAGCGATTATATGAATAAATATTTTTTACCTATTTCGCGCTTTCTAAAGATAGTTTTCTTTTGTTTTAGTGGCATGCTGGTAACATTCCTGTACTTCCGAACGAATGCGAAAGGCAAGCTGGATCTGCTGACGAAGGGACGCAGGAAGCTCACCTCCGGGATTCTTCAGTTCCTTGGCCTCATTGGATACAGATTCGCCAGGTTAGTTGCCGAATTGCCAGAGCAAATACTTGTATGCTTTAACATTCAACTTCTGATACTTAATTTAATTCAATGTTGGACTTTGCTTCTCCTGGCTATCCAAATGTGTATAATGTTATTCATAGTTAGCCTTTGTTAACAGCCCATATCGTCCCAACTGCAAGGGCACGGGTCTCTTCCCATACCTTGGGAAGTTTAGGCCAGTTAGCCTTATGACACAGCAAATTAGCGATGCTACATGCTCCAAGCAGTAAAAAACATCTTCTCCGAATCTTCAAAGTCTTGCAGTTTCTTCACATAATTGTAAATTCACATAGTCGTATACTGAATGTCATAAAATATTGCCAAAATTATTTTCATTCTATCTTACTGATTTAGCATAACGTGACTAACGTTACTCGTGTGACCTAATTAGACGGTCAACTTGAAGAAATGTATTTCGCAATGCTCATGCTACAAGGTGAAAAGGCTAAGATTGTCATTAATAGCGACGTTTCCGTACTGTTCGATGCAGATTGACGGCTCCATACCTCTTCATGCTGGGCGTGGTGGAGGTGACGATGAAGTGGTTCGCGCACAACGCGGTGTTCGAGCCGCCCGCGATGGACCACGAGACTTGCCCCAAGTACTGGTGGCGCAACCTCCTCTATATCAACACTCTCTTCCCCGTCGAGCAAATGGTAAGTCCATTGGATGACCTCTAGATAAAATCGTCCCTACCGCAAAGGCACAGGTGTCTTTCCATACATCGGAAAGGTTAGCCCTAGTCCAGTCACGGGCCAAGTCCGGATTGGTAGATAAAAACGTAATACGTATAAATATTCATTTATAAGACTGTTTGTTTCTTTGTAAAATAAAAATAAAATAAAATAAAATAAAATCTTAGCACTGGAAGGATCACAATTCACAACTACTGATGTGCCGTTCCCGGGAATATTCCCGCAAGACAGAGACAGCGCTCTATGTTACAAATAGCGTCGTCCCTTGGAAATATTCCCAAAGGACGGAGCTATATGTAATAAGGGAATATTCTCGGGAATGGCACATCAGTAATCACAACTCATTATTATGATAAGATGTTTTGATAAATACATAGATAACTACATACCTATAATATGTAGTTGTAGTAAACCATATGGAGCTACCAAACAAAACGGGTCTTGCTGGATGGACCTGAAAAACTCAAAATGTTTTCATTTATTTAAGTTTAGATGATTTGAGATACTTCTTACGACACAGTACGTGTATATTCAACGATAACAATAACGTATTTTATTTATTACAGTGCATGCTGTGGAGTTGGTACCTTTCCGATGACACCCAGTTCTACGCAGTCAGCGCCGTCCTTCTTATTTTAGCTACAAGGTAATATATTTCAATTATTTAATATTACATAAGGTTAAGTTACCAAATCTTAACAGCCCAGGTGGAGTAATGCTCTTGAAACTTTAATGAGCGAAAGTCTACGGCCTATATTCAGCAGGACGTCTTCCACTTAAAGCAGCAAAGCGTGGTTATTTTCTTTTGTAAACAGATTTTATCTATCTATCAGCTGAAAGACGTCCACTGCTGGACAAAGGCCTCCCCCAAGGATTTCTACACCGACCGGTCTTGTGCGGCTCCCAACCAGCGGCTTCCTGCAACCTTCACCAGGTCGTCGGTCCAAAAAAATTCTACTTATATCGAATAGCACAAAGCTGTATCAGTTTGATCTGTTTATAAATTTTCACTTGTCATTCTAGTTCTATTATGAAACCAACAAAAAAGCGAAATTACAACGAGTTATGCCGTATTGCGAAAATAATTTTATCTGTCTTGCATTTCCCCGTTCAGCCACTTCAAACTGTCAGCCGTCCTGACTGGCCTCTTCTTCATTTCCTCCCTCGTGACCACTGGCTTCGTCTCCTGGAGCAACGACCACGTGCCCAACAGCGAGGACCCGTTCACGCAGTTCGACAAGATCTACGACAAGCCCTGGACGAGGCTCGGCCCCTACTTGGTGGGTATGTTCACCGGCTGGATACTGTTCAAGACGAACTTGAAAATTAGGATGAGCAGGGTAAGTTTTGGTGTTTCTCTGTAGCAATAATAAAAAATCGTACAGTATGTAATTACCTCGAAATACTTAGAATATAGACCAGCAGACTCGGTGGCTCAGTGTTTAGCGCTCCTGACTACTGATCCGAGAGTCGTGGGTTCGATCCCACCTAGGGCAAACATTTCTGTGATGAGCAGATTTGTTTGCTGTGTCTGGGTGTAATATCTATAGATGTATGTATTTAAAAGTATATGTATGTATATCAGTCTCTGATTCCCATAATACAGGGAATCCTAGTTTGGGGCCAGGTGACCGTGTGTGATTTGTCTTTTATTTGTTTATAATTATTACTTATAGAACTTTTATATGCCTAACTCCTCAAAAAGTTCTGATCTTCCCAAATTAACTCTATCATTTTTGTCTTCCAGATATGGGCGTGGCTCGGCTGGATAATTTGTGCATCCACGCTGCTGTTCCTCATCTTCGGGCTGTACCGCACGGAGCTGGGCGCGGTGTCGGCGGCCGTCTACAGCGCCGTCTCGCACTCCTTGTGGGCCGCCTGCATAGGCTGGATCATCATAGCTTGCTCTACTGGCCATGGAGGTATTACTCAGAACTCTTAAGGTGCGGTAATAGATTGTAGGTTCACAACATTAAGTCACCGTGTAATGACTGACTCGGCGGCTCAGTGGTTAGTGCTCCAGACTACTGATCCGAGGGTCGTGGGTTCATTTCTGTGATGAGCAGTGTTTGTTTGTTTGTTTGCTGTGTGTCTAGGCTGAATGTATTATACCTATAATATATATATGTATGTTTTTAAACGTATCTAGTATGTATATCCCTGGTTTCCATAATACAGAGAATCATAATTTGGGCCAGATAACCTTGTGCGATATGTGCCGGATATTACTATTAATGTCGGATCGGACGGCCGGCGTTAGCTCGCGTCGTCTACTGTACCTTTAATAGGGACTCCTTATTCCTCCTAGTGATAACTATATGAAAAGTTTCCTTAAAACGCAACGACCACAAAGACATTACGATGAGTATGAATGGAAGCTCCAGTTAGCGAGTGCTACACTTATTTTGTTACACATGTATAACATGTATAAGAGCTACCTAACTAATGTAACAATGGTGTTGTTTCAGGCTGGGTGAAGCCGCTGCTGTCCGCGCCAGTGCTGTACCCGTTCTCGCGGGTGACGTACTGCGCGTACCTGGTGCACCCCGTGGTGCTGCGCTACGTGGCCATGCACCTCACGCACCCCATCCACTTGGGGGAACTTCTAGTGGTAAGTGCAAAATGCATTCCTTAGATCGCGACAAAATAGATATGCGATCGATAACGGTGACAGAACACTATCGCACCCAATCTCTTTAGTCTAAGACACATGAGTGGTGTCGTGACCAGGATTTTATTTCCCTCTTTATTTTGTTACTAATTTAATATTTTGTCCACAGTTCGTGCTTTTCCTGGGACTGACAGTGATATCGTACTTTATCGCGTTCGTGATCTCCGTAGCTTTTGAGGCTCCAATCGTCACCATGCTGAAGATAATTTCCCCTCAGAGGAAACCACATAGAGTTTGAATGGAAAGCTTACCAAATCAGGATAGAGCCGTATTTTTCTTTTATTTGCATGCCATGTATATTATTTGTAAAGGCAAGGCAAAGTATTTTTTATCTGACTTGACTTCAGGAAAAAACTTAACCTTTTCAAGTGAACTGGCTCAAAAATAGTCAAAATATAAGTTAAGTTTGAGTGATTGTAGATATCCGATTTTAAAAATATGGCATAATTTTTGTTTTGTTATTGTGACTGATTGTTACCTATAAATTAGGTACTTCTGAGTCTGTTTACCTATGTAAGGAATATTAAACTTTACCGAAGCTGAATGTATGATCTGAGTAGTTGTACCACTTGTACCTAAGTCGGTATTTTACACTACTTTGTACTAATTGTAAACTTAAAATAATCCAGTGTACAAAATCATGACATTGTTGTATATTATTTTATGTGTAAATAGTTTAACTAGCACATAGTACTTACTTAGGTAGGTACTTTAAACATAAGATAGAACGTAAGTTAAATCTAAGATTAAATTAGTTTTCACGTTTTTTATGAAAATTTTGAAAATTATTATGTAAATAGGATGTAAATACCAATTTAAGCTTTATTATTTTTATTACAAAATTTTGATAATAAAGTTATATTTTCATTTATACCTAAAAGCATGTATCTTATGCATAGATGAAGTAGAATATGTCCTAAAGGACAGATAGGAATCAGCCGAACAACCAATCAGATCATAGAGAAACGCCGGTTTGTGCCGTTCCTGACGTGGTGGCGCTGCTGTACAAGGTTAACTAGTGTTGCCCACAGGTCGATAAATAGATATCGACATTTTGTCGATAATAGAGCCGTCCCTACTTTTATTGAAGATATACAATAAAATATATTTTTCAGAAATTTTCAAAGCAAGACTATCAACAAGCTTACAGAGTGACTTGTTGTAGTCTTGTGAAATAAAACAAAAGTTGGAAATATAATTATTTTTATTTATAAAATAAGTTTCTATAATATTGAAATTGTACCAGTCATTTTGAACGATACACGAAGTAAACCTCAAAGAAACAAATTAAAGCAAAAGCATGTTTATTCGAAGTAGGTAGCATTGTATATTTTATCAAATGTCATTCCTTAGTTTACCTAATACATAGTTCCTACAACTTGGAACTAGTATACCTAACATTTCGGGAACTGTTTACGGAGGAAGAAACGTGAGGTCCCAAAGAAACTTCCTCAAACACATTTTTTTAAATATGTCTCACATTCTATCACAATTCTTGTAAACAACCCTGACTTAAAGTTCGAAAATATAGGTATTTTAATTTATTTAAACATACAGAAAATTAATGTATTTTTGCAAATATTTATGTAGTTTAATAAACTATTGCACTCCAGTCTATCTATATAAGATAAATATATCTTATACTATGCAAATGATATAAAAATAACCATATTTTTTCAGTTCAGAAAATTAATAAATTACCTACCTAAAACATAGTATTCTACTTTAAAATTATTAAATAGGTTTAATGTAATAGGTCAATGTTAAGAATATTTACAGTAATGTAATAAATATTCAAATAATGAATGAATTATTATGAAAAGCAAATAATGTATAGTTATGTACAGAAATAATATAACAACGACATGATTTTACAAGTACATGTATACCCCCCACGTTTCGGGAACTATTCGCGAAGGGAGATGAAACGTCAGGTCCTAAAGAAACTTCATCCAACACATTTTCTTAAATAAGTAGTTTACGCTATTACATAATTCCTGTAAACAATCCTGATTTATAGTTACTGCTAAAATTTATTTTATTTTTAACTTATTTACACCTATAGAAACCTAATGTAAATCTTAATATTTTACAGTTATGTACAGATTCATAAAGTATTGGACTTTTATCTATCTATATAAGATCTACACTATGCAAGCGATAAAAGAATAACATTTTCAGCTCACAAAATTACAATAATTAATTACCTACCTAATTTACAATTACTAGGTATTAATCAATGATAGGAATATTTACAGTAATTTAATATTTAAACAATTTATACAAGAAAATTATTTATAAATGTACAGAAACAATACAACAGTGACATTATTTTAAAAGAACATCATTTCCATCAAAGCACATTCATTTATATGAAATATTTACAATTAACACGTGACAGGAAGTGCCTATTCAATGAAGGATCATCAAAATCCATGTCAGTAGAATTCTCGGAAATAAATTAATATATATGAATAGAAAAATATACAACTCCTATTACATAAAGCTTAAATTACACATCATTTTTTAGTTCTAGTAGACTTATACTTTTTGAGGGCCAGACTTTGCATTCTTGTAATATTCGTGGTTATCTTTTCAGAAAACATACCCCTAAGTATCTTATTTAAGGTGTTACACCAGTTATGAATTTGAACTCTACAGACCAGTGTCATAAAATGGTTCAGTACTTCGTTGTGATGTTGACTACAGCCTAGCCAATCAACATCAGCGTCTTTTATGAAATCCGCTCGGATAGTTTTAGTAACGTCTCCTTTGTGTGCATAATTGTCCAAATATTGATTAATGAATTTTACGAGTTTTCGGAAAAGACAAATAAATGATTCGTTGGGGTATTTAAGGTTCCTACCTCTAAGGAGACGCCTTTCCCTTTGGCTGATCCAGTCGTGAATTTCGCCAATTTCATTAGTTAGCAAAGTCTTTTTACAATCTTTGCAAGGGTTGGCTCGTATAAGTCTCCTAGTTACATAGCCAGCCGTAAAAGCAGAAGCTTGCACGTTGATCTTCTCGCGGCGCGCCGCCGCCACCGTCGCCACTGCCGGGGCAGTCGGGGCAGCCGGCGCCGGGGTGGCCGGCGCAGCCATGTGGGAGACCGGCGCGGCGGCGGCGGCGGCGGCGGCAGCACCGGCGGCAGGGGGAGGCTCTGAAACCGAGTTAACACTCCCGGCAGAATCTAGTTCCTCAGTGTTAAGCAGTAATCCTGATTTTAGGACTACTTCTCCTACATCGTCCTCGCAATTAGAGCCGGGAGAATGAGGACCCAGTATATTGTTAAGGACGAGAGATTTAATGGTACACGTAAAGTGGTATGGGGTGGGATTATTATTACGGTAATTGAATGCCCTAATCCTGCCAAAAAAGTTTTCTAAAAGGTCTTGATTTAAATTACGGGAGTAAAAAAAATTGACACCCTTTTGTTTCAACTCACCCCATATACTAATAAAACTTTTCAATGTGACGACCCAATTTTTTAAACTAGGGACACTTTTTTTTATCAACCCCCCGACAGAAATGCTCTGATTCATAGAGTCTATATAATAAATGTTCTCTAAAACTTTAATGGCATCTTCCCAAAATGTCACGTGTTTAGAATTACCATTTACTTCCTTGACGGGACCTCTCATTTTTCCCGGAGTCGCGCCGCTTCGCGAGCCGTTCACGCTGTCGAAGAGCTTGTCGAAGAAAAGCACCGCATCGGACGTATTCTTCATAGTTTTGCTCACAGGCTTTCCGCTATCGTCTGCAGCTGAAAATATTAAAATAATATTAGGTACACATGTACTACAAAACTAGGAGACTTGACCATGATAAGAATCAATCTCACGACCAGCAGTTGCAGTCAGACTAGCAGTTTTTTAATTTAATTTCTTATTTATTTCGGATAACAATGGCCACATTACATTATAAATGTAAAACAAGTAGTTATAAGATGAAGGCCAATTACTGCTATCCATCCCACAGCAGTAGTAGTTACAGACTGCGCGAGTCAGTAGAGTACCAGATAAATCCGGGAACATGAATGTCGTCTATAAATACTACTTACAGAATTTTGAGCAAAAACATAACAACCCAGCCGTCTGTTCGCTCAGAGCCTGTGTGGCATTCTTCACTTTCATTTTTTTTATTTTCGAAGGTATGACGTGCTCGTCAGTCAATTTCCGAACCATTCTAATCTCCCCCAAATCGCAGTCTGTTTTGTACGCATCAATTATATCTTGCCATTTCGCAATTTTACCGCAGAATAGCATGTCTTTCGTAAGAAAATTGTTCCGTATGCCCTTTATGAGATGTGGAGGGTCATAAACAATGTTAAGCACTTGTCCACTGACTATAACTTGATTATCTGAAAGAATAATCAAATTATTATTATGTTGAAGCTGAAAAATGATCTCATTACTATAATTACATAATTCTTAGTTGAATCCAATATTGTTTATACATCAAGTGCGGAACCTAACCTGGAAGCAATGATTCGTTATTCAATAAATTGTGTCTTCTTGTATCAGCACGCAAACTGTTGATACATGCTTGGAAATTTGACCCCTGATCACAAACAAGGGCTTTTGGGTCTAATCCTGTGTTCACGACTGCTTCCACCACATCCTGTATTTGAGTAACAAAATAACAAGTTTCTAAATATGATTGACTCGGTGGCTAAGTGGTCAGCGCTCCTGACCACTGATCCGAGAGTCGTGGGTTCGATCCCCACACAGGGCAAACTTTTCTGTGATGAGCAGAATTGTTTGCTCTGAGTCTGGGTGTATTTATATCTATATATGTATGTATTTGAAATATATGTGTAAGTAATCAGTCTCTAGTTCCCATAGTATAGGGAATCCTAGTTTGGGGCCAGTGACCGTATGTGATTTGTCCCAGATATTATTAGAATTATTATTAGAATAAATTATGTACTTGAATTTTGACTGGGCTTTTACGACATATGCTGCAATATTTTGATTCGTATTACAGTGAAAACTTTCACAAACAAATCCATACCTTCAAAATAGTTTTGAGTTTGACAGAAGGCGTGGCACCCTCACATAAGTAGTATGCCAGTGGTTGTCTCCACGAGGAACAAATTCCTCGCACCATGAATACCAGAGCATGGTCGCACAAGTTCTGTTCACTATCGTTGCCATAATTCACGAATCCATCGATGCGATCCTCTGACTCTACGAATGTTAGTTGCGGGCTCAACGCAACTTCGTCAAAAACAACGGAACAAGTTTTTTTGATTGGATCCCAATTTTTTACGCTTTCCCTTAGTTGAGCAATAATATTTTTATTAACTCCAGGCTTAAAGCGGATGTTTTGTGTAAATTTGTTCAGAGTTCTCCTAGAAGGCAGGATGAACATTTTATACAGTAATTTATACCCCTTGGGACTTTGTTTCGCCAAGGACAGTGCCAGCAGTTTCTCCTCAGTTGTGAACCGTCTTCTTTTAATGTGTTTGTTGGCCAAGTTTATCTGCATGCGGATAAAAGTTTTCGCCTGAGGCGTCATCGTTTGCATCAAAGCATCAAACGAAGATTGTTCGCTCAATTCTCGGGCTTTTTCCAGTTTCTCGCTGTAGTTATACAAAAGGCGGCGTTTCGATTTAATAATCTGAACACATTTATTATAGATCCTTTTGCATTTAGGAGTAAGGTTGCTAATGCTCTTCACAATCCGATCCCTTGAAGATTTATTCGGCGCATCTGTAAATAAATGACGCAGATACTAACTTTAATCATATGAGTAACTGATAGTGTTCTTTCACGTGGCAATTAATTACTAAATTGAGCAGTCGTGGCTCAGTACGGCCTATGTTGTTTCGTCGTCGATCAACACGCACGTTACACTACTTTAAGTACAGATACAGACATAACCTGGAGGGATTTGACTTAAAATCATTTTTTTCTTTACGTAGGAGGCCATCTTACCCCAAGCTACTGCGCATCCATCTGCGCAGTACTAAATGGAAGTCCCACCCGCACGCGCCACACGAATTATTTACGTTTTTGATTATTTTGGTTTTTTTCTGAATGAAAGTGTTAAAACTAATGGCTTAGTTTTTTTCATATCGTCGAAACCAACATTTTTATACAATTTTAAATTTTTTTCTTTTGATATACTGGAAACTATTTTAGGTTTTAAATAGCGGTAGATCCATCTTTGGATTTTTTTTCTATCGAGCCGAAATTAATGAATCGTATTTCGGATGGCCTATGATCTTAGGAAATATAGTCAAAAATAACGATTATTTTTTTCAGACTTGAAACTTCTATAGTTTCACGTCAAAACTGTTCAAAAAAACGTAATTTTGGGGAAAGATGGCCTTAATATAATTTTGTCGAAGAAATAATCCAAGTGTCATTATCATTAAAAAATAGTGTCATCTATCTCGACCGTTTCCGTTACTTCGCAAGATATATTAAGCCGTTGGTGTCGACTACTACCACAAGATGGTTGTCGTAAAACCATACCGTATGCCTTGTTAGCAGTTTAAAAAGTACCGACACTTGTTCGGTTTTATTTCGTGATACTTACGTAATAGTAAAGATAAACTCAGCTAATATAAGTAGCAATACGCACTTGTAACTCCCGATGAAGATGGTTTTTGTTCAGTCACCAAATGCTTCCCGAAGTCATCAACATTAGAACCTGGAAAAGTGAATTGTTTTTTTAAGACTCAAAAAAGAACTCGAACCCATTTACAACTCCTACGTTATATGTGTAGTTTTTGTATTGTGTATCCATGTTTTTGCTTTTTTGTATGCTCGTATGCATAGATGTTCTCGAAGGTCCCGGTCTGTCCGGTCCCGTGAAGGGTTATTTTTTTAAATAAATCACAAAAAACTTCTATTGCATCTTGTGTAAGTGCTACTCCTGCATCGGTAGTTGATCGACCTTTTACGGAAGCCAAATTGTTGGTTATGCAGAAGTTGGTTTAAATTAAAGTGTTGCATTTTTTTTTAAAGACTTTACTAAGAAGGGGCAATACAGAAACTTTTCATTTCCCGCATCATTTTTCGAATCTGATTTATAGAGATTTAAGTATTTCAAATTCCTTACCTGTCCAATCTGAAGACCTTGCGGATGGTATGGGACGAGATTGTGTTATAGGATTCGCCGGAGTAGAGGTGCACTCTGAAACAAAGGTGAATCGTTTTAGTTTTTAAGTAGGTGAATACAAATTCTTTGTATTGTGTTTTCGATTTTCTTTTTTTTTTAGGTGGGTAAGAGTAAGTTTCAAGAAGTTTTTTATTGCATTACATACAGGGTTATTTTTGGACCCCCCACCAAAACTTCACAGTTTTTCACAAAAAAAATTTTGACCTTTCATACCAAGATCACGTGATCGGCCTATTTTGTATAGAGATACCCAGGGTACGTAATTATCAAAATATTTATTTTCTTTGATAATAATCATGACAATTGAACGTAGTTTAGCAGAAAGGACTCTATCCACAAACCTTAAAGTACTTAATCCACTAATAAAGGTTTGTGGATTGAGTCCTTTCTGCTAAACTACGTCCAATTATCAGATAATTCTCTGATATTTGAGTCTACTAGTTTCAAAAACAGCAATGTCCACAATGAAAAATATTTAGGAAATTATTTTTAATTATTTTTTTCTTATTTACATGTTCAGAGGATAGCTGCTGTTGTATGCTAAGTATGTAATTTAGGGTTTGTTTATCCCTGAGGATAAAGTAGCATATGACTACGGCTATCCTCTGACCATAACTATGTAAGAAAAAAATAAGTTCCTAAATATTCTTCATTGTGGACATTGCGGTTTTTGAAACTAGTAGACTCATTTATTCGATAATTATTCGTACTGATTCATAATATTATGACTAATTTTTGTTTTACAGATTATAGTTTCATCACATTATAATAGTAATAAAACTGAATACAAATAAGTATTGTGTGTGTTGAATACAATTTTTGTGCCCTTTTTTTAAAGAGCCCTCCGTTACTTCCATAGCCGAAGCCCCCCTTACCTCCGTGACGAGATTCTGATGGTATCATATGATAGTACACCTCAAACAGAATCAATGTCTCAACAGGACCATCCCTCTATTTCTTATAGGTTTTGAGCTATACGGTCAAGTAGGTCTAAAAATCATAGCATCTTTCTCGACTTTGGAAAGACTATCATCGGGTCTCTATAACATAGCATAACTTTTTTATGACTATTTGGCCTTTGCATAACATTATTGTGCATAAAATATTTTGGCATAAAAAAATTTGCGCATATTTATGTTTTCCTAAAATTTATGAGCATAATATTACTTGGAATAATTAGAAATGTCCCTAACTATAAAGTTGCATAATATTAAATTTCCTAATAATATTATAGCATATCAAACTTGAAATTGAAATTGAAAAAATGAGTTAGGTTGCCTTCCTTTCTTCCTTTCCATTGATTATAATTACCTTGTTTTATTTATTTTTAACTTCATTAACTACTTATAGCGTAGGTTGTAAGAATCAGTATAGTACAGGCACGGGGTCTCATTGCATACAACGAAAACCTTAGTTCATTAAAATGTCAATAGATGGCACGACAAGTATCGATTTGTAATCGAAGTTCATGCAAAACGAAGAAAAAACCCATTAAATTGCTAAAAATAAGTGTTTTGATTATTGTAATAAACAAAAAGTATGACAAAGGCTGATAATGCACTTTATTATCAATTACTACAAATTATCTGATGACGGCGATGCATATCAAAACTACTTTCGCCTTAACTTGTCAGAGTTGAGTAATGACACGTACTAGTTGAGAACCAGTTTATAGCGTGAATTGATAGATGGCGCTAATACAATACGATTGAAAAACGTAATAGGTGGTTTACGTTTTGTTTTTCATATTTTAAATTATGTATTTTTGTTTAGTAATATCACAGATAATATAATACTAGTAGGTTATGTGCAAAAAAAATCAATAAAAGCAAATGAAGGTGCAGATAAGCAACCAGAATGTCTTCATTTATAGCCCGCGCTCTAGATGTCGCCAGTAGCGGTAGTTCTCAATGAGTGAAAAAAATAGCCCGAAGAATAGCCCGAGTTACGGCAGTCGCATTTCGTTGTATGACATGAGGTATCTGTACGTTAGTATTATAAAATCTGTGGTACAGGGTAGTGGTGAGTAGCAACCTACCTAAGGTTGCTAGTGGTAAGTAGCAACTTACCTAAGATTGCTAGGAAGGGAAGCATTCAATCAAGCATGCAAGCACGCAAGCAAGGAAGCATGCAAGCAAGCAGGCAAACAAGCATGGAAGCATGCAAGCATGCAAGCAACCAAACATGCAAGCAAGCAGTCGATCTGTGGATGTTTTATCAATCAAACCTAACACTGTCTCCGAACCTGAATTATCCGTATCGGGGTGCTCCGAATTCCCGAGCTCGCTTCGTTCGCTCCCGCATTAATTTAGGACTCCCATATTCCGTGTAATTAGGGCTTTTAATATTTAGGCCTAATTAAAATTATGAACTTTTCAGTTATGTCAATTACTATTTAAGTCATTTATTATTTAGTCAAAAGTATATTTATGCAATTTTCAACTAGGACAATTATTGTTTAGTCATTTCTAATTTAGAAAATTATTGTTTATTACTTTCAAAGTTTAGGGGGAATAATAATTATGCAGAATTACGATTAGGCAGATTTATATTTCTGCGCAAGATTTTTATGCCTTGTTATGCCATAGGCAATTATGACATAAAATTTTATGCGATACAAAGGGTAAATTATTGGCGTAAATAATTAAAAATGTGTCAATTACCCATCATGGGTGATCCTTGACTTTTGATTCGTTTTTCTACCATGTTCCCCCATACGAATATTGATGAAAAATATAACATTTGAAAGCACATTAAATACCTAACAACACATTTTTACGGTGTCGCATGACATGAATAAGACACAATTTTATTGAGTTTTTATTTTTTACTTTTTGTGATCTAAAAAAGATGTTGATGGTGCGATTGTCGTGACTTGAAGCAAATATTTTTTTGTGCAGCTTTGGACTCTTAGTTAAGTTCCGCAGTCTCCATAATTGAACCTCTTTCCAAAGTTAAGAAAGATGCTATGGTTTTTTAGACATACTTGACCCTATAGCTCTAAATCTATAAAAAAATAGAGGGATGGTCCTGTTGAGAAATTGATTCTGCTTGAGGTGTACTATCATATGGTGTCATCAGAATCTTCACGGGAGGACTTCGCCTATGAAAGTACCGGAGGGCTCTTTGATATTTAACTCATTATAACATGCACGAAAGTGGAAAATCACATTTGGATACAAGTAAACTTAAGTAAAGCGACATAATAGCTTAACAATTTATTAAATTGTATTGTTTTTATGATTTTTATTATTATCAAGATAATTATCATCAGTGATAATTGTCACTTCGAACCCTGGGAACCCTTTTTTGCGAATTGACCATTGGTTATTTGGGGAAAGTTGCTCAGTTTCATGAGTGAAGTTTTGGTGGGGGGTACAAAATAACCCTGTATAGGTATTTGAAATCCCGCCGAGCCGGTTCGATTCCGAGTTATTGTCACTATGTCCACTGGCGCAGACTCCATAGGGCCTGGGGGTGCCCGAGCCCCCCCCCTCAATGTCATTATCACAGGGCTGAGCCCCCCCATTATTTTATATTACTGAAAAAATTCTTGTGGAAATTTATTCAGTTTCGTCTACTGAGCAAGCCCTTAAAGTTTTCGGAGACCTGTCTCTTACACCCTGTATATATTGATTGATGATTAAAAATTAAAACATCTGAGAAAACCATTTTTAGTTATCAACATTATTTACTCAGTTTGACTATAAAAGTATGTACGTACCTACGTCGCAAAGCAGGAGCCGAAAATGCTCGACACAAAAAGTTACTACGATGTGACTTCACGGTTTATGCTTTACACTATGAAAGTATGATGCTGACAGGTGGGAGGGTCATGATATAATGCAGTAGGGCAGTCAAATAGGGTACATTTTATTCTGAAATAATATTGAATTCCCTCGAGAATTACAAGGGAACCCCAAAAATAAAGGTATTTATTGCTATAATTACTCAAATGATTTCATTGGCAAAAAGCTTCGGCAGATGGCGGGGAACAACGTAGTATACTTTTACCCCAAAAAACTTTTAAGGCTGCACTGTGGTCCGTCAACGATAATCACAAAAACTATATCCACGTGGGGCGAAGCCGTGGACGAAACAGCTAGTTAGAAAGTATTAACAAAGTATTAAAGTACGACATTAATAACTAATACATGCATTAGTGAAACATATACAGGGTGTAAGGGACAGGTTTCCGAAAACTTTAAGGGCTTGCTCAGTAGACGAAACTGAATAAATTTCCACAATTTTTACTTTTTACTTTTATGTCTTGAATCCTTTCTTTCTTTATTGTTTTTACTTTATTCTTATTTTTGTATATTTTATTTACAGACATGACATTGTATAATTCATTTATATAGCATTAAGATGTAATAGAATGTAAGACTTTTTTTTTTAATGTGTTGGAGGGAGTATTTTTAGGGCCCTCAGTGTCTTCTCACTCCGCAAACACTTCCCGAAACGGCGGGTATACGAGTTCCGAGTGGCAGGAACCTCGTATTAGGTAGATAAAAGAATGACGTTCGAAAAGTGTACACTGCTACCTACTTCGAATAAAATATTTTCATTTTCACAAGAATTTTTTTCAGGAAACGAAAAAAAATTGGCTTCTCCATACAAAATTATAAACTTGAATGGACAGGTTGTATGGAGAAGCCGATTTCTTTTTTCGTTTCCTGAAAAAAAAAATTGTGGAAAGTTGTTCAGTTTCGTCTACTGAGCAAGCCCTTAAAGTTTTCGGAAACCTGTCCCTTACACCCTGTATATACAGACAGTAAATAATGCTCACACCTGCTAGACTCTTTTATTTTAAACAAAGATGGTCAACCTCTATTTTTGACAAGCAGGTAAAAAAGTAAGCGCCATAACATAAATCACTCACTTATAGAGCCTGAAGATGACGGGTATCCAACAGCAGAAGACGGCATGGCACAGGTATGAGAAATGGCATCTGTAATCATGATTAATATCTACAATTCATATTTATATAGGTACATAATATAAGGTTTATATTTGTTTGTTAACAACCCATTATGTCCCCACTGCAGGGGCACGGGTCTCTTCCCATAACTCGGGAAGGTTTAGGCCATACTCCACACACGGGGGCCAAGTCCGGATTGGTGGAGGTTGTTGGGGCTAGTGGCCAACCCCAGTGTCAGAAGTTTTCAAGCCGCCTATAAGGCCTCTGACATGGCTTAACGACTGCTAGCGATAGCAGCCGGCACCAACGGCTTAACGTGCCTTGCGAAGCACGGAAACGGTCGAGATAAATGCCACTAACAGTCAAAACCATCCAGGTTATGACCGTGTCTGTTGTAAGTTAACCTGCTTGATCGATGCGACCACGCAAGCCGCACTGAGCCACGACCGCTTTTTATATTTAGGTTTATATTTAATTGGAATATTTTATGTTAAACTAACAACGCATTCTATCACAACTGATGAGGCACGGGTTTCATCTAGGTTTGATTAAGCCATACTCTATTCTATATACAATATACATTCAGTGGCTAATTGTTGAGGCCCAATTGGTTGAGGTTGTGGGGCTGTAGTCAACTCCAGTGTTTACGAAATATGAACCATCAGGATTGAGCGATCATTTATTGCGCGAACCGCATAAGGTAGATAAATGGTAACAATTTTAACATTTTGTATTTTTTTTAAATCGAAAATTCGGTATTAATACTCTAAGGGTGTAGTAGACAGATGAAAGCCTTCGATGATGGGTTGTGATTTCATGCCGATACCGATGCGCAGAATACTTGGATGTAAATACACTGAATACCAAAAAGTATCCCAATTAACAAACCTGTAGCGTCTGTAGTTGACGGCTTGTCAAATGTTCGCGGCGATGACGCAACAGGCTCCTTGATAAGAGGATCTGCAATATTTTTAAACAGAACATTAGATTACTACTGCAAGTGAATGCCCAGCTTAAAAACAAGATGGGAAGATTGTTAAGAATTTATTTATAACTGAATATCAATTAATTTAGATATATTCAAAATATAGTATATTATTTTATTTAACGTAGATGACGCATCGCAGGTAGGTACTAAAAAAAACAAGTTCAACTTGGGACTGAGCGACTAACTTAACTTTGTCATTTTTTTTAATGTAAGTTTATTTAAAGAAGATCCTCGGGTTTATTGTATTTCCAAGAAGTTTTAATAGTGCCCAAAAAAAAGTCAAATAGCAAAATTAGTATAAGTAACAAGTGGAGATTTTATTTTACCTCTTTGTCGGTGTGATTAATATGTACATCCTTGCCAAATTACAGCTCTGTAGTACTAATAGTCTCTGAGTTAGGCCGTGGACAGACAGACAGGTGAAACTATAAGGATTCCTTTCTGACTATGGAACCCTAAAAATTGGGTCTAGAAAATTTACTGTATAATGTAAATTTTAAACTTACCCAGACCTTCAGAAGACGAAATTCTATATGTGGCTCCACTAGTTGATGGAGTTGAATTTGCATCTGCGGTGGCGGGTGAAGTGTGAATAGTAGATCCTGAAAACATACAAATTATACTTAATATATTTTTTTAAAGAGGCCAATAACATATTCTACTAGCTACATAATTCATAATATACTGAGGTTTTTTAACTGGGAGATTTTGAGAAAATGTTAGTGATTTTTTTATTCATTACAAGAATAACTCACACTTGACCAGTGTTCGTTACAGCCTCAGGTTACAGCACAACAAAAAAACAAGTTAGTTAAAAACCATTTTCCTGTATATCTTACGATGTTGCTTTATTTAAACTTTGAATTGATTATTGGGCTTCCTCATTTAGACCAGTTAAAAAAGTTCTCTCACATATTGTAAACATTTCTCTACAACTTCATACAGAAATATACTACATAAAAAATGGATATTTCATTGATGATTTTCATACAAAATAATACCTACATGAAAAATTACATGGAAAATGAAATGTTGTCAATTGTGATTCTAAAAAGTTTAAAAGGTGTAGTCTAAATGTTTAAACAGCTACTCACTACAGTAAAACTACTAAGTAGCAGACTACAGAAAAATTTTAAAGCAAAAATTAAATATGGCTTTACCGCTTTCATCAGGTTTTATTACAATACTGTTTTTAGAATTCAGAGCATAGGTGTGATCATTGTTGATGTATTTGAGGCGCAACATGTCTTCAACTGAAATAATTATTTTATAATAACACTGTGTTCACTTAAGACAGTCATTAAGCGACATCCACATGGGTGGAGCCGCAGGCAAAAGCTAGTTTTTAATAAAACTTGCTCTTTTCAAAAATAAAATAGCTGTTACAGTTGAATTTTTTCAAAAATTTCTTTAAAAAAATCTTAACTCGAAAACTACGAAAAATCGCGAATATACATGTGGGTGATTAGGATACCCCTGTATACGAGGCACCTAAATTTTATCTTTGGACGTCACTCTCCCGGCCACCCTGTATAATGTAAGACATAGGTAACTTTCCTAATAAACAAACCTCCCAATGAGCCCATCAACATAATAATAAAATAACAATACCAATTTATCAGAAACACATCAAACTTGCAATAAAAAAATGTAACAAAATAACCAAAAAAGTAAATTATTATTTGTTTTAATTCAATACCTTTTAAGTATAGTTTTCATAATGACTTACTTTCATATTGGGAATGCTGATGTGATCCTGGTCCAGCAATACTCTTTGATAATCCTAGAGAGTAATTGTGGTCTTCTTCTATATTTTCGAATGCTGAAATTGAAAATTTAATGTATGCAAATATTATATTGATTGGTGAAAATTTTTACATATAGGTAAGTGTCCGTTTGAATAAAATTACAAATAAAGGTTTGACCAGTCATTATGATTACTACTATAAACTAGAAATCGACGTGTCCTAGCTAAGAATATTGGAAGTCTGTCTCTATATAAAATAGTACAAATATATTGTGACATACAAAATACAAACTAGTCTTATCCTCTCATTTACATTATCAACGATTTGATTTTGGCAAATAACATTGAGCTCTTTCTTTCTCTCTCCTTTATTAGTTAATTACTTATTTTTTGTCTTTTTATTTAAAATAAGTTTCTTATTTACAGTTTCATCCCCTGTTATTTCGGTCGATCTTCTCTTTTCTTCTTTTTATATTACTACAAAACCAGCATTCCTTTTTTTATAAAAGTAGTACGAGTAGATACAAACTATGCAATAACAAACAATAGTACTTACAAATTTGGATTGGAGTAGATGGCTGGCGTCTATGAATTTCTTCATCTGAAAATAGAGTGGGACAAGCAAGTCTTTTTCTTTTATCACCAGTTCCAGTTAGGTATTTTGGCTCAAAATGCAGCTTGCATACCTAAAATAACAGACAATTAAATTAAATAAAGATTATCTAACACAATATATTACAGTTAAAAGTGTCTGTCAAGTGTCTGATTCATGTACGGTTCTGTACAATCAAACCATATTTTAGACCAAAGGCTTCTTATAGGTTTTCCTAATCTGTGAGTAAAGAACTATTTTCTGGCTTAGTAGTTTCAGAGTAAACCATTTTATTTGATATATGGTACAACTTGCAAACGTTTTTCCTGATTTATTTAGGTAGGACTCAAATTCATTTATATCATATTTTTATTTAGGTAACATACATTTGAGTCACACATATCTTTATTCATACAAATTTAATCAGTCCAGTAGATTCAAATTGACAGACAAACAGACACAAGTGATCCTATAGAGCTCCTTTTTCATTTTGAGATACAGAACTGTAAAAATCTAATAATGAAAATAATAAATAAAATCTAAGTTTAGCAACCCTAAAAACTTACTTCATATGTAGTCTACAAAATAGCTACACTTATTTATTTGAAAGTTGCAAATATGACAACAGATAAAGATAGGTGTACAAAGTTATCATAGGGAAAATCAAAATACATAGGCAAGGGAGATTACAAAAGGTGGCACCTGCACACCGGAAGATGCAGTGTGGGCAGGCCTCCAACTCAGTGGACCGATGACCTGGTGAAGATTGCGGGAAGCCACTGGATGCGAGCAGCGACTGGTCCTATACCAGTCGGTGTGGAAATCCTTGGGGGAGCAGTGAACACCTTTTGGCTAATGATGATGATGATTTTAACCTGCCTGCTTCATCATCATTGATGATGAAGCGGGCAGGTTAATTTTAGTATTATTCCTCAGCACATAATACATCAGGATTGATCACAAGTGAGATTTCCCATTGGCTATGTATGACAGTAGGTGCTATGGACTAGTCTCAGAGTTATGCAGGTACGGTTGCAGTAAACTTACGAAGGCTACCTCAAGTCCTGGCTTGTTAGGCATGTAGGTAATTACCTTTTTTGAGACGAGCACGTCTCTCGACAAGTTCTGTAGCGATGGACTCCTTGGTATAAGAAATCGTAACCAAATTTCTCGAAGTCCATCGTTGGCGGGCAAATTAAAAAGCTTCACGGCCGGTTTTCTAGAACTGCATCCTTCCACGCAACAATGATGTATTGGCATTTTAATGAAATTTAATACCTAAAACTGAACAAGACGATTTAATTAATAAGCTAATAAACACAACGTTGCACTTTGCATAACCATACCCGTTTAGCGTAAATTGTTTACATACCTTGATTAGTTAACAGAAGCAGAACGAAAAATAATGTTTTAAATGATTATATTCGCTTTTTATTACAAAAATATCACAAAAATAATTTTCTCAAACGTTCACCAAAAGCGCGCGAAGAGAAAAAGAAAGAACGTTCTAGTGACAAGTCGACAGTGGGTTGACAAGAGTCTCTCCTTGTTCCTCAGTGGTCTGTCCCTTTTACACTTGAAAAAAAACCAAAGGAAAATTATTAACAAACCATGCGATATTATCTGTGGTAGCGCGGTCTACGGCTTTTGGACCAATGAGATTGATTCATAGGCCTATCTTATGCCGTACAAAAGGATGTCTTTTGGAAACATTCACGCTGCGCTGTGTTGCCATATAATACCAATCCCATTTATACTTATTTAGTAAAGAAAACATAGGTGGCGCTACGATGCATGCGTGAAGAGTTAATAACTTGTTGATAACGATACCAAAGGCGGAACTCGGAACCATGAAGCTCTCTCTCTCACTCTCTAAGACCGGACTGAAGACAAAAAATATACCCTTGAATATGCTGTGTCTTTCTCAACGGGTCTTGCTGTCTCATTCTAAGTACCCTAGTAAGAATGAGACAGCAAGACCCGTCGAGAAAGAGATAGAGAAAAATGATACTATTTGTATAAAATAAATTTCAGATTTGCGACAAAAGCGCCCCCCTGGCAATGTCATCCACACGTCAAAAGATCGTAGTCAAACTGTACTTTTTGGATGGCCATGATGCCCATGATGAACTGCCACCAACTTATCTGTAGAACGGAAAAAAGCGGAACTACTGACGTCAGTATGAAAACGTCATTTTGTTGTTGTCAGTTTGTATAGAATTTTCGATAGTGGCCCCATCCTTCATTCTACAGATAAACAAATAAGTTGGTGGCACTATATACCTAACTAAACCAAACCCATATACAGGGTGGCCAGAAGATTGACGTCAAAAAAAAAAAATTAGGTCCCTCGTATCGTGAGGTATCCGAATCACCCCCATGTATGTTCCGCGATTTTTCACGGTTCTCGAGTTATGATTTTTTTTCTGAAATTTCAACATTTTCGACCTGACCAACTTTAAAAATTTCTAAACAAAAAAGTAGAACCCTTTTCGATAAGTTTTTTTTTGAAACTTAATCCTCATAAATTGTACTTTTAAGCATAAAATAATCAGCTACGTAACTTTCATGAATATTAAGTAAATTTTGGTCACAAGAGAAAAAAATAACGTTTAGTGAATTATGACTTAGATTTTCAAATTTAAATCAAAAATCTAAACAGATGACTTAGTGGTTCCTGAGTAGGCTTAAAAACTGCACCATTCTCTTAGTTTTCGTAATCATTAAAAAAAAGTAGTACTTAATGAGCTAGTTTTGTTAATATCGGCCTTGAAAGATAGGGAGGTCATAAATTTTTAAAATTAGCTATCTGATGAAAAAAAAAGTTTGGTCATTTTATCATTCCTAAGGTTATTTAAAGATAGAGAATCATTCCTTAGGTTATTTAAAGATAGAGAATGCTAGAAACTAACATGAAAAATGCCGTAGAAGTTGGTTAAAAAATGTTTTAAGTAAAAAGTGGTTTTGTCAATAAATCAAAGATGATAAAGTAAAAACAATATTTATTTTTAACATTTACAACAGGTTTTCAAAGTGGCCACCTCCAACAGCAATACACATTCTACACCTACGTAAAAAATTGTCTTTTAATCGTCTAAAGGCTTCCCTGTTCTCTGTCACAACACGTCCGGCTTCTGCAATCTTTTGCCTTAATTCTTGTTCACTCGAACATTCTCGAGCGTATGCTATTTCCTTGTAATAACCCCAAATGAAAAAGTCAATGGGGTTAAGGTCAGGTGAGCGTGGTGGCCACCTAATTGGTCCACTGCGTCCGATCCATCTGTTGGGGTATGTCTCATTTAAGTGATTTCGGACTTGCGTCGCATAGTGACACGGAGCGCCGTCATTTTGAAAAACCATGGTTCGTCGAAGCTGAAGACTCACATCTTCCAGCAATATTGGAAGATCATTTTCTAAAAAGTTTCTGTATGTTGCTCCATCAAGTCTAGATGGCAATTCAAATGGACCAATCAGTTCACCGTTGAGGATACCAGACCACATGTTAACACTAAAACGATGTTGAAACGTTGAATCTCTCGCTTCGTGTGGATTTTCAATCGCCCAGGTGTGATAATTATGGATATTGAATATACCACATCGCTCAAACCGTGACTCATCTGTCCATAAGACTTTATTAAAATATCCAGGATCTTCTTGCTCTTTTCGTAGCATAGTTTGGCAAAATTCCACGCGCAATTGGTGGTCTGTAGGCAGCAAAGCTTGGACACGTTGGATATGGAATGCGTGGTATCCTTCATCGCGAAGTATGGCCTGGATAGAACTTCTTGGGATATCCAGAGCACGAGCCATTTTTCTCGTACTCGTAGACGGATTTCGCTGAACTTCTTCGAGCACCATTTCTCTGCGATCTGGATCAGTTCTAGGGATGCCTTCACGATTACCGCGTTGTCCAGGAATGCGGCCTGACATTAGGGTATTGTGCGTGTTAGTAAAAACACGATGGTCGGGATAATTCTCAGGTTGCGGCCCACCACGTCGTAGAAGTTGTTCGCGATACAATCGTGCTGCTTCAAGGCCGTTTCCTTGTGCAACTCCATAAAAATAATGCATTTCTGCATATTCGCTTAATGTGTAACTCATCACTTACACTTTCACAGTAAACAAAGTCCAAAGTATTGTTATTGCGGGTTTATTCTTTGAATTGCGCCTAAAAGTACTTTTACAACCCGTTATCCACCAGAATTGATCGAAAAGTGAATAAATGAAACCTCAAAATGTTTTTCTGCAGTAATTTTTGGTTAATTAACAGACTAATTTAACCTAAGGAAAGATAAAATGACCAAACTTTTTTTTTCATCAGATAGCTAATTTTAAAAATTTATGACCTCCCTATCTTTCAAGGCCGATATTAACAAAACTAGCTCATTAAGTACTACTTTTTTTTAATGATTACGAAAACTAAGAGAATGGTGCAGTTTTTAAGCCTACTCAGGAACCACTAAGTCATCTGTTTAGATTTTTGATTTAAATTTGAAAATCTAAGTCATAATTCACTAAACGTATTTTTTTCTCTTGTGACCAAAATTTACTTAATATTCATGAAAGTTACGTAGCTGATTATTTTATGCTTAAAAGTACAATTTATGAGGATTAAGTTTCCAAAAAAAACTTATCGAAAAGGGTTCTACTTTTTTGTTTAGAAATTTTTAAAGTTGGTCAGGTCGAAAATTTTGAAAATTCAGAAAAAAAATCATAACTCGAGAACCGTGAAAAATCGCGGAACATACATGGGGGTGACTCAGATACCCCACGATACGAGGGACCTAATTTTTTTTTTTTGACGTCAATCTTCTGGCCACCCTGTATAGATAGAACCCAATTTCAAGGGAAAGTGGAATAAAACAACTGGAAAAACAAGTAGAATAGAAACTAAGAAACAGTCCTTGGAGGAGTTCTAATTCCTCCATGAAATGTACCACACCTGAAAAATAGGTGTATTTTATAACTTATCTAGCAACACAAGTGTTAACTGTCACTGTCAATTGCTTGCAGCGTTGCCGGCGCGGACTTTTTGGTATCCATTTCTACGTATGATCCAAGCTCCTAGAGAGTTTTTGAGTATACGAGGCTTTAGTGCCGTTTAAAAGATGTCCTACGATCATATTCCGCTCATTTGTGCCGCTACGGTTGGAGAAATATTCGATGGAGACGGTGGTACAGACAGGGAAATGCTTTTGACATCCTAACCTAAAAATTTTCGAAACCAGGCAGCGAAGGCCTCGTTTTCCTTGAAATAACTTTTGTGACGGAGAAAAAAATAAGATCCAACAAATGTCCGACGTAAAATTTGCAGTAGTTTTGATACAATTTGACTCAGATGGTGGTACAGAGGATTTCGTCGGGCCCACCTGAGATCAGGACAATGAGCCTGTGCAGACACAAACTGATTAGTGGAACACTGTCACAAATCGCAAACGATCATTTGTAACGCATTCGCAACATTTGTGACGCAACAGAAAAAAAAATATAAGCGATCGAAACTTTCGAGGCATTTCCCCGTCTGGCCCACCAATACACCTCAGTATCTCCGCAAGTTTGGCGTTACAAACGTAGTGAGTTAGCTCCAGGTGAATGTTTTCTCCGTCACTAAAACATAGTAAACAACAAAATCATTCTATGCATTAGATACAGAGATATCAATACCTCAATTTGTATGGAGATATTGACTAGGGTGTGTTAAGTTTCTCTTTTTGTAGGACAACTCACTATAAAGCAGATCATAAAAAAGAAGTAGATTTGATTAAAAATGTTTAATAGACTAATATGTAACATTAAATAACTTTTAATAAATACTAAATAACTATTTTAGAATAAACATGATGTCAGAAACAGTTTATTATATTATATTGACAAAAATCTTAACCAAAATATAAACCATACAAGGATTGGGGAAATCCTATGCCTCAGTAAACATCAAACATAACATTTTTAAAATGAATAAACAAAACATTGATGTAAGTATCCTAGTTTTTTTGGCTTCTACTTCCTAATTTGCCATAGACATTCTAAAGGTATAGGAAATATCTTTGGTCAGGTTACAAAAAGGAAAGAAAAAGGAATTTGCAAAAAAATAAGGATATAGTTGGAAATAAAGATAAAGTAAATATGTAACAGTTATTTAACGATAACACCTTAAGGATATTTTTATTTTTGTACCCTTGGAAGAAACCTGCGCCTTTTTTTTCACCTCAGATTTTTTTTTTACATATCTACCCGTACCCCTGCAGTGTGGACGATATGGTATAATATTAACATTATAACACTTAATTGCCCAGGTTTATTTGTCGAAACTTGGACGTAACTAAAAATTAAATTTTTTTCAAGATCAGATTATTATATTATTTTGTAAGAGTTTCCTATTTTTCTATGAAAAAACACCCATATCAGTAGAACAGTAGTATAGTTTCATAATATTATGTGTTTCAAGTACCCATGTTTTTATACTGATAACTAAGCTACAATACATACGTATATAAAACAATTGAAAAATAAATCTAATAAGTAAAGTTAGTATTTCGGGAAAAAGGACTGATAACACTTATTTCAATTACTGAACTCATTATATTAGAATACGATGTGAATTTAACTATAGCGTTTATTTGATTCAACTTTGATAGGAATACATAAATAATAAAAAAATACAATAACTGAAATTACTGTGAAAATAATGCTAAACTACAGAATAATTATACAGGGTGACTTTAAATTAGTTCTTGATACGAAAGGCTATGCATGTACTCGTGATAACAAACAACTTTCACTAAGGAACCCATAGTCAAATCTCAAAAAAATTTTGGGAGTCTCCATACAAATCGAGCGACTGACCGGCTAAATTAGTATGAAGAGTCCAAAAATTTTTTTGCGATTTGACTATGGGTTTCTTAGGGAAAGTTGTTTGTTCTCATGAGCACATGCATACCCTTTCGTATCAAGAACTAATTTAAAGTCACCCTATATAGGGTCCTTATAATGCCAGAAAAATAAATTACCACGGGTTCTACTCATGAAACTGAACAACTTTCCCCATGGAAGCTAAACTCAATTCGCAAAAATTTTTTTTGGAATCCTCATACTAATTGATCAACTGAACCGCGAATTTTGTATGGGAAGTCCAAAAATTTTTTTGCAAATTGAGTATAGGTTCCTTGTGGAAAGTTGTTCAGTTTCATGAGTAGAAAGTTGTTCAGTTTCATGACTAGCCAAGGTTAATTTTTTTTCAGGTATTTCAGAAGGAACCTATATAAAAAAATAGATTTAAGTTTTTTATTCTTCCATAAACTGTTTCTGACATCATGTTTATTCTAAAATAGTTATTTAGTATTTATTAAAAGTTATTTAATGTTACATATTAGTATATTAAACATTTTTAATCAAATCTACTTCTTTTTTATGATCTGCTATAAAGTGAGTTGTCCTACAAAAAGAGAAACTTAACACACCCTAGTCAATATCTCCATACAAATTGAGGTATTGATATCTCTGTATCTAATGCATAGAATGCTTTTGTTGTTTACTATGTTTTAGTGACGGAGAAAACATTCACCTGGAGCTAACTCACTACGTTTGTAACGCCAAACTTGCGGAGATATTGAGGTGTATTGGTGGGCCAGACGGGGAAATGCCTCGAAAGTTTCGATCGCTTATATTTTTTTTTCTGTTGCGTCACAAATGTTGCGAATGCGTTACAAATGATCGTTTGCGATTTGTGACAGTGTTCCACTAATCAGTTTGTGTCTGCACAGGCTCATTGTCCTGATCTCAGGTGGGCCCGACGAAATCCTCTGTACCACCATCTGAGTCAAATTGTATCAAAACTACTGCAAATTTTACGTCGGACATTTGTTGGATCTTATTTTTTTCTCCGTCACAAAAGTTATTTCAAGGAAAACGAGGCCTTCGCTGCCTGGTTTCAAAAATTTTTAGGTTAGGATGTCAAAAGCATTTCCCTGTCTGTACCACCGTCTCCATCGAATATTTCTCCAACCGTAGCGGCACAAATGAGTGGAATATGATCATAGGACATCTTTTAAACGGCACTAAAGCCTCGTATACTCAAAAACTCTCTAGGAGCTTGGATCATACGTAGAAATGGATACACTTTTTGTTCCGATTTCGGAACTTTTGAGGCTTCAGCGGAACTTTTGCGGAACTTAATGATCATCGGAACTTTTAGTGATAAATAAAGCTCGCGCTGAAGGAAGCGAAACTTCCAAATTCACTTGATTGGTGTTTGGCGTGGCTAAAAATGAGACGACGGACTCTACTTTGAAATTTTTCTTTGGGCTCGCTTCGCTCGCCCTTTTTTAGATTTCAGTGTCCCAGCCCCTGTATATCGGGACTTTTTTTCGCCACGCTCGAGACTCCCTCGCCGTCACTCTCGGCCCCCAGCCAACGGCTCTCTCTGGCAGGAAAGTTCTGCCTGCCAAGGGAGCATCTCCTCAGCCGTTATGTGACTTTCTAAACTAAGAAATATTGATTTCTTGTCGGAGGGAATGCTCCGTTGGATGGCAGCGTACTTGCGTATCCATGAGGAGCGACTCGGCGAGAGAGCCGACCTGTGCGGCTGGAGGACGTCGCAGCTATCGAGCTGGGGCTTCCCAGTTACATTGCTCCCTACCACTCCTCGCACACTATGAAAGCGCGACGAGGAGGGAGATGAGACGTGATCGCGGCCAAGAGCTTTTGCTTGGAGCTGCTTCATGAGGCCCGCCCCCCAACCCGCTCTGAGTCCTCAGCTGCCGAGGAAACTATGCGAGGGGGTTCCGCCGCTCGTTGAGCGCCGGTGACCGCCCTGCTACTCCCCGGAGAAGAGGCCTTATCTGCTTCTCGCCCCTGGCCGCGGGACCGCTATAGCAGTGTGACCCGCGCCTGCACCACCGGAAACCGCCGTAGCTAGCCACGCCGATTCCTCCAGTCACCCCACCGTCGCCAACCAGTCGATCGCTTCCGCCTGTGCCCCGACGCTCCGTCAAGGTCTCGAGCACCTGGTGAAGCCGGGGCCCAGCACGGCACCCCTGACTCCTGGCTTCGCCACCACCACCGCCACGCTGCCTCTCCAGGCCACTTATGCGGCCCGGTTAAAGGCGCCGGTCCCTGCCGACGCTGTCACCGTGCCGGGCCTCTCGGCCCCCACTCCGCTGCTGTCGTGACACTCGTCGCTGCGCCTGCAGCCACCGCCAACCTCCACCCCAAGCCCCAAAAGTACCACATTGTGCAGCGGTACCTCGGCAGCCTCGAGGAGACCATCGGTATTAACTGGTTCTTCTGCACGCTGCCGGTTGAGAGGCCTCTCAAGGTGACTATACGTGGCCTCCAGGACAGACCACGTCCGACAGATATCAGTTTGAAATATTTCTGAGCCGGTGATAGTGGGGTCTAGTACCTACCTAGTTGCGAATAACGTTGTGGCGACGGCGACGCACGCACGCTGTGGCGAAATTTTTTTACTGTGGCCTGTGAACGGAACTTTCCAAGTCAAAACGGAACTTTTCACGAGTGGTTTTGGACTTTTTTCATTTTCTGTGCCGGCAACACTGATTGCTTGCCCTTCGAATCCTTCGGCCTTGGCAATCTTTAAAAACACAACCTGAAACCATAGACAAAAAACCATAGACAAGCAAAAAAATATAGAAGTGGGCTGGCCATAGACAAACTACGTTCCAAAAATTGTCAGTAATCACATATAGCTTCGGATTGCTAATTGAATTCTTAACGATACAGTGTATTTCGAGATGCGAAAAACATAATATGAGTTATTTGACGGGTTTTGTAACAATACATCCAATCAGAATGACTAAATTCGTATGTAATAGTTTATTTTTATTTTTCAAATGTTGTGCAGATCGTGGTCTTTGAAATTCTTGAATGAAATCTTCACCCAAGTGAGTGGAAAAGACCGAAAGTGAACTGAAAAATCGTTATTTTCACGATACGCAACTTTATGTATGCAGTGAATGAAATCTTTACTGCGAACAAGATAAAGTTGAATATCGTTTGACTATGTACTTGATAACGTTGTAATCTATTCGTTCACGTCAAACTCGCACAACCATGAAAAAGTTCGTTCAATCATATGTCAATCAAACAAAAACTAGATGACGAGAATCAAGATATCAAAGTAATTTACTGATTATTATCACCCAACAACTCTATAATAACTCAAGCAAGATGTTAAGGCTTGAAACTGTTCGGAAAACATTAAACTTCAGAATATATTATACCTCAGAATGTGCCTCAAACTTTTGAGAAACCGGATTCCTCAAGTCACTGAACAATCAGCTAATAAACTCAGTATAGGTACTCTAATACACTCTAAAACGCCTAATGGGTCTGAAAAACAACAATCTGAAATTGTACCGGATATTGAAGAACCAGACATTGACTCTTCAAGCCTCTGAACTCAATAGTCTGATAGTCAAGAAGACTACAAAACTGAAGAACAACAATCTGTAGTTGAACCAGTTGTTAAAGGAAAAGACGAGAGAAGAGAGTTAAGTCTCTTCATGACAGAAGTCTTCTCCGTAAACTCTCCCTTTGGAGGGCAGAGGCAGTTCATCTTAAGGAGTCCTCTCTGGTGCATGAACTTCCATAATACTTAGTAATAATTTGTTTTTTTGTGATATATTTTTAGTTATTTTATGCATTGGTTGAAAATATTATCTTGAAAAAATAATTACATATGATAAATGGTTTTTGTGTACTTTCCTCTGAAACAAAGCTATTGTTCGATATGTGTAACAGATTTTATGTGAAAATCCCGATTCTGTGCCGCTCCTGCAGTGCGTTCTAAGGGTATGCTCTGGCAGCAACTGTTCACTCTGATAACTTGATAGCCTTTTATACGTAGGTATTTAAATAGAATAGAATGCAGGCCTGATCTACATTAACAGATGTCAGTATTATGTGTTTCCTGGACCTTTTCATGTAGGTAGTCAGTTTTAATCAGTTTTTGAATCCTTGTCTTTTATTAAAATAACAGTTTCGGTTGCATAGATCATTTCGTTAGTACAGTGTGGTTCAAATTGATCATGATCACCGCGCCCCTGTTATAAATTGACTCAAACGGTTATTAGGTTAATATTACTATTCAGAGAACTACCAGATTGGTGGCAGTGGTGATCTGTGTGTTTAAGGGTGGTCTATTAGGTGCCTAATAATAAATAAAAACAAATTTCAACCAATAATGATTTATTATTTTAAACAATTTGTAAAAATAGAAATAATATTGTATTATGATATTACATGTTAAACAGTCTTTATTATTTTTATTAACATTTTCATTTATTTGTTTTATGTAGAAAATGTAAAAATATATATTTTTTAATAGTAACATACATATTTCTTTTCGCATCGCATCATCATCAGCGATAAGACGTCCACTGCTGGACAAAGGCCTCCCTCATCCAAGAAGTTGGTAACTTTTATATGCATATAGCCTATAAAACAGTACCATAGAAAAATAATCTCTAGAAATACGTAAAAAAAATGAAAAATATGGGTACGTACAAGTGTTGGGCGTTAATCAATTATTTTTTCAATCAATCAATTAATTAATTGATTAAAAGGTTAATTGCAATTAAATGAATCTCAATTAAACTTTTAGTTGCACTCTGCAATTAAATTATTAATTGATATAAAAATAATAATTGCAATTAAATTAATTGCAATTAAATTTATTGCAATTAAACTTTTAGTTGCACGCCCCAGATGCGCCAAGATGTTACAGGGGCGCCCTTGGAGCCCCAAGGGGGGTACGGGGGCGCCAAGGGGGCGTTAACGGCCCCTTGTCGCCCATCTTGTCCCTCCTGCCCCCTTTCCCCTTTTGTCCCCCTTGCCCCTCCTGACCCCTTTCCGCCTCCTGCCTCCTCCCCCCTGTTGCCCCCCTTCCCCCTCCCCCCTTGGTGCTCCCTTAACTCTTCCTTGGCACCACCTTAACCTCCCCCTTGGCGCCCCTTAACATTCCCTTGGCAAACCGGGGGGGGGGGGGCAAGGAGGGGGGCGCCAATGGGGGGAAGAAGGGGGATCACAGTGTGGAAGGGGGGCAGGACGGGCAATGGGCAGGAGGTGCAGGGGGCAGGAGGGGCAAGGACAGGCGGGACAACGGTGGCAGGAGGGCAAGGGGGCGTTAACGCCCCCCTGCCCCCTGCCCCTCCTGCAACTTGCCCCTCCTGCCCCTTGCCACCTTTGCCTCTCCTGCCCCCATTCCACTTTGCGGCCTCCTCTCCTCCTCCCCTTGGTCTCCCTTAACGCCCTCTTGGCACCACCTTGGCGCCCCCTTAACATCCCCTTGGCACCCCCTCGGTGCCTCCGGGGCGTCCCCTTAATATCCCGCGCCCCCTTGGCACCCCTTTGGCACCTTTTAATTGTTAGTTTTGTTTAAAATTAAAATTAATTAATTGTTAATTGTAGCAAATCACGATTAACAATTAATTGTTAATTGGTGCTACTTACAATTACAATTGATCTATTGTTAGTTGTACATTTAGCAATTAATCAATTGTTAATTGCAATTTGCCCAGCACTGGTACGTACTAAAATAAGTACGGAAACCTGAAATGCTCCAGCCAACCTAGTGTCAGAAAGGCTGACCACTTCATTTTTTAAGTTTTAAGTTTAACGAACTATGTGCAGGAGCCGTTAACTTTTCTCATTACACAGACTGCTGAAATCGTTACAAAATTTTAAAAATTGATGAGTTGTTTGTTTAGAACTGTTCTCTAATGATGCTGAAGATGGAAGAGGGCTTATCACCAAGATTCCTCAACATAATGTGGAACTGCCTATCTTCATATCGGAACACATCAATTCCGTTACAAACAGCTGTAAAATTTTAATTACTTTATTAACTTTGATCAATTACCTACACAATACCTACATGTTCATTTTATTAAAAAAAAGTTATGTTTAATGTTTTAATGGAAGAGAAAACAGAGAAATGTAGATAGCTATATTTTTCTGTCAGCCAAAAAAAATGAGACAGTGACAAGGCACTGTCATATATTTGCATGAAGCATCTATTTGTAGTGCCTTGGTATTGTTAGTGCATATTACAAGGATTTACTTTAGCGTCTATCAAATACAAGAGATTACAAGAAACACATTTCTATTTGTATAGTTTGTTATTACTTTATTGTCAGAAAAATGTATAAAAGTTCTTGGAACACAAAAGCAGCTGCTGTTATTTTGAGTGTGGCTGTTATTTCAGGCTCAGTCAGGTCATACTGCCATGAAACCTTGAACGGTATCTGGAACAACACAATTCTATTAACTCTTATTACAACAAGAAGTCTGCTGCCACCATTTCTCATTTTATCCACACAGCAGCCGAGTACAGTTACCTTTCCACAGACACTGTACTGAGACGTACTTAAGGAAATTGAGGCCTTGCGAACAAGCCAATAATGGAGCCAGCTCAGCTGCAGGAGACCGTCATTTGATTTGGTTTGATTACAGTTTTAAATTTTCATAATGGAGATCACATAGCGAGTTTGATTTCAATTTCGTTAAGGTTAATAGGTACCATATAATGTAGATTACACTCCGGATTTTTTGTGTAATTAGTTGAAATTAAGTATTTCATGTGAAAATTATAAAATGTATAGAGGTTATGAAAATGTTTTCATTCTCATTTTCATTATTTGACATTTGACTTTGAAATTTTAAGTGTTGCCATTTATTTAGGGTTGACATGTAAAAAGATAGAAAACTACCATGTTTTAGTGTTGCCAATTTCTAGTTTGGTATGCTGTTGTATCCTGATTCCTGCCCGAGTATTCCTGAGTTTTATAAAATAAATTTTATGTCAGTCTGTTGTCTACTACTATAATATGCTCGAAATTTCGAATTTCAAATGAACACGTTCTTGTCAAGCGAGAAAACGTAACAAGTAACTTTCGTGAGATTACTTTTAAAGGCTCCTCTACACAATGGGCCTTGTGCCCGTGCTTGTGCTCATTGAATGTACAATTACACGCTCGCGTTGTAAAGCACCAGGCAAGCACAGGTACGAGCACGGGCGCAAGCACAAACAGCCTGTTCACATGTTTGTGCCTGTGCTTGTGCTCGTTGAATGTGGCTTTGCACGCGAGCGTGTAAACGCACAATTAAAGGGTAGAAACACATTGTTAACACGCCACCCCACGTGACGACACTCCACGCGAAAACGCATATCTAAGGGTACAAACACATTGTTAACACGCCACCCCACGCCACAACACGCATATCTAATCCATACAAATTCTATGGCTAGAAACATACTGTCAACACCCGATGCCACGTGTCGTCGGGTGTTGTATGTTTCTAGGCAAGGAATTTGTATGAATTAGGTATGCGTGTTAAGGCGTGGGGTGTCGTCACGTGGGGTGGCGTGTTAACAATGTGTTTCTGCCCTAAACCATACAAATTCTATGGCTAGAAACATACTGTCAACACCCTATGACACGTGGCGTCAGGTGTTGACAGTATGTTTCTAGCCATAGAATTTGTATGGATTAGATATGCATGTTGTCACGTGGGGTGGCGTGTTGACAATGTGTTTCTACCCTAACTATTAGTTGCGTTGTAAGGCGCTGAGCAGACGACGGTTAACGGAAGCGCGGACAATTTGTTCGCGAGTAGAACGTATGAAGATCTATGCATGATATGATAGAAGCTCGGTAAATGAGTTGACTGACATTTTATAAAACTTGATGAATCTATCAGGATACAGTTTTAAGTCAGCGTGTGAAATTGACCTTTAAACAGTCTCTGCGAATTTAATTGATGTACCCAATATTCTCTATGACGTCTTATTTTTCTTTTTGGCGTCAAATATGCAACAACTCGAATTCTTTGTATTTCCATGATTTCGATACGATACATGCTCCTCACTAGAAATTCACACACAGATTACACGCCGCTGACCACCGTCTGCGTTGAGCTCGCCGACACTCGCGGTCAATTTGTCCGCGTCTGTCCATCGCGTCTGTCTGCGAGAACCGACGACGGACAGAGGCGGTCCCTTGTCCCTTGGACCCTTGTCTGCGCATCACCTTAGAATCCGTTCCAAAACTTGTAAGAGTAGTTATTTCCGTGACAGCAGGGTGGTTGCAACATTGAGCATATTCAACATTCAACGAATCAGGATTCAGAATTTTGGTTGATATTGCTATAAGAAATATTTGTAGCTCCATCAAAATTTCGTTTCAAGCAAGAAGCATATGGCACAAAATAGACACAGAAGGTCCGCTCAATACAAACCAATAAAATCGTAAGCATATACACGCTTATAAAAATATACGGTCGTTCGAGGCAAGGTCACGATCGCACAGTACGTAATCTTGACACAACGGTCGTATACATCTATATTTTGTGCTTATGGGCAGAAACATATAACGCCACCCCACGTGACGACACGCCCAACGCGTTAACACGCATATCAAATCCATACAAATTCTATGGCTAAAAACATTACCAACATCCCACGCCACCTGATGCCACGTGTCGTCGGGTGTTGGTAGTATGTTTCTAGCCATAGAGATTGTATGGATTTGATATGCGTGTTGTTGCGTGGGGTGTCGTCACGTCGGGTGGCGTTTTAACAATATGTTTCTACCCTATAACCAAACTGGAGGAAACAGAAAAAACAAGCGAAGACGAAAAAAATGACCTTGAACGTATCTGTCTCTTTCTCGACCGGTCGAGAAAGACACGCATATTCAAGGTCATATTTTTGTCTTCAGTCCGGTCTTAGAGAGTGGAAAACACTCTCGAAGATCGGACTGAAGACAAAAATATGACCTTGAATGCGCTTCTGTCTCATATGCTCAGACCAATAAAAGTTTCCTGAGTCATTGTTTGCTCATATGAGAGAGCTGCTGTCTCATTACCTTACTTAAAATGAGACAGCAGCTCTCAAAGAGAGAAGCGCATTCAAGGTTATATTTTTTTGTCTTCAGTCCAGTCTTAGAGAGTGTTTTCTCCAGTTTGGTTATAAGCTTCTTGACTTATTGGCATAATTAGAATATCTAAATTCAATTATGAGGCTGCCAACTGAACGCTCATGTGTCATAGGGTATTGGTAGTATGTTTCTAGCCATAGAATTTGTATGGATTTGATATGCGTGTTAGCCCTGATTATCTTTATTGTTAGCTAGACTTTTACAAATAAAGTGAAGGCTGTATACACCAGACAAAGCTGTATAGCCTTAGAGCCTTCAGCTCTTGCCTTAAAAAAATAAAATTGTTATTATACTGTGCTTTGGTTCGCCAACCCTTTGACAAATGTTTACAGATCGGTCACAGGGGGGGTGGGATGAGGTAGTCTTCAGAGAGCGGCAGGGAGTGTCCATACTGTATAATGTCCTTATACTGTGGGATTTGACATACGTGTTGTCGCGTCGGGTGTCGTTACGTGTTAATAATATGATTCAGCCCTTAATAATATGTTTCCGCCCTTAGTCTACATTCTTAAGAGGCAACATTGAGCGTAATCAGCGAATGAATTTTGGTTGGTATTGCTATAAGAAATATAATGGCGGAAACATACTATTGAAACGACTCCACGTGACAACAACACGCATATCCACACCTATATAAATAGCTTGACGATCAGCTATTTTATAGAACGCTCATCCGACAGTAGCGCTATGCAACATAAAATTGCCCGCGTAAGAACCATGAAACAAGTCCGTATGTCTATGGTTAGTCCTCTTTCTTAAGTGGCAACATTGCGCATAATTAACGAATGAGGATTAAGAATTTTGGTTGGTATTGCTCTACGAAATATTTGTCGATACATCAAAATTTCCTTCCAAGCAAGAAGCTTCCAAACTGGAGGAAATACTTAGAAATAACAAGAGAAGACGAAAAATATGACCTTGAATGCGCTGTGTCTTTCTCAAGAGGTTTCTTGTCTCATTCTAAATACTTGCCCTACGAAGAATGAGACAGGAAGACTGTCGGGTGTCATCCCATCAGGTGGCGTGTCACATATGTTTCCGCCCTTATTGTCAATAGTATGTTACCGCCCTTAGTCCAAGAGAAGAAGAATAATATGACCTTGAATGCGCTGTCTTTCTCAAAAGGTTTCCTGTCTCATTCTAAATACATGCCCTACTAAGAATGAGACAGGAAGACTGTCGGGTGTCGTCGTGTCAGGTAGCGTGCCACTTATATGCTTCCGCCCTTATTCGCAATAGTATGTTATCGCCCTTAGTCTTCATTCTTAAGTGGCAACATTAAGCATAATCAACGAATGAGGATTCAGAATTTTGGTTGGTGTTGCTATAAGAAATATATGTTCATCCATCAAAATACCATTTCAAGATTTCCGGACAGATTTCATTTACAACGCAACGTGCGGTCTTACCATCCAAAAAACTAAAGCATCATTAAGCCAGGATTAACGAAAATGAAAAGGAAACGTTTTAAAAAAGAGAAAAAACGTTTCAAAACACTTGTAAGAGTGGTTTGTAGCTTGTCCCGTTCACACCTTAAAGATTAACATCAGACTATACTGCTCTTAGGTGAGTAATAAATGAGTGAATGGAAAAGTTGTGTTTCCGCCCTTATTGTCAATAGTATGATTCCGCCCTTAGACTTCATTCTTAAATGGCAACATTAAGCATGGTCAACGAATGAGGATTCAGAATTTTGGTTGGTATTGCTATAAGAAATATTTGTTCGACCATCAAAATACCATTTCAAGATTTTCGGACAGATTTCATTTACAACGCAACGTGCTGCCTTACCATCCAAAAAAATAAAGGCATCACTATGCCAGCATTAGCGAAAAAGAAAAAGAAACCTTTAAAAAAAAAACAAAGAAACTTTTCAAAACACTTGTAAGAGTGGTTTGTAGCTTGTCCCTTTCACACCTGAAAGATTAACATTAGGCTATCCTGCTTTCAGGTGAGTAATAAATGAGTGAATGAAGAAGTTGTGTTTCCGTCGTTATTGTCAATAGTATGTTTCCGCCCTTAGACTTCATTCTTAAGTGGCAACATTAAGCATGGTCAACGAATGAGCATTCAGAATTTTGGTTTGTATTGCTATAAGAAATATTTGTTCGACCATCAAAATACCATTTCAAGATTTTCGGACAGATTTCATTTACAACGCAACGTGCGGCCTTACCATCCAAAAAAATAAAGGCCTCACTATGCCAGCATTAGCGAAAAAGAAAAAAAGAAACGTTTCAAAAAAGAAAAAGAAACGTTTCAAAACACTTAAAAGAGTGGTTTATAGCTTGTCCCTTTCACACCTAAAAGATTAACATCAGGCTATCCTGCTCTCCGGTGAGCAATAAATGAGGGAATGATTTTGCTGGATGAGTGAATGAATGGAGAAGTTGTGAGAATAAGATTGTAGCTTGTCCCTTTCACACGTGAAAGATTAACATTAGGCTATCCTGCTCTCAGGTGAGCAAAGAATGAGTGAATGGTTTTGCTGGATGAGTGAATGGAAAAGTTGTGAAAATAAGCAAAACGGAAGTGTGAACGAATGGTTCTTTATGGTTTGTCTATGGTTGTTTCTGCACCGGAAATGTGAGTGAATGATTTTGCTGGAAGAGTGAATGGAAAAGTTGTGTTTTTAAGGGCGCCGTTCGGCCTTCGATCTTTGTTCGTTCATTTCAGGCCTATGAATCAATCTCATTGGTCCAAAAGCCGTAGACCGCGCTACCACAGATAATATCGCATGGTTTGTTAATAATTTTCCTTTGGTTTTTTTTCAAGTGTAAAAGGGACAGACCACTGAGGAACAAGGAGAGACTCTTGTCAACCCACTGTCGACTTGTCACTAGAACGTTCTTTCTTTTTCTCTTCGCGCGCTTTTGGTGAACGTTTGAGAAAATTATTTTTGTGATATTTTTGTAATAAAAAGCGAATATAATCATTTAAAACATTATTTTTCGTTCTGCTTCTGTTAACTAATCAAGGTATGTAAACAATTTACGCTAAACGGGTATGGTTATGCAAAGTGCAACGTTGTGTTTATTAGCTTATTAATTAAATCGTCTTGTTCAGTTTTAGGTATTAAATTTCATTAAAATGCCAATACATCATTGTTGCGTGGAAGGATGCAGTTCTAGAAAACCGGCCGTGAAGCTTTTTAATTTGCCCGCCAACGATGGACTTCGAGAAATTTGGTTACGATTTCTTATACCAAGGAGTCCATCGCTACAGAACTTGTCGAGAGACGTGCTCGTCTCAAAAAAGGTAATTACCTACATGCCTAACAAGCCAGGACTTGAGGTAGCCTTCGTAAGTTTACTGCAACCGTACCTGCATAACTCTGAGACTAGTCCATAGCACCTACTGTCATACATAGCCAATGGGAAATCTCACTTGTGATCAATCCTGATGTATTATGTGCTGAGGAATAATACTAAAATTAACCTGCCCGCTTCATCATCAATGATGATGAAGCAGGCAGGTTAAAATCATCATCATCATTAGCCAAAAGGTGTTCACTGCTCCCCCAAGGATTTCCACACCGACTGGTATAGGACCAGTCGCTGCTCGCATCCAGTGGCTTCCCGCAATCTTCACCAGGTCATCGGTCCACTGAGTTGGAGGCCTGCCCACACTGCATCTTCCGGTGTGCAGGTGCCACCTTTTGTAATCTCCCTTGCCTATGTATTTTGATTTTCCCTATGATAACTTTGTACACCTATCTTTATCTGTTGTCATATTTGCAACTTTCAAATAAATAAGTGTAGCTATTTTGTAGACTACATATGAAGTAAGTTTTTAGGGTTGCTAAACTTAGATTTTATTTATTATTTTCATTATTAGATTTTTACAGTTCTGTATCTCAAAATGAAAAAGGAGCTCTATAGGATCACTTGTGTCTGTTTGTCTGTCAATTTGAATCTACTGGACTGATTAAATTTGTATGAATAAAGATATGTGTGACTCAAATGTATGTTACCTAAATAAAAATATGATATAAATGAATTTGAGTCCTACCTAAATAAATCAGGAAAAACGTTTGCAAGTTGTACCATATATCAAATAAAATGGTTTACTCTGAAACTACTAAGCCAGAAAATAGTTCTTTACTCACAGATTAGGAAAACCTATAAGAAGCCTTTGGTCTAAAATATGGTTTGATTGTACAGAACCGTACATGAATCAGACACTTGACAGACACTTTTAACTGTAATATATTGTGTTAGATAATCTTTATTTAATTTAATTGTCTGTTATTTTAGGTATGCAAGCTGCATTTTGAGCCAAAATACCTAACTGGAACTGGTGATAAAAGAAAAAGACTTGCTTGTCCCACTCTATTTTCAGATGAAGAAATTCATAGACGCCAGCCATCTACTCCAATCCAAATTTGTAAGTACTATTGTTTGTTATTGCATAGTTTGTATCTACTCGTACTACTTTTATAAAAAAAGGAATGCTGGTTTTGTAGTAATATAAAAAGAAGAAAAGAGAAGATCGACCGAAATAACAGGGGATGAAACTGTAAATAAGAAACTTATTTTAAATAAAAAGACAAAAAATAAGTAATTAACTAATAAAGGAGAGAGAAAGAAAGAGCTCAATGTTATTTGCCAAAATCAAATCGTTGATAATGTAAATGAGAGGATAAGACTAGTTTGTATTTTGTATGTCACAATATATTTGTACTATTTTATATAGAGACAGACTTCCAATATTCTTAGCTAGGACACGTCGATTTCTAGTTTATAGTAGTAATCATAATGACTGGTCAAACCTTTATTTGTAATTTTATTCAAACGGACACTTACCTATATGTAAAAATTTTCACCAATCAATATAATATTTGCATACATTAAATTTTCAATTTCAGCATTCGAAAATATAGAAGAAGACCACAATTACTCTCTAGGATTATCAAAGAGTATTGCTGGACCAGGATCACATCAGCATTCCCAATATGAAAGTAAGTCATTATGAAAACTATACTTAAAAGGTATTGAATTAAAACAAATAATAATTTACTTTTTTGGTTATTTTGTTACATTTTTTTATTGCAAGTTTGATGTGTTTCTGATAAATTGGTATTGTTATTTTATTATTATGTTGATGGGCTCATTGGGAGGTTTGTTTATTAGGAAAGTTACCTATGTCTTACATTATACAGGGTGGCCGGGAGAGTGACGTCCAAAGATAAAATTTAGGTGCCTCGTATACAGGGGTATCCTAATCACCCACATGTATATTCGCGATTTTTCGTAGTTTTCGAGTTAAGATTTTTTTAAAGAAATTTTTGAAAAAATTCAACTGTAACAGCTATTTTATTTTTGAAAAGAGCAAGTTTTATTAAAAACTAGCTTTTGCCTGCGGCTCCACCCATGTGGATGTCGCTTAATGACTGTCTTAAGTGAACACAGTGTTATTATAAAATAATTATTTCAGTTGAAGACATGTTGCGCCTCAAATACATCAACAATGATCACACCTATGCTCTGAATTCTAAAAACAGTATTGTAATAAAACCTGATGAAAGCGGTAAAGCCATATTTAATTTTTGCTTTAAAATTTTTCTGTAGTCTGCTACTTAGTAGTTTTACTGTAGTGAGTAGCTGTTTAAACATTTAGACTACACCTTTTAAACTTTTTAGAATCACAATTGACAACATTTCATTTTCCATGTAATTTTTCATGTAGGTATTATTTTGTATGAAAATCATCAATGAAATATCCATTTTTTATGTAGTATATTTCTGTATGAAGTTGTAGAGAAATGTTTACAATATGTGAGAGAACTTTTTTAACTGGTCTAAATGAGGAAGCCCAATAATCAATTCAAAGTTTAAATAAAGCAACATCGTAAGATATACAGGAAAATGGTTTTTAACTAACTTGTTTTTTTGTTGTGCTGTAACCTGAGGCTGTAACGAACACTGGTCAAGTGTGAGTTATTCTTGTAATGAATAAAAAAATCACTAACATTTTCTCAAAATCTCCCAGTTAAAAAACCTCAGTATATTATGAATTATGTAGCTAGTAGAATATGTTATTGGCCTCTTTAAAAAAATATATTAAGTATAATTTGTATGTTTTCAGGATCTACTATTCACACTTCACCCGCCACCGCAGATGCAAATTCAACTCCATCAACTAGTGGAGCCACATATAGAATTTCGTCTTCTGAAGGTCTGGGTAAGTTTAAAATTTACATTATACAGTAAATTTTCTAGACCCAATTTTTAGGGTTCCATAGTCAGAAAGGAATCCTTATAGTTTCACCTGTCTGTCTGTCCACGGCCTAACTCAGAGACTATTAGTACTACAGAGCTGTAATTTGGCAAGGATGTACATATTAATCACACCGACAAAGAGGTAAAATAAAATCTCCACTTGTTACTTATACTAATTTTGCTATTTGACTTTTTTTTGGGCACTATTAAAACTTCTTGGAAATACAATAAACCCGAGGATCTTCTTTAAATAAACTTACATTAAAAAAAATGACAAAGTTAAGTTAGTCGCTCAGTCCCAAGTTGAACTTGTTTTTTTTAGTACCTACCTGCGATGCGTCATCTACGTTAAATAAAATAATATACTATATTTTGAATATATCTAAATTAATTGATATTCAGTTATAAATAAATTCTTAACAATCTTCCCATCTTGTTTTTAAGCTGGGCATTCACTTGCAGTAGTAATCTAATGTTCTGTTTAAAAATATTGCAGATCCTCTTATCAAGGAGCCTGTTGCGTCATCGCCGCGAACATTTGACAAGCCGTCAACTACAGACGCTACAGGTTTGTTAATTGGGATACTTTTTGGTATTCAGTGTATTTACATCCAAGTATTCTGCGCATCGGTATCGGCATGAAATCACAACCCATCATCGAAGGCTTTCATCTGTCTACTACACCCTTAGAGTATTAATACCGAATTTTCGATTTAAAAAAAATACAAAATGTTAAAATTGTTACCATTTATCTACCTTATGCGGTTCGCGCAATAAATGATCGCTCAATCCTGATGGTTCATATTTCGTAAACACTGGAGTTGACTACAGCCCCACAACCTCAACCAATTGGGCCTCAACAATTAGCCACTGAATGTATATTGTATATAGAATAGAGTATGGCTTAATCAAACCTAGATGAAACCCGTGCCTCATCAGTTGTGATAGAATGCGTTGTTAGTTTAACATAAAATATTCCAATTAAATATAAACCTAAATATAAAAAGCGGTCGTGGCTCAGTGCGGCTTGCGTGGTCGCATCGATCAAGCAGGTTAACTTACAACAGACACGGTCATAACCTGGATGGTTTTGACTGTTAGTGGCATTTATCTCGACCGTTTCCGTGCTTCGCAAGGCACGTTAAGCCGTTGGTGCCGGCTGCTATCGCTAGCAGTCGTTAAGCCATGTCAGAGGCCTTATAGGCGGCTTGAAAACTTCTGACACTGGGGTTGGCCACTAGCCCCAACAACCTCCACCAATCCGGACTTGGCCCCCGTGTGTGGAGTATGGCCTAAACCTTCCCGAGTTATGGGAAGAGACCCGTGCCCCTGCAGTGGGGACATAATGGGTTGTTAACAAACAAATATAAACCTTATATTATGTACCTATATAAATATGAATTGTAGATATTAATCATGATTACAGATGCCATTTCTCATACCTGTGCCATGCCGTCTTCTGCTGTTGGATACCCGTCATCTTCAGGCTCTATAAGTGAGTGATTTATGTTATGGCGCTTACTTTTTTACCTGCTTGTCAAAAATAGAGGTTGACCATCTTTGTTTAAAATAAAAGAGTCTAGCAGGTGTGAGCATTATTTACTGTCTGTATATACAGGGTGTAAGGGACAGGTTTCCGAAAACTTTAAGGGCTTGCTCAGTAGACGAAACTGAACAACTTTCCACAATTTTTTTTTTCAGGAAACGAAAAAAGAAATCGGCTTCTCCATACAACCTGTCCATTCAAGTTTATAATTTTGTATGGAGAAGCCAATTTTTTTTCGTTTCCTGAAAAAAATTCTTGTGAAAATGAAAATATTTTATTCGAAGTAGGTAGCAGTGTACACTTTTCGAACGTCATTCTTTTATCTACCTAATACGAGGTTCCTGCCACTCGGAACTCGTATACCCGCCGTTTCGGGAAGTGTTTGCGGAGTGAGAAGACACTGAGGGCCCTAAAAATACTCCCTCCAACACATTAAAAAAAAAAGTCTTACATTCTATTACATCTTAATGCTATATAAATGAATTATACAATGTCATGTCTGTAAATAAAATATACAAAAATAAGAATAAAGTAAAAACAATAAAGAAAGAAAGGATTCAAGACATAAAAGTAAAAAGTAAAAATTGTGGAAATTTATTCAGTTTCGTCTACTGAGCAAGCCCTTAAAGTTTTCGGAAACCTGTCCCTTACACCCTGTATATGTTTCACTAATGCATGTATTAGTTATTAATGTCGTACTTTAATACTTTGTTAATACTTTCTAACTAGCTGTTTCGTCCACGGCTTCGCCCCACGTGGATATAGTTTTTGTGATTATCGTTGACGGACCACAGTGCAGCCTTAAAAGTTTTTTGGGGTAAAAGTATACTACGTTGTTCCCCGCCATCTGCCGAAGCTTTTTGCCAATGAAATCATTTGAGTAATTATAGCAATAAATACCTTTATTTTTGGGGTTCCCTTGTAATTCTCGAGGGAATTCAATATTATTTCAGAATAAAATGTACCCTATTTGACTGCCCTACTGCATTATATCATGACCCTCCCACCTGTCAGCATCATACTTTCATAGTGTAAAGCATAAACCGTGAAGTCACATCGTAGTAACTTTTTGTGTCGAGCATTTTCGGCTCCTGCTTTGCGACGTAGGTACGTACATACTTTTATAGTCAAACTGAGTAAATAATGTTGATAACTAAAAATGGTTTTCTCAGATGTTTTAATTTTTAATCATCAATCAATATATACAGGGTGTAAGAGACAGGTCTCCGAAAACTTTAAGGGCTTGCTCAGTAGACGAAACTGAATAAATTTCCACAAGAATTTTTTCAGTAATATAAAATAATGGGGGGGCTCAGCCCTGTGATAATGACATTGAGGGGGGGGGCTCGGGCACCCCCAGGCCCTATGGAGTCTGCGCCAGTGGACATAGTGACAATAACTCGGAATCGAACCGGCTCGGCGGGATTTCAAATACCTATACAGGGTTATTTTGTACCCCCCACCAAAACTTCACTCATGAAACTGAGCAACTTTCCCCAAATAACCAATGGTCAATTCGCAAAAAAGGGTTCCCAGGGTTCGAAGTGACAATTATCACTGATGATAATTATCTTGATAATAATAAAAATCATAAAAACAATACAATTTAATAAATTGTTAAGCTATTATGTCGCTTTACTTAAGTTTACTTGTATCCAAATGTGATTTTCCACTTTCGTGCATGTTATAATGAGTTAAATATCAAAGAGCCCTCCGGTACTTTCATAGGCGAAGTCCTCCCGTGAAGATTCTGATGACACCATATGATAGTACACCTCAAGCAGAATCAATTTCTCAACAGGACCATCCCTCTATTTTTTTATAGATTTAGAGCTATAGGGTCAAGTATGTCTAAAAAACCATAGCATCTTTCTTAACTTTGGAAAGAGGTTCAATTATGGAGACTGCGGAACTTAACTAAGAGTCCAAAGCTGCACAAAAAAATATTTGCTTCAAGTCACGACAATCGCACCATCAACATCTTTTTTAGATCACAAAAAGTAAAAAATAAAAACTCAATAAAATTGTGTCTTATTCATGTCATGCGACACCGTAAAAATGTGTTGTTAGGTATTTAATGTGCTTTCAAATGTTATATTTTTCATCAATATTCGTATGGGGGAACATGGTAGAAAAACGAATCAAAAGTCAAGGATCACCCATGATGGGTAATTGACACATTTTTAATTATTTACGCCAATAATTTACCCTTTGTATCGCATAAAATTTTATGTCATAATTGCCTATGGCATAACAAGGCATAAAAATCTTGCGCAGAAATATAAATCTGCCTAATCGTAATTCTGCATAATTATTATTCCCCCTAAACTTTGAAAGTAATAAACAATAATTTTCTAAATTAGAAATGACTAAACAATAATTGTCCTAGTTGAAAATTGCATAAATATACTTTTGACTAAATAATAAATGACTTAAATAGTAATTGACATAACTGAAAAGTTCATAATTTTAATTAGGCCTAAATATTAAAAGCCCTAATTACACGGAATATGGGAGTCCTAAATTAATGCGGGAGCGAACGAAGCGAGCTCGGGAATTCGGAGCACCCCGATACGGATAATTCAGGTTCGGAGACAGTGTTAGGTTTGATTGATAAAACATCCACAGATCGACTGCTTGCTTGCATGTTTGGTTGCTTGCATGCTTGCATGCTTCCATGCTTGTTTGCCTGCTTGCTTGCATGCTTCCTTGCTTGCGTGCTTGCATGCTTGATTGAATGCTTCCCTTCCTAGCAATCTTAGGTAAGTTGCTACTTACCACTAGCAACCTTAGGTAGGTTGCTACTCACCACTACCCTGTACCACAGATTTTATAATACTAACGTACAGATACCTCATGTCATACAACGAAATGCGACTGCCGTAACTCGGGCTATTCTTCGGGCTATTTTTTTCACTCATTGAGAACTACCGCTACTGGCGACATCTAGAGCGCGGGCTATAAATGAAGACATTCTGGTTGCTTATCTGCACCTTCATTTGCTTTTATGATTTTTTTTGCACATAACCTACTAGTATTATATTATCTGTGATATTACTAAACAAAAATACATAATTTAAAATATGAAAAACAAAACGTAAACCACCTATTACGTTTTTCAATCGTATTGTATTAGCGCCATCTATCAATTCACGCTATAAACTGGTTCTCAACTAGTACGTGTCATTACTCAACTCTGACAAGTTAAGGCGAAAGTAGTTTTGATATGCATCGCCGTCATCAGATAATTTGTAGTAATTGATAATAAAGTGCATTATCAGCCTTTGTCATACTTTTTGTTTATTACAATAATCAAAACACTTATTTTTAGCAATTTAATGGGTTTTTTCTTCGTTTTGCATGAACTTCGATTACAAATCGATACTTGTCGTGCCATCTATTGACATTTTAATGAACTAAGGTTTTCGTTGTATGCAATGAGACCCCGTGCCTGTACTATACTGATTCTTACAACCTACGCTATAAGTAGTTAATGAAGTTAAAAATAAATAAAACAAGGTAATTATAATCAATGGAAAGGAAGAAAGGAAGGCAACCTAACTCATTTTTTCAATTTCAATTTCAAGTTTGATATGCTATAATATTATTAGGAAATTTAATATTATGCAACTTTATAGTTAGGGACATTTCTAATTATTCCAAGTAATATTATGCTCATAAATTTTAGGAAAACATAAATATGCGCAAATTTTTTTATGCCAAAATATTTTATGCACAATAATGTTATGCAAAGGCCAAATAGTCATAAAAAAGTTATGCTATGTTATAGAGACCCGATGATAGTCTTTCCAAAGTCGAGAAAGATGCTATGATTTTTAGACCTACTTGACCGTATAGCTCAAAACCTATAAGAAATAGAGGGATGGTCCTGTTGAGACATTGATTCTGTTTGAGGTGTACTATCATATGATACCATCAGAATCTCGTCACGGAGGTAAGGGGGGCTTCGGCTATGGAAGTAACGGAGGGCTCTTTAAAAAAAGGGTAATTGTATTCAACACACACAATACTTATTTGTATTCAGTTTTATTACTATTATAATGTGATGAAACTATAATCTGTAAAACAAAAATTAGTCATAATATTATGAATCAGTACGAATAATTATCGAATAAATGAGTCTACTAGTTTCAAAAACCGCAATGTCCACAATGAAGAATATTTAGGAACTTATTTTTTTCTTACATAGTTATGGTCAGAGAATAGCCGTAGTCATATGCTACTTTATCCTCAGGGATAAACAAACCCTAAATTACATACTTAGCATACAACAGCAGCTATCCTCTGAACATGTAAATAAGAAAAAAATAATTAAAAATAATTTCCTAAATATTTTTCATTGTGGACATTGCTGTTTTTGAAACTAGTAGACTCAAATATCAGAGAATTATCTGATAATTGGACGTAGTTTAGCAGAAAGGACTCAATCCACAAACCTTTATTAGTGGATTAAGTACTTTAAGGTTTGTGGATAGAGTCCTTTCTGCTAAACTACGTTCAATTGTCATGATTATTATCAAAGAAAATAAATATTTTGATAATTACGTACCCTGGGTATCTCTATACAAAATAGGCCGATCACGTGATCTTGGTATGAAAGGTCAAAATTTTTTTTGTGAAAAACTGTGAAGTTTTGGTGGGGGGTCCAAAAATAACCCTGTATGTAATGCAATAAAAAACTTCTTGAAACTTACTCTTACCCACCTAAAAAAAAAAGAAAATCGAAAACACAATACAAAGAATTTGTATTCACCTACTTAAAAACTAAAACGATTCACCTTTGTTTCAGAGTGCACCTCTACTCCGGCGAATCCTATAACACAATCTCGTCCCATACCATCCGCAAGGTCTTCAGATTGGACAGGTAAGGAATTTGAAATACTTAAATCTCTATAAATCAGATTCGAAAAATGATGCGGGAAATGAAAAGTTTCTGTATTGCCCCTTCTTAGTAAAGTCTTTAAAAAAAAATGCAACACTTTAATTTAAACCAACTTCTGCATAACCAACAATTTGGCTTCCGTAAAAGGTCGATCAACTACCGATGCAGGAGTAGCACTTACACAAGATGCAATAGAAGTTTTTTGTGATTTATTTAAAAAAATAACCCTTCACGGGACCGGACAGACCGGGACCTTCGAGAACATCTATGCATACGAGCATACAAAAAAGCAAAAACATGGATACACAATACAAAAACTACACATATAACGTAGGAGTTGTAAATGGGTTCGAGTTCTTTTTTGAGTCTTAAAAAAACAATTCACTTTTCCAGGTTCTAATGTTGATGACTTCGGGAAGCATTTGGTGACTGAACAAAAACCATCTTCATCGGGAGTTACAAGTGCGTATTGCTACTTATATTAGCTGAGTTTATCTTTACTATTACGTAAGTATCACGAAATAAAACCGAACAAGTGTCGGTACTTTTTAAACTGCTAACAAGGCATACGGTATGGTTTTACGACAACCATCTTGTGGTAGTAGTCGACACCAACGGCTTAATATATCTTGCGAAGTAACGGAAACGGTCGAGATAGATGACACTATTTTTTAATGATAATGACACTTGGATTATTTCTTCGACAAAATTATATTAAGGCCATCTTTCCCCAAAATTACGTTTTTTTGAACAGTTTTGACGTGAAACTATAGAAGTTTCAAGTCTGAAAAAAATAATCGTTATTTTTGACTATATTTCCTAAGATCATAGGCCATCCGAAATACGATTCATTAATTTCGGCTCGATAGAAAAAAAATCCAAAGATGGATCTACCGCTATTTAAAACCTAAAATAGTTTCCAGTATATCAAAAGAAAAAAATTTAAAATTGTATAAAAATGTTGGTTTCGACGATATGAAAAAAACTAAGCCATTAGTTTTAACACTTTCATTCAGAAAAAAACCAAAATAATCAAAAACGTAAATAATTCGTGTGGCGCGTGCGGGTGGGACTTCCATTTAGTACTGCGCAGATGGATGCGCAGTAGCTTGGGGTAAGATGGCCTCCTACGTAAAGAAAAAAATGATTTTAAGTCAAATCCCTCCAGGTTATGTCTGTATCTGTACTTAAAGTAGTGTAACGTGCGTGTTGATCGACGACGAAACAACATAGGCCGTACTGAGCCACGACTGCTCAATTTAGTAATTAATTGCCACGTGAAAGAACACTATCAGTTACTCATATGATTAAAGTTAGTATCTGCGTCATTTATTTACAGATGCGCCGAATAAATCTTCAAGGGATCGGATTGTGAAGAGCATTAGCAACCTTACTCCTAAATGCAAAAGGATCTATAATAAATGTGTTCAGATTATTAAATCGAAACGCCGCCTTTTGTATAACTACAGCGAGAAACTGGAAAAAGCCCGAGAATTGAGCGAACAATCTTCGTTTGATGCTTTGATGCAAACGATGACGCCTCAGGCGAAAACTTTTATCCGCATGCAGATAAACTTGGCCAACAAACACATTAAAAGAAGACGGTTCACAACTGAGGAGAAACTGCTGGCACTGTCCTTGGCGAAACAAAGTCCCAAGGGGTATAAATTACTGTATAAAATGTTCATCCTGCCTTCTAGGAGAACTCTGAACAAATTTACACAAAACATCCGCTTTAAGCCTGGAGTTAATAAAAATATTATTGCTCAACTAAGGGAAAGCGTAAAAAATTGGGATCCAATCAAAAAAACTTGTTCCGTTGTTTTTGACGAAGTTGCGTTGAGCCCGCAACTAACATTCGTAGAGTCAGAGGATCGCATCGATGGATTCGTGAATTATGGCAACGATAGTGAACAGAACTTGTGCGACCATGCTCTGGTATTCATGGTGCGAGGAATTTGTTCCTCGTGGAGACAACCACTGGCATACTACTTATGTGAGGGTGCCACGCCTTCTGTCAAACTCAAAACTATTTTGAAGGTATGGATTTGTTTGTGAAAGTTTTCACTGTAATACGAATCAAAATATTGCAGCATATGTCGTAAAAGCCCAGTCAAAATTCAAGTACATAATTTATTCTAATAATAATTCTAATAATATCTGGGACAAATCACATACGGTCACTGGCCCCAAACTAGGATTCCCTATACTATGGGAACTAGAGACTGATTACTTACACATATATTTCAAATACATACATATATAGATATAAATACACCCAGACTCAGAGCAAACAATTCTGCTCATCACAGAAAAGTTTGCCCTGTGTGGGGATCGAACCCACGACTCTCGGATCAGTGGTCAGGAGCGCTGACCACTTAGCCACCGAGTCAATCATATTTAGAAACTTGTTATTTTGTTACTCAAATACAGGATGTGGTGGAAGCAGTCGTGAACACAGGATTAGACCCAAAAGCCCTTGTTTGTGATCAGGGGTCAAATTTCCAAGCATGTATCAACAGTTTGCGTGCTGATACAAGAAGACACAATTTATTGAATAACGAATCATTGCTTCCAGGTTAGGTTCCGCACTTGATGTATAAACAATATTGGATTCAACTAAGAATTATGTAATTATAGTAATGAGATCATTTTTCAGCTTCAACATAATAATAATTTGATTATTCTTTCAGATAATCAAGTTATAGTCAGTGGACAAGTGCTTAACATTGTTTATGACCCTCCACATCTCATAAAGGGCATACGGAACAATTTTCTTACGAAAGACATGCTATTCTGCGGTAAAATTGCGAAATGGCAAGATATAATTGATGCGTACAAAACAGACTGCGATTTGGGGGAGATTAGAATGGTTCGGAAATTGACTGACGAGCACGTCATACCTTCGAAAATAAAAAAAATGAAAGTGAAGAATGCCACACAGGCTCTGAGCGAACAGACGGCTGGGTTGTTATGTTTTTGCTCAAAATTCTGTAAGTAGTATTTATAGACGACATTCATGTTCCCGGATTTATCTGGTACTCTACTGACTCGCGCAGTCTGTAACTACTACTGCTGTGGGATGGATAGCAGTAATTGGCCTTCATCTTATAACTACTTGTTTTACATTTATAATGTAATGTGGCCATTGTTATCCGAAATAAATAAGAAATTAAATTAAAAAACTGCTAGTCTGACTGCAACTGCTGGTCGTGAGATTGATTCTTATCATGGTCAAGTCTCCTAGTTTTGTAGTACATGTGTACCTAATATTATTTTAATATTTTCAGCTGCAGACGATAGCGGAAAGCCTGTGAGCAAAACTATGAAGAATACGTCCGATGCGGTGCTTTTCTTCGACAAGCTCTTCGACAGCGTGAACGGCTCGCGAAGCGGCGCGACTCCGGGAAAAATGAGAGGTCCCGTCAAGGAAGTAAATGGTAATTCTAAACACGTGACATTTTGGGAAGATGCCATTAAAGTTTTAGAGAACATTTATTATATAGACTCTATGAATCAGAGCATTTCTGTCGGGGGGTTGATAAAAAAAAGTGTCCCTAGTTTAAAAAATTGGGTCGTCACATTGAAAAGTTTTATTAGTATATGGGGTGAGTTGAAACAAAAGGGTGTCAAATTTTTTTACTCCCGTAATTTAAATCAAGACCCTTTAGAAAACTTTTTTGGCAGGATTAGGGCATTCAATTACCGTAATAATAATCCCACCCCATACCACTTTACGTGTACCATTAAATCTCTCGTCCTTAACAATATACTGGGTCCTCATTCTCCCGGCTCTAATTGCGAGGACGATGTAGGAGAAGTAGTCCTAAAATCAGGATTACTGCTTAACACTGAGGAACTAGATTCTGCCGGGAGTGTTAACTCGGTTTCAGAGCCTCCCCCTGCCGCCGGTGCTGCCGCCGCCGCCGCCGCCGCCGCGCCGGTCTCCCACATGGCTGCGCCGGCCACCCCGGCGCCGGCTGCCCCGACTGCCCCGGCAGTGGCGACGGTGGCGGCGGCGCGCCGCGAGAAGATCAACGTGCAAGCTTCTGCTTTTACGGCTGGCTATGTAACTAGGAGACTTATACGAGCCAACCCTTGCAAAGATTGTAAAAAGACTTTGCTAACTAATGAAATTGGCGAAATTCACGACTGGATCAGCCAAAGGGAAAGGCGTCTCCTTAGAGGTAGGAACCTTAAATACCCCAACGAATCATTTATTTGTCTTTTCCGAAAACTCGTAAAATTCATTAATCAATATTTGGACAATTATGCACACAAAGGAGACGTTACTAAAACTATCCGAGCGGATTTCATAAAAGACGCTGATGTTGATTGGCTAGGCTGTAGTCAACATCACAACGAAGTACTGAACCATTTTATGACACTGGTCTGTAGAGTTCAAATTCATAACTGGTGTAACACCTTAAATAAGATACTTAGGGGTATGTTTTCTGAAAAGATAACCACGAATATTACAAGAATGCAAAGTCTGGCCCTCAAAAAGTATAAGTCTACTAGAACTAAAAAATGATGTGTAATTTAAGCTTTATGTAATAGGAGTTGTATATTTTTCTATTCATATATATTAATTTATTTCCGAGAATTCTACTGACATGGATTTTGATGATCCTTCATTGAATAGGCACTTCCTGTCACGTGTTAATTGTAAATATTTCATATAAATGAATGTGCTTTGATGGAAATGATGTTCTTTTAAAATAATGTCACTGTTGTATTGTTTCTGTACATTTATAAATAATTTTCTTGTATAAATTGTTTAAATATTAAATTACTGTAAATATTCCTATCATTGATTAATACCTAGTAATTGTAAATTAGGTAGGTAATTAATTATTGTAATTTTGTGAGCTGAAAATGTTATTCTTTTATCGCTTGCATAGTGTAGATCTTATATAGATAGATAAAAGTCCAATACTTTATGAATCTGTACATAACTGTAAAATATTAAGATTTACATTAGGTTTCTATAGGTGTAAATAAGTTAAAAATAAAATAAATTTTAGCAGTAACTATAAATCAGGATTGTTTACAGGAATTATGTAATAGCGTAAACTACTTATTTAAGAAAATGTGTTGGATGAAGTTTCTTTAGGACCTGACGTTTCATCTCCCTTCGCGAATAGTTCCCGAAACGTGGGGGGTATACATGTACTTGTAAAATCATGTCGTTGTTATATTATTTCTGTACATAACTATACATTATTTGCTTTTCATAATAATTCATTCATTATTTGAATATTTATTACATTACTGTAAATATTCTTAACATTGACCTATTACATTAAACCTATTTAATAATTTTAAAGTAGAATACTATGTTTTAGGTAGGTAATTTATTAATTTTCTGAACTGAAAAAATATGGTTATTTTTATATCATTTGCATAGTATAAGATATATTTATCTTATATAGATAGACTGGAGTGCAATAGTTTATTAAACTACATAAATATTTGCAAAAATACATTAATTTTCTGTATGTTTAAATAAATTAAAATACCTATATTTTCGAACTTTAAGTCAGGGTTGTTTACAAGAATTGTGATAGAATGTGAGACATATTTAAAAAAATGTGTTTGAGGAAGTTTCTTTGGGACCTCACGTTTCTTCCTCCGTAAACAGTTCCCGAAATGTTAGGTATACTAGTTCCAAGTTGTAGGAACTATGTATTAGGTAAACTAAGGAATGACATTTGATAAAATATACAATGCTACCTACTTCGAATAAACATGCTTTTGCTTTAATTTGTTTCTTTGAGGTTTACTTCGTGTATCGTTCAAAATGACTGGTACAATTTCAATATTATAGAAACTTATTTTATAAATAAAAATAATTATATTTCCAACTTTTGTTTTATTTCACAAGACTACAACAAGTCACTCTGTAAGCTTGTTGATAGTCTTGCTTTGAAAATTTCTGAAAAATATATTTTATTGTATATCTTCAATAAAAGTAGGGACGGCTCTATTATCGACAAAATGTCGATATCTATTTATCGACCTGTGGGCAACACTAGTTAACCTTGTACAGCAGCGCCACCACGTCAGGAACGGCACAAACCGGCGTTTCTCTATGATCTGATTGGTTGTTCGGCTGATTCCTATCTGTCCTTTAGGACATATTCTACTTCATCTATGGTTCATTTCTTTCTCGTCGTTGGCCGTTTTGCGTGTTAGTGCTCTTTTGCTAAAATCCAGATGAAAAGTGATAGCAATTCAAAAATAAGCCAAGACGAAGAATGTAAAAATTGCCACGTATCTCCAAAATGATTCAAAGTCAAGAGTCTCTAAAATCCTTAAAGATGGAGACGGATGAAATCGACATACGCGAAAACGGCGATGTCTTCAAACACCGACTACGTGAATTGACCGACGATGAAAAACAACGCCTAGAAGCTCATAACTCTAGAATAATTCCCGAGACGAAAGCCGCTAAACTGGAACGAGAAGCGAAACGTCACTGGGACATATTTTACAAGCGGAACGAGACAAAATTCTTCAGAGACCGGCATTGGACCACACGTGAGTTCCAGGAGCTTGTTAATTTTGATCCCGAAAAGCAAATCAACTTCCTAGAGCTGGGCTGCGGTGTTGGCAATATGGTGTTCCCGCTGATCGAGGAAGGTTTCACCAACTTCTATTTTTACGCGTGTGATTTTTCACCACGTGCAGTGGGCCTGGTGAAAAGTAATAAGTTGTATGATGAATCAAAAGTGAAGGCTTTCTGCGCTGATTTGACGACTGACGACCTGTTTGAAAACGTGGCTGAGGCTAGCATAGACATAGCGAGCTTGATCTTCGTGTTATCGACGATTCATCCGACCGCGTGGCCTCATGTCGCGACCGTGACGTTTCGCGCGCTGCGTCCGGGCGGGGTTCTACTATTCAGGGACTACGGAAGATACGATATGGCGCAGCTCCGCTTCAAGCCTGGCCACAAGATATCTGAGAACTTCTACATGCGGCAGGATGGAACAAGGTAATTTAAACCATCCTTTGCTCCCTTCTGCCTCCGCTCCGAACATAACCTTGCACAGTCACATGTGTGAACGATTTCATTCAATATTTAGGCACAAAAAATTTTGAGTTTCTAACGGAACATGTGGTGTCCATATTCCAGGCAGATCTTGTCTTTCTCTCTTGTATCTAGCTTACATTGTAAATCATGAAACTAACTGACCACGAAATCTTTTTCAGGAGTTATTTCTTCACGGAAGAGGAACTGGCTCATCTGTTCTCGACAGCGGGTTTTGAAATCCTAATGAACACATACGTTGAGCGTCGCACTGTCAACCATAAAGAGGGCATCAACGTGCCCAGGAACTTTATACAAGGGACCTACAAGAAGCCTGCTGAGAAAGGCAAGACCATTTTTGAAGTTTTTTGAACTGTGTTTTCTATTTTAAACTGTATTCTAAATGATGACTGCTATTTTTTGAGATAACTGTGATTTGCATGTATATTAGCTCTATCTGATATCACTTCTATAAGTTTAAATTTTTCTTATAACCTATATTAATAGAAATTAATTATTTTTTCTTACTTGCAGAATAAACATCTTCAGGAGAAATCAAGACAGGATTTTGATCAAGATGAAGCTTTTTAAGGTACGTTCTGATAGTTTTATTTTACTGTAACCACTAACTAAATTGATTTAATGATGCTAACATAGTTCATCTGAATGCTATGATGCACAACACATTTTGTCTTTCGCTCCTATCTGATTATACAATAAAATCCCAATATTTTGTATGTTTTCAAGAACAATATAATAAATTCTGTAATTTTTCCAGGGATGTGCAGATGATGCTGACATATCTCTAAAGCCTAAGGAAGCAGAATGGGTATGTATCTTAATTGACTTCTTATAGTTATACACCAAGTCTTGACAACTAAATGATGAATTTTGATAGGGACATCTGATTATAATGCTGTTAGCACAACTATCTCCACTGACTGATTGTCAAAAGCACCTTATTTCATTATTATGAAGAATTTCCCACTTATCAGAAAACTTTCTTGCAGATAGTGCCATGAAAATGGGAACTTACTGAACCATGAATGAAGTTTAAAAGGTGAGTTAGTCCATTCACATCTTGATTTAATAACCTTTTAAGCAAATAATTCAAGAGTAATATGCTAAATGATGACTATGACCTTCAGGTCTCCCTCAACAGAGCGAACCCATTTAACAATGTTGACCAACCAAACGCGTCTGATTTACCGAAAATAATAATTTTGTTAATGTTTTGTATATTTACTGTAATTATTGATTGACGATTATCTGTTTCAGGTGCTGAACTGAAAGTATTGAGAGAGATTATGGTGACTGAACAGTCATGAGAAAACTTGACAAAAATAAAGGTAAGTTACAATATTTAATTGTGAATTTAAAAGTAATTTTTGCAGTTTACCTTTATTGCTAAATGATGACTATGACCTTCAGGTCTCCCTCAACAGAGCGAACCCAATTAACAATGTTGACCAACCAAACACGTCTGATTATGCACCTCCTACCAAAGTTTTTTAACATACCTATATGTTTTTTTATTGATAATAAAATATATATTTTTGTTTCAGATAATCGAGAGAGCTGAACTCGTATTGATTATATGGTCCAGCAAAGCGAATTGTAAGTATAAAGTTATTTTTACCCATAATTAATCCATTTAATCAAACTAGCATGGTTTCAGTTTGGTTGAAGCCAAGTACAGAACTAATCAACACTACCACATCCCATTATGAGTTCTTATGATGATACTATATTTTTTACCATCTTTCGGGGCTGAAAGCTCTTGTTGATAAACTTACTACTGACGATTTTAGTTGCTTATTTTTAGATTTGAATAGATTTTGAAGATGCTAAAGACTATTCTTGTTTCAGATGGAAGCTGCAGCAGTGATGCAGTGCATGTGATCTATTAACAGTGCATTTATTTATAATGTACCTTGCATTTTTAAAATAAACAATGAACTAGAATGCTACCTTTTTCATTTTTCCTTTTTTATGTAGTGGGTTATGATAATAACTTCGCGCACTTCATGCTGAACAAAGAGGGGAACCAGCAATCCTGATAGCAGAATGGCTAGTCAGTTATAATTTTTCATTTCTCAAAGAATAATGGCAAGATCATACCTGACTTTTTACAACGTATAGAATATATACGAAAACAAAAATAAATATTTACTCTTGATTTTTAAATAAATCAGTATGGTTATTGCAACCGGAGGAAATTAATTATTTTTGGAAGTTTATTATGTGGTCCTGTAGCGCGTTCCAAGGGTACGTTCTGACAGCAACCGTTCACTCAGACGACAGGATAGTATAATTTATATCCCGTAAGTGCGAAAGGGAAAATACAACACAATAACAGTAAAGTTGCTGTCAGAGTGTATCCATGGAACGCGGCCCTGCGAAAAACGTCATTGTTGCGCTTTTAGTGTTGCCATTCGTTAGACACTTCACAGTCCTAGAAGATTATTTCTTGTTTCACTTTTAGTGTAAAGAAATCATTCTCTTTATCTTTTTTTCTCTGGTTCAGAGGCTCTTCTTAAAGGAATACGTTATGGAGTAACGCCTGAATAGTTTTTTGTATTTTTTATTTTTATACTATAGCAAAGTTAATCCAGGTAAATTGATATATGCGAGTTTGCCATTGTTCTTTATTATAGGATGCAATTACTTATTAAGGGTAGCAAATAGTAGCAATTTATTGGTACTACACACTTATAGAATTTGCGCCATTCATGCTAAACAGGAGACTAGCCATCCTGATATCAGATCGGAATGGCTGGTATTCCTTTTTCATACTTCTCAGAATATATCATAGGTGACGTAGCAAATTATTTATGATATGTAGTATTGCTTTAATAAATCATAGACAAACGCAACCAGCCAATCTGACGCTGATCTTTTGTTTTAGCCTACCTATCTCAAAATTTAGAATAATAATCATGCCAAGTCAAGTGGAATCTGGTGCCTATCAGTATAAATAAAGTACAAGAATTAACTTACAAATACATTTATTTTCTTGCTTATAAAGTAAATATGTAACACTATAAGAAGAACCGTCTCCTCGAAGTCTCGAGCTGGTGCCTTCGGCCCGCGATGATCCACTCGTAATCACCATGCTTGGAGTCGAACGTACCCTGCTGCAGAGAGATAAGTTTGAGCGTGAAGCGAGGGCCCAGTTCTCGGAGCTTGGCGCGCTTTCCATCTGGTGTGAATTCATATCTGGAAAGGATATACCACATTAATACTAGCCTGCTTTCCATGGCTATGAACTAACAGCAACTGTTTTGTACCTTCTCTTTTGCACTTACTTAAGAGATTTACATTAGGCTATCAACTACTGCACGATCAATTGAAAACTTCTTTGGGTCCCATATATACAGCGTGTAACATAAAGGTGTGATAATACCTCACTTTGTTGAAATCGGAAAGAAATTTTCGGACTTTTCATACAAACTTGGTTTGCCAGCTGATCGATTTGTATGAAAAGTCCAAAAAAAAATTTGCTATTTGAACAAAGTTGTAAAACAAAAGTTTTTCAGTTTGATGGGTAAAAGCCGACCTTCAAGTATTATCACACCTTTCTGTTACACCCTGTATAACACCGATGAGTTCATAGGGACAAGACTACTTTCCACTCTGATCTGTTCTCGCTGTAGACTTCACATACTCCCAGGGAGTCGTCCATTAATCACGTAAGGCTCAAAAGGGGGGAGAGGGTTCGGAGAAAATCACGAAATATCACCAGGGGGAGGGGGTGTAGTGAGATATCACGTGTATTTATTTTTTCGTTGAACGCATGATTTCTATAGTAAGTTTCAAATGTCGGACTGTTGTTGTTACGTTGTTTTTAACTCGTCCCAAGGTTCGAAACGGCTTCAGGCAGTCAGAAACAACCTGCAACCTTAATGTCTGTCTGGAATTTTTTATCACGGTGCTTCATTTTCCAGAATAAAATGACATTATACGTGTATTAAAAGATAATATTTTGTAGCAAAAAAAATACACGTGAGTTTGGGTAGGGGTGGGGGGTAGTCTAAAACCTCACCACGTATCACCCGGGGTGAGGGGGGGTCTAAAAAGTTGCTAAAAAACATCACGTGATTAATGGACGACCCCCAGGACACATCAACCGTCTTTAATTCCTCATAATCGATTGAAAACTAAACAAGATGTTATGTGGATATCAGATACCTAATTTATTTTGACGTAAAATAGTTACTAACCGATGGTGCCTGAAGAATATGTAGTCTCTCTGGTTGTGGAAGGTGACGGCGCGACGACCGCGGAACTCTGGCTCGTAGTGGAAGAGAGCTCCCAGCATCCGCCCGACGGTCAGACCGAGACGCGTGCTGAAGTTGTTCAGTATAACCTGGAATTAAGTTACAGAACTGTAACCAAAAGATCTTACACCATGGTCAATTCAAAAACAAAATGGACCTATCAGCTGATCAATTTCTATTAGATATCCCATTTATTTTTATTTTATTTATTATTGCTTAATAATAAAAAAAAATTGGATATCTAATAGAAATTGATCAGCTAATAGGTCCATTTTGTTTCAGTCCTGTTTGGTCAGGTTTTAAATTTTGAATTGAATATGTAATTGGTTCGGGTCATTACACAAGTCATACATTAAATTATCTAGGTATTAAGTAGTGGCAGTGTAGTAAGAGTATGTCAAATATATTACTTACTATTTTAGGCTTCATTTCAGGTTCAATTCCAAAAATGAATATTATGTTATGTTGTGAATTGAAAATGAGATTTCATTTAATATGTGAAACAAACACCAAAGGTAATATTTGTATCCACTTTAACCCTATGCATGATTTGTGTTTAGCCTGTAGCTGCAGGAATTTATAATTTAACTATAGCTGGATAGAAGATTTCTATTTTAAAAGAATATAAAATAAATGAACCATTCATACCTCAGGCCTATGATTAGTGATTTCTTTGTAATCCTTCCTCAATTCCGGAGTGATCTTACAGCTGGACAGTCTGAAGTGTGCGGTGGGGCCGTTTGGGAGATGGATCAGAAGGAAACCGTTTGGCTGCTTCTGGTTCTCATTAATGATGACCACATCAGTCACGCCCTCACGGATAGATGATTGGACTATCCTTTTTACTGATGACCTGTGAAATGTTGAAAAAAAAAGTTTCTTAAATCATGCTAAGTGGAAATATGGGTAGGGCTATTTTTAACTAAGAGTGGATGTCTTTCAGCTGATACAACGATGATTATAACAACTTTATTATTACTATGTACAAGGGTAAATCATCATCATGCTAGCTGACCATCTTACAGTCTTATGTACTTGTGTAAAAGTAATGACTTCAGTCAAAAGTTTCTCTTTTGAAAAAATAACAAATGTACGTATATTATTTATCTGAACAAAAATTTAATCGAGTCAAATTCCTGGAACATCCAAATAACAAACTGCATGTTCTTGAGCTGCGTAATGCACTGCCTTATTTTTTTTTACATAAAAACAATATCCATTCCGGCACAACAACAACAAAAAAAATATATATTGTTACCTTTGTCTATATCTAGATACAGAGTTAGGAATGATCCTCATGAGTTCTTTGCCAAATATCTTACAGTCTTATGTACTTGTGTAAAAGCAATGACTTCAGTCAAAAGTTTCTCTTTTGAAAAAATAACAAATGTACGTATATTATTTATCTGAACAAAAATTGAATCGAGTCAAATTCCTGGAACATCCAAATAACAAACTGTATATTCTTGAGCTGCGTAATGCACTGCCTTATTTTTTTTTACATAAAAACAATATCCATTCCGGCACAACAACAACAAAAAAAAATATATTGTTACCTTTGTCTATATCTAGATACAGAGTTAGGAATGATCCTCATGAGTTCTTTGCCAAATATCCTTGTTTTTGTGTGTGGATTGTCCGAATATGTAATAAGTACTTTAGGTTCATATGAATTCTCATAGTAGGATGAGAGTTCATCTAGTTCCATGTCCTTTTGTGCCTGAAATACAAATACAACATATTACACAATAAACAGACTGCTAAATTTTCTACTTTAGATACCATTGCTACCTAATACCTTAAAATGAAAAAGTCATTTCATTATTCTGTGGTTTGTTTAGTACTAACACATTTTCTGAAGGGTTATAACAGCATCTCGGCTCTAGCCATTTAAAAAACAAGTTTAAAAATATATTTTAAACTTTTGTAATTTGATAGTATACCTGACACAAGACAACAGTATATTGTTATTCTTGTTCCTTTTAGAAAGCGTTCCAAATTAGTTTCGTTAGAGTAATTTTCACTCTGACAGCAGGATAGCATATTATATTTTTTTGAAGTGTGAAAGGGACAAACTCTTGTCAGGTGAATCTTAACTTGGTTATGGAACGACTTCTTAAGAGTTGCATTCCGCGCATTATACATATATGGTTATGTTATGACATAATACTAGGGGTTAAGGAGTCTTAGCCTGAATCTTAACTCTTGACTTATTTTCTACCAAAACTTATTTGATAGTGGTTCAAAATCTAAAGGAAAGCATATTGTTTTGAAGAAGCCACATTATTATAAGCCCAAATCCTTATAATCTATACAAGAAGTGGCTAAAGGCCTATTATTTTGAAGACACAACCTTTATAATCTGTACATAGATAGAAGTGGCTAAAAGACTAACCTCTTCTTGCTCTTCGTTGTCAGCATTCGCCAGCATCGTCTCATCTTTCTCACGGAGCGACTCCAAAGTGTGCGGCACTTTCTTGGGCACATCGTCGCCTTCCTGTTTCTTTTCTAATTTACGCCTAAAATCCAAAAATCTAATGAAGAAATTCTGCTTTTGCTCGTAAATAAATAAGGATTTACACTATAACCTCACTTACTTTTTCTTATCTTTTCCGCGAGCCATTGTTGAATTTGGTTTGTTAAACGATAAATTAGAAGTTTTATATACTTTTTAAAGTTTTCACGTCTATTTTAAGGTAAATAAATCTAATAAAATAAGGAAATTATGCACGAGTCCAGCGAGATCAAAGCTGACGTCACGTGGTATTTGTTTTGACTTTGTTACTTTTAAATTTTTAGCTTTGGGTTCCAGTTTTATAACACAGTGTTGCCTATGCATTAGATTTCCTCCAACCACTTGGAGGATTTAGAACTCATCGACCATCCAACTTCATCACTGTTTTTATGCCAATATTTGTCCACTTAAACTGGATTAAAATAAAAATTCAGGTATGAACAAAAAAAAAACAAAGCTTAGTTATCATCATTATTTATTATATTTATGACTAAAGTACACTAAAACTAATTAAACTGCACGTCCTGGCGCGCCAACTCGAGCAACATGGGGTCGTCGAAGAACTTGTTGATGGACACGTCCTCGCTGAGCCCCTTACGGCGACGCGTCTTGATCATGAACTCGCGCGCCAGGTGCGTGGCCGGCTGCGGCTCCAGTGGTCTGAGAAATAAAATTATTTTTGGTTACAAATGACGCTAAGATTGAAAAAAAATGCAGTGGTTAGCTAGGTGAACTGCAAGGTCACAGTGGTGAGTTATAAGGGGGAGCATTGAACCTGGAAGAAAACAGCGGCGATTAAAGAAAAAAATATGGGTCTACAAAGTTGTCAGGGAAATTAAATCAAAGTTTAATTAGTCTGTATCAACAACTGTCTGTCTGTACAACTTCATGCAATTTACGCAGAATTTACGCATCCATAGAAGACTAATTAAAATAAAATAAAACATGTGTTGCGGGAGGAAGGAACCAAACAAAGTAAGAGACCTTCTTCAGTATGTTAAAATAATGGTGTATTTTATAATCTTTTGTATTTTTGCCCTTTTGATGTTTTTACACTTTAAATTGTTATTTTTTTAAACAACTGACCTGATCTTGTCGAGCGGGTCACCCGGCACAGTCTGCCATTGGTGGAACACTTGAGGAGGTGGCGACTGACCCGAGGAGGTGGCACTGACCTGAGGAGGTGTCAACTGACCTGATGAGGATGGTCTTGTCGAGCGGGTCGCCGAGCACTATCTGCCAGTGGTGAAACACCTGAGAAGATGGCGACTGACCTGAGGAGGCGGCAACTGACCTGAGGAGGTGTCAACTGACCTGATGAGGATGGTCTTGTCGAGCGGGTCGCCGAGCACTATCTGCCAGTGGTGGAACACCTGAGAAGATGGCGACTGACATGAGGAGGCGGCAACTGACCTGAGGAGGTGGCCACTGACCTGAGCAGATGTCAACTGACCTGATGAGGATGGTCTTGTCGAGCGGGTCGCCGGGCACTATCTGCCAGTGGTGGAACACCTGAGATGATGGCGAGTGACCTGAGGAGGTGGCGACTGTCCTGAGGAGGCGGCAACTGACCTGAGGAGGTGGCCACTGACCTGAGCAGATGTCAACTGACCTGATGAGGATGGTCTTGTCGAGCGGGTCGCCGGGCACTATCTGCCAGTGGTGGAACACCTGAGATGATGGCGAGTGACCTGAGGAGGTGGCGACTGTCCTGAGGAGGCGGCCACTGACCTGAGCAGATGTCAACTGACCTGATGAGGATGGTCTTGTCGAGCGGGTCGCCGGGCACTATCTGCCAGTGGTGGAACACCTGAGATGATGGCGAGTGACCTGAGGAGGTGGCGACTGTCCTGAGGAGGCGGCAACTGACCTGAGGAGGTGGCCACTGACCTGAGCAGATGTCAACTGACCTGATGAGGATGGTCTTGTCGAGCGGGTCGCCGGGCACTATCTGCCAGTGGTGGAACACCTGAGATGATGGCGAGTGACCTGAGGAGGTGGCGACTGTCCTGAGGAGGCGGCCACTGACCTGAGCAGATGTCAACTGACCTGATGAGGATGGTCTTGTCGAGCGGGTCGCCGGGCACGATCTGCCAGTGGTGGAACACCTGCAGGCAGAAGGCCTGCCCCTGCGTGTGCGTTCGCAGGTCCGTCTCGAAGCCGAACGAGTCTATGGCCGGCACGAACGCCTTGATCGTGTATAGGGGGGAGCCGGGCACCGGTGCATCCTGGGTCACGTGGCCTGAGGGAACACAATATAGAATAGTTAAATGAAGCCCACAGGCGCCGGGTTTTAGAAATCCTCGTGGGAACCCTTGAACGTTTGATGACTCTTTACAGTCTGTCAGAAAGTCTTGAAAGCAAATTTTGTTGGAACCACAATTATTTTTGAAGGCAAAATCATAATTTTGAATCCTCATTTGTGGACTATGCTTGAATGTTGCCATGGTGGAACAGACCGCGCCCTAATTTATTTTCAAGACTTTCTTGACAGGCTACAAAAAAAACGGACTTAGTGCGAGATGAGAAATACATGTACAATGTCCATCGTGCGTCCAGGAGAACAGTTTGTGTACTGGGTAAAGCGCTAGTAATCACTGATCAGTTTTATATCTATTCCCGCGGGTGATCGAGCCCCCAAGAAGTTGTCGCGCGCCCCAGATTAAGCCTTCTCATCCAAGAAGAGTCGATATCGTTACTGAAAAAAGAGAGAGAGAGAGAGGGGGGGGGGCACCTCGCCGCTTGGCGAGCACGGTGTAGACGGCGGAGACGCAGTCCGCGGGCGCCTGCACCTCCACGAACAGGTAGGGCTCCATCAGCCGCGGCGTGGCCATCAGGAACGCCGAGTACGCCACCTGGGGGACAACGCTCGCCTTAATACTTATTACTAACAAACAAAAAAATGCTAACAAAATATGGGGTACCTCATAAGTCGGAGTCAAACATGTTTAAAAATTACAATGTTGGTCAGTTGTAAATGTATGGTTCATTCCAATCAAAAAAAAGCAAAACGTTAACAAACTTACTATGGATCTGACACATGTCAATGTCATCTGCATACTATGTTTGTTTACCTTTTGCTTTTTTTTTGATTGGAATGAAGTATACATACTTCATTCCAATCAAAATGTCATACAACGAAATGCGACTGCCGTAACTCGGGCTATTCTTCGGGCTATTTTTTTCACTCATTGAGAACTACCGCTACTAGCGACATCTAGGGCGCGGGCTATAAATGAAGACATTCTGATTGCTTACAAGGTACAGGTTACCTTCAATTGCTTTTGTTGTTTTTTTTTGCACATAATCTACTAGTATTATATTATCTGTGATATTACTAAATAAAAATACATAATTTGAAATATGAAAAACAAAACGTAAACCACTTATTACGTTTTTCAATCGTATTGTATCAGCGCCATCTATCAATTCACGCTATAAACTGGTACTCAACTAATACGTGTCATTCCTCAACTCTGACAAGTTAAGACGAAAGTAGTTTTGATATGCATCGCCTTCATCAGATAATTTGTAGTAATTGATAATAAAGTGCATTATCGGCCTTTTTCATACTTTTTTGGTTATTACAATAATCAAAACACTAATTTTTAGCAACTTTATGGGTTTTTTCTTCGTTTTGCATGAACTCGATACTTATCGTGCAATCTATTGACATTTTGATGAACTAAGGTTTTCGTTGTATGCAATGAGACCCCGTGACACAACTAATGAAGATAGGTTCATAATTTAAAATCAGTAATGTTTTGTCGATGGACTCAAATCCATCGAAATTTGAGATTTTTTTAAGCCTGAAACCTTTCAACACTTATTGGTTCAGTTAATAAGAAAAACTTTTGATTCAGAACTTCCTAAATAAATAACCATTTTACAAAGTTATCTACAAAGAAATTAACATGCACCATATTCCACTAAGTGAATTGTGGATTATGTCGCTAAATTACTACCCATTGATAACTCGCTTTTACTGAGGTTATTTTTTTTTTCTTTCCTGGTAACATTAAAACTCTGTATCTAACTATAGGTATAAAATAATATGGTTATCTAAATAACTACAAACAGAGTAGCTACCATCACTGAGCTCACCGATCGCAAGGACTGGTTTCACGTTCCTACAAACAAAAATCCAGCAGATCTATTGTCTCGTGGCGTAGAACCCCAAAATATAAAAAACTCTGCCTTATGGTGGCATGGTCCTGAATTTTTACTTCAACCAGAGCCTACGTGGCCCTCAAGTTCAACAGAACCAACCCCAGAGTTACCTGAAATCAAGGTTAATTCCGCTATTGTAATAAATGACCCTCCGATAATCGATATAAAAAGATTTTCTAAACTAAGAAATCTACAAAATGTGTATGCGTATATATAAGGTGCTTCCAAAATATATGCCACCGCTGCAATGGGAGTAAGAGTCATGCATATAGATTACAATAGTAAAAAAAATTCGTGCCCCGGAGTCGTTAAATTGATTTGGGAGACTAAACATTTTTTTTTTACTTTGATTCAATTTCGCACAACACGGTCCGTCAAGTACGTACGCTCCGTCATGAAGTCATGAATGAACTCGATGTCATTTCACTGAATGAAAGCAACGCACGCTCGTAGGTATCTCTTTTTACAGGTTAATTTAGTGAACAGCTGATTGTCTTTAAATTAAATGTAGAGCAGAATAAACTAACTTACCAGTTATTAAAACGGCTTATTCACGTAACAAGGTGATAAACTTACCATCGCACTTTGACAGGCTTTGGACTGTTAAATTACGTACTTGTAATGTATCTGTAAAAAGTTTAGGTAGGTAAGGCATCTACTCAAGAGTAGATGCGTAAAATTAAAAAGAACGTGTATTACAGTAAGTAACTTGGCGTGTTTCTAAGTTCTTCACCTTATTTACAAGGATTTGCACAACACAACACTGGTGGCTGGCTGACTCACACCAAACCTCTGTTCATACGGGTTTACGTCAAACGCAGGGATGTTATTTGCACTCGCGGTAGTAGAGTGTCAATCACCTTATTTACAAGCTATTTCACAACACAACAAAGTTTTACATCAGTTTTACAACACAGTAAAGTTCTCGAGTGGTGACCGCGCACTGGAATACGCAGTGTGGGCAGGCCCCCGACTCGGTGGACCGACGAAGACCTGGTGAAGGTTGCGGGAAGCCGCTGGATGCGAGCCGCACAGAACCGGTCGGTGTGGAAATCCTTGGGGGAGGCCTTAGTCCAGCAGTGGACGTTTTTCGGTTGATGATGATGACACAACACAACACTGGTGGCTGACTCTTACACCAAAACTTTGCTCATACAGGTTTACGGCATGCGCAGGGATGTTATTTCACTCGCGATCAGAGGGTATCGCGGTAGCAGAGTATCATTTCAAGATACTCTAGATTCGTATGTACGTCTGGGTGACATCGTTATCTCACTCGCGGATGGGGGCGCAGGCGGTGCAAAACGTTCGCGTCACGCCTGCGCGTCACCGCTGCGCATAGCGAACTGACTGACCTCTGACCTGTACGAAGGGCGCGCGGGCGCCAACCGCCCCCGCCCGCCGGGTTGCGCCCCGCTCCCGAGTGAGTATGCGAAAGGATGCGGACAGATCAAAGCCTTTTGTAGCACGACACAAGTGCCGAATTTGTTTGATGTCTAGCCGCAACGTCGGAGCGTTTAAGCATGTTTTCGCGCGCCTGGTTTCATTCAACACAATACGGGATGGCTTAATAAAGTAAAGCAATTTATTTTTATGATTGTTATTTTTTTGTATGGAAAAAAAAAGAACAGTTTCCGGACATGAATGTCTCATTTTCATGATCACTATACGTGATACTTTCTCCCATTTCAGCCGTGGCATATATTTTAGAAGCACCCTATATTACGTTTCATACACAACACCAAAAATCCTAATAGTAAAATCCTAGGCCCACTAAAAGTTCATGAAACAGATCAAGCTCTCAATTCTCTGGTAAAATTAGCTCAAGGTGATTGTTTTGAAAAGGAGATCACTCTGTTAAACAAAAATAAGTGTCTTAACCCCAAATCGAATATTTCTTCCTTGACTCCATTCTTAGACAGTAATAGAATCCTGAGAGTAGGTGGTCGCATTCAAGCTTCTGAATACAGCTATGAAACTAAACATCCCATTCTGTTAAAATCAGATCACCATCTGACTAAACTAATTTTCCAACAAGAACATGATCGTCTATTACATGCTGGGCCACAGCTTTTGTTGTCCTCGATAAGATCCCGCTTTTGGCCGATTGGCGGCAGAAACTTGGCGCGTCGCGTCGCGCGATCTTGCATTACATGCCGTAAGTTCAAAGGTCACGCTATGAAGAACATAATGGGAAATCTACCTACAGAACGGTTAATGCCTGACTTTCCATTTCTTACTGTGGGTACTGATTTCGCTGGGCCATTTATGATAACCGATAGAAAGGGTCGTGGGTGTAAAATATCAAAATGTTACTTGTGTATATTTGTATGCTTTAGATATAAGTGTATACACTTAGAAGCTGTAAGCGAACTCTCAAAGGACGCATTTATCCTAACTTTAAAAAGGTTTATAGCACGCAGAGGAGTTCCGAAACAAATTTTTTGCGACAATGGTAAAAATTTTGTTGGAGCTTCTACAGAAATCAAAAACTTCATAAAGTTAAACAAAAATGATATATCTGATTTTGCTACCGGGGAAGGCATTGAATTTCGCTTTTCACCTGCATACGCTCCTCACTTCAATGGTCTGATGGAGGCCGGTGTAAAGTCAGCCAAATTTCACATTAAAAGAATACTAGGCAACTCCCATTTAACGTACGAGGAACTGTCTTCTCTGTTCTATCAAATAGAAGCTATCTTAAACAGCCGCCCTCTCTGCCCCCTAAGTACCTCTCCCAATGACTACAGTCCCCTCACCCCGGGTCACTTTTTAATCGGCAGACCACTGCGATCGCTTCCCTCGCCAGACTTCATGGACTTCAACCCAAACCGCCTAGACAGATATCAGCGCCTTGAACAAATTCAACAGCACTTCTGGAAGCGCTGGTCTCAAGAATATGTGTCAGAATTACAACAACTCACAAAGTGGCGTGTCAAACAGAAAGATATTCAGCTAAATGACTTGGTTTTGATCAGAGAAGAGAACGTATCCCCACTCAACTGGCGCTTGGGAAGAGTTTGCAAGTTGTTTCCTGGAACAGATGGAATTTCTCGTGTCGTCGATGTCTGCACCGTCAAAGGAATTGTACGGCGGGCAATCAACAAAATCTGCAAGCTGCCAACGGCGGATGAGGAGCTTTGAAAGCTGCCGACGCTTTCAAAGGGGGGGAGAATTATGTCTGCGCCAAAATGGTCACACTGCAAGTCGCAACCAACTTCAGAGTAAATAGCTGTCACTAACTTCACACCATTACCTTTACTTTCTGAGAGCGATTAGACGTGCAATTTTTTGAAAAAGTCAAAATGTAATTTTTGGCTTATTTATTATAATATTTTCTTTAAAGTAAAAAAATCTCTTTTCTTTTATGTCTCACAAGCGTGAACATGGTTCCTATCAATTGCTTTCATAAAACAAGTCATGTAATGGAGCAGATGTATATTCCAATGTACCGACAGATTATTTGTTTATGATGTACATAATACTTTTCTCTACCGTCCTTCCGACGCTCACGATATAATAAATAGTTTTAAGCACTTATATTGTATTTCTCAGTTAAGTGAATTTGTAATTCTTTTTGAGAAATAAATATCTTAAACCATAAACCGTATATATATTTTTTTCTTTTCTGGTAACATTTCCTGGTAAAATTATATAATTGCATGCTAACATCATAGCAGGTTACAGTGAAACGATAATTTTACTTTAAGATCTGTATTTATATTTACCTGTAACTGCAATAAAGAATTTTGAATTTGAATTCAAACTCTGTATCTAACTATAGGTATAACTCCAACAGAAACTCACCCTCCTGGCAGTGGGAATGATCTGTCCGCCGCCGCGGTGTAACGGCTCTTGTGCTATGACCGCGTCCAAGATCTTGAACTTTACGTTTCGGATCGGCTCTTCACACAAGGGACCTTCTCTTGTACCCCATTGGAAACCTGAAAACAGTCATACATATGAATTCAATACTTAGTATGAAAATATAAACCTTTTGAGAGAAATGCTGATAGAAAAGCAATCACGCAATCGGCCCTGAAGGCCTAGATATTTGTTTCTTTTACGATTTGACCTTAACACAAGAGATACAATAATTTTGTTTTTAAAGGTTGCCGTTTGAATAGATTAGATTAGATTTATTTATTTCATATTATCAATGTCAAGTTTACAATAATACAATATTACAAAAATGTCAGAGGATAATATGATCGTCAAGGCAATAATTAAATAAATAATAAGATAATTTAAAATGTCACACATAAAAAATATATCTAAATATGTCAAATTTAAAAATAAAGTACATTTCAAAATGTATGTCAAACAAAATATGAATATCAAATTAAAATACATGTCAATACTACAACTTGTAATAAAGTAATAAAATGTAAATAAATTAAGTCATCTTAATAACAAACTCATTAATCGAATAGAATTCATTATCCAACAAAAAGTTTCTCAGTTGGAGACTAAACGTTTCGTCATTGTGTTCATCCTTGATCAACGCGGGTAGTCGCTCATATAATGTTGGACCGATAACGCGAGGGTTTTTGCTCGCAAGTGTTGTTCGTCGTGGCACTACTTGTAGCCGGCCGGTGTTACGCAACTGTCTGCCTCCTGTGGTGCGTCGATCGAAGGTCGACAGATTTCGTCGGACAAACATCAACAACTCGTACAGGTACAATGAGTAGAGCGGCATAATACGCAGTGATTATATACCCCCGATTTCGATTGAACCAATTGAACCTATGTAAACTAGAGTGATCTTGAAAACTGATAACAACATTAATAAAATTAGAGACATGGTACCTCAAAGGTCTAATGATGATCTCAAAATTCCAACCAATCATGTGTATTTTAAGGGGGGTGATCTGTACTAAATGGTCATTCACACTTAATAAAAAAAGTCGAAGGCCTTATAGGCGGCTTGAAACTTCTGACACTGGGGTTGGCCACTAACCCCAATCTCCACCAATCTGGACTTGGCCCCCGTGTGTGAAGTATGGCCTAACCTTCCCTAGTTATGGGAAGAGACTCATGCCCCTGTAGTGGGGACGATATGGTTGTTAACGACTTAAATAAAAAAGTAATAGCTCTATCAATACCTTGCACTATGCTATCCTTGACCGAAGCTAGCAGATGTTTATCCACTTCTGAGGGCAGTGTGTCGTCGACCAATATGTTGGGTCCCGTCTGGTCCGGCCCGAACGCCCATATCGACCGCGCGGCTAGCAAGTCCCAGTCGTATCTGTAGTGATATGATATTGTATGGTGTAAGTTGTAAGGTGTGTATGGGGGGAGCCATTGAGTTAGAGAATGAGGTCAAATTATCGTAGATAGACAGATCAGTGTTAGGGCATCTCGCTCCTCCATCATACATTTTAATAGAATTTTTGTTTTTGTTTTAGTGTAATCAAAACAAGTCTCCAAAATAAAATGGACAAAGAAACGAAAATATTTTTCTTCTTTTTTGGTAAGCCTTTGGCATTATTGTTATATCGTGTGGCACAATTTAACCGTACTATCACAAGATTTTGATAGATACAAGTAGATATAAAGTATTATTTACGCCTTTAATACAAGGGGACAAATATAAATCAGTATAACAAACATACTTGGTTTGGAAGAAGTCTCCAAGCCGCCGCCGGTCCCACGTGACGCAAACGGCACCAGACTCTATGTCCTCGGCCAACCCTCGCTCCAGCGGCTCGGCAATCATCGTGAGCTTATTCCGTTTGTTAGGCGTTTCAGCGAAGCACTTGAGGGAGGACGTCTCGACCACTGTCTCGCAGAATGACACGACTGGGTCCGCCACTGTACAAATGAAAACATGTTATTATATTAACAATTATTTGGGAACACGGAACCAAATCCCCCCCCCCCCCCTCCCATAGATACTAGATAGTGTCTTAATTTGAACAAGGGCTTTCCTTTAAAATAAAAACCACAGCCATTCGAAAAAATGTTTAGAACTCAAATAATTCGATCAGCCAATTTACTGTAGGAAGTCCGAAAAAACAACCTAGGAATATATCCAAACTGGGGATTTTGAGTTATTTCCAGCATAAGACTCCAACATGCGGTATCTACTGGGGGTTATGTGTTCCTTTCATTCTTTAAAACAATAACCATTTTTTTAATCCGGCCAATCATCAGGACAAACCTTTGATATCGATCTCGGAGTACATATTCCTCAGATCGTGCATCACACAGTCGAGATACAGTTCCCCCGTGCCCAGAATCACGTGTTCTCCGCTTTCCTCCACTCGCGTCGACAGCAGGGGGTAGGATTTGTTCACCTAAAACATACGTTAATAATCTTTTGTAACCCATATTGTCCCTACTACTGGGGCATGGGTCTCTTCCCAAACCTAGGGAATGGCAGGCTTAACACATGGGGGCCAAGTCCAGATTGTGCGGCGTGGAGGTTGTAGGGCTAGTGGCCAATCACAGTGTAAATCTAAAGTAAAGTGTAAAGTGCCAATCATAGTCCCTCAACTAAAGCTAAAACGTTGAATTTTTAAAAAAAAAGTTAAAATACTAAAAAAATATATCATAGGTTAGCTTTAGACAATCGCAGCGCACGAGGTGCGTCCTCGATGACACTTCTAATGAAATCTTAACTCTTACCTTCCTAAGCCCGTCTAACATCTTCGGCAGCTCGGACGGATTCACGGGTTCCACTGCGATCTTGACAACGGCTTGGGAGTTGAACCTCAACGGCTTGAACGTGTGAAGCTCCTGGTCTTCATCAGCTGACACCACGGTGCAGGTCTTCACTATGGGCTGGTCTATGCCCTCGACCAAGGCCCAACAGCCCGCTGGCACACGGTTTAGTTCCACCTGGGAGATGGAAGACGATAGTTTTATGTCCAGATTATACTGTACTTTACAGGTTGAAAAAGACCACACCCGGAACCTTTGACAGGAAATAAAACTATAAACTGAACAACTTTTTCTAAGGAACCTATACGGATATAAACAAAAAAAATATACTTTTCATACAAATTCATCAGTTAATCAGGCAATTTCGTATGAAGTCCTTTTTTTTGTTTTAAGAATTCCGTATTCGTTCTTTGAGGAAAGTTGTTCAGTTTAATGTTCTTCACCCTGTTAAAGTGTCCGGGAGAGTGGTATTTTTACACCCTATAAATCACTGGGCTATAGCTTAAAGTAAGAACTGAAAGAACCTGGTATCCGATAACCGAGTGTATCCAAAACGCAAGAAGAATGAAAGTGAAACAGTCTCAAAAAAGGATATATTTCACTTCAAAAAGGTGCAGTTCTGTGACTCTACATCTACATTAAACATTTGCCGGTTGTCATCGAATAGAGTCACCGTGGCTAGCCGTATGTGCTATCTCCCTATCATAGGGGCAGTGGTCACAATAGGTCGCAGTGATCCAATAGGGCCCTCATCTAGTCCTATTCCCCTCTTACCCAAATAATAAAAAAAAAATAATAATCCCCCTCACCTTATAACGCGCCTCGTATATCCACAGCCTGCCGACGGTCATGATCCGCGAGTCCTCCTCGTCCTGGGTGCTGTAGTTCTCCCCCAGGACCCGGACCGTCTGCCCCGCGTACAGTGTACCTGACATGATGCGAGCCAGCACCTGAATAAGTGATAACAGCATGAGAACTTCTATAAAGAACGTGACGAAGTGAGGTCTCGTTTTAACACCAATGCAGTTATCCTTGGAGACCCACTAAAAAAACCGGCCAAGTGCGAGTTGGACTCACGCACCGAGGGTTCCGTACAAACTTGAGATTGAGGGACAAACTTAACTTTAGCGTTGGAAAAGTGTTGTCCCCATACATCGACATAGGTCGTGGTCAGTTTACCAACTGCAAATAAGTTTGTAATTGAATTTTTTGTGATGTAACTTCAAATTTACGGTTTTCGGATTTTTTCTTTGACTTGTAATATAAGACATTGCTTCTTGCCAAATTTCATGTTCTAGCTCAGATTTGATTCCTTTGCGAGTAGTTGCGAGTAATATGCGGTATAATCTTAAACGTTAAACAGTTAACAGTCCAACAGACTCACCAGAAAGAAAGTGCAGTCGTCGGTGGGGTACATCTTGGTGGTGTGCGCGACCAGGCGGCCCGACTGGTCGCACGCTATCATGTCTTCGTGTAAGGGCCCCGAGGTGCCGCGGTACGTGTGGGCCACTTTGCGCGGGGCCGCGTCGAGTGGCGAGGGGACGTGTTGTACCACCATGTTCACGAAACCACTGGGTGGGGTAAATAATATTTTTCTGATTTATTTATTCAATATTAAGCACATGTTTTTTACTGCTGTCGTTCGTTAACCATGTTTTATAAGTTTTATTCGTCTCATTATTATCGAATTTATTGTAAAAATATTTGTGTTTAAATAAAATAATTTAGAAAAAACTCTTTTTAGCCATACACTCCTAAAAAAACACTGATAAAAAGGTCATCTGCTACTTTATTATTATAAAAAATTCAAGAAGTTTATGCATTTGCTTTTTTATTTAATGTCAAGTCGTGATCTTAGCTGAGACTAAAATCCTGGTTTAGTTGAAACTTTTAGAACAGTTAGAAGAGCACATCCATTTAAACAGGTCCATACCACAGTCATCTCAACAGAAGCAGACCACCAAATCTAGAGAGACTCACCAGAAATCCCCGAAGAACCTGGTGCAGACCAGCCGCAGTAGCGGCCGCACGTTCAGCTTGGACTCCTGCTTTGTTAGACGGATGCCCAGCTCCGCCAACACGGCCGGCAACGTGTCGTCCACGTCGCCGACTACCTGTGGACAATAACAATAGCATTCGTCGTTAACCACATAAATTATTGTATATCACAGCTGGGGTACGGTTCTCTGCTCATTATCATCAGCCAAAAGTAGACCTATGACCTGTTGAAGGTTGCGAAGCCACTGGATGCGGGCAGCGCAGGACCAGTCGATGTGGAAATCCTTGGGAGAGGCCTTTGTACGGCAAGTTTTGACTTTTGGCTCTTCTCATATCAAAATGTTTCTTGACACAATTCCCATTCCACGGTACTTGGTGCCCGCGTAGACAATACTAAGACCAAACCGTGCGCTACACATAGGCGCCATCAAAGACATTGTTTTCAGTAATTTCCTACAACAAGTTTTCTCAATTAATATCTGACCACTTAAAAGAGAATGTTCCTTAACAGAATTGAAAAAAATTAACTGTCAGTATTTCCACACTCCTTGGATGAGGCCTTTGTCCAGCAGTGCACGCCTTTTGGCTATTGATGATTATGATGATGAAAATAACACAGACAACAATACGCGTTTATGTCACGGAACTCCACCTTAACAACTGGGTCGATTTTAATGTTTTTTTGTGTGCGTTCGAGTGGGTGGATGGCTTAGATTCACAACTGAACCCGGTAGGTCGCACTTCAGTCGTTCTGGCAGGACAAGGTCTTTCAGGTCCGCTGGTTACTATTTATATAAATACCTGTGCAAAAATCTTGTACAACGGCTCCAATATAAACTCCACGAAGCTCCTCTGAGCCGAGGCATGAGGCTGTTTCTTTGTGAAGCGGCGGCTCTTGGCATTAAAGTAGACGTCGCCCCACAGCCAGGCGGCCAGCTCGCGGGCGCGGAGGCCCGCGGTCGGGTGCGCCGCCGCATACATCGCCGCGAACGACTCCAGAGTGAAGCACACGTCGTATACGGACGACGCGAAGCATACGTTACCTGCCGGATTAATGTTAGGGATCGTTGTATTGCTTATAAAGACACGTAAAAAGAAAACAATACATAACATTGTTTGTTGTTTAGGTAAAAGGGGGATAGGACTAAACAGGAGTGCTATAAGATCACTACAATCTGGATAGAGCTATTGTGACCACTGCTTCTATTATATAATTTCCTCAAGATTGATAGCTCTGATAACTGTACGATGAACTTGGAATCAAGAGGATCTTGGGATATATGAGGTTATTAGCCTCTCGAGTTACCATTGGTCCACCTAGAGATCGCCTTTTGGCTTAGACTAGTACCTCACACTCGCAAAGTATGTGAAGATACACATAACACTAAGTATACTAAATATTAATTTTCTTTTATTAATAAATACATGTTTGATATTTAACAACCAGCTACAAAGCAAACAAATCTGCTCATCACACAAACCTAAAAACCTTGGCGTATAAATCAGGACCGCTACCCATTATGCTGTGTCTATTGGTGGATCAATCTACTTATTGCATATACATATACAGGCACAAGAGGCATTTCATCTTAGCCCTCTAGGTTGGCAACGCATCTGCAATCCCCTCCGGGGTTGCAGGTGTCTATGGGCAGTGGTGATCACTTACCATCAGGTGACCCACTTGCTCGTTTGCCTTCCTTATCACATAAAAAAAAAAAACTACCTAAATTTTCATCAAGGTTCAAAACTGCTTCAGTAAAAATACACACAGTAAAGTGTACATATGGTCTGTTAATAATATTTCAACTCATCATACATTGTTGTCTTAAAATATCATTATTACAGACCATCTTTATTCCTTACCTAATAAAGGTGAGAACACAGTGGCTGGCTCATCTGGATTGTCTTGTGGCTGGTTAGTCTCCACAATAGAGTTAACCTCATCGATGATATGCCTCAGCTTGTAATACGCATCTGCAGGGGGGAGCTTCAACTCTAGGATCAACCGGTCTATCTTGTTGATGCAAAGTGTGAGTGGGACTCTTTCTTGGATGGCGTGGCGGAGCAGGCGTTCAGTGTTCAGCATTATGCCTTCTGCCGCGTCGACGAAGAGGACTGCACCTGTTGGGCAATGGAACAACTTAGGTAAGAACGTGGAGTGTGTTGCAAATCAGGTATTGGCATTACTTGATACTTGACAATAATTTGTCCTTTTACTTAAGTTTTACAACAGGCTATCCTTCTGTCAAGGATAATCGTTACTCTCTGGTATGTTTAATAATCTTTCAAAAACAATAATATTGTTTGTTCTATAAAGTGTTTGAAATAGCAAAGTTCTTATTCTTTTGCGAATTTCAACACATCACCAGAATTATATTTTTTGGTGCACAGCCCATATACAAATGCATTAACTAAGGTACATACTATGTATATCTATCTACTAACTGCATACATTACCTAATATATATACATAAATGATTATTAACATACGAAATTACAAAAGTACAAGTTCAAAATTATGTTTTTTATTGCACTACCCAATTAGAATCAAAACTTACCATCAGAAATCCTCAAAGCAGCTGTAACCTCATCACTAAAGTTCACATGTCCAGGAGTATCCATAATGTTCAGGAGATGTGATTTCCCCTTGATATCCTTCAACAACAATGTGACAGGCATGCTCTTGATGGAGACTCCACGCTCTTGCTCAACAAAGAGAGTGTCAGTGTACCGCATTGGTATCGTGGTCTCATTGTTGATTGTGCCAGGATGTGTTTGCCGGATTAAACAGTCCACAAATGAGGTTTTACCTGAAATATGGTAGAAAAACTTGGATCGTAATCATAAACTCTGCAATCAAAACTTAATAATAATATTCCAGGACAAACTACACACAGTCATCTGAACCCAAACTAGGATTTCATTAGGATTCATGTTTTAATGTTTTTATAAAGATGCAACAAACAGTTCTCACTTATAGCCCATAGCATGTCCACTGAAGAGATAATACTCAAAAAGTGAAAGTCAAAATATGTTAATTCGAAGTACACTTGTACAAGCATTGTACACTTTTAACAGGTCATTTTTTAATCTACTTAATACGAAATTCCTCACTCACTCTCCTTATGTCACTCAGTATGGTATGACCAAAAGTAAACATAAAGAAATGAAAAAATTGTCTCACCATTATGCAAATGCCCCATCAAAGTGACATTCCTCATCAGGTTTGTATTATCCAACATGTCCGCCAAGTATTCCATGTCATAGGTGGTTTCCGGCAACTCCTGCTCGGTCAACTGGAAATTTTTCTGCTTAATCGGCTCAATCAGCGGCTTGTCTAGTGCTTGTGTGTCTTCTTCTTGTACTACAGTTTCAACATCTGGTCCATATACTTCAACAGCTTGCGGGTAATAGCTGCAAAATTATATTATTTAAAAAAATGAAATTGAAGTAGGTAATGCTATACACTTTTTAAAGGTTTTTTCTTTTTATATACATAATATGTTTAAATATAGATATAAGTGCTTATAAAATCAATAGTGTGTATAAATGCATTTATGTATTTGTTAAAAAGAACAAATAATGATTTACTTTTACTGTCATTGCCTACACACTGTTTAAAAACTTACTGAAATGTATGTAATAGTAGATGTAAATTTTCTAATTGTACATATGATTTGAAATCGTAGTGTCTTTAAGTTCAATGGTGTATTTCTATGAATATTATAATCTTATCAAAGGCATTACAACAAAGGTTATGATTAGAAGTATTCTCAACATAAGTTATTAAAGTAAATACCGTTTATCCTCGTGTAGTACGACTGCCATGGGCGCCACCTCGGGCTCCGCGTCAGCGTCCTCATCCTCTTCCATGGCATCTTCATCGGCATCCCTGTTATCCTGGCCGTACACGCTCTGGTCATCGTCAGAGTCTGACTCAAGGTCTGGGCCGATATAGTTACCGAACTCGTCGTATAAGTCGCCGTCCATTGCGACTTGATTAGTAAATCGTCAAGATATTGATAAAATAATACAATTCTGGTAATAAACCACAATCAAAACAAATGCCGCTTGCTTTTTGACAGCAACATAACCTCAAAAATCAAGGTTTCATTTTTTTTTTTTTTTTTGTTTGGTTCTTTCCTGCTTTTGCAAGGAAAAGGCAAAGGCTTCTCTGGCCATACAGCCTATTCTTACGTAGTTTGCTCTTCTCTAAATATTTTTCTTCTAAATATAAAGTATTCTGGGTCAAAAAAGTGTATAAAAATTGTCTGTCGTCTTTTTCTATTCTTCAACAAAATGATAGCATTTTTGATGAAGATTACATGGACTTCTTGAGAGAACTCGAAACACAGTCTACACACTTTTATTTCATTATCCTACATATTAGACACTTAAATGGCACTTTATTGAATAATACACTATCAATATTATGCATTAAAAACCACGATATCTATTTTTTTGGATAATAAAAGAAAACTGACAAACTATTGCTACGAGTTCCCGCCAAAAAGTCCTCAAGGTTTCATTCCAACACATGATACATCTACACACGCGGAGCGTGTCCAGCCAAGTTCACGTCAAAAAAGAACTGGCGAGTAGCTCCGTGTGTAATATTACACGAACCATTTGGAGCCACTTTTGTCACCTTCATAACTCAAAATCTATTTAACATAAACACACCAAATTTGGTTTATGTATTAAGACTTCCTAGATAAACGACCACTCAAAATTTTATAAACACAGCTCAAACGGTTGGTATAGATTTTAACGTCCGAAAATCGACATTTTTATGACTGACTCACTGACATATAGATCAAAAAGCTTACCCACTTCCAGATGACCTAGAAAGTTCAAATTTTGCATCAAGCTAGGTAATTGTGTGTATGCAAAGGAAAAAATCAGAAAACACTGAATTTCTAAGTTTTTTTTTTTCAATACAATATTTTTATGATTTAAAGACACACTCACCGTCATCAAAAAGCTAAGGTACTTCTAGCAAGGCTACGAGCTTTAAATTTGGTGTGCGGCTAGTATTTCATGTACTGATAACGGAAAAATTAAAAAAACCATGTGTTAAAAAAATAAAAAAGGCTCAAAAAGTAACTTATCGCGGGGCTCGAACTCTCACCTGGCTGCGCGTTGCATGTGCGACTCCTATATTAAGTGAGCTATGGAGGTTATTATGGCAATGGTGAAATAAAGATAATATTATACAATTTAGTAAATGGAAAACAGGAAAATAGCAAGACGAAACAAAAATAAAAGATTCTTGGAATGAAACAAAAATAAAAGATTCTTGGAATTGTATAAAAAACCTGTGTAATAAAAGCACTAGCTACTAAATATTTAAATAAAAACTATTACATATAAACTTAATTCATTTAATATAAACAGAATAAAAATATATGTTAGCATTTCATTATTACTAACAATAAGCTGAAAATATAATAGATATAAAGTTGCCCATGTTGGATTTGAACCAAGAGTTTTCTCACTGAAGCCGCCCTCTATACCGGCCTACCGGTTGGTCGATTCCTTACGGAGTGAAACACATCTTCTGCAGTAGGTACATAACTTAAGAAAAATTATATCTTTCAAACAGAGCACAATTACACATAGTATAGTAAAAATAAAAGATTCTTGGAATTGTATAAAAAACCTGTGTAATAAAAGCATAGCTACTAAATATTTAAATAAAAACTATTACATATAAACTTAATTCATTTAATATAAACAGAATAAAAATATATGTTAGCATTTCATTATTACTAACAATAAGCTGAAAATATAATAAATATAAAGTTGCCCATGTTGGATTTGAACCAAGAGTTTTCTCACTGAAGCCGCCCTCTATACCGGCCTACCGGTTGGTCGATTCCTTACGGGGTGAAACACATCTTCTGCAGTAGGTACATAACTTAAGAAAAATTATATCTTTCAAACAGAGCACAATTACACATAGTAGCCAGTAGGTGTACTGTTGTAAGTTGTAACTGATAATGATAAGATTCGGTGGGTGCTGCCATGCCCAAAGTAGAAGGGATATCTTGTGTTGATTTAGTAAGTAAGGGATAATGTAATTATGTCAGTGACATTATACAATACAGAGAGAGCATTCGAAATGATTGCAGAAAAAGTAGGAGAAATTGAAAGAAATCGACAGGAACATGATCACGAAGATGACGGTCTAGAGAACCCGTTGGACTTCTGACCTGTTGAAGCTGTAAATGCAATGGAAGATTTCAGAAATTCCAAAGATTTCATATCAGAAAATGAGCTCGAACAAATGATAAAAGGTCTAAATAGAAAGTTCAAATTTTGCAACAAGCTAGGTAATTGTGTGTATGCAAAGGAAAAAATCAGAAAACACTGAATATCTAAGAATTTTTTTTTTTTCAATACAATATTTTTATGATTTAAAGACACACTCACCGTCATCAAAAAGCTAAGGTACTTCTAGCAAGGCTACGAGCTTTAAATTTGGTGTGCGGCTAGTATTTCATGTACTGATAACGGAAAAATTAAAAAAACCATGTGTTAAAAAAATAAAAAAAGGCTCAAAAAGTAACTTATCGCGGGGCTCGAACTCTCACCTGCGCGTTGCATGTGCGACTCCTATATTAAGTGAGCTATGGAGGTTGTTATGGCAATGGTGAAATAAAGATAATATTATACAATTTAGTAAATGGAAAACAGGAAAATAGCAAGACGAAACAAAAATAAAAGATTCTTGGAATGAAACAAAAATAAAAGATTCTTGGAATTGTATAAAAAACCTGTGTAATAAAAGCACTAGCTACTAAATATTTAAATAAAAACTATTACATATAAACTTAATTCATTTAATATAAACAGAATAAAAATATATGTTAGCATTTCATTATTACTAACAATAAGCTGAAAATATAATAAATATAAAGTTGCCCATGTTGGATTTGAACCAAGAGTTTTCTCACTGAAGCCGCCCTCTATACCGGCCTACCGGTTGGTCGATTCCTTACGGAGTGAAACACATCTTCTGCAGTAGGTACATAACTTAAGAAAAATTATATCTTTCAAACAGAGCACAATAGGGTATTTTACTCTATACAAGAAAAAATCTAAAACTGCTTATTTACTGTTGTATTTGTAATACATAATCGATTTAATATGATTTCTATACAATAAAATGAGAAAAAACATTTTATTTTTGATTTACAAAAATCAAGTTTTTTAATCTGTTATTCAAATGTCTCAAACGACAGCCGCCATGCTGGTTGTCAGGTGACGTCACAATAGTGGTAATCAATGACATTTTGTTCGCGATATGTGTCTAAATTTTAATACAGAGCTGTTTTATTTACTCCTGAAATGACGTCACGACCTAAGCATCATGGCGGCTATCGTTTTCCCGCGCTAATTGGCAATGGTAATTTAAAATGTATTTTTGGGGTACTTATAGGTTTCAAAAAAAAATTAAAAAATATTTTTTACTTTTTCCCACCTAATGATCAATTTGAGATACTTTTCAAAAAATGGTGAAAACCCCTATTACACATAGTAGCCAGTAGGTGTACTGTTGTAAGTTGTAACTGATAATGATAAGATTCGGTGGGTGCTGCCATGCCCAAAGTAGAAGGGATATCTTGTGTTGATTTAGTAAGTAAGGGATAATGTAAGTATGTCAGTGACATTATACAATACAGAGAGAGCATTCGAAATGATTGCAGAAAAAGTAGGAGAAATTGAAAGAAATCGACAGGAACATGATCACGAAGATGACGGTCTAGAGAACCCGTTGGACTTCTGACCTGTTGAAGCTGTAAATGCAATGGAAGATTTTAGAAATTCCAAAGATTTCATATCAGAAAATGAGCTCGAACAAATGATAAAAGGTCTAAATGTTAGACCAGAAACGTATTTTCGATACAATTTGTAAGACTTTGTTAGACAAAACTGCAGTTTTGGAGAATTTGCTAGTAGGACAGGCGGTACAGGAAAAAGTTATATCAATACCATTAAAAGTTGGGTTACGAAGCGAATGAACAAATTACTTGAAGTAGCTGCGTCCACTGGCATTGCCGCTTTAAATATAAACTGACTCACAATACATAGGCTCCTACAGCTGCCGGTAGAACATGGAAATTGTCCTACTAAGTACACTTATCAGATCAAGCACTAAAAGTTTTACACATTTAGATGTGTACAAACATGAATGTCTATGTAGTAAACAATGGCGCGAAATTGGTATGAAGTGTCCGGGGTGTGACAGCGTAAGCGCAGGTTTTTTTTATTATTAATAAATCACTTTTAAATAATATTAATAAATGTACTCACAAAAAGTAATGATATCGCATCAAAAACATAAATGTGAAAATGGGAGCCAAGTTCAATATTATGATATGGTGTGGTTGTCAACTTTACTGAGAAAAGAATTGAGATCTAAATGGATGCCAAGTTCTGTAGATAATCCTGAAAATTTATAAGAACGTATAACATTCTTAAGTAAATTTAAAACACAATTTCTTGTTTTTTACTGCTACAACAATGTTTGCTATTTAAAAATATGACTTTCTAAATTTAAATAGTAGAATTATTTACACAAAGCAAATAACTTATGATCTGTTTAACCTCATCATTGACTTGGCTAGTTTTTACCAGCACATGAAATATTCAGAAGAATAGAACCTTATAGTATAAAAATAGGAACTTGCGTATAACATAAAGATGATACGTTGATAAACCAAATTTAAGATGACTAGTATGTGAAAACTAGCCAAGTCAAAGTTGAGGTTAAACAGATCATAAGTTATTTGCTTTGTGTAAATAATTCTACTATTTAAATTTAGAAAGTCATATTTTTAAATAGCAAACATTGTTGTAGAAGTAAAAAACAAGAAATTGTGTTTTAAATTTACTTAAGAATGTTATACGTTCTTATAAATTTTCAGGATTATCTACAGAACTTGGCATCCATTTAGATCTCAATTCTTTTCTCAGTAAAGTTGACAACCACACCATATCATAATATTGAACTTGGCTCCCATTTTCACATTTATGTTTTTGATGCGATTTACCTTTTCACGAGGACAGCCTATTGTAAATCTTTGAAGTATGAAGGAGACAGACTATAATCGTGTAAATAATAACTGTTTTAGAACATGGCAATGGGCAATAAACAACGCCATAGACAAAAGTATGTTCCAAACTTGGAGGAATTCTAATTCCTCCAAGGTTTCAAAATATTTCGAATGGTCTGAAATATTCATGTTTGTTTACTATCTATCACAGAGAGAGAGAATTTTAAAATATATAGGTATTTATTTATAGTTATTTTTTTTCTATATTTCGATTCAGAAAGTTGAAATTTTCCTTTTGAAGTCAATACAAGCTTTGCACCCCCCTCCCCCTCCCCTCCCCCTTGGTTCGTCCATCACGTCCATCATTTGTCAACAAACTAATGTCAAAATTGTTTTGTTCATTTCGTTTTGAATATTCGGAAATAACAAATTCCTTGCTAAAATATTCTTTGCAGCACTAAATTACACATTTCCTTGCACAATGCATCATTTACGAAGGTTAGCACTGGATTCCGGTGAGTGTGTATAGGTTATGTTTAGCCAAAATATTTTCATTTACAAACAGAAATCTACACTATAAACATGATTATTTTCAGTTCTTAAAGGGAAAAGGAGAGCTTATATAAATCATTTCAGTCAGGAATCGAATAGAAATACGAGTACTGTTCAGATTCCACCCAAAGAAGGGACACTTCAAAAGCTATCCATACCCAGGGGTATACTGGGCCAGCCTACGTGCCACACGCATCCTCACATGATAGAACCAGGGTATCTGACTGCCGGCATTACACAGATGGAGTACAGGGACCGCAGGGATGCGTTAATGGAGAAATTAGTGCAAATGCAGAATGTACATACTAATCATGTTGTAAGTAAATTATGTTATATTGTTGTGTCAGTGGTAAGGACTGCTACTTGGTAATGACTACTTCATTTTTCCGATTACTGTGACTATCAACTTTCACAGCTTTCCGTGAGACCCGTACAAGCTCCTGGAATGGAGACATGTAAGGCGCTAGTACATCGTTTTACAGCAACACGGATTGGTCCATACGGGACCCGCTCCGGGTGGCTGTGAAACGATGTACTAGCGCCTCACGTGTGTCTCCGTTCCGGGAGCCCATACGAGCAGCCCGTACGGGTCTCCCGAACAGCTATGAATCTAGCCTAACATTTGTTGCATCTGTTTAGAAGAAGCACTGGAGTTACAAGTAGGTTACAATATTATTGGAACTCTTGACCGTGGGGGGGCCACCTATCACATAAAAAGGAACTTTTTGATTTTCTTTTTAAATTGTCAATAAATGTTCTAAAACACCCCAGATGCTCATAAAAGATTTAATTATTGGTTTTTGTTGTCTTCAGGTAGTCATCCCAGCAGCAGCCAAGCAGTACATGTCAGACAAAATCCCATATGTGTTCAGACAAAACTCCGATTTCTTCTACCTAACAGGCTGCTTGGAGCCCGCAGCAGTTCTGGTCATGGTTAAACCTGCAGAGGCTAACTTCTATAAGGTATGTATTTTTTGTAGAGCTTGTGTGGAACTCCTTAGTCTGTGTTTTCTCATTCCTACCGTCCTCGACTTTATCATCACTTTCCATCAGGGGAGATGTAGTCAAAGTAAAAAAAGTAAAAAAATTAATATTTATTGAACCAAAGACAGAGTTAATACAGTGTACAATAAGTAATCCTGGTCCCCACACTAGGATTCCCTGTGTTGTAGCTAACCAGTCTCTTCCCTTATTTAGAAAATACAAAGTGTTTGCTTCTTAATATATTCTGAGAATAAAAACTAGTCAATAAATTACATAATACAACGAGATATGAGACTCACTATTTGTTTACAAAAATAAATGCATATAGCACGTTTACCATGCACAGTTACAGTCAAATGCACTCAAATTATTAATTTAAAAAAAATGAATTTATACTAAGGAACAGTTTGATTCCCGTCAGTAAAGTTGCTTGAAGTATCAGATCATACTGTTTTTTCCAAGACTTCTCTGTAAAGTTTTCAAAGTCTTCTATTTTGTCACAGAATCACTTGTCACAAAAGCGTCTTTGAGTTGAAACTAAAAACTGTAGCTCTTTTTTCATAATATACTTAGCATTACTTTTTGTGGCTGCCTGCTCACCCATAACCATAGCATCCTCCCTATTGGGGCACGGATCCCTTCCCATACCTTTTTGGAGATTAGAATAGAATACTTAACACAAGGGAGCCAATTTGGGATTGATAATCAGCCATAATTGGCTGAAGTTTCATCAGTGAATGCAATTAAGTATATGTTGAATTGTTACTGTGAATGATACCATTTGGCATGCAAATGATTAATTGAAATAAAATTAACATTTTTATTTATATTAGTACCTATCTTGGTCTGAATCTTTTTCAAATATTATTTTTCTTACTTGGAACGTTGGATAGATGGCATGTTATCTCAACAACTGATACTTTTACTTCTTATAAACATAGCTTTAGCAAAGGTTTTTCCAAAGAAGTTTTATATCGTCGCTGGGAGCGGGGTGCAAGTCTGGATTTTTCTATCACACTTTCTATCTCTGTCTCCCACAGACAATACTGTTTGTGCACGAGAAGGACAGCCACGCGGAGCTGTGGGAAGGACCCCGCACAGGCTGTAGCGCCGCCACGCGCCTCTTCGCCGTGGACGAAGCGCGCCCGGTCGAGACCTTCGTCAGTTACGTCAACAAGTAAGTATTCTCTAGACATCTTCTTTCTCTGTCTCACACAAACAGTACTGGTTGTGCACGATAAGGACAGACACGCGGAGCTGTGAGAGGGGCCCCGCATAATAAAAGTAACTTCTTTTCTTTCTCCTTTCATTAAGTTTTCGACCGTAACACATTGAGATCTTCCAAGGTGCAAATTATTCTTATGACGGATGGAGGTGAGTGTCGCTTCTTTACGCAGAAATTAATGAATGAAAAGACTATTGCATAATCTACTGGTTCACTGATTTTATCACAATCTCAATCAAAACATCGTCTCTCTTTCTCCTGACAGGGTAACATCATCCCGTCCAACAGTCCTGTGGTACCACAGCGAGAGTCCCGCGAACCCTGAGATCCACCAGTCCATCACCTCGACAGTGCGTCCGGACGGCGTGGTCTCACTCCAAGACCCGCAGAGCGCTCTTCACGTGATGCGGGTCATCAAGTCGCCGGCTGAAGTAGCTCTCATGAGGGAGACCTGTCATATCGGCTCGCAGGCCATTAATACTGCTATGGCGTGTACTAAGCCAGGTTGGTTCTGTTGGTGTAATGTCGTTGATAAGCAGTGATCGGAGTAGGTAGATTGATTTTTGGTACTTGCATCGTGATTTTATAACATGGACAATCCTTTTTTCAAGAAGTTTCGGTATTTCCGGATTGAGTTAAGTATTATTTAAGTAAATCTGGTTCTATCAATAAATTCTGAAGGAAGCAATATATTTATAAGTAAAATAACAGAATAAATATTTGTTTTTTTCTTTAAAAAAATGTTAAACTCTCGAAATCCGCACGGCATATCCATATTAACATATACATTTGCGGTCATTGACCCTAATTCAATCTAGCTACTCCGATCACTGTTGATAAGTCATAGCGTCCACACTGGTAGTGCACGGTCTTTTTATAGCTTGGGAAAGTAAGGCTCGTACTGCACACGCCAGAGGTCAAGTCGGGATTGGTGGTTAGTGGCCAGTTTCGTTTCACTGACGCAGAGAGGAGCGGAGACGTGCATAAGTAACCAATCTGACTCAAAATCTCCGCTACACTTCATTTCGAACAATATGTTTGGTCAATTCGGCACGTCTCCGCTCCGCGTCATCGTCAGTGCAAACGCACCCTTAGGCTGTGGGGCTAGTGGTCAACAACAATATGACATCATATGCATACAAAACTTATACGGTGATATTGGCAAGGTTAAGAATAAGAATAAGAATATATTTATTGGTCTATAATGGCAAGGTGATTTTTAATGGCGGTTATGAACCTATCCATGTTATTATTCGGGTCCAGTGTGATATCTTTTGTTCTACCTACTACTTTTAAATACTATACCATAATACTATTTATCGGTTGAATCTTAAACATTACATTGCTTTGGTACCTGATGTAACACACTTGTATCACATAAAAGGCTTTGTTACCTCATGTAACGCACTTGTCTCTCATCACACAACAGGCGTGTCAGAGAGTACGATCAACGCAGTGCTAGACTACACGTGCCGGCAGAGCGGCGCCGAGCAGCTCGCCTTCCCGCCCGTGGTGGCTGGCGGGCCCCGCGCGACGCACATACACTACGTCAGCAACAATCAGCTGTTGGCCGAGGATGAGATGCTGCTCGTGGATTCGGGTGAGATTGTCATTGTTGTTGAGTGTTTGCAGAAGTTCTTCTTAGCTTCACTAGATGGCACCACCGTGTATGTGAGTTTAGTAGCGGAGAGATTTTCTTTAAAAAATGGCTGACCATTCCATAAGCTTAGAGAAAGATAACGAGGGTTCACGGGCGACTTGTATTAAGCGACATTTTTGGAAACACAGGTAACCTCTACTTTAAAAATTTATTTCTTACAAAATACCTCACAAAAAATAACTTCTGAATAATATTTAAAATATTAAGAATATCGAGAATCTATATAATACTAAGAAATTAAATTTTAATGATTATTTTTCTAAGAAATATTTATTTAAATCAGTCTCCTGAACATTTCTAAAAATGTCGCTTAATACAAGTCGCCCGTGAACCCTCGATAAGATAAATATACTTTATTGCACACCAAAATAATTAGTTTCATTTGTTTAGTTTAATTAGACTGATGTCCTGGGCAAACGTCTCAATGAAAAACTCAGTTATATTTTTAAATAAGAAAATCACTCATATCTGCTGAAAAATGTCTACAGTTTTTAAGTTTAGTTGAGCTAAATGTCATTATACTTTAGGTTTCTCAATCAATTTCTAGGATGATTCTGTATAACGGCTGTAAATCTAGTTGTAAGTCAAATTTTAATCAGTGCTTCTACTCCTGATTCTGATCAACTATCCCCAAGCAACCCACAGTCAAATCGCAAAAATTTTTTGGACTCTATACAAATCGATCAGCCGATCGGCCAAATTAGTATGGGTTCCTTGGGGAAAGTTGATCAGAATCAGGAGTAGAAGAAGCACTGATTAAAATATGACGCATGGCTAGATTTGCATCCTGTAAAATACGCCACCGTTCGCACAGACGTCTAAACACGAGCTCTCCCTCAGGCAGTCAACGCTGGCTGTACAACTCGGACATATCGCGCACGTGGCCCGTATCCGGAACCTTCTCCAAGTACCACAGGATACTGTACGAGCTGGTGCTAAGTGTCCAGGTATGTTGGCACAATATTTTTAGGGTTTCGTTACTGGTGAGGAACAGGAAACCCCTTTTATAATTTTATTAATCGAGATAACTTTCAGAACCGTTCTTCTTCTTAATCGTGTGAAGGTGATCAGCAACCTCATAGTGGTCTTGTCAGAGCTGTCATGCAATTTTTGCCAGTAATTTTGCTGCCGCGATTGCATTGGAAGTAGCCTTTTTTAGGTCTTAAAATGTACAGTTATCAGGGCAAAGTTGGCACTGCCACATGTGTGCGGTAGTTTGGGTTTGGCCACACTTGCACTCATCACTGGAACCCTCTTGAGGGAACCCCCATTTCCTGAGGTTATCCTTCGATCGTCCTACACTAGCTCTTCGACGGTTCAAGGTTCTCCACACTGGCCACGTTTCATTCGAGCCTGCAGGGAGGCTTTCGGAGACCTTGTCCACGACCTCAGACCTCAGAACTGTGTAATCAATATAACTTTCATTAGGATTGAAACAAGATAACTTTCAGAAGCGTTTAATCGAGATTAAATGATATAACTTTCAGAAGCGATTAATTGATATAATTTTCAGAAGCGATTAATCGAGATAACTTACAGAAGCTATGTAACATTCAGAAGCGTTTAATCGCGATAACTTTCATAAACAATATAACTTTCGATGTAACTTCCAGAAGCGTCTAATCGAGATCCTGGGCGAGCACCGGCCGTCGCTCGACCAGCTGTTCGACCACATGTGCCGGCTGCTGGGCTCGCAGCTGCAGCAGGAGGGCGTCATCCCGAAGGACATCTCAAGCCACGAGCTCGTCGGGGTGAGTGAGGGGTTGGGTTGAATTTTCAGGGTTGAAAGTGACGTGTGGCCACATCTGCATTATTCTTCACACACTACATTCTTAGAACGCGCTATCGAAATTTCTTCTCGGACTTAAGCAATAAATAAGGTTCAATGAAATCAGCTGTCAGTATCTAAACTGGGGCTTAAAACATAAAAATTTCATAGGGAAGGCCTTCGACCGGGTCTGGCACAAAGCACTTCTTGCGAAGCTTCCTTCTTATGGGCTTCCCGAGGAATTATGCAAATGGGTCACTAGTTTTCTTGCAGACAGAAGCATAAAGGTCGTAGTCGACGGTGCATGCTCAGATTCTATGTCTGTGAATGCTGGTGTCCCTCAAGGCTGTGTGCTTTCGACTACACTGTTCCTTCTGCATAATTTTTTTTACTCCGATTGAATTACTGCCTTAGAGAAAGTTGTTCAGTGCCACGACTAGAAGCCATAGTAAAAATTTTGTCCGCAACTTCAATTTCACCTGGTATATTTTTTTCAGTATAGGCATCGATATGGGAGACATTAGATGAGGTTAATACTGCCCGACTGCGTAGTCGCTAATAGTGGTTTGCTCCCCTATGTTGAGTAGCGCCGCCTTTTCGCGCACCATTCGCAATCTGACAAGCGACGAGAAAACATCCCGTATTTAAATGAAAATATGTCTTACAGTGCAGTGAAATGTGCTAAAACAATAAAAAATAAAGAACAAAACAAACAGCAACATTTCTTATCACTTTTTTATTGTTATTTTATGAATATTTTGTCATTTTATAGTGATGCTACGCTACTCGTCGCTAGTAGATAACATTAATTAAATACATGCCTCCCTACTCGTCGCTAGATGTCGCTAGTAGATAACATTAAATACATAAACCTTAAGCTTATCACACAACGGCGATATTTGTTTAAATACATGCCTCTCTCTTCACCCCGCTTCAGCCCCCGCAAGACGAACACGCTGGTTCAGAAACAAACAGAGCCAGTAACCTTATCTAATGTTTCCCATATCGATGAGTATAGGTATATTTTTTCATCGTCAGCGGATCGAAAGTGAGTACTCGGCGTTGATGTTAATGCCGAGTCCTCTCCAGTCAAGAAGCTTGAAAACGTCTTCTAGGGCAGCGGTGAATAGCTTCGGAGATATGATGTCTCCCTGTCTCACCCCACGCTGCAGAAGCCACGCTACGGGATGCCTTCGTCCAGCAGTGGACGTCCTTCGGCTGATGATGACGATGATATTTTTTCATACTGTCTATGCTCAACTGTGTTTCCTGGGGGTTGTAGCGCGCGTACCGGCTGTGCCCGCACCACGTGTCGCACTACCTGGGGCTGGACGTGCACGACGCGCCGCTCGTGCGCCGCCACCTGCTCGTTAGTGCGGGCATGATTGTCACCGTCGAGCCCGGTACTGATGCTTCATATGGCTCATTTCATAAATCAAACAAGTAATAAGTAGTCACAGATCACCCCCTAACTTCTCATTAAGTTCATTACACACATCACATGATTACCCATTTAATAAATCAACCAAGTATTAGTCACAGATCACCCCCTATAGGTACTCCTTATCACATGATTACTCATTTCATAAATCAAACTAGTTTTAGTAACATAATCACCCCCTTTTGGTATTCATCATAGCCTGACTGTTAACAGCCCATAACGTTCCCACTGCAGGGCAGGGGTCTCTTCCCATACCTCGGGTAGGATAGGCCATACTCCACACACGGGGGTCAAGTCCGGATTGGTACACAACAGTCAAACCCAGTTATGACCGTGTCTGTAGTCAGTTAACCTTAGTGATCGACCCGACCACGGAAGTGGCACTGAGGCACGACTACTTCACAACACGTGATTACTGATAAATAAATCAACCTCGTACTGGGGTCACAGATCACCCCCTAGGGCCTAGAGATTCCGCATACAGGGTAGCCGACGGTTACCAAGCATAGGACCAGCCGGCCACTTAGAAACTACACATGACTTCAAGACGACCAAGAGTCAAACCCGCGCGGATCTTACTTATTGTTTTACTATGATAGCAAAGCAGAGTTTAAGTAAAAATTTGATCGCGAGTGTCCTTGGGTTAGCCAATGACAACGCTGCATTTTCGCGCCTCACTCATTCCGCTAGCGTCACGGACGTATTCTCCATAGGTAACCACACTTCTGTGCCAAGCTGTAGGCGTTCGTCCCTCGATCATGACGGAATTAAACAGCTTCTGAAGAGCTATAAGTACCGGTTCTCCACCTGCTTTCGGAAGCTCAGTCGTAATTCCATCATTACCCGGTGCCTTGTTGTTCTTAAGCTTTTTGAGAGCCATTCTAATCTCGCACAGGCTGACGTTTGGGATATCTTCTGTATGTGTCGGGTCAATCTGGCTCTCGGGTCTTCAGCCAGATTACTGACGGGTAAGCGTGTGGTCGTGTATAAGTGTCCGTAGAATTTCTCGACCTCTTCTAACAGCTCTTTAATATGATTAGTATTAAATTGGCGTATATCGCGAGTCAAGGACTTGGAGACCTGTCTGTTTAGTTGCCGATACTGACAAGCATCTTCAGAGGTTTTCATAATCATCTTTCGTCATTGAGCTTGCTGATGTGATCCGAGATGTTCTTTTTGAACGGCTGGTTTTAAAAGCCTTATTTATTTCCAGGCGTTTGGACAATTTCTTCGAACCTGTCGTAGTAATCGTCCACATTTTCGCAGTCACCTAGCCATTCGAAGCGGTTTTGCAACTCGAGCTGAAAGTTATCGGGATTTTGGAGTTGGATAAGCGCTGGTCGGAGCGTGGGCTTCATTAGTCGACATCTTTCCAGCTTGGTTTTTAGATTCAATGTGCCTCTTAACAATCGGTGATCGCTTCCTTTCTTCATCGAGTTGATCACAGCTCATTTTCAGTGTTGAAAGAATTTAAAATTATATGCGCTCTCGCATGAATGAAAAACGACTCAATTATTTAGCAATTCTCAAAATTTAGGCTGATTTAACGAAAGCACTTGATTTTCATGATTTTTCAAAACAAATGTCGCATCGTCGCTCATCGTAATCAGCTAATAAATTCGTTTAACTACAGGCGCGGTCCAAAATCGTGGACGTGAAACCTTGTAAAAATAAAAAAATCACGAATATTTAAATAATAATGAACCTCAACCTTACAATTTTTGCGCTCGCTCCTTTGCACATTTTTGTATGAACAGGGCCGTAGGTTCTTGTTTTGTGAACGATATTACTGGATGCATATGAGTAAAAGAAGTCGCTCGCGTTTTCTTATATGTATGTATAAATAAGGAAGATTAATTGTACTGCCTAATAAATTACTTTAAAAAGAGAGCGTAAAATTTATAAAACTTCTTAAAAATGCAGGTAAACTAAGGTTTTTACTTTGACAAATGAAAAATTTTCGCGGTCACTTCGCTCGCGTCTTTTTTATAAATAGGCAAGTAACCTCCGCTCTATCGTAAATTACTGTAATACGAAGGAACGTGTAAAATGGTACTAAAACTTCCAAAAAATGCAGCGAATCTGAAGAGTTTAATTTAATAAAGTTAAATTTTCGAGCTCGCTGCGCTCGTGCCTTTTTATACAATTAGGGCTGTGCATTCTGTTACCTCATTAATTACAATACTCAAGGAACATGCAGAGGAAGGCGTGAAATTTACAGAAAACTTCTCAAAAATGTAGGTAAGTAATCAAATCTGATTAATTTTAAATGCCGCAAAGGTGCAGCGAAAATAAAAATAATTACAATACGACCCCCTCCCCCAAATTTTTGGCTGCGACCGCGCCTGTTTAACTATGTATTACTATATTTAATTCTGTTTTACTTTTGTTTCCTTTGGCTGCGGAGGGTGAGGGGCGGCCTGATCGTATTCGCCCAGGGCGTGAAAATCTAAAATACGTCCCTGGCTAGCGTTGTTGACTTCGAGCACAACAATATTGTTTAATGTGCGAAATATATAGAGGGTGATCTGTGTATTAGGTAGACAAAAATCGAAAAGTTTATTTTTTCATTCATCCTACATCCAGCTTACTACCAAATTATGAAACAGGCTGGTGCGTCATTTCATTTGTGTCACGACGTGGGGTCTTGCGATTTGTGAAGCTTCACTGCAAAGAGAAAAAGAGGGGCACTGATCATAGTGATTTGCTCGCAGAGATTTCTTTAGATCTATCTGGTCCTATGCTCCTATTCCCCAAATAATAATAATAACTATACGTTTCTCACTACCAGGTCTATACATATCCCCCGACGACACGTCAGTGCCACCGGAGTTCCGCGGCCTCGGCATCCGGATAGAAGACGACGTTCTCATCACGGAGGGGGCGCCTGAAGTGCTCACTCACACCTGTGTTAAGGAGGTCAGCGATATAGAGGGGTTAGTTGGGAAACATACAGTGTAAGGACTTCAATGAACTAAGGGTACAGTGAGATTGGCAAGGGGGAACGCGTGGTACAAAAGATGGACGGACCTTTTGGAACTTAATCATCCTGAACACGTCAGATCTACTACTATATTGGGTACTTTGGAAATACCTGACCAATTTAACTAGAACTTTATATTCAAAAACTACAATAAACAACTTTGCCCAAGGAATTTATAAAAAAAACACAAAAAATCTTCTCATACTTACAATTCAACTGAATCATTAATATGATAAGCCGAAACGTTATTTTGCGAAATTATTATTGGTTGTTTAGGGAATTTTAGTTTCATAAGTGTATTTTTGATATTCCTTGATTAGACTTGGTTTATGAATATTCACGAAACTGAAAACTGTTCCCAAGAAACCTATACCAAATTCGCAAAAGAATCAGTTGATTAAATAATACGAGAAGTCCAAAATCTATTTGCGAATTGATTATTGATTACTTGGGAAAGTTGTTTAATACTTCTGTGTAGTGTTGGATTTTCTGAAAAGCCGTTCCTACGTTTTCACTTTACAAAGAGCCCTCAGGAAACCGTTCACCATACGCATCTTAAAAAAGCTACTGGGGCTATTTAAAATCGGGCTTATCTATACTCATGAAACTCATGAGAAACAAATGCAGACTTCTCAAACAATCGATCAGGCGATCGGGCGAACTTACGAAGTCCAAATATTTTTTTACGATTACACTATGCGCTTCACGGGGAAAGTTGATTATTTTTAAGAAGTCCCAATTTTAACAGTGACCAGTACCTTTGTTATGCATGGCCCTAAGCAGGGTGGTGTTCCTGATCCTAGCAACCCCTTTTTTCCTAGGGCTTGAAGAAGAATCCTACCTATCTCAAATATTAGAGCAATCATCATGCAAAGTGAAAAAATATAGCAATCACACATTTCGAGATACGCCACCACAAAAATTTTTCGGGAAAATCTGTTTTTAGCGTCTACCGCTGTCAATATAACGTTTGGGATTCTAGTTTTTTGAGCAAACTGCTCTAATTTTGCTCTAAATCTGGGCACAAGAACCAATCTTGTATTCATATTAGTTTCAGCTTTTTCACCTAGGAAAAAAGTGCTTGCTGGGGTCAGGGACACGGCAGGGTGTAATACAGAAGTGGACTCATCCATCACACTGAATTAGCAAAAAGTATCTTGAACTAGATTCGTCGTCGTGTGTGCGTGCGTTCTCAAAGATACGCTACGTCGTAACGGTTCCTATACAAAAGTAATGAGTGTAAGTATAAAAGAATCCAAAGTGTTGTTTACGTACAAATGATGAAGTTGTATAGTCGACTGAATTGTGACGTTATTATTTTTTAAAGCGTTGTTGTTTCTATGTGAATTGTTGTAAATAGAAAATATTATGTTGTATTATAATATATTTATTCATATAAGTAAAAATTTTTTATTTGGTCCAAATAAAAAAATATGGTGTAAATAAATCGAAATTTATATTTTTATCCTATTATTAGAACTAAAAGTATCTTAACAAAACAAATGCAATAAAAACCATGGAATGCATACAGAAATGTAAAAAGTAAAAATATCGAGCAATTACATTACAGATCTTGTACTATTCGAGAGAAATAACATTTTTCCATAACAACTAACTGAAACAATTAGGTACCTAGTTATTTCGTGAACAAACCAATCTTAGCCTACGTAAAACACAATAAAAACAACTATAATATTATCAGAATTTTTCACACGTATCGGTTTTGTGACATTTATAAAAAATTCGAAAGAATTCCGCGCGCAAATCACAAAACTACGCCAGTGTGAAAAATCGTACGCTATATATTTTCCAATATGTATATCATAGTCGAAACCAGCACGACTTTTTATACAATAAAGTTAAAAAATATACAAATACAATTGACTACAATAACTACGTAAAACTAATATATATAAAAGGCACATGATTTGAAGAAAAATGTACACCTTATCTAAAAACACTTTTGTAGAAGATTTGGTTTGAAATATCTATAACTTTATTTGGCCAATAAGCCAATTTTATTTCCTGAATCATTCAAGATTACTCTCCTCCGAGGTATAAAAATTACTTAATGTATTTGACATTCCGCATAATATAGCATCAAAAGGATTACACTATAACGAATAAGTGAAATCAACGGAACAGTTATCGACCGCTTTACAGTATCAGTCGTACTCATCACCCAGATCTGTATTTGGAGGTAAACAGTATATGTATTTTTTTTCTAATATTTTCGGAAAAACAGTGATATTGATTAACATTTACAGAACCATAATCTCTTCATAAAAAGTATCCTATTACATTATGGTGACCAATCACAGATCATTGTTGGCTACCAATGTCCTCTGTCCACCAATCACCAAAACAGTTATCGACCGCTTTACAGTATCAGTCGTACTCATCACCCAGATCTGTATTTGGAGGTAAACAGTATATGTATTTTTTTTCTAATATTTTCGGAAAAACAGTGATATTGATTAACATTTACAGAACCATAATCTCTTCATAAAAAGTATCCTATTACATTATGGTGACCAATCACAGATCATTGTTGGCTACCAATGTCCTCTGTCCACCAATCACCCGTCAGCATTCTCAGGCTAGCCAGCGATGACAACTGATGAATGATACTTGAGCTTACAAAACTTTATTTTTCTCGTTTTCCTTTGAAATGTATCACCTCACTTTTGATAACCAAAACTAATCACAGATCACTTGGCCACCAGTCTTAGGCGGTGACTTGGTCAGTTACAATCGAAAACGTTTTGAGTGTCTTTTGTTAACCCGGAGGTAAAGATAATGACGGATAAAATAAGGTGGGGGGGGGGGGAAGACGGATAAAATCCACAATAAGTAAGTCCGTCGGCGTCGTCACCTCTTATCGTAAACGATGATGATTGCCAAAAACGGACATTCACCAGGAATGGGGAAGAAAACGCAAAGCTATTTGCAGATGGCGCTACGAACGCTTGACTCATAACAACTTTCAATTAGTTCAGCGTTTTTTTATTATCGAGGTGTTATAAATTAGTTTTTTTTCTGTAAAATTGTTAAATGGACAATGTATGCGACTTGGACTGTTCCTCAATTAAACGCGAAGTTGAAAAGTACATAATTGAAAACGTAACTTTCCCCACGTTTTCTTCATCCGAGAATCTTTAGGAAATAAATGATTTCCATTATTATTGCAACCAATCGCCACACAACGCGGCATTTTTTTTAATAATCTTATGTTTAGTTCACGCAAACAATTTTTTCTATACGTTTTGACAGTTAGTATGAGTCAAGCGATATCAGCGCCTCTATCGACATAATGACGTCACACGAATGGACTAGCCACTGTTTCACGGAGGCGTAACTGTTGTAACTGAGCAAGTCATCACCTATTATATAATAGTTAAGGCCGAGAATCACCAGTCGGCGTCATCAGGTAGACCGCCAGGGTACTCCCCGGTGAGGCAGGCGGTGCAGTGGCCGCCCACGCCGTCGCTGGGCGTCGTCTTCATGTTGTAGTGTATGGCGCTGACTAGGCCTTCCACGCTTAGGTATTCTAGACTGTCGGCGCCTGTAAAGTAGGTAATACAATCTTTACGCTGTGTGACAAAACGTAGTAGTATTTAATATTGGGCTTTTACTCATGATACTGAAGACTTGTTGGAATCCAGCAAAATGGACCATGCAAAGTATCATTACGTTTCTGATCTCCTTTCCATAGTACTCGTACAGAGAAACAGTTTGGGAGCAAGACGCTGCGTGATTTTAGATTTGAGTTAGAATTAAAGTAAAGAGGAACCAAAACAAAACATCTCTTTGCAAACCTACTTTTGGACAAGTGGTTTCGTACAATAAGTACCTTTACTCTAATACTGGTCTCGCTAGTCAAATCTACACCCCCATTCCTTATGCATAAGGTTTCACAAGAATGCTGCAACTTTTATTACAAGGTAACATATACCCCGTAACATATAATGGGCGTACAGCCCAAACATCTGTCGAGTTTAAATGCATAAATCTGCCTATTGTAGGCAGACTGTACTGCTGTAACTGTACTGCTACTGTTATTGCAAGGTAACAGAAAATGTCCAAAACGTTTCTGAGTTTATACACATCAATTTTAACTTTATGAAGTCCTGCACTATTTTGGAAACATCCATTGATTTTAATCCCATGAATCTTGCGATAACACTGCAACATTTGATGCAAGGTAACAGAGACTGTCCAAAACGTTGATCAAGTTTATAAACATCTATTTTAATTTCACGAAGTCCTGACTATTTTAGTGACATTGTATAATTATATGAAATGAAATGAAATTTATTTTATAAACAGATACAATTTTTACAACTATGTAACCTATTATATAACAGTTTACTTAATGTACTTATATAACGACATAAAGGATTACATTGGTAACCAAACTAGGATAACCTGTCCTATAGAACCAATGTTCACCGTACGAATAGTTGTCATGCATACAAAAAATATATATTAAGGAAACAACAAATTATAACCTAATTAGAAAATAATTGCAGCATAAAGAAAATGTTAGGAAAGCAGAAAATGTACTTATTTGTGTATGTGCATGCGAGCAAGTATGGACATAGGGTACCATCTGTTGGAAATGATTTATGTTTATAGCCATTCACCATCATCAGGCAAACGAGTTCCGCTGCAAAACAAAGGCCTCCAAGGATTTCCACGCCGACGGGATTTGCCGCAACCTTTACCATTCATCGGTCCACCGAGTGGGAGGCCTGCCTACGCTACATCTTCCGGTGCGCGGTCGTCACTCAAGAACTTAAATAAACATAAGTCACGCCTTCCTGTTGGACTAACTATTTGGCACAACCACTTGTGTCAACGGGAAGTATACGTACCAACATGCTCTGCTAGTTTGTAGGCGTCCATCTTGTTGGCGATGAGCTCCTCCCGCGTGGGGATGTTGATGCCCATGTAGCACGGGTACTTGAGCGGCGGCGACGCTATCCGGATGTGCACCTGGACGAGTAACAGATGTTACTGATGATGATGAGATAAAGGAGTTTTTTTCTGAGAATTCGTATTGTCTGTTGTCTAACTAAATCATAATATTGGGACCTTTAATATTGGGGCTTGTCAGCATCTATCGGAAGCGAAATGTTTATAGATAATATAATATCCTATTTTATTCTCTCTGGAAGAGCGTCAATTTTTTTTAGATATCTACCCAACTGACGCCTCATACACATAAATTTTGTGAATATTTTTTTTCTTACATAATCGTGCCCTCTGACGATATATTGTACCATTACAGTCTATTAACGAAGAGGGTCTAAAGAATGTTCTCTGTGACAGAGCAACGCCAAACTAACACAGCCGCAAAGCATATACCTTCACGATCTTCACTGATCTATATCTTTATAATTATACATATTAAACTAAAGTTTATTCTTACCTCAGCAGCGCCCGCGTCCCTCAAAAGCTTTATAATCGGTCCGATCGTGTTCCCCCGGACAATACTGTCGTCTATCAGAACTATGCGCTTTCCGCGCACGTTCTCAGAGAGCGCACCGAATTTCTTGGCGACGCCGAGTTGGCGTAGACGCGTGGAAGGCTGGATGAAGGTGCGGCCGACGTATCTGTTCTTGCATAGCACTTCCATGAACGGTATGCCAGACTGAAAGAGAAGGAATATGTGGTATTTTAATTTAAGTACTTAATGGCAGGTGTAAGAAAAAATGGAGACTAACAGTCGCTGCTAAGTTGTCGAAGTTTTGTGAACTACGATATGAACATAAACCAAGCTACGAGTTAGTGAAGACATTGTAACAAAGGACTGAAGATTAAGGTAAATAGACTAGAAAAAAAAAGTATGCAACTCGGACAATACCACTAGCAGATCTAATACTCAACATAACTATATGGTATTCGGACGAATAAAAAAAAGTTTTTTATTTTTTTTAAATGGCACTTAGTCTTTAGTTTTGTTATCCGTTTCTTTGGTTGACTCTTAGCGTCCAACGTCAAGTGCAAGAGGTCATTAGAAGGTCAAGTGCGAGTGTTTTAAGCAGTCATTCGAGTTGTTAATTGTTGAAAAAACAGGTGATGAGACACGTGCCTGTCTGATTTAAGCAGCTAGTTGTTAATTGTTGATAAACCAGATGGCGTGTCGTACTGTCCTACCTGGCTGGCGTGAGTGGCGTCGTTCGTACTTGCGTTCGTATATAGCTTCGTCAAAGTGAGACAGGCCTACTTCAGTCACAAGAAAGAAAGAAAGAGAGGAGTATACAATGTGTGGTGTCGCACCTGGCCTTCATATCCAAGCGCGCGCGCGGCGCTTGTACTTACGCTCGTATAATAGCTCGGTGTAACTCGAGACAGGCTGCTTCAGTACACGAGAAAGAAAGAGAGAAAGTATACAATGTCGTGTGGAAACTGGCGGGCCCAACAGAGCGCGCGCGCGGCGCTCGTACTTGCGCTCATCAAAGTGAGACAGGCTACTTCAGTACACAAGAAAGAGACAGAATATACAATGTGTCGTGTCGTGCCTGCCTGGCGCAACCGAGCGCGAGCGCGCTCGTACTTGCGCTCGTATATAGCACCGTGTAAGTGAGACAGCCTGCTTTAGTACACAAGAAAGAGAGAGTACAGTATGCAATGTCGTGTCGTACCTGCTGAGCGCGTGAGCGGCGCTCTATATAGCTCCGTGTAAGTGAGACAGGCTGCTTCAGTACACAAGAAAGAAAGAGAGAGAGAGAATCGCGCAGCGCTTGTACTTCGTACTTGTACTCCGTGTAAGTGAGACAGGTTGCTCAATACACCATGTGATACAGCAGGTGACGTCATGTGGCAGTGTCGTACCTGGCGCGCGTAGCCGTGCGCGGCGGCGGTGCCGGACTCGGGCACGGAGGACACGATGTCCGCGTCCACGGGCGACTCGCGCGCCAGCATGCGCCCGCACTGCATGCGCGCCGAGTACACCATTTGTCCTGAGGGACAATTATGTCCTCAGTCAGAATACTGCCCTCGTAAGAAAGAAGGTCGCTAACTATACAGCTAATATAATTAGCGACCTTATTTCTTATGAGGGCAAAATATACTCATGGACAAAAAATCGACTCAAAGTTTCATGCACGAATTTTGGAAAATTAACTCGAATAGTAAAAGAAAACTAAACCAAAAGTTCAAATACTGTGTGTTTACTGTTTATGATTTTAGTTTTAATGGTTTTCTAGTTTTTTGCTTTTAGTGTTTAGCAGTTTTGTAGACTTGAGTTATTTTTTCAAAAGTCGAGCAACAAATCTTGAGTCGATTTTTTAGTCCACCAGTGTAGGATAGTTAACCGCATTAACAATTAATATGTGTTTTTTTTTTTTTTTTAATTTTGAGTGCATTTGACTACATTGCACCTGATGGAAAGTGATGGATATAATCGGGAATGGTCAAATAATGCAAACTCCAATAATGCCTATTCAAGCTCGCCTGAATAATACACCCCAGATTGCGGGAAACGCGGACGCAGGTAAGGAGTTCCACTCCTCCGCAGTCCGCATAATAAATCGATTGACAGTTATATCAATGAAAAATACTATCAATATTATTAACAATGTCTGATCCGCTTATGTTAGTAAAAAGATAATCATTATGCAACATTTAGGCAGATAACACACCGCTCCGGAATCCGCTCCGGTGTACGGTGCGGTGGTTTTTTTTTAACAATGAAAATAGTGACGTAAGACCACACACCGGAGCGAATTCCAGAGAAGTGTGTTATACGTGCTAAAGTACAACATATAGTTTCCCTCGTGGACCCACCAGTGGGACAAATTAGTGGGACCACGAGAAAACCGGGCAAATGACGTCACTGACCTTCGAACATACTATCAGCCCGCGCGAAGTAAACGTACTCGAAGATGCAGAAGGCCTGCTGCTTGCTCGCCGGCCGCTCCACCACGTCCACCGTGCGGATGCCGTGCCGGGACATCTCTATTATCTCGCCTGGTAACACCTCTCTGACGTACCGTGCACCTGGTGACCACGTATGCAACTACATTGGCTATTGAACATGGCAATACTGAACTTGCCACACTACATCAGCCAACGAACACTCGTAACTAAGAAGTAGGATACTTCTTTGGAAAAAATATTTTTTTAAATCTAATCTTCTTTTTCGGCTTCATATGGGATGCAATCTAGATGCAATATTCTGAGTTACATTGTATTTTACGACATCGTATGACAGTTAATTTTTATTTCCTTTTGATTTTTTATTAATTTCAGTTTGAACAGGACCGCACATCACTTCTGTTATTTTATTAGAATTTGAAAGTGGAATATCGATGGTGCTTAAAACAGATACCAAATAGCACGCACTGACAAAATTAAGTCGCGAGTATTTAATTCATCTCAAGTGTCTTATGGTATTCATTTCGAGTTGCTGTTTCACCTGGATCTTTGGCAATACTGAGCACCTATTTCAAACCCCTTTAAGAATCTTCTTATATTACGAAATCGCGTGGCGAACAGAAATGAAAAATTATATTGTCTAAAATACCAATGCCAGTATACCTTTACAATGTATGTATGTATGATTTTTTAAAGTTCCTCAACATAGGATCTCACAATTTGGAACTCGCATGCCCAACGTTTCGGGAAACATTTGCAGAGGACAGTCTCGACGTAAAAAAATATTTTTAGAAGACAGTCATGACGTAAAAAAACTGTCATCTCACCTATGGAGAGGAATCCACATGACTCCGAAGACACCACCCAGCCCTCTGCCCTATCCTCTACTCCGTTCTTCGCAGTGCCGTTCATGAGGACTGGAATACAAGACACATGGTAAGTTAACATAGACCATGAAATAAACAATAAAAAATACAATCAGTCAGACTTTAAGAGCTGAGCCTTATGGAATTAGCGAAATAAAATCGTAATAGGAAGGTGGGGATTGCAATCATGCAATTTTATTATTAAGGTTGATGTACGTATGTATGATATGTATGTCGCGAATATAAAATAAATTCAGTGTCGTGCTAAGAACATGAATACCACTATGGACAACAAGCAGAAGATCGTGAGCAGTAACTGCTAGTCATGTCAAAATTGTCGTTCTAAAAAAACCTTTTTATCAAACCGATATTATTCAATTCAGCAGTTTCTTTATACAGGGTTATTTTTGCTATGTTAAAGGAGACACGAGCACTTGAAAGTCCTGCTGGCCCCACTAGTGGAACATAGCAGTGGGGACACGAATCCTAAAGGAAAACTTCTCAGTGGCTTCTACTCATGAAACTGAGCAACTTTCCCCAAATAACCAATGGTCAATTCGCAAAACAATTTTGGGCATGTCCATACAAAATAGACCGATCACGTGATCTTTGTATGAAAGGTCCAAAAATTTTTTTGCAAATTGACCTTTGGTTATTTAGGGAAAGTTGCTCAGTTTCATGAGTAGAAGTCGCTGTGAAGTTTTGGTGGGGTCCAAAAATAACCATGTATAATGACGATATTTTTATGAATTAAAAATTTTAAAATATTACGAAAATCCAAACGAGTTAATAATTTATTTCTAATGCTGTCAATTCCCGGATTAGAAAAAACTATATTTTGTATGTGAAAATTGTATTTTAGATGTTGTCAAATACATAAGCAATGAAGTAAACAAAATGTCAACCAATAATTTCAAAATGTGGTGATATCCATAAAGATTTTGAAGCAAAATGTTCCAGCAATGATCATTAGTGATCGGAAATTCGGATGCAATTATACATAAAATTGGGGAGCTAGCATTATATGGACATGCCGTTTTGAATAGAATTGGAAACTATTGTCTATAATATGTAATGTTAAATTTTTCACATTTTAGGCCCCCTATCACCTCCTACAAGAATTACCGGTAATCCTGTGTATATAAAATATGTTGTGGATATAAACACATAATAGCATATTACATAAAATTTTCAATAATATCAACATTCACTACAATCAGATCATTACAATTAAGAATCCCAACGCTTTTTACGATCTCGATATCCCGGGAATTTTTTCTATGAAAATTTATAAATTTATTGGGAAAGGCATATCCTACTATTCTTTCTAAAAACGAAATTGCATCCGAATTTCCGATCACTAATGATCATGCAATTACAAACTGTAATAAAATAAATATGAATATGAGGTCATGCGTTACCCTGGGCATGCTGTGCCGATGATTTTTTGTAGACATCTGGAAAAAGGCGCACCATTAGTATGAGATAAAATGTTATTATACTATGAAACTTGACACATTTGTGTCGATATATTTCAAACTGCGCTAAGTCCACTTAAAAATATGGACGAAGTTATGCCAACTGACATAAAGTAAGTTAAGGATAATGTACTTTATGTCACTGACATGAAGTACATTATCCCTAACTTACTTATGTCACTGACATGAAGTACATTATCCCTAACTTAATTATGTCACTGACATGAAGTACATTATCCCTAAATTACTTTATGTCAGTTGGCATAACTTCGGCCATATTTGTAAGTAGACTTAGCGCAGTTTGAAATGTACCGACATATTTATACTCGTATCTTCACGGAAAACCAAATATTAATTCGAATTTTCTTTGGCTAGGGCTTAGTTATTGGAGTTAAGTAAGGCTTAATTGAAAACAACACCAATAGTTGTTGTTGATGTGACGTGTCCCGGGATGTTTATGCATAACTACACCCTGACCCTTAAGAATAGATACAAAGGGTATGCGCTCTGACGTCAGACACATCGCATCTGTGCTAATACATCCGTTCTTTGTTTATCTTTCGCACCTCTACCTATATTATCTATTTTTTATTTGATATGCATAAATTAATTTTCATTGTATTCCCTATTGGTCCCTTAGCGTCACTTCCCACACCTGGGAAAGACACACAGGGATCAATTCAGAATTTTCAAGCCTTCTATGTCAGAACGAGCGTAACGTTATACAGGACCAATGAATAAATCAAACGTTTTTTCTTATATTTAAATTACATAGATAGGTATAGTAGGTATCGACACAATCATAACTTCTGAACTAGACTTTCGCCCCACCTTCTGATATTTATTTTTATGCAAGGCCCTTCTGAAACACCTGAAAGAAACCACAGCTTCTACTGAACTGGACAACATTTTATATTAAACCTTGTTCAATTCCCAAAAAAGTTATTGGACTTCTCATACCATAATTTTACTGCGAACTGAATACCATACAGGATGTTAAAAAAAGTGCGTTTGAAATTTTGAACGGTTACTTAGAATCAAGTATATAATACAGGAAAAATATTGAAAAAATCCGATCTTCAACTTTTTTTTTAGTATTTACTCAATCCAGATTCCTATGTTAAGAACCTATGTTCCTTGGGAAAAGTTGCTCAGCTTCATGAGTAGAAGCTTCGGTTAAACTCTTCCCAGTTATTTTAGAAGGACCTTGCATGCATATACCTTGTAATGCTATTATGAGATTGCGTCAGAAGACTTGCAAAATATTATTTAAAAGTTTATTGACAATAATACCGATAATAGGCGCTAAAATAGTTAAGTTATAAATAGTGGCACAACAATGAGGTTAATACTTATATGGGCCAAAAGTGATGATAATGCAATATGCAACATTCGCATTTGTTTATTTCGGGCCCAACTATAAATAAATTCATATGAATGAATTAAGAAATAAATTAATAAATGAAAACACTTTATTTAACAAAGTAAAACAGGAAAATATTATTTTTGGCTTATTTGATTGCGAATTTGATGATAGATAAGCCAAAAACGTCCCCCGCTGGATAAAGGCATCCCCAAGGAATTCCACGACGATCGTTGCCCGCTTCCCGCAATATTCACCAGCTGAACGGACTATTTTTACACTAAAATAAATTCGTAATTATAGGGGGAGAGAGAGAAAGAGAGAGATATGCAGTACTCACAGGAGGAGCCGAGAGGCAGGATCTTGCCGAGGCATAGCGGGCGGTTGCCGTAGGGGTCGCGCACCGCGTATATCTTGTCCTTGAGCATTATCACTAGCGAGTAGCTCAGCGGGGCCAGCCTGCGACAACGTAAGTATGTCAGTAAGTAAGTAAATACAGGGTGGAGTCTTGTAACCTCACCTGGAGGGAAAGTACTCTAAATACTGGAGATAGCAAATTTTACTCAAAGGAAACATTCCTTTATTTTTAAAACGAAGCAAAACTACATTAAAAGATTTTTGAAAATACGCATGTCACACTCAAGAATCGAACCGGCTAAAATCCGAAAAAATAACATGCTGTACTTTTATGGCATTAATCGATAGGGTCAATCATAAGGATCAAATCTCTCTAACTAATATGGTAAGTTAAATGAAAGGAAAGCCAACAAAAATTTTGCTGTTTTTGTTAATTTATAAAAAAATATAACAGATTTTAGTACAATCAATACGTATATGGCACCACCTCAGAGTCATTAACTATCGAAACATTAGAATCGGTTTACAATCAGCGAAGATATCGCATAACATACAAGATAAACGATTTTTTAAACGTTAAAAAAACTACAAAAATCCTATATCTTTGTGTATCACATGCCTTCGTTTCACGCCCCATTTCACTATGGTTCTAGAACGGGACAGACTAGGCACAATACCTCATGAGGTGGTTGATCCTAGCCGGCCAGTCTGATATTTTTATGTGAAATATCTATATATTTTAGTGTGAAAGGGACAGACTAAAGCTTACTATGGTTCTGGAACGAGATCGAAAGCTAATCAGATGGACAGGAAGCCTATTGTATATCATATAAGCGTAAAAAGGAAAAGCACTTGTCAGGCAAATCTTACTATGGTTCTGGAACGGAACCTAAAGCTAAGAGACTAGGTACAATACCTCATGAGGTGGTTGATCCTAGCCGGCCAGTCGGGCCCGTCGGTCTCGCCTTCAGGCGGGTTGAGGCATAGTGCCTGCGTGATCAGCTCTGAGTCCGAATGGGTCGATAGACCGACACCGCGGCCGAGTACCTGTAGGAATGATAGGTTAGTAATGAGTAGGGAGGTAAGGGAGTGGGAAGGTATCTAGCTAATTTATACAAAATCTTCACAGGAAAACCTGAATAAAAATGAAACTAAAAGATGCTTGTGTAGTTGTAGCCGATGTAAAATTATTGTAAGGGTGACCAAAATAACTTTTAGATGTGGGTACTGTAGGTGCTTTGGGGTGACCATCTAGTACAGACTGTTTGTAATAAATTGAGTAAGAGATATTATTTAATCAATCAAATCAAAGAAGTATACTCGTATATGTATAAATGCTTTATGCACACAAATTATAAAATATATTTTTTATTATTAAAGGAAAACTATTGATTAAGGGCAAAATCAATACAATAAAACAAAAAAAAAACGATTTATTTACTTCTCCAGAGGCTGGTGGTATTGAATATGTACGTATGACGGAAGAGCAATGTAAAGGATAATAGACAGTATTGTGGACTGACCATCTTGCGCAGACTAAGCAGTTCCATCATGCGTAAGCTCGCATGATGAAAGAGATAATAATATGTACATAGAATCTACATATTCTCATTCTCATTCATCATTATTGTAGATTATTGGACTGACCATCTTGCGCAGACTGCTGCAGTTGACAAGCTCCCCGTTGTGCGCGACCGCCAGCGCGCCGTGCGCCGTGTGTACAACGAAGGGCTGGCAGTTCACCTCCTCGGACGCCGCTGATGTCGAGTATCTATGTTGGAAGATAATTTTTAAAGGTATTATATTTAACTTATTAGAGAATATATAATACGCGGCGATTTTGCTCGTGAGACTTTCTTATGCAGCTTTTCAGCATTAAAGTAAAAAAAAAACTAGCATATGTCTTTGCATTTTATTTCCTCAGAATTGTTTTTGTTATGTAAAACAAAAAGTTTTAATTAATCTAAGGATGGACTATTTGGTGAGTAGAGGTACTCACCAAATAGGTTTGTGAGAAGAATGACTAAATGTGACCAAATGTTAAATGACAACCCTTTTTAGTAGCACAAAAAGAAGATGAGATCTAATCGCCAGATAAGATGTTTCTCACAGATAAGTATTAAAAAATATATTTTCGTCTCATTAACACTTACTATAATCTGGAATATTTATTTAGGTACTTCAGTTTAGAACTGTATGAGAGACAACTTTATTAGCGATTCTAGATTTCAAGTACCGAGCTTAGACTCCTCTTCCTATAGTGTGAGGTCGCTTACAGAGAGCGGGAGAGATTGTCCATACTTATATTTAGATAGATAACATGTTTATTAGACTGTATATGTGTCGCAGATCGATTGTATAATCCGCTGTTTTACAAAACCGCTAGTGATTTTACTTTTCAATATCACTATATTACTAAATTGCGCTACGTTTAACAAAACTGCCAACCACGTTTAGACGTATTGTAGAATGGCTACAAATTACAAATATACTTATAATTAATAAAAATAAACTATAACATTTTAACCATGTTATACATCTTAATAAATCTAAACAAAATAAACAGCTTAAGACAGAAAACAGTATTTTTCATATCTTAATAATTTAAATATTAATTTTGGTTATTTATTTTTCATAAAACTCTGATAACTTTTTATTAAAACTGTTCCTAAAACACGGTATTCACTTGAGTTAAGATCATTTTCACTCGATTTATTTATTAATTTCGGCAAACGACTTTCTGTTTCGGACGCCATTATTGTTGTTATGACACACAGAGCCACGAGTGACAAAATTTAGAACTAAAATCTACAATCTGACGTTTAATTTCACGCTGTTTTACAAAATCTCTAATCGTTGACCCGCTGCATTGATGAACGCAAAACGTTTATGCAATTCTGCATATTATAGCCCAGTTATTATGAAAAACCGCTAAAAGTCGTTCAGCTGTTTTGTAAAATCACTAGCGGTTTTGTAAAACAGCGGATTCTGAAATCTATCTGTGACATATGTACAATAATACTATTTGACTACGGGGTGCCACATGTTTTTAAGTACTGGACTATATTATTTATTACAACTTTGTAACCATGTGGCATGCAAATTATTAAATGATTAAATGATTGATAAACTGGTAATGTGGACTGACCATCTTACACAGACTGCTGCAGTTGAGATCCCCGTTGTGAGCGACACAAAAGTTTCAACCAGCAGCAACCGGTGACTCACCTGGTGTGTCCAATGCCGAGGTTTCCCTTCAGTTTCTTCATGGCGTCGTCGTTGAATATGTTGTTGATGAGCCCCATGCCTTTGTGCGAGTTGAACGTGCGAGCACTCTTGCCCTCTGACGTCACTATACCCGCCGATTCTTGCCCTCTGCCGGGAAAAGGTATTGGTTAGAATCTTTTAAAGAGATTATTAAAAACATGCTGCGTTTGCCATCACCAGAAAACATGTGCATCGGGTATCTTTTATCGCAAAGATCTTGAGGTTTATTTGGGTCTAATTTTGATTTTCACTGAAGTTAATTTAGACATTTATAATTGTTTGTTCGTTATTTGGATACTGGAAGCTCGTTACCACAGAACAAACTATACCTTAAAATACCAAACTAAAGGCATCAGATATGGTAGGCATTTTCTTGTAACTAGTAGGAAACTTAAGAATTTAGTTATTGCCCTGTATGTACGTATGTAACACCCACCTGTGTTGTAATGCCACCAGGCCAAGACATATGACCTGGCCTATGTCGACCTGTGTAGGCCATTCCCCAGTACCAATGGCTCCGAATACACCGCACTCGTGCGTCAAACCTGCAAAAGACGATATCGGGGTTATGCTTCTTGCTAAGCTTTTCGATACCGCTTTGGGCGTTTCACCAGAGCTACTCTGGCGTGATTAGGTATTCGATATAGAACTGCGTTCCATATCTGCGCTCTGACAGGAAGCTCTCTCTCTCTGACAACAGGATAGCCTGTTGGAAAACTCGTAAGTGTAAAAGGGAAGGTAAAGAGCAGTAGATATCAGACACAGAACTACCGAACTTTAAATTTAAAATTCAAAATATATCTTCTTTAAGTAGATGCTGTACGCATACTTTTGAATCGTCTTTTTTTCTACCTAGTACAAAGTTCCTACCACGCGGAACTTGTACACTCAACGTTTCGGAAAGTGTTAGCGGAGCGAGAAGAAACGTCGAGCCCAAAAGAAGTTTTAAGTCGGTTAATCGCACAACCTCTTGTTTAATAATAACACAATATTTTCTCGGTCAAGGCAAATATTATCTTCCATATATCTCGAACTATTTAAAAATAATTTAATAACAAACTTGTTTTCAGTGAACATTTTACTGGTGAATGTCTTACAAACATAAAAATTCCATTGTTACTAACAAAATCTGGTTAGCACTGGTTTTTTCCTAGAATTCACATCTTTATCGACATTTTGTGGACAATAAGTCACACGTTTGACCTGGTGGTCATTTCATCATCAGTTGAGATAAATCCACTGCGGCTAAGTATCAGAATATAATAAAATTTTACTACTTAAAATACATATTTCAATGATAAAGATAAAGAGTCAGGAGCATGACACGATTTTTCGTTATTCCATTAGACAAATCGCAAAAAAAGATCATATATCACGAAATACAAGACTTGTACATGATCAGAGTTGAGTTTTCTTATTATATAATATATAAATATCGCTTGCAAATAATAATTGATGAATAATAATCATTTATTCGTCATCACAGGTAAGAAAATAGGTGACATGATAGGAAAGTAACACTGTGATGTGCTACAGTAGCATACGAATATTACAGTTTAGACAAACAAAATAATCTACAATATTCTTAAGCATGACATTGTTAAAGATTTATATAATTCACAATTCAATTACAAACACAAACAGATACAATGGAGCAAATTTAGTTATTACACCAGATCTCAAATCTCATAAATATAGCTAAAACGGCAATTTATATATCTAATAGACTACATGTGTATTCTATTACATTTTAAATGGAAATTTTGCATCACCATATAAATCAATCTTTGTATACCTTTATCGTAAGTGAAACGATATTGAATACGCCTAAGTATCTATATTCATTCTTGGCTCAATCATATTGAACTTTAGATAGTATTCTACTAACAGTTGGCAAGGTCTGATCAATTATTTAATGAACACGCGACTTGTAACTGACATCAAAGTTATCGATGTTATCAGGCTAAGTTTTATTATCAACGGTAAAGAACTGCGCTCTATCCATAATCCACTCTTGTTTATGTCTCTTATCCTTTGACTGGATCGGTACTACTAATTGATCTGCCAATTAGTCTGTACAGGGCCTTAAAAAAAAAGATTCCGACGAATTGAGAACCTCCTCCTTTTTTGAAGTCGGTTAAAAAGTGCGTTTGAAATGTGAAGGGGTTACTCAAAATCAAGTATGGAATACAGGAAAAATACTTACTGAAAAAATCCGAATTACATTTTTTCCAGTTTACCATACAAATTCTTGATTTACTATTCAGATTTAATATGGGTCACTGAAAAATAAAATTGTAGACCGGATTTTTTTCAATATTTTTCCTGTATACTACAGGTGTAACAAAAAGGTTTGGTGACTAATTTTGGGACGTTTTTCATACAAACTTGGCTTGCCAGCTCAGCTGATCGATTTGTATGAAAAGTCAAAATTATTTTTTGCTATTTCAACAAAGTTGTAGAACAAAAGTTGTTCAGTTTGACCAGAAGAAGCCCACCTTGAAGTATCACCACACCTTTTTGTTACAACCTGTATACTTGATTCTGAGTAACCCCCTAAAATTTCAACACCCTGCCAGCTAAACGGTTGTTTCTAGAAATGTGAAAAAATCCATTACCAGGCCTATCTGAGATTAAAAGAGTTTCCTTTGTGGATTTTGTTTACTAATAAATGGTGTGCCTTTGACTAGCACTTCACCTGATCTTTTGGTAGGCGATGATACTCCCCACAATCACCAGTGTTATTTTCTCTTTTACCTTGAATATTCCTAAATTACAGGAACTGTCGGTTCCTTGGAGATGTTCAAATATCTATTCAACTCCTAAGCATTAAGTTATTTGTATAGAATAGAATAGGAATAGAATATATTTTTATTGGTCTATAATGGTATAGCCCTTAGCAACGGACCTATACTTCGGTATGTTTATAGCAGTAGATTCGACATTATGTGCATGTATATCAGTCTCTGGTTCCCAAGATACAGGGAATCCTAGTTTGGGGCCAGATGACCGTGTGTGATTTGTCCCAGATATTATTATTATTTTGAAATATGAATTTGGGCTACTCTGACCACTTCGCTCTAGGCGAAGTGGCAGGAGCTACTCCAGCAGAAGCACAGTCGACTGGAGGTCAGTGCGACGAGGAGAGAAAGCGTCGGACAATCCGGGCATTGTCGAGGACTGCCTTTTGCATAGCCGCTATTATCGGTCTGCCTCGAAGTCCCATCCGCCTAAGGTTACGATCCAGGTCAGCTGGGATCAAACCATTAACGGACAGGACTACAGGAATGATTTCAGTGGATTGCACTTGCCACTTATTATTATTATTAAAGCTCCGAACTTTCCACAGCTGCAGTCCGAAAGGCTGGTTCAGAAAATGAATGCTACTCGTGTCAAGCTGTCATTCAAAATAACAGCTTCGCAGTCCGTTAATTTTGTATAGAATTATATCAAACTGTACTAATTGCTCACCTGACTCCACGGCCCCCCTTCCATGCCTCTTGCTTCTGATCTTAACTTCCCCTTGTGTCTTGTCACAGTGACAGCTAGAACTGTCAGAGCTGTCACTTGTTAGCCTCTCCATCACTGGACTTGAGTCGCATGGGCACGCTTTTGGCCCATCTGGACAGTCCATCTTTAATCTGAAAAATTATAAAACAGAAACAATAATTAATAAACTGATCGAAACTTCAACAGATTATCTGTCCTTATCGAGGATTCAACATCAATGCAGCTGGAAAAAGTAAAATGTAAAATGCGTTGTCACAATTCACTAGAGACAATAATAAAAAGAACTGGAACAGGAACCGAACCCATGACTTTTAAACTAGCAAGCAGAAGCACTACGCACCAGTCACTAAACCACTGACAACTATAGTCAATCAATGTTGTAGCAAAAAACCTATTTTACTATTGACTGAATACCTGCCTTTTTCTATCGCTCATTTTAATGAAGATGATATCAATATCGTGCTATCCAGAGGAAGGCGTAATACGGACTGGGACTCGCACACGACTTGAAGTCACGTGATACACTAACCATTATTAAGTTAGTGCGTCTAGCGCGTGGTCCTAGTTTAAACAACGCAAATGCGCCTTGCCAACTTAACAGCGATATTGAATCAAAACATGTGCCACATAAAATTATTATCAATCAATAATAATTTGTTGAAAACAATAAGATCTAGTGAAATATGTCTTATTTTACAATAACACCAACGAGTGACGCCAAACCGCGAGATAACAATATATTTTGGACCTTTCTGACGTCTTAGGAGGGTGCTCGCAAAATTTGGAGGTCAACATAATCTTAAGTAATTGTAATATAATATAAATGATTATTATTGAACACACTATGACGTCAATATAAACTTGTGTTACTATTATTTTATTTACCCAATTGTCCTAGAAACTGGGTGATCTTTTTCGGGTAAGTTATACGGTTTGCACGATTTTAGAATGGGAGGCGTTGTAAAATTCGACTTTGTTGTAAAATTCGACTTTTGAGTGTCAAAATGAGATCTAAACTAGTTGAAATTTTATTCGTGTCGTTCCTGAAAGGTGGTACTTTTGCTTATGAAATTGAATAACTTTCCAAAAGCACCACAGAAAGTGCTTTGGGACTTCCCACACAAGTTGATCGCGTTGGTAAACAACTTTGCATGGAGAGTTTATAACTTTGTACGGAGGGTCTAACTTTGTATGGAGAGTCTAACTTTGTATGGAGAGTCTAACTTTGTATGGAGAGTTTAACTTTGTATGAGGAGACTGTCGGTTTCAATAACTATACTGAAATATATAAATCGGTCGGATAGCTCATAGTTCACTAATCAGAATAAACATATTGTTGGCCATTAATTTTTAAGGAATTACGATACTTAACTGTTTATAGGTATTTTCTGACTGAGTGTTAAATTGGCTTCTAATAAGTAGTAATACTGGTAATACGCGTAATAAGTAGGTACTTGTTAACTAAATCGGTGGAGTAGTTAGCGCTCCTGGCTTGTACGCCTAGGGCCTAGGGTCGCCGGTCGTAGGTTTGACTTCCGCTCAGGACAAGTATTTTGAATAATGACTTTTATTTGCTTTGTCTGGGTGTTTTATTTCTAATATAGGTATGTATAAAATAAAGTATATGAAAATCTCCAGAAATGTACACATAAACAGGGGCTCCTATTTATACATAGTACATGGAATTTGATATTAGTTTGAGACCAGAAACCGCATATTCGTCCTGAAATTTAGTTATTATTGAACTACCTGAAAAACATTGGTCCTTCGTACCTAATTTTCGACGATTTAAACTGCAAGCTAGCCTCTCTTAATTTCTCTTTTCAAGTCTTAAAACTTGAATACGTTGTTAATTGATATACTCGGAAAACTTATGACCTTGTTGTGGAGAAATTCGCATCGCTTCGGCTTCGACCAATCAGTTCATACCAATCAATCGATCTGACCTCTCCGCGAGATGACTGACAAACATCGGTGATGTAACAACAGTAGCCTGCCTATAGATGTTTTTGTAAATATATTATGGTCACTAAATCGCGGAGTGATAGGTCGAAAGTAAACATAGCGCAAGCGTAGCGTGTGATGTCGTCAGAGAAAACCGAGTGTCAGCTCGCAGGGGGGTTATCTGCCGGCGATTTAAATAGATAGGTAAATTTCCACTAGGGGTCGCTGCTATAAACACAGATAACGCAATGGAAACCGTAATAAGAGGGTTCAATAACAACAAATAAGTTGAATGTTTTTGTAACAACTACTCTGGGGTCGATAGGATGCGTTACCTACACTCCTGTTGTTCTCCCGTTTGATACCACGATAATTTCATAATTGTAGACACGCTACTATGGTTATTTTGTTGTTTTAAATTTAGGACCTATGGACGAAAATTAAATACGGCTTTAATGTTGGTTTTATTTATGGCTCGAAGGACCAACTGGTTCGAGCTGGATCCCAGGAGTAAATATGTAATAACATTACTGAAGAGCATGGTCTTGTAACTAATGTTACGTTACAAGTTACGTTATATTGACTTACTCTAAGGATAGGTCATCAGCTAATTACATAGTTTAGTCATTGAAGCTATCGTACTCAAAATTTCGCTCAAGTAACATTTTTCACGCCAAATGACGGAAAAAGCGATAATCTTTACTACACCCATTCACAGTCAGCTAAAGATAAATACTCTAAACATCAAATAAACGATCACGAGCGAAACTCGTATAATAGTTCCTTAACCTACCTACTGCTTTATAAGTGCATAGACCTTCACAAATCGGATTCGAATACCAGACGGATAACGTGACAGGGCAGATTTTGTTACACAGAGCCTGTTGAACGGGTTTCAATCTAGATTAGGTGTGGAGGTGTGAATAATATTGTGTTGCAACTACTCAGGGACCTCAACTGAGTACCTATGTACTTGCAAATTTACTGAAGGCGGTTATACAGGCTGTTCAAAAAGTGCGTTTAATATTTTAAGGGAATATAGGAAAAATACTGAATAAATCCGGTCTACTATTAATTTTATTTTCAGTTTCCCATACTTTTTATTCACTATTCAGATTTAGTATAAGAAACAGTTTTTTTTTTTTTCAATATATTTCGTATATTCTACTTGATTCTGAGTAACCCCTTAAAAACTTAAACGCACTTTTTTCACACCTTGTAGATATTATTTCAAAGTTGCATGGAAAATCAGTCTCAAGAAATAAGTCTCCATCGCGCCTCCTTAATAGTAGGATCAACAGAAAAACAGTTATTAAGCGCAATTGAGACACGCATTCAATTTAAAATATGTATTTGAGTATTAGAGTTATTATTGTGCTAAAACACAATAAAGGACCAAAATAAGAGGGTATAGTTAAACCATAGGAGTTACTGATGGTTCAATTTAGGATTTCTAAAGGATCTACCAGACCAGAATCTTTGCAAGATAGATCTGTTCATCTAAAATGTCTATCAGAAAAAAAAGTATTTTAGTAGCAGGTGGTCTTCTTTCTCAGAATGACACCTTTTCCGAAATGAGTACTCTCCCAAAATGAGTTCTCCTCCCGAAATTACTCCTTTCCCAAAATGACTACTATCCCAGAAGAGAAAAGAAAGATTTAATGCCCTCATGTGGGAATCTTTGAAAAGTAAGTAACTATAAACTTTGTTGTCTTCTAAGAACCTAGGTAATATTATTTTTTATCAGGTGTACTGTTTCAAAGGTATTGGCTGCTAAATTCAAAAAAAAAAATGTTGTTTGTAAACACTGAGTCTGTTACTTTGGTAAACGACATAATTTAAAAAATAATTACCTAAATGACCTACATAGACTTGAAACTACCTACCTAAGAGAGTCTTAATGAAAACTATGAATGAAAATTATTTTGGGTATCCTTTGATGAAATATTTTGGATTTATTTTAAAATTATGATTAGTAATTACAATATTTCTTTTTAATAATTTTTTAACTAATCTCATTTATGACATCCTACAAGTTTTATTATTTTTTGATTATTCACAATTGGTAATCCCTTGGCATCATCTAATGTGATGGTAAGTGATGAAGATGCCGCAGATGGAAACGGGATTTGCAGGAATATTGTCATGGTAATATTTATTTTAGTATTTAGAAGCATTTTATACCTATCTTTGAATATTAACTAATCACATATACATAAATGTATGTAGGTACAATAATAACAATTAAGTAGTTTATGCCCATAGCATATAAAATGCAGACAGATTGTTTAAAATTAATACGGTATCATAAATTAAGTACCCTTACATAAGTCTGCATTTTATCTCAATAGAAGCATAGATCACATGCCTATTGAATGCAGGTCAAGAACAGATCCAAAGTACCTAAATAAGTAAAGTACAATCTAAGGATGGATTTAAAAGTAAAAAGACTTTAGTTCAAAATTTTAATTTACAAAAAAATGGCAAATACTTAACATAAAATCTTGAACTCAAGATTTCATCATATAAATATCACAGCTAAAGTTGAATCAATTTGCACATTTAGTTATGGTTATTGACGATACCACTGAATCAAGTCAATACCTAAAGTAATACATCGATTTAGAGACAAAGCTCGATGGGTATTCTATGTATCTATATTTGTCTGGAATGACTCGGGTGTATCTACAGATCAAGGTATAAAGATATAAATTACTAAGCAAGTCAAAACATTTATAATCATGCAATAAAGAATAGGAACAATTAAATACCTATACTACTAAATAAGAGGAAAATGCTGTTAATAAGTATATATTATATTTTTTAACTATATTGAAGTTTATTGAGGTTTCATATCTATTAATAAATCATATGAAATATCAAATTTATCTATACTAACAGGTCCATTTCAATCATCCCTATTTTTAATAAATAAATAAACATTTTATTTTATTTTATTTATTTGGTACTCAAACAAGATACAGTCCTTAGTACTACAAAATATCATTACAATATATAGATCTAGATTGAATCTCAATTATATGAGCACACAGCATGAGAATTATATTTTTAGACAATGCACACATTGTAAGATATCTATGGTATAAGATGAACTTATATAATACATAACAGACTTAGATAACTTCACACATGGTCATCATGGTTAACGGAACCAAAGACACCGACCACATTTACCCAAACAGAGCAAATAAATCGACTCATCACAGAGATGGTGATACACTCAGACTGGTTTTTTATGTACTTTAATAAAAAAAAAACCTCAGTTCATATAGGCCTTGTTTTTCAAAAAATAAGTCAATGGTGATATTTTTTTCTTACCATAGGAAATTACAAATCACTTATCGGTTGAGAAGTCAATCTGAATAACAATCCGATACAATTATCATCAACTTTGTCATTTTTCATGACAATAAAAATCTGATAAAAAATAAATTGTGATGCAACTTTTACTATGTACCTACCTACCAACTACCAGTGCATAATTTTGTAGTACATTTTACTTTACAGTTTTACTTCTATTTCTACAGAAACTTACTTTCCAATTTAAGTATAATGTTTGTGAGTTACCTGCTTTTATTTCATCTTAACCGTTGAAGGAATTATTGAATTTATTGCTTTGGTATGAGTATAATATTCAATCAACAAGTTTTACAAGCAGTAAACATCACATCCATATTTGGTACATGTAATTAAAGGAAATAAATAAATAACCAAAAAAGTTTTTACTTGGGCATGAACCATGTGGATTGAAGTACCAATATAAATATTATCAAGACATTTTAGAATGCACTTTTATTAGAAATTGTAATGAGCAAATCAGCTGCTATGCAACTTAGCAGTGTTATTCACAAATGCAAGAACTTGTTTCACCTATCAGTTCATAAGTTGAGTTTGTCAACCTTACCTGTTTGGAGAGTTTTCGGTGGCAAGCAACAGGTGTCTCGAATTATTTTTAACAAATTATTTTAACTATGTAGGGTTAAAGTGTCCGACAACTCACGTAATGTATCAAGAAATAATTGAATGGCTGTATTTGAATTTGATTGAAGTTAAATGTGCGAGGGAGACCGATATATAACGGGTAGAGGATGGCTATAGAAATACTACGCTCTTTTTAATTTGATACTTGACAATATAACTTGTATCTTAGTTAATTTGCCTGCGACTCCGACCGACCGTACCCGGGATCATTGTACAATTTATGTCTATCATTGAGAGTGCGCCATGTACGGAAAAGAGTTTTTAAGATAAAAATATCGTATATTGTTTCCCGCCCCTTATATTGTAAGCTCTATGCAATTTCATGAATGCTGTTGATTAGTTATATACAGCTGTAAATAGCGTTGCTTTGTCAAGTTACATTGTTTCCAAGAGTGGCAGAGGCCCACCCCGATATCGGTTTCTGGCGGACGCTAATTAATGATGATCGATAAAAAGTGACGTTTCCTTTTACATACTTCAGATGTCACTCCGATATTGAAAGAAAGAGGATAACTATAGAATAAAAAAAAGCTACTTGTTGTATATTTTTTATGATAAGGGCATTTTTTTTCTAAAGTTGTACCTTGTGTTTTTGACGTGTCCCGTGTCTTTACAGCTTATTTTTAGACTGTTACTTTTGAAATTTATATTTTCTAATCTTTCATTTCAAAGAAGAAAACTATGGACTCTATAATAATTCATAAATATCCTACCAAAAAGAGTTTTAAAGCATTATTAAATAAAATTTTGTTCAGTAAACCCCCTAATTTTTCCTGTGTCACACGTATAAACTACAACTAAATAGTGCATGTTAAGTTATAATATGTTAATTTAAAAAAAATGCTGTTATAGTATAAATGAGGAACTGGATTTGTAAAATAAAAAACTCAAATTAGAATAGTAATTTATACACTTAAAAATACATTTTATTTATGTCCAGTAAATCAGAAAAGTGGAATTCCCGTTACGTTACCGTAGCAATATTTCACGATATACAACAAAAATATCTACCAAATAAAATTATTCAGATCTGGAATAATTTTTCTTTACATAAAAACCACAATATACCATTTTGAATCGTCAGTTGTGCAGTGAATTCGATCAAAGCGAGTTGGGTGAGCGAGGGATGCAAATTCTGTTTCCACCATCCGTTACCAACGTTTGTGAGAATTTTGGCTTCATTTCAAGAATTTTTGACTGACTCGGTGGCTAAGTGGTTAGCGATCCTGACCTCTGATCCGAGAGTCGTGGGTTCGATCCCCACACAGGGCAAACTTTTCTGTGATGAGCAGAATTGTTTGCTCTGAGTCTGGGTGTATAATATCTATATATGTATGTATTTAAAAGTATATGTGTATGTATATCAGTCTCTGGTTCCCAAGATACAGGGAATCCTAGTTTGGGGCCAGATGGCCGTGTGTGATTTGTCCCAGATATTATTATTATTTCTTTAGTTTTTAAGCAAAACACATTCTCTTCCGTTAACTGACTATCCCAAGACTGGATTTATGTAAATAAACATGTAGATTATCACAAGTAAGTATTTTATTTAGATTTTAAAGAGTTAGCATGTGCTTGTTCCATTACTTCCATTACGTTACAAAATTCATAAATAATTTTATACTGCAAAAAACTCTTCATTTTAAGTCGGGGTCCTGTTTAGAAAAAAATGCCCATAAATTGAAACAGTACCTCAGGACAAAAATAAATTGCTACCAGTATCAAGATCGCGTAGTCGAGTTATAACAACTTGTTATCAAACGTCAAGCGGGAGGCGACGAGTTATTACGTAGAAAAGCACGTGGTTTGTTTCTTGATCGGCAGAAGTGAAAACTTTATAAAAGGCCCTTGTTGAGTTGCAGACTTGTCGCGCGAACCCCACGCTCCTGCTTGCCCGCTTGTTTCCCGCTTCGTGAAATTGGAAATCGAGAAAATGTCGAACCCGAAAGAAGGTAAAGTTAAATTGTCAAACATTCACATGTTTATTTATAAAGCTACCAATTTTAAAAGTCCAAACATGTTTTTTTCGACAAGGTTTTGGATTTGGATTGGTTTGGCTTGGGGCTTGGGTCGGGGGGTCGGCGGCGGCGCACTTATTCAAAATATTCAATTCAAATGACCTTCATAAAAATTATCGTCTTCAGTTTAAAAACTGATTTGTTTGATACACCAACAGCGCAAAATGAGTTTGAGTTTGACTGTAAATAAAATGAAAGAATGATAATATAATATGCTGTTCAATTTTAGAACCCAATAATCCTTATCAACATAGACCAAGAGCTTTGCACCGAAAAATGAAACTTTATAAGTACCGTATTTTATTGATACCGTAGACTTATTGCACATCCCAGGCACTCCAACAGACTGATGCGTTATAATAAAATTAATCATGTGTTTTTTGTAAGTAGGTATGTATGGTATTAGTTAAAGACCTATTGTGTATGTGTACAGTATTCAGAAGAATGTTTGATTTATTACAAACACCCTTAATTCGTCGTCTTTTCGTCGTCGAGTCATATTCTTCTATCTACTTTTAGGTATATCAAAGTGAATGAATAATTTCAGTTGGTGGTTACAAGTTGGGGAAACTCATCATTGAGGGAAAAACGAAGCAGGTATTCGACCTCCCCGAAACACCTGATCACTGCCTGCTCTTAAACAAGGACAGGATCACAGCCGGAGATGGCGTCAAGGCTCATGACATGGAAGGCAAAGCTGCTATTTCCAACCAAACCAACGCCAAAGTCTTCGAAATATTGAAGGCCACTGGTAAGCTTTTAAAGCGAAGACCATATTTATGCTATCTTTTGCTACAACCATATTTGCAGATTGTAGATTTCTTAATGACCTACCGTAATTTTTATAAAGAAACTCTTAACACAAGAAAAGGTAGAATGTAATCAAATATATAAAATACCCGGCTATAAAAAGTTATTTGTCTTACCTCAAAGGGTTTTAAACAACGCACGGACAATGAGATAACATAAAGTATATACCTAACTTGCGGTTGTGAGGTCAATAGGTATCAATGTTGTTGCGATATACAAGCAAGTATTATAACATTTATTAAACTAAAGATTATTAGCGTTATTGACTACATAAACTATTATTTTGATCCAATTAAACAAACTGTCGCTTGACGACAAGAAATTTTGTTACTAATAAATAACATCTTCATCTAACATCATAACAGTTCTTGCCCAATACAATCATCTATATAATCTTAACGATGCGGTACCTGTTGATTTGTTCTATTTTATTATTTTTTAGGCCTGAAGACCGCTTTTGTTAAGATTGTTTCACCAACCGCATTTCTATCCAAGAAATGTGAAATGATCCCCATCGAATGGGTTACTCGTCGTCTGGCTACTGGTTCTTTCCTGAAGAGAAACCCTGGTGTACCTGAAGGATTCCGCTTTACCCCACCCAAGCAGGAGACCTTCTTCAAGGATGATGCTAACCATGATCCTCAGTGGTCGGAAGAGCAAATCGTCTCTGCTAAGTTCAAGATTAACGGTCTTGAGATTGGTGAGTCTTAATATTGTCGAAACATTATATTAAGATCGTCCTGTATACCTAATATGAAACTAAAGTATATAATACAAAATAAAACCTTTTCCTGATAGGTCAAGATGAGGTGGACTACATGAGAAGGGCAACGATCCTCGTTTTTGAGATCTTGGAAAAAGCGTGGGCTCTTCGCGACTGTGCGCTTATTGATATGAAGATTGAGTTCGGAGTCGACAAAGACGGTAACATTTTCCTCTGCTATGATAAAAATCTAGTGTTATTGATTTTTCTTGCATTTTAAAAATTGAAATCTAACATTTCTTACTGTTTAACAGGTAACATATTAGTAGCTGATGTTATTGACTCTGATTCCTGGAGACTTTGGCCATCGGGAGATAAACGTCTTATGGTAGATAAACAGGTACTTATTTCCTTTTGGTATAGTTACCTTACTCTTCGGTACTTATTTTTACATCATACATAACATTTTGAACGTTGTGTTATGTAAGATAAGAGGTTAAGAGTTAGCTACGATAAACGTAAGATTTTTTTATCTAAATAATAACATTGATGAAATATTTGATACGGATACAACAGCCAAGGCCGAAAATATTGTTTGAAAATTACATCATTATAATAATATGATATAAATTATTTTAAATTCATTAAGATATTTTATCGACAGATGAAAGGTTCCTGAAAATCATTAGTGTTATTTTTCTTGATTAACATTCTAAGGTAATTTTGATATCTTGTTCATCTAGGTTTACCGCAATCTTGCTAACGTGACAGCTGCCGACTTGGACACTGTGAAGCGCAACTTTGCGTGGGTCAAGGATCAGTTGGACCACTTGAAGCCTACTATTCACCACAAAGTAGTCGTATTCATGGGCTCGCCTGCTGATCAGGAGCACTGTCAGAAAATTGCCAAAGGTAAGCCATATTCAAGATACCTCTTACCTAGATGCATCTTTTGCCGAAGATGTTGCACCACTATTGGCTATATAAGGTTCTTATGAAAAACTTGAAAAATTTAACCACTGCCTCTACTTATGAAACTGAACAACTACGATATCCCAATGGTCTTCTCATACCGATTGATCAACTGATCCGTCAATTTTGAATGGGACGTCCAAAATTTTTTTTTGCTAATTCATTATAGGTTTTTTGGGGCAAGTTGCTTTTTTGTTCGCTGTTAATTTTTTAAAGGTATTTAGCAGGACCCTATAGTCGCAAGCTAATATGATTCTTTAGGTATATCCTGTATTGTTCTTTATAATTATATTTTCACTCATTTTAGCTGCTCGTGACCTCGGATTGGACGTGGACCTTCGAGTTACATCAGCGCATAAGGCGACGGAAGAAACCCTGCGAATTATGCAGCAGTATGAAGACACTCACGGTGCATTAGTCTTCATCGCGGTGGCCGGCCGCTCCAATGGACTAGGGCCCGTGCTGTCAGGAAATACCTCATACCCAGTTATTAACTGCCCGCCGCCTTCTGACAAACTTGTGCAGGTGAGTCTTAATGCGATCCATTGGTTATATATACTCATTACCTACAACTAACTGTAAAAAGTTACAAGCTACTGATATAACCAATATAGAATTCAAGTCTAAATAATACATTTTATTTCAGGATATTTGGTCTTCTCTCTCTGTACCGTCTGGCCTCGGTTGTGCTACCGTCATTTATCCTGATAGTGCTGCACTCATGGCTGCCCAGATCATAGGTCTACAAGATTACCTTGTGTGGGCTCGCCTTAGGGTTAAACAACTTGAAATGGCTGCATCTTTGAGGCACGCTGATAAGAAACTGAGAAACCTCAAGTTCTAAGAACTACCGATTATGTTCTTGTTGATTATTTTTTTAAGTATTATACAATAATGTCAAGAAACTGAGTGATTTTCGTATATTTTATAAAGTTAAGGATGTAATCTCATTTATAAGTTCTATTATAGCTTACTACTTTGTTGCTTACATTCCAATATGTATTAAATTGTTTATGAATTTGGCTTAATTATTTTTTTATCCAGTTTGAATCCATTTACTGATCTGCAGACTTTGCTTTGGTAGAAGTTGGAGGGAAGGGTAGAAGCTGATATTATTATGCCCTAGGGTACTTACTTTATTTCTCCCTTGGCCTGCTTTACTTTTCGAAATAAGAAAAATAAACTTTATTTCATTATGAGGTACTAAAACACTGATGGTCCATCTTATGGAAGGTGGCTGTGGCCGCCACATTTGAACATGTATAATGAATGATAGTATGTACATATATTTTTCCGTAGTTGAAATTCATCATCACTTAACATGAGATAATGCCAAGTGATTACCAGTTGTGAATAAAAAACCGGCCAAGTGCGAGTCGGACTCGTGCACCGAGGATTCCGTATAAATTCATGATCACACTGGTCTTGAACTCTATATTAAATACTCATGCCTGCAATCCCTTGAAGCTGTGAAAAAAATCAAATTTCTATGCCAACGCCATCAAGAGATACGGACATTTATGCCGCATATTTGGACACTCGCATGGGAATCAAAACCTATAGGGTACTTCCCGTATACCTAGAATCATGAAATTTGGCAGGAAGCAATGTCTTATAGTACAAGTAAAGGGAAAAGTCCGAAAAACAAAAAAAAATTTGTTACATCACATTTTTTTATTTACCCTATAGGTTCTGATTCCCATGCGAGTGTCTAAATAAATATGCGGCAGGTGTATTTATTTTTTCTTTGAACGCAACGCGTGATGTCTAGATAAATTTTCAAACGTCGGACTGTTGTTGTTGTGTTGTTTTTAACTCTTCCCAAGGTTCGAAACGGCTTCAGGCAGTCAGAAACAACCTGCAACCTTAATGTATGTCTGGAAATTTTTATCAAGGTGCTTAATTTTCCAGAATTAAATTACATTATACCTGTATTTAAAGATAATATTTTCTACCCAAAAAATACACGTGATTTTGGGTAGGGGGTGGGGATAGTCTAAAACCTCACCACGTATCACCAGGGGGGAGGGGGGGTCTAAAAAGTTGCTTAAAAACATCACGTGATTAATGGATGGCCCCTAAACAACTTGATACGTCTACACGTTCCTGAGAAAGAGGGCCTTGAACTCAGATTTGTGTGATCTGAGGCCTTGAACCTTGACAGACAGACTGACGGACAGACAGACGGACAACAAAGTGATCCTATAAGGGTTCCTTTTTTCCTTTTGAGATACGGAACCCTAAAAACTAACTGGAAAACGCATAGATAAATGTGTTTGGGACTAAATAATAAATGCCAAAATTCTGCCGTACAAATTAAGAACACAGTGACAGATTTCGCGCGAATGATTTTGAACCTTATTCAAATCATTCGCGCCAAATCTGTCACTTAATGTGTTCTTAATTTGTAAGGCAGAATAGTAACTGTCCATAATCCAGAAGTCTAACTAATGTGGGAGTGAGCAAAGCAAATTCGGTATTTTCTATGGTGTAGCCAATGAAGACATTAAATGCTAGTTTTGAAAAAGTTTTGAAAGAAAAAATATGCGATGCCCTGGCTCTTGGTCTATTTATTTTGTATTACCCAAAGCCCAAATTGATCTTGCTTGACAACAGGTCACCTATTATAATATTATTGTATTTGTTATATGGGCCTCGTCACCTGAAATAAATGAATAAATAAAATAAATAAATAAATCGGTAAATCCAGGGTAAATCAGGGTAAACGCGAAAGAGACAGATTCTTGGCAAGTAAACTGATTATGGAACGGGATCTTAAGAGTTCCCAAAATTGGTAACATTTTCAAATTACTGTCAGATTATTGTCAATGTCAAAATTCATGGCAACTTTGGCGTGTTGTGGTATTTTCGGCCTCAGACGTAATTTAGTTTTTGGTGTAAGAATAACGTCTAGATTGATATTTACGTACAAAATGACTGATAAACCCGCAGAACACATTGCTACAAATGGTTTCGAGAGCAAAACTCCGTTTCTAATTGGCGTGGCAGGCGGCACAGCGAGCGGCAAGGTATGGATGTATTTTATCAATATTTTATCGATTTCCTCAATTCAGATGAGGTTTATGTAATAAGATGAGAGCTTCGAAATAAAGAAGCGAATGTACGAAACCAACAACAATGTAGAGATGCTTTATAGATTGGTTTTGTCGTTGTATGACGAAACATTATAACCTTTCATGAAACTTGAGCAACTATTGTTACACCATATTATGAGACAAAACTATTCGTAAACTTCCACTTCCGTTACTATGTTGAACAGTCACTTTGTTGAGTCTCTAAAAAAGGTGATTGATTTTATTACACCTCTCAGGTTGGAGTGCACTTAACACATTCAATGCCAGTGTCCCGCCCAACGGGTTTTAAAGAACCCGCTGAATGTGTTAAGAGAGCTGCCATATAATAAAAGAAGTGCACCCCGACCCTCTTCTTCCCCTCTACTAACCCAGACATGGCTCCAGCCTAGCTAGCCTTACCTTCCACATTATTATTGTTATTAACTTTAGGTTTTTTTGTCTACAATTTGTATTTTCTCCCTGTTTTATTGCATTTTCTGGCTGGTGGTTTAAGGTGATGTTGAAAGAAAATAAATGATTATCATTATTTAGTAATAGGTGAGCAGCTTATAGCTGATATGCCTCTAGCTGTGTTGGTATTTTATAAAAGTCCATCCAAGTCCACACTGAGGATACACTAAACTGAACTGAATTAATGTATGATAAGCTAATTTACCAAATATTTAAAGGTCAGTCAGATTTTTTTCTTCCTTTAATGCTGAGGATTGTGAATGTCACGGCCTAGAAAGGGTCACATTGCTCTCAAAAATAGTCTGTCATAATTCATCATATCAGCAGACCTTCACCAGGAGGGATGAACTCCTGAGTTTCTTTTAAATGAAAGAAAAGATAGGACTTTAAATTATGGTGCAGAGAATAAATAACTTATATTTACTATTTGAATGTTTTACTAAAAAAAATTGTTGGTTCTATAGTCTACAGTATGCCAACGCATCATGGAGAAACTTGGCCAGCAGCACAAAGAACAGACAGACAGGCGGGTGGTGTGCATCAGTCAAGACTCGTTCTACAGGACATTGTCAGCAGCGGAGAGGCTGCGTGCAGAAAGAGGGCAATTCAACTTCGACCACCCTGATGCGTTCGATGATAAAAAATTACTGGCAACACTGAAAGACATACTGGCTGGCAAGAAAGTGGAAATTCCAGAATACAACTATATTACAAATTCTGTGCAGTAAGTATCAGTAATGAAGAAAAAGAATTGTTTTCTGATTGGAGTTCTTATCTCATTGAGAGAAAATTTATGGGTGAATGACCTATGTAAAAATAAAGTTAATATTATCTCCCTTAAGCCTAAAGTTATTAGAATTTTCATATAATAATAATAATATTTTGGGACAAATCACACACGGTCACCTGGCCCCAAACTAGGATTCCCTGTATCTTGGGAACCAGAGACTGATATACATACACATATACATTTAAATACATACATATATAGATATAATACACCCAGACATAGAGCAAACAAATCTGCTCATTACAGAAATAATCGTCTTGGGTGGGGATAGAACCCACGACTCTCTGATCAGTAGTCAGGATCGCTAACCACTGAGCTACCGAGTCAGTCGAGTCAGTCAGTCAGTCAATATAAGTACATATTTATGTATTTGTGGTTAGTCCGTAGTCATTGTTCAATGTTCATTTTGGCACTATCAATAATTTAACTTTATTGTCCTAAGACATTTTTAAGTCTCTCAAAGAGAAAGAGCGCTTCTCAAAGAGGTGTCTTAGTATTATTATGAAGTTCGTTTAATTTGAACTTGACGATAAAACAGAAAACTCTAACCTTCACATCAACTACTCAACTATGATTGTGCATTTGTGTAGACTGTTAAGCGCAACGCACACAGAGGCGGCCGCGGGGCGGTAGCGTTCCGAAGGCGGAACTGCGGGAACTTTGAGCACCCGCCCGGTTTTGGTATGAAGGGTTTCATAGTTATCCGAACATTACAAAAAATACCGCTCCCGGAACGCTTTCGAATCGCCTGTGTCTGTTTCGCGCTTTATTGTAATGAACCCGTCTCTTTCTATCGCCACAGCCCGACTCGCTCGCATACCATCTACCCGGCGGACGTGGTCCTCATCGAGGGCATCCTCGTGTTCTACTTCCCGGAGGTGCGCGACCTCTTCCACATGAAACTGTTCGTTGACACTGACTCCGACACGAGGCTGGCGAGGCGGGGTGAGTGTGCTGTTTTATATATAACTAGCTTCCGCCCGCGACTTCGTCCGCGTGGACTTCAAAATTGAAAGAAAATGTTAAGATAGCGCCATCTAGTGACGAAGTGGAAATTTTGAGTTTTTAAGCATTCCTACGTGAACCCTTAAGTTTTCCAGGATAAAAAGTATCCTATGTGTTAGCCCAATGCTTCATCTATCTACCTACCAATTTTCATCCAAATCCGTTCAGTAGTTTCGGCGTGAAAGCGGAACAAACAAACCAACAAACTGACAAACAAACAAACATCCATACTTTCGCAAATTTATAATATTAGTGAAATATAATATTAGTGAGATTAGTGAGATAGCTTCGGCGTGAAAGCGGAACAAACAAACAAAAAAAACTGACAAACAAACAAACATCCATACTTTCGCATTTATAATTTTAGTGAGATGAGATGACAGATGTCATGGAATCCTTATTAATATTATATCTTCGAAAGTGAGTTTTTTTATTATCCTTCTTTCACGTCGCCACGGAGCAACATCGACTGTTGAGAATTCAGGGTGTTTAAATTTTTTTAAAGGGTTACTCCGAATCCTGTATAGACCAAAAAACATTATGGGCTTAAAATAACTGCTATGTTAAATCGTTAAACAACATGTATGTTTTATTGGGTTTCTTTGTCATGGCACCGCTTAGGTGGTCTAGTAGCTACGTCTGCTTGCTTAACATCAGGAGGTCATGGGTTCGATTCCCGCCAGGGTCCAACTTTGTAGGACTCGGCTTGTTTGGTGGTAGGGCGTTTTCCGAGCTCGCCTGGCTACTACCATCTTATCCAAGTCTTGCCTCCAAACTTCAATGTTAATAGCATTGATGTATTCCAGCATCCCCAATGCGTGAGCGAATTTTTGTAAGTCCGCTTCCATCTTCGGCGTCATCATCACTTACCACCAGGTGAGATAATGCCAAGATAAAAGCACACAAATAAATTTTATATTTGAGACTCATTCAGTCAAGGAGTCAACCTTCACGCTACATCGGAAGAGGCCCTTGCTTGAGAGTACTTTGGGTTATTAACACATACAGTATCTGAGCACATGTCTTTTTTGCAGTCCCCCGCGACATAATGGAGCGCGGCAGAGACCTGGAACAAGTGTTGAACCAGTACATGAACTTCGTTAAGCCCGCCTTCGAAGAGTTCTGTCTGCCGGTAAGGAATATCACAATTTAACTTCGAATGTTTTTTTCAAGTTCTCATTGATTTCAAAAGATGGCATTGTACGAATCTTCATACAAAATGTTTATGAAGGTGGTGTGCACTTAGCGCTAATTTAATTCCCATTAACAGATGGCAGTGTACGATTCGCCATACTAAAAGATAATGTAGCTGGAGCGTTCGCCCGGCTATCAGTGATACTAAGAAATGATGGAAAAATGCACATTTTAAAAATAGTTGCTCTCTCATTTTACTTTAGCTTTCATTCCAGCAGAGTATAGCAAAACAAATTTCTAAGTTTTAATATTTATATTTCAGACAAAGAAGTTTGCTGACGTCATCATCCCCAGAGGCGCTGACAATTTGGGTAAGTTATATTTTATTTTATTTTTATGTTGTTTTCTTGCTCTTTTTATGAGCTGACCGCTTATCGCGTTACTTTTGATATTACGTGATGAACCGACCGAATTGTATGGAATAATCGCGTCTTAATTTACTTTTGAAGTGTATTTTAGAATCGTAAGTATCACAAGGTCATAGCCACTGCAACGAGGTGCATTATAAACACAAAACAAAATGCCTTTCACAAACATTTAGTATTGTCCTTGCAGCGGCTATGCCCTTGAGATAGCCGCTATAAAAGCTAAACATGTTCCGTTACACGTCCCGTCTCCGTTGTTGCAGTGGCTATTGACCTAATCGTGCACCACATTTGGGACATAATGTACAAGAAGCGTTTGCCGCCGCTGAGGCAGAACGGTGCGTACAACGGAACGCTGGTGGAAGAGAACGGTCGCAGGATGTCTGGCAGCTCCGAAGACACGCTGAGTCGATAGTAGAGAGCTTGCCGGCGATGTGTGGTGCACTGGCCGCTGTGGCGGTGTCGCTGGCTTATTTTAAGGCCTTTATAAATAAAGGTCGCGCTGTTGTAGGCCAATATGTAAGACCTGTATATTGGATATATTCATTATCTTAAGTATTAATTTTTCTGGTGTATATTCATTTCCAAATGTGTTCGTTACCCGATTAAAGCGAAAGCTGCTTTGTATGTGAATAAATAAAATGTTAATTTTAAAGGATCATTTGTGATATCACAGTTAAAAGAAAAAGATCACAGTCATCACAGAAACAGTCATTAGAAACAACTGCATAAAAGATAAATTATCTGGCTATTTAAATTTCATAAAAAACCCGGTTCCAACCCAACAAAAGACAGGCCTTGGTATTTCGAATATTTGGAACAGAATGTTGTTTTTGACAATAGATATATACTTCATTCCAATCAAAAAAAAAGCAAAAGGTAAACAAACATAGTATGCAGATGACATTGACATATGTCAGATCCATAGTAAGTTTGTTTACGTTTTGCTTTTTTTTGATTGGAATGAACCATACAGTAATTCATTCATTCTGTTATGAAGAGTTTACTCCATTTCTTTAGGTGTTTAATTAAATATAAACAATCTTGATATGTCTTTTTATTGATATCAGCATGTTAAAACTCTCAAACGAATTTTTTTTTATTTATTTAAATTAAATAAAAAATATTATAGAATGTATAATAGAAATTGAAAAATATCTTAGTACCTGCGTTTGCAAGAAATATCAGAATTTGAAAATGCACATTTCAATAAAAAGACATGTCAAGTTTGTTTACGTTTTGATAAGTACCTAAAGAAATGGACTATAGCAGTCAACTACGCCATGTAGGTTTACCGTGACCGGTCAGCGGACTTCCCTCTGGACTACAACTGTGCTTATCTATACCTAGATTCCTGTTTGAGTAATCAAAGGTTTTTTTTATATTTCATAAGGTTCAGCTCCACAATGTAACTTTTAACCTTTACTGTCCCAACAGAATTTGAAACCCCATTACAATATTTTACTTAAAAACGTTGCAGAATAATTTCGTGAGAGTAATTACATGTAATTTTTACCCTGCCAACAGGATAGAATATTCTAAATCTTTGAAGTGTGAAAGGGACAGACTCTTTTAGGTAAAATGACCTTTTTTACTTTATTACTTGTACTTCCAATATGCATTTACGTTAAATTACTTCTTTAATTCAAATTATTTTTTAAAGATTGAGAACGGCTTTCACTTTTTGAAAGTATTTTTTTACTACCATATGTATCTAAATTTCTACCTATAATAATGACGTATATAAGTCCAGCTAGAGCATTAATTTCATTTCATGCAGGGACAGTAAACTGTAATATTAGACATTTGACTTTAAAGTATTTGATGAATTGTAAAAATAAGCCAGGGCGAGCTAGTACACAATATTTTCTCATTGCATTCTAATACGGGTGAGATTCGGTTAGAATTCGTAAAATACTGCAAATTATTGAGACAAAAGTTATTTGATACAATATTTAGGGTTTTGACAAAGGTTATGACAATGACGATCACTAAATTGGATCTTCTGTTCATACAATAAATCATGTTTTCCCAAGGAACTCCTAGGCAAATTGCAAAAAAAGGGAAAACCGTTTTCTTGATTGAATAACAAATGAAAAAATTACGCCACTGGGGGAGAAAAGAAAAAGTTCCAGGTTTTACTGGGCTGAGAAGTTTTCAGTTCATTTTCATGAGTAGAAACCCCCTTTTAAATATCTAGCTAGACCCTTTCTTAAGCTGTTTTCTTAGGAGTTCACCGTCGGTTTTTACGTATTTTTTATGTAATATGTATAAGTTTTAAAAAAATACGTAAATATTATATAAGGTGCTACTTTATTAGTGCCCGATATTTTAGTCAGTGCTTCTACTCCTGATTCTGATCAACTTTCCCCAAGAAACCCATAGTCAAATCGAAAAAAAATTTTTGGACTCTTCATACAAATCGATCAGCCGAGCGGCCAAATTAGTATGAAGAGTCCAAAAATTTTTTTTCGATTTGACTATGGGTTTCTTGGGGAAAGTTGATCAGAATCAGGAGTAGAAGCACTGACTAAAATATCGGGCACTAATAAAGTAGCACATTATATAACCATATTACAGTAACATAAAGATGTAGTTGAGGTGGGTAATTCTATCAGCAGTGTTGTAGACCGAAATTGCAGAAAGAACCCCTCCTTAAAATTGTATTACAACTTTTGTATTACAACAGCAAAAAAATACAGTGTTTTATATCAAGCACAACATTTTATGCTACTATAATTATACAATATTGATGTTTCATAGTTTTTATGCGCATCATGCCCCAAATTTTTGAAATGTTTCTGTTTTGAATATTCAAAAATAGTTTCTTAGGCAGATATGCTTTTATAAAGCAAAGTAGTGTAAGGATCACTTACGTTTTACAGGAAAGAGAAATATAAAGTTTATAAGCAATTTATGAAAACGGATAATAATAATGTAAAAATATTAATTCTGAAAATTATTACTTTTGATCCTGAGATAGTTGCAACTACCATAAATCTCTGTAAAAAACTTTGTTAATTAATTTCCTCATTATATTATTTTCTGATATTTTTTTCTATTAAACTTGTAGGCGTGGTTATACATCAAGCACGTACACCTGATGGTTAAAACTTAATATTTCTCTGACTGTTGTTCCTATTAATTGATTCCTCATAACTTTTATCAAAACAAAGTGCACAGGGTAAATAATATTTTGTTTTTCTTAGATATCTTAGAATTTAACATAAACAAAATAAATGTTCAAGAGCATTTAATTATGATCCTATAATCTTAATAAAAACCAAAAAACCACCGACCCCAAATGATTGGGATAAGGGCAGGAGAATGATGAATCTTAATAATCGTGTTTTCTTATAGAAACGAAATAAGATTTTTTAACATACAAATTATTCCCAGTTTTACATCCCAATTTATAACTGTCAGACTGATTTAAGATTGTTCTTTATTATTTGTGATATATTTACTATGTATAATACTATTACGTGTGTTATAAATTGACGTGTAGATATCTGAGTATATGTTATATGCTTTTGTTTTTGTCTGTGTATGGAATAAATCTTATATTATCTTTTTTTATATGTAGTCTAAGCTTTGCGAGTTGAAGTCCTCTCAATATTTAACAAAACTACATTTTTATTGCAGCCGGAAAACTTGCAAATTTTATATGTTTACATATTTCCCCCATTTTGATTTAAACGAATTAATATTATAAGATAGTATATAAAATATTATTATAATATGCATGTGATAAGAATAAAATACACTACAAAAATGTTAAAAATATGTATGTAATTAGGATAGTTTACAAATATCATTATGTATTAAATAAGCATTTCAATTTAATCGTTAATTTTAGATTTTTTTGCTGATGTTACGAATTTTTCAATTCACGAGGCTATCGTTTTAGAAATTTTTTGGTCGATTTTACTGCACTTTAGAAGGTATGCCTATCGTGTGATCCAAATCCATTGCTTTTACATTTTATAAGAATAATCTGCATTTTATCTCCAGCAGTGGGACGATATGTTTATTTTACGTAAATAGTCCCTGTAAAGTTGTCGACTGAGTTGATACTGCGTATTATCGCTTCTGTATGAAATTTTTGAACTCAATTTATTCTAATGTTCGCTGTTCGCTATTTTTTTGCTATACATATCGTAAAATTAAGACCTCTGTTCTCGTCCCAAAAATTCCGAGATTCTCTATTCTGTAATTTTATTTGGAATCGTATTTTTTTTCCAAGCCTTGTTTATCATACATAGGTGTCGATTCGGTGTTTATGATTAAAGTTATTTGACAGGACTAAACTTAATTGAAGCATCCCATCCTTGTCTTTTGGATACACAAAGAAAAAGACAAAACACTTAAATTAAGTTTAGTTCTATCAAATTAGTTTAATCGTGAAAACCGAATCGACACTATTGCGGACGTTGAGTCCATGCAGTCTCGTAATGCAAAATTTCAAGGCGTTCAAATTTAAAATTCACTAGTAGTAATTTGCAAATATTCGCTTGCAGTGGCCCTTCGGTATCTATAGGGCCATGGCCCTGACAATAAAATATAATATAAATATGTCTATATATACTTTTCATAAACTTCTGCCGCACAAGTTTGTGTTCGGTGCTGGTAACCTTTTCTTTATAAGTTGCTTATATCCTTATTTCTTAAGAATATTGTCTCGTTATTCAACATATAACGTAATAAAGTGTTTGCAATTTAAAAACGATGTATTTATTTATCTTCTGTTTATGTACCTAATACAGTCTATTTGTAATCGGACTAGCAAAAGTTAATGGAACTCCAAAAATGGGGGTCCACAATCTGACTGAACAACCAGCAACTTGATAGAACCATTTAATATAGAAACTTGAAAATTAGAACACAGGTTCTTTGGTAAGTGTAGAAGAGTGGAAGATTTTTTCTTTTCAGTACGATCCCTGTTTGAAATGGGATGTTTAAAAGTTTCTACGGAAAATCGGTTTTTCAGCGTGCTTTTTTGATAAAATCTACGCGTGTTATCCCTCAAGTGTGTGGAGTAAGGTAGGGCTTACTAAGATTAGGATCTTCCTGAAGTATGGGAAGAGACTTGTCAGTGGGGGCCCAACGGTGGGGACAAAATGGGTTGTTAACTTTTAACCGAACAATATTTGTTTGGTTAGTCCGATTGGTCGCCGAGTGAGTGAGGGTACCGGAGGCCCAACCCCCCCTCCCCCTCCCCATTCCCCCATCCCATTTCAAAGGTCGGCAACGCACTTGTGACTCCTCCGGTGTTGCGGGTGTCCATGGGCGGGGGTAATCGCTTACCATCAGGTGATCCGTCTGCTCGTTTGCCATCACATTTGCGTATCACATAAAAAAAAAAAACCAAACACAGTGTTTAATGAAGGTATTCAAGACCTCGTTTTGTAACATAGAACACTTATAACATATAACATCCGGGACAAATCACATACGGTCATCGGCCCCAAACTAGGATTCCTTGTACTATGGCAACCAGAGACTGATACATATACATACACATATGCATTTTAAATACATACATATATAGATATTATACACCCAGACACAGAGCAAACAAATCTGCTTATCACAGAAACGTTTACCCTGGGTGAGGATCGAACCCACGACTCTCGGATCAGTAGTCAGGATCGCTAACCACTGGACCATCGAGTCAGTCAAATCATTCTAATTTATTTTATCATTCTAATTACATACTAAAACGTGTATAATTCCAGTGGCAATAGACCTGATAGTGCAGCACATATCGGACTACTTGCGGCCGAGCAGCAAGGATGCAGCCGCCTCCGTAAGGGACTTCGTACAATCCTCGCCGGACAGCCCGCAGCGCGGCAAGACCGGCCGGCCGCACTAGTCACAGGACATTCGAGATGACGCCCGCACTAGAATATTCCAGAACATTCTAGATAGCAGTGGAAGGTTGTAAGTTGTGACTTGAGGTTTTGCTGGATTATGTAAGGTAATCGCAATCGTAAACAATGATTCGTACATTTTTGTTTATTAATGAATTATATTATAATTTCCAAGTTGGAAGGAAATGGGTTTGCGTATGCCTTCGTTTTGTTTACGGTGCGGTGGTGCTGATAAAAGGATTTCCGATAATAATATATTTACGATTGCGATAGACGTTACGGAATTGTGGCCTAGGAAATAATTTTGAAGATTGACTATAAGTACTTGTTTTGAATTCGATGCCATTTTTAAAGGTATCCAATTCCTTTATTTTTATTTAAAGCTTTTGAAAGAGAGATCCTAAAAAAATGTATCTTTACATGTGATCAATTAATAAACCAAAGACAAACGGAATAGATATAAATAAAAAAAGAGATAACTGTTAAACAGTCGCACATGACCGGCTCTGTTAGATTTTGGGCCTAAACTTGATAAGTTGTGAAGGGTAGTTGTTCATAAAATTATTAAAAGTAAATGAAAGTTATCTTCGCTCAATTAGAAAAGCCTATTTATTTGGCTAGAGCCGCCACTATGCTACAACGTAAATAAAATGTTCGTATAGGACACGCTTGGCGGAATAAGGACACGTATAATACAAATAATAAATAAATATGCTTCAGTGTTGTGCATTTGGATGTAACAAATGACGAAGGAGTTCATTTACGCAGCGCTAATGGGGAAGAAAACTGACAAAGCTCGCCGATAGAGGCGCTGATATCGCTTGACGCATACTAACTGTCAAAACGTATAGGAAAAATTGTTTACGTGAATTAAACTTATGATTATTTAAAAAAATGCCGCGTTGTGTGGCGATTGGTTGCAATAATAATGGAAAACATTAATTTCCTAAAGATTCTCTCGGATGAAGAAGACGTGGGAAAAGTTACGTTTTCAATTATGTACTTTTCAACTTCGCCTTTAATTGAGGAACAGTCCAAGTCGCATACATTTTCCATTTAACAATTTTACAGAAAAATACTAATCTTATAACACCTCGATAATAAAAAACGCGGAACTAATTAAAAGTTGTTATGAGTAAAGCGTCCGTAGCGCCATCTGCAAATAGCTTTGCGTTTTCTTCCCCATTCTATAAAAGTTATGGCGCGGTGGCGCCCTCTAGAATTCGTGTATACGTTTATTTGTGGCTGATCTATGGGATTAGTTTTGCCTAAGCAGCCTAATTAGTCAAATGCGGTCTATCCTTTGTGATAGTACGGTTAACTTGTGCCACACGATAAAAAGAAGAAGTCTTAAGGCGTGATGAACTCGGCAGTGTTTTTATTGTATAATTCTGCAAATTATTTTCCAGGCGGTATTATTATAATATAGTCTGGAGGAGATAGAGTAGATGACTGAAGTTCTAATAAACTTCTAATCTAAAATTCTGATTAACTAGTCAACAGTATAAACATTTTGTTTTTATTTTTTTCATGTGATATGCTTATTGGCATATGTACTTAGATTTGTATATAGCGTAGGTTGACAACCTAGCAGGGAATGCGCTTATAACCGATGTGAATGTCCCACTGATTTCTCTTCTCATTTAGTCTCATTTTGAAGTAAAAGGAAAATTCGACATCACATCAAAATACATTTTAATATATTGTTATCAAAAATAGTGCTACAGTTTTTTTTATAAATTATTTTCCATGCAAGCAAACTTGTTTTTTGTTTTTGTTTCGTGGAGATAAGTTTGTAAAAACGAGTATTTCTGTACAAAACACTTGTCTTGTATTACATTAAATTATTGATACATATTTATTTACAAGTCTATGTTACGTTACCTGATATTTCATAGTTGCTATAGTTATTAATACCTACTAAGAGTTAGTTTTTGGTTGTATTTTAATGTAAACAATATACTTAAGAAGTAAAATTTGCCGCTCCTAGAATATATGAACTCAAGTTTTCTGAGCGTGAGGAACCACCTTGTGGGAAAGTGTCTTAAACACACTTTAAGTACATTTACTTCAAACCTGCATGTATGTATTATAATTACGTATATGTCAATCTGGGAATCAAAACTAATCTAACCACCTTCCCCTTCGAAGCCTTTTGGCTTCAGGTGGTAAAACTTATCGGAAATACATACACTCGAAAATCCTCGCCCTCCTAGATTGGGCAGTCGGATTAAAAAATATTCAACAATAGAATAAAAGAACAAACAATAATAAAAATACTCTAATCTGACTTCACACTTTTAAGTACTTAAAATAAAGAAATAAAAAAAGCACTCACCCATCTTTTGATGCACTCATTTTCTACGGTCGATTAACGTTATTCTACAATATAATTTTAGTGCCTATTTATTACACCAAAGAATATTATCCTAATTACGGACTAATATTAAGACTACTCCCATACTAAAGGCCGGCAACTTGTGACTCCTCTGGTGTTGCGGGTGTCTATGGGCGGCGGTAATCGCTTACCATCAGGTGACCCGTCTGCTCGTTTGCCACCTCTGTCATAAAAAAAGACCTTGAGAGTTAAGAGGTAGATAGAACTACCGACATTGTGCACGCATCCACGTCATTTCTAAAAGGCAAAAAACTTTTAACAGAAAGGGACAGAGTGATGAAAAATAGAAGAGTTCAACTCTTGATAGGGATTAATACATATAAAATTCAAGAAATAATGAACTTAAGAAATTCAAAATTACTTACCAAAGAAATGTTTTACCTGACATCGATCGTTAAGAGAATTAATTGTGTGTGGTTTTATAGGTCAATTGTTGTAAATAATAATTATAGTTAGTTTTTGTTGTTTTTTGCAGAACTGTTTTTTATTCGTCCTAGTTTTATTTATTAAGGGAAGGAGTATATACATATAAATGCACTTTAAGAATAATACTTCCCACTTTAGAATGCTTAGATTTCAAATTTAAAAAAATGGTGTCGATTCGATTTTTACGATTTAACTTATTTGACAGAACTAAGTTTATCTCTCTGTATCGAAAAGAGAATGATAGGATGGCTAAATTAAGTTTAGTCCTGTCAAATAAGTTTAATCGTAAACACCGAATCGACACCAATGTATAATTTAGGTTTAAAGAATTGTTTCTCTTAAAAATAAAGCTAAAAAAATGGAACAGGAGCTCCTTCGTTTTATGCCATATAAAAGGCGTTGTTTTTTCGTTTTATCCTTCGTTTCTTATAGTAAATATACTAGGATAACGAAAGGTGTTAAAAAAGTGCATTTAAAATTTTAAGAGGTTACTCAGAATCAAGTATCTATACTGTATTCTAATACAGAAAAAATATTTAAAAAATCCGATCTACATTTTTTTCAGTTTCCCATACAAATTATTGATTCACAATTTAGATTAAGTATGGGAAACTGGAAAAAAAAGATCGGCTTTTTTCCTGTATTCTATACTTAATTCTGAGTAGACCCTTAAAATTTCAAACGCACTTTTTTAACACCTTTTTTGCCTTATATTTTGGACCTACCCAATACGGATAATGTAGGTTCATTTTGTGTTCATGAATACCGCAGAGTGGAGCCTCGAAGCGGCTCCGTCCACTGCTTCTTTGTTATATATAGTTTTTTTATGATTATAGTGGAACATTTTTTTGTGAAAACCATTATTTTTAAACTTATTATTTTTAAAGGATTTTTTATAGGAATACTACTTTTTTTACAGTGCCTTGTTATTGTTATTTCTATTTAGTTTAAAGTGCGTTTAAATGCATCCCATTCAATAAATGACGGAAGCGCTTGATAAAATATAAAGGGGTAACAAAACAGTGTAGCCACAGATAGACTTTTTTAAGTCTGACACTTTATGGCAGAATTGTCTTTGTAAAACTGAAAACCTTCATATACGCTCTGACAACACGATAGCTTATTATAAATGGGTGCTAATTAAACAGGCTTCTATTTAATAGCATTGTTCGCCTCTAAAAATCTACATTGTCCTCTAAATTACTAAGTCAGCCACCATCAATGGGCATCTATAAATCTTCTATAGCCACTATAAATACTATTATAGCCACTATAAATCTTCGATGTAAGCTTCTGTTAATACAACTCAGCATGGTAATTATTATTTAGCATCAAAATTTGTAACACATATTCAAATAGTCAGCTTCTAAAATATTTATATATGACACCAAAAAAGTAATGAATTTGACTTCAGATTTTATAACTACTTAGTACGATAAAAAAAACTTAAATAATACATATCTCGTTCTATATTGACTGATCATCAAATGTACCTAAAATTAGTAAATTATGGCCACTAAATATATTAAAATCTACTAAAGAGAACGAAACATACGATTTTATTTATAAAATACGTTGTGTAAAAGCATAATGGTATAATGGATACCATATAAAAAAAACCTGCAAAATTATAATTGTACTTATATGAAGTTTAAGCTTGAACAATAGTTTTTGAGGAACACATGTTGAAGCTGTAACACGAAAAATGTTGGTGAGTTATAAAATCCGTGGCTGAATTAGTAAGATTTATGAATCAGGTGGACAAGTAAAAATAATTGTTGCTCTTTGCTTAACGCTTCTTTGGAATATTTAGTTGGCGTTGTGAAGAAGACGAATAAGTTTATTAGAAGCTTTCCCATTTTGCCGTGGCTTAGTTATGAAATTTGAGGTTCGGTTCCGTGGCCAAAAAATATATTTACGGTTCGATTTATAATTCCCCATTATAAATCTCTTAAGTGTGAAAGGGAAGGTAATGAACTGTAGATTTCACAGCCATGGAACGCTCCTATAAAAAAGGTCAGAGCAGTCTGCAATAACTTGTCGAAAACGAAAATCTCTTGGGTCTCACGTGTAAGTCACAGTTGTTAGTATATTTAAATGAGAAGGATATAATCCTGCCATTTTGTTACATACTCTTTGATTAATTTGTTACATAATTAAATTATTTTGTTACCTGTTCACTTATATCATTGTAATAAATAGTACCTAGTATATAATATTTAAAATTAAATTAAATATATAGAATAATACGAACAATCGAACATTAATATTTCATATTTTTGAAGAATAAAGTTATTTTATTTTAAAATTGTTTTTTTTTTTACTTATAATACCCACCTCTTCAGTGAACTGAGCTAATACTACTGAACTAGTGGGAACAACAAAGTGATTTTTGTATGGACTACATCAGAAATTCAGAATCCAATCTCAGAGAATCATCCGTGCATTTCCAGTGCTTGCGTGCTTTTTATTGTATGCTATTAATATGATTAATAATTGTTAAATTTTTTAACATCAATATTTATGCCTTATGGCGGACCACAGTGTGCATTGTATCAATTTTATAACAAACTTTCATCCCATCGGCTACCGGCATAGAGCGAGGCAATGAACCCACCGAGTCGCGTCGTGCAACATTATGCAACGGTTGTGAAAAAATAAAGTTATAGTTCTATGATGAGGATGTCTGTTATCTGTATTTAGTCTAATCTAATCTATCAGCCGAAATACGCCCACTGCTGGACAAAAGCCTCCCCAAAGGATTTTCACACCGACCGGTCCTGTGCGGCTCGCATCCAGCGGCTTCCTGCAACCTTTACCAGGTCGTCGGTCCACCGAGTCGGAGGCCTGCCCACACAGCGTCTTCCGGTGCGCGGTCGCCATTCGAGAACTTTACTGCCCCAACGGCCATCTGTTCTACGAGCGATGTACCCTGCCCACTGCCACTTAAGTCTAGCGATTCTGAGAGCTATGTCGGCAACTTTAGTTCTCCTACGTATCTCCTCATTTCTGATTCGATCACGTAGGGAAACACCAAGCATAGCACGCTCCATTGCCCTTTGGGTGACTTTGAGCCTTCTTATGAGGCCCATAGTAAGCGACCATGTCTCGGATCCATATGTCATCACTGGCAACACACACTGGTCAAAGACTTTAGTCTTGAGACACTGCGGTATTTTGGACGTGAAGATATTGCGAAGCTTCCCGAACGCTTGGATTTGCGATCCAGCCGAGTTGGATTCGACGATTGATCTCTTTCTCGAAGTTGGACCTACCTAACTGGACTGTTTGTCCCAGGTATACATATTCGTCAACAACTTCGAGTGTAGAGTTTCCAACCTTCAGAGGAGTGGGTGTAACACGGACGTTTGACATGATTTTGTCTTGTCCATGTTCATTTTAAGACCCACTTGTTGGGATACTCTACTGAGTCCTTCGAGCATTGCGCCTAGGTCCTCCAAGGTCTCAGCCATGATCACGGTATCGTCAGCAAATCGAAGTGATCTCCAGTCCAGAAACTTGAAAACGTCTTCCAGTGCAGCGGTGAACAGTTTCGGAGATATAACGTCTCCCTGTCTCACCCCACGCTGCAGCCGAATAGGTTTCGAATTCTGATCCTGGAGGTGGACCGACATGGTGGCGTTTTCATACAAACACTTCAACACTTCGATGTATCGATAATCAATTTGGCACCGTTGGAGAGACTGCAACACAGCCCAGGTCTCGATCGAATCAAAGGCTTTCTCATAGTCCAAACGCCAAGCATAGTGGCCGATTATACTCTTCTGTATAATCTGCCGCAGCATATGTACGTGGTCTATGGTACTGAAGCCTTTTCGGAAACCGGCTTGTTCGGGAGGCTGGAAGTCGTCAAACCTGTGTGCGAGACGATTCGTAATATAGTAATATAATATATTCGTAATAGTCATATTCCAAATATAGTCATATGAAAAATGTAATTCCGTTATGATTTGTCCTTACCCTTATAATGCCCGAAAAAAATAATTACAAACACTGTCACAACCGGCTCCCGGTTGGGTGACCTCAAAAATATTAACTTTTCGATTATTACTTACTATTCGTCCTGCTCATTCTTATACGTATTGTAGTGTGATAGAAAGGATACGCGATGAAAAAGCCAAAAATCATAAAATGTCTACCATCCGGGACCTGGATGGGTAACAAACGTCAAATCTCTGATTCCCGGTTGGCTGACAGTCTAGGAGTTGAGATATAACGTTTTGCACCGGAACGGAGCAGTAAAACTATGAGAAACAAGATTCCCTCGTAGTCCCATCAATGGGACAGATTAGTGGGTCCACGAGAAAAAGGGGGAGAAGAGACAGAGATTAATGAGGTTTGTATTATACAAAAGGAGATTCTTGGTAAGCCCGTGTCCGTCCATCGGCACTGTTATCAGTATATCTCGGTGACTTATCAGCAGGCGCGGATCTAGGCCTAAAAGCCTAAAAGGTCTATCTAAAAAGTTGTGGTCACGACCTCCCGAAAATCGGCCAAACGCAAGTCGGACTCGCTTACGATCGATAATTGCATATTTACAAAGGAGACGTTTACAAAATGTAGGAAGGCTAGGTCAAGACCTTGTAAAGTCACAGAATACCCAATAGTACAGTATAGTTAAATCCATAATCCAAGTCGCAGGGCAAACACTAATGAATTCATAAACGTGTAGTATGTTCACGAAATTTACAAAAATTATAAAAATAAATGTGTGTTTATTTTCACATCTACTAAACTGATTTTGATTAACCTGTTACTATGTAACATCTTGAAAGCGTTTAAAACCGTTTGCATACCTGCACTTTTAAGATGTTTAATGTTTTTCATATTCCTCCAATAATGTAATTAACGAGGCAGCATAATAAATTAATCTATTTAAATAAAAAGACGCGTGCGAAGCGAGCGCGATTTTTTTTATAAATCCAATGAAATACCTCAGTTTCCTGCATTTCTATCTATCTATCTATCAGCCGAAAGACGTCCACTGCTGGACAAAGGCCTCCCCCAAGGATTTCCACACCGACCGGTCCTGTGCGGCTCGCATCCAGCGGCTTCCTGCAACCTTTACCAGGTCGTCGGTCCACCGAGTCGGAGGCCTGCCCACACTGCGCCTTCCGGTGCGCGGTCGCCATTCGAGAACTTTACTGCCCCAACGGCCATCTGTTCTACGAGCTATGTGCCCTGCCCACTGCCACTTAAGTCTAGCGATTCTGAGAGCTATGTCGGTAACTTTAGTTCTCCTACGTATCTCCTCATTTCTGATTCGATCACGTAGGGAAACACCAAGCATAGCACGCTCCATCGCCCTTTGGGTAACTTTGAGCCTTCTTATAAGGCCCATAGTAAGCGACCATGTCTCGGATCCATATGTCATCACTGGCAACACACATTGGTCAAAGACTTTAGTCTTGAGGGACTGCGGTATTTTGGACGTAAAGATATTGCGAAGCTTCCCGAACGCTGCCCTGCATTTAATCTATTTAAATAAAAAGACGCTAGCGAAGTGAGCGCGAATTTTTTTATAAATCCAATGAAATACCTCAGTTTCCTGCATTTTAAGAAGTTTTAGTTCGATTTAACGCCCTACTTTGCATGTCTCTTCAATAATTTACGTCGCTGTAGAAGTTGCCGTCCTATTTAAATAAAAAATTACGCGAGCGAAGCGAGAGAAATTTTAAATTGATCTAATTCAGTAACTCAGTTTGAATTTTTAAGAATTTTTATCAATTTTTCCTTTGCATATGCCTCCAGTAAAGTAATTTATGAGGCAATACAATTTTAAATCTAATTAAAGAAATTCCTCTACACAGAACACAAAAAATGCAGTTATTGCTTTAATTGAAAATTTAAATAACTGTTTGGATGCCAAAAATTTCGGGGGCCTAAGACCCTTACATCTTTTACTTTCTACTGTTAATTTGAAAAGTCTTGTCTATACTGTTGATTTGTCTAGGGTGGGCAAAGAGATTTCTTGGGTGGATATTGATTGTTCTGAGGCATTGGAACATTAGCCTATCGACCTCAATTAGGGTTGTGGGCATGCCCACCATGCCCACAACGGTGGATCCGCGCCTGCTTATCAGTTGTGAATAAAAAGAAAAACGAGTTAAAATTTGATCCTCATTTATTACAATACACATTAAAATTAATTATTGCGTTATACATATTTTTACAATTTATAAAACAAATTAAAGTATAAAATAAAATTGTCTCTTAATATAGTATTGACTTTTTAACACATCACCGGGTTTACCAATCCGAAAGGACTTAGATAGTTAAGATTAGACGATTAGCCGAAAGCCAAGTTTTAGAAATAGCGATGCCATACATAAAATCAACTTTCTCAGATTGCCAAATTTACGATAAAGATTTACCTAAAAGAATATTATGATATAATTTACCACGCTGAATACGTTAAAAACAACCGACTTCAATCGCAACAACTCCAATTTTGCTATGTTTTTGTTGATTTTCTCAAAAACCTCTGCATCGATTTCGATAAAATTTATATGGGACCACCTGTGAAGTATACCATTTTAAACAAAAAAAGAATTTTCCAAATCGGTTCAGGCGTCTTCGAGTAATCGGTGAACATACATTAAAAAAAAAACCGACGAATTGACAACCTCCTCCTTTTTTTGAAGTCGGTTAAAAACAGTACATATTTTTGTTTAAAAGTTCTTTCGTAATTGGTAAACAAAGGCCAAAATATCATTTGCACTGCGTGTGCGGACTAGGGAATGAATATAGCTGACGTGGGTACAGTCAGAAACAAACGAGAAAAGCAACGTGTTCATTTGCAAACTCGAAGGGAAAAACGAAAAAGATATTTTATGTTAATTTTTTACAGATTATATTATTTAGACAAGTTTCAATTTAAAATCGTGAAAAAAAATAAGCGGTCGTGGCTCAGTGCGACTTGCGTGGTCGCGTCGATCACGCAGGTTAACTGACTACAGACACGGTCAACCTGGATGGGTTTGACTGTTAGTGGCATTTATCTCGACCGTTTCCGTGCTTCGCAAGGCACGTTAAGCCGTTGGTGCCGGCTGCTATCGCTAGATGGCAGTCGTAAAGCCATGTCGGAGGCCTTATAGGCGGCTTGAAAACTTCTGACATAATGGGTTGTTAACAAACAATTTAAAATATTCATCAGCTGAGCTCCTTTTGTGACCGACTGTACCCATGACATAGAAATCAAAATTCATGATTTCATCTCTAGCCAGTACTAATTCATAATCTTGCACACATATGCAGAAATATGCAAATTTAAGAGTACTTCACAAAACCAGCAAGTGTGTATTTTTTAATCAATTACATTTATTATATTCTCTTTGACATTTAGAATTTGCTCATGAAACTGAACAGCTTTTCCCCAAATCGATTTCTTGCAGGAAATTCGGTGCGATATTGTATAATTATCCTTAAATTATCATTTGTTATTGTAAATGAAGCCCTGGGGGAGCAAAAGTGGTGTAACATTTATGCCCACTTCTCTTTCAAGTTTTTGCGATTTCTTGTAATTTGACAGCGATAAAATAAATATATTATAATAATTACGATAAATAATAACGTAAGTAATGTTAATTTACTCAACTCTAAAATAGATAAATGAAATAGATCTATATAGTATTGGTAATACTTAACAAATTATCTACCCTCATTTGTTCAAATGTGCTTACATCACTTTTGCTCCCAGTTCACCCTGTTAGGTTGGCAGGACTGCGTCAACGCGCGATTAGAGTACAATGGAATTTTGTCACAGGTATTTACCTGCATCAAAGCGTTAACTTAGTTATGACTATTCTTCTTCTCCTGGAGGAGCAAGCTCTCCACTGCTTCCGATCGGTTGTGGTAACTTTCCGAAAATTGTTCAGTTTCTAGAGGAAACGCAAATATCATCTAATTTAAACGAGACCTAATAAGTTTTCTGGAACAACGTATGTAAAAATTTATTGATTTTATCTCTCTCTATGTATTGCATTTCATAACTTAATTTTCTTACAAATTAATATATTACATAATATTTACAATTGTTCTTTCAATGTGAACTATAAATATGTTTTATTTAACATTTACTAGGAGCATAGCTCTCCTAATCAAACGAGATTTGCACTTATACAGAATGTTGTATTTTAGAAGACAAATTGCAAGCTAAACAAACCGTGTAACAATTTGCTTTTGAGAAATATTTATCACACCATAATATACTTATTTTACGTTCCTAATTACAATCTCATGGGATCCCGCGACTAAAGAACACCAAGTCGTTTACCGCTAAAACTGTTTGGAATTTTCGGTATAAACACTTATATTTGTACAGTCAGGTGCAAAAGTGGATTTTTTTTAAAATAAAGTCGCAAATCTAGTCTATGCTATTGAATATTGCAAAATATATGAAACATCTAGAACACATTTCTCAAGGGTACTTGTTACAGTTTTTAACGTCTTAAGAGCGCCCTGTACACAACACATCGACTTTTTACAAAAGCCGACACATGAAGTTCCATAAGGATATTTATACCTATCCTAGGTACAATACTGTGAATAGAAAATATATCGCAAACACAATCGCAATTTGCCGCGCTCAGCTTTAAATTGTCAAAAGTTCAAAATGGTAAGATCGATGCTTCGTTATTTGTACATCATCCAAAATTTGTATAATAAATTATAAAAAAAATATATTCACGAAATAGTATTTCTACGAAAATTACAGTATTGTGGAATCACCTGTGCATTCCTTATCACACCAATGCATAATTAATACATTGCTACTGGTAACTAAATATTACAGAAAAACGTAATGATCTTTTGAACCCGACTGTACTTTTTAGTTATTCGAAAAAGCTGCACAGCACACTTTCTCAAAATAGCCACTCGCCTACGCCAACATCTTTACAATAAATTTTACAATTCTTGACTTGACTTTTTTGGTATTCAGTTACTTTCTTACCTAATTTTAGCGATGCGACTAACAATAAAGAAGCAACCCTTGACTGCTGACAAAACTGAGATAATTAGGCCGTCTACGCCAAGGCTGTACATATTTAGTAGTTAAAATACCTTTTGATAAAATAAAAAAGTTTATTAGGGACAACAAACAACTGAGCAAAAGAATATATGCAACAATATATACGATAAAAAAAATATAAATTCTCTAAACGTGCTACAAACGAGTATCTATGTAAATTGTAAAGTATTATCGCGTTTAATACTGCACGTGTCCTAATAGATAAGAAGTTAATTATTTACATAGAAGCAGTCGTAGTCATAAGTTCAAAAATCTTAAGTCAAAACCCACAGGTTATTATTTTATAAAAAGTTCGCACAATAAATCTCAATTTGTGAATTTTCTCGTCCACATTTTATTAAAATTCATTAATTCCTAAATATTTCCTAAAATAAAAGCCGTTAATATTAACAAGTGAATTTGTTGAATCCTTGGTTATGGCAGCTGTTACTAGACTTCACATTCCTTAGCTATTCAATTAACATTAAATATCAGGCTCCTACCTACGAGTACGTTACCTTATCTTGTTTGCCGATTTAAAAATAGTGCAAAAGAGAGATCGATACGGGCAAATATTAACGAATCTTTAGGAACTTTTTTCGAACTTTATAGAATACAGTCATCTCTTTCACATCGTACTTAAATGAGCAAACCAGATTTACTTTCAACGCTGTTCACTATTATGGAATATTCACTATCTGACGCGAAAACATCCTATTGCGGTAGGAAAAATTTTTCGCTATAACCGTTCATGACTGGTGGAGCGGAATATCCGAGTCGCACCGTAATAATTATTATTTACAATAGCCAAAACACCCTCTAAATAAAAGCTTTTTCCCACCGTAATGTCTGTTCTTTAACTTTGTCTATTGCTTTTGTTTTGTCTGTATCGAGTCGCTAAACAAAAAGTAACACAATCTAGAATGTTCCTTAACATTTGCTATTACAAAATCGAGTCCAATCAATGTAAATAGGCACTGGTAGTGGTATCGGTAGCGGTAGCAATGAGCAACGGTCACCTGGTGCTGAGCGGGGGCGGGGGCGGGGGCGGGGGCCTGGGCGCGGGGGGCTAGTCGGCGGGGCGGGGCGGGGGCGCTCGCGGCGGCAGCGGCGACACCGGCGTGCTCCAACTCTCGCCGCTGTGCCATCTGCGCCGGTAGCGGTAATCAACGACAATTAATAATTAGAATCATATCTGCACACCGGATTAATCATTTTTCACCAATTCTTACAAGTCCATACTTCGTTCTACTCTCCAGAATCTTTCTAGTCGTGCTTTCCGCGACAACATGCAGATATTTTATATTGTGTAAAGAGAAAAACGAGTTTGTTTGAAGAGCGAGCGCTAGTAAGCACTGAAAATTTTACCCATCAGTGAAACATCACTTAAACGGGCTTTTTACTCCGACTTACTTTCTTGAATTCAGAATCGATTTGAAGACATCCAGATTAGTTTATTGAGTCAAATAGATTTATAGCTGGTTAAAAACTTACCGTATTGTAGCCAGACTGCGGAAAGAATAACCTCCATCTATTAGCTCGCTACCCAAACGATGCCTCATCATCTGGTGTGTCATGAGGTAGTCGTTAAGGCGCTGGTTGAGCAGCTCCGAAACGCCCCAGCGGGTCTCCAACATATCCCTCCAACACTAGGGGCCTACAAGCTAAGGATGGCTCACCGTCTGGCGTGCGAGGCGGGCGCGTGGGGCACGTGGGGCGTGTGGGGAGCATGGGGCGAGTGGGGCGCGCGGTGCGAGCGGCGCTCGTCGCGCGCTGCAACATGGTGCCACTTGACGTAGCCGCTGAGGCGCCGCTTGAGCAGCCCCGCCAGCGAGTGCAGCCAGCCTGCGCAGGAGGGGGGGCGTCAGTGCCCGCCCCCACCTATCTACCCACGGCCACGTGCCAGTGCCGGTGCCGCCCCGGCTTGCTTACCGACTCTTTGGTTGATTATCTTTTTGCTAACTGGCTGTTTGAAAAAGACAAATGCTCGGATTGAGATTTTAGCATCGTCGTATACCTGTCTTGTTTTAACTAGTAAGACCGCTGGACGAACTTTTGTTGTTTTCACAGAATATCACAAATCATGGTTATGCTGATATCACATTCGTAACGTAGATAGCTGTGGTAATGGTAATCTATTTTTTCTTTTCATTTTGTTCTACTAATGAATATACTTCCTGTCAACCAAAGAGTCTTGTGTTTGTTATTTTACAGACGGCGACAAAACAAAACTGATGTGGGATGAATATGGAAATGGAGGCTTATTCTTAGATAATAAGTATTTGATATAAATTAATTGAGAATAAGCCTCTGTATGATGAAAGAAAACATATATGATGATACCCGATACACCTTGCTACTACTACATAAAGCTCAAAATTCAGAAGTTTTTTCTCTGAATTGTCTTTAGCGCTTTACAAGAAGCTTAAGGGCCCAAGGAAGCTTTACCCCAGAGAAGTGCACATGACTTTGTACCCTAGAGCAAGGTGTTAAGGTGTTGTTTAGTGTGGCGAGCGCGTGGCATGGGCAGATGTGTGGGGCGTGATAGGAGGAGCGGCAAAGCATAAGTTTTAGAGCATTCGTACAACTATATAAAAATATGTAACAAAAAATTGCATGGCTCCAGAGTACACAAGTATATAATGTACATTGGAATCATTGATTTATATATAAGAGCTTTGCGATTATGTCATGAAATTCCGAGCGCCTTAAGATCCGGCTAGAAGCAACGAAAAAAATAGAATTTCTTTAAATATTTGTGCAAACAAGTTACTTAAAATATTTGCACAAATATGAAGGAAATACATAATAACGACACAGTATACAGTTTCTTAATCGTTCAGACTGATCTACAAAATCTTGTTTACACAAACTGTCGTTGTCACGTCTATTGAGACCTTTAGAAAATATTCGTGAAAACAAGTTCCTTTAAATATTTTTGCAAAGAGGTGTGTTGCAGATAGATTTACACAATCCTGCTCACGAAAACCTTCATTGATACTAATAAGAAGCATGCTGTACGAATGCTCAAAGATTTACACAGAAAACGTTCACGAACAGCCTGCAAGGTAAACAATTGAGAGTTTCCAGTTATGCGATAGATCACTAAAGTTAGTATTATGCTACAAAAGAAAAAAGTGGAGGTATTTTACGTTGATCACTTCCTTTTGATGACAGATATGTAACTAAAAAGTTGTTTAAGCACTTATTAGGTAGGCGGCTATCACACCGCACCGGAAACCGCTCCGGTGTGCGGTTCAGCGGTTTTCACCTTTGACTGTCATAGTAAAAAAACACCGCACACCGGTGCATTGTGATAACCGCCTAAGGTTTTATGCCAATGCAGTAATAAACTCCATTGAAGAGGTTTATAGTACAAGAATGGTTTTCAGTGGCGGAGAAAATACAGCAATTTTGGATTTCGAAAAAAAGTTTTTGAGTAGGTAGTTGACTAGCGGATTTTAAAGGAACTACATTTATTTACGATGGCAACCTAAAAATTCTGGATCCTCATTGGTTGAATGTGCTCAAATGTTGCCGCGTTGAAACTAACAGCACCCTCATTTATTTTCAAGACTTTCGTGACAGACTGTATTTCATTTATTATAAAGACTGCTGTATTTTACACACGCCGAGCTGAAAGGGACAAAACTATAGATTATATAAAGACGTACTTACAAAATTGCCTTTTTAATCTGTAACTTGGTCCGTTTAAATATAGCGGGAGGTCACATCTTGTTTTGACCCGTAGTTGTCTAAAACTAAGCTAGTAGCGAAGCACACAGGGTTCAAAGTTGCGTGGCGACTCAAGCTTACGTCACCGGTCATAGTAAGGTTGTTCACACGATAGTAATAATTATTTACAAGTGAGGGACAGTGGGCACTGAGCAACATAAACAGGTAATGACATTGATGAAAGTTTGTGAAAAGAGTTTTGTAGTTGCACCATGTATCAGGCCAAAAACATACGTAAAGTGTCAAAACTTTTTTTGGCTTGTTATATTTTCTTTCAGATGTATTAGAGCGCGAAACAAATAACGAAAGATGCTTAGAAAACAATACAAGTGACTAGTTAGTCGACGAAACTGGAAAATAGTACATAGATGCTACTCAGAAAAGCAACAAACCGGGGACAAATGACATTCCATACAAATTTGTATGGAAAGTTGTATGTTGTATGGAAAGTTCTTCCTCGCGTAAGTTTTACAGTTTGAAGAGTAGCATATACAATTTGCTTTCCATCGACTAATATGTCACTATTATGGACAGATAAAAATATGTGTAATAATAAGTACAGTGGTGCATCTACAAAATTACACTTAAACATACAAATGAGAACACAAACGGAGCGGCAAGCGCAGCTTTTGTTTGTAAAATTATTTAATACTAGGCTGGCTGCCCTCGTTTCATTTAGGTTACATACACATTACAAAAAATATAAACTTAATCATTGTTTTTTAAAAAATAATTGAAAAGTTATATAAGTAGTGAAAACTGATCTACGAAGTCATTCAATAATAAAATGTTATGAAAGAAATGGGGAAGAAAACTGACAAAGCTCGCCGATAGAGGCGCTGATATCGCTTGACTCATACTAACTGTCAAAACGTATAGAAAAAATTGTTTACGTGAACTTAAACATAAGATTATTAAAAAAAATGCCGCGTTGTGTGGCGATTGGTTGCAATAATAATGGAAATCATTAATTTCCTAAAGATTCTCGGATGAAGAAATGGGAAAAGTTGCGTTTTCAATTATGTCCAGTCCAAGTCGCATACATTTTCCATTTAACAATTTTATAGAAAAAAAAACTAATTTATAACACCTCTATAATAAAAAAAGCGGAACTAATTGAAAGTTGTTATGAGCCAAGCGTCCGTAGCGCCATCTGCAAATAGCTTTGCGTTTTCTTCCCCATTGTGAAAGAACAAAACTACAGGTTTCATAATATAAAACTTACAATTCTCATCGGAGAAATGGCGTTAAGTATCCGAGTACATATTTAAAAAAAAACCTGTCCCTTCATTAATTTGAAGTTTAATTCATGAAGATGTTCCACCATTTATAAGTTATCTGTGCGAATATACTAATTAAACGAGACAACAAAAAATAAAACGAAGAAAATGATTTTCAAAAAAGGAAGTTTTCAAAAAAACAGAGTACTTTTCAAGGTAACTTTTTAATCTGTTTAACACGAATTTTCTTACGTGACGGCTAACTAATAACGGTGAAGGTTTTCGGATAACGAATATTCCGTTTTAATTTATTTAACCTTGTTCGTGTGATCTAAGAACGGTTCAAAAGAGACTTCTATATTGTCTATCTCTTTTACACAGTTCTTAAAACAAAAGGTTTACTTCCCCATAAGCTTACCCACAAAATGAACGTAATTGAAACTAAACAAACCTTGTTTAATCTATCGATTGGTTCAAAAGAGACGACTATACTGTCTATCTCTCTATCTCTTTCGCACAGTTCTTACAATGGTTTACTTCCCCATAACCTCGTCCACAAAATAAATATACGTAACAATAAGTATAGCCAGCCTACCGTGGTCGTCGTGGTGCAGCTTGGCGGGGCTGGGCGGCGCGGGGTGCGCGGGGTGCGCGGGGTGCGCGGGGTGCGCGGGCGCATGCGCGGTGTGCGTGGGCCGGGGCGAGCGGTACCCATTGCGCAGTTCCGCCCGCGTCAGGCTCTGGCTGCGGCCTTCCGATAACCTGCCAATACCATATGCCAATGATGGTTTGTTTACACCAGTGTTTTTCAACCTGTGGGTCGCGACCCCCAGGGGAGTCGCGAAGCCTTTCTCAAGGGGTCGCGGGTAAAAGAAAAAGTAGTGTTTGTAGGTCTTACACTGCAATGAAAAAATACGATTTTAGTGAAAAGGCTGAGCCTGTTTATTTTTGAACAATTTGTCAAAACGCGGTTCTATTTTGGAGACGATAACTTAAAATGTTCTATTTGAAGAAAATTATAAACGTAGTCTCATATCACTGACATTTTGTATGTTTATGGGCCTAGGGGGGGTCGCAAGAATTTTTTAACTTGTAAGGGGGTCGGGTAATGAAAAAGGTTGAAAAACACTGGTTTACACTAAGTCAGTAATCGCGGAGACACAGTAATCGTTTGTGCACCAAATCGGGAATAGGGTGAAATGGGTCCAGACAATTGAACAGGGCAGAAGCAGGTCTGCCCCGCAGGCGTCCCAACCTATAATAACAGTCAGTATTGAAGAGGAATTTGTCTTTCTTATATGGCCTTTTTTGTAATTTGCTGATGATTTCACTGTGGTCCCTTTGTGTATGGTATTTGCATTTTATGGCAGATTTTTTTGGGACTTTACGCCACTGACTTCACTTATCTAAGAGAGAGGGTTGTTGATCTGCGATACTATAATTATTTCTCGGCAAGTTTGTGGAGACTATTACGAGATATTTTTTCCATTAAAGTGAATATTGAAAGAACTTTCCCACTCGGAGCTGGGTGCTAGTCTATGAGTTAGTGGCGACATACACAATCAGGCAAGGACAAGAGCGAGGAGATGGACAACCGGCACAGCCTCGCATATTCAACGATTTTCAATACAAATTTTAACTATTTATTTTCGAAGTTCCATTCAAATATTTTGGATTTAATCTTCATTTTTATTAAAGCCCATAAAGCTACTCAATACATTTCAGAATTTTCAATACATATCAACATCTCCGACTAACAGTAAGTAAATAAAAGATGAAATTATACTTACCTATCGTTGAGCAGTAATGACGGCGGTTGTAACCTTTCGTGCAGCGGCGGAGGTTCCAACTCCATGCTGCCATTTGGTGTCTCTGATAGAAAAAAGATAAAGCAAATTCTTCACAAATTTCCAAGGAGATGAGTAATAAAACAGAAATGGTTCTCAAACTTACGGTCATGTCCTAACATGTAATGTTGTCGATTTGTCCGCGGTGGAGGCTCTGGCGACCGGCCCGTATAATGCTCTTTACTTAAACTGAAAAATAAGAGTTAAGGTAAATTTACTACAAGACATCTCCTGTAGCATTGGCTCACTGAATGATATATATTTATTTAAGAGTACACAGTTTTATAGATATTTCCAGTACTTAGCTGAGTTAACCTATTAAAGCTTTACAGTTTCGCTCCCCGCAAACTTCACTAGATTTGGTGATGCCATACTTAACTATTTTATTTGACTTAAAAAATAAAATTATTTTAAACGCTTTTTTAACATCAGTAGTATCTGTTGAGGGCTGCTATGAGATGCTAGCTACTTCAAATAAATATTTAAAACTGCAATACCTTCTATGGCGAGGCGTGGCGTGCAAGTCCGCCCTAGACCGCCGCTGTTGACTTTGATGTTGAAACCGCTGCAGCACTATGGGGCTCGTGTTGCCGGAACTCTGGAAATTTTGCATGGCCTTATACAAATTGTATGGGGGACGACTTCTTGAAAGAACTATTAACCACACTGAAGTGGAGAACAATGACGATACTATACAAATTAGCTTTGTTAACACAGAGAGCTACGAATAAAGATTATTTATATATTTCTTTAACATTTGTTCTACGAGTTCGCTATAATGACACCTTTTTTTTAACCCTTTACATATTAAATTGATCAGCTGTTTGGACAATTTCGTATGGACGGTCCAAATGTATTTTTAAGGCTATTTCAGTAAAGTTGTACAGTCCGCTATGAAATCAGCGAAAAAAGCTTCCAATGGATATACAATACATTTATTTTCTGGAATTGTTACGAACATTTTTCTTGAATTAATTGGCAGTAGTTATGCCATAACGATCCAACTGACATAAAGTAATGCACTTTATGTCAGTGACATTATTATAATAATACGCAAATCAGTACTAACCGCAGGCGAGGGCCGCCAACGCGTGTCGGCGGACACGCGGCGCGCGGGCGGCGGCGGCGGCGGCGGCGACACGCGCGCGTCTAGCGTCCTGCCAACAAACACACGCGTCAAGTCACACCCCTTCATTAGTTGCACCATCAGCCGGTCGCACACACAATGCGGTCAACAGAAGACCAAGTATAGTCGATTTGCTAAAATATTATGAAATTACATCTATTATGAATAAAATGGAACAAAACGGAAGACAAACAGAAAAAAGCGGTCGTGGCTCAGTGCGGCTTGCGTGATCCCGTCGATCACTCAGGTTGACTGACTACAGACACGGTCATAACCTGGATGCGTTTGACTGTTAGTGGTATTTATCTCAACCGTTTCCGTACTTTGGAAGATACGTTAAGCCGTTGGTGCCGGCTGCTATCACTAGATGGCAGTCGTTAAGCCATGTAAGAGGCCTTATAGGCGGCTTGAAAACTTCTGACACTGGGGTTGGCCCCACAACCTCCACTAATCCGGACTTGGCCTCCATGTGTGGAGTATGACCTAACCTTCCCGATGTATGGCAAGAGACCCGTGCCCCTGCAGTGGGACGACAAGGGTTGTTAAACGACGGTTACTTAAAATTAAATAGAATTGACTATCAAACCACCGTCTAAAAGACATCCAGTGACGACATAACATAAGCGAAACACGGTTTTATCTTGTACTATTGTTATTAAATAAAGAATTCAATTCAATTCAATACTCACTTACTTACATATTTTGTAATTACAAAAATTTGAGCAAATAAATATCATTTCATTTCAACACAAATAACCCATTGAAAGCCACGCTTCTTCTTCCTACATGTAGTAACACCAGGGATTGGGGTTCGTGATCAACATGAGGTCAAGACAGTGAGAGCCGTAGATTTGGAGCCGAGTTAGGTACCTACTTTCTATTCCCCTACGCTACGCTATGAGAAATCGTGCGACGAAAATGTATGAAAATTTCAATTTCATCCTGGCTTGTGTGGCCGTCGCGTCGGCCCAAGACGACTGTGGATAGATAGATAACTCGTTTATTTGTTACTACAAACACACAATTATTACACTAGTAAAGAAATACGACACAACTTTGCAAAGGGCGGTGGTGGTCAAAGGATTAACTAGCTCACCTGCGTCTGGGATAAGGCGAGTGGCTCGAGTAGTCCGTCTCCAAGCTAGCGGGCTGCGAACTGCTGCCGCCGGCGTTGGCCGTCGTGCTGGCCCACCACGCCCTGGGAAACATTCTCCAGTTAGCAGAACTTTCAGAAGGTACTGTGAGACTGTGATTCTTAGGTATGGGCATGGGTCGATCACGCAGGTTAACTGTCTAGAAACATGATCATAACCTGCAGATCGACAACAACGCACTGACGACTGGTTGGTAATAGTTTTGTTTATTATATCAGACATGTAAAACTCTGCAAATAAATGTAAAGAATTGTGGGAACTTTTGAAGAAAAACCACGTCTTGACAAAGGTAGGTAAATGTATTTCAGATGTGTTTCAGACCGATGCAGTGGGAAAATGAACGAGAACAATCAGTGCAAATTCTTATAAGTACTTTGATACAGAATCTTAAGGAATTAAAGCATTACGTTATCTAGTACATAACTAAGTAGACCGTCTCCACAAGAGCTAGTTAATCTGACAAAATAGTTAAGACAAAGGACGCTAGGTGGCGCTGAAGGTAACAAAATGTTTATATAATTTATGACACGTTTATTATAACTCAATTAGGCTGCGAACTGGGCGCCAGCGGGCGGAAGGAGTGGTAAATAGCCCGTTTAAACGCCAGTGAAAAATCTCTTCGTTTGCGGATTTTGGAAGAAGCCTGTCAAAAAATAGTAATAAGAGTAATACCTGGCCGGCGTAGGCGTCACTTGCTCCGGCAGCCAGTAATGCGAGGCGCTAACGCGACTGCGCGGCGGCTGCGGCGTGCCGGGCGCCGAGCCGGGGGAGCTGCCCCCGCCGCCACTGCCCCCACTACCGCTCCCTCCGCTGCCCCCACTGCCCCCGCCCACACTGCCCCCCTTGCCCCCCGGACTAAACATCGGGAGCGACGCGTACCAAGCCCCAACCGATACGGAACTCCTTGACGATTTGACTACGAAGGGATGTTCAAGCAGTTTCACGTATTTGGGTCGTTGTCTGTAGTTTTTGGTTAGGCTGCAAAAGAACAGGTCAAATAGGATTGTTTGTGGTATGTATTTATTTATTTTCAATGAATTTGTAGTGACTGAAATTACATACCACTGAGAAACGAACGATTTGAACTCTGGTGAAAACTCATCTGTGTCTGGTAACTCTGGCGGATCATCTGATATTACCTAAAAAGAGAAACAATTAAAATTCTACCTCATTCCTTAATGTTTTTTCGAACAACCATAAAGTACTTACACTTCATTTATTGTTTTTAATTTATGACATCTACTTTTTGATTTTCTCCGTATATACGACAGATCTCCAGGAAATACTAAAGTGGTCTGCATTCTATGTAATAACAAATAATACAAAACTATTTTCAAGTAGTAGTCAAATACCCTATACTTACCCTAGTTAGAACTTCGAAGTCATTATGGCAGTCGCGATAAGGGAACACACCAGTCGCCAGCTCCACCAAGGAGATCCCAAGGGACCACACATCTGCACGGATATCGTAGTCCGGCCGGGTCGGGTCAGGCGGGTCGATTCTTTCCGGCTGGTTGAAAAAATGAAGTCCCACGGATAAGCAAAGAGCCTTCTTTAAGACAGAATTACATTCTGATCTTTTTTTACAAAGAAGTTTTATATCGTCGCTCCGGGGGGGAGCGGGGTGCATGTCTGTGTTTTGTTACTTTGAACAGTATGGTGAAATACGAGACCATAAGATATACAGATTCATCATCATTATAGCAGAGAAAACGTCTACAGCTGAACATTCAGAACTGTTGAGATACTGATTAAGTCTCTTAAGTTTTTCTATCTAGATTCTTGGTGAACAAAGTCCATTTATTTATAGAGGCTAGAGGAAGATAAGAGGCTTTACAAAATGATACCGACACACAGTAAAAAAAAAAGACTTCAGAAAATATTGATAAAAAAGTTATTCACAAAAAACTTTGCATAAAAGGAGGTTCTATCCTCGACAGCGGTCTACCTCACGCCTTCGAGTCGACCAGCCGCCAGCTGATGCCGAAATCGCAGAGCTGGACGTTCCCGCGCTCATTCAGCAGTATGTTATAGAATCTTATTTCTATTCACAAAAGGAGGTTCTATCCTCGACAGCGGTCTACTTACGGCCATATACGCGGCACAGCCAGCACTCCGCGTCTTGGCCTTCGAGTCGACCAGTCGCCCGCTGATGCCGAAATCGCAAAGCTTCACGTTCCCGCGCTCGTCCAGCAGTATGTTGCTGGGCTTCACGTCGCGATGGATCACGCCGTGCGTGTCCTTCAGGTACGACAGTGCGTTCACAGTCTGTGGGCCAGCAAAGTATAATAGAATATCATAGACAATTCAATCAGAGTTATGTCATGTTATTGTACATATTTTTAACTACCAATAAGTACCATTTTCATTTAGAGCCATAAACATTTTCTATGCTCTGTACTATGGGAATTAGAGAATCATATACATTGTATATGTATAGACAAATGTTTGTCCAATATAAGAAAGAACTTAGCAAAGAAATTGAATCAGTGCCTCTTTTTCAGTATAAAGATAGCAACAATCATATCTCACCTTTAGCTGAAGTGATGCTAGAGATATACAAAAATGGACTCGATAAATAAAAATTGGACTCACCGCAACAGTAACCTTCCCCAGTATTGCCTCTGGAATGGGTGCACTGAGCCGTTTCAGCAGCTTGTCGAAGCACGTCGCCATCAGCTCCATGCAGATCCACACGTCCGCGTCCGTCACGAAGCAGCCGAGACACCGCACTATGTACGGACAGTCGTGCGAGCGGACCACAACGTCCAAGTCCATTAGGATGCGTTTCGTTTCCTCCGAGTTGCCCGAGCGACGCATTTGCTGGAAGAAAATGGATATTGTTGTTATTTTTACTCATATCTGGGATGAAGGTATTCCTTGGTCTGTTGCTAGATGAACTGATAATAACATGTGGCTATTTGATTTTATTTCATTTCAAAGCTATTATTAAAATAAAACAAAACTAACTATTATATTCACATAGGAGTGCAACATAACCAATGTAGAGTTTGATTATGTGATTTTTATCAATGGAGAAGGAGAGAATGGAGCAGTTTTTACCATTACTATTCATCTGCCTGCAATATTATACCTATCTTACAGAAACCTTATATGTATAGCTTGCACATATCCTTGAATCAGCCCAGTGGCGGCGTAACATGGGTTGGCACCCGGGGCGGTTATCTATCGTGCGCCCCCCCCCTCCCCCGTTGAACTCCTAACTTAAAATAAGGAGAGACCTTGATGCAGTCAAGTCAAATACACTTGTACTCTTACTTAAGGGAGAGCATCTGCATAATTAAGCAAGGACCATATAAATTAACTGTATTATGAGAGCGCGAATTTTTTTTTTCGTATAGCAACTGAATGCGATGTTTTTTCACGCTAGGGGGGTGCCAGTGCAGAGATAATATATGACATGTTAAATATTTTCTTACAATTGCTCTCCGTGTGGCACCCCCTTGACAGGGTGTCCACTCAAAATTCCCAAAATAATTCCCTGACATTTCCCTGACTTTCCCTGACCAATTTGTAAAACTTCCCTGACCCTTATAATCCATTTTAGTCCCGTTTTTGGATATTTTCTTTTAGAGGATTTGATTTGATTGCGGTTTGTTTTATATGTATTTTCATCTGAAGACGCATTCGCAATTTGCCATAATTGGCTTTAGAGCAGCTAAACATGCTTTAAACAAAGGGGTTTTCGTTACATCTCCTAATTTTTTTATTGTGGTTTTCTGGGAACCATGTCGTCTAATACAAATTGGTTCACTTTATAAAAAAAATGTGTGATCATTTTCCAACCATCTTAGATGAATTTCTGTGCTGTGGAAATGAAGAGCCTCCAGTGATAGCATAGTAAAGAGCTCAACGTGCTGGACTGTCTTTGAATAGCTCCTACATAGGTTTAAATACATATATGTCCCACCTATTATGCTGATGACCTGTCTCACAGCCCTAGTTATTGTAAGTTGACCACAGACTTTAGTTTCGAGTAGAGTTTTCGCGCTCTCCTACTCCACAGGCCATGTGCCAACATCCTGGAAAGTTCCAAATGTGCAACTAGTTCCCAAAAAGGGGGATAGAACTGACCCGTCAAATTACAGGCCAATAGCTATTAATAGCTTTCAAAAGTGGTGGAGCGCTCCTAGCATATCTAGAAGATCATGAGTCATGACCTTATCAATTACCGCCAATACGGGTTTCTTCATGGCCAGTCATCTAGTGATCTTCTTCTACGGCCGCCTGTATATAGCTAAGGCGTTCGACAGGGTCTGGAATAAAGGCATTTCTTTCAAAATTACCAGCATACGGTCTACCCGTCGGATTGTGCAATTGGATAGCCAGCTTCCTATGTGACAAGAGCATTAAAATGCTTTATGACAGCTGGTCTGACACTAAACAAATTAATGCTAGTGATCCGCAAGGTTCTGTACGCTCACCAACTCTATTTCTCCTGTATAGCAATGATCTCCTGCAAATACGCGGTATTCATTGCTATGCAGATAACAGTACGGATAATGTGCAGTACACAGGCCGAACCGCTAGGGCTAGGGCTAGGAGAGTCGTGCCAAGATTGTGTCTGAAATCGAAGAGACACTATACTAAAGCATGTCTCCGAATGTGGGTAAGATAAACTTCTGTTTTAACCCCACAAAGACGCAAGTCTGCGCGTTCATCACCAAAAACGTACCTTTTACTGTGGCGCCTCAGTTCAAAGGACCAACGCTTGCTGTTGCTACGAGCATTGGGATCCTAGGTGTTGACATTTCTAGCAACGCCCAACTTTGGGGTCACCTCGATGACAAGGTTACACTTGCAGCAAAAAAACCTGGAGTGCTCAATAGAGCAAAGTGGTACTTCAGAGAAAACAGACAGACTGGTATGGTATACAAAGCTCAAGTGAGGCCGCATATGGAGTACTAGTACTGCTCACATCTCTGGGCAGGACCACCAAGTATCAGCTGAACCCCTTCGACTCCTCACAGCGACACACGATCAAAATTGTCGACAACCCGGAGCTCACAAGTGGTAGACCTAGAGAAACAGCTTGTGTTCTGAGGAACTGTTCGACATTATACCTACAGCACATTTTTATCACCGCACCACTCACCATCAGAGTGACATTTATCCCCACCAGCTAAAGCCAAATTGGTATCGAACCGTAAGGTTTCAGAGGTGTTTCTTACCTAGAACCTTCAAGCTATAGAATGCGAAGTCATGATGTAGATCACTGATAACTTTAAAAAAAAAAGTTCAAAGTCTGGGTTAAATATTAGTAAGACATGGCAATATCAGATTAGAGCATGGACGTTTCCCTCAATAACGTTCATTGGGAAAAACTCAAATATCCCTGACTTTTCCAGGTCGCCAGGTCATTTCCCTGACTTTCCCTGACCACCAAAAGCTTCCCTGACTTTTCCCTGACTTCCCTGACTTTTCCAGGAAGTGGACACCCTGCTTGAAGCTTGGCACCCGGGGCGGATCGCCCCCCCCCCCCCCAGTTACGCCGCCACTGAATCAGCCACACAAAGCCACAGTTTTCGAGTACTATTGCTCACAACTACCATCTAAGTTATCTGTGCAGTTTCTATTCTACAATTTCAAGTATTAACTGCACTATTCAGCAGACTCATCAGTTACCTTGACAGCGATGACCGCACCAGATGGCCGATGCAGCATCTTGACCACATGACCACAGGTGCCGCTGCCCAGCTCACCCAGGTGTTGCAGTTCGTCTATGCTAGACCTGTACTCCACCCCATCCACATTTAGCTTGCCGCTGACCTGTAGCAAATTATTAAGGAATTAATATTTTTTAAATAAAACACAGATCTTCCAAGTGTTTACAAAAAAATACTAAACTATTACCTTACTAAACTAAGGAATGAAATAATAAAGTAATTTTTAATAAATAATTGTAAGGTAAAACAAAATGGTGATGGGCCTGGGCCCTGAATGGTAATGGGCCTCTTTCTAACATGTTCAATCTTATGGATACTGATGGCCAAACCTCATGGGGAAAGCTTGTTCCATAAATAGCAGCCATACGAAAAGTGGGTTCCAAAAATATATAAAATAAAGATTCAACGCAAAGCCTTCTGAATCTTACCTTATAAACTTCTCTCATTCTGTGTTCTGTTTCTGTGGCCTGTGGAGACCTCGGTGGGTATGCTGGAATTTCTCTATTAGAGAACATCAGAGCTGTAATAAAATAAAAATTATTTAGCTAATTCTGACCTATCCACAATCTGACTACTATAAACATCTGGTTTTAAAATATTTCTGACTATTTAAAATATTTATGACTGACTCGGTGGCTAAGTGGTTAGCGATCCTGACCTCTGATCCGAAAGTCGTGGGTTCGATCCCGACACAGGGCAAACTTTTCTGTGATGAGCAGAATTGTTTGCTCTGAGTCTGGGTGTATTATATCTATATATGTATGTATTTAAAAGTATATGTGTATGTATATCAGTCTCTGGTTTCCAAGATACAGGCCATCCTAGTTTGGGGCCAGATGACCATGTGTGATTTGTCCCAGATATTATTATTATTATTTCAAAGCATTTTTTTAAATATAACATATAACAGAAAAAGCTTTCAATAATTATGAAATTTTTCCTTAAATCTATAGGTGTAGAGTATCAGTCCTAAAATAAGGTCATTAATTTTAAAGCACTATGGAAAAAATTATATGGGCACTGTCCCCACCCACCAACAGAAGTGGCATTCGTTTCAAAATTATTGTGACGTCCCATTAAAAGAATAATAACCATTTTCAATCCAAAAATCAATGGGGTTTTTAAAAAAAGAGAATTATTTATTAATCTGTTAACTCGAAGCAGGTTTTTGCTGCGAGCGTTAGTAAAAGTGATTCAAATTTCGAACACCAGCTTCTAACACTATCATTTAAAAATTTTTAACTGGTAGAGGTGAAAAGTTGTATGTTTCACCAATACTGCCCTCAAAAGAAGGAATGCGGCAAAACTAAAACAAATACTTAACTAATTCTAGTTGGATAGTGTTCCTGATAATCCTCATAATCAGTAGCAAAAAATCACTGAAAAGTGGGTGGGGACGATTTTTGCATAGTCCCTTGGCCAAAACACTAATCATTTGCATATCTCACCAATCAGCATATTAGTTTACGTATACATTTATCCCACACTCATTTCTCATTCATCTCATATAGGTTTTGACAGCAAACCACAAAATTTGCATACAAGTACATGTTTGTGTAGACAATGGGGAGGAAACAAAACACAGATGATCACTACATAACGGTTGGTAATACCCAGCCTCAATGACAATATGTTAATATTCAGTACGACTGGACTGCAGCTAATACTGTTTATTTTATCTAAATAAGACAAATACATGGAATCTTGCAAATTTTGAACAAACCAAGGACGTTTGAGATTTTCATTTACACTTACTTCAAGTGCATGAAATTTTACATGTCTATCAACTTATATGGAAGCGGCTATTGTGAATATGATGAATAGGAAACCATCAAACACTCCTGCGTTATGTATGATATTGATACACTTGTTCTGCACCTGGGTTGAACCTCGCAAGGGCGTACAGGTTATTTACTAAAGTTGACGCAGAGAATAACACGAAAGTTGATACTCACGCGGCCTGGGCCTCCTGCCGCTGCCTGGCCTGGGGGCTCCCAGCCCACCTGGGCTGTGGAAGCCACCTTCTCTTCGAATGCGCACTTCATTTGCCAAGCGCTCCTCCAGCCCTTTCAGCCTTCCCTCAATAGAACTATTCGACATCTTGATAAATAGGAATCCCACCAATCACATTTAAGTACAAATTATTAAGTATCTAAGAAAATAAATACACTTTATTTACACCAAAAAATATTCATGGATTTATACAGTCCAAGGATTTCTTGCTGATCGACCATTTTCGTTCAATCAATTAATCGTTCTTTGCAATCATTGCAATGATAACTTCGGTCAGTATAAGCCGACTAAATCAAAAAGTCATTGTTTTTCCAGGTTGTCCAATCAAATCTTTGCAACATACACGATTACACTGTCTCTTGAATTTATATGCATAATATATTGGTGTTACCAGCATAATTAAACAGTTTAGGATCGGCCTCAATGTTGCCTGATTTTGTATTTCAGTGTTATAATTTTTCATTGGAAAACCATGTGGAAAGTGTGAAGTGTGTAAAGTAAGCTGAAGTAAAAAGTTAGGAACTATTATTTTTTCATTACTTTCAACTTTCCCAATTGTTTGCTATTTTCTACGATTTACAAAAGATACATCCAAAAAATTTTTGAACGAAAATAGTAATTTCATTCATGATTTTTCATTCATTCCTAATGACTGATTGTACGCACGCATCATTGAATCATTCATTCATATCACTTTTCTCTGTTTTCTCCTTTGCGGGCGAAGGGTTTCATAGAAGAGAAAAGTGAAAAACGAATTATCTAAATCGCTAACAATACCTTTTCCGTTGTATAAATTATCAGATTCAAATTTGTAAAGTCGTTTGTGTGTGAAAAAACGGAGTGCCAATACGACAACAAAAACTCGGTTTTCCATATTGATATGACGTGAAACTCAATAAACATTTGGGACATGTTTTGTTGATTGTTTGAGTGGTACAATGATGCAGTCTACGTCGGAGGGGTGTATGAATATCGCTGAGCTGGCGAACCAGCTCAGGAGAGAGAAGATATTCATCAACTCCGAGAGGCAACAGCTGCAGAATCTAAATGAGGAAGTGGAGAAGAGTGCCCTGGAGTTGCTCAAGGCCGCATGGATCTGCTCGCAGCAGCGGCAGAACCTCACCAACCTGATTACCTCGCGGTGTGAGGCAGACTCAGTTGCCGCTTGCCAGCGAGCAAGTCTCCTTGATGGCACTAAATTTATAGACGTCTACAAGGTTCTCAAGTACAAGGTGAATATCATATTTTATTGTCATCATTTTCGCTTTTCCTTATAATGAACAGGCATGAAAATATTTTGTCATTACCTAAACAGAAAGAATCTTTATGCATTTATTAGAAAGTTGATTGGTCAAAAACTTTAACATCCACCTTCATAAAAAAAATGTGGTTAACAAGTACTTTTCACTTTTCTTGGATAACAACAAGTAAAACTAAGAAATAATTGGTGTACAGTTAGAGCTAAAGCCAATACATGTATGAAAATTAATATCAGTATGATATATCTCCCAGTGACATGCATGTCCGATTGTCCGCCCACTTATTATGAGATAATTGAGGCAGCTATTTGTACTTCCCAGTATACAATAAAATGGTTGCTGTCATTTTTGAACATATGCTAGCTATTTTCTTTAAATGGGTATATCTATTTTATGATTTTGGAAATTCATATATTAAATGAGAAGCCGGCGAACAAACATGTACTTGTCCACGCAATCAAATAATTATTTTTTTCTCTTTTTTATACCTCTAAAAGTAGACATTTGTGCACTTACAAAAAATTTTCAATCAATTTTAAGTTTGCTTTTTCATTCAGAAAATGTTATTAGTTGGATAAAATTTCGCTTTATTTCCGTTTTTAATCAAAAAATCGTTTATCGGACAACTCTGCATTTGTTCACCGGCTCCTCAAATGTTATTTGTTTTGTTGGGTTGGTGGTAGTATTAAGTAATTTCGTAGAGGATGAATTTCGTGGAGGATGATATGAGTATAAAAGGAGTAAGCACTTATCCTGAAATGCACTGGTCTGGCCAAACATGGACAAAAATCCTTCAAGATGTAAGGTTGCTCCGAGAGAGAAGCCTGTGAATTTCCCAGGAGATTTCTGTGCTTCTGGAAAGAGCTGGGTTGGCTGGACTAGTCAACCATGCCTACACGTATAAAGGACCAAATTGAGTCTAAATACTGAAATAGGAGTCCAATAAAATACAAATACAAGGAGTAAGCACTGAGCTGACAGTTAGGAGAGATGAATGGAAGAAAACGACATTTTGCGATTGGGGATCACAAAAAAATTGGGATATAAGTAAAAATGTATGGTTTTCGGACTTTTCCCTTTACTTGTGCTATAAGACATTGCTTTTTACCAAATTTCATGATTCTAGGTAAACGGGAAGTACCCTATAGGTTTTGATTCCCATGCGAGTATCCAATATGCGGTATAAACTGCCATATCTCTTGATTGCATTGGCACAGAAGTTTTGTTTTTTCACAGCTTCAATGGACTGCAAGTCTGAGTAGTTGATATAAATTTCAACTTGATATGTCTACACATTCCTGAGAAAAAGGGTCTTGACAGACAGATGGACAACAATGTGGTCCTATAAGAGTTCCTTTTTTACTTTTGAAGTACGGAACCCTAAAAATATATGTATGTATTTAAATGTATATGTGTATGTATATCAGTCTCTGGTTCCCAAGATACAGGGAATCCTAGTTTGGGGCCAGATGACCGTGTGTGATTTGTCCCGGATATTATTATTATTATTAATATGAAATTTGTCTGGTACAAATGAAAATCGAATACTTAACAAACTTATACTTTGTCATGGACTCTCCATTTGATATTTAAGAGCCTTGCTCTTGTCGATGAATCAAATGAAATTGTGTTACGTCATGGACTACTTTTTGTGATATTTATAAAAAGAGACAATCAAAAATGTAACTGAACATGGTAAGCAGTATGGCATTAATTAAATTTGTTATGGACATTAGACCATTTAAGACTCATTTGTAAAAACACTCTTATTACAAAACAATTTGAGCTAGGAATGATAAAAAATAAAATAAATTGCTTGAGGAAAGACTGATAATTGTGCCATATGACAAGAAGACAATGGCACGTTTTTGCAATTTGTATGGGTTGTAACAAGAGTAGCTAAGGGAAGAAGCTTAGGGTTGAAGCTAGGGCGGCACTCCAAAGGATAGATAAATAATCAATCCCGATGAGTGCTAAACATACACCAAAAACTGAAAAATTTACAAATTGCATTGAACGATACATAACGCGAACGTGGCTATTTTAAATATTATGTACGTATAATAAAGAAAAGATATATAATGTATGTTAGAATGTACATCTATTACATAATTTTTGACAGTGTAGCAATAACCAAAAAATATAATAAGGTCTGACCCAGTGGGATTTTATGCAAGAATTGAACAAAGGGATGGTTTGCAGTGCTAATGAGTAGAAATCTGGAGTTTGTAGGTAGGTAGGAAATCCACTAACATCTAAGAACTAGAAAAACTTGTATGGTTGGTTTGTTGTAATGGTAAGCGCACAAAGATAATGGGGACTCAGCGTTGCAACGTGTGACACTATCAAATAAACTTTGTTCACATTATGCATGATCCTTTGTTACTATTATAGTAGCTAGATAGTTTGTCAGAGATCTGTCTATTTTTCATTTTTTCATTGTAATTTGTTGCAATGACATTAGATTTTATTTAAAATGCAGTTTCACTTATTGCAAGACTTCTTATCATTTAAATACTTACATTCACAACATATTTTAGGATGTAATTAAAATAGGCTACTAGATGAAACAATTTATTGTTCCATCCATTTACTTCCCTATGTACTAACAAGGTAATTTTGTCTGGAAAAGATTGCTTATAGCAATTAGACCAACTTCCTGTCCCATCCCGTATTTACTTATACTACTTATAATTACATATACCTAGATTTAGTGTACTAAAAGGTGTAAGTAAGTAAATAAAATAAAAAAATGACTGACTCGGTGGCTAAGTGGTTAGCGATCCTGACCTCTGATCCAAGAGTCTTGGGTTTGATCCCCACACAGGGCAAACTTTTCTGTGATGAGCAGAATGGTTGCTCTGAGTCTGGGTGTATTATATCTATATATGTATGTATTTAAAAGTATATGTGTATGTATATCAGTTTCTGATTCCCAAGATACAGGGAATCCTAGTTTGGGGCCAGATGACCATGTGTGATTTGTCCCAGATATTATTATTATTATTATATTTTTAAGTTTTGATACAAGTTGTTTCATACAAAAATATATATTTATTATTATGAGAGTTCTGTCTTCTTAAAGAATAAATACGAATATTGTACATATGAAAATATATTGAAATGGACCGATACTATTTGCATTTCAAGTTACAAATGGAAATGATTATGCTAGAAACAACACGAAAAATGTAAATAATAATAATAATAATTTATTTTCAGGTAATAAATCACAACACAATAAAATACAAAAAAGTCAAGTTAAATTAAAATATCAAATTTAAAATTAAATACATTAAATAATAATCAAATATAAAAATAAAATAATTTAAATATAAAATTTAAAAGAATACAATAAAAATCAAATACAAATAAATAGGATCAACATAAAATCAATCAAATTAATTAAAATTTAAAATAATACATTAACAAGCAAAGACATACTATCTCTTATCTGTAGAGCAAAATCTGTCTATGCTATTCATCCTTAGGAACATCTGTATCTATGGATCCCTTAAAAAGAAAAATGCCTATGAGACTCTTGAAAAATGCTACTTTGCATCAACTTGGAGCAGTGACTTAAACTATAACCATACCCAACCCAGCTAAAAATGATTTGATGAATTCCATGTTTTAACTGAAGAAAAATGTATATAGATGTTATAAATTCATTTAAAAAATTGGAAATGTACTTATAAAAATCGAAAAAGTTAAAAATGTAACATGGTGATAGGGTCAGGATACTCAAAGCGATTTCTTGCAGACAACGCGGAGACGAAAGAGAAATATTTAACTATAGTTCCATAACTATATGAATAAATATTCTTATAATAAGGCTCTGTGCTCCAGCCCACAATGGAAGTGAGAAAGCTAGCAAGCCTAGCAATCATTGCTGCATCTGTTTATTTCTACTATGGTAGATGTAAGGAATAAAAACATTTACCATTTAAAACTAGTTAAATATTTATCTTTGTCTCCGCTTTGTCTGGAAGAAATCGCTTTGACTATCACTGACATACCATTGACATGGTATCACCATGTTACTTTATTACTTTTTTAAACCAAATAGTATCTTATCTTAAAGTCTATCTTCTTCACAGGAAGCAGCAGTTCTCGGCGAGCTGCTGGGATGGCTCCGCGACACTCCCCACTTGGTCGCGCTCTGCCTTCTCCTGGGCGAGGACCACATGCCCCCATCACTGCCTTCCTCCCTCGTTGCAGGATTGTACGGAAGCTGCAGGTCGGCGCCAGACCGGACGAGGTTATTGGCGGTGATACGGCTGTTGATCAAACACCAGATGGCGGCGTCTAATGATCCTAGAAAGTAAGTTTACAGTTGGTACCATTAATAATTATTTTTGGGTCCTCTTTATAATGATTTGATGTTTTTTTTTTAAATAATGAGTGTATAGAGTGGTCAAGGACAAAATTCAGAGACCCTTCATTTAAGTAAACATTCACATTCTTTCAAATCTATCAAAATGAAAGATCAAAATCAAAGATAAGCTTTTATGCTAAGGGCTTTACGAATGAAAATGCTGATAAGGCGGAAACACGAATAAAGAAGTTGCAGTAATGGGCACTTGGGATTAGCAAAAAAAAGTTTTTAATGACTCTAAAAACTAATGTACCGTAACTGCCTGGTGCCACTTATAGTTTTAAGACAATAATAGGGTAGATGACTTACAAGTCATTTGAGTTATTTTGTAATATCTGTCAAAAACGATATTTTGTTCTATCTGTAAAAAAATTTGAAATACCTAGACGTGACGTCATAGTTTTACGGCGTCATTGAGCGACTTTAACTTTTGTTGATAAAAATGTAAAATGGAATGAAAATCTAATAAGGTTTTTAAAATTTTATTGCAAGATAAATTTTGTGAACGATAGTTTATAATTTATTTTTCATGCAGTCATCTTCCCAATTCTGCAGATTATTCCGCACCGGCAAGTGTGCCCTAGCCAGCCTGTACGCAGTGTTCCGGGACGGGCACACGCCAGCGAGGCAGTTCCTCGTTGCGGTGCTTCAAGCGCCCGTGATGGCGGTGCTGCAAGAGGACGAGTTCTTCCTCGACATTGACCCCGACAAGGCAATGGAGAGGTAAGATAGTCAGATACAATTGTTCGGTCTGTAAGTGGCTAAAACGACGAAATATTTTTTTTATTTACAATTGGTAAGCCCTTGGCATAATCTCACCTGGTGCTAGGTGTGATGGAAGCGGGCTTCCCAAGATTCTCCAACGCAACTGGCTATTTTACCTCCATGCCGGAACACATCAATGCTATTAACATTGATGTTTGGCGACAAGACTCGGATAAGATGGTAGTAGCTAGCTAGGCGAACTCAGAAAATGTCCTACCACCAACCAACCGAGTCCTACAAAGTTGGACCCCGCCGGGAATCGAACTCGCGACATCGAGATGTGAAGCGAGCAGATTAGCCAGTGGTGAAGGCGGTTAAAAACAAAGAAAAACTAAACTTTAAAGTATATTAATGATATTTTTTGTTACATTTTTACATGACGTACTTGAAGAGACCTACTTTATAAAATGTGTAAAATATTGTATTTATAATGTGTTTTTAATAACCAATCCTTTATTTTTTGTTCGCCAATTTACCTATTCTCACAGATTCTCACCCCAAGACCGCCTAAAGAAGTTCGGTCAGCCCAACAGCGCGGAATACGCCACGAAAGTCGCGCGATACCGCAAGTGGATAGTGCAGTCCCTGTTCAACTTGACCAGCAAGTTCATAGCGTCCATGCGAGAGCACTGGCCCAATTTCCCGGCGAGTATCGCGTGGATAGTGCAACAGATTGTGCAGTTGCTCAAACAACACTCCAGGTGGGTCGATAGAATTGAAGTTGTATGTTGATAAACAAATTAATTACTATCGTTAATAGACAAATGAGCATATTGCGATTGCGAGAGCGCGGCAATACTACATTGATCAAATTAAAAGCTGATGTATTAATACAGCAGAATGTCGGATCATCGAATAAGAATCGGCAAGGCACTGATAACTCTTACGTCTGGGGTAACAGATGCTCATAGGCAGCGGTATCTATAATACTTTCCATCTGCACCGGTGGCATGGCGACATATCTCGCGCGCGACGCGAGTTTTAAAAGCATTTGTTCCGTTCTAACACTAATGAAAGGACAGCTGAGCTGTTTTCTCGTGTTTGGCGCGACAAACAGCTTTGTCTACCCTTCATGCTACCCGTGTAGGTGGGCCTTCAGCCTTTTACCACCTATTAAACCATCCAATCGCATCCAGTGGAGGATCACATGTGGTCACATGTGATCGAATGAGGGAACGACGAAGAAGAAGAAGAAACCATCTAAATATTTACAAAACAGGGATTTTCCTTTACAAAGGGTATTTGAAAGATACTGACTATAACTTAACTTGAGCGGTCGGTCGTGGCTCAGTGCGGCTTGCGTGGTCGCGTCGATCACGCAGGTTAACTGACTACAAACACGGTCACAACCTGGATAGATTTGACTGTATGTTAGTGGTATTTATCTTGACTATTTCCGTGCTTCGCAAGGCACGTTAAGCAGTTGGTGCCGACTGTTATCACTAGATGGCAGTCGTTAAGCCATGTCGGAGGCCCAAAGGCGGCTTGAAACTTCGGATACTGGGGTTGGCCAGTAGCCCCACAACCACAACCAATCCGGACTTGGCCCCCGTGTGTGGAGTATGGCCTAACCTTCTCGATGTATGGGAAGAGACCCGTGCCCCTGCAGTGGGGACGATATGGGTTGTTAACAAAGTGCAACAACAGGCGCCACACGATATAATAAGAAGTCGAGCTTTTACTCATTAAATTGAACAACTATCTACAAGAAATAAATATTTGGACTTCCTTTCCCATACTAAATTCTCCGATTAGCTGGTGAACTTTTTCATAAGTCAAAAAATGTTTTCGTTAATGTGGTAGGTATTACTTGGGGAAAGTTGTTCAGTTTAATAAACAAAATTAATTACAATTATAATAAACAAAACCACACTGCAGGGGCACGGGTCTCTTCCCATATATCGGGAAGGTTAGGCCATACTCCACACACGGGGGCCAAGTCCGGATTGGTGGAGGTTGTGGGGCTAGTCGTCAACCACAGTGTCAGAAGTTTTTAAGCTGCCTATAAGGCCTCCGACATGGCTTAACGACTGCTATCTAGCGATAGCAGCCGGCACCAACGGCTTGACGTGCCTTGCGAAGCACGGAAACGGTCGAGACACTTCCCAAAACGTTCAGTATACAAGTTCCGCGTGGTAGGAACTTTGTACTAAGTAGAAAAATACGGCGATTTAAAAGTATGTGCAGAGCATCTACTTAAACAAAACACATTGAGATTTTGATAAATGCCACTAACGGTCAAACCCATCCAGGTCATGACCGTGACTGTAGCCAGCTAACCTGCGTGATCGACGCAATCACGCAAGCCGCACATTAAAAGTATCTTAAATGTCTTATGCGTACTGAGCATGTATCCAGCTATCCAGTCAGTGTACGCTGGATTATTTCTGAGCAGTTTTGAAGCCATTTGGCTAGAAATCAAAATGAAAAATATTTTTATTTAAGTAGATGCTGTACACATACTTTTAAATCGTCATATTTTTTCTACCTAGTACAAAGTTCCTACCACTCGGAACTTGTACACTTAACGTTTCGGGAAGTGTTAGCGGAGCGAGAAGAAACGTCGTCGAGGCCAAAAGAATACATGTGATATCGAAATACCTCCCTAAATCCACCCAGTCATCAATTTTAGATTACGACAAGTCATTTTTAAGGCAGTGTAAACGCGCTTAGAAGCGCGAGATTTAGAGAATTTCACAGTCACAGACAGACGATTGGTTTCATTGAATTCTTTGTCAATTTAATGAGCGTTAAATTGGCACCGACTATACTATTGTTTTATTTATTGTTCGCTGAGTATTGCATCCAGTATTTTAAAAATGTATAATTTTTCTCGCAATTATTCTTGGTAATTTATAACGAATAAATAAACAAGTTTAAAATAAATTTATAAATGTCTTTGTCTTTGTGTTGTAGCATGAGTATTTTTATTTTGACTTTTAAATGTTTGTCTTGGTCAGACTGATTATGAAAGAACTGGTCATATCGTTGAAGACCTTTCCGAAAAAACTAGGTTAGGTTAGGTTGCTGGTGTTTCACTCTGTTTTGTGGATCTAATAGCCAGGACATCTGCATATTAATAAGGTTAAGGCATGTCAGACTGTTTTGTAACGCGTTAATTTCGTTGCCAGGGTAACGGACAAAGAGCTACACGCCATAATCACGGACCTGGTACTGAACCTGTTTCTCTGCCCCGCGGTGGTCAACCCGGAGGCGCACGGCGTGGTCGAGGTGCCGGTGTCCTACATCGCGCGCTTCAACCTCATACAGATCGCGCAGATCGTGCAGATGCTGTGTCTGGCCAAGTATCAGGAGGTCAGTGGACATCATTTACCTTTTAATAAATAAATAAATATCCGGGACAAATTACACACGGTCATCTGGCCCCAAACTATGATCCCCTGTATTATGGAAACCAGAGAGTCATATACACATATACGTTTTAACTACATTTATCATATTATATAGATAAAAACACCCAGACACAGAGCAAACAAATCTGTTCATTACAGAAATGTTTGCCCTGGATGGGGATCGAACTCACTACTCCCGGATCAGTAGTCAGGAGCACTAAGCATTGAGTCACCGAGTAATGTACCAGTGAACTTTACGGCAGGTTACGGTAAACGTGGGTGCTGGGGAATGTCTAGACTTGATTCTGAGTAACCCCTTAAAATTTCACACGCACTTTTTTTAACACTGTATATGTATAATAGAAGAGAATATAATTATGATTTACATTTATATATAACTGTAATGTAAACTAGTAACAGCTTGGCCACCACTACTACACTACATAATGTATGTGGGAACAACTCTACCACCAATTGTTAATATTTTTGGTGCTTTAAAACTGACTCATTAAAGTTGGTTTTTGCTTTCTTATACTTACCTAAAGAAAAATACCTTTGTTTTTATATGTATTCTGGAAAAGTCAGGGAAGTCAGGGAAAAGCCAGGGAAGCTTTTGGTGGTCAGGGAAAGTCAGGGAAATGACCTGGCGACCTGGAAAAGTCAGGGATATTTCAGTTTTCTGAATGATCGTTAGTGAGGGAATTATCCATACTCTATTCTGATATCTCCTTGTCTCTGCAGATATTTATATTTAACCAAGACTTGAACCATTTTTTCAGGTTATCAGTGATCTACATCCTAATTTCTTATTCTACAGCTTGAGGGTTTTAGTTAAAAGCACCTCTGAACCTTACGGTTTGAGACCAATTTGACTTCAGCTGGTGGGTATGAATTCCACTCCGATGGCGAGTGGTGCGGTGATAAAATTGTTCTATAGGCATTATGTCGAACAGTTCCTCAGAACACATGCCGCTTTATTAGAACACACTGAGAGAGCTGAATTGTCTCTGAAAGCTGAGGGGTTCTAGACTGCTTGTAAACTCTGGCTTATCGACAACGTCGCTGGGAGAAGTCGAGGGGGTTCATTCAGCTGATACATCGGTGCTCCTGCCCAGAGATGTGAGCAGTACTTCCATATGTGGCCTCACTTGAGCTTTGTATATCTGCAAGCGCATTCTGGGTGTGAAGTACCGCTTTGTCTATTGGGCACAACAGGTATTTTCGCTCAAGGGTACCCTTAGGGACCCCTATGTCGATATTTCTAGCTCCTGATTCTCGTAGCAACAGCAAGAGCTGTTCCTTGGAACTGAGGCACCACTGTAAAAGGTACTTTTTTGGCAGTGATCGCGCAGACTTGCGTCTTCGTTGGGTTTAAGCGGACTAAGTTTAAGTCTACCCCATTCGCAGACTTGCTTCAGAGAGTCTTCATCAGATAAAACCCTGGTACGACTCTCCTCCACCTCGACCTGTGGGATGTTTGCTCGGCCTGTGTACTGCGCATCACTCGTACTCTCGCGTATTTGCAAGAGATCATTGATATGCACAAAGAATAAAGTATGGGATTAGTGTCAGTGGAGCAGCCGTCGCAAAAGACTTTAATGCTCTCATCACACATCAAAGCTGGCGATCCGATTACACAATCCCACGGGTAGGCTGTATGCTGAAAATTTCGATAGATGTGCCTTATGTCAGACCCTGTCGAAAGGCTTAGCTATATCGAGGCTGACTGCCAATGCCTCCCCTCGACTTTCAATGGTTTCGGCCTAGCGGTGTGTTAGGTATACTAGAAGATCACCAGCTGACCGGCCATGATGAAACCCGTATCGGCGGTCACTGATAAGGTCATGCTCTTCTAGATATGCTAGGAGCTGCGTATTAATTACACGCTCCATCACCTTTGAAAGGAAAGAGATGATAGTTTTTCGCCTGTAATTCGACGGGTCAGTTCTATCCCCCTTTTTGGGGACTGGTTGCACATTTGCAACATTCCAGGATATTGACACACGGCCTGTGAAGTAGGAGAGCGCGTAAACTCATCTCGTTACTGGAGTCTTTGGTCTACATACAGTAAATAGGGCTGTGAGACAGGTTATCAGCGTAATGGGTGGGACATATATGATGTATTGAAATCTATGTACGAGCTATTAAAAGACAGTCCATCATGTCGAGCTCTTTACACTGCTATCACTGGAGGCCATTTCCACAACACAGAAACTCACGTCAGTAGGATAATTCGAAAAGTTTCCTTGTTTTGAAAGAGCATTTAACATTTTTAACAAGGTGAGCCAATCTGTAACACGGTCCTAAAAAACCACAGTCAAAAAATTTAAGAGATGCAATGAAAATCCATTTGTTAAAAGCACGTGTAGCTGCTGAGGAACCATTTTTGTGCCGTCAACAAAATACTCCAAAAAAGGTTCTAAAATGGATAATACGGGTCAGGGAAGTTTTACAAAATGGTCAGGGAAAGTCAGGGAAAAGTCAGGGAAGTATATTGAGAATTTTGAGTGGACACCCTGATGTAGAATATCTATATCTATAGTTCATTCCAATCAAAAAAAAGCAAAAGGTAAACAAACGTAGTATGCAGATGACACTGACATGTGTCAGTTCCATAGTAATTTTGTTTACGTTTTGCTTTTTTTTGATTGGAATGAACCATATAAGGTTTTGTCATGTAACACTCACGTTATGTAGGTTATGTTACATGAACCTGTTATGTTGAAATTATTAAGTGAAATATTTTGTACCAACCTTACAGTTTTAGTACTTTCCTAGAGTAAGTTAGTTTATAGATGTTACGGGCAGCCGATTATCTTGGCATTGTACTTATATGTATGTGTATGCAATAAGCAATTGCTAATGACTTGCACTTGATTTTTATTGAAATTGTTTAAAATGTGTTAGACTATATCTAACGTTAGAGTGAGACAGTGTATATGTCGCCAGTTGTCGATCTCCTCTAATCGTTGGAAAGGGATAAAAGATATCTTGTATGCTATTACTGCTTTAGCAGGGAAAAATGTTAAATGAATGAATAGCTCTGTAATTACGATAGTGTCATTGATGTAACTTTGTATGTATGTCCAGCTTGTTAGCGCCCTCAGTATTTACATGAATTTTGTTTCGGGCGATTGCTAGTTTTGTTGGTATTCACTTTGTTCGTGAATTTGCTTATTGAATTGTCGGTTTTATTGTTTTGAGGGTTCAATGTACAATGAATGTTTGTGTTTGGTATTGTTTTATTGTAGAAAGTAGGAAAGTCTATTAGGTGGAATAAAGTTTGATAGGTAGAAGTTGTTAGTTTTGGAAATAATTAGAGATGTTTGTGTAAGTTTTACGAAAATATGTCTTTTTTGTATGTATTTGTGAATTTATTAGTAGGTTGGCGGTATGTAGCCTAAGTAAGCATTGTTTATACGGATAGAGATTGTTGTTAGCTTATGTTATGCAAAGTTGTACTGTATTGTATCGAGTAGTATAGGAGATATGAAGAGGAAATGGAAACTTCAAAAGGGAACTTTGGGCCGAGGCCAAGTGAGTGCCTGGGGGTCGCCTTTACAGCATTGCCAAGGGGTATAAAATGAAAATTAGGTTTTTTTAGATAATTGCTCGAAATTTTATACTGCCTTGACGTATATCGTATAGATCGTAAAAATAAGTAATAGTGTTATTCGTAGTAATTCAAATAGAAAGTTCAGCTTCTCCATTGTCTCGATTGTGTTATTATTTCTTCATGTTTCTTTGAAAGTGTATTGTGTTAGTTAAATTGAAAGTGTTGTTTAGTACATTGGTACTTAACTTGTGTTGTGTTGTTGTGAATTAAAGTGTAATTTATACCTTGTTACTTTGGTGTTTTCATGGGCTTGCCTGAGTGTCTTCTATCCTTGAACCACCCTATGGTGAACGTTTAACTGTTGCTGTACCGTTGTGCTAGGACGTGCGCAACAGTTTGGTCCTTCGAGCCGGATAGATAAGACACTTATAAGTTACCATGTCGAGAGTAACGAGGAGTGCGAAGAAGTTGGCGGAGGAGCAAGCTGAGCTCAATAAAGACGACTTGGGAGACGTACCTGCGGACTTGGAATTGTCGGTGGATGCGGACGGGGCGGCGGCCTTGCAACGAACGATCCCGCCGCGCCGTCGTCATCGCTCGTGCCCACTCTTCCGCAGGGACGAATCATTGATCATCGAGATCAGAAGGAGCCCGATGAAGTCGTTTATGAACATGATCAACGGCCGCCACCACTGCGGATACCCGGGGAACCGGAAGGCAGCGTGCTGGTTGATCCTCGTGGATTCGTGCTACCCCACATACCAGTGGATGTGAAGAGCACCTTGGGGAGCCATGCTTCTCGCCGCAGCCATAGAATGGCCTTGGACGCACAGCGGCGACAGCTTGAGCTGGAAATAGCGATGGAGAGAGCGAAGATAAGAGAGGATGTGTTGAACAAACAGTTGGCAGCTAAGATGGCCAACATCGAAGCTGCAGAAGCTGCAGCTGATGAAGAAGCGGAGGAACGACGCTCGCTGACGCAGGTTGCGACAAACCAGCGAGTGGAAGAGTGGCTGAGTCGAACGCCACGTATGGGAGAAGAGGTGCCTCGTGAACGTGGACTACCGCGCCCTTCTGCCGCCGATGTGAGGTTCGACAATACGCAGCCGCGTGCATCGACGCTGACGCCGAGGAGGGAGCGGTCAGAAGAGCGCCCTCGTAGGCGGATGGAGGGATTGGATAAGTTGGCGGATACGATAATAGGTATGTCTAGGCCTAGACCGCGGCAGACATACGAGTTACCAAAGTTTGATGGTAACCCAGCTGACTGGATCACTTTGAGAGGTGCAAGTGATCCTCAAGAAGTTATGTGTACCCTTCAGGAAGTGTTAGGTCACCCTGGTGCGATTTTGGAGTGTGTCTTAAGGAAGATTAAGACTTTACCGCGTGTGACCGAGAGTGGAAAGGAAATGCAAAAGTTTACTTCAGTTGTGAGAAATTGTGTGTCATTGCTGAAGAACATCAAGGCCGATGGGTACTTGAATAACCCTCAACTGGTGTGTGAGATACTGAACAAGCTTACGCCTCTCCAGAAGCATTTATATAGTGAGTTCTTAAAGTGCAAAGACAATGTGTATAGTGTGGACTTACGTGTGTCGCCAAGCTTGGACATTTTACTTGAATTCTTGGTTGAACGATCGCGATCGGCATCGTTTCTGGTGCCCCTGAACATGGCTGCACCCTCGGTTAGTGTGACTTATAACGAGCCGCGTCCGCGAGTGTTACCTGTACATCGTAATGTACATAGAGTCGCGTCTCTAAGCTCCGCACCGGTTGCGTCGAGGAATGCACCGCGAAATGTAAGCTCCGGAGCAATAGCGTCAAGGAGTGTGCCGCGAACCGTAAGCTCCGCACCAGTAGCGTCGAGCAGTGCGCCGCGAGTAATGTGCGCGATGTGTGATGGCAATCACGTGCTGCCAGTATGCAGAAAGTTTATAGCACTGGACAATAGTGAACGATGGAACGTGGCAAAAGACAGTCGACTGTGTTTCAAGTGTTTGTGCACTCGGCACAACCGGGAGTTTTGTCGTGCGAAGCGTTGTGAACAGTGCAACGCCCGTCATCATACGCTACTCCACTTCAATGGTGTGCCGGCTGAGGAGCGCCCACCCGAGTTGACGCCCTCGGCTCCTGAAGCTGAAGTGAAGCGGGCCTTTAGTGTTGGAGGTGTGTGTACCAAGGCCTTGCTGAAGATGGTGCCAGTCTCTATCAAGAGAGACAACTGCGTGACACAGACTCACGCCTTGTTGGACGATGGTGCTACAGTGTCACTAATGGACAGTAGTTTAGTGACCAGTAATGTTGGTGAGCCGTGCCCGCTCACAATAGTGACCGCGAACGGACAAAGGGTAACGGACAGTGAATCACGGAAAGTGAACATTAGTGTTTGTGGACCTAATGGACTGGAACATTGTGTGAATGTGCGTACTATGGCTCATTTGAATCTGCCTACTCAAACTGTACCAGTGTCAGTGTATGAGAACGCTCATCTTAGTGATTTGTGTGACACCATGGATTGCAGTGAGATTGCGATGTATATATCGAATAAGAATGCTAGGGATTTGGCAGACAAATACCCTAACATTGTAGAGCCTATTGTGAATGAACGTTGTGTTGATGACTATTTGAATGAGATATTTGATGAGCCTGTTGTGGATGAACATTGTGTGAATAACGGTTTGAACGAATTAGGATTAAATGTAGATATTTTTAACTGGACTGATTCGCGAACGGTGCTGAAGTGGATAGCGTCGGACTCTAGGGACTATCAGAGTTTTGTTTCGCACCGTCTGAGCGAAATCGAATCAGGGAGTGATGGAAGCGATTGGCGCTGGCTTGCATCGGCGGATAACCCGGCCGATGAAGCGACCATGTTGGGCTGGCCTCGGGATAGAAGCATGTGGTTTTCGGGGCCCCCCTTTCTGCGTGATCCTCCGCACCTGTGGTCGAACGCAGTCACCGAGGAGGTGCCTCAAGTTGACCTTGAGCTGAAAGTCAACATGACAGCTCAGATGCAGGAGCCTCTAATCAATCATAGGCGGTACTCTGCATGGGAACGAGCGATGAGAGTAACGGCGAAAGCATTGGCCTTCGTCAGAAAATGCAGAGGACGGAAGACTGACGCCTTAGAACAAGATGATCCCAGAAACATGGAATGGATATTGAATCCTCCGGCAGCTCCTCGCATGGTAGGAAGTTGGAAGAGACTCGTGCGCTCGATAGAAAACGCGCTTCAAGTCACCTTGCGCCAGAAGGCGCCTCGAGAGGAAGCCGAGCCGACTGTTAACAGCCGGCCGCTCAGCTGCGTGCCAGAGGAAGACACAGCAAGTCCCACCGTCCTCACGCCGAACCATCCCCTGATGGGGACGGGACCGGGCGCCGCCTCATTCGAGCCGTCGTGTTCGGCGGACTTGGATGTCCGTCGACAGTGGAGGCGTGCAAACGCACTGGCGGATGTCTACTGGCATCGTTGGCGGCGGAAGTATCTGCAATGACTCACTCACTGCCACGCAATTAGTCGCCTAAGGGGCAAATTTGTAAAAAAGTGAAGTGTATCCCGATAGAGACGGAAAAGTGCGTGTGATCGATATTAAGACTGGTTACGGTCTATTGAGACGACCGGTAGCGAAAGTCATCGTGCTGCCCACCGCCGATATTGTCCTAGGATAATTTTGTATTGTATAAATGTATCCTCGTACGGGGGGTGGAATGTTACGGGCAGCCGATTATCTTGGCATTGTACTTATATGTATGTGTATGCAATAAGCAATTGCTAATGACTTGCACTTGATTTTTATTGAAATTGTTTAAAATGTGTTAGTTAGACTATATCTAACGTTAGAGTGAGACAGTGTATATGTCGCCAGTTGTCGATCTCCTCTAATCGTTGGAAAGGGATAAAAGATATCTTGTGTGCTATTACTGCTTTAGCAGGGAAAAATGTTAAATGAATGAATAGCTCTGTAATTACGATAGTGTCATTGATGTAACTTTGTATGTATGTCCAGCTTGTTAGCGCCCTCAGTATTTACATGAATTTTGTTTCGGGCGATTGCTAGTTTTGTTGGTATTCACTTTGTTCGTGAATTTGCTTATTGAATTGTCGGTTTTATTGTTTTGAGGGTTCAATGTACAATGAATGTTTGTGTTTGGTATTGTTTTATTGTAGAAAGTAGGAAAGTCTATTAGGTGGAATAAAGTTTGATAGGTAGAAGTTGTTAGTTTTGGAAATAATTAGAGATGTGTGTGTAAGTTTTACGAAAATATGTCTTTTTTGTATGTATTTGTGAATTTATTAGTAGGTTGGCGGTATGTAGCCTAAGTAAGCATTGTTTATATGGATAGAGATTGTTGTTAGCTTATGTTATGCAAAGTTGTACTGTATTGTATCGAGTAGTATAGGAGATATGAAGAGGAAATGGAAACTTCAAAAGGGAACTTTGGGCCGAGGCCAAGTGAGTGCCTGGGGGTCGCCTTTACAGCATTGCCAAGGGGTATAAAATGAAAATTAGGTTTTTTTAGATAATTGCTCGAAATGTTATACTACCTTGACGTATATCGTATAGATCGTAAAAATAAGTAATAGTGTTATTCGTAGTAATTCAAATAGAAAGTTCAGCTTCTCCATTGTGTTGTTTAGTATATTGGTACTTAACTTGTGTTGAGTTGTTGTGAATTAAAGTGTAATTTATACCTTGTTACTTTGGTGTTTTCATGGGCTTGCCTGAGTGTCTTCTATCCTTGAACCACCCTACGGTGAACGTTTAACTGTTGCTGTACCGTTGTGCTAGGACGTGCGCAACAATAGAAGATAATTAATTTAGACCTATTGAGGGTGTAAATTAAGGGGGGAATATTGTGGTATATTCATTCATTTATGCCATTCACTCATTGTATCTTTCTTTGAGCTAGTCTCCAATAAACGCTGAACCTGACAGACGTGTTTTGCTTTCCTCTCGCCGATATAACAACTATCTTATCTAAGACTTGCTGCCAAACATCAATGCTAACAGCATTTATGTGTTCCGGCATGAAGATGAGATAGCCAGTTCCCTAATAAGCTGGGGAATCTAGGTAAGCCCGCTTTCATCTTGGGCATCATCATTACTTACCATCAGGTGAGATGATGCCAAGGGCTCACCAATTGAGGGTAAAAAATAACGTTTCGGGGGTTGCAATTCCGGTTTGCGTGATGTGTACGGTGCGGTGGTGCCGCAACGCAACGTGTGGACCTATCCATAACAAGGCAAAAATATTGTATTATAGGAGTTTGAATGCGCTGAGCTCCAATATCCTTGTGGTAACCCCTCAGGTGGAGGCGAAGGTGCGCGACGTGTACGGCAAGTTCGAGCGCGCATGCGTGTGGTCGCTGGTGGAGGCGGTGACGGCGGCGGCGTGCGCGCCCGCGCCGCAGCCGCCGCCGGACGCCGCGCTGCGCACCGACGCGCGCACCGCCGCCGCCGTCGCGCTCTTCACACCCGCCGATGCGCACACCCTGGTAATATCGACATCGATAGCTTCTCGCTTTGTGTGTTAACAAATCATAACGTCCCCGCGGCAGGGGCAAGCACGGGTTTCCTATAAATTGTAAAGGTCAGGCCATACTCCACACGCGGAGGCCAAGTCCGGATTGATGAAGGTTGTAGGGCTAGTGACACTGGGGCAGTGTCAAAAATTTTCAAGCCAATAAGGCCTTCGACATGACTTAACGAGTAACTAAGAGTATACAACTATTAAAGCAATATTCGTCTCCCTTACTTTTAAACTTTGCAGGAAAATTGTCTCATAAAAATCATTGTACTTAATAAATTAGTCAGTTACTAAGACATTTTAAATACAAATTTAATTGGGTCTACCGGTTACAGCTCTAATGCCAGACAGACAGTCATAGATTTCAAAAATATATCACGCCCTTACGGTATAAAACGTCGCGTCGATTAAAAATTGGTAGATCTTACAAATCTCCAGCCGATCCATCATTTTTTTTCTAGGTGTTCTGATTCATATTGTCTTTTTTTATGATGTAAAATAAAGTGCTTGCATTCAATTATTTATCCTACGGTTTGATACCAAAAATATGTGTTGAGCACCAAAATATTGTGTCTATTTAGATGACATTCCTGCGGCGGATCTCGTCGCAACTGAACAACAACACGCCGAGATTGATGTCGGAGGAGCAAGCCACCGGGGCTGCGGCTGTGGCCGAGGTCAATGCTGGCGCCAAGTCCAATTTTAGGTAAGTTGCAAATGTGCATATGTCCGTGCGTGTATTACTAATAGATTCCGCGTACAGGGCTGCCGACGGTCACCGAGTATATGGCCAGCCGGGCACTTAAACTACACACAACTTTAGTATCGACCAAGAGTCAGACCCGCTCGGATCTTACTAATTGTTTCTATTATAATAGCAACACAGAGTTCACGTTATAATGGTTTTAACTGATAATTTATAGTTATCTTGGATTGGATTAGCCAATCACATTTTCGCTCATTTTTGCACCCCGCGCCCCGCGCATTCCGCTAGCGTTGGTGACTCTGTGCACGAACAGAATGTTTAATATGCGGTATCCATATAGGGGGGTGATTTATGACTAGCCTGTTCCTATCATTGGAGTTACGTAATTTGTTGGTAATTGGTTTCTTATTGCATTTTTTTTCCTCTTCTCTTCTCAATAGCTCCATATTATCTTTGAGATATTTATAATAGTTGTATCTTTTCAATCAGTGCATCGCCGAACAATGAGGTATCGCTCAACGTGGCGGAAACGTGCGGTGCCCGATTGGCGTCCGTACTCCAGACTATGGAACCGAACTACCGCAGTCGTCTCCATGATCTGCTGCGGAAAGTGCCCGATTTGTCCACCATTAGGTAACGTTTCTTATACATAATTTAGCATCTAAGTCTTTTAATTTATAGCTTACTTTAGGCAAATGCTTGGCTTATTGTTTTTTAGCTATTGGTAATTGGTACTAAGCCCACTTTATTTTACAAATTCAAATTAATTTTAAATACAATCAAAAATTCAAGCGGGCTTACCAAGATTCCCCAAAAACTGAATAGAGGACTGACTAGCTGTTTCAGAAACATAATGTGTCTTTCATTTTAAAGGAAAGACCAAATAGTTAATTTTCAAAAACTATTTAAATAACGTAGTAAAAATAGATACAGAGATGCGCTTCTCATGGCGCTGCTGTATGAGAGAATGAATTGACATTAAAAAAGCGCTAAACGGATGCCTTAAGTTACTTTAAGAATGTTCATAGCAATTACACATAACACTGATTTACATTTAACCAATGCAGTAAAATAAAATAGAAGGCGTTTGCCGCAACACTATCTTATCTTCATGCCGGAACACATCAATACTATTACATGATGTTTTAATCGCGCTGAAACAATTTCCATTAGATTCAAAACTCAATTATAATAGAACGGTGCCGTGGCTGAGTGCGCATTTATACCTTTGTAAATTCTAGTAAATAAATATATTCTATTCTGCGTATGCTCGTCAATCATGCAGGTTAACTAACTACTAGCGAGATCTAGCGAGATCTAGTAGTATTGATTTATTTGATTTGAGACATTCAATGATTCATTATAGACATTCACCAGTAGTTTCAATGGATGGTGCAGGTTATTATCACTAGATGGCAGTCGTAGATGTCTTGAAATTTTATCTGGGTCGTGGTGTTATTCATTGGGCTCGCCACTAGCCCCACATGTATTCCCATATTCATATCAACACATTTCTTCCAGCCGCCAGTCTCCGACTGAGCCCAAAGAAAACCACATCGAGAACGGACACACGAAGCGCTCCATCCTGGCGAAAGTGCCAAAACCGAGACTGCCAAGAAGTGGCAGCTCCAATTCCTCGCTGGTGCTTTCGGAAGGCTCCTCCGTGAACGGCAGCGTGGAGAGAGACGAGAGCCTGGAGAGTCCCGAGGTTTTGGTCATCAAGCTGGCCTGCGTGGAGGAAACTGATTATGTTGGTGAGTTCTTAGTTAGAAGCGTCTGGAATATTGCCGCACCGCTTACGCTTACGATTGGGCACCGCTGTGGCATCAGTAACAGCATATGCTGAATCGGGGTTTATTGTTCTGGCACCACAACACCCCAACTTCGTTTATGTTGTCTTTTTTGTTTCTTGTTTTAAAAAAAAACATGTGACTCTTTTATACTTTAACAGTGGTGTCAGAGCTATGTCGGAGGCCTTAAAGGCGGCTTGAAAACTTCTGACAGTAGGCCGCTAGCCCCACAACCACCATCAATCCGGACTTGGTCCCCGTGTGTGGAGTGTAGCTTAACCTTTCCGTGGTTTGCGAAGAGACCCCCCTGCAGTGGGGACGATATGGGTTGTTAATACATTGCGGTGGTGTCGAATAGAAATCGCTGCCTTTCGAAAATAGTGACACATCTCAAAAAAAAAGTTGATTTTTCAGAAGAGCAGTTTAAAAATTGACAAAAGCATTTTTGATATATTTTTATAGTAATAAAGGTAACCAGATTATTGATAGTTATTATGTTTTTGTATTTATCAAACTGTCTTTTTCACGATAAAATATAACTCATTTGTAACACGGTGATATTCATAACTCAAAAACGGACTATTTTGTTTTGTGCCACTATTTTCGAAAGGCAGCGAAATGTTGCCTATTGTATATTGTATTGCGTATCGCAGGCATGGTGCCGGAGTCGAAAGTTCTGGAGTGCTACTATGGCGGTTCTGAGGCCGGCGACGCGGACGACGCGGGTTCCGCGCTGGCCGTGCCGCCGCAGCAGCCCGTGCAGAAGCGCACCAGGTAACACGCGATATCCGAGAAGGTTTCTTCTTGAGGAGAAGTTCCATCGAGATGCTTCCTCTAAATTGTAACAAAATTAAATACCAAGTATACAAGATGTTTTTTAAACGGTAACATGGAACATATACCTACCGTCCTTTCCTTAAACGTCAGCTGTCAATCGTCAACCAAGTGCATTTCGTTCCGCGCTCATTGCGCATTTTAAGTCTGGATATTTTTTGAACTTTTCATACTAATGAATAACTTTGTGAGCCAAGATTGTATGAAAGTCCATTTAAGCGGTTGCTTAAGTGCTTCCGCATCAAAAAGTTAGTCTTCTCATGTCTTCGAATGGTGAGGTAACAGTCCTCACCCGTGGGACGAATTCAGGATTAGACACATCACACATACACTACTTTCGTTAATGTACTTTTTTTATGGCATCATCTCGCCTGGTGGTAAGAGATGATGATGCCGAAGATGGAAGCGGGCTTCAAGATTCCTCATCGGAATTTGGAACTGGCTATTCTTGTGTTCTTACATCAAATATAATAACGATGTAAAATTAAAAAAAAAAATGTAATTTAATTACTTAACAAATTAATAACGATATAATAACGAAAAGAAATTTCAGATTTAATCTCGGTACTGCCTCAGTGATCCGTCTTTTATTTTACTTAGGTACTAATGTGTTTTTTGTAATAGTTGCTCGCACGCTTGATTTTTACTGTGCATGTTGTGTTCACACATTGTAGGATACTTTCTACTCGTAGATATTATGTATAAGTTTTTTAATGTTACTTTATTGATAGTATCCAGTTTTGTGAACCTAAATAAAAAATAAATAAAAAAATGTAGAATAAATAGATGTTAACGTCGTCACCAGGTTCTCTGTGTCCCACGACGAGGTCTCCCTGGGCAACACGTCCGACAACCTGGAGGCGGTGTCGGAGGCGGCCTCCAACCACAGCGTGACCTCCAGCCTGGAGCTGGAGACGGAGGACCAGAACGACAACTTGTCGGATATGGTCAGTCATTTACTTATATGTATGTTAATGTTAACTACCCATATCGTCCCCACTGTTGGGACACGGGTAAGTTAGGCCGTATTCCAAGGCAAATGGGCCAAAAAAATGAACAACACTTATATCACTCTACGCATATAGCTCGTAGAAAAGATGGCCGTTGGGGCACTAAAGTTCTCGAGTAGCGACTAGCGACTGCGCACCGGAAGACGCAGCGTGGGCAGTCTCCCACTCCCACTCTCCCCGTCTCCCACTCTCCCCGTCTCCCACTCCCACTCTCCCCGTCTCCCACTCCCACTCTCCCCGTCTCCCACTCAGTGGACCGATGACTTAGAGAAGGTTGCGGAAAGCACTGGGCGCGGCCAGCGCAAGAACAGTCGGTGTGGAAATCCTTGGGGGAGGCCTCTGTACAGCAGTGGACGTCTTATAACATAACTGATGGTGATTCACTTATATGGGAAAACAAGTTATCTCGTTTTCATTATTTCGGAAATAATCGAAATAAGATTCTTCCCATATGCAGATTATTTATTAATGTTTTTCAACTCCGAACTCTGCCTTTCGCTTTCTTGAAATAGGTAACGATTAGACTAGGATTGTTTATTAATGGGGAAGAAAACTGACAAAGCTCGCCGATAGAGGCGCTGATATCGCTTAACTCATACTAACTGCCAAAACGTATAGAAAAAATTGTTTTATGTAAGATTATTAAAAAAATGCCGCGTTGTGTGGCGATTGGTTGCAATATTAATGAAAATCATTAATTTCCTAAAGATTCTCGGATGAAGAAGACGTGGGACGTTACGTTTTCAATTATGTACTTTTCAAGTTCGTCTTTAATTGAGGAACAGTCCAAGTCGCATACATTTTCCATTTAAAAATTTTACAGAAAAAATACTAATTTATAACACCTCGATAATAAAAAACGCGGAACTAATTGAAAGTTGTTATGAGTCAAGCGTCTGTAGCGCCATCTGCAAATAGCTTTGCGTTTTCTTCCCCATTGATTTGTGTTAAGCAATGACAGTCCTGTGTACTCCACCCAGTAAAAGTACATTTTTATCTCTTGCGGCAGGTATCGGCGAATGTGAGCGGCCGCGGCAGCCCCAACATCTCCGGGCGCGAGACTCCCTCGTCGCAGGTCACTGACGGCGACGCGGCGAGCGAAGTGCCGCCTAGACGGTAATTATTTGGACATTTTGGCGCACTATCTACTCGCAAAGTAAGACTTGAAGCCGGTGAACCATCAGTACTGTCTTTTGACTCCTGGAAACACACTCACACACACATACACTCGTCGCGTCAAATCTGCCTGCGCTAGCCAGATATTTTTTTTTTTTTCTATTTCATTAAACTATTTTAACTATTTACCTGCCTGCATATCAAACAATCATATGGAAAAATTGTAAATATCTATCAGTTACAAGGTTTTACAAAAAAAACCTGTTGTCCGTAAGGCAATATAAGTAATCGACGTGATTTTTATAGAGTTAGAAGTTACTTTACATTGATCCAATTTCCAACGTAAAATATCAAACACAAATTATAGTTTACATTGTTACTGTACTCTCACCGCAGGCTACCTCAGAACGTGCCGGTCAGTCAAGCGGGCAGCGCACAGGCCAAGCTCCTCAAACAAACCAGGAATGACATTGAGGACAAGTTCTGCAAATTCGAAATCAAGGTACGTCGTCTCGTCACTCATCAGAATCATAGAACTGTTTGTTTGTATTCTTTTATATCAGATTCCAGTTTACTCTAATATTTTAAGAGAACTGCAATTATTTGTTATGGTGTTGACACCCAAACTGCGAGTTGTCGTGGTGGACAGAGGGAAAAAATACTCGAGAAAAAAGCGGATTTACAAGCGCCATCAATTTGATAGACAGAACTATTAAGTAACAATGTTAAGAAGCCTCCTTAGACTAGATATTTACAAATGCTTGCTTGCTTTCTTTATCGGCTAAACTACTTAGTCCATACCAATGAGACTAGATGTCGCTACGAGAAATACAAATAAATATGATTTAGTGTTACTAATTGCTCTCCCATATACTTTAGTAGAGGGAGCGTTTGTAGGTATTTGTACTTATCTTGAACAGTTTTGTAACGACTTGTCTGTTGTGTAGAAACTTCTGGAAGGCGATGAGACAATCAGCATAATGTCAGACACTTGGAGTACGGACGTGCTCGCGTCCGATTCGGAAACTATTGGCGACTCTTGCGACCAGACGCAAATCGCCGCCAATCAGGGTAAAGCTATTAATCCACATTTCACACTAGATATTTTAAATTAAAAGCCATTTACAAGAAGACTGACAATCCTTTGTAGTGATATGTTACATCTGGTGGTGACACCAGCTTGTGGAGCTTTAATGTGACCTTTGAAATATCACATTAAATTATTATCAGTAAGTCTTAGATCTTAACATATTTAATGACATGCCATCCTTTTCTCGACATTTCTTCTGTGTTGACTTTATTAATTTCGAGTAGTAGAAATTTAAAAATCCGGTTTTTAACGCATTTAAAAGCTTTTAATAAACTTTGTACGTGATACGTGATATTTAATTGGGCGATTGACCTATAAAAGCACATATGCTTGCTTGTACCGACTTTTTTATTGAAAAATCGATGTTGGTTGAAAATAAATACTTGTGTTGGTTAAGGTCGCGGGAATCCGCTAGACTGGTCGTCATGGAAATCTTTGGGGGAGGCCTTTGTCCAGTGTCAAGCAGTTGACATGTTTCTTCTTGTTCTGATGATGTGTAATGTGTATGTTGGGACAGGCGCAAACACGAGCAACACAAACGCACCGGACGTCTCCGAGACGGCGAGCGAGTCAGCCTGGAGCATGGACGTGTTGGCCTCGGACAGTGACAGAAACACTGAGGTAACTACTGTTGCAGATGCTTGCCAATGTTGCATGGAGTGTTAATTGTAACATTCCCTGCATTGATCTTTAGGAAGGAGAAGGATAGTAAGTTTATGTAAGGCTGGATGTTTTGACCTAGGACGGTTAAAGAAACACTGAGGTAACTACTGTTGCAAATGTTTGCTAATGTTGCAGGGAATGTTACAGTGTCTATCTATAAGTATCTGGAAGTGGGATGGTTGTGTGTTTTTGTAAGGCTGGATGTTTAGGCTTCCGACAGTGATAGAAACACTGAGGTAACTACTGTTACAAATGCTTGCCAATATGGTAGGGAAGGTTACAGTGTCTTATCTATAGAAAGGGAATATTTTGTGTTTTTGTAAGGCTATATGTTTTGGCCTCGGACAGTGATAGAAACATTGACGTATGAACTGTTGTAAATGTTTGACAATGTTGCAGAGAATGTTACAGTGTCTATAGGAAGTGGAAGGGTGGTGTGTTTATGTAAGTCTTGAACACATGGATTAAATCTTACACCCATTAATATTTTTCATTTTAGTGTATTAAGTTAGGTACTGTCGTAATGAGTGAGTAAACTTTAAAAAGTATTTATTACACAAAAAATACTTATATAAAGTATTTTTTGTGTACCCATAACTGAAAGTATAGGGAAAGGGGAGCCGTATTTTCTTAGATGTTTTCCGGCCTTAGTTTTTTTTTTATGTCAAAGGTGGCAAACGAGCAGACGGATCACCTGATGGTAAGCGATTACCGCCGCCCATAGACACCCGTAACACCAGAGGAGTCACAAGTGCGTTGCCGACCTTGAAATGGGATGGGAGATGGGGGGGACTTTGGGCCTCCGGTGCCCTCACTCACTCGGCAAAACACAACGCAAGCGTTGCTTCACGCCAGTTTTCTCTGAGGCCGTGGTATCACTCCGGTCGAGCCGGCCCATTCGTGCCGAAGCATGGCTCTCCCACGGACTAAAAGTGAGAAGGGAAATGAGAGCAAAAGATCTTAAATGAAGCTGCTTTGCTCAGTGCGGCTTGCGTGGTCGCGTCGAACAAGCAGATTCACTGACTACAGACATGGTCATAATTTGGACGGGTTTGACCGATACCGTTTCCGTGCTGCGCAAGCCACGTGAAGCCGGCTGCTATCACCAGATGGCAGTCATCAAGCCAACTTGGAGGCCTTATAGGCGGTTTGAAAACTTCTGACACTGGGGTTATCCATTAGCCCCACAACCTCCACCGATCCAGACTTGGTCCCCGTTTGTGGATTATGGCCTTATCTTTCCAATATAAAGGAAGAGATCCGTGCCCCTGTAGTGGGCACGATATAGGTTGTTAACGACCTCACTGAGGAGGATCGGGCAAACTGGAGTAGATTGAGTCGGAAAGCGTACCTTGGCTGGGTAGAAGAAGAAGCAGTGAGTGAGTGAGTGAGTGGTGTTTGCAGGTGGACACGGACGACTGCGTGTCGGTGGCGGCGCGTTCCGACACGTCGTGGCCGCGCCGCGCCGACGGCGACGACGCCACGCCCACCAAGCAGCCGCCGCCGCAGGTTAGTTACTACTTTATTTATTTATAATTAAATAAATTTATGTTTATTTGTCAGCCACAAGCATTATTCGGGCCCTAATACTAAGATACTCAATCGTCGTCGACGTGATCAGTCGTCATGTTATACATACTTAATAAAAAAAATACTCGGTTACAAATTAATGAGATAAACCTTGGTAATTAAAAAAACCTCTCATCTAATGGTCAAGGTTGATGATGTTACGGCAAGTTGCATGCGATCTTATATGCTTATATATGGGTATGTTTGTAAATGTTGTTTTAACAAAAAATACTGATTATCCAAGAAATACAGGTGTTAACTATAAAATGTGTGTAGTAAAATTGAATAAAAGTACAATTATAATAATATTTTTGTTTTAGAGTAACATAAACCGACCCAATATGAACAGTCCTCGACACACGGCAAGACCTAATTTGCCGAGCAGGTAAGTGTAAAATCCATTATAATATAATTATGTACAATAATATAAATAGATAGCTTAATTTAGGATGCTTTTATATTCTATAATATTTCATATCATGTAAGATGATACTGAATTGGTCGCATACCGGAGTATTGCAGGAGTAGCGCAAGGTTTTTGGAGGTTACATCAACGGGGACATAGTAACGCTGGCGTACCTTAACACCGGGAATAGAGTGTAATGAGTCCACCTGGCGACTTGAACACCCGCCTGTGCCCCGTAGGCATCCCATCCAGTAATATTAATAACTAGCTTCCATCCGCGACTTCATCTGCGTGGACCTCAGAATTGGGTCCAGAGATAAATAAAATAAAATGTTAAGCCAGCGCCATCGAGTGACAAAGTAAAAATTCAGTTTTTGTTTTGAGCCATTCTTCCTAACTCGAGTTTCCCGGGATAAAAAGTATCTTATGTGTTAGCCGAGTGCTTTATCTACCTACCTACCAAATTTCATCCAAATCCGTTCAGTAGTTTCGGCGTAAAAGTGGAACAAACAATCAAACATCCATACTTTTGCATCTATAATATTAGTGAGATACTCATCTCACTAGAGATGAGATGAGATAAATGAGTCAAAGATACATAAGTGATCACCTCCCAATTGCCCACGTAACAGAGGCGGCGGCTACCTGAGCGCGACGGCCGCGCTGTCCCGCGGGGGCGAGCTGGACCTGCCGTCCCCTCCCGCCAACTACCTGGAGAATAGGAAGAGCATCCTGGTCAACGGGTACCCCGTGAGGGTGTGCGAGGAACAGACGGTGAATAAACTTTTACAAACTAGAAAACTGTAAAATTACAAGACTACTTTCCATCATTTGGGCCATCAGCCTTTTTGCCACCTTCTACGATAAAAAAAAACAGTTCGAACTTCGAATCCCGGGCGTTTTGTACGACCTTACCTTCCCGAAATGTGAGAAGAGATATATGCCCCTCTTAATATGTCAAGAATATTGCATAAGAGAAAGTTTTACATAAATTATAGGTCGTTTTTTTTGGCACACATTCTTATATAAATGTAAAGAATATACGCACGCCTTTTTTCAATTCTTTATTCTTTGAAGTTCTAATGAACTAATTTTGGTATCAGGCGATGAACTGCTACGCGGCGTCGGCGCCTGAAAGCCCCAGTACGTCGGCGCCCGCGCCACATCCGAACGACGTGTTTGATTACGTCTCGCAGAACGGGTATGTACTTTATTATATTAAATGGTAAGGTCATGTCTGTAAGACATACACACACCTCTTAGGTCAAATGCATATACCTTCTCCGTTCAGTCGTAGGTAAAAATAAGGTGACTGAAGTAGCAATCACATGTGAAACGGAATAAGAATAGCAAGATAAAGAGATTGGAGAAAAATGCTGTTTAAATTGTGAGTAACAAAGAGAAGAAGAAGGTCAAAAATCATCGTTCCAAGCGATTCATTAGCTAAGTTCATAGTTTATATTAATGTAACGCCAGTATATACTTAGACAGCCTTTGCTTGCTGCGTTGCGGCTTGTAATTAAACACTGACTCCAATTCTTGTCTCACTCTGCTAAAGCTTACATTGAATTAACACGTTCACAGTTCACGACTCCAAATGTAGTCGTGGACTTGGCTTCAACCACAAGTCCACGACTCCATGGGTATGCGTGGACTTATTGGTTGGACTGTGAACGTGTTAAAGGAAGGAAAAGGAACCAGGAAGATACAAGTACAGATAGAAAAAAGCTATACATATTACGCTACAGATAACGTTGCGTTTAGTACCTTGTGGATAGCACGGTTAAATTGTGCCACACGATAAAAGAGAGAGAGTTCAATTAATAATATTAGTATTTTCCTACCCGTCCTCATAAACAGTGAGAACGAACCAAGCCAACACAACGAAAACCCCCACCCGTCCCGCCGTCCAGACGCCACCAGCCAATGGGTCGATGACAGCTTTCCAGCGCCCGCGCGCGCCTTCGAGCCGTCCGCTAAGTACGACGACGAGGGGGGGTCGTTGAACTCCTCCGACCACTCGTACGAGCCGCGGTATGAGGCCGCTGCGTCGAATGATAATGGTAAGTCTTGATGCTTAAAGTTGTTCACTAATTTTGTTAATTAATGTACTTATTATGACACTGTATACTGTATACACAGTAGGCATGAGTCCGATATATCAAAACGTAACTAAAAACGGATATGAGATTCATATCATAACATATCGATATGGCAGTTTAATATCGGATATTAGTAAAACTATATAACTATACATAGGCTTAGTAGCGTGAAACACAAACTCCCGCAACCCAAGCATATGATATCGAACGGTTTGATATATTCGCTTTCTCTCTTTCAAACAAAAAGACATTTCATTAGTGCGAAAGAAATGCAGCGAATATTGAACTGGGACGGATATCAGCGGATGATAAGAGAATTGAACATTACGGTTATTGCAATACGGTTTAGATTGGACTTGATAACGCGTGAGTTTGTGTTTTCGTTCGTTTTCTAAACAAATAGATAAGTTACGTTTGAAAAGCGATTAATATCGTGCTACCCATATCGATATCTGAAAACGGTTTTCGATATCAATATGAAAACTTCATATTGGTTACAAAACCGTTTTCCAAAAAATCTGATTACGCCCATGTCAATACACAGGCCAGTTGGCCAACGATAACAGAGAATACAGGTAAATGTGCTTAATATTATTGATAGCGGAAACAGGTAAATGACACAGGTTGTTGTGTCACCAATGTCACGGTATGACACTGGTTATTGTGTCACTAATGTCACTATATGACACCAGACCCTCTCTTTCACACTTACGCGATTTATATTATGCTATCCTGTTGTCAAAGTGAACGGTTGCTGTCAGAGTGCAGGTTCTGAACGCGGCCCAGTTGTTGTGTCAAAAGTGTACCTGTACCAGATGAGTAGAGGTTTTTGTGTCACTAATGTCACATACAAATTATTCAGTCAACAATGTCACCGTATGACACAGGTTATTCAGTCACCAATGTTGTCGTATGACACAGGTTATAATAGCACCAATATGAATTACACCAGATAACATAGGTAAATGTGCCACTAATGACACGAATTTAGGCTCTTTGTTTGGAGTAACCACAGACCACCTAACCACAGACGAAACCCCGTCAAGAAATAAAACTTCTTTAGGTCTAACGTTCCCTAGCCCGTTAACCTTTAGTTATGTAATGCCAACGAGACGAACTGTGAGAAACAAACTTATCTCTCACAGGCTTAGACGCAGACCGGCCGGACGGCGAGTCGCGCTCCACCATAACGGACCTGATGACGCGCATGAGCTCGGCCACCATCTCCTCGTCCGCGAGCCTCGTCAACAACATCACGGCGCGCATCGTCAAGTCCGAGATCCGCACCAGCATCGTCAGCATCAGCTCGTCTAGGATCGAGAAGAGGCGGGACGGTGAGTAGAACAGAGTTCTCTGTTGTTACCCTCGTTTTAGAGCAGAAGACTGCTCTCCTCGTCCGCCGGCCACGTCAAGAACATCAGCATCGTCAGCATCAGCTCCTCCAGGATCAAGAAGAGACGGGACGGTGGTACTAGAGACTTGATGTCAACAAGGGTACCTTAACCTTAGTTTAGTAACGCCATCTACCTTTCCATTATTGTATTACGACCTAATAATTTGGTAGTGGCGACATGTCTAACATTTTCTTGTAAACACGACGGCATCGCACAGCAAATTATCCTTATGCATCTTTAAACTATTAACCCAAGTAAATAACGATTTTATACCGATGGCTGCTAATGGTCTCAAGCCCTTTTTTCGGGCAAGATCGCCTGTGACATACTCTATAACAAACGAATTCTAGAAGTTTCCTTCGAACCCGCTCAAGATTTCTCTGTTGTTACCCGCTTATTAGAGCATGGGGGGCCACAGATAATGCTATACGCATTGGCTACTACATACATCGCGTATATTAAGTGATCGATTAAAATTCAACACCTTCCCTACAGGCACAAGCAACATGTCACTCAGCACGCTCTCAGTAAACAGCGCGGAAACCTCCGTCTCGGACAAGAGTTCGAGTCAGGACGTGAACAGTGAAAACGTCACTGAGAGGAGAGTCAGCCCGCCGCCGGCCAAGCCTTCCACTGGCGCCATACCGAAGAGCATCAGCTTCGACGCCACCGCGGAGAAGTCGCAAAGGTATGTCTAGAGTGGTTTGCTACACGAATAACTACACTGGTGGACTAAAAAATCGAATCAAGATTTGTTGCTCGACTTTTGAAAAAATAACTCAGTCTACAAAACTGCTAAACACTAAAAGCAAAAAACTAGAAAAGCATCAAACTAAAATCATAAACAGTCAACACACAGTTTTTGAACTTTTATTTTAGTTTTATTTTGCTAGATTGAGTTAATTTTCCAAAAGTCGTGCATGAAACTTTGAGTCGATTTTTTTATCCATGAGTATAGTTGAAGCTATTTCGTGTTATTTGGAATGTCTGTCATCTGTCAAGCCTACTGGCGTCATTCCGAAGAGTATTAGCTTCGATGCCACTGCTGAGAAGTCGCAAAGGTACGTTTACACTAGTGAGAGTTTATTTTTTTAAGTTAATCGGAATGCGAACAGTGAAAAGGTCACGATAGAGGAGTCAGTCTCTTAAGACTTCTACTAGCACAATACCGACGATAGTTAGCTTCGATGCTACTGTTGTGAATGGTTGCACCCGTATTTTATGTATGAAAATGTTATGGATAGAAAAGTAAAACGTTTTTTTTTTGCATTTGGTACATAAAACAGTCTTAAAACTGGAGACATTTTTTTTTCATGTTATCAATTTTGGTTGCCTACCTTTAGGAGGCGAATCGTGGGCGAGGACGGTCTAGTCGGCAACCTGGACGAGCTGAAGAACAACGTGAAGCGCTCCGGGGGCAACCTGCTGCACAAGATCAAGATGTTCCGCCAGAAGGGCCGCTCGCATCACCACCAGAACGGTGAGTCACAGGAAAACGTTCTTGTATCACTCTTATTGTCATCTGTTAAAGTTTAAAATGGCGGCAATTTTGTATACAGATCTGTTGTGTATCTACCTATGCTTTACCCGCTAGCTTTGCCTGTACTACATCCTATCTAGGTTTACATTATCTATGGTGTTTTGTCTATGTCAAGATGTCGTCTTAGCAATACAGTCTCCGTTGCCTTTTAACAAATTGTTTTATTTTATAACATGGCGCAGTCGCTAATTAAGAAGTAAAACGCAAAAATTTAATTGCGTAACCAAAATAGGTGACCTCGAGCCTCGGGAGTGTAGGCAGAGCAAGTACTTTAAGGTAAAGTTTTTAGTTTTACATATCGGCATTGTGGCTATCAATATGGCTGAATTTGTAAAATTACCACCCAATGTGGATCTCCGATCAATGAATGCCGCCACGGAGTGGAAATTTTGGCTGGCGTGTTTTGAGGACTATATGTTGCTAACCAACAAGAGTGAGGCGAAAGATGAGATAAAACTAAGCTTGCTCAGGAATATGATGGGGACGGAAGCCGCCAGGATTGTGTCCACCCTTCCCTTATCCGAAGCAGAAGTATTAAAATATGACTGTGTAATAAAGGCTATTTCAAACTTTGTGAGCCCAAGGGTCAACGAAATTTTTGAACGCTTCAAATTTAATGAAAGACGTCAAAGAGCTGACGAACCTTTTGACGTTTTTCTCACTGACTGTAGACAATTGATAAAATCTTGCAATTACAAAAATTCTGAAAATGAAATGTTACGAGACCACATCATACAGAAGATTTATGATAAATCGTCTCAAGAAGCGCTACTCAGGTCAGAAAATATTACATTGGAACAAGTGATAAAATTTTGCCAATCAAAAGAACAAGCTGCTAAACAAGTAACTGAAATGACTATGCCAAATACAGAATCTGTGTGTGAGGCTAGAAAGAAGAGAAATAGTAAGAAGAAGTTTAAAACAAAAGAGAAGAAGATATTCAGATGTAATCGATGTCAGACGGAACATGGTTTGCGTGAATGTCCGGCTTATGGCAAGGCATGTAGCAAATGTGGACTTCTCAATCATTATGCAGTGAGTTGTAGAGTGCGTACACAGAAGAAAATAAGTGTTGTGCAAGAAAATTCTGAATCCAATGATTCTGATGACATGTATTGTGGTTCTGTGAAAAAAGTGTGTGGTTCTAATGTTGAGTGGCACGAAAACATAAATATTGAGAACAATGTAGTAAAATGTAAGCTAGACACTGGTGCTGAGATAAGTATTATGCCCAAAAAAGTATTTGAAAAAATAAATAAAAATTTAAATTTAAAATTATTGCAAACAAATATAAAATTAGAGTCGTTTCAAGGTAATAAAGTGGATCCTGTAGGGATGGTAAATCTATTATGTGAGTATAACGGGAATAAATGTTATGAAAATTTTGTTGTAGTGGAGTGTAACTCAATGTTACTGGGTCTGCCTGGGTGCATATCACTAAATTTAATTAAAAGAGTACATGTTGCTTCTACAACTGAAAAGTCAGAGCTGAAAGATAAATTTATAAATGGAAATAAAGAAGTGTTTGAGGGCACTGGCAGAATCCCAGGAAGCTTTGAGATACCTACCACAGCCATAGAGGATAAGATATGCTATCCATCTAATAAAATACCTAATGTATTACTTGACCCGTTAAAAACGGAACTTGAAAGACTAACAAATAGAGATGCAATTGTAAAAGTTGAAAGTATAAATGAAAAAGCTTGTGTTAATAGGTTAGTGTTAGTAGAGAAGCCGAATAAGAAAATTAGGCTGTGTCTAGATCCCTCTGATCTGAATAAATATATTGTCAAAAAGCCCAAATTGTTGCCAACTCTTGAAGATTTGGCATGCAAATTAAAGGATAAAAAGTATTTTAGTGTCTTGGACCTTTCTGAAGGTTTTCATCATCTGAGGCTCACCGAGGAGTCATCATGGAAGTGCTGCTTTGCAACACCGTTTGGTGTTTATAGATATAAAGTGTTACCTTATGGTTTGATGAATGCCCCGGAGCTCTTCCAAGATGTACTAGAATCTCACTTCGGGAAGCTGTCAAATGTCATTATATGGGCTGATGATATTCTTGTCATGGGTTCCAATGAATCTGAACATGATGAGGCTCTCTCAAATGTGATGAGAAAAGCAAAAGAGTTAGGCATAGTATTTAATAAAGATAAATTACAATTTAAACAAAGACAAGTAAAATATGTTGGTCAAATATTTGATGAGAATGGAATGTCGATCGATAAGGATAGGGTAGAATCCTTACTGAAACTTCAAACCCCTACTAACAGAGAGGAACTGATGCGTGTCATAGGTTCATTTAATTATATTCGTAGGTACATTCCTGATATGGCTGAAATTATGGCACCACTGTGCAAGTTATTGCGAAAAAGTGTTGAGTTTACATGGTTGCCTATACATGATGAAGCATTTAAAACCTTAAAAGAAATAATATGTAAAACTCCTGCGTTATGCCCTTTTGATTCTAATAAAAAAATTGTCCTTCAGTGTGACGCTTCAAAAAATGGCTTAGGATGTTGTTTGTTTCAACAAGATGATAGGGGCATGTTGAAATTAGTTGCTTGTGCTTCACGTACAATGAATGATGCAGAATTAAATTACGGACAAACAGAAAAAGAATTGCTTGCGATTCATTTTGGCACTAAGAAATTTCATAAATATATTTATGGTTTAAAAGTGGATGTGCAAACAGATCACAAGCCAATTATTCCCATAATGTCAAAACACATTAATAAACTAGGTTCTACCAGATTAAAGAGATTAAGAATAAAATTGTTAGCTTATGACTTAAATGTATATTATGTGCCTGGAAAATTAGTACATTTTGCTGATATGCTTTCGAGGGCTAGCTTGGATGTTACTGAGCATGATGACGAGATGTTGCATATGGTTCATACTGTATCTAAATACTTACCCATGTCACCAGAAATAAAATCTAAGTTTAGAACTGAAACTAGTAATGACCAGGTGTTGAGCAAAATCTGTTATTATTATTACCATGGTTGGCCGGTATCATCGAAGTTATCCAAAAATTGTAAACCATTTGAGAAATTTAAGGATATTATTTACTCACAGGAGGGATTGCTTTTTACTGGTGATAGAATAATAGTACCGAAATCGTTAAAATCCTATGTTCTTGATATAGTACATAAGGGACATAATGGAATAAGTAAATGTATAAGTCGAGCTAAGAAACTGTTTTATTGGCCTAACATGAGAACAGATATTTATAATTATGTAATGCAGTGTAGGACATGTGAGAAATTCAGTCCAGATAATTACAAAGAACCTTTACTGCCACACAAAATTCCTAAAGAAAGATTCCTAAAAGTTGGTAGTGATATTCTGGATTTCACTGGCAAAAGTTACTTAGTGGTTGTAGACTACTTTTCTCACTGGATTGAGTTACTTCCTCTAAAAAATAAGTCTGCTTATTGTGTTATTGATGTCCTACAAGATGTGTTTGTTCGGTTTGGGTATCCTATGGAGTTATGTGCTGACAATGTTCCGTTTAACTCATATGAATGTAAAAACTATTTTAAATCCAGGGATATCAAACTGACCACATCTGCACCTAGATATCCTAGAAGTAACGGAATGGCAGAAAAAGCGGTTCATATCTGCAAAATGATTCTTAAAAAATGTAAAGATGATTCTACTGACTATAGAGAGGGGATAATGCACTATAATAACACTCCATTGTCTTGGTTGAATATTTCACCTTCACAGATACTGAATAGTCGTTTAATGAGAACAACACCTTGTACACTTGAAGTTTTAAAACCTAAAATTCAAAATGTTTACAAACAATTGTGCCTTAAGCAATCTATAGTAAAACAATTTCATGATAGTAGAGCTAGGAAAAGAATTGAAAAATACAAGAAGGGAGATAAGATTGTGTATAAAGATAATAGTAATGTATGGCAAAAAGCTGAAATTTTGAAAGAATGTCCTGAACCAAGATCTTTTTGGATTAAAAGAGACAGTAATGAGAAGCCCTTAAGGCGAAATACTTCACAAATTAAAAGATCTGGTACTAATTATAATGCTAATGATAGGACTTATGATGAAGATGTATTGTGTAGTATTATTGAGTCACCGCCTTCATTAACCTCAACTTCATTTCCTGTGCAGTCAATAGCACCTAAAATAAGGCACAGGCCACCTTCAGCACTACCTGTATCTAGGCGTTCAGATTTGTCTAAAACTAGATGTGGAAGAGTAGTAAAGCCTCCTAAAAGGCTGTATCTCTAAAATTGTTTTCTTTGTGTATGTTTTCTTATTTTATGTGTTTAATTATACTTGTGTTAATTAATACTTAGATAGAGATGTTTTAACATTTGTAATGTTCATTTTGGAAGGGAGATGTTGTGTATCTACCTATGCTTTACCCGCTAGCTTTGCCTGTACTACATCCTATCTAGGTTTACATTATCTATGGTGTTTTGTCTATGTCAAGATGTCGTCTTAGCAATACAGTCTCCGTTGCCTTTTAACAAATTGTTTTATTTTATAACAAGATCAAGTTCCACTCCCTATAATCATAATTAAGCTACATACAATACGTACAGAGATTTATAGGAATTAGGGACACCGCGCGCGCTTTATAGCATACGATGTAATAAATTCTCTCGCACAATCGTCGCTTTCAACTTTTAATAGTCCGAAGTCTAAACATGGTGTGTTGATGTGTCGTATATACTAGGTAGACAAAATATATTCCTTTTAAAAAGTGAAACTGTTTTATATCACAACTTCTTTAGGTTGTGTAACACCTGGGAGTGCATATAGGGCTGAGACAGCTTTTTTCGACTCGGATCTGTAATTGTTTTATTTTAGTATTTACTTTGTTACGGTGATGACTGCAAATTGCTCCCTATCCATTTCACCAATAGACATAAAACTGGCGGAGGAGGAGATCCGCAGTGAAGAGGCGCAGGCGGCGGCGGCGGAGAGCTCGGAGGAGATTCTCGCCAAGTACCGACGCAAGTCCAGCGGCAGTGGCAGCGGCGGCGGCGGTGACGGCCGGCCGCGACGCGCGCGCCGCGCCTCCGACCTGCCCGACGCCGAGCTCGACAGGTGAGAGCGGGACAGCCTGATGGGAATACCGTGAGTGTGACAGGGAAGGCAGCTGTCGGAGCGTAGCCAAGGAATGCAGGTCTGTTTTGTGCAAGTTCAGCGGAGGCGGCAAACTCGATGGGTGTACACTACACGATACGCCCACAGCTGGCTTTTACTCTGAAACTGAAGTCCGTTGCAGGGATACTTTTACCAGTGGAAGGACCTTGTTAGGTCCTTCCACTGGTTAGACCATGATAGGTCCGACTGGGTACCACTGCTCGCTCTATACCTGCCGCCAGCAGCGCGCTGTGTTCCGGCGGGTGGCGCAAAATAGCTCAAGTATCGGTAAGGCAGTATAAACCTTCTGAAGTTATACAGGATTATTTTTGGACCCCCACCAAAACTTTACAGTGGCTTCTACTCATGAAACTGAGCAACTATCCCCAAGTAACCAATGGTCAATTCGCAAAAAAAAATTTGGGCCTTTCATACTAATCCGGTAGTTGACTGCTAGTCATTTGAGTTACTTTTTATCAAATGTCAAAAACGGCATTCTGTTCTAAAAATGTTTGAAATTTTGTACGATGATGTCATTGTTCAAAATAGTAGTTTGCATACTTATTAGGTAATTTTTGTAAATTAAAAATTGAAACTGCAATTAAAGTTAAAGTGACTAAGTTTTTCAATACTTTCATTTAAAGAGCTATTTAGTCAATAATATTTTGCAATTTAATTTTAATGCAGTCAACTCCCGGATTTGATCACGTGATCGGCCTATTTTGTATGGAGATGTCCAAAATTTTTTTGCGAATTGACCATTGGTTACTTGGGGAAAGTTGCTCAGTGTCATGACTAGAAGCCACTGTGAAGTTTTGGTGGGGGGTCCAAAAAAAAAACCCTGTAGATGCTCATAAGCGGCGAATGCCACTTTCCATCAGGCCGTCATCCTTTGCCCCCTCATAAAATAAAAATAAAAAACTCCCCTTGAGGAAACCTTTGTGTGTGTTCGGCAGGAGTGAGGGCGTGGTGGACCTGAACGACCCGGAGGTGTTCAACAGCATGAAGCGGAAGCTGCGTATGGTGCTGTCCAATTCGGACCTCCATTGCGGGGACTATGTGCCCAACGTGAGTGACATGTCTTATAGTAGCTTAATATTGTATATGCTAATACTAGTAATTGCCAAAGACATTACAGTTTAAGATTTACGAAAATATTAGAATTTACATCCAGGAGCATATTATACACGGTTCCAAACTATGATTGCCTTTGAATTATTAAACTAATATCGACAGTGAAAACCACGGAAGAAAGAGGTAGGGGGAAGGGCCTTAAAGACGCGTTTGTACCAGAACCGATGTCGCCGAAATCACACATCAACACCTAGTATATTTACGCACTACTAATGCAAGAAGGCCTTTGATTGGACCATAAATATAGCACGTAAAAATATAAAAAAATTAGCAACATTGAAATCTATTACTTCGTCCATAAAGCTCATACAAAATGAGCAAATAGAGGCGTATTTGATAGTGACATCTAGTGCTGAGTAGCAGAAACTCCAGATGACGGAAAACTCCAAAAGCGCTTCATAAACGTCCTAGCGAAATTAAACTTTCACTGCATATTAATAAAGCACAACTTTATTTACCTATAACTAGTACACGTCATTACTACGTCATTTCCGTTCGCTACTCGATTAGGGATGTAAGTAATCTTCTATCACTGAAATATCGATATCCAGAAATATTTCCCTTGAAACACCCGATGTTTCTGGAAAGGGGTCGTCCATTAATCACGTGATGTTTTTAGCAATTTTTTAGACCCCTCCTCCCCCTGATGATATGTGGTGAGGTTTTAGACTACATCGCCACAACCCCCTACCCAAAATCACATGTATTTTTTGGTACAAAATATTATCTTTAAATACAGGTACAATGTAATTTAATTCTTGAAAATTTAAGCACCGTGATAAAAATGACCAGACAGACATTTGTTTCTGACTGTCTGACGCCGTTTCGAACTTTGGGATGAGTTAAAAATATGAGCGCCACGACGCCTGAGGGTAATGAAAGGCGATGTAAGATTTTACTATGGAAGGTGGCCTATGGCCGACGTTTTTTTCAAAGTTGAATACCCTTGAATCCTTTATAAATCGCTAGTGAACATTTAGATGGTGAAAAAATATGATAAGTCGTTTAGTGTTTCCACCAGTTTCGGACATATTTCGTGATAAAGATGGCCCTACCATATATAGGACAATAAAAATCATTTATATCTCTGCAACCGGTGATGTTACGAAAAAAAGACCTATTACATGTTTCATCATTTAGCTATCCTCTATCGATTTAAGTAGGTTTCAAACTGCGACACAACTTTCGTGAAAATTCGACAGGTCATAGGCCACAAATGTCCCTACCCCTTTATACGATAGTGTTGCCGCCATGTGTGATAGCTTGCTACAGTCACACACGACAGCAGCAGATATCGTAAGATGAAATAGCACAGTATAGCGTCCGTGTGATTTTTGAAAAGGTAGAGTATATAATAACGTAATGTAGACAAATTATAAAAAAAAACAAGATTCAGCTTTACTTATCTACTGATACACTCATGGCGTCATTCTTAGTATGCGAGTAATTACAGCTTTAAACTCGCACTCACAGTATAGCGCCTGTGTGTGACGCCCTTTATTTGTAGTGTGGCGAGCTATATTTGATATTACGATGAAATAGCACAATATAGCGCTCGTATGTGACGCCCTTTAGGCTGTAGAGCGTACCAAAGAATTATTTACATACATACCTACAAAATCCTTCGGTAGTAGGGAATGAACAAAGGTTTGACATTTGCCAATAAAATGTATCTAAAATATACACATTATAAACAACTGGAAGGATAATAAAATCAACTTCTCTTTTTATCGATATCAATAATATATTGTCAAAGATAAATGATTGCACACCACTATTTAGAACACACGAGAATGTTGGTGGACCAGGCTGACTTATGCTACTGACGTATGACTTTTATTACTCTCACATAAAGTTTAAAATTATCTAATTCGTTCGGGATAAAGCTTTGAATTAAATTAAATTCAATTTTAAATCGAAATATAAAATACAACATTTACCGGTGAAATGTAATGCCTTCATTATATGATATTTTGTCTGTGCTTCTATTTCTGCACTCTAAAACAGCACAGTATCGCATGTTTACGTGTTTTTTTATTTTATTTATCCGAGAACATCAGCCGTCCGGTGCCGCATAGTACGCGATTGAGAATGAGTGCGTCCTGTACTGCAGCGCTAATTTATGACACGCGAGATCCGCCTACTTACCATTTCCCCCTACCTCTTTCTTCCGTGGTGAAAACGTAAAAGCGCTGAGCTTCTAAGTTTGCATTTAAGTTCCATTGTCGTCTTTAGGAGATAATCTGGACGCGCACCTATGTAGATATATGTATTGGGAGATGTCTGAGTTCAGCGGCGGATTAGTCGAAAAATCGGGTAATGTTTCTATTGATGACGGCAATGAACCGCGCTTTCTATAAAAAAATAAAGATATCGGCATGTTTTGGGCCGATTCTCTCCGATACTTTCCGTCTAAACAACGTCCTAAGCCTACGCGATGTATCACGAAGGGGGAGGGGGGATCAAAAATGCCTAAAGAGCTTCACGTGGCACTTTGTCCGTCAACAGCGCTGCACCAGCACGTCGCTAGTGGAGTGGATCCGCGCGGCGGGCGCGGGCGCGCGCTCGGAGCGGGCGGCGGCGCGCGCGGCCGAGCTGGCGCGCGCGCTGTCCGGCGGGGGTGCGGGGGGCGCTGCGGGGGGCGCCGCGCCGCGCCTCGCCGCCGCGCTGCGGGCCGACCTGGCGGCGCGGCGCCCCTACGCCGCGTACCTCGCCTCGTGCAGGGCCGCCTTGACGCACGCGCTGCATACGCTCAACGAGTCAGTATACGTACTTTTTACCATTTCAATGAAAATATTGTTTTGTCTCTCTTTAGTCCCGTGGTCCCGTGTATAAACTAACGATTGGAGGTTCTTTAAGCTCACTTTGAGTTCTGATAGTTTGAACATGTCACGACGTCGTTTTTGTTATTCTCAGTCAAATCAGCCTGGTGCGCGCGGAGGGAGGCGAGAGCGCGCGAGCGGCGGCGGCGGCGCGCGCGCTGGAGCAGCTGGAGCGCGGCAGTGCGCTGCGCCGCCTGGCGCGCCCGCCCGCGCCCGGCCCCGCGCGCCCGCACGGTCAGTGTCCCCGCAGCCGGAGTTCGACCACAGATCATCCCCCTGTAGATTCCGGATACAAGGCAGATCGACCACAGATCACCCCCTGTACATTCCGCATACAGGGCAGCCGACGGTCACCAAGCATATTGGCAGTTGGCGTTATGCTGTGCGCACTTAGAAACTACATATGACTTCGACTTAGGTCAGATCCGCGCGGATCTTACACTAATTGTTGTTCCCGATGGATAGATGTGGTTAGGAACCTTGTCGGAGGGAACATTCTGAGAGTAGTCCATAGCACCTACAACTGCATCCACTGGAGTATCAGCTGATAAGAATTTGCGAGCCTTTTTGGTAAAGAAACTTACAAAAACAATCGTAACACAGGTGGTGAGCTGATGGACGAAAAAGCGACAAGACTGACGGCCAGCATCAAGGCGATCACCGCTGAGGTGAAGGCCGACCCTTGCTGGGAGGGTGAGTGGCTCTCGAGAATACTTAGTAGGGACCGAAACGTAACTGAGAATGTCGAGGAAAGTTCCATTTTTGGTCCAAGTCATTGGTCAAGGACTAATTATTTATCGAATAACTACAACATTTTTCTTTAATGCCAGAATCTGCGCGTTTTTTTAATACGTCATAATTCGTAAACCGCAATTTACCTACAACGAACTACAAGAACTTTTATATTATGTTACTTGCTGCTACGGAACCCTTCATGGGCGAGCCGACTCGCACTTGGCCGCTTTTTTTCTATGGACAAACCAAAAATATTTGCGATTTAAGCACAGAACAAAAGTTCTTCATAATGATTAGACCGCACTACGCGGCAGCGGCACTACGCGGCACATCTCGACACGGCGCGGCCAAGTATTCTTTCTATGAAATCGTACGAGCTATACCGCATTGCGCGGCGCGACGCGACCCGACGCGACCCGACGCGACACTGCAATTTCATACGAAATATTTCGCCGCGTCGCGTCGCGCAGTTCTGCTGCAGCGTAAATTAAATGGCGTATAATAAAGCGTAAATTTAACGTAACCTTAAATGGAAGAAGACTTCTAGTAGGGACAAGTTTTCAAGCAATAAATCCAATAAGAAAATAAGATATGCCTGACCAGCACGGGTAGCATGAGGGCGTAGACAAAGCTGTTTGTCGCGCCAAACGCGAGAAATACCTCAGCTGTCTCTTTCATTAGCTTAGCGTTAGAACGGAACAAATGCTTTTAAAACTCGCGTCGCGCGCGAAATACGTCGTCATGCTACCGGTGCTGGAACGCGTTGATTCAAAAACCAAACCATTCCCTAATTAGGTATATATAACAATTATGTCTGTTTGCGTTCTGATTAAGGCTTTAAGATATGTGAAATGTCCAAATTCTTGGATATTTCAGGCAAATTGTTTCAATAACTGTTAATCTAATCTATATATAAAAAATACACAATAATAGACAAGGGTTTAATTAATCTTTTGTATTGATCAAAATTGTATTTTTGACAACCACCTCTTAGAAAAAAAAACCCTGAAGAACACCTTGTTTGCCATAAATGTTATTTTCTCTCGGAAACGGCACAAGATATCGTGTTAATTTTGACACATGTTAAAGATCTTAACAATATTAACAGTTTGTATTGAAAATTTTATTTTTACTGCGTAATTTATTCGTGGAAAGTATTTATTTCTCCAAAATCGAAGTAAGTCCGCGTGACCCTGCCTGCTCCACCGTCCTGTAATCCCCCGCGGGCTCTGCTGCCAGTCCGCGTCGCGATCTCATCGAGGGTGGACTGCGCGTCTGTGTCGGAGCGACGTCCTTGACAAAAACACTTCGCTTTTGAAGACTAAACTCACTTGTGCATACTTTTTATAACATCAGTAACTTAGTTAAGATATTTTCTACGCATTAGTGGGCGAAAAGTTAAAGTAAATATTTTTTCACGAAAAAATATTTTTTTTATCATGTCAAAGTAAAAGGAACCAACGATTGATTGTTTCGTGAAATAGAAATGCCTAAATACAAGAAAAAATATTATGTTAAAGCAGGACGGCGATTACAAGAGTACTGGTAATTATTTTGACTTTGGCTCAGTGATCAGGAGCGCTATCCTGACTACTGATCCAAGGGTTGCGGGTTCGATACCCGCCCAGAGCAAACATTTCTTTGGCGATAGATTTGTTTGCTCTGTGTCTGGGTGTATAATATCTATATATGTTTTTATTCCAAAAACGTATCTATTTACATATGTATATTATTATTATTATTATTATTTTTTTTTTTTTTTTTATTATCAAAAAAACAAGTTTACAATTAATTATAATATACAATGTACGTTCCAAAACCACCGAGGTTTAATAGGAACGTCTAAATTCGTCTCTGATTCCCATATTACAGAGAATCCTAGTTTGTAGCCAGATCACCGCAGGATGATTGTATGTTAATTGTCCTGGATATTTATTTATTATTTTATAATTTTTGGATATTTGCACAGAACCCCTGAGGATACCCTCTGACCGAAATCTAAATAAATAAAATAATATACAGGTTGTCCCAAAACTAATGCAAATTTTGGCTGGTGATAGCTTTGAGCAAGACCTAACAAAATAACGAAACATATCGTCGTATCTTACGAATAAGGGCATAATTGCAAAATGACAACTTTTCAGGAAGTGGTTTTAACTAGAGATGGGACGGATTTCCGGTTACTATTCGGTATCCGGCCTATCTGGCCAGTACTTTAGTATCAGGCTGGATACCGGATAATAACTCAATTATCCGGCCCCCGCCGGATAGTTAGAATTTCGTAAATGAACATCGAAAAACACAAAACCAATTTTTAGTCTAGCCCAATAGTGAGGTAGGAGAAAAAGAGTAGTAGAGTAGGAAAAAAAGCGTCGGTGGCGCAGCGGGTAGTGACTCCGTTCTCCTAACCAGAGGTCGTGGGTTCAAATCTTGGCCACTGCGTCAATGACTTTTTCGAAACTCACGTGCATTTTCATACAGACTGCTTTAACGGTGAAGGAAAACATCGTGAGGGAACCTGCACATCTGATCTCTAGATGTGTATGATGGTCGCGTTGCACACGTCCGTAGGTGTAAATCTAAATGCCCTACACGTGACCGCGGGTGATGCTAAATGCAACACTAGGCAACCGCCGTCTATATCTTGTGGGAAGAACGGTTAAATGTGCCACACGATAAGAAAAATAATGAGGTAGTAATTATGCTTTTTGAGCGCCGAGGTTTCTGCCTTCTTCCCAGTGATACCTTGAGAAATCACCTCACATAAATTATACTTAGCAAATTGTTGTTCTTCGACGAAATCTCATCTCATCTCACCAATATTTATGAATGCGAAATTATGGATGTTTGTTTGTGTTTTTGTTTGTATGTTTATTTTAGTTTATTTTATTTTTTAGTTTATTTATTTGTTTGTGCCACAACTACTGAACGGATTTAGATGAAATTTGATAGGCAGATAGATAAAGCACTCAGCTAACACATATGATACTTTTTGTGCCGGAAACTTAAGGGTTCCTGGAGGAATGCTTAAAAACTCAAAAATTACCTTTCGTCCCTAGATGGCGCCACCTTAACATTTTTTCTCTCTGGATCCAATTCTAAAGTCCACGCAGACAAGTCGTGGACGGGAAGCTGATACGTCCATAAAGGCGACTTTTTCTGTACACTTGCCATTTTTACAAACACAAATCAAATTAAGACCACTACCACGATTTAATTTTTATCAGTAACTTTAAAAAAGAATCGCTATAAGCGATAAGATCGCCTACATTTTACCACTGTAACTTTAATATTGTGCCTTTTGTTGTTATATATTTTTTGTGTGTGTACAATAAAGAGTATATCAATCAAAAACGTTGTGATTGTTTGATTGAATACATAAACAAAACAAGCGAGTATAGTAACTGTCCACGTTCGCTAGGTGTCAGCCCGAAGAAAGCCCGACTCAATGCAAAGCGTGGGCGCCACGCAGCCTCCCGCCGCTGCTGCACATATTATTTATTATTATTCATTTATTTTCAGGCAACATAGTAACTAAGTACAGGCCCATAGATACATAAAAACGTATACAATTAAAATGACATAAATACTATAAATAAATACAATTATAAGTTATTCTACTTTAAATCTAATAATAATAATAATAATATCTGCGGCACTTTTCTTTGTGCTGTTGCGCTGCCGATGCTCGCAGTGTTAGAGTCCCGAAGACGACCTCGAAACCGCCGAAACGCCACGCCTTTCGGCCAGAAGTCTTCTTCCATGAAGGTGTCCAAGCTCTTGAGTCGGACACGCACCACGAACGCCTTTAAGTGAGTGTCGTAACGCGAATCCAAAAGCTGAACCCTTACGATCATCTTGGTCTTGGTCCTGACATACTCCTGCACGTCCTGCACCTGGGTGGTGAAGTGAAGCCGGGAAAGGTAGAGACTCGTCACCGGCAGCGTCGCAGATCGCAGCAAGAAGTTGGGACCAGTCGGTGCGGTGCCGCTTTGATTGCGACATGGTCTTGGCTTTCGCATAGTCATGTCATAGCAATTAAGGCTGCCATCCGTTTGCAGACATTTTTAGACGGCAGGATAATTTGGCCGAATATTCGGCTATCCAGCCTGTGACTTGGCCGAATATTCGGTATCCGGTTATCCGGCCAAAACACTATACGTCCCATCCCTAGTTTTAACATTCTATTTTCAACAGAAAGTGATATTTTTGAAGTGTTAACATTCAAAACATAGCTTAACTATTATTGGGTTGTTATTAGCGATTTTATCTCAATATATAACGTTATGTACGCAATTTAACTCTTTCAGGATCTTGATTAACAATTAGGAAATTACTGAGAACTTCGCGAATACAGCCGATACAAGTATAAAAACTATAGTGGTATCAAGGTGATGTATCAAACAATGAAGTAGGATAATCGAGTCATAGATACTTGTAGTCGACTGAGCAAGGAATGTTCGCTCTCTAATTTGTAGTAGATCTATTAACTGCAGGCCAGTGTTCACAATCACCATGATTGCTGATTAACATAGAGTAATGGACCCCTTAATCCCTTCTAGACCTGGGAGTAGTTTTGCGTTTGATTATGTGTTTAGAAGTACCTGGATATTCAGGAAAGGAAATATACCAAATGATACTAATACATGTACCTATCAAACTGATGAAGTTGGATGATCGAGTCACAGAGGTCAACTTGGCAAGGAATGTTATGTCTCCCAGTATCAGTAGGGATTTGTGGTAGGTCTGTCAACGGTAAGCCAATGTTCACACTCACCATGATTGCTGAAGAACATAGAGCAAAATATTTAGTTTTGGCGACCCACTGCGAAGCAAAAATTTTAAACGCTTGATGTAGGTGATAGCGCTCGAATTACTGATTCTATCATATAGAATAATCTCTAAACATTTTTGGGAAATCTTAAGATTACTAGATGTCATTTTGAATGGGACAGCCTAATATTTATTGTCATAGCGGCAAAAGAAATACACACTCTGTAAAATTTCAACTCTCTACTTATTACGGTTCATGAGATACTGCCCGCTGACAGACAGACAGACGAACGGACGGACGGAAAGTGGAGGCTTAATAATAGGGTCCCGTTGGCTTTTGAACTTTGAACCCTAAAAAAGTTAAATTTTGCCGCCACTTTTCCATCTTTCTTCCAAAACAACGTCTTCGTCTCGTCTATTTCGGCCAGGCAGTCTTTCAATCAGCAGCTTGGGTGTATTAAAAATCTAATAGTACAGTTGTCTCCGATTAAGGTAGGTACTTTTGTCCCACAGTGTCGCCGCTGCTCTGTCTCCCTTGCGATTTAAATGAAATGCTCACAGAGTTTGAATCGCTACAGAGTGGCGCTCATACAAGAGACGTGTTTTTAGAGTTTCTTGTACGATAGTACGGAACCCTTCATGTGCGAGTGCGACTCGTACTTGGCCGGTTTTATTTTTATTTTAGGTAGTTAGTCACGGTGACCTTCTAGAACAAACGTAATATGATCGCCTTTCTATTTTTAATCAATCTAATTAATTTTATTTGAAAACCTCGAATATAATAAGTCAGCACCTTGAGGTCAAAAAGAGCAATTAACTCATTGTTTGCAAGGAAAATATCCAAGTATTATACATTTCTAAAATGGGCATGAAACAAGGATTTTTTATAGCATAATATGCTCTATCTCATAATGTGAGACAAAAATTATTGAGTAATTTTTTTACGTCGCAGATGTATAAAGTTTCATTATCGAATATTTTTAAAGATTTTTTTTAATTGATGATGTATTTCTGATGACATCTTTAATTTTTTTTTGTAGAATAAAGTAGTGATTTCGGGTGGAGACACTAATCAACAATATTTGAGTCCAAAAAAAACAAGTTAATTAAAAAACATAGTAGTGATTTTCATTTTTTAAAATCTGGTATACCTCGAAAACCATAAACTTTTGCAGAACACATGTTTCGTTATTTTGATAGGTCTTGATCAAAGCTATCACCAGCCAAAAGGAGATCATTAATTTTGAGCCTTTTATGAAAGTGCCGGCCAACAAAAAAGAAGTACGAATTGTTAGAACTAGCTATTTGGAGCAATAGTTAATGTTAATATGACACAAAAGTTGAAAAATTTAATGAAAATTGTTCCAGATGATAAACTCTAGTTATATCTGAGCTTTCAGGAATCAATAAATGTATGAAAATGACGATTCATCGATCTTATATAACATTGTTCAGAAAAACCCTACAACTTTTGTGTCATTTTAACTATTGCTCCAAATAGCAAGTTCTAATAATACGTAATTTTTTTGTTGACTGGCACTTTAAAAAAGGCCAAAAAATGTGTGAAGCCTGAATGATCTCCTTCGTCGCATTAGTTTTGGAACACCGTTAGGTTGACACAGTTAGAAGAATATTTTTATATCACACCTAGTCCTAAAATCTAAAAACATAAACTTGACGGACTCGTTGGCTCAGTGGTTTGTGCCCCTGACTACATCCGAGAGTTGTGGGTTCGATCCCCACCCGGCGCAGGGCAAACATTTCTATGATGAGTAGATTTTTTACTTTTCTCTCTGTTATCGCAGGCAACAGCTAGTAATAAAATAGTGTACCCCATGTCACTCCCACAACTGAGACAAATCTAATAACATCAAATATTGAAATCCAACAAAAGAAGTTGAATCCGTTTAGGCTGTAGAGCGTGCCAAAGAATTAAACATACTTACATACCTCGTATTGGTTCCTGACGCCTACTGGTCAAAAAAATAAAACTCAACACTTTGCACGTAACGATGACGTCAGTTGCAGTGATGGGCAAACAAAAATAGGCAGTTATGTAGGATAACTAATAAATAACACTTGTCCCTTCTGCAGTTTTTATAGTATTTCAACTGTACCAACCGTAGCCGCTAGATGGCACTGACGTCGGCAAAACTCTTAGCGATCTCCGTTTCAACAAGGTTATTCAGACTATTTCGCGCCTTAATAAATAAAAATAAACCACGACGTATTATATCTATATATGTATGTATTTAAAAGTATATGTGTATGTGTATCAGTCTCTGGTTCCCAAGATACAGGGAATCCTAGTTTGGGGCCAGATGACCGTGTGTGATTTGTCCCAGATATTATTATTATTATTATTATTATTATTCCCCACAGGAGCATCCCCGGCGCTGCTGGAAGTGGCGGAGGTGACGGTGGAGCGAGCGGCTTTCGCGCGCCTCTATCTGCACGTGCTGTTCCCCAACGGCGACGGCGATATTGCCCGCGACCAGTGAGTCACCACTAAGCACAATATTTTTGACTGGGGATAGGTAAAAAGGTTTTAAGTGGTTGACAAAAACGATCTCCTTGGGCGAAGTGTCGCTGTTTAGGCAGCCCCTATCAACAAGATAGGATAAGCATAAGAACTGATAAGGAATCAACATATTACCCTCTATAATATAGACTAAAAAGCTAGTCGTAATTTGCAAAGGTTGCATGTAAAAGTTCGACCGACTCGAACTTAGTCATAATCAAAGAGCTTCAGAGTTTGACAGAATAGTCTTAAGAGGAAAAATATCAAACAACACTGTGAAACGAGAAACCTTTAAATGCGTCGAAGACTGATTTGTACTTTCAAAGCGTGTTGCGTGATTTTTCCAGACTTAGCCCTGAGAGAAACATGATCCTATCTCTGCTAACACTGACAATTTCTCGAGTCTCTTGTCTTGCCCATAGTTAACAGTAGCCATTTTCCACAGACATGCACCCCGCTCCCCTAGCGGAGCGACGATATAAAACATCTTTGCCATTTTCCATTAGGAGTTAGATCTGTATTGTGATTTTTGAGTTTTGACAGTAAATGAGACAAGACCTGTTCCCGTGAGCTTTGTGATATTTTATTATTCTATCCATATGGCCGAGACTACATTTTTCCGCTCGAATCAGTTTTCAGTTGTAGACTCACGTGTTCCCAGGACATGTCAGCTTTTAGTTCCTCATTAATTGAGAGCTTTGTTTATCCAGAATTGGTAATCCCTTGGCATCATTTCTCCTGGTGGTAAATGACGATGAGGTTCTAGGGACTTCTTACTTTGGGACGACCTCGCTTCCGTTTACAACCAGCAGGTTGTCATTCAAACCTTCCTATCCAATCCACAGTAAGTTCCTTCAGTTGATTCGATCGGCAATAGTAGTTAAGATGACGAGGGTTCACAAATCGTTCACAAAAGCAGCGTTTACCAACTCTTGTTAAAGAACATTTGTAGCCTACAAATTGTGTAGAAATCCAGTAGTCTTTTGGCTGACGACGGTGAGGTTAACGGGGCGGGTTGTGGCAGGGTGCTGAGCGCGCACATCCGGCGGCTGGCGGCGTGCACGTCGGCGGCCCGCGCGGGCGTGGCCCCCCGCCACCTGTGGGCCGCGCCCTTCCCGCGCGCCGCCGCCATCCTGCGCGCGCTGCCCGCCTACCGCGCGCCCGCCGACAAGGTGACCCCCACACTGCCACACGCACCGCGCCCCACACAGCCCACACTGCCTGCCCCCCGCCACCTGTGGGCCGCGCCCTTCCCGCGCGCCGCCGCCATCCTGCGCGCGCTGCCCGCCTACCGCGCGCCCGCCGACAAGGTGACCCCCACACTGCCACACGCACCGCGCCCCACACAGCCCACACTGCCTGCCCCCCGCCACCTGTGGGCCGCGCCCTTCCCGCGCGCCGCCGCCATCCTGCGCGCGCTGCCCGCCTACCGCGCGCCCGCCGACAAGGTGACCCCCACACTGCCACACGCACTGCGCCCCACACAGCCCACACTGCCTGCCCCCCGCCACCTGTGGGCCGCGCCCTTCCCGCGCGCCGCCGCCATCCTGCGCGCGCTGCCCGCCTACCGCGCGCCCGCCGACAAGGTGACCCCCACACTGCCACACGCACCGCGCCCCACACAGCCCACACTGCCTGCCCCCCGCCACCTGTGGGCCGCGCCCTTCCCGCGCGCCGCCGCCATCCTGCGCGCGCTGCCCGCCTACCGCGCGCCCGCCGACAAGGTGACCCCCACACTGCCACACGCACCGCGCCCCACACAGCCCACACTGCCTGCCCCCCGCCACCTGTGGGCCGCGCCCTTCCCGCGCGCCGCCGCCATCCTGCGCGCGCTGCCCGCCTACCGCGCGCCCGCCGACAAGGTGACCCCCACACTGCCACACGCACCGCGCCCCACACAGCCCACACTGCCTGCCCCCCGCCACCTGTGGGCCGCGCCCTTCCCGCGCGCCGCCGCCATCCTGCGCGCGCTGCCCGCCTACCGCGCGCCCGCCGACAAGGTGACCCCCACACTGCCACACGCACCGCGCCCCACACAGCCCACACTGCCTGCCCCCCGCCACCTGTGGGCCGCGCCCTTCCCGCGCGCCGCCGCCATCCTGCGCGCGCTGCCCGCCTACCGCGCGCCCGCCGACAAGGTGACCCCCACACTGCCACACGCACCGCGCCCCACACAGCCCACACTGCCTGCCCCCCGCCACCTGTGGGCCGCGCCCTTCCCGCGCGCCGCCGCCATCCTGCGCGCGCTGCCCGCCTACCGCGCGCCCGCCGACAAGGTGACCCCCACACTGCCACACGCACCGCGCCCCACACAGCCCACACTGCCTGCCCCCGCCACCTGTGGGCCGCGCCCTTCCCGCGCGCCGCCGCCATCCTGCGCGCGCTGCCCGCCTACCGCGCGCCCGCCGACAAGGTGACCCCCACACTGCCACACGCACTGCGCCCCACACAGCCCACACTGCCTGCCCCCCGCCACCTGTGGGCCGCGCCCTTCCCGCGCGCCGCCGCCATCCTGCGCGCGCTGCCCGCCTACCGCGCGCCCGCCGACAAGGTGACCCCCACACTGCCACACGCACCGCGCCCCACACAGCCCACACTGCCTGCCCCCCGCCACCTGTGGGCCGCGCCCTTCCCGCGCGCCGCCGCCATCCTGCGCGCGCTGCCCGCCTACCGCGCGCCCGCCGACAAGGTGACCCCCACACTGCCACACGCACCGCGCCCCACACAGCCCACACTGCCTGCCCCCCGCCACCTGTGGGCCGCGCCCTTCCCGCGCGCCGCCGCCATCCTGCGCGCGCTGCCCGCCTACCGCGCGCCCGCCGACAAGGTGACCCCCACACTGCCACACGCACCGCGCCCCACACAGCCCACACTGCCTGCCCCCCGCCACCTGTGGGCCGCGCCCTTCCCGCGCGCCGCCGCCATCCTGCGCGCGCTGCCCGCCTACCGCGCGCCCGCCGACAAGGTGACCCCCACACTGCCACACGCACCGCGCCCCACACAGCCCACACTGCCTGCCCCCCGCCACCTGTGGGCCGCGCCCTTCCCGCGCGCCGCCGCCATCCTGCGCGCGCTGCCCGCCTACCGCGCGCCCGCCGACAAGGTGACCCCCACACTGCCACACGCACCGCGCCCCACACAGCCCACACTGCCTGCCCCCCGCCACCTGTGGGCCGCGCCCTTCCCGCGCGCCGCCGCCATCCTGCGCGCGCTGCCCGCCTACCGCGCGCCCGCCGACAAGGTGACCCCCACACTGCCACACGCACTGCGCCCCACACAGCCCACACTGCCTGCCCCCCGCCACCTGTGGGCCGCGCCCTTCCCGCGCGCCGCCGCCATCCTGCGCGCGCTGCCCGCCTACCGCGCGCCCGCCGACAAGGTGACCCCCACACTGCCACACGCACCGCGCCCCACACAGCCCACACATGCCCACACGTCCCACAAAACCCAACAAAAGCCACACAAAGACAATGTTGTGACGTCTACGAAGTAGGTAAAAAAAAACAGAAATCACGTCGGGCAGCTTCAGATCGCGTCGGGGTCACCAATGTTGCGACGTCTACGAAGTAAGTAAAGTGCACTAAAACCTGGTTAATTGGTGACTAAAATAGATATTTATTTTCCTACTATATATACTAAATTATATTGCAAACATAACGATGAATTAACAAAATATAAAATAAATAAATGCTTTATGTAAACTATTCTAATGATCTTATAACCTAGATATAAAAATGCTTATGTACCTACAACACCTACACTAACTTGCCGGGCTCGATTTGTCAAATCGAATAACTCTTTATTGAAATACAATCCTAACTATAATATTATAAATGCGAAAATAGCTGTATATCTGTCTGTTGGTATACTACATTTTCACACCTAAACTGCTTAACTGTGTCTGTTAAATAGATACGAAAAAAAAAGTGTCTATTAAACAGATACGAAGCAAAATAATTTATTTTGAAGTAAAGAACAAATTTTTCATTGGGCCATCTAGTTTCGACCTAACCTATTTGAATCAAGTTCATAGAATGGTTCTCTGAAATAGTACATTCTGCGCCAATTTTTTTCTATATCCACAATTTTTAAGTCCTTTCTGAAATTTTTAATTCCACCTTGTCTTGAAGTTCCCAAACAATAGAAGGTTTCTCTCAGATAGTGACACAGGTACAGAGTGGTTCTCTTAAACGGTATCGTGTTTGCCGGCGCAGGTGCGGTGCGTGATGCGCTGCGTGCAGGCGATCATGGCGGTGCTGTCGCTCACCGAGGGCACCGCGCCCTCCGCCGACGACCTCACGCCGGTCCTCGTCTACGTCATCCTCAAGGTAACGCCCAACTTGCTGCGTATGCACCCTGATATAAACACATATTCAAGCGGGCAAACCACATACGGTTAACCGACTCTTAACTATAGGATTCCCTGTGTTATACGAACAAGAGACGGACATATTGTACATACATAGATATGATAAATCAAGACATAAACAAATCTGCTTATCAGTTATCACATAAATCAACCGCCTCCGTAGCCCAGTGGCTTGTCCGCTCGCTTTAGATCAGGAGGTCGCGGGTTCGATTCCCGGCGGGGTCCAACTTTGTAGGACTCGGTTTGGTTGGTGGTAGGGCATTTTCGAGCCCGCCTGGCTAGCTACCACCGTCTTATCTAAGTCTTGCCGCCTTGACATCAATGTTAACAGCATTGATGTGTTCCGGCATGAAGATAAGATAGCCAGTTCCCCATTGCGTTGGGGAATCTTGGTAAGCCCGCTTCCATCTTCGGCATCATCATCATTGACTGACTCGATGGCTAAGTGGTTAGTGATCCTGACCTCTGATCCGAGAGTCGTGGGTTCGATCCCCACACAGGGCAAGCTTTTCTGTGATGAGCAGAATTGTTTGCTCTGAGTCTGGGTGTATAATATCTATATATGTATGTATTTAAATGTATATGTGTATGTATATCAGTCTCTGGTTCCCAAGATACAGGGAATCCTAGTTTGGGGCCAGATGACCGTGTGTGATTTGTCCCAGAGATTATTATTATTATTTATCACTTGCCATCAGGTGAGATGATGCCAACAAGGGCTTACAAATTGAGTAAAAAAAAACCTGCACGGTTAGCATGAAGCGTAGACAAAGCTGTTTGTCGCGCCAAACGCGAGAAAACAGCTCAGCTGTCTCTTTTATTAGCTTAGCGTTAGAACGGAACAAATGCTTTTAAAACTCGCGTCGCGCACGAGATATATCGCCATGCTACCGGTGCTGGACGCGGAGCCACGACCCGGCTGACCACACGCCAAATAACCGTAGTCGGACTGTAGCTTTACTGGCTGTGTTGGCAGGTGAACCCGCCATCCCTGCTGTCCACCATCGAGCTGGTGACGGCGCTAGGGTCGGCCGCGCTCCAGGGCGAAGCGCTGTACTGGTGGACGCAGTTCTGCGCGGCCGTCGCCTACATCAAGACGATGGACTACCCGCGCGGCCCCGACTCCTAGCTACGGCGCGCACGCCTGGTGAGACGAGAGTACTTTACAGTGATTATAGGTCTAATTGTTTACAGATAGTAGTATAATGACCACTTTTTTTCAATAATTACGTAGAGTGAGTAAAAATAGAATAAACATCAGGGTGTATAACTTAAATGGGCGCTTCTAGTCATCAGTGTTCTTTTCTATCGATTTCATTAAGCTTCTTTTTCATATGTTTTTAACATTTAAATTGGTCAGCTGATACGCCAAGATTGTTGTTCGAAAGGTCTTTTTACACTCTTTCTTGAGTTAAGTTTCAGTATGCTCACATGATATACAGGGTGTTAAAAAAGGGCGTTTGAAATTTTAAGGGGTTACTCAGACTCAAGGATAGAGTACAGGAAAAATATTGAAAAAATTCGATCTACAACTTTTTCAGTTTTTTATAGAAATTCTTGATTCACTATTCAGATTTAGTATGGCAATCTGAAAATAATAATTGAAGACCTGATTTTATCAGTATTTTTCCTGTATTCTATATTTGATTTCGAGTAACCCCTTAAAATTTCAAAAGCACTTTTTTAACACCATGTATAGTTCTTATAATGGCTTGACAGCGTACCTACCTACGCTTTTTCTTGGCTATCTTATAGTACTTGGTATTTTCTACGGATACTTGATGATACTTACGAGGAAAGAGGGATGGAACTTCTGTATATAGGTGACTGTAAATTAGTTCTTGATACCACAGGATATGCATGTGCTCCTGATAACAAAAAACTTTCCCTAAGGAACCGATAGTCAAATCGCAAAAAAATTTTTGGACTTCATACTAATTTGGCCCTTCCGTAGACAGATTTGTATGGAGGGTCCAAAACTTTTTTTGAGATTTGACCATGGGTGCCTTAGGGAAAGTTGTTTGTTATCATGAGCACATGCATATCCTTTGGTATCAAGAACTAATTTAAAATCACCCTATATTATGGATCAGGACGAGATATTCAGTTTCGAACCACAAAAAAGTGTGTATTACCACAAATTACATAGATACAGAAGGTCCGCTCAATACGCTCACTAAAATCCTAAGCATATTCATGCTTATATAAGGTCGTCGGTCGTTGCCTCGAACGACCGTATATTTCTATAAGCATGTATATGCTTACGATTTTAGTGGTTTGTATTGAGCGGACCTTCATATTTTGTGGTATAACGCTCACATTTTCTTTCAGATGTCAGTGCGTGTCAACGAATCCAAACCAGTATACAATCAGTTACCCCTTGGCCGCCGGGAGCGAAGCCACACTGTCTAAATTAATAAATAATCAGCTCATCGAATATATCTATAAAAATGATATAAGTATATAATAGTAAAATCATTAGATAACAAATAATACATAAATTCACTTCACAATTCACTATAGAAATCATCGTAGCTTTGGATTCATGCTGCACATTTTAGTTTTAAGCACTAAACTAATACGTATACAGTTCGTAAGCAAAATATTTATAACTGAGAGTGTGAATGTATATTTTCTTGATATTACTGTATATAGGAGCTTTTTAAGACAAAATTATTCTTGTAATCGAATATACAACAATATTGTAGGAAAATACGATATTTAAAAAGTCTGGTATGTCTGTTCTCGAAACGAAAAAATATAATAATAAACATGTGTGATCTCGCTAATCTGGCACTAATGCAGGCGTACGAATTCCAGATTGTCAGAATATTCTGATTAATGGAATGGGTGGCTCCTCCGAAGTGACCGAGTCACGACTGGGACTTCCTAACCAGAAGTCCAGAGCCATATGCTGGCTAATGTACCACTGGTACTACAGTGTTTATTAACTTGCGTAGACTCATGGGTAGTTTACACGTATTAAGTAGCGAAGTAGTTAACTTAATTTTAACTAAATTTTAAGTAAATTTCTGTATGTAAACAGTCACTTATCAGCTATTAAGTCATAAGTGGTAAGTTAACGATTTAGTAGACAAGTGCACAAGTAGAATAGAATCGAATCTATTTTTCGAATAAGTTGCCGCGCCCCCCGCACCGCGCGCTCTCCCCGGTGGGCGTGGCCTGCTACTAAATGGCAAGCAAGTGTAGACTTTTAACGTGAAAACGCTACACACAAGTTAAAATTAAGTTACTACTTATCTACTTACTACTTATTACGTGTGGGTAGTTTACACGTATTAAGTAGCGAAGTAATCAAGTTAATTTTAACTTAAAAGTAAGTTAATTTTAAGTGGTCAAGCGTTTACACGTAATAAGTAGTAAGTAGATAAGTAGTAACTTAATTTTAACTTGTGTGTAGCGTTTTCACGTTAAAAGTCTACACTTGCTTGCCATTTAGTAGCAGGCCACGCCCACCGGGGAGAGCGCGCGGTGCGGGGGGCGCGGCAACTTATTCGAAAAATAGATTCGATTCTATTCTACTTGTGCACTTGTCTACTAAATCGTTAACTTACCACTTATGACTTAATAGCTGATAAGTGACTGTTTACATACAGAAATTTACTTAAAATTTAGTTAAAATTAAGTTAACTACTTCGCTACTTAATACGTGTAAACTACCCATAAACGCTTGACCACTTAAAATTAACTTACTTTTAAGTTAAAATTAACTTGATTACTTCGCTACTTAATACGTGTAAACGATTAAGGCAAACAAAAAACATGTTACATGTTGAAAGCGTTCTAGAACACATCCGTAAGACTAATTTTTACCCCGACAGTAGGATAGCATATTGTAAATCTTTTAAGTGGGAAAGGGATAGACTTGCCAGGTAAATATTATATTAACATTGTTCCGGGTGCGGGACGCTGATTATTAGATGCTTAAAATCGCAGCGTTGCACACATCCGTAACACCAGATTACCATTAGAGACAGCTCGGTTAACTGGTCCAGTGGTACACGACGAAGCAGCGACTACTGCGACACGATAAAATTCATGTTCTTAAAAATTATCAGTAATAATTATTTGGTTTGCTATCAAGCTGTGTTAGTATCCTGGGTCTAAGTGCTGGATAAGCGAGATTCGCGTATTATTTTTAAACCGACAACTGTTTGTTGTAAGTAAAGAAAGCCGGCCAGATTCCTATCTGACACTGTGATTTAGAATTGGTTGTAAATACTCAGACGTATATTTTTGGTGAAGATGGAAATATGTAGAAGCGTGAGAAATTTTTATAAGTATTGGATAAATAAAATTGAAAAAGTATTCGAGACTTGTCTGGAATGTGTATCAACGCTTGTGTTATTGAGGAAGAATTATTATTAGATAAAACAAAACTTTGTGTCTAACAACCAAATGCGACTTTGTAAATATTAAAGAAATTGAATTTAGTGACATATTCACAGTTATAACTATAAAGACACCATTTGGCAACTGTTAGATAGGGGAATATGAATATCAACGAATTTTGAGCTTGTTATTTATACAGATGGTTTTTCCAGAAATGTATATGTGTATGTATGTAGTATTTTTTCCAAGGAAATAATAGAATCTCTTCCATCCACCTTCTACACGAAGCCAGGATTCTTTGTTAAATCTTTAGATACAATTTTATGAACTTTTTATTATGTTAAACTTGCATTCTATTATTTCCACTGTTATTGTTAACATTACATTGAACTAAGCACCAGTTTATTCGGCACGGCTATACAAACTAGCTTGAGATAGGGGTTCACTTGTTTATCCGACTGTAACACACTCATTACTTAGGGTTATGCAACTTCACAGCCTATACAAATTTTCGGTCCTAACTAGATAACAAGGAAACCTACTTCCTGTTGAGAAATCTCAATGTACGATAATTTATAATTATAAATGATATTCAAAATGTCGTCGAGCTAACCTATTTCACATGTATCCAAAAACAGTATTGTTATAAAATTCTAAACTCCCTCGGCTTTTAAAAAATATCATCATGTATAAAAAGGCTATGTAGATTATAACTCTTGTCTTGCCTATAGATATTTACTAGACTGCAGTGTTATTTTAACAGATAATTGAATAAGCATACAAAATGTAATCAGGAGCAATGAATATATTTAGCAATAAAATTGTTTTTTATTTATTTATTTATTATCTGTAGCACTTAGATATAATAGATATGTACCACTTGCTAGAGGTACAGTGGAGATTTCGTCCAGTTAAATTGGACTTTGCCCTTCATTGAGATGAACGGCAAAAATGTGCTCAAAAGATAGTTGAATTTGCACGCAAATGGATTTTTTGCAACTCCCGTAATGCCTGAATAGCATAATGACAGTTACGCAAAAAACTCCAAGCGCAGAAATGACAGAAACGCAAAACGCCAGATGATATTCTGTGTTTGTTCTGTGTGCCATCGTAATAGCACACGAAGGAATATAATATAAATATAGGAATATATATAATAGGAATATTTCAAAATAGTTCCAATTTAAATGTTTAAAACATATTTTTTTTCTTATAATTTGATTTGATCCATCGCCCAAATAGCACACATTTTCGTGGGTTTTCGAGTATTTTTACCTGGGGCCCCCAGCAAGCACTTTTTACCTGGGGCTCCTAGGAGAATCCTACCTATCTCAAATTTTAGAGCATAATTAAAGCAATCATCATGCCAAGGGAAAAAATGAGAGCAATCATACTTTTCGAGATACGAGCGCCTAAAGGTGTGCTTGCTGGATGGCGTTCCACCCAGCAAGCACAATTGGTGTACAAAAACTACGAAGACTTGGGAAAAAAAATAATGCACAGATTTAGAGCATCATAAAGTGAGTCGGACTGCAAAGTTTCATGAATGTCATGTCAATAGTTATCTCGCTAGAACGCAAAACCTGCTTCACGTTATTTTCACAAATCTTTCTAGCAGTCAATATCAGATCTCAGAAATTACAGTATCTTGCTTCAAAATTTGTATGCCAGGATTTAGAGCAACACTAGAAACCTATGCTCAATTATTTTTTAATCCCAAAAATCAGTACTTTTTGTGCTACGAGCCAATGTTTTTTTCTTGCTGGGTGGACATTACAAAAGTGACAAAGCTGTATAGCTTTGAAACTAATACGAATACAAGACTGGTTCTTATGCTCAGATTTAGAGCAAAATTTGAGCATTCTGCTCAAAAAAAAACTAGAATTCCAAACGTTATAGTTACAGCGGTAGACGCTAAAAACTGATTTTTCCCGCCAATTTTTTGAATAATTACGGCGACTCGCGGCAGATTGCGACGTTGCCGCTCTTATTTTTTTTAGTTTAAGCAGTAACTGACTTTGTGATGTGAGTATAAGGTACATTTCAATTTCAAACTATCGATTGTCACTTACATTGATATAGACTAGAAACAAGGGCGATTTTATATATTTCTATTGGCCTTGTGCCTGAAATAAACTGATAAATAAATAAATAAATACATGTAAATCATACGATAGCGGAATACCTATAATACGAAACGCTTGTGATTCATCGTAGCGTTTTGCTGGTGATGGTGGCGGGGCGTCGGCATCGCTTCGATTTCAGCCATGCTCCAATATTTGTATATAACACAAACGCAAAACGCCCTACATCCACACATTCGACCAACACATTAGTCATATCATATTCATATACCGTACTAAATCATATATAGGGTGCTTCTAAAATATATGCCACGGCTGAAATGGGAGAAAGTATCACGTATAGTGATCACGAAAATGAGACATTCATGTCCGGAAACTGTTCTTTTTTTCCATACAAAAAAATAACAATCATAAAAATAAATTGCTTTACTTTATTAAGCCATCCGTATTGTGTTGAATGAAACCAGGCGCGCGAAAACATGCTTAAACTTTTGCTTAGACGCTCCGACATTGCGGCTAGACATCAAACAAATTCGGCACTTGTGTCGTGCTACAAAAGGCTTTGATCTGTCCGCACCCTTTCGCATACTCACTCGGGAGCGGGGCGCGACCCGGCGGGCGGGGGCGGTTGGCGCCCGCGCGCCCTTCGTACAGGTCAGAGGTCAGGTCAGTTCGCTATGCGCAGCGGTGACGCGCAGGCGTGACGCGAACGTTTTGCACCGCCTGCGCCCCCATCCGCGAGTGAGATAACGATGTCACCCAGACGTTCATACGAATCAAAAGTATCTTGAAATGATACTCTGCTACCGCGATACCCTCTGATCGCGAGTGCAATAACATCCCTGCGCATGCCGTAAACCTGTATGAGCAAAGTTTTGGTGTAAGAGTCAGCCACCAGTGTTGTGTTGTGTCATCATCATCAACCGAAAAACGTCCACTGCTGGACTAAGGCCTCCCCCAAGGATTTCCACACCGACCGGTTCTGTGCGGCTCGCATCCAGCGGCTTCCCGCAACCTTCACCCTGGTCTTCGTCGGTCCACCGAGTCGGGGGCCTGCCCACACTGCGTATTCCAGTGCGCGGTCACCACTCGAGAACTTTACTGTGTTGTAAAACTGATGTAAAACTTTGTTGTGTTGTGAAATAGCTTGTAAATAAGGTGATTGACACTCTACTACCGCGAGTGCAAATAACATCCCTGCGTTTGCCGTAAACCCGTATGAACAGAGGTTTGGTGTGAGTCAGCCAGCCACCAGTGTTGTGTTGTGCAAATCCTTGTAAATAAGGTGATGAACTTAGAAACACGCCAAGTTACTTACTGTAATACACGTTCTTTTTAATTTTACGCATCTACTCTTGAGTACCTACCTAAAACTTTTTATTAACAGATACTTTTCAGTTACGTAATTTAACAGTCCAAAGCCTGTCAAAGTGCGATGGTAAGTTTATCACCTTGTTACGTGAATAAGCCGTTTTAATAACTGGTAAGTTTGTTTATTCTGCTCTACATTTAATTTAAAGACAATCAGCTGTTCACTAAATTAACCTGTAAAAAGAGATACCTACGAGCGTGCGTTGCTTTCATTCAGTGAAATGACATCGAGTTCATTCATGACTTCATGACGGAGCGTACGTACTTGACGGACCGTGTTGTGCGAAATTGAATCAAAGTAAAAAAAAATTGTTTAGTCTCCCAAATCAATTTAACGACTCCGGGGCACGAATTTTTTTTACTATTGTAATCTATATGCATGACTCTTACTCCCATTGCAGCGGTGGCATATATTTTGGAAGCACCTTATATAAGGTGCTACTTTATTAGTGCCCGATATTTTAGTCAGTGCTTCTACTCCTGATTCTGATCAACTTTCCCCAAGGAACCCATAGTCAAATCGCAAAAAAATTTTTGGACTCTTCATACACATCGATCAGCCGAGCGGCCAAATTAGTATGAAGAGTCCAAAAACTTTTTTGCGATTTGACTATGGGTTCCTTGGGGAAATTTGATCAGAATCAGGAGTAGAAGCACTAACTAAAATATCGGGCACTAATAAAGTAGCACCTTATATATTCGACTGAATAAAAAGCGGTCAAGTGCGTGTCGAGGAGCCACGCGCAGTGTAGGGTTCCGTGTAAGTTTTTTAACTTAGTTCTAGGAATCCGGAGCGTGGTTGCAGGCCTTACCGTCGCCTCACCTGGGTACCCTTTTGGACAATGACTCGATGCGGATGGCTGTGGCACTCCGTCTGGGCTGTAATGTGTGCGAACTCCACATATGCAGCACCAAGGTGGAAGCTAACGGTCATCATGCGTTGAGTTGTCTCAAATGCTCAGGGAGGTGCCCGCGGCACCACGCTCTTAATGATATCATCCGGAGGTCGTTGATTTCGGCTAACATTCCGTGCCAAAGCGAACCGCCAGGTCTCAGTCGCACCGATGGAAAAAGGCCCGATGATCTGACCTTAGTACCCTGGCAGAGAGGCAGGTGCCTCTTGTGGGATGCCACGTGCGTCAGTACCTTCGCCCCGAGCCACCTGAAGCGCACGATAAGAACTGCCTGCTCTGCTGCCGAAGGTGCAGCGAAACAAAAACACGAGAAGTATGCGCCCTTGGAGGAGACATATTTCTTCGTACCATTTGCTGTGGAGACCACGGGATGCTGGGGATCGGAGGCGATAGATTTCGTCCGTGAAATCGGCCGTCGCATCAGGCAAAGAGGGGGTGACCCCCGCTCCGGGGCTTTCCTGATGCAAAGGTTGTCCATTGCTATTCAGCGTGGAAATGCTGCAAGCATAATGGGCACCTTTCCATCGGGAACGTCTAGGGGTGGGCTATTTGAATAACGAAGCCTTTTGGTGGTTTTTTTTTCTTGACATGTAACATTTTATACCTTTTTGTCAGTTTTAAATAAATTTATTAAGTTATTGACTTAGTTCTAGAATATATAATTTTTAATATCTATATTTTTACTAGTATAAAGGTTAAAGAATTGATGATACATTTACTGATTAAAGAGTTGATTTGGAATTGTACTTTTTACACACAGTTTAATTATTAGGTAAATAAAAAGATTCTACATATATTTTGCTGCGCAAGACAGATAATCAAACAAAATGTGAATGCGTTTAATTTGTGATACTGATCCCTGAAGTTTAAACAACGATAGCCGACATCAATGATACCCTTGACCCTTCCTCTTACTTTTAGGCTTTTCAAGAGTTATGTTTTTATTAACATTCAGTGACCTCATGACATGTCTTTCAAGCTTTAAAATATAAAGATATAAACAGCTGTCAACTAAAATCGCAGTACATCGTCCGGCTCGATAAATTTTTTATACCAATTCCTATTAAAACTTCATATTAAAACCTTACGTATTGTAAGATCACCCACGCTTCCATTTACATTTGTCGCCCTTGTTTCTTGTCTATCAATGTAAATGACAATCGATAGATTGAAACTGAAATGTACCTTATACTCACAGCACAAGGACAGTTATTGCTTGAACTAAAAAAAAATAAGAGCGGCAACGTCGCAATCTGCCGCGAGTCGCCGTAATTATTCAAAAAGTTGGCGGGAAAAATCAGTTTTTAGCGTCTACCGCTGTAACTATAACGTTTGGGATTCTAGTTTTTTTTGAGCAGAATGCTCAGATTTTGCTCTAAATCTGAGCATAAGAACCAGTCTTGTATTCGTATCAGTTTCAAAGCTATACAGCTTTGTCACTTTTGTGATGTCCACCCAGCAAGGAAAAAACATTGGCTCATAGCACAAAAAGTACTGATTTTTGGGATTCAAAAATAATTGAGCAAAGGTTTCTAGTGTTGCTCTAAATCCTGGCATACAAATTTTGAACCAAGATGCTGTAATTGCTGAGATCTGATGTGACTGCTAGAAAGATTTGTGAAAATAACGTGAAGCAGGTTTTGCGTTCTAGCGAGATAACTATTGACATGACATTCATGAAACTTTGCAATCCGACTCACTTTATGATGCTCTAAATCTGTGCACGACATTTTTTGCCAAGTCTTCGTAGTTTTTGTGCACCAATTGTGCTTGCTGGGTGGAACGCCATCCAGCAAGCACACCTTTAGACGCTCGTATCTCGAAAAGTATGATTGCTCAATTTTTTTCCCTTGGCATGATGATTGCTGATTTTGACTGACTCGTTGTTTAAGTGGTTAGCGATCCTGACCTCTGATCCGAGAGTCGTAGGTTCGATCCCCACACAGGGCAAACTTTTCTGTGATGAGCAGGATTGTTTGCTCTGAGTCTGGGTGTATAATATCTATATGTGTATGTATTTAGATGTATATGTGTATGTATATCAGTCTCTGGTTCCCAAGATACAGGGAATCCTAGTTTGGGGCCAGATGACCGTGTGTGATTTGTCCCGGATATTATTATTATTATTGCTCTAATTATGCTCTAAAATTTGAGATAGGTAGGATTCTGCTAGGAGCCCCAGGAAAAAAGTGCTTGCTGGGGTTACTCACACGGTTTTCGATGGGCAGATTACGAAAACTGATGTTCTAACTAAACATTTCAATTTTAAATTAATTTTCTTCGTTTGCTTGATGGCAAATCGCCCTAGATATCTCACTTTTTTGACATTATGAGAATTCTGTCATTTTGCGGGGCTCTACTGTTATAATAGAAAGACCGTTACCGAGCTAGGACGAAGCTGAAAAGATGAGGCGAGTTGGCGGAGGGATGATGGCACTGATGAGCTTATGAATATGTCCTACTTTCTCACAAATCATCCCTCGCACGACTCTCCAATGTCATTTTTCTTAAGTTTTTAAAAACAACCCTATTTTAATTACATAAAGTCCAAACTCAATTCACCAATTTGAGATAGGAGAGTTAGTCGTGCGAGGGACGAAATGATCTATGTCAGTAGTCAGTACTGTGTGAAAAACTGAACAGAAATCAAAATAGCTCGTAGATGTTTTTTTTATAGTTCGAAATAATCCTTGCGGTAAAAATATCGCATTATTGACAATGAACCTATGCTGCCTAGAAGATTTAACCTATTGACCGCCACGCTACTTTTGGACAAATCGTGCCGCCCGCCACCGTAGATCAAGATGACGTACATGAATTGTATGTCATCTTGATCTACGTGTAAAGTGCAACAGTCCTTCAGTTCCATCCAGTTTAAAAAAAAAGTGTTAGCTCCCATACAAATACAAGAAATAAATTGTTTTCTCACAGCTTGAGCTACTCATACCTCCATATTATAATATTGAATACAGGGAGGAACACCAAGACATTCCAATTTTTTTCTTCTCTTAAATTTCTGAAATTGTGTCCCTGACCCCAGCAAGCACTTTTTTTCCTAGGGCTCCTAGAAGAATCCTACCTATCTCTAGATCATAATTTAGAGCAATCATCATGCCCAGTGAAAAAATTAGAACAAACATACTTTTCGAGATGTGTCGTTTGCTGGGTGGAATTTCACCCAGCAAGCACAACTGGTGCACATTTATATGAGTATGGAGCTCGATTAGACCACTGTGCACCTGTTACCACTGTGCACCTGTTCCATCCATCCGACAAAAATGTATGAAAATCTCAAATCATGGCACCCCTGTGGCCCTAACCGACTGTGGCGCTCAAATAGTGGTCTCACTAGGGCCAAGCTTCACATTTGGTGTACTTACGCCGGGTTTGATCCCGGCGGCGGGGTCAAATTGTTTAGGACTCGGTTTGATTGGTGGTAGGGGTAGAGCATTTTCGGGCCATCATTCAATAGGCCTAGAGGCACATATTCCCTGCCCCGCACCTAGAAGTCCACGTTGCGCCGGCGTGCCGCCACCAATAAAACCCGGCACGCCGCCGCCGCCGCCGCCGCCGGGTCCTAGAAATTTTCGCGCAGACTTCGAAAATTAATCAGAATTTAAAAATCTATCTGCGCGTATCGTGTCTATCAGGATGGCGGGTGTACAGTGGCCGATTTGCATGAAATAAATATAAAAGAAATGTACCAAATTAAAATACCTTTATAAATTCGCAGTGACACCTAAATATAAGTTAGTATTATTATGTGATAGGTGGCAAACGAGCAGACGGATCACCTGATGGTAAGCGATTACCGCCGCCCATGGACACCCGCAACACCACAGGAGTCACAAGTGCGTTGCCGACCTTTGAAATGGGATGGGGGATGGGGGAATGGGGAGGGGGAGGGGGGGTTGGGCGTCCGGTACCCTCACTCACTGGGCGAAACACAACAAACGTTGCTTCACGCCGGTTTTCTGTGAGGCCGTGGTATCACTCCGGTCGAGCCGGCCCATTCGTGCCGAAGCATGGCTCTCCCACGTCTAGTAGCCAGTGAGGAGGAGGCGCGGTAGTGACAGCGCAGCCTCTTCTTCAGTGTAATCAGTCGGTATCCCATGGGATCGGTGTTGACCGTGCTAAGTTCCTTTTTGACCCCGGGTACTAAAATATAGGGGTCCGTAACCAGAGGCGCTCTCGGGCAGCGACTCCATGCATTTCTCATTATTATTTTCTATCATCTTCTTACTAATAATAGTAAGAGAATTAATAATAGTAATGGAAAATAATAATGAGAAATGCATAGGGTCGCTGCCCGAGAGTACTGTTTACTGTTATTAGTAAGATGATGGAAAATAATAATGAGAAATGCATAAAGTCGCTGCCCGAGAGCGCGTCTGGTTGCGCTAATGCCAGGCGCGGCAGCATGCAAGTTGGACCATCACGACCGGCCGACCTCTGTCGAGTCACTAACACCACTGCGCTCGGCGTCGACAGGGCCTGCGCAGGCCCAGCAAGTGGCGCCCGGCGCTAGTGGAGTACGCCGCATGAGATGGACTAGGGTCCTCAAACTGTAAGAACCTCATGCGAGCCTCAATGGTGCAACGGGGGAGAAACTCGTCGGACGGGGTATCGAGCGAGAATGCACCAAGATTTTTGCGCTTGGAATCTCGATTGTCTGTCAAGGCAAGGAGCAAAAACTCCCGGACCGAGTTCGGTAGGTACATATATTGCGCTCGAACATATTAAGCACGGCCGATATCGAAGGACTACGACGCGAAATCGTCCCGGTCTTAAGAGCTTCATTAAATGGAGACTGAAACGATGTCCCAAGAATTACTTGAGAAAGATGTTCCGAAATTCCGCACTCTGCCTCCTGAGGAGAGCTGCTTCTTACCATCCGGAATCCTAACTTTCCCGAGTTATTGGAAGAGATCAGTGCTCCTGCAGGGGGTACGATATGGATTGTTCAGAGGTTCGGAGATACTAAATCACGATGTTAAGGCCGTTAGCCGCACGCTAGCAGAATACCAGGCGAACGGCAGCGACCTGGCGCTGCAATGGCGGTCTGCCGATTTGTTGATACCAATATACCAAAACAGGCTAGCACCTCCACCCCGCAGGGAAAGTCGGCTTGGTACAAAAGGATTGAGCGTAATATCACTGATGTAAGGGACCTCATTGGCAAATTTATTGCTTTCAGGTCGGGCAACACCAGCCTCGAGTGATGCGCTTTGTCAGAATTGCATTTGCGGGATCAGACTTTGATCCTGCAGGATGCTATACAATGCGACTGGTTGCAGAGCGCATCGATGACCTGAAACAACGAATAACTGCACGAGCTTATTGGGTGATACTCGAAGCGAGTAGACCGGTTTTGTCCAGAATCACCTCTTCATGACTGATCAAGAGGTTTTACAAATCATTGGACCGACCTGCTGTGTTGAACACAGGCGAAAGCCTAGATCACGCAGTAATGGTGGCCTTTTGGCGTAACCTGTGGTCTGTGATCTAGGCTTGTTCAACACAATGACATGCGGTTAATGGCTGAGCTGGAACATATTCTGACGGCATCGAGTCTATGAACTCCGTGACCATTAGGAGTAGTTGATGTGTCTCAAGCGGTCTGTAAAGCTCCAACCTGGAAAACCCCAAGAAGCGATGGACTGCACCACTATTGGCTCAAGGGGTTCTATGATAGTCCTGAGAGCACTCGAGCGGTGTCACGTTACGAACTTTTTTACTAATAGGATCACTCATTTAGCTCCTTAGTCAAGCAATACCGCTAATCCTCGTTAGTACCGCCTTTCCATTGTCTTTCTACAACTACAAAAATCTTAAAAAAGAAATTTGGGAATAATTGCGCAACTTTCTACCAACAAAATCCCCAAAACCTTCGATCCCACGCCTACCTACGCGCCGCCGCCGACGCCCTTTTTGTCAACGGCGTAGACCTCTACCCGCACCTCACCGCCAGCCCAGTCTTCCTCCCACTCCCCTTCCCCCCGAACCCTTCCTCTCCACTCTTTCATCACCCCCCCCCCTCCCCCTCCTTTGGTTTGCTAACTGCATGCAACTGGTCACTTGGTGTCAGAGAAACAGGGAGTGTCCATTACTGTATAATATTTATACTATGGTCCGTACTAACCGCTTAGCTTAGTTTTCAGTGCGAACCTTCATAGCTTCGCCCGCCCGCCAGCCCGCTCGCGGTGTGAATTGCGCTTAAAAATGGACTTGAACCCTTGATAGGAATTGTTCTTGTCCAAAAAACCAAAATGTACAGCCTCACTGGTCATGCTATCTGCGTAACTTTCATCTTTAGTGGCCGTAAAATTATATAATAGTTTTGGAAGGCTAATGAAAAGAAATTGGCTTAATTAAGACTTCAGGTTTGGCCAACACAGCGCCACTAAAAATAGTGGAAAAAAAGGCTCGGGTTTCTTGTGATCTGTCGATTAACTAACTTTGTATACGAAAATGTTAAATCTATCCTTGATTTTTCTGTAACATGCAGAGAGATATGCTATGTAGTCATATGCAAGATATCAGGGTATTAATTTAAAACAATTTAATTTGGTCGTACATAAGTGTTTATTATGCACTAAATTTACATTTTTTTTTGCACTTAACACAACACTTCCCAGCAGGTCACTGTAACAAAATAAATAAGCGTTAGTTCATCAGTCTTGTCTCAAACATAACACAGAATACAACAGGAAATTATCAGAAAAATTTAACTTCATGGCAATCAGCAGTAGCAAATACATTAGAAATGTAAAACATCATACAGCGCTTTATAGACAAAGGTTATAAAAAAATCCCATATTCACCTTATCACAGCGAAGACTTATGATCTTGGTCGCTCTTTCTTTTCTTTGTACAGGGCGAGCAGCGACACGTTGGCGACCTTTACGACCTGCAAAGATAATGTTCATTAGCAACACAAAATATGTCAACACTTGCTAAATACACTGGGTGTGCGTGAAGTCAGTATGGCTGACTGCATCATGGCGCTCAGAGTAGCAAATACTCCGGTTGTAAGCAAGCTAATCATCATTGTTGATTATGCATTACAATTATTGCCGAATCTGTCAGCAAAGCACCAAGTCTTGAGTAATTGAGTCCATTCCTACCAATTGCCTGTGATGAAGTTTGTGGGTCAATGTAGATTGTATGCATAGTTGGTATTAGATGACCTATACATTAGTTGGTTCACTGTTAAAAAGATTATTCCCATATCAAAGGCTGGCAACGCACTTGTGACTCCTCTGGTGCTGCGGGTGTCTATGGGCGGCGGTAATCGCTTACCATCAGGTGATCCCTCTGCTCGTTTGCCACCTCTGCCATAAAAAAAAGCATAACCAATCTATCAGCCAGAAGACGTCAATTAAATAAACATTTGCCTCTTCAGATTCCACATAGCACAGACATGAGTCATATGCATCCAGCAACTTTCTGCTAACTTGACCTAATCAATAGTCCACGTTCCATCTCAGTCCTGCAATCACCACTCAACGAAATTTATACACACGGTATAAGAATTACCTTGAATCTGACTCCGGGAATGTCACCAACGGCATGACCCTTACGACCGAATCCCGCAACTAGGACTTCATCGTTCTCCTCAATGTGGTTGAGACAACCATCACGCGGAACGAACGCAGTCACCTTCTTGCCGTTCTTGATCAACTGCACACGGACGCACTTCCTAATGGCAGAGTTGGGCTGCTTAGCTTCAACTCCACTGTTAACAAAAAAATATAGGTAAAATTTCATTTCAGTTGAAGTTACAAGAACATAATTTTTGATTGGAGTACACTGATGTGATGCATTTCTCCAGACTCATGGAATCCTCCAAATGAGTATGTAGGCGCCAAATAATTCAAGAAGAGTGTCTGGTGCAGCTCTTATGAGTGCACTACCAAGCAAATTTTCACTTGAAGAGATAAGTAGAAGTAAGCATCGAAAAAATCAATAAGCTCAAAGCAATAACCCAATGAAGTCAACTCATGAATGAAATTACTATTCAGTTATTTGTAGCACAACTGTACACTAACATACTTTCTAGAAATAACAGTAAATTGCACACTAATTAATGAACAAACAAATGTTTACACAGTATTTAGAAAGAAGGCAAATAACGGATGATAGTAGGTAAACATCATACATGGCATAACCTCAATTTCAAAGTTCATTGACCCATCAGTTGTAGTAAAACAAAACTTGCGCTGTCGTAGTACTCCCGACGCGTCACGTCGCTCGCTGGCACGGGATGCGGGGCGCGGCACCGACGCTCGCAGTATTATCCTGTGATTGTATTAGAAAAACATTCACAGGAATAATACCACGAGCGTAAGCACCGCCCACTTGGAAGCTTCTACATCGCCAAAACAACTTCGTTTGCATTTTCATGACTGAAACCAAAACTGTTACATAGTATACGTAAACGCTAAGAGTGAAATTGGAGAAACGTACGTACACTTTCTCCAGGACGATGCCCTTGGCGTGAGAGGCGCCACCGAAGGGGTTGGCCTTCCATCTCGTGCCCATGTGTGCTTTTTTGTACTCCTTGTCCGCCCATCGCTGCTCACGGCGGTGGTTCACGTGCTTGCGCGCTGTCCGAATACCACGGGGTTTACCTGAAATTTTGATGCCGCCGGTTATCACTATCTTTACACTATTCACCAAAATTAACACACTTTGCTTTTCATTATATATCACTAATGGGAAAACATGAATCGCACCTCATATTTAGTGCAGCAACTACGGGATGGAAATAGATTCAATTTTACACCACGAGAAAAACATGTCTGCGCCATGGCCGACACCTACGCCAGAAATGAATTTACGAATTTAAAGGAAAACTACACGCTTGAAAACACTTGCACATAACATGCGTAATTGTAGCACTTTAGCACAGAACTAGGAACAAAATTATAAAAAGAATATGTAATTTCTGGCACTAAACAATTTCTTACCCATTTTGATAGCACGACACCGATCGGCTACGGATGGGAAAAGAATTTGTCAGCGAACTTCAACCAATCGGCGTCAAATTCACAATGCCGCCAACATCAGATATTCGAATTCCATAGACAAAAAATATTTTCGCCAAAGTTCACACCAACGACTTTTTTGTTGCTTCCGTAAACAAACTATCATTCATTCAGATTCCGTTCCAGAAACAAATAAAGAGACAATAGTTTATCTCTTTCACTCTTGAAATAATTACAATAGACTATCCTGCTGTCAAGGTTAAATTACTCAAAGGAAAGTGTTCTAGAACGCAATCTAAAATGTCAGTTCAACAATCAGACATTCGCTCGCTCGTTCACAACAACAAGTTGTGTTGTGTGTTTTCTTGTTGTTTTCATTGGTTTTTATTTCAATATTTTCTAGATTTGTCAGTTTTTACAACGCAACTTAGCAAAATGACTCTTAACCTCGCTAGAAAAGACGGCGGACCAGGCTACGTCGGCATACAATTCTGCACCGAATGCAACAACATGCTTTACCCGCGTGAAGACAAAAACAATAAAGTTCTCATGTACGCATGCCGGAACTGCGATTACAAGCAGCTAGCAGACTCCAACTGCGTGTATGTGAACAAGATTATGCACGAAGTCGACGAGTTAACGCACATTAACCCGGACGTGGTCAGTGACCCCACGTTACCCCGCACCAAGGACCACTCCTGCCCCAAGTGTAACCACAAGGAAGCTGTGTTCTTTCAAGGACAGACCAGACGCGCGGAAGAGGAGATGAGACTTTACTATGTGTGCACCAGTTGCAAACACAGGTGGACTGAGTGAACTGCACTGTTTGGTAATATAGGAATAATTTTAAGAAGAATAAATAAGTTTCTGAAACATCTAACTTTCCCGTGTTTTTCTTGAAAGAAAGGCCTAATCGAACCACGAAAATGCCAAGACTGCAAAGGTATGTCTCAATATAAATGTACCACAGATATTGTTTATTGTAGAATTTCAAAATCTTCCAAGCATTTGCATTACTATTTATACATAGGTGGATGTTATTTATAGACTCATTAGCTCAGTCAGTATATGTCCACACTTGAAGAAGACCATCATCAGCCAAAAGAAGTCCACTGCTGGACAAAGGCCTCCCCAAGAATTTCCACAATGATGGTCTTACATTGTCCGCATCTGGAGGCTTCCTGCAACCTTTCACCAAAGATATTCAATAAAATAAAACACATTTAAACTAATTTATTTATTAACTAAAAAATATTGCCAAGCCTTTGGTAAGTAGTCTAATATAACAGATAACAATTCACAGCCATTGATTAATTAATACAACAATCAATTTAACTCACAACTATATTAAAACAATGATGCTCATGCTGTTAGGCCTACATATTTGGCACCTGTGTTTACCTACAATGCAATGGACAGTAAATCCAACACTTCTGATTAAAAATGAAATAAAAACGCTGTTCTGCCCTCAGATGACAAAACGCTGTAACCTAAAAGTAGTGAAGTTGAGAAAAACGCGTTTAAAGTTGCGATTTCTCGAAATATTCTATAGGATTTTTAGGTTACTCTTTTTTCTATTTTGGTATTAAATGGAGTAAATAAATTTTTGACCACATTACGACATAGGTCAGGAGTAGTAGATCAAATTAAGCTATGTTACAACAAATCGCTGTAACCTGGGTTGCCGCGATTTGTCATCCGAGGGCAGTGTTGTTGGGTTGGATATTTTATGTCAATTATAAAAATATTTTTTAAAGAATTTATTGCCACTTCTTTTTATAATATTTCAAAAAGAGCACATAAAGCAAAGTTCTAAACCTAAAAGTCCTACTTTTGTACAATATGCTGTATGGCTCATTCCATTTTTTATGTTGATTTTCCTTTATTAAAATGTGTCTTATTTTGTGTAATCTCTTCACCATATGCCTCACATACCATATTTATGTAGATCTATTTAATATTTTTTTTTGTGTCTTAGCATTTCAAGTAAAAAAAAAATATATATATAAAAGAAAATCTTTCTAAAATTGTATTACTGATTTTAAAATATTACTGGAAAGTTGTAATATATTATGAGGCGTTGTAAGCAAGCTTAGATAAGTAGAGAAAGTTCACAAGAGGTCTAAATCTAACATTGTGCTCTAAGAAGCTTGTGCTACAAAATTCCAAGATCTATTCATATTTAAAAATGTACCATTTGTATAAAAACAGGATTTTGGAAATGGTTTAAAATATTCCTAAAAAATTATTACAATTTGCAAATAGTACATATAAGCTATAAAAAATATTATATTCAAAATAATGTATATTACTTATATTCAAAAACAATTGTTTTGTTAACAAAATTTGAAACTAACAAGGATCATTATTACATATATCAAGATGTAGGACGAATTAACAAGTGTATACAACATTTAAACATTATTTTTTATAAGTTATCAACCTTTAGGAAGACGGGGTTTGGGTTTTAAATTTTAGATAACAGTTCAAATAGCAATTAAATTAGTACCAATAAGCTTTACATAATTTTTCCCTATTATAAAATAACCCTATTAGTGCTGGTGCATAGCATGAAGAAGTCTCGTCACTAATAGCAGGCATTATTTATGTCATAAATTTGTATGTGCGTATTGAATATTATTGCTTCCATATTTCTAAATTACAACATTTATTTTTAAAATGCTATCAAATTTTCGTAAGCTCAGGCAAAACAACCATATTTATTTTTTATCTAACAATAATTTGGGAGGGGTTCATTGAATCACTGACTCAAGCAATCTTATCTAGGCCCTATGTATCATAAAATTGGAGCTTTTTAAATCTAAGGACGGTTAGTGTTCCAAACTAATTTCTCTCTATTTTTAATAAGCTTATGAAAGCTGCCTCAAGTTAATTTGACATAATATTTTGTAAAAATGTTGTATGTGTACATTCACTGCTGCAAAAACTTTCTTCTCAAATGCCCTATTCAAAAATAAGATTTTTCCTCGATATTCTCAACGAATCTGTTACACATGTACAGTATCTTATCATACCAGAATGTATGTTTCCAGACAGCCACATATACTTGCGGCGAGTTTAATTTTTCTCTAATGTTAATATTTTTCATCAAAATTGTTGAAGTGTGCATGTATTGTATAAGTTAGCAAGTTTGAAACAAAATTCTTTTATATGTCTAGGTTATTTTCAGATTTGCCTCTTTCCTCTTTATTGTTGTCATAACAAACTTATTGAAACAAGAGTGTAGTGAGATGAGTGTGTTGATATCATAACATGGGGTTACACGTACTTTCATATCAATTTTACGATAAAATAATGTCACTCCCTGTGTCATTAACAAATTCACATAAACAAAAAACCCAAAATTATCTCTTAGACCTGTTCCACGTAGCATCAATCCGTAGCCTGCGGCCACGTATGGAGATCTTTCGTCACTGCTCCGCCATTGGGAAATCTGGAAAGTTCTCCGGGAGAGGGGGAAGCACGTTCTCGTCGAAGTGGCCGGAGATGTTGCCCGGGGGCGAGTAGTTGGCCACCACGATGATCTTGCCGGCCCGGGAGCGGGCCTTGCCCACGCCGAAGAAACGGGTGGAGACCCACACCATTTGTGTGAAGTGGCCTGGGGAGAGGCAAATATACATCATAATTTATTGAGGTAAAGGTCCATGGTTAAATATAGCCTTTGTGCCCATAATATCCATTTCCTAAAATATTCAAATCCTATAACATCCGTTTCCTAAAATATTCATATGCCATAACATCAGTTTCTTGAAATATCCAAATCCCATAACATCCGTTTCTTAAAATATCCAAATCACAGCATGAACATGAAACCACAGTTACGGTACGCGATTTCAGTTTCGTACTACACTCCCGTCTGAAGGCAATTTCAAAAAGACGCGCGTCTTTTCCTTTAAACACACAAATACCCAGAAGAGAAACAAATCTGCTCATCTATCACCTTTTTCTGGGTGGGAATTGAACCTACGAACCTCGGCGTGGAAGTCAGGGAAACTACTACCACACCGAGTCAGTCACTTACAAGCTCTTAAAAACGCTCGCCTCTTGCTCCGCGCACCCTACTAATTAAGGCGGGGCAGAATGTGATCGTCAAAAAGGCTAATGCCTACCCTACCTGCATTTACGTTAGCGTGAAGCACATCCGGCTCCTTAAAGAAGTTGTACTGGCGCACTGCGGCGTACCAGTAGGAAGACACTTCTTGACCTGGAAACAGTAATTTTAGTTTTAAACGCCTCAAGAACTTGCGCAAGAATTACTGCTAAACCACCCTTGTTCTGCAAAGACTAAAAATATGGCTGCATAAACTTTGCAGCGTAGATTGATTGTAGTCCACTCGCATTATATTAAAAGTTCACTTTGTGGGATTCGGTTTGGCTAATGGTATGGCATTATTCCTTGGCATTATTCCAAAAGTATCAACGAGATTGGACAATCCAATTTTTAAGTAAAATTAAGTGTTCATACATCAGAATGGCAACCTACCTACCTTGAATACTTAGTTTTATTTAGCCTAGGTTTTAGTTTGGCAATAATAAGAGACTATTTTGCTGGAAATAGCTGTAATAAGTTTGTAGAATATCATTCAGAATCTCAGGGGGCCTGCGTGAAGGTGATAATACTATTTAAGTTAAGAGGTACCTAAAGGGAGTGTTTTTTTAAGCATTACTATAATTGTTAACCCCTGTAGTGGGGACGATGACGAACTTAATGTGAGAGACTTGGTACTTGAACTGTGAACTTTTTGAGTCTAATCTATCTACTTCTCTACCAGAAGTTACAATGGTCAATAAGCAATGAATATCAAGGCGATATACCTGTAACATCGGGCTGCAGCGCGCTGACAGGCCTCTGGTAGAGATTCTGTCCGACGTCGCGGTCGTTCCTGTACAAGAACTTGTTGGTGTGAGCCAGGTGGTTCGCCCACGCCTGCGCGTAGTCGCACAGCTGGAACACACCCAAACAAAAATAGTGGATCACCTACACCTGCAGTTTAAAAAAGTCTAGTACGCAGGAACAATGGACTTCTTTTCTTGACTTCTACCTACTGCCTACTGAATATTGTTGTTTTTCTAAAAAGTTTTTTTTCCATTTTGAAGGTACCGGCACGCTTTTTAGTGCGACCCTCAAACCTAAATCTGCTTCTTTTCGTGTGGAAGTGTCAGTTCCCTTACAATATTTTTTGCCAATATCGTGCCACCTCGATCGCTTCGGGTTTTGCCATCATTAGATCTTCTGTGGTGCATTGTGGGCCCTCTGGACAACTCAAAAAATGAGAAGTAGTCTGGGGTAGGCCACACTGGCAGGATATGTTAGTGTTATCAGGAAGGATTCCCCACTTTCGCATGCTATCTCTGGATCGTGCCACGCCAGTTCGTAGTCGATTTAAGGCTTTCCATGTTCTCCACTCAAGTTCCCCTCCAGGTGGTAACTGCTCAGCCGGTTGAACAAAGTTATCCGAGCGGCATAAGCTAAATCATAAGTTATAGTAGGTAATGTTTCTCCGGGCAACTTACTGATGTCTCTTACCAACACCGTCAAACGGCTCAACTCCGCAGCGGCAGCGGCAGGCAGCGAACCTTGTATTGTGTGTCCCTGTAACGTCACGTCGCGGCCATGCGTACCTCTTTCTCTGCATCACAGGACTGATTACCGATCTATGACGTCACAGAGCACCAGGTCTCAGATGGTGACATCACAGGCAGTAGTTACAAACCTCAGGTGCCATGTAGAGCTGCGGCGCGCCGTGCCGCTGTCGGTACACGTTGTGCCAGCATAGGCACTCGGTGATGAAGTCCGAGTCCTGCCACGCGGTGCGCACCTCGCTCCACTGCACCACCATGCTCACTGGACGAGTCCGCAGCACCTGGGACGAGGAAGGTACCTACGTTTGATTCACCCTGTTTCGTCGTTATAGAGAAAACATCCTATCATCACTAGGCGCGGATCCAGGGGGAGGGGGGGGGGGGGGGCAATTGCACATATTCCCCCCCCTTCCCTTGGATCCGGAAAGCATCACCGAGGTTTTGTTAACTATTCAACCCCCCCCCCCCCTCCCGAAATAATCCTGGAGCCGTGCCTGATCATCACAGACTTGTCCTATCATAGGGTTAGCCGTATTAGAGACAAGGATATAGTTAATACCCCTTTTCCTTACCTTACCCCCTAGGGATTTGTATTTCTACTTCCTTAGAGTACAGTACCGAAATTGCTATAGTTTTTATTCACCCCAAACTTCACATTTTTGTACAAAATACTTCAGGAGTACTATCTGTATTAGTATTTAGTATGCTGTACAGTTGCATCGATCTTCTTAGTAGTCTGCCGTGGTACAGCGTGTTACATAAGTCGTGCAACGAACGCCTGAAAGAGGGATGTGACTCAAATAACTTTGCAGAGTTCGCCGAGTTTAAATTAAATTCCCTTAAATTGTTTGTGCCTTCTCACCAGATGCGAGCTGGAACTAACTTTTGATTAAACCTCTCTATGATTTCAAGATCATGTGGTAGGCGTGAGTGTATCGGGTATCTACCTTCTCATGTAGGCACTACATGTAAGTTCCTTGATTATTTTCGTTACGTAATTTTAGATTCTTTAGTTGGAAGTTCGGTACTTTGAACGCAAAATTAAGACTTTTGACCTAGTTTAAATCAGTTTTCCATCCGTACTTATTCTTTCTTTACTTACAGGTATTTGAAAGGTAAACTTTTTATTAGAGATGGGACGGATATCCGGTTACTATCCGGCCTATCCGGTCAATATTTTGGTATCCGTCCGGATAACGGATAGTAGCTTAATAGCCGGATAGTTAGAATGTTGTAAATAATCATCGAAAGTACACAAAATAAAACCAGTTTTAATCTAGCCCCAATAGCACTATTTAATGATTTAGTAATTATGGTTTTCGAACGCCGAGGTTCCTGCCTTATTCCCAGTGCCACCTCGAGAAACTTTCACCTCGCATAAATGGAAGAACACTTAGCGAAATGTTGCTCTTCGACGAAATACGTCTATAAAGGCGACTTTTTCGTTACACTTGCCAATTTTACAAACGTAATTCAAATAGATCCAGTGCCACGATTTAATTTGTATCAATAATTGAAACCGTTGCGAATGTTTGAACACGTAAATCAAACAAAACAAGCGAGTATCGATACTCCACACTCGCTAGGTGTGATAGGTGTCAACCCGAAATAAGCCCGAATCAATCCAAAAGTACCCGAACGCAAAGCGCGGGCACCACGTACTACTGCACTCAGTCGCGTCATAGCATTCAAGGATGCCATCCGTTTGCAGGCATTTTAGACGGCCGGATAATTTGACCAAATATTCGGCTATCCGGCAAGTGACTTGGCTGAATATTCGGGATCCGGTTATCCGGCCAAACCACTATGCGTCCCATCTCTACTTTTTATATCAAGACTTGGCTCCACAACACCAATTACTTCTACATATGGGGTAAAGTTTCATTGCTCCGTACTCCGTATCAGACTCACATCTTTATATGAAAATGAAGTAAACACTTTCCGAAACGGCGGGTATTCTTACGAGTTCCAAGTGGTAGGAGTAGGAACCTCTTGTAAGTAGATAGGGAAAATCTTTTGGAAAGTGTACAAACAGTGTCACACAGTGCTGCTTTATAATTCGAATAATTTTATTTCAAAAGAAGATATATAGTAATTCTCGTTAAGCTTTTGGGTGTAGTGGGTAAGTAGTTACATAATGTTTTGATGAAATATTTTCTTTTGTCTTTATTTAACCAGAAACCGCCTAAACGAGCCGCAGAACTTTGCTGGACTTCTGCCAATATCACCTTCAGAGATATATTTCCACGATGCCCGAGTAAATGAACCCATTATTACCAATTCCGGGACAAATTTCGCACACTGGCACCAAACTAGGATTCCCTGTACTATGGGAACCAAAGAGGTTTTATTCAGAAAAACTGATCTACGTTAAAATATTAAACAGCCAGATAAATCAGATTATCTATCAGGCAAAAAATATTCGTCTGCCCCGGCGCCGAACCATTGTAACTATTGCGTAATCTATAATCGAACCTACGACACTCGACTTTTAATCAGAAGTAGGTACTAGGAAGCACTCAGGAGCGCTACCACTGCACCACCCAGTCAAAAAACCCAGCTGTGCAAAAGTGCGAGTTCCGTGCCGACACACTATGCATATTAATTGTTAGTTGTTAATAGCCTATTTACATACTTAATATAATAACTGCTACACTACCTAGCTACATTTGAAATATGCAAATTTCCGAAACGAAAGGACCGACGGAGCAGTGTTGTGGAAAACCAATTTTCATTCCCAACCCTTTTCCACGCGACGTCACTAAATAAATTACCTCAAGTTCATTCATTTTAGTCCGAAAAATACGTAACATATTACCTAGATACGTCGTTTATTGAATTTATTTGTAGAACATAATTAATCACCAATGCAGTGCACGTATAAAATGGATTATTATTGAATATACCAGGAACCGTCTCACTTTTGTAGGACTCGGTTTGGTTGGTAGCAGGCTAGTGATAGGGCATTTTTGGAGCCCGCTTGGCTAGCTATCACCACTTAAAAAAAAAGAAAATGAAAAAATGAAAATATTTTATTCGAAATGTACACTTTTCGAATGTCATTATTTTATCTACCTAATACGAGATTCCTTCCACTCGGAACTCGTATACCCACCGTTTCGGGAAGTGTTTGCGGAGTGAGAAGAAACGGCGGGCCCTAAAGAAACTCCCTCTAACACATTTTTTTTAAAAGTCTTGTATTCTATTACATCTTAATGCTAGATCAATAAATGAATTATACAATGTCATGTCTGTAAAAAAATATGAAAAATAAGAATAAAGAAAGAAAGGATTCAAAAGAGATTAAAGGAATTTTTATATCTAGTCTAGCTTTGCGAGTTGAAGTACTCTCAATATTTAACAAAACTACCTACCTACCAAACCATAGTACAGGATTCCCTGTACTGTGGGAACCAGAGACTGATAAAATTTGCGTTGGGGAATCTTGGTGAGCCCGCTTCCGTCTTCGGCATCATCATCACTTACCACATGCCAAGAGCTTACCAATTGTGGATTAAAAAACCTATGTAACATAGTATACGGAGACCTAATGTGTATATTTATTTACCTACTTCCTACATTCTGTTGTCCAACTAACTTCTACAAAGCCAGAACTGTTATAAATAGAGCAGTTGAGGGCTGTCGAGCTGAAAGCCAGCGCTAATGAACGTCTGACTTCGCCATTTTTGCTCGAGAACTCTGTGGCTATAATATAACAGTTTAGGTATAGCAATTTTTATTGAGTTTCTTTTAGCTCAGTCTTTCTTGAACGTGATTGCTTAGGTAGGTACACTTTTCTTTAGCTCCCCTACTACAATTTGTAGTAGATACAGAGTTTTCTTTACCTACTTACAATATACCTACAGGGTGTAAGGGACAGGTTTCCGAAAACTTTAAGGGCTTGCTCAGTAGACGAAACTGAACAACTTTCCCGATTTTTTCGTTTCCTGAATAAAATTCTTGTGGAAAGTTGTTCAGTTTCGTCTACTGAGCAAGCCCTTCAAGTTTTCGGAAACCTGTCCCTTACACCCTGTATATTATACATGTACTTATTATGTTGTATTTTGATGCACAGTTATTGCAAAAAATAACATGAATTAAGATTATCTGATTACAGATTTAAAATTAATTTAAAGTATTAAAAACTTAATTACCCTAAAATCAGATGCTTTTATTTTAATAATACTCGTACTGACCTACTTTTTAGGGTTCCGTAGCCAAATGACAAAAAACGGAACCCTTATGGATTCGTCATGTCTGTCTGTCCGTACGTCACAGCCACTTTTTTCCGAAACTATAAGAACTATACTGTTGAAACTTGGTAAGTAAATGTATTCTGTGAACCGCATTAAGGTTTTCATACAAAAATAAAAATAAAACAATACATTTTGGGGGTTCCCCATACTTAGAACCGAAACTCAAATTTTTTTTTTCATCAAACCCATACGTGTGGGGTATCTATGGATAAGTCTTCAAAAATGATATTGAGGTTTCTAATACCATTTTTTTCTTAACTGAATAGTTTGCGCGAGAGACACTTCCAAAGTGGTAAAATGTGTGTCCCCCCTGTAACTTCTAAAATAAGAGAATGATAAAACTAAAAAATATATATGATATACATTACCATGCAAACTTCCACCGACAATTGGTTTGAACGAGATCTAGTTAGTACCTAGTTTTTTTTTTAATATGTCATAAATCGTAAACCGCAATTTACCAACAACGAACTACAAGAACTTTTATATTATGTTACTTGCTGCTACGGAACCCTTCATGGGCGAGTCCGACTCGCGCTTGGCCTTTTTTTTCTTTACGAAGTCGTAACTCGCACTCCGAGAATTCTGTAGCCAGTACCAACGCAGTTTGTACTTATTTACGTCCATTCCTTCCTCGAGTTTGGATATCTTCAGGTCCGACCAGATAAACGGTGGTCTTTACTAACATCAAAGGTAATTTAGATGGTACTTTTTAAGGTTCCGTAGCCAAATGGCAAAAAACGGAACCCTTATGGATTCGTCATGTCTGTCTGTCTGTCTGTCTGTCTGTCCGTATGTCACAGCCACTTTTTTTCCGAAACTATAAGAACTAAACTGTTGAAACTAGGTAAGTAGATGTATTTTGTGAACGGCATTAAGATTTTCACACAAAAATAGAAAAAAAACAATACATTTTGGGGGCTCCCCATACTTAGAACTGAAACTCAAAAAATTTTTTTTCATCAAACCCATACGTGTGGGGTATCTATGGATAGGTCTTCAAAAATGATATTGAGGTTTCTAATATCATTTTCTTCTAAACTGAATAGTTTGCGCGAGAGACACTTCCAAAGTTGTAAAATGTGTGTCCCCCCCCCCCGTAACTTCTAAAATAAGAGAATGATAAAACTAAAAAAAATATATGATGTACATTACCATGCAAACTTCCACCGCAAATTGGTTTAAACGATATCTAGTAAGTAGTTTTTTTTTTAATACGTCATAAATCGTAAACCGCAATTTACCTTTCATTCAAGTTACAACGAACTACAAAAACTTTTATATTATGTTACTTGCTGCTACGGAACCCTTCATTGGCGAGTCCGACTCGCACTTGGCCGCTTTTTTTTTCATAGTACTTAGATTTTATACCAAAACATTTTGTTAAAAGAAAAGCTTCTTCAGCATATTTTTTCAGTAACATACCTAGCCTTTTTTTCAATAACCTACAAATTTTACAGACACGCCAGGTGGATATCATATCATAGCGACTGAATGGCTCATCTATCAAGTTCACAAGATGAAGTGTTGCAATAATTTATCACGGGCCACGGGCCGTCCGCCAATTTTCGCCCGGGAAATGCTATTCACTTTTTAGGGTTCCGTAGCCTAATGGCAAAAAACGGAACCCTTATAGATTCGTCATGTCTGTCTGTCTGTCTGTCTGTCTGTCCGGCTGTATGTCACAGCCACTTTTTTCCGAAACTATAAGAACTATACTGTTGAAACTTGATAAGTAGATGTAGTCTGTGAACCGCATTAAGATTTTCATACAAAAATAGAAAAAAAACAATAAATTTTGAGGGTTCCCCATACTTAGAACTAGGGCATGCACCCGGGTTTACCCGGTTCTCAAAAACCCGGGAAAACCCGGGTTTTTTGATGATCTTGAGAGCCGGTTCTGAATAATATGAAACCCGGTTCTCCCGGTTCCGACCAAAATATTAAAATGTAAAGTATTATTTATATTTTGCTGCGTTATTTTAACAAATTTATTCTATCTGGCAACGTCGGACTCGCGTGCATCGCGAATTTTCGTGCCACGCCTCACGCGTGGCTCTGATTGGTTGTCTTGTCACCAGGCGCGCGGCGAAAAATGAAGCTTTTGATTATATTTAATGTTTTATTGAAGTGCAGTAATATTCATAGTTCTTTTTTTGTTTTGCAGTTTGCAGTTAATGAATAAGGTTTAAGTTTATATGTGATATGATAACAAGTAGGGTTTGCATTATCCGTTCAAATTTACTATCCGGATAAAACGGATATTAAATTTTAAAATATCCGGATATCCAGATAAAACGGATAATTTAGATAATTTTTAAAATACTTTAGTTTTCTTCGTTAAATAAATGTAAAAATACATTGATTAAAATGAATAAATACACTGCTACCCAGCTTATACTATTTCTAACACCGGCCAAACGGAATAAAATAATGATTTATTTCTATTTATTTATTTATATCGCTATTCATGACTTAGAGCGTACGCATAAATGAGGTTCTGTTCTAGAAAGAAGTTTTCATCAAGAGACCCGAGTTTCCTAGCACTACATAATTCAATGAGCTTCTCATGTGACTAGTATTTTAAATCGATTAATTTTGACCTTGAGCTTTGAGCCCTCTAATGATGCTCATAGTATGTCTTAGTTCAGTATCACTGACAGCACACACTGGTCCAAGATCTTGACGTGAAGACGTGAAGATATTGCGGAGCTTATCAAATCCACAGTTGGTAAGCCCTTGGAATTATATCACCTGATGATAATTTATGATGATGCTGAAAGACGAAAGCGGTCTTACCAAGATAACCCAATGCATTATACCTATATCTACCAAGGTATGACTACGATATCGTCAGTGTATAAAAGGCTGATTAAATTTGAAACAAGGAAATTGATGTTAATGCTGATTTCTCTCCAGTTCAGAAGCTTGAAGACAGGCATAGGTTTTCAATTCTGATCCTGGAGGCTAACTGACATGGTGGCGTTTTGGCATCGTCGGAAATACTTCAAAACGGCACAGGTCTCGATCAAATCAAATATTTTTTCATAGTCCAAAATGCCAAGCATAGTGACTGACACTCTTCAGTCTTCTATTATGTTATCTGCCACAGCGTATACAGGCTGTTAAAAAAAGTGCGTTTGAACGGGTTACTCAAAATCAAGTAAGTATTGAAATTTTTCCCTGTATTTGTGATCTACGCTAATGAAACCTTTTTGGAAACCAAACTGTTTGGGTGTTTGGAAGTCGTCATACCTACGTGCGAAACGATTCGCAATGACTCTCCAAGACAGCTTATAAAAAACAGATCTTCTATCTTGATCGGTTCACTCTTGACAGAGTGTTCGTTGTCATTATTGCGTAGCTTTAGTGGTCCATCGAAAAACACGTCGCCATTCCACTCTCACCGCAGCTGTCCTGGGACATTTATTTAGGGGAATTCCCAGCGTAGTTTTCAACTGATCTACCTATAACACCTACACCAGGTGTGTGCTCTGGTGGCATCGACTTTGCCCTAACCATACCAAATGCTCAATGGATGTATCTCTTGCATGCATAGTAAAAATTGATAGAGTAACGTTTACTCATGTTTAATGGGATAACAACAAAACAAAACAGACTGTAGAAATGTCTCTAGAAATATGATGGTTTTATAGTTAGCCAGCAGGTTCTTATTTTACAATAGTTTTATTAAAGAAGCTCACCACCACATTTTGTGCCATATCGTAAGCGTTCGTCCCTCAAGCATAACAGAATTAAACAAATTCTTGTAGTACCGGTTTTCCATCTGCTTTCAAAAGCTCAGCCATGCCGTGATCCATCATCAGCCGGTGCATTGTTGTTCTTCAGCTGTTTAAGAGCCATTTTAGTCCTCGTACAATTTGACGCCCCGGAAACACGGCTTCTGTACAGTGAAGTGTCAGGCCAATCTGGCTCTTGGGTATTTACGAGTTTACAACTTTTACAAGTAGCCACATTGCTGACAGAGAGGCTTATGGTCACCTATGACTGTCCTAATAACTTCTTCAATAGCTCAGAAGAAATAAATAAAATGAATGACGAAATTGGGAGTTTGTCTATGTTGTTTTCTGTGTTCTGAGAATACTGATACGTTTTTCTTTATACGTTTTTTTGCTGGTGTAGTTTGTACTTGCTATACACAAAACTAATTAGTGGTTTATTCATAGGTAAACAATATAAGTTTCTCTACATAATTTAAATATCTTTTTTACTAAAAGTCTAAAGTATTTTCTATCCAGACCTCCGAACGAGCGTTAGTAGACGTAATTCGATTAAAAATATGCTTCTGTAATCGCCTTCTAAACAAATTTAATATTATCTGGATATTCGGATAATTTACTATAAATAACCCGGATAGTAAAATTGACGGATATCCGGATAAAACGGACATCCGGATATCCGGATTGCAAACCCTAATAACAAGGTAGTTACTGAGCTGAGTTTGTTTCAAATAATTTTATCATGTTGATTTTATAAGACTGATAAATAAAGAGAAGTATTATGATTAAAATTTTATTTATTTATTAATTTATAACCATTTTCTGCACACAAAACAAAATACAAAAACACAAGGCACGTAAAATAAAAGACACATCAGATACTTTTATAGTTACTTTTGTTTTATTTCGTATTTTTTCCGTGGTATTATAAAAGAACCGGGTAGAACCGGGTTACCCGGTTCTGAGCTCGATTTAGAACCGGGTTTCAGAAACTTGGAACCGGACTCGGTTCTGCATGCCCTACTTAGAACTGAAACTCAAAAAAAATTTTTTCATCAAACCCATACGTGTGGGGTATCTAAGGATAGGTCTTCAAAAATTATATTGAGGTTTCTAATATCATTTTTTTCTAAACTGAATAGTTTGCGCGAGAGACACTTCCAAAGTGGTAAAATGTGTGCCCCCCCCCCCCTGTAACTTCTAAAATAAGAGAATGATAAAACTAAAAAAAATATATGATGTAAATTACCATGCAAACTTCCACCGAAAATTGGTTTGAACGAGATCTAGTAAGTAGTTTTTTTTTAATACGTCATAAATCGTAAACCGCAATTTACCTACAACGAACTACAAGAATCCTATAGTTAAGTGTCCCGACGATTTTGAAAACGGCTTGAAACCTTGTGACGAAAATCTAGAATTAGGGGTTCTCGCCAGAAATCGATCTATGGTGGAATTATCTTCGAAAAACTCATTTAAGGGAGATATGAGCGAAATTACATAATATGACTGACTACACATATGATGTTTATTTTAACACCACCTTCAAGCGCGAACTGGCCTAAAGGTTCGGTGCTGGCTTTTTTTTATGTAGGTTCGGATTCGAATCCCGCGAGACTTTATTGTTTTTTGTCTTTTTATTTGTGTTATTATTATTATTCCTATACTATTAAACGAGTTAGGTGTCCCGAGGATTTCGAAAGCGTGAATTGAATGACGTAGGTACATTTTTTACCTATTTTATCGAAGATAGTATTTTTTTTAAAAATCTACGTGCGCTGATTTATCAAGTTTTATATACATCGATATGAGAGACATTAGATGAGGTTAATACTGCCCGACTGCGTAGTCGCTAATAGTGGTTTGCTCACCTATGTTGAGTAGCGCCGCCTTTTCGCGCACCATTCGCAATCTGACAAGCGAAGAGTAAACATTCCGTATTTGAATGAAAATATGTCTTACAGTGCAGTGAAATGTGCTAAAACAATAAAAAAATAAAGAACAAAACTAACAGCAACATTTCTTATCACTTTTTATCACTTGTTATTTTATGAATATTTTGTCATTTTATAGTGATGCTACGCTACTCGTCGCTAGTAGATAACATTAATTAAATACATGCCTCCCTACTCGTCGCTAGATGTCGCTAGTAGATAACATTAAATACATAAACCTTAAGCTTATCACGCAACGGCGATATTTGTTTAAATACATGCCTCCCTCTTCACCTCGCTTCAGCCCCCGCAAGACGAACACGCTGGTTCAGAAACAAACAGAGCGAGTAACCTTATCTAATGTTTCCCATATCGATGTTTATATAAAAGACATCAACGACTGCTACAATGTTTATGTTTCGAATTTACTGTGCATTAAATTTTGTTTTTATTTTTGTCGAAAACGATTTTTTTTTTTATGGCAGAGGTGGCAAACGAGCAGACGGATCACCTGATGGTAAGCGATTACCGCCGCCCATAGACACCCGCAACACCAGAGGAGTCACAAGTGCGTTGCCGGCCTTTGATTTGGGAGTACGCTCTTTTCTTGAAGGTTTGAATGTTCTAATTCTAACAAAAATAATTCTATCGATCTATGGTTAGTTGTTTCGGATCTACAATGGATCTATGAGGGTCTAAACCTAAACTTATCCTTACAAATAAGGAAGTTATTTTGATAGTTGGTTTTTTGTTTTGTAAATATATTTCACTAATGGCGCCATCTTTTGTCGAGTAGGTGAATTACCAGTGAATTACATTACTTGGGAGGCCTTGGAGCCCTTTGTTGCTAACATTGACCGCGCTACTCGACAACAGATGGCGTGCAGTTCTGAAGGAATGAACAGAGGAATGACAACATGCACTGATATGTTCGAGTATTTTTCTGCCATTTTTGGCGTGGTTCATCTGGATATGTCGTTTTCAGTTTTTTTTACAAACGCTCCGATTGAACGTGCGAAGCTCGGTCACCCAGCTAGTTTTTATATTATGTTACTTGCTGCTACGGAACCCTTTATGGGCGAGTCCGACTCGCACTTGGCCGCTTTTTTCATACGGATATGAGAGGGTTGTTTCGGATAATATTTATAAAAAAAGTGCTCTGTGGGGTAAGGGTATAATAAGTAGGAAATTAATATTACAGGTAAGGGTAAAGTTTTATTTCTTAGTTACCTATAACTTGAGTTTGAAGAACCCGTTAACTGGGGTTTCTACATGTTGCCACTTATTTTAGATTTTCTGAGTAGATTGTTTTTGAGTATGTTCGCGTCACGTAAAAAGAGCGCTGGCTGGCGTTCCGAGGATGCACTCTGACAGCAACAGTTTAGTACCCTCTCTTTCACACTTACGCGATTTATATTATGCTATCCTGTTGTCAGAGTGAACTGTTGTGCCCTCGGAACGCCCGCCAGCCCTCTTTTTACGTGACGCGAGCTGTAATTCCCTTTCACAAAAGAGACCCTATAAATACACCTATTTTATACACCCTGTATAGTATTATACCTAGTACCGGGAAAGCTTGTAGCCAGATGAAGAATCATAGCTAGGTTTCTGTTATAATACTCGAATTCTTCTTCGTGCTTTAAATGTTCAACTTATCTAAAAATATCACAAAGCACTGCATAGCTCGTTGATGTCTTTTGTATGACTGACTTGACTTCATATATTGTTTTTTCGACGAATTCTACTCTAACTGACTACGATGGCGTAGTGGTTAGCTTAACGCTTCTTACTTCTATGCCTGCCTAGAAACGTGTGTTCGATTCCTACAAAAGAAAATTCATTTTTGTGATGACCTCGTTTGTGTACTTTGTTTGTGGGTGTTGAATATCAATTCTTAAAGTCTATTATATTTGTAAAAGTGTGTTTGTTTGTCCTTCTTTTATGTCACAACACAACACATCTTGTGTTATTATGTTATGACCGTTTGCCAAATAGTCCCAATGTCACATCAGAGTTCTCTCCAATTCACCGAGGGACAGGTTTTCATGCCAATAGGCCAAGGGCGCCGCCCGCCCAATTTCCTTGGGCGGTTTGCTTTTGCAAGCTGTGCACACTGCCTTAGGGTTGCGTGCATAAGGCAGTTTGCATAATGGCTCGCCAAGTCGTGGCAGTGAGATAAGGGCGCCATTTGAGTACCTCTAATGGGTTTCCTTAAAAGGGTAATATCAAACATTTTCACAGAAAAATACAGCAGGATTATATGCATACCTATACATATGATATTGATAATTAAGAAAACAAAGGATACAAAAAAAATAAGGCATGTTCTTTTTATTCCAAATTCGACCTTAGCCACTCGGCGCCGGCGGATCTAATTTGGAATAGAAAGAACACGCCCTATTTTTTTTGTATCCGTTTTCTTATTAGTAGGGGAATTCCAAAAGTTTTCTCGTGAATTGACTAATATGGTTAATGGTATTACCTGCAAATGGTATTGTTTAAATTTACAAAATAAGAACTAATCAGCTTATTTCGTTGGACGTTTTGGAGGGTCCTTCTGAAATAAATTACTCGTCTTTTAATATTCTTGAAAAAGAACACTCCGTTAAACTCTCAAAGTTTTTGAATCAACGAATCAGACAAGTACTATTTTCCATCAAAAAATACTAAATCGCACAGAAAAAAAGTTATATTTCACCATCTACAGGGTGTAACAAAAAGGTGTGGTAATACTTGAAGGTGGGCTTCTACTCATCAAACTGAACAACTTTTGTTCTACAACTTTGTTGAAATAGCAAAAAATTTTCTCGACTTTTCATACAAACTTAGCTCACCAACTGATCGATTTGTATGAAAATTAAATTTAATAATTAAATAATTAAATTTTGTTACACCCTGTATAGGTTACATTAGATTTGCAATTTACAATTAGTTAATTTGATGTGTATGGATATGATGTTGATATGCAACTAGTATTTTCCTGATGCGCGATTAAATATTTTACTATCGCTTTTATAGATCGTGTTTAACTTCTCTGGAGAAAAGTAAGGTATTTCAGAAGGAATTAACCTATACGTTACAATTTTCAGTACTGACTGAAAGGTTTATTGTGGTGGATGTATGCAAATAATCACTTACCTTCTGAAGCAGTTTGGGACGGTTGTCGAGCTGCTCCGGTTCGTGGCCCTCCTTCTCCTCGTTGTTGTTGCGGTGATGTCTAAAATTAATTAACTTTATTACTTCCTCTCTACTACTGATTTACATCAATACGAGTATGTAAGCCTTTTAGGGAAAATTTATTTGCTTTATTACGCGATGTTACGGAATACGAACGAAAAAGGTTTCCATTGGTGAGATTGTTACAAAGCAACGATTATGACACGATTTTCGGGGATTTCATGAAATTATGCGTTCATTTATATGAATAACGGATCACCTGATATCTTAAGGTGCCTGTATATAGGTATTGGATTCATTGTTACCGTCTGCAGCAGCTAAGAAACATAATTGATTTTTGTGTCCGATGTGTCGTCAAATTCACAGACAGAGTGACATAGGATGCATTAATGCATTAAATTTTTTTAAAATTTTTCGGTAAAGTGGTTTAAAGATTCTGTTAGCTGCTACTCTACTGTCGCTGCCCAACCGAGTTGGATTCACGTTGATTCAAGCTGAACTGTTTGTCCCAGGTATAAGTTACCAATGAGAGGGTTCTTGAAATAGCGCAGCTGCCTAGTTTTACTGTCTGCGTTGGCTAGGGCATGTGCACAGGATGGAGCCTTCTCGACTACCACGCCGTGTCTTGCTGGGCGAAGTAGCGAACGCAGAAAGAGACGTTGGAAGGCCACTGCTTCGCTTTAAAGACTACGCCAAGCGGGACATGGCTGCCTTTAAAATAGATCATCGTGACTGGGAGAGGATCGCAGAAAAGCGGTCCGAGTGGCGTAAGCGTGTTGCGGAGGGTAGAAAGTTGTGCGATGAGACGAGGTCTAGAGCACTAGCTGACAGGAGGGAAAAGCGGCACCAGGGCGGCACTAGCACATCAGCCGCAAGCTTCCCCTGCCAGGCCTGCGGGAGAGTGCCGCTCTCGCATCGATTTATTGAGCCACTTAAAAAGTTGCTTCCGAGGCACTGTCATAAATCGTCTGCAATAGACGTAAAGGCCATTGATGAAGTTACTATCGATCAACTCATTTACTCAGTACGCGTAGTCTAATATTGCTTTCAATTCTTCCCTTCCCCACTTCAACCTTAGCTCATCCATCACTCCTATCCGGTGACATTTCCACCTGGCACTACTTTGCGTGCCCCTGAATAGATCGTTTTGTAGATGGGCGAGATACGGTCAAGGTGAACTACACAAAAGGATTAATAAAACTTGAGGTTAGTTTTCTGTAACTTGAAAGACTTTTTATAGTCTGAAGGTTATGATGACGTAGGAGGTCGTAGCCCGTAGAGTATGCCTTCGCATGTAATTATGCACCAAGGGTCGATTGAAGTGAAGTGGTGTAGGAGATGAAAACATGGAGGCATTTGGAGTCAGAGGCCAAGATCCTCACTGGGTTGGTGAGCCAGCGAAGTAAGTAAGTATACGTTATAAAATGGGGAATCATTGGCCATAGTTATGCCATAATAATCCAATTGATTTAAACTAAGTAAGGGATAATTTACTTTATGTCACTGACGGTCAGTTGGATCGTTATGGCATATCTACGGCCCATTGATGCTGACTTGGAACTTGGAAGTTCAAAAGGCGAAAGTGGCTAGCTTCGCAGTTTGTCATTCATAAATACCGAGTTGGGTACCTGGATAACATGAATAGAATAAAGTACGCATATTTCTTTAATGCATGTTTTCTTTATAGTAGGTACGCCTCGGCATATTCAAACGAATCTTCGCTCGCAAAGTAAAATAAATAAACTGCCACGTGCTTGCTTCACATCAGGAGATCGTGGGTTCGATTCCCGCGGGGTCCAAATTTGTAGAACTCTATTTGGTTGGTGCTAGGGTACATTCGCTACCCGCCTGGCTAGCTTCCACCATCTTAACTAAGTCTTGCCGCCAAACATCAATGTTAATAGCATTGATGTGTTCCGGCATGGAGATATGATTCCAGTTCCCCATTGCGTTTGCGAATCAAGGTAAGCCCGCTTCCATCTTCGGCATCATCATAACTTACCACCAGGCGAGATGATGATGCCAAGGGCGTACCAATTGTTGGCTTTTTGTTACCAAAAAAACGTATCATATTACCACAGAAAACGTATCATATTACTCGAATAATATGCAAAGGTATTCCTCACCGGTCAGGGTTGAGCAGGGCGGGGGCAACCTTTTTCCTCAGGTTGGCAAGCGCGGCCAGCTCCTCGCGTTTCCGCGACGGCGGCGGAGCCCCGCTGAGCGTCACGATCGGCGTTGGAGTCGATTGCTGCTCTTTTTTTGATGACAAGAGCCTGATGACAAGTGATGAATATAAGACTTTAAAAAAAAACAAAATGTTTTGGAGGGAGTTTCTTTAGGGCCCGCCGTTTCTTCTCACTCAGCAAACATTTCCCGAAACGGTGGGTATACGAGTTCCGAGTGGTAGGAACCTCGTGTTAGGTAGATAAAAGAATAACGTTCGAAAAGTATACACTGCTACCTACTTCGAATAAAATATTTTCATTTCATATTTTCATTTCATTTCATTTCATTCATTTCATTTCATTTCATTTCATGATGGATTAGTTTTTCTGTATTGCCAGATATTTTTCCGTGAAAACTTTCCCCAAAAAATTTATTAATTCGCTAAGATTGACTTCCCAAACGCGTTCCATTTTGTTTTGCATATCGAGTGGTTGTTTCTTTTCATGAGGTGAAAGCAGTTTTTCAGATTTATGAGTAATATTTTTCCAGGTAGGTACTTCAGAAGATCCATATATTTGTCACTATACAGGGTGTAAGGGACAGGTTTCCGAAAACTTTAAGGGCTTGCTCAGTAGACGAAACTGAACAACAATTTTGTATGGAGAAGCCAATTTTTTTTCGCATCCTGAAAAAAATTATTGTGGAAAGTTGTTCAGTTTCGTCTACTGAGCAAGCCCCCTGTCCCTTACACCCTGTATGTGGTGTGGTGAATAGTCACTTATTTTTTTATTAAACAGTAGAATGTGTCTACTAGAAACATGTCATGATTGCACTTATTAACAGCAGTGAGGACACAACTATAAATTAACACTATTCACTATTCAGATTAAGTATGGAAAACTGAAAAAAATTATTTGTAAGTATAGGTATCGGAATTTTGAAATATTTTTCCTGTATTCTATACTTGATTCTGAATAACCCCTTAAAGTGTCAAACACACTTTTTGTAACACTGTGTATAGTCTCCAATTATACAGGATTTTAAAAAAGTGCGTTTGAAAGGAGAATGCCACGGAAGTATGAAACGCTCGTACCATATTGCGTCTTGAAAAAACCTTCTGAATTGGGTAGGGGATAACATATTTAATTATTATACGAAAAATTACTATCATAGCTACTGTAACTCCAGAGCTTTTTCACTTTCATTTTATGTTTTGAGGTTATTTTTAAGTACTTTATCTACGCTCAGGCGTACACGAAATTCTTAGTTTTAACCAATCATTTGATAGCTAGTTTTAGTTAATTATGGTATGGTTCAGTGATGCTAACGAGTAATATAAAGGAGCACCACAAACCGAACGCGGCACTGTATGTATATTGTAATGATGAAGTGCAGTCGACGAATAAAACGAAGTGCTTTAATATAGAAGAACGCTCACGCAAAAGCATCACTCACGCCTCGCACTCGTGCATGCAATTCCTAACGCATGCTTGGGCCTCCACACGTACGCCTCAAGCACACACGTAGGCGCCTGTATCCAGCAGTGGACAGAGCAGGGCTAGCAACCGCTGGCATATTTCAGTAGAAGACTTAAGCCCAGCCAAACCACCTGGCCCGCCTACTACAGGGAGTTGTTGGCCGTGTACATTTTCGGCATATATTGGAGGCGCAACACTTCATCATATATACCGACCACAAACCACTACTGTACGCGTTCTCACAACGTGCCTCCCGCACAGCTGAACCAACCAACTACGGAGATCGAGTACGTCAAAGGCGAAGACAACATCGTCGCGGACGCGATTTCCCACGTCGAGTCGATTTCGGTTCTTCTCTCAAATTGGAACCGACGCTAATTCCAGGCACGAATATTACCATCGCGTGCAACGTGTCGACCGGGCGGCCGCTGCCGAACCTGCCGGCGGCGCTGCTGCGCGCCGCGCACGCGCGCCTGCACGCGCTGAGCGACCCCGGCGGCCGCGCCTCCGCGCACTTCGTCGCTGACCGTTACGTGCGCTCCGGCGTGGCGCGCGACTGTCGAACCTGGGCTGTCACTGCCTCCACTGCCAGCGACGCAAAGTGACCGCACCGCTCGGTGAATTTTCCCTCCCATCTGGGAGATTCAGCCATGTCCACCTCGAAATCGTCAGCCCCCTGCTGCACTCTGAGGTATACACCTATTGTCTCCCGGCAATAAACCGGTTCTCGAGATGGCCCGAAGCGTGGCTCACGTCATCCATTACCGCCGAGGATGTTGGCATTACCTTCGTACGCGGCTGGATCGCGCGATTCGTCGTGCCCATCACGGTCACCGTCGATCAAGGCTGCCAGTTTGAGTCTGCGCTATTCAACTGATTCCTCGACCTAGGCGCTACCAAATGCGTACGAACTACCAGCTACCACCCGCAAGCGAATGGCATGGTGGAGCGCTTCGACCGCCATCTGAAGGCTGCACTCATGTGCCACCGAGAAACCTGCCATAGAGCCCAACCTCTTGTGCTTCTTGGTATCAGATTGGCTCTCAAGGAGGACCTCAAATGCTCTGCTGCAGACCTCCTGTATGCTTACAGGGGAGCTCCTGGTACCTAGCGCTTTCACGCAAAATGTAAGTGAGGACTTCGTGGCACACCTGGCCATGACCGACATGCGTCCCGAAGTCGTTCGCTTTTAAGGAACCTATAAAGTCCCTATAAAGTGTCGATTGGATCGAATGGAAGCCTGCACACATCGCTGCAGACCCCGAGCGAGGCGCGGTCTCACCGAGCGCACAGGCGCCCGCGACGCCCCCGGCCTCGCAATGAAACCACATGTCCAGGTCCTACGTCTGTCCCACCAACAGCTCACTCTGCACCAAATCCTCCCACCGTCACACGATCAGATCAGGGTTAGATTTAAGGATATTTTAGATTTGTGACCTAGTTTTAATATATTTTTTTAAATTATTATTTCGTGTTCTCTAGTTTATAGTGTCTTGTATTTTATTATATCATACAGCTAGACTGTATTCCTTTAAGTGAGGGTGGGGAGGAGGGGGGATGTGGCGGCATACACTATTTGTATGAAAAAAATGCCAGATTTGCGACAAAAGCTGTCCTGTCAATGTCATCCACCTACCAAAATATCGTAGTCAGACTGTAATTTGTGATTAACACTGCTTGAAACTTGACAAAACAATGAAACTATACTATACTAGGTATACTTTTTTAAATATCGTAAAGTGCAGCGGCGTAACATGACGTAACGGGGCGTGTGCACGATGCCGATTTGCAACATACTGTGTGGCATATGTGGATTTAAAAAAATGCCGCTCCGCAACGTGACTATGGCCCTACGTTACATCCAAACAAAAATTCTTGTACGTCTGGCAACCCTGGGACGCACCAATGTGATCAAGAATCAAATCTATAAAACATCGTCTGATAGTCAATCTTACCAGGAGTTGAAGAAGAGGGCGCGGGTATAGGAAAATGGTGGTGTAATGCGAAGACATCTCTTAGATTAAGAAGAAGAAATATGTGGATGAAGCATAAAAATCTCGATACAACCATAATGTAGTTTCGGAACACATTTTATGAATCCAGGGCCGCGTTCCGAGGGTGCACTTGACAGCAACCGCTTTGTACCCTCTCTTTCACACTTAGGCAATTTATATTATGCTATCCTGTTGTCAGAGTAAACGTTGGCTGTCAGAGTGTACAAAATGTAGGGGATATATCAAATTAAAATCTTTTTTCATACATTTCTTTCCTGCAGTTCGAATAGGTCTAGAAAAAATTAAGTGTGCTTAATAAATTTAATTACGATTTTTGACAAATGTCTGGTTAAGACGCAACATGGTACGAAATCGGGCAATCTCTTTTTAAGGGGTTACTCAGAATCAAGTATAGAACCCAGGAAAAATATTAAAAAAATCCGCTCTTCAAATATTTTTTTCAGATATTCATACTTAATCTGAATAGTGAATCAATAAGTTGTATGGAAAACTGAAAAAAGAATTTGAAGAGCAGATTTTTTGAGTATTTTTCCTGGATTTCTATACTTGATTTTGAATGACCCCTTAAAATTTCAAACGCACTTTTTTTAACAACCTGTATACTTTATTTTCGAAATAAGGGGGGTAACACACTGCTCCGGAATCCGCTCCGGTGTGCGGTGCGGCGGTTTTTTTACTATGGAAATTGTGACGTAAAAGCGCACACCGCACCGGAGCTGATTCCGGTATCCGCATAGTCAGTCTATAAACCATATTTTATCTATACTATTAATAGTGGGAGAGTTTTCATCAGTAACTACTAGTAAATAGTCGGCAATTAGTCTCATTAGAATAATCTAAGACACAAATAGATCCCGACACGCTGAGCGTACAGATTACAAGATGTAGGTGGTAAGAACATTGTAGAAGATATACAAAAAATGTCGATTTAAAAGTTTAAAAGAAAATATGAAAACATAATATCTCAAAATATATTAAAAATTATATTTAGGGAACATATTTTTCTAAATTACTTACCGCGCGCTTACGTTTTAGGTACTATAAAATATCTCTAACAAACAACATAAATTACCTTTTTGAGGCCGGCGTCCTTTTGGACAGCAACGTGTAGTCGTGCAGGTTTGAGCAGGAAGGGTTGTTGTTGATAGGCGGCGGGTAATACACTTCATCTTCCCTGTTATAATTATTGTTCACCAACGCTGACTTCAGTGGCAGGAGTTCTACTGTGTCCTCTTGGTTCCGGTCGCGTTGCGCCGTCATCGCGGCCGCATTCTGTGCCCGTCGGCTGTTTGCAGCCTACTGCCTTGTCTTGCCCTGAGAAGTGACCCTGAAAAGCTGCAGCGGCAGCGCAGTGCTGGGATAAGGTCGAGGTTGTAAAGATGCGATGTACAATATTTCGAGAAGGGCCTGCAGGAAATATAAATGCAATTGTTTGCGATATTGCTATTATATTCTTTTAAGGCATTTCTTTGGAATTCGTTTTCTATAAGGGGCTCAGTTTCTCTTACGTCTGCTGTTCGTTATTGTGTAGAGCCTACTCGAATCTTTACTCCTTATACTGCAGAGAAGTATGAAAGATACTGTGCAGAGTCCGTTGGTGCTGAGTCGTGTCCCATTGACCTAAAGATGGATCTTCCGCCAATTACCTACCAAACCCGTCACTTTTATTTTATAAAATTAAATTATGTGCCCATCACTATTACTCTGAAGACAGATGGCCCAGCTGTTGGAGGGAGGAGACAGGACCGCGCATGCGCGCTGCAGCTCTGTAAGTACCTGGATATCAGCATAGAATTATACATAGGGCAGAACAGGTATCTTGAAATAAACCATGTAATAAACGGCGATATCTCAACACTATTCAAATTTTAATACCGCACATATACGACACAGCGGCGGGTGGGTCTCACTTTATCTGAGGAGACATACATATCGTATACGCTCACCTTTTATCGTGTCCCTGACCCCCGCAAGCACATAAATACATAAGTCCTAGGAAAAAGCTAACTGTCTCAAAATTAGAGGCATTAGAGCAATCATCATGCTAAGTATCAGAATATGAGCAATTACACTTTTCGAGATACAACTGTCTGTAGGCGTAAAAAGCACACCTGCTGCACTAAAAGTACCGAGACTTAGGGGAAAAAATATGCAGATGACAGAGCTTGACAAATTATTCGAAATGCAGTTTCGTGATTGTCATATTATTGACAATTATCCACTAGCGCTATTATGCTTACTACCCCCACCTTCTGATGAATTGATGAGCTAATATGGCCGGATTTCAGTTTTTAATAACTGTATAATAAAATATGAAGATCATAATTATAAGGTACACATTGATAAGCATCTCATAAAATAAAAAATATCAGATTTTTTAAACCGTTTCATAAATGCTTCAAATTAAAGAACAAAATGAAACGAATAGGGTAAATAATTGAGCAAAAACAATTTGTATAAAAAAAAAAAAAAATATATTTTTCACTATCTTATCATATAATCTTTACAATAATCATACACACATAAATATTATACAATCAATCACAGATTTTTGTATTATAAATTATTATATTGTGTGAATCATAAAAGTTTTACTTTTTATACTTATTTTTCAACATCTATCTATACAAAAAAAATAACAATAACATCTTATATTAGTTCGAAAATATTTCTGAAGTATTTTGTAAAAAATTACATTAAAAGCAGCAAAGAGAGACTTCTATTCATGTTTACGGATTCTCTGCCAGCAAAAAAATTCAATAAATATTGTATTTTTACAATGATCTTATACCTTTATCATTTCTCAGACAGACTTTTTAAAGTTCTGAGTATGTATGTATTGGAACAATTTTTTAGCCAAGCTTACGTCACTTAAATTCTTCCACCCATCACTCATCAAAACTTCTAAATTGTTCCGAACAAAATCGAAAACTTTATGCTGTAGGTGATCCAACTTATATTTCTCAGCCAAAATAGCTATGTTGATCGCAGTGTCGACCGTAATTTGTTCTCTGAGAGAGTACTCTATCAGCAGTAACATGTTGTCCAGGTGGAATCTGCTGGCAATCTCTAGCAGCTTCAGGCAGTCCTGTTTCAGTACATCCTTAATTGTTCCCGTGTATAAAAATTCCAGCAACAGTTCCATATCCTTGTTGTTTATGTCAATGAATTCCGAACTTGATTTTGAGTTCTCTATAACACCCCTCAGAACTGGACTGTGCGCAGCCAGCACAATTTTGTGCACTTTGAACGGAGTCTGCGATGCGGAATGTAGAACAAAATCAGTATTTACAGGCTTCATCAGAAGCTCACCAAAATCATGGCTAAGCTTGATGCGTTTTATCACATCGTAACTTAATATACGGTTTGGTTCCATATTGATTCTGATTCCTATACGAAGACTATGATTTGATACGACTATGTTGTCCATTTGCTTCCAGTCATCATCGCTAAAACAGAATGTCTTTATGTAATGCGCTTCATCACATTTTGGGCTTGTGAATACATATTCCACAGAAGGAGGTGGTAGACATGACTGCTGTGTCTTCTTATGATGAATTAGTTCATTAGAGCCACTAATGGAAATACTGAAATTGCCTGGTCTTCTATGACGCACAAAGAGATTGAGTAAATAATTGTTACCAGGACACACGGCTGTTGAAAAATAGAACCAGAGATCATGCTCTGCGTTCGTGTATGAACCTCCGATGTCATATACTTCATCTTGGTCATATTGTTTTAATTTGTATGCTGCATCATAAATGCAAAGTTCTCTTGCGTTTTGTGACTGACATTTATATAATGTTGATATAGTGTCTCCTTCATCCTAAAACAAAAGAACATTGAATATGTTGAATAATTTTGCTGTGTCATTCTAATAAAAATTGGTCTTATGTTGGTATAAGTTTTTTAAATTATATTTTACTCTCTCTTCATATGCTCTTATATCTTTTTTGCATATGGTTTCTTCTATTGCTGGATAATTTATTTAATCTTTAATAAATTAGGTACCACTGTACACTTATTCATCACCTAATCTATACAGCAATTAGTGAACGAAAACCTCTGCTACCACCACAACAATCAGTTCAATACTACTACCACTATTTATGTTGAATTTTCACTGGTGGCTGACCCCATGCTCTCATCTTTAGGTCCTGGAACACCTAGGGATGTACAGGGCTGAGACTAAATTGTTCCACTCGGATCTATTTCCAACTGATGCATTCACATGCTCCCAGAACAAGTCAGCTGCCTTTTGTTCTCTGATAATGAATGTTAATTATACTTACATCAGTTAAGTCATTATTGTCGTTGTTCTGAGCGACTTCCATAGGCATTGGGTCGTGTGGTTCTTGTGGCAGTGGTATTCCCTCTCCTGCGTTGTCCATGTCTGCATATTCCATTTTGAAATGTACTGGGACCTCTGCAAGTAAATAAATCGGTCAGTATGTAGCCTTTGGAGTGGATTACGTAGGTATGACTCATTGAACAATAAGAATTTTTTGTCTCATAGGCGGTCCTCCTAACAGTATCCCGATCGCGACCGTACTTTTCTGTAGCAAATAATACAGGCCGTAAATCAGCGACAGATTTGGTACAACTCCAGGTAAAGAAGATCTGAGGAAGACTGAGTGAGACTTTGAGGAACTACACCGGCACCGGAATTGAAAGATAAGAACTCGATAAGAATAACAAGATAGGATATGCGAATATTTCCAAACACGTAATAAGAAATATCACACCTGCTGCAACTGCACCGGGTCTACTTCAGGTCACGATAATATTTTCCCAGTATTGAACTCTGGAATGTGAAAAACTAGTTTGCAATTTGCAAAAACAACATTGATCACTCCACACATTTGACACTGTCTGTCCCTGGTTTCGTCCTTGGAAGTGTTCTAAAACGTAATCACCTGACTGACATGCATGACAGCAGGATAGCCTATTGCAAATCTTCTACGTGTAAAAAGAACAGACTCAGTACAGATCTCGCAAAACCCCTTTAGATTTTGGAACGAGATCCTGAAGATGCCGAGAGAGAGAAAGAGAGAGATAGACGAGACGACCGAGATGCGACCGAGTCTGACGACAGGCCGTCGTTCGTTTGACTTTTGAACGAATGAACGAAGAATGCAGCGTTGCCGGCGCGGACTTTTTGTTCCGATTTCGGAACTTTTGAGGCTTCAGCGGAACTTTTGCGGAACTTAATGATAATCGGAACTTTTCGGAACTTTTAGTGATAAATAAAGCTCGCACTGAAGGACTCGAAACTTTCAAATTCTCTTGACCGGTATTAGACGTTGATAAAACGAGAAAACGGACGCTACTTTAAAAATTTTCTTTAAGATTTCAGTGTTCTAGCCCCGTGTATCAGGACATTTTTCGCCACGCGCGAGACTCTCTCGCCGTCACCCTCAGCCCCCAGCCCACGGCTCTCTCCGGTAGGAAAGTTTTGCCTGCCAAGAAAGCATCTTCTCAGCCATTATGAGCGTGACTTGCTCATGACGACCTGACTAAGAAACATTGATTTCTTGTCGGAGGGAATGCTCCGTTGGATGGCAGCGTACTGGCGCATCCATGAGGAGTGACTCGGTGAGAGAGCCGACCTGTGCGGCAAGAGGACGTCGCGGCGATCAAGCTGGGGCGGCCCAGTCGCATTGATACCTGTCACTCCTCCACAGACGATGAAAGCGCGACGAGGAGGGGTCGAGACGTGATCGCGGCCAAGCGCTTTTTCTTGAAGCTACTCCATAAGCCCGTCCCCCTTCTCACTTTGAGTCCTCAGCTGCCGAGGAAACTATGCGAGGGTGTTCCGCTACTCGTTGAGCGCCGGTGACCGCCCCACAGCGCCCCGGAGAAGGGGCTTCTTGCCCCCGGTCGCGGGACCGCTACAGCAGCGCGACCCGCGCCTGGGCCAGGTCACCCTACCAACGACGCCAACCACCCGGTTGCCTCCACCTGTGCCCTGACGCTCCGCCAAGGTCTCGAACACCTGGTGAAGCCGGGGCCCAGCACGGCACCCATGACTCCTGGCTTCGCAACCCACTACCACCGCCACGACTCCGGGCCACTTATGCGGCCCGGTTAAAGGCGCCGATCGCTACCGGCAGCGCTGCCACCGTGCCCGGCCTCTCGGCCGCCACGACGCTCCACTGCCGCCGCGATACTCGTCGCCGCGCCCGCAGCCACCGCCACCATCCCAAAAGTACCGCATTGTGCAGCGGTACGTCGGCAGCCTCTAGGAGACCAGCGGGATTAACTGGTTCTTCTACAAGGTTGAGAGGCCCCTCAAGGTAGCCTTACGTGGCCTCCCCTCCACGATGGACATGTCCGACAGATATCAGTTTGAAATATCTCTGAGCCGGTAACAGCGGGGTCTAGTACCTACCTAGGTATAGTTGCGAATAACGTTTTGGCGTCCGTCGGCGACGCACACACGCTGTGGCGAAAAAGTTTTACTGAACGGAACTTGCAAAGTCAAAACGGAACTTTTCACGAGTGGTTTTGGACTTTTTTCATTTTCTGTACCGGCAACACTGGAAGAATGATCATAGCCTGCTATGTTCTTGCACATCACTATTATCATAGACAATATAGATGGTCAGAAAAAAAATTGAGCTATTCCGTATTCCCGTCAAGCGTGGCTAATCAAGGCACCAAAAGGTGAGATTCCTGGCCAATTTTCATCATTTTATTCCCTAAAAACAGTGTTCTCCTTTATTTTCTGCATCGGGAAGATTCACTACACGCATACTGGGTTGAAAACGAAGTCAAATTGTACCATAATACAGGTGAAACTTATGAAATACACCGTGTTTTAAGCGAGGCAGTGTGTGTTGGAAAGCGTTGATTTTTGTGAGAAGGTATGTAAATCGCGGTTTTCGCTGATCATATGACTATGTTTTAGGAAAATGAGCAGTTCGGAGGAGGTATCATGGATTTCATGGTTTTGCGGGCTCCGGGGTAACGAATTCTTTTGTGAGGTGAGTAGTCTTTTTAGTTGACTTAGAAAAATCAAGAGCCATGGTATTGATCTAACTGCTGTTGTTTCAGGTGGACGAGGACTATATAAATGATAAGTTTAACTTGACGGGGCTGAACGAGCAGGTGCCGCACTACAGGCAGGCTTTGGACATGATCTTAGACCTGGAGCCAGGTAAGATGGGATGCATCTGTGACCATGACAAACCTTACAACTGTTGCGCCGCCATTGCCATAAATGAGTTACGCTGTATGGCTATACTACACATATAGACTTAGTCACAACTTTAAAGGTATAGTTCTTGCAGTGTATGTGTGATATAATTTTGATGAGTTTAACCTAAAGCCTTATTTATAAGTCCTTTAAAGCAGCCCTCTTATGTATAACCCAACTACTATACCTTTTAATACCATAGTCTAATAGACGAGACTGACACCATCTCACACCTTAACCGCCACGGTTTCGTGACCGTGAAACCTTACTCGAGATAGAATTTATACTATTGATTGGTTTATATTTTAGCGTAAATCTGTTTAGTGAATCAAAAATTTGTATGGGAAACTGAACAATTACAAACATTGAGATATCTTCATACCTAATAAGAAAAATAAAAAGAATACTAAATAAACTTTGAACTTAACATCTTGTGATTTATGTGTGTGTGTGATTTAAATCATTTAATTTAATAAGTAATAAAAAAAGTATATTTATTGGTTGTTCATTTATTATTTGTAAATTTCCTACAGATGATGATCTTGATGACAACCCAAATCAATCCGATCTTGTCGAGCAGGCCTCGGAGATCCTCTATGGACTGATCCATGCACGCTATATTTTAACCAACCGGTATGTACATTAGTTTTATATTCTAGGTGCATATTATTTCCATTATACCAATAATAATTAAATTAACTAAGGCTTTAATCATATACTAGAAACTGGTAGAAGCGGTCTTAGCTCAGTGCCGCTTGTGTGGTCGCATCGATCACGCAGGTTAACTGACTACAGACACGGTCATAATCTGGATGGGTTTGACTGTGAGTGGCATTTATCTTGACCGTTTCCATGCTTCGCAAGCCACATTAAGCCGTAGGTGCCGGCTGCTATCGCTAGCAGCCGTTAAACCATGAGGCCTTATAGGCGGCTCGAAAACTTCTGACACTTGGGTTGGCCACTAGCCCCACAAACTCCACCAATCCGGACTTGGCCCTTGTGTTAGGAGTATGGCCTAAACCTTCCCGAGTTATGGGAAGAGACCCGTGCCCCTGCAGTGGGGATGTAATGGGTTGTTAACAAGAAACTGGTACATTGACAGATGTGAACACCAAAATCATTTTTTGTTTACAGAGGAATCGGTCAAATGTTAGAGAAATTCCAGGCCGGTGACTTTGGCCACTGTCCACGTGTTTACTGTGAATGCCAGCCGATGCTACCTCTAGGTGAGTTTATTCAAAAGTTTATAATAAGCTGACAATAAAGGTTATTATTATTATTGAATGGGAGAGGAGGCACCTATGGGGCATAGGCAGTTGTTCAAGTGATCAAGTAAAGTTATTAAATTGTTTAAATTTTTAAATGAGGAAAAAGTTTTTTGCTTCTTATAATGTGGCTCTAACTAAAGCATTTACCTTCATACAACCTAGAAAACCCTATTTATCATAAACTAGATATTTGGTAAAATGTGTCTTTTAATCAAATATTTTTTATAAAAAATGAAAGTTTTACATTTCCTCAACAAAACAAACTGTGTCCAGGACTGTCGGACGTGCCGGGCGAGGCCATGGTGAAGCTGTACTGCCCGCGCTGCATGGACGTGTACACGCCCAAGTCGTCGCGCCACCACCACACCGACGGCGCCTACTTCGGCACCGGCTTCCCGCACATGGTCTTCATGGTGCACCCCGAGTACCGGCCCAAGCGCCCCGCCTCGCAGTTCGTGCCAAGGTCGGTTTCGTTTTTTATTTTAGGCTTAAGAACAGAGAAGCTTTTATAAAGTTTCTTTTACGCTACAAATGTTTATTAAATAAGGTCACCACCAATATTTAGCACCACATCATAATTCAGGGTTTATTCAATTATCAGTCATTTTTGACATCATCTACAACCTGTAAAAAATTTCTATCATGTTTTAGTTTCATCATGAAGTAAAAATATCTTTTTTAATTTCTTTACATCTTGTGTTATCCAGCTTACTTTGTGAAGTGTATTTTTTTTTCATCATGTATAATGATCACACCATTTCACGCAGGCTGTACGGGTTCAAGATCCACCCGCTCGCGTACCAGATCCAACAGCAGGCGGCGGCGAACTTCAAAGCACCGCTGCGGAGTCTGTCGTACAACAACGGTAAACGCTAGGGCCGCGCCCCCGCGCGCCTCCCGCGCCCGCCGCGCGCCCCCTGACCCGCGCCCGCGCCCGCGCTAAGCGCTTTGATACAGATCGCTCCTCCCCCCGCCTCTGTCGCGACACGAAAACGGCTAATTACTGTTTTCTGATTAGATTCTCATGTTCGTAAGTAATTTTTGTGACTGACTGTACTACGAAATTCCGAACGAGCAAAATTTTTTAATAGCGGCGAAATGGAGCATGTTCTAAATATTTTAACATATGTCTATCTTCTGTGTCTAACTTTCTCGCTTTCTGATCTTAAATATTTTTCGCTTTTTATTGTGTCTTAAATGACTACTGTACGTTAACGAGAAGGATCTGTATCAAACACCACGTATAGAACAGTTATATTCACACCGTTGCTGTTGTCAGACTGAGCGATTTCCTTGTTTATTGCCCTTGGAGCACCCTGTGATATTTGTTACATCTATATTTTTAGTGTTATCAAGTTTAAATGAAATATTTTGGGTGATTTGAGTGTAATGACAATGACACACATTTAAATATTTGTTGCCGACTAGTAGATCGGGGCGGGTTGGCAGTTTCACCATCAGTTCCATTACATTTAAAAGCAATAGTAACTGTAGCTATTTTTGGTACATTCATCAAGTAAAGCCACATAGACATAGTAATGTACACGTAATGTAGCACACGAAAGGTAATTAATATGGAATTAAGTAAGTTAGGCTCATGTAAGTTTTTAATTTTATATTATGGGATAGAACCTTTACTTGTCACAATCTTGTTGCGCGTTTGTTTTGAAACAGTTTACGTGTCACCTGTATCGGTTCAAGTAATTATTATTAATAAATAATATGACGATTATTGGCCTTTTTTCTTGCTTCTCCTGCATGTCTAACCACATTTCCTTTGGAATTCCTTTGAATTCGTAATTAGCTCATTCATAAGAGTAAATTTTTCAGCGCATAGAATTTTTTAAAGATCATTTGTATAGACTGCTAGACTGTAAAATCGTAGCGCTACTGCTAGTATAGTACAGTAAGTAGCTAAATTAAAAAAATTACAAGTCTTACTTGCTTAGAACATAGCAGCTGTAAAAATATTCAGTTGAAAAAAAATATACAAATTATACATTCTGAACATTCCTCGTCCTAGCCCAGTTCCATTCCTACAAGGCACTGCGCTCAGTTTGGCTCGGACGACAATAACATGAATGGTTTGGCATTTACAATAGAAATTTATGGCTTGTTGATTCAAAACTCAAACTTCAGTTCTGTAAGACTTTTTATTTATTGTGTCACAACCAAAAACTGTTGACAAACCAAATGGAATATGACTATTCTGCAACTGAAACATAGGAATGTTTCACAGAAATCTTTGAACTACTTTTTGGAGACTTTTATACTGTAAAATATAGGACCTGGAGGCTGGAGGGTTCTTTCTACATCTTCCGGTAATAACTTTAGATCTACCACAAGTCATATAGTATGACTAAAGGAGTTGGTAAATCGTGAACTAACATTTTAACAGAATAAAATGTTTGTTTGCCGCAGAAACGAAGACCACGAGTAACATTCCAAAATGATTATTTGCCGGCGGAGTGCGCCGCGGCGGCGGCCGACGACCCGCCCGGCTGCGTAGCATAGACTAACCACCTACGTTTTACCAACTGTAATTAAAATAACAACAATATTTATTGATTTACAATTATTTAACAAGAGTTATTGTTTCAAATTCAATAAAGTTTATTTTTACGTTTTCTGTATTTCTATTTTTCATTTGTTTTTATAAGCCTTAAGAATTCAAAAAGACAATGTCCTCATTTTAGCACCAAATATTCACAAAGCTCTCTCATTAGGTCCACATTTTTTATTTGCTTCAAAGAGCTATTCTGGAGGATGGCATGGTTCTTCTTTATAAACTTTATAGTTTCAAGTTTAAGGTTGTCTATATTGTACAAGTCTGAACAGATGAGAATCTCAACAGCATTCTCCATATTCAGTTGCCTGGTGAGAGCGTGTACACTCAGTTCTCTAAGGCCGACCAAGTTATACCGGTCGGCAAGAATCAGCAAGTTAATGAAATTGTAGCTTTCATCTTTTATTGTTCCCGTATATATGAACTCCAGAATGTGGCTTAGATCTTCAGTGGATACATCAACAAGTTTAACATAACTGTTTTGACTCTCAGCAGTTTCTGCTTTGAGCATAGCTTTGAAGACCTCGCTGTGAGCGCTCAGTAGCACTTTGTGCACTTTGAACTGGTCTCCATCGGCTGATTCTATCGTGAAATCTGAACCAATAGGATCTTTTAAAAGAGCACCAAAATCATGCTTCATTTTTACTAGCTCAATAATATCTTGTTGTTTGATGTTTTCATCCAGTACTGTAGGGAAATTTACTGCTATATACAATGTCTTATTCTTCAAAAATTCAACATCCATGTCAGAGAATGAGTACGTGGTTAAGTATAACTGTGACATCTCTTTGGGTTTGACGAAGTGGTACTGCTTGAAGGACGTAGGGAAGTACACAATGTTGCTCTTTTTGTCTAAATTGAGCTCTTTGTGGTCACTTACACCCACTGTGAAGGAGCCCTCTTGGCGATTGCTTATGAACAAATGAAGTAGGAATATGTTCCCGACCTGCTCCGTTTTGTAAATTAACCAGAAATCAGCGACATCTTGTATGTACGTCCCGCCAATGTCATACAAGTTGGGACGGTGAAATTTTTGATAAATGTGCTCCAAGCACATCCACTTCGCACCGCGTGTCTGGCAGACCTTATGGCCGTATACCACCGCATTGTTTTCCTGCAACCAAATAAAATATACTGCTGACTGCACGGACTAACAACTCTGTGGTTGAAGTCCTCTGTGCCTGCTGATTAGTCATCCATCATGATATCGCACGCATGATCATCTAAAGCAGTCTGAAGTAATGACAGATACTTTAATCGAATGTAAGTGAACAATTGGTTTATACTAACCTTATAATTTTCTACGTTCATGGTTTATATTTTTCACAATATTTGCGAAATCAAGCGTTTTGTGTGTGTATGTGTTGCGTTGAGAATAGACTCAGATTCACCTGAATGTTGGCACTACCACATTGCTGTCAATCTAAGCACGGCCGCGTCACAAAACACATACATACAGAAGGTCCACTCAATAGTACGCTCTCAAACAAAAATGCTAAGCATATATGGTTTTTTTTTTTTTTTTTTTTTTTTTTTTTTTTTGGCCTTTTATTGTGTTGGCCACAATAATTCCGCCAACGTCAACGTAGAAATAATTTAAATTTAAAGAAGAAAATGTTCGGTTATACTGAAGGTAATTTTATATTGAGATTTTTTTTTTTTTTTTTTTAACCGCACAAACAGACCGCCACCTAGAACAATACAAAAGCGATTTTATACTAACTACAACAACACAGGACGAACAAGCCAGGATGAAGGACATATTAAGGGGACGCGGGACATCGGGAGGGAGCACATCGTAAAGAGAAAAAGAGTAACGAGGGCAGCTAAAGAAAATGTGGTCAACATTGCCTTCATCCAAACCGCACTCACACAAGGAGTGATCCCGAATCCGTATTTTGGCGAGGTGAACGGGAGTAACGGCGTGACCTAGGCGTAACCTGCAAATTGTAGATGTGACTTGCTTGCTAAAGTTTCTGTAGCGGAAAAACCAGGGTTTAACAGGGATGTAGGGTTGAATTTGCCCATAATATCTACCAGTGATCAGTTTTGACTGTTCCCAGCGACTGGTCCATGTTTGGTTAAGATGTAATTTAGCCATCGATATGATATCATAAGAATAATTTTGAAAATTATTAAGGTCACCAGACATGATAGCATCCTTAGCCCAGAAATCAGCACACTCGTTATCTACTATACCGGAGTGACCTGGGATCCAGGTCAAAGCGATTTGAAGACCCTTACAGTGACATTGAAATAAAAGAGTTTTAATTTTGAAAATAAGAGGAGATTTGATTTTACACCGGAAGGAATTAGACATGAGAGCCTCTATACAACTTTTAGAATCTGAACATATTAAGGCTTTACTGATGTTGTGAGATTGAGCGTAAGAAATAGCTTCTAGGATAGCAACAGATTCTCCAGTAAACACGGAAGCTTGAGGTGGGCATTTAAAACGAAGAACGATTTTATATTTGGGGATCCAAACCGCCGCCCCTACGCCACCCTGATCCGGAACTTTGGAGGCATCTGTAAAGAATATCAACCAGTTTTGCCACTCTTCAGCAATCTTAATTTTAAATAAATCATTAGCATGAGGGTCATCTTTCATGATTTGAAAATCTATTATGAGGGGTTTATAAACTAATGCATCATAAGGGCAACTAAATACAGGATGAACATGGGACTGAAAAATAGGGCAATTAAGGTTATTAATTTTCTTCAAACTTTCCAGGATTCTCGGTGGGACCTTATGTGACCAGTATCCACCAGAATCAACAAGCCTGGAAAGTACTTTCAAACGGTTAAGTAAAGGGTGAGAGGAAAACTGAGATAATTTAAAAATAAAACGATCTGATAGATATTGTCTCCGTAAATCTAATGGAGGCTCAACACATTCAACTTGCATGGCATTTTTGGGGGAAGATTTCATGGCACCTAATATAATGCGGAGACACTTAGCTTGGATCAGGTCCAGTTTATCTAAGCCTGCTTTACTACACGGTTCCAAAATAACACAACCATAATCAAAATGACTACGAACCAAAGCATTATATAATAATTTTTGACAGTAAGGGTGAGAACCCCACCACACCCCTGATAAGGCACGGAGAACATTCACACCCTTTTCACATTTTTGTGATATTTTATTTAAGTAAGGAATGCCAGTTAGTTTGGAATCTAAGACAACACCCAAGAATCGGACATTGTCAGAGATGGGGACAGGTTGATTTTGGCATATTATTTGAATATTAGGGATACATCTTTTCCTAGTAAAGACAACAGCAGAACTTTTCGAAATAGATAAGGACAAACCATGCTCCTCTAACCAGTCATTGAGATACATTAAAGCTGAATTTAAACGTGACACTATATCATTAACATTCTGGGAAGAAAAATAAATAGCAATATCGTCCGCATATTGTAGTACATTACAGAAGGGGTTAACAGTTAATTCAAGATCATATGTATATATGCTATATAATAAGGGAGAAAGAACCGAGCCTTGAGGAAGGCCTTTCCAGACACATCTTGGAGGATAAAGTATTCCATTGTGGCGAATCTTTATAAATCTTGCCATGAATAGATTACATATAAAGTGGACAATCCTCACAGGGATACTCAGATGAAGCATTTTTTGCCTGAGTAGAGGAAGATTTACACTATCATATGCTGATGAGATGTCCAAAAAAATGCCTACCAGATGTTTTTGCTGGGAGAAGGCGATGCGAATATCAGTTGTTAAGATACTAAGGCTATCTAAGGTACTCTTCCCTTTGCGGAAGCCAAACTGTGATTTAGCCAGTATACCTTTACTCTCCATGAGCCATTCTAGCCTATTTTTAACCATGTGTTCCATAACTTTACACACAGTCGAAGAAAGGGCAATAGGACGGTAAGAAGAAGAATCCATGGGATTCTTGCCAGGTTTTAAGATAGGAATGACAATTTGACACTTCCATTTGTCAGGAATGAGGCCTGAAGTAAAAATATCATTAATTATTTTAAGTAAGATGTTTTTGGCAACTTCATTTAAATTTACCAAGAAGGAATATGGGATACCATCTTCACCCGGGGAAGAATTTTTAAGTCCATTAAGAGCGCACTGTAACTCATTTATTGAGAACAGTTCGTCAAGTCTATTTAAATGGGACTGGGGAGTAGTTGTCGGTAGATCATTAAGGTTGGGTACGTAAGGAGGGGCTAATTTATTTAAAAAGTCATTTAACCAGTGTTGGTGATCATTTGTTGAGATGTTATTGGAGGTTAATGAACCTTTGAACCTGCGGATATTACGCCAAACAATGGAAGGTGGACAACGGGGAGATAGACTTTCACAGAATGACTTCCAACTATTCTTTTTCTTTTTAGAAAAAAGTCTACGGATTTGAGCTGAAATTTTTTGAAAGGCAATAAAATTTTCTGGAGTCATGTTTTCATTGTAATTATTTTCTTTTTCATTGCGGGTCTTAATCATACGGGAACATTCTACATCCCACCATGGAGGAGATGTTAGTCTTCGGGAGGCAGGCTTTTTCCTCGAAAAGGTTAAATCAGCAGCTTCCAATACGGCTCCTTCAAAACATAGGTACTTATCAACAGAACCATCAGAAAGCTGAGGCATAAGTGAAATTAATTTTGAGTCAACAAACGCAGAGTAAATAGGCCATTTATCCTCTTGGATTTTGTGCTTCAACAAAGGTTCTTGAGGAGTGGTAGGGCGAACTGATTTGGACATAGTTACAATTATAGGGAAATGATCACTATCAAATGAGGAGGTTAGGGTTTTCCACGATAGACTTGGTGCAAGTTGAGGGGAGCACAGAGATAGATCTATAGCTGAATGTGGATCTTGGCCTGGGTATACTCTGTGAGTGGCGGAACCATCATTAATAACGCAGAGATTGAGGTCATCAAACAAGTCCAATAATAAATAAGAGAAGGAGTCGCAGTGTGATGACCCCCAGGATATGTGGTGGGAGTTGAAGTCACCCATAACAATCACTGGAGGAGGAACTGAAGATAATAATAAACGAAGATCAGGGATGAGATGAGGGTGAGGGTGGGGGATATAAATAGATATTAAGTTAAAGTCTAGGACCTTGGCAGCAACAGCTGCAATATCAGCACAGTGACCCGGAAGGGGTATTTGCGAAAATGTGAAAGAAGAATTAATAAGCAGGGCGCACCCTGCTCGGCCGTCGCCCCTGTCATCCCGGAGACATGTGTAACCGGACAACGCAAAGCGAACATCCGGTGACAACCAGGTCTCCGAGATGGCAGCGGCGACGGCCGAGTGAAATTTCAGAAGATAAATAAGTTCGTGTTTCTTGCGACGGATACTCCTACAGTTCCACTGAAGAAACCGCAGCAGATCCATCCTTGCTAGATACTAGATTAGCTAGTTGAATAATTTTCTCGGCAACGTTGGACGGTAAAGCATCATTGAATTTTAGAAGAATGTTATTTAACAAAAGTATTAGGATTTCAACTAGATTGTCATTGGGAGAAACGTTTTGGTTGTTGGTGGCGTCAACACCATCAGAACAAACCAGCTTTGACACTGAGTTTTGAATGGCGTACCCATTTGGGAGTACAGATGGTACACTCCCTACAATATTTTGATGGGCTCTCTGGTCATAACCAGGGGCCAATGGGGCGCGAGGCCGGGGGGATTTTACAATTGTTTTTCTATAAGACCTAGAAGTCGAGGGTAATGTGGAGGCTGAGGGGATAGGGATCTCCAGTGACTGAGATGGGGCAAATAAGACGTTGGCCACATCGGCGTAGGACCGCCTGACATTAGGGTGTTGTGAGGCTGCCTCAGCATACGAGATGTTCTGCTGCGACATGGTAATTTTTATTGCTTTTTGTCTGGAGTGCTCTAGACAAACAGGGTTGATAGCGAAATGATGGCCAGAACATAAAAGACATGAGGCCTTGTCAGCATCAATATTGCATGTTTCGCCGGAGTGGCTCTGAGCACACTTGTAACACCTAGGATTGGAGCGGCACTGTGTCTTGATGTGGCCAAACCGGCAGCAGTTGTGGCACTGAATAGTTGGGAGTTGGTAAGTCTCCACCGGTAGAGATGTGAAGAAGCAGTACACGTATTTTGGTAGGTGCTGTCCGTCGAAGGTCAATACTACAGATTGAGTCGGGATCCACTCTGTAATACCGTCAGAGATTTTTTTTCGGTTCAATCGCCTTGCCTTCATAACACGACCACAACCTTCTGGAAGTTCCAGCGCTTGGATAAACTCGTCCATAGACCAGTCGGTGGGAACCCCGCGAATCAGTCCCATACGGGAGACATTAAATGTTGGAATGGTAGCTTTATATTTGTTTGCAGGCAAGCAGGGCAAATCCAGGAATTTGTTGGCCGCATCAGCATTGCAGAATTCTATACTTATTCTGTTACGGCCCAATGATTTGATACCATCTTTGACAATATTGGAGACATTGTTCTTTGATAAAAGCAGGCCCACTTTTATAGGGCGGAGGGTGAGGCCGGCTGCAGGGTCAGATTCCGCGCGAGAAAGATAGACAATGAATGGCCCTTGGTCTTCTTGACGATATAGACGCACCGACTGGAAATCGGGGTCGACATATATGTTTTGGATGGAGGCAGAAGCATCTTCAATGTTTGTTATTGTTTTTTTGCTACCTGATACTACTATGATACTGTCATCTCCATGTCTCTTACGGGAATTTGCCCGAGCCGGATTTTCATCCTGCTGCTCTTGAGATTGCGTAAATAGAGGAGGAGAAACCCCCGGATCCGGGGGATCATCAGTCTCCATAACGTTAATTATATTAATAGCACCACTTACCAAACACAGAACCCACCACCGACACAAAAGTAAGCTAAATCTCAGTAAAATTTATAGAAAATTCAATAAAATTGAGCGATTCGCAAAAACACGTGAAGTTAACCTCGCATCGGTTGACGGAATCATATATGGTTCATTCCAATCAATAAAAAAAGCAAAAGGTAAACAAACATAGTATGCAGATGACATTGACATGTGTCAGTTCCATAGTAAGTTTGTTTACGTTTTGCTTTTTTTTGATTGGAATGAAGTATACATGCTTATAGACGTATACGGTCGTTGTAGGCAAGATCACGTACTGTGCGATCGTGACCTTGCTTCGAACGACCGTATATTTCTATAAGCATGTATATGCTTACGATTTTAGTGGTTTGTTTTTTTTTTTTTTTTTTGTTTGGTTCTTTCCTGCTTTTGCAAGGAAAAGGCAAAGGCTTCTCTGGCCATACAGCCTATTCTTACGTAGTTTGCTCTTCTCTAAATATTTTTCTATTTCATTTGAGTTCTCATTTATAAATTTCTGTCGTCTTTATTCTTTTTTCTATTCTTTTTCTCTATTCTTCAACAAAATGATAGCACTTTTGATGAAGATTTCATGGACTTCTTGAGAGCACTCGAAACACAGTCTACACACTTTTATTTCATTATCCTACATATTAGACACTTAAATGGCACTTTATTGAACAATACACTATCAATATTATGCATTAAAAACCACCATATCTATTTTTTCGGATAATAAAACAAAAATGACAAACTCTTGCCGCGAGTTCCCGCCAAAAAGTCCTTAGTGGTTTGTATTGAGCGGACCTTCTGTGTCTATTTTGTGGCCGCGTTCCGTGGGTATACTTGAAAGCAAACGTTTTATACCGTCTCTTTCACACTTAAACGATTTAAATTATGCTATCCTGTTTTCAGAGTGAACGCTTGCAGGGAAATAGTATTAGCGTACCCTCGGAACGTACTACTGTGCGCGCACTGCATAATTTTCCGCGTGGGAACGCCATTATTCTAAGGTAGGTTGCTCGAGTGTGCGCGATACGGTTTCATAAAATGGCAACTTTTTAGCAGGCTGTCATTTTATTTTGACAGTTACTTTTTGACATTGCATGGATCTCGATTGTTTTTAGAATTTTACCTTCCATTATTCCGTAATATTTTTTTGATTTATTCCCTAATGCTATGACAAATGCTGAGGCTCTAAGCCTCTATCAAAATGGTTTTAAATGCCGCTGTGCAGATGCTGAGGTCTGTATTTATCATATTTTATTTCTAACCTATATATGCTTTACGCTTTTCATTTTCATAACTTTTCTCTGTGTTCTAATTTCTTAAGGAGAAATACTAAGCCTTTGCCAATCCTTTAATTCGTATTCTATGTACTATCGAATACAAGTTTACACCAGCAAATAAAACTCAAAACACCTCTGTGAAGTCTTCTACAATTTCTTATGGCTGCAGTGAGCACTCTATGACGTTGCTTAAAATCAACATTACATCAAGGTTTTCTCATCTCAAAAAAATATTTGATTATCCTTCCAAATGATTGGAGCTTGAACTTGGTTGTACTGACATTTGATAATGAGTATGTGAACATGATAGGTAGAATAAGAGAAAGAATAATGGGGTGGAAGCTTATTATTGGCACATTATTATTTATATTAATTATTCCATCTTGTGAACATAGCTGACCTGCAGCCAACTGTGCTTCTGCTGGAGTAGCTCCTGCCACTTCGCCTAGCGCTAAGTGGGCAGAGTAGCCCAAATTTGTATCTAAAAAAAAAGTTATTTCAAACATCCTTATAAGTAGCTTGGAACAGTGATCTAATAACCTAAGACAGATAAAGATTTTATTATCTAAACATTGATAGACTCATGTCCTCTAACCTAGGTTTAACCTGCATTTTAGAGGACAGTCATTCCTTCTACAGCATGAGACTAAATAATACAACCCAATAGTATATAATCACAGCTTACACATTAACAAATACAATTACCTACTAGAATGATTTTAAATTAAAATCATAAGTAGAAGTGTGTGTGCATGTGTGTATTGTATGTGTGTGAGCGGCAATTTTTGCGTGATTGAAAGAAAAAAGAGAAAGAATAATATTTAAAACTATTTGCTAAATGCCTCTTAAGTTACTCTCTGCTTATAAAAAAGTTTATCAAAACTAAAAAAGTCAAATTTTAACACAACAGGGAAGCAGATGAGCTGAAACAGAAGATATTGAAATTCAAGAGTGGGACGTCGATGCTACAAGAACACAGTCTTTGGGCTACACAGCAACAACTGCAAAAGGTAACCAAACACGTTTTAAAGGATCACTAGGACTGATCTTATTTACCAAAATATAAATGTGTAAAATTGGAAATATGGGATTTTCGCTTCAAGCACATAGTTTGTATAAATGGCTATTGGCGCAGGAAAGTTCTCATTTGGTGACTCACACTCAGAGCGATGATCTAGTGATTGTTGGAGAAGCTACTGGATGAAGGCTTTTCAGGACTGATCTTTGCGGAAATTCTTGAGGGATGCCTTTCCCCTATGTCAGCTGATGTGATGATGAAATTCTTTTAGACCATTATAAGGTGTGCCATCTATCTTTTGGAAGAACTTGTTTTTTTTACTAGCCATGCAGTAAAAAATTGAGAACAGTATTTTCATACATTATTCGTTCTGCCACTATTACAATTTAGACAAAGACTACTTTACCTTGTTCTTTTAGTATTTCTACAATATGCCAATTTCATTATCAGGTGTACCAGAAGGTGTTGGTGCTGGACCTGGACTATGCACTGGACAAGAAGGTGGAGCAGGACCTGTGGAATGTCGGCTTCAAGCAGCAGATTGAGGCGCTGCAGGCCATCTCCAAAGATAGAAAGGTAAATACATATAGTATACAGTGTTAAAAAAGTGTGTTTGAAATTTTGTATTTTAACTTTGTGGTCTTTATACAGTACATCACAAGCATTACCTTAAAAATTGAGACAAGACAAAAGAAATGCCTAAGACAACAAATTGAAAAAAAAAAAATAACAGATTTCCAAAACTGCATCAAAAAACAAAATACAGGAGATTTTGGCTTACGATCAGACAATCTTATGTAATATTTTGTTTTTGTTTTCGATTAGCTCAGATAACATTTTGTTTTGTACCCAGAATCCCCTGCGGAGCGAGGCTCAGGCGATGTTGTCGTGGGTGCTGCAAGCTGCCGCGGGATTCTACCTGTGCCTTCTCCACCAAATCTGCACCACATTCAAACTAGATCTACCGTTTAGGTGAGTTCATTTAACTTTTCAGTGTACCCATATTTCTGAAGCTGTCGATGGTTTTAGACTATTAATATAAAAAATTTTTTGAATAGTTAAGAATTGCCTCTATTTATTTGCATTTTATAGAAGTTTTAGTACTTCGGTTAGGCTTAAGGGGGGGGGGGGGCAATTGCACCCATTGCCCCTGGATCCGCGCCTGACCCCAAGGATTGCCACGCCGATCATTCTTGGAGGAGGCCTTTGTTCAGCACTGGACGTCTTTTGGCTGATGATGACGATAAATTATTGATGCAGACAATAATTTATCGTCATCATCAGCCTATTAACAAAACACGAGTAGTTTTGGCTAATACCCGAGGTTACTTGCGCAGACGGCGAGCCTCGCTGCTGGGCTGGGTGGAGGGGTGGGGCGCGGGGGGCGGGGCCGGGGGCGCGGGGGCCTGCGCCCCGCACGCCGCGCGCTACATCTGCCAGCACTGCCTCGTGCACCTGGGCGACCTGGCGCGCTACCGCCATCAGCTGCGCGTCGCGCATACCTTCTACAGGTCAGTAGGTTATTTTTGAATGTTGTCGCCCTGTTGGATTGATTATAAATTTTGGTATGTTGGAAATAGTGGGCAAAACCGTGTTGCACGTCTGCCTTATTTGAATGTTGTCGCCCTGTTGAATTCTTATTAATTTTAATATGTTGGACTCTGGTATTGTGGGTGTCTATGGGCGGCGGTAATCGCTTACCATCAGGTGATCCGCATGCTCGTTAAAAAAAAATGGTAAAGGCGCACGGATACTCTGTGATAGGTGGTCGAGTTTTTGTTAAGTTCGGGTATTGTGTAGCATTCACTGACCACCAAATTTAAGAATCACGGTCGAGATCAATTCACTTGACGTCAGTAAGTATAAGTCACACATGTTATCGAGTTTTTTTCTTGATCGTGAGACTGATTAGCAGTGATCGGAAATTCGGGGGCAATTTCATTTTTTCCCAAGATAGTATGGATATGCCTTTCTGACTCGGCAAGTCGGCATAGAAGGCAAACCAAGCTGATAAGCACCGGACTTTGGTGGATATGGCGAGTCAGCGAGGCCTAGTGGAAGGCTTAGGGCAACGTTAGAGGGCACTGAGAGCGTTGGCCAGAAACTGCATCCGTACATTCCTCTGATTGTAACAGTTTATTGTTCCATCAGACAAAGGGGGGTAAGGACGAGAGAGTGCACCTGTGTTTGCGCGCACACTTGAGCACTAAAATATCTCCTGCGCAAATGACTGACTGCATCTGGTGTTTTTTAAGTATTTTAAAAAAAACTAGTTTAAAGCTGTTGATATTATAAAAAAATCCGGGGTTAATCCAAACCATATTTTTTAAATAAATTCGAGAATATTTATATCAGTCTAAATTACCAAATTCGGCTACTCTTTCCTGTCCTGTACCGCATCACGCCAATCGGCTTTTTTGTAAATTATTTATTTGGGCAAGTCCAAATAACAAAGAAACTTTAGGTACATAGGCGTCCGAATTTCCGATTTCGTAATCCCGGGCTTGTCCCGGGAATTTATTATTAGTTTAATTCAAATCAACATGTCCATATTATGCTAGCTCCCCAATAATTTCCGATCACCGCTGACTAGCGAATACACTCGAGTCCGCCAGATCGTTGGTGTGCCACCTACGCGATCTCGCTCGTTACGATGTGCCCAATCGTCGCAATTTTGGGTCATAGATCCGGCCTCAAGCTTGGCCGGATATATCCGGTATCCGGCCAAACAGCCATCCGTCATTTTTTTTATGACAGAGGTTGCAAACGAGCAGACGGATCACCTGATGGTAAGCGGTTACCGCCGCCCATAGACACCCGCAACACCAGAGGAGTCACAAATGCGTTGCCGACCTTTGAAACGGGATGGGGGGGAAGGGAAGGTTGGGCCTCTGGTACCCTCACCCACTCGGTGAAACACAACGCAAGCGTTGCTTCACGACGGTTTTCTGTGAGGCCGTGGTATGACTCCGGTCGAGCCGGCCCATTCGTGCCGAAGCGTGGCTCTCCCACGGTTTCTACTCGCAATGACCTCACCTCGTGCTATCGTGTGCATTGCAGGCACGCGTTGGTGGTGTCGGCGCACTCGGGGCAGCCGTACAACCAGCTGGCGCTGGTGTCGTGGCGGCGCGGGCGGCGGCTGGGCGCGCTGTACTGGCACGTGCGCTCGCTGCTGGTGCGCGCGCCCTTCCCGCCCGCGCCCGCCAACCTGGCGCGCACGCTGCAGGCCGCCGGGTGAGTGCCGCCCTCGCGGCGTGGCGGGGCGGCGGGGCGGGGCGGCCGTCCCGCAACCACTCATACTCACTGCGCACCCGTCTCGCGAGCACCTGTCTCGCTCACACTCGTACTCACTGTATACCTGTCTCGCGAGTACTTGTTCTCACTGCGCACCTGTCTCGCAACCACTCATGCTCACTGCGCACCTGTCTCGCGTGCACTTATACTCACTGCGCACCCGTCTCGCGAGTACTCGCACTCACTGAGCACCTGTCTCACTCGCACTTGTACTCACTGCGAACCTGTCTCGCAATCACTTATACTCACTGCGTACCTGTCTCGCGAGTACTCGCACTCACTGAGCACCTGTCTCACTCGCACTTGTACTCACTGCGAACCTGTCTCGCAACCACTTATACTCACTGCGCACCTGTCTCGCGAGTACTCGCAATCACTGAGCACCTGTCTCACTCGCACTTGTACTCACTGCGCACCTGTCTCGCGAGCACTTTGGAGGCTGACCAAATGACCCATATATGTGGCCACTGCGTGCTGTCTTTGATGTGGTATCTGTAGGGTACCTAAGGGGTTATCTGTGATACCACATGACTTCAAATGTTATTTGTATTAACCCTTCACAAATCAGGCAGGACTAACTACATACTTTACTCCGCAGAAGTCGCGACAGTAAAGACCTGCCGGTGCTGCCGGGCATCGACACGGAGGCCGCGCCGGCGCCGGCGCCGCTGACGTCACGGCTGGACGCGCACGCGCACGTCACGGAACTGATGCGCGCGTTACACTACATACACACTGTGCAACAGTACGTATATTATATGCTGTCAATCTTTGTTTTGTTTTTTGGACATGAACTGTGTCTTGTCATGGAGTAAATGAGTCTACGTATCTATCTATAGTGACACGCCTGTTGCAGTTAGTGGCTAGTGTGTTGTCAGTGGTTATAACATGAAATTTGTGTTGCATTTAGTGTTTAAAATATGACGTGTGTGTTGTAGTCAGTGGCTACAATATGACATGTGTGTGGCAGTCAGTGGCTACAATAAGACATGTTTGTTGTATTCAGTCGTTACAATATGACCAGTGTGTTGTAGTCAGTGGTTACAATATGACCAGTGTGTTGTAGTCAGTGGCTACAACATCACATGCTTTAATCTTTGACAAAGGTAACATTTCATATTTTTATGACATTATTATTTTGTTTCAGTCTGGACACGGCGACGCAACTAGTGAAAACGCTTAACTCATCGTTGACAGCGCTCGTAGCCACGGATGCTTTCGAATCTATGACTCTTATAAAGGTGCGATCGATAAGCTTTACGACACTTGTTATTTTGTGTAATCAGTTTGTGGTAATAAATACAGCGCAGCTTTTTAAATTGAACGGTTTGTTCATAACCTTGTAAATTCTGTTTAGTGTATTCGTGTGGGAAATATCGATTTTTTATCGGTTCATGCGGCTTACTTACTTCGCTGGCTCAGCGTCCTAAAACAGGGTATTGGACCCCGATACCAAGTTCTGCCAGTTTCTTCTATCCTGTACCATTTCATGCCAAACGGCTCTTTGAAGGGCATTAATATACTTTGTCACTCCAGCGATACCGAGGGCTCCATGAGGCTGATCTACTAAATATGTCATGTCGATCTGCAAACTGCAGTGTCTGAAAAATCTTTTTTGACTAAGCAGGTGAGAGAAGGCTTACAACGGTTTTTTTTGGTCACCAGATGGCGGTAGTGATAATCTGGGCCGTACAGTCGTCGACGGAGGGGCTGGAGGACACGGGCGCCCTGACGCCGGACGAGGCGCGCGCGGCCGCGCTGGCGGAGGCGCTGTGGGCGGGGGCGCTGCTGGCGCTGCTGCTGCCGGCCTACACGCTGCCGGCGCCGCCGCCCCGGGCTCTGCCCCCGCGTGAGTGTCTAGCGATGCGGGCTGCAGTCGCGACGGGGGGCTGGCGGACACGGGCGCCCTGACGCCGGACGAGGCGCTGTGGGCGGGGGCGCTGCTGGCGCTGCTGCTGCCGGCCTACACGCTGCCGGCGCCGCCGCCCCGGGCTCTGCCCCCGCGTGAGTGTCTAGCGATGCGGGCTGCAGTCGCGACGGGGGGCTGGCGGACACGGGCGCCCTGACGCCGGACGAGGCGCTGTGGGCGGGGGCGCTGCTGGCGCTGCTGCTGCCGGCCTACACGCTGCCGGCGCCGCCGCCCCGGGCTCTGCCCCCGCGTGAGTGTCTAGCGATGCGGGCTGCAGTCGCGACGGGGGGCTGGCGGACACGGGCGCCCTGACGCCGGACGAGGCGCTGTGGGCGGGGGCGCTGCTGGCGCTGCTGCTGCCGGCCTACACGCTGCCGGCGCCGCCGCCCCGGGCTCTGCCCCCGCGTGAGTGTCTAGCGATGCGGGCTGCAGTCGCGACGGGGGGCTGGCGGACACGGGCGCCCTGACGCCGGACGAGGCGCTGTGGGCGGGGGCGCTGCTGGCGCTGCTGCTGCCGGCCTACACGCTGCCGGCGCCGCCGCCCCGGGCTCTGCCCCCGCGTGAGTGTCTAGCGATGCGGGCTGCAGTCGCGACGGGGGGCTGGCGGACACGGGCGCCCTGACGCCGGACGAGGCGCTGTGGGCGGGGGCGCTGCTGGCGCTGCTGCTGCCGGCCTACACGCTGCCGGCGCCGCCGCCCCGGGCTCTGCCCCCGCGTGAGTGTCTAGCGATGCGGGCTGCAGTCGCGACGGGGGGCTGGCGGACACGGGCGCCCTGACGCCGGACGAGGCGCTGTGGGCGGGGGCGCTGCTGGCGCTGCTGCTGCCGGCCTACACGCTGCCGGCGCCGCCGCCCCGGGCTCTGCCCCCGCGTGAGTGTCTAGCGATGCGGGCTGCAGTCGCGACGGGGGGCTGGCGGACACGGGCGCCCTGACGCCGGACGAGGCGCTGTGGGCGGGGGCGCTGCTGGCGCTGCTGCTGCCGGCCTACACGCTGCCGGCGCCGCCGCCCCGGGCTCTGCCCCCGCGTGAGTGTCTAGCGATGCGGGCTGCAGTCGCGACGGGGGGCTGGCGGACACGGGCGCCCTGACGCCGGACGAGGCGCTGTGGGCGGGGGCGCTGCTGGCGCTGCTGCTGCCGGCCTACACGCTGCCGGCGCCGCCGCCCCGGGCTCTGCCCCCGCGTGAGTGTCTAGCGATGCGGGCTGCAGTCGCGACGGGGGGCTGGCGGACACGGGCGCCCTGACGCCGGACGAGGCGCTGTGGGCGGGGGCGCTGCTGGCGCTGCTGCTGCCGGCCTACACGCTGCCGGCGCCGCCGCCCCGGGCTCTGCCCCCGCGTGAGTGTCTAGCGATGCGGGCTGCAGTCGCGACGGGGGGCTGGCGGACACGGGCGCCCTGACGCCGGACGAGGCGCTGTGGGCGGGGGCGCTGCTGGCGCTGCTGCTGCCGGCCTACACGCTGCCGGCGCCGCCGCCCCGGGCTCTGCCCCCGCGTGAGTGTCTAGCGATGCGGGCTGCAGTCGCGACGGGGGGCTGGCGGACACGGGCGCCCTGACGCCGGACGAGGCGCTGTGGGCGGGGGCGCTGCTGGCGCTGCTGCTGCCGGCCTACACGCTGCCGGCGCCGCCGCCCCGGGCTCTGCCCCCGCGTGAGTGTCAAGCGATGCGGGCGTGCAGTCTGCTGAAATGTGTTCGCTACGTTATTGGGCTCTTGTACACCCGCTACACTCGGGTTCAATTTATTTGTTTTTTCAGAATTTATTAATTTAATTTAATATTGAAATACTGTTTCTCAGCATTCGTTTCTAACCTAACCTATATTTGTGTGGTTGCAGTGAAGGTGTGGCTGCAATGGACAGTGTGCCGGCGGCGCTGCGGCTCGGCGTGGGCGGCGCGGCCGCAGCTGTGGCCCGCGCTGGCGCACACGCTCACCGCGCTGGCGGCGCCCGCGCACCACGCCAACAAATGTGAGTGCCGCTTTCATCATCATCAGCCGAAAGACTGCTGAACAGAGGCCTTGTAGGAACTGTGTATTCCCACTCTTCGGAGGAAAAGGGAGGTACCTCGGGCAGGCGAGGTGGTATGCCAGGGGACCGGCCGTGGTCCAACCGTTGATGGTTGGAAGTCGTATATATGCGTACGTGCGAAGAAACCTCGATATCGCGTTCTAGATTAGTTTGTGGCGAGTGCGATAGATGTCGCCGCAGCCTCCCCCAACCGGTCCTACAATACCCGCATCCAGCGGCTTCCCGCAACCTTCACCAGGTATCGGTCCCCCGAGTGGGAGGCCTGCCACTGTGACCATTTGTGGCAGATCTCTGCTGTCTGGGCAGTAATTTACACTGGCAGAATAAGCTGACTATTTTAAAAAGTAGCAGAATTCGGTAGATATCCAAGAAATTACCGAAATCTGCAACTTTTTTAAATCGTGAACTTATTCTGCCAGTGTAAATTTACTGCCCAGATAGCAGAGATCTGCCACAAATGGTCACACTGAAGCCTGCCCACACTGCGTCTTCCGGTGCGCGGTCGCCACTTTAATGTCCCAACGGTCATCTCGGGGTTTTCTGTGAATAGTAAAATAGCACTCAACTTGGCCGCGCCGCGTGTTAGTGCTACTTTACTATGTACAGATAATCCCCTATAGATACTGCATACGACGGTTGTCATTAATATAAGTAGTTACTCAGCTGCAGCTCACGTGTGACCGTAAATGGACCAATCACAGTGCTGCATTTTCTCCGCATACGTTTAACGTGCTAACGTGCTGTTGTACTGGGCACCGCAAATGATGGTTATCAGAAATACAGCGCCGTCGCGCACCTCGCCGCCAAGCAATGCTGCTTTACTGTGCACAGATAGCCCCCCCCCCCCCCCCCATCGATACATCATACGACGACGGTTATTGAATGAGCTAATCACAGCGCCGCAGTTTCACTTCCCTTGACCTTCTGTAGATTTGTGACATAGTAAAGGTGATTTTTATGGCGGATATGATTATACAGGCTGTTATTTGGATTAAACGTGACTTTTGTTCAAACACTTTTTAAATAAAGGTTTACTCTCCATAAAATCGAACGTCGGATTGACCGTTTGTGTATGTGGAATTCAAGATCCAAAAACAATTTGTCGTTTATTTAAAAAGGTGGAAGCGGCCTTAATAACAATCTTTAACACAATGAAGAGTTTCACAAGCTCTGTTCCTCCCCCCAGATGACACAGTCCCGCTGCCCGAAGACGAGGAGCTGCATGGCTTCCTGCCGCTGGAGGAAGCGCTGAAAGGGCTGCACTTCGCCAACCACGCCACGTGGGCCAACTATGGCGGCGCGCTGCCCGATGATGTGAACAATGCTGATGTCACGTGAGGATATACACTTATTACTTTTATTTTGTTACCAATCAATATCAGCCCCGCTGTAGGGGCACGGGTCTCTTCACATACCTCTGGACGGTTTGGCCATATTCGAAGTCCGGATTGGTGTTCTTATTTTGAACTCTTTATACAGATTGTTCAGTTGATCGGCCAATTTGTATGAAGAGTCATTTTTTCTCTGTTATGAATTGACTATGTGTTCCTTGGGGAAAGTTGTTCAAATTCATTAGTAGAAACCATCATTTGAGCCTGGTGATGAAAATACCTACTTATATTGTCAGTCATGTCATTTCGTGGTCTAGTAAAATAACTTGTAGAAGTATAATATGAAGTAAAAGTTCATGAAAGTATTTTTTACGCTGACAGCAGGATAGCCTATTATAGTTCTTGGAAGTGTGAAAGGGACAAACTCTTGTTAGGTAAACCTTACCTACGATTTTGGACTTTTGAATCAGTTAAGTGTTTGCGCAGGTCGCCAGGAGATATGACGGCCACGTGTCTCGCGAACGAGCCTGAGTTAGAGAACAAGGTTCGAGCCTACAGGATAGTGGAACTCGGCAAGCGGATATCGGAAATGCATCCGGAACATTTGACTTACGTGTGAGTATTACCACAGAAGAGATGGAAAGAAACTGTTTTGTTTTTTTATTTAAATACATTGGGGTTTTTCAAAACGTCTAACCGTGGGAGAGCCATGCTTCGGCACGAATAGGCCGGCTCGACCGGAGTGATACCACGGACTCACAGGAAACCGGCGTGAAGCAACGCTTGCTCGCCGAGTGAGAGAGGGTACCGGAGGGCCAACCTTCTCCCCCCTTACTGACCCATCCCCCCATCCCATTTCAAAGGCCGGCAACGCACTTGTGACTCCTCTGGTGTTGGGGCGGCGGTAATCGCTTACCATCAGGTGATCCGTCTGTTCGTTTGCGCTTATCACATAAAAAAAAACATGTTTCTATGAATCGTTTAATAGTCCTTATCTCCCTTTAGTGAGGAAGACGGCGTTGTCCGCTTCACTGCGCCGGCCGGCGGCGTCGAGCAGCTGACAGCGGCCATAGCCGAGCTGTCGGCTGTCAGTCTGACGTCGGCCGCGGGCGAGGACGACGAGGGCGACAGCGAGGATGAACCGCCCCCGCCTGTCATAATATCTGAGGCTGATTTCAGGGAGAAAGGTGGACATTTTAGCCTATACGTAGCCACTTAAGTCAAATTTTTGTCGTTGTTAACCTTTTATTTTCGAGGGATGAAGGAGTAAAAGAAGTATTGTCATGGCAAAAACATCGAACTTGAGATTTTGATGAGATTCTGTTGACTTACATATAGAGCCCATATAGCTATAAAGAAAAAACAAAATACGATAAAAAGGGATTCGCGAGAAAGTATGCATAGCGTCCTGTACATTTTATTAAAGATAAGTTTATTTATAGATAAAACCTAAGATGGTATTAAATGTGTGTCTGTCCAGTGCGCGAGAAACGCGTGGGCATCCTGAAGCCGCAAGGCTCGCTGGAGCGCGCGCGGGAGGAGCGCGCAATGGCCGGCGCCCGCGACCCGCCGCCGGTGAGTGTGACCATCTTCCACGAATTACACCACAAGATAATCTGGACACAAACTTTAATCACTAAAATTAATAGATTTATTTTATCTCATAAATTGTAACAAAATATTAAAATTTTCTTGACACCAGAAAATCGGGTTGTTCCTGTCTGTCCCCACGAGCCTGTCCCCGAATGGGGACAGACAGAACTTTTCGTTTTGTTTGTCTCCGTTTTTTTATCAAAAATTAATATTCTAAATAAGATTAAAACTGCCATTAAATAATTATCATGAACATTTATTAGAATCATCAGAGCTCTTCTTATTTATCAAGACTTAATTAAACCTTAGTACTAAAGTAACAATATAATTTATAAAAAAAAACGGGGACAAATTAAAAAGTTCTGTCTGTCCCCAGTCGGGGACAGGCTCGTGGGGACAAACAGGAATAACCCGAAATTACTGTCTCGAGAAATTCACAAATATACACTGATCTTCATCCGCCAAAAGACGTCCACTTCTGGATTAAGGCCTCTCCACGACCATCGATCTTGCGCTGCCCGCTTCCAGCGGCTTCCCACGACCTTCACCAGGTCATCGGTCCACCGAGTGGCAGGCCTGCCTTCGCTACGTCTTCCGGTGCGCTACTCGAGAACTTTAATGCACCAACGGCCATCTTTTCTACGAGTTATGTGCTAGTAACTTATAATATTCCTATCTAATTGAAGAGCTGGGTTGTTGTCGGTTCAGCTCACACCATTTACTCCTATTCAAGGCCTTCTCCTTGATTTCTTTGTACGACATTACGTCAACCTTTTTCTTAATTTGGTCCATATAACTCATCCTCGGTCTTCTCCTTCCACGCTTTCCTTCAGTCTTTCCTTCCAAGATGTTTTAGATAAAGTCGTCTGAGTCTGATGGCCGATCATGGTTCCTGATCTTTTCTCAATTTTTATTGTCCTTTTCTCATTTACTCAGCTTAAAGCTTCCTAATTTGTGACTTTTTCTATGTAAATTATACGTTCCAACTAATAATATACAATAACTTATAATACGATATCTATTACTATTCTGATGTTGCGTACAAGTTTTAACAAGTGGTACCTGTGGACTTGTACCTGTGTTATCCAGGACGAGGCGACCGAGGAAGGCAAGGCGGAGGAGAGACGAGAGGCCCGCAAGGCGCGTGTCAATATCGCCATGGCGGCCATCATGCGCAAGCAGGAGGAGACCAACAAGCAGGTACCATTACCATGGCATAGTTATATTGTACCTGAGCACAGATAACCCCCTCTAATAACCTTAGTGTTTATTACTTCAAACCTTAAGTATGACTTGTCATGTCCGTGTGTGATTTGTCCCGGATATTATTTACTTAATCCCTCATAACCATTTAGCGTGCATGGAAAAGGTCTTAAATTATATTTTATCCCCATTCCTAGAATTAAAATAAAGGGGGTTATCTGTGTTGTTTATTAAAGCATGATCCTAAGGATCCGCAGGATGTTTAGTTTATATACTTGTCATCCCCAGAAACAGGTTAATTTGTTTAATCCTCAAGGATCTTTTAAAAATTTAAGGTCGTTTTATTTAGACGATAAGATAGAGAGAGACATCGTGGGGCATCGTCCAGAGCAGACGTGTAGTAAATTATTTTATTTAAATATAAAATTACGTGCAACCAAATATCACCATTATTTATCGTTAACTAAACGTGAATTTAAATAAAACTGTGCAATCCTGTGACCTTACGCTCTTAAGCAGAATAACGGAAGCAAAGCGGTAACCGCTATTCACCACCTCGGGGAAAAGAGACGGGCTCATTATTTTTTGACTCGCTCACGCGGCGGCAACCTATAGTGTGCTTATAGTGAGTACAGCACCACAGATGTCGAACGAAATGAACTCTCCAACTAGAAGTGACAAAACTATTGAACGTTGCGATTCATACCCAAACCTATCCACTACCAAGGATGCACGAAATGAGGTATTTGATAGTGCAAGAAAAACCTTTCGTAACAAACGAAAACATCCTGAGAACGATAACATGAACTCTGAATTGACCTCAATTCAAGAACAAATGGCACAAATGATGGCTGTTTTGACTACGATAAAGTCCGAACAAAAAGATTTCATGGAAAAGATAACAGATGGGTTGAATACTATCAAAAATGAAATTAGCGACGTGAAAAACACAATTACAAACATAAGCGCGGAACAAGTTTTAATGAAATCCGATATATCAAATCTTCAGAGCAAAAGTAATTCAATCGAGAAAAAGGTAGAAACGATAGTATTGGACATAAACCTAATGAAGGCCACACCCACTTCTCAATCCTCTATTGAAAAATATGAAGCAATAATGAAAGAAGTTAAAGAACGGGATATTCGAAGCAGAAACCTTATAGTTACTGAAGTTCCTGAGCCAAACTGTACTAACAAAGATGAAAGGCAAGACATTGATGAGAAGGAAGTCATGAAAATAGTTAAAATGATAAGTGCTGACTGTCCTGCACCTGAAAAGATATTTCGACTTGGTAAATTTAACACTGAAAAAAATCGCCCTATAAAAGTTTGCTTCAAATCACAAGACACTGTTAAGTCTTTACTGCGTAGCAAGAACAAACTTAATCTCGAGAACATCAAAATATATTCCGATAGAACACCGCAGCAAAAATTATATATGGAGAACCTTAAAAAAGAGATGAAGAGTAGAATTGAGAAAGGCGAAGAAAACCTAATTATAAAATATGTAAAAGGCACACCAAAGATCATAGAAGTACCACCAAAAAACTCGGGACAGTAGAAATCTGCAATGAAGCATTACAAATCGATGATAATATAACTTATCAAGTTGTGCAAAAGTACGAAAATATTAAAACTACCAAAAAATCACTAAAATTTTTATATGCTAACGCGCGAAGCATCGTTAAGCCAGGTAAATTTGATGAACTAAAGTGTATAATACAATCATTTAGGAGTCTTCTTCATATCATAATCTTGACCGAAACTTGGATAAAATCAGATGACGAAGCGAAGAGATTTCAATTGCCAGGATATACACACTACTTCAATTATAGACCTAATACTAGAGGCGGTGGAGTCTCAATCTTTGCGCATAACAATCTAAAACATAGTCTTATTGAAGAAACATGCCAGAACGGTAATCACTACTTGTGGATTCACATAGAAAACTATTCTCTCGATATTGGTGCCATTTATCGGAAACCAGAATCTTCAAACATCTAAAATTTTCTTGACACTTATGCACAACAACTAGACAAAATGAAAAGAGCAATTGTCTTTGGGGACTATAATATAAATTTACTAAATACTGATACTTCAACAACAATTTACAAAGAAACTTTGCTAGAGAATGGGCACATAATAATAAACAAAGTAGACGAAGATCACTGCACCCGAAACACCACAACTACTAAAACAATAATAGATCATGTGAGTTCAAACCTGAGAGAAAATAACTTCCATCTAGCAACCATTGAATCATCGATGTCAGATCACAAACAAATATTCCTTGAACTTAAAAGATTTCAACCAAAACCCTTAAAACGGATAAGCTATGACGCAATTGACCATGAGAAACTATATGAAGAAATTGTAAACCGAGATAGCAATTCAGGACAAGACTATTCCAAGCTAGAAAAAAGATTACTCGATTCTGTAAAGAGAAGCAAAGTGAAAAAAACTAAATTGCAAAACCCTCCAAGACAGGACTGGATAACAAAAACAATTATAGATGAAATAAATACAAGAAATCTACTTTGGAGTGAGCACAAAAATAACCCAAGTGAAAAAAGTATCGAAGAAAAATTCAAAAAGAAAAGAAGCGAAGTGTCTGAAGTCATACAAAAAACAAAGAGTCAATATTATATACATGCGTTCGGTGAATGCAGGAACAATTCGAATAAAATGTGGAATCTTATAAATACCCTCTCCAGTAATAAAATTAGAGATGTAACAGGCCCTACAAAGCTAGTGATTGAAGACAGAGCTATCACTGAGGACAATGAGATCTGCGAGTGCTTTAACAACTTTTTCTCAACTATTGGTTCAACATTGGCTAAAGATATTCCTAAAATTTATCATGGTAACTTAACCTACACCACAGTAACACGTGAAACTGGGACGGAAGCTAAAACACTTTCCATACTAACTCCAACAACTATTGAGGAAATATCAAAAATAATAGATGGCCTAGACTGCAATACCAGCTCTGGTCTAGACGGAATAAATACTAAATCACTAAAATGTGTGAAAAATTTAATCGTAGGAGAACTAACTAACTGCATAAACACGTGTCTAGATCAAGGGATATTTCCAGATAGTCTTAAAGTCGCCAAAGTGACACCAATTTATAAATCTGGTAGTAAGTCTGATCCAGGTAATTATCGTCCGATCTCAGTCCTTCCAGTCATTTCAAATATCTTTGAGAGGGTACTCCATATGCGTCTCAAAGACTATCTGGACTCACAAAATTTTCTGTATGAAAAGCAATACGGCTTCAGGCCAAAATCAAATACACTCTCAGCAACTTTAGACCTCGTAACTAAAATAAAATTGAGCATTGATCAGAAACAAATAGCGCTAGGTATTTTTATTGACCTAAAAAAAGCCTTTGACACCTTGAGTCATGAAATACTACTTAACAAACTGAGCGACATTGGTACCACTGGAACTGCATATGAGATTTTTAAATCCTATCTCGAGAATCGTCACCAAGTCAAGATTGGTCTAAATCAAAGTAGTCCCAAACTTATAACATGCGGTATTCCCCAAGGATCAATTTTAGGCCCCCTTTTGTTCCTTGTTTATATCAACAACATAAAAGATATAGGACTTAAAGGCGATATCACATTGTACGCTGATGACACTAGTCTATTTTACTTTGGAAACTCCATTGACTCACTATTAGATGACGCATAAAACGATTTGAGTATGTTGAATGTATGGTTTCAATGTAATCTCCTCACAATTAACACCTCAAAAACAAATTATATAATTTTTGCAGCAAAAAACAAAAAAATCAAAAATCATAAACAACTTAAAATTAACAACCAAACAATTAGCAGAGTAAATCAGGAAAAATATCTCGGACTAATTCTTGACAGTTCTATGACATGGAAACCACATATTCAAAAAATTAAAAATAAACTGACATGCCTTACAGGAGCGTTGCGAGGCACTGTTCGGTGTTTCCCGAAGGAAGTACGATATACAATCTATAACTCCATGATTAAACCACACATTGATTACCTAATTGAAATCTGGGGAACAGCTGTCAAAACTAATTTGCAATGTCTACAGATTAGTCAGAATAAATTAATTAAAGTATTATTTCACTATGACTACCTCTCACCCACTAAAATAATATATAAAGACACAAACCTTATGAACATTGCTCAAACATACAGTTATAACACTTGCATACTGATAAGAAAAATACTTGACGAAAACATTCACTCAGAAATAACTTTTACTAAAAAACAACAGACACAGAAAATTAAACTTAGAAATGCAAATGATATAAAATTACGTGCACCCCGGACAAATTTTGGGAAAAGATGTATTATGTATGAAGGTGCTCAATTATATAATAAATTACCAAAAAACATAAAAGAAGAAAAATCCTTCAATATTTTTAAAAACTTACTTAAAAACCACACTATAAAAACACAACTTCAATAATTTAAATAAACACAACATTCATTATACCCATCAACAAAAACTTTTAGTACTGAATGGCCCTTCCAGTTTCACTTGTTCTGCGTAGAACGCTCTCTAGCGAAACAAGTCAACATAGGCGAGACATAGGCACATAGCCAATGTTGTCTACCCTCAAGTTTTATATTTGTTTTTACTTTTGTACATGTTTTGTTTCGTAGAATTACGTTTGATCTGTTCGATAAGCCCACATTACTTTTTATTTGTATATTTAATTAAGTTTCTCATGTAAGTGATTTTTTCTTATGAGAAATAAAGATATCTCAAACCGTAGATAGCTTGCGGCAGTACCCAGTAGGAGATAGGTACATCCGTGTTTCCAAAGGATCCGTCTCCAGATCTGAAGCCAGCTCTGGGGGTCTACGTTCACTTTCTGGTTCCGCCGCACCTGTATGGGTCCATCCAATCTTTACCGGATCGTATACAGCATCGTTTGAACTAGAATCAGCCTGCTCATCCGTAATCCTCACATCGATTACCGATTTCAGTATCAACTCCGCAGTACCGGTTTCGGGTTAGTTATCCAACTCCAAAGATAATCAGCCGTTTCGTACACTTCGCTTCATTCGTCCCATTCTACCAGTATAGAAGCAGTACCAAAGGATCCGCGTTCATCTTGAATTGTGTGTTACATCCATTAGAGTTCTAAATACGGGATCCTGGATGCGGTTAGGCCTTCTCTGCCCATCTCTAATACATTGTTTATCTAACCGATAAAAACACATGGTTCATAAGCAAATACATATAGTTTCAATGCGTTTAGGCATTTCCTAAATATTTTGAATCGAAGGAATGTTATTTTTTGTATTTTTTCATGTAAATAAAAGGAAAGGAAAACTATTGTAAGTTCATTTTCTCAATTTTTGGAAGCATTGGTGGTGCATGTTCGTATAAATGTTCATGCTGATAGTAGCCTCATTCTCTCTCCAAGCATAGGTTGAAGGCTGTATCCAACTGATAAATAAAGACACATTATTTATAAACAAAGACATATTTAAATGCAGCATTTTAAATCTGTTAGACATTTCCTAAATCGAAGGGAACTAGAATCGAAAGGAACGTTATTTTTATGTATTTTCGTGTTAATAAAAGGACAAGAAAAGTATTGTGAATTATTTTTCTCAAGTCTTGGAAGCATTGGTGTTGCATGTACGTTTTAAATGTTCACGCGGATAGTAGCGCATCGGGGTCGCCGGATCATTGCGTCTCCAAACTTTGGCTGACTCTCGCGGTGCACCCGTGGTCGCATCACGAATGCTGCTCGTGTGGAATGGCCTGCCCATTGTTGTTTCACATTGTATGTTTCATTATTTCAATTCATCATTCATGATCACCGCTGTCTCGATGTAATTTTTCTTGTCAATTTTATTTCAATGGTCCATACATGGTTATATATTTTTGTCATTTAACTTTATTCGTGATTCATCCAATTCTCTCGTCAATAGTTTTTAATTTAAAGTGTTTGATATATGTAATACTACCCTGATACAGAAATCCAACATCTTAAACTTCTGACATAAAGTTGCTTTCTGCTTACAGGTGAAATTCGTAACTCCGCCACCCACACCGGAATCCACGTCCGACCAAACGGAAATCAAAGAACAGGATAAACCTAAAGTGATACAACCCAAACCTATGAAATCGTTGGCCAACCTACCAATCGGCAGAAAAACCGGTGGAATCCTCTCCTTGAAGGATAAGTCCGGATATCCACACCTAGTGAACGCCGCCGCCGAGGAAAATAAAGAAAAAGATGACAAGAAAGAAAGAGAAACTCTCAAACAGCAGAATCAGAGCACGCAAAGCTATCAACAAAAGAGGCAAGACCAGCCAAATTGGAGTAATAACCCTGCGAACCAGTTCAATGACCCTCGGATGACCTTCCAAAAGCATTACGGCATTCAGAACACGCAGCTCAACTATACCTTCCAGCCACAAGGCGCTAATGTCAACGTGAACAACCAGGGTATAAGACTCCCCGTAGTCAACCCTAAAGAGATAGATGTGAGGACAGCGGCGCTGCAGAAACAGAACTCGCGCCAGGAAATGTTTCAAGACGGGCACAAGTTCAACCATAACTATCAGATATCGGGAGATAAGAAGAATTTCTTGAACGACCTGCCCCCGAGATTCGCGAACCAGTACCGCTACTGGCAGAGCGCGCAAGAGAACCAATTTAACGACAACAAATTCAGAGATGACAGCTTCAAAGCTAACAACTCGTTGTTCAATAACCAACAACAGCGACCCAGCTGGATGAATCCACCAGAGAACTTTCAGCTGCAAAATAACTGGTGGAAACCTGAGAATCCTACGAACTTCAACACAAACTTCTCCATACCACCGCCGCCAATTAATATACAGCCCAATTTCTACACGCCGCCTTTGACGACGAACCCCTATCAAAATCTGCCATCTTTCAACCAGATGCCAAACCAAAACATGGGGCAGAAAGACAGTATACTGGGCTCGAATTATGTACAGCATCCGATCGGGCAGCATCAAATAACGACCCTCCCAAATTTGGTGTCGTCGCAGAATTTTAATTCTCCGCTGAACAGTTTTGGGACTTACGCCCCACCGGTGGGGTACGACTCCTCTATGTACCCTCAGTTCAACAACAAGCTGGGCTATGATCCGCTGCAGATGAAGATGTTAGACAAACCGCCGGGGTACCAGGGTAACAAGGACCTGTTGGATATGGGAGGGTTATCCTTCGGGTCGAACGCAATGGATATGCAGCAAAGGAATTTGGGAATGAACTTCAATGATCCACTGAGCGGCGATGTGAAGAGCTCTGACCAGACTGGGGTGAGTTTACAAACAATCCCGTGCTTTTGAGTCTTATTTATCACCATTCAAACCCTTCTGAAGCTGTCCACTATGTGTTTTACTCAAATATGACGTCATGCATGTGTAACGTATTTGACGAATTAATTTTGTGTTTTTTTTTTATAAATACAGTGTAAAAATCCTCTTCCAGACCTCCCCTTAAATGGGCCCTTATATTCATCTTATCTAGTCTTCTCGTTTGCCACCTCTGCTATAAAAAAAAAACTTTCTACAAGGAATCCTGAAACCCTTTGACAACAACTTAGTACAGACATCTCCGATATTTTATCGTGGGAGAGATTTATATTTTATTTCTCATTTAATCTTATGCTATACTATTTACCATTTTGAAGAGGTGGTCAGTGTGGCTTGCACAGTAGTGTCGATCACGCAACTTAACGACTACAAACACCGTCATAACCTGGATAGGTTTGAGTAATTGTTACTAGCATTTAGCATAGGCGAACAGCTCAAGTTTGCAAAACGCGCCAGTTTCCAAAACGAGCGAGTTTGATGGCATACAACTGCATAGCCTAGGGACTAGCCGGTCTCCAGTAACGTCTATCCGTACGTGGCTCTCGTGTGTGGAGAATGGCCTAACCTTCCCGAGCTATGGAAAGAGAACACCAGTGGAGACGCGGATGCTATGGGGTTTTACCGTTTCCAATTTTCACAGTCTACGTTAGATTACGTAGCGTCTTTTTACATTTATTCGTGGCTCAGTGCGACTTGCGTGGTCGCGTCGATCACTCAGGTAAACTGACTACAGACACTGTCATAACCTTGATGGGTTCGACTGTTAGTGGCATTTATCTCGACCGTTTCCGTGCTTCGCAAGGCACGTTAAGCCGTTGGTGCCGGCTGCTATCTCTAGATTGCAGTCGTTAAGCCGTGTCGGAGGCGGCTTGAAAACTGACACTGGGGTGGCCACTAGCCCCACAACCTCCACCAATCCGGACTTGGCCCCCGTGTGTGGAGTATGGCCTAACCTTCCCGAGTTACGGGAAGAGACCCGTGCCCCTGCAGTGGGGACGTAATGGGTTGTTAACACGTAGCGTCTCAAATTCTTAGTAAGCGGTATTGAAACTGTTTATATTTGTACATAGCAAGCCGAGGGCGGGGTCCGAGGGGGCCGGGGGGCTGGCGAGGCGGGGGCCGCGGGGGGCAGCACGTACTCGCTGTTCAGCGGCTCCGACACCGCCGCTTGGGGCGCCGCGCCGCCGCCGCCGCCGCATCCGCATCCGCACCAGGTAAAACCACTGTTATTTTATATTTAGATAGTGTATGCGTTTCTTCTCGCTTCGCAAACACTTCCCGAAACGTTGAGTGTACGAGTTCCGCGTGGTAAGAACTTTGTACTAGGTAGAAAAAAAACGACAATTTAAAAGAATGTGCAAAGCATCTACTTAACTAAAAAGATAGATAGATAACTCGTTTATTTGTTACTACAAACACACATATTAAGTATTATATCAGTACACAAAAAAAAAAACAATACTTAAAAATATCTGTGTGTTGCAGTAGTACAAAAGGGCCGTGGCTCAGTGAAAAAAACATTTTGATTTAGTACAAGTTCCCTCACTACACTAGGTAGAAGCGGTAGGAACTTTGTAGCATAGGTACTAGGTAGAAAAAAATAACGATTTAAAAGAACGAGGGCTCTGTTCAGCCATCTGCAATTCCACATTTTCTGTGTCTATGTAAAAGGGTTTTTCAAAAACAAAGTTCTCTAATTAGAGCTTCACTTCCTCCATGCAGAGTCTGTGGTCGGGACCTGGCCCGTCTCCGCTAGAGCGTCTCCTCGAGCAGCAGAAGCAGATGAAGCCGCCGCAGTGAGCCCGCGCGACCGATCGCTGCGACTAACACCGATCGTGCGACTAAACTCCTTACCTCGCTACTTGTACGCAACTGCGGTACTGATTCGCTGTCATAACGGACCTTCCAGACATTACGTGTGTACCAAAATTTTAATTTCAAAATTGTTTTTTTTTCTATTTTGAAGAATTGCTACTAGTTTACCTACTTTATTACTAGAAGTCACCGAACGCAATTTGGTGCGATTTTGACCTTGCAAGTCCTTTTTGGCTTCTCGGTGACATTTCGACCAAACCAATGTACTTTCAACCAAGTACAACATAGCAGTCTATTAAAGTCTATCATCTGGCATTCTTCGAGTGGGGAAGGCGATTTTTAATGGAGACTTATGCGTTATACTATACCTAGAACTGTTTTGTCGCGTTCGTTACCTCTGCGCCATATTGTCAGGTAGAAATCGACTGTTTAACGTTTTTTGAAGCTGCGTAACAGTTACTGAATCATTCGGGCGACGTATTGACTTAGATGGTGGACTAGTCCTGTTGTATTCCATATGTCTGTAGTTAACCTGGCATAATAGAGGTCCTTTCTGTGATAAAAATAAAAGAAATTTGTATACGACAGTTGCGTATAGGGAAGAGAGTGGCCATTTATGGCAAAATTTGACGTAAAACCTAAGAAAAATCTGACAACGTCAAATAAAATGTTTTACCGATTGTGATTGTAGCCTGAAGATATGTTGTTATTGCTCATAAAGGGTCACTACATTTTAATGGGACGATAAAAACAAATTCTTGTAAAATCTATTGAGAGACTATGTATGATGTTTGTGTGCGAGGTTGTGTACATTTTGAATGTAAATGTTGAAGCCGTTTCCGATACATGTCCATAAAGTATCAAAATAATTATTCTTCAATTGAAACTTACGAATCTGTTTTCAAGTTTCTTATGTTTTATTTTTTTCTTATTTTATGATTTTTCAAGTTTTCTTTTTTAATTTTGTCATAAAATTATAAATTAAATAAAAATACAGTAGACATGTTAAGGTACAAAGTTATTAAGACAAATATGTTATTATCCATGTACAGAGCTCTTGTAATTTTGTACTAACTGTTCTTTGGGTCCTACTTTATAACTACTCGTACGTTCACGCTGTTTGGAGCTAGTAGTGATTCCAAAAAAAAAACTCCGTTAATAATTTTGAACTTATACAAATAAAATTATTTGCTGTTTGTCGACTTTGTGTGGAGTCCAATGTTTTGTTGCTTTTTCAACAATGTTCCAATCTCAAGTTTCTTAGGGAAAAGTTTATAAAAGAACCATCGGTTTTTGGCGCGCTGCGCAGCTTTACGAGAAGACTTCAAGAGTCTATTCTACCGTATAAGCTCCAGTTGTGACATCACGAGCGAATGAAGTAGGACCCCCAATGTGTAATGTTGTGTATGTACGTCGACTGAGCGAATACCGCATGTAATGATGTCAAATATTTATAAAATACAAACGCTTATATAAGCAATTTTTGTTGAATATTTTAAGCGAAAATTTGAGTAACAATTGTGAAATAATATTTTGTAATAAAGCTATTTTTGTTATATCAAATGAATTCTGTCTTAATTTTGCTCACCAAAAAATAAAACAAAGTTAATCAGTCAATAATTTAAAATTTCTTATTCTTCAATTACATTTCTAATCGAATTGATATTCAAATATCAGGGCTATAGAAATAATGACGTTTACTATAAAAAAGATATAGCTAATTGCATTACGTTTACAAAAGAGAAATAAATATTTACAATGACAAACAAGAAGTTTGGAAACAAATTAACTCTAGGATCGTATAACAATATTGTTGTACATATTATTCACAGTAACGTGCATCGTATTTATCTTGTTGCATGTATTTAAATAACAAAACAATCTTCATGCAATAGGGCACATTCAAAATATAATCATAGCAGTATTTCAGTATTTCTGAACACAAACATCATTGTTAATTTGAGCCAATAATTTGTATATTGTGATTAGACTGCCTTTACAGTTCACACATTCAATACAGTTTCTCAAACTGAGCCAAACGACAGGGACAAAGCTATACGTAAGACAGACATGTAGACTTGTTCGCGTGCAAAAACAAATCGATCCTCTTATGAACATCCTTATAATTAATTTAAATCGTACAGCAAGTTTTTCAATATCACTAGTTACCCCCCCCCCCCCCCTTATTACAACCATGAGTGTAAATACATATATTCTGCCGTGCTTACGATAAGAGCAGTAAGTCTATAAAACACACTTTCGGCTTTTCGTCACATTTTTGTATTTTCCGGATTGTTTCCTTAGATTATTTTAAATACAATTTTTTAAATGTGTAGCTCAGATTCAGTATTTTTACACTGCGTTATAATTTATCTGTCACATTTATTTTTTCTTACATAATTAAATGACAAAATGGGTGAAGTTACTGCTTTTAAAAATATAGTTACTGCTCTTATCGTAAGCACGGCACGGCAGTATTGTCGGTCGTCTTTTTGGACCGTTTCGAAATCACCGAATATGGTACGATATGTATGACATTAGATTACACGCCCTAGTCTTACCCTAGCTTAAGATGCTTTTCCACCGGCCAGGCGAGGCGAGGAGTGGAGTGAAGAGAATTGAAATCTCTAAAAAGACTATATCCACCGAAGATGTGCGAGAAGAGAATTTATTTTTTCGCATACAATTTAAAATTTTCTTCCCTCATCGCCTCGCCGGTGAAAAAGCAGCTTTAGTTCCCTACATTTGGTCCTGTTTGACATTGAACGTATAAAAACACTCCAACGCCTTACTGGCAATTAAATCTACTGGCATATTCAGTATACATTACTGAACTTTATATAATTTATTAATTCGTGCTACAAGAAATCAATTCTAAAAAAATAATTGACTAGTTTTCTTGGCTGGCACCAAACGCCGGGTAACGGATCTCTATTTTGTGAACTTTCTTTTTTATGGCAAATACTTTATTCTACTTACTCGAACTTTCACCGAGTAAACAAGGAAATACATTTTCATTTTAATTTTTAAATAATATTTTCCATACAAGTAATTGAGACTACGCAAATAAAATTAAATAATTACCTAAGTAATATTAAACAGGTATAAACAAATATAGGATCTATACATAGTTAGGAAAGATAGGAATACTCCGATTTCTCCATGCACCAAATAGTCCGATCCGACGATAATCAATATTAATATCGGAACCGGATCAGAATAGAATTCATTCGCAATCAGCCTGCGTCAATACAACGCAGTCAGTCAAGGCACAAAGCATACAGGGGGTAAGAAAATAGGAGTAGGACTCGTTAATTCTCTCGTCAAACTATATTGTAATGTAATATAATTTTTAACCGATTTCAAAGTTTCTCAATTCGACAGATATTGTTTTTTGTATGTTGCGCGATCACTCCGTTAATTATGAATTGATTTTGATGATTCTTTTTTTGTTTGGTAGGTCATACTTCAAGAGGTAGTCCTGTATGTTTTTTAACGAAATTAATTCAGCGCTTTTTAAAATAATCTACAAAATTATAGCTGTTACGATTGAAGACTGTTGTTTTGTAATCTGTAGAAAAAAAGTTGTTCAGTATTACGAATAGACTCCCCATTTAACAGATTCTACACTTATTTTGTTACACCTGTATATCTTCTTTGTGGTCAAGGCCTCTAATCTAAACAAGGGAGTTTACACTTGATAGTCTAACCCACGGAAACATTCGTTTCTAGGGGCTTAGTGTAATGTAAAAAAACCCTTATAGCTACATTTTCAACATCGCACCATACTACGATATGAATAGGACAAAAATATCACCATTCACCATCAGGCGTGCAAGAGGATCATGGTTCATGAAATAACGCCACCTAAGACTGCTATTAATAAACAAAAAAGTAACGGTTCCCAAGATTTTGTTCATCTTTTCAATTTAACATTCCTCATGTGATTGTGTCAATGTCATAAGGGTGGTATTCCATTGTAAATAAATAACCGGGACAAATCACACACGGTCATCTGGCCCCAAACTAGGATTCCCTGTACTATGGGAACCAGAGACTGGTATAATAATAATAAATAATAATAAATAATAATAATATATACATTTAAATACAAACATATATAGATATAATACACCCAGACACAGAGCAAACAAATCTGCTCATCACAGAAATGTTTGCCCTGGGTAGGGATCGAACCCACGACTCGGATCAGTAGTCAGGATCGCTAACCACTGAGCCACCGAGTCAGTCAGTAAATATCTTTGTTGTAAAAGATGCTATTATAGTACATTAATTGAAGTCATCCAATTTCTTTAATCAAAATATGAATATTGGACAAATATACAGGGTGTTAAAAAAAGTGCGTTTGAAATTTTAAGGGGTTACTCAGAATCAAGTATAGAATCCAGGAAAAATATTGAAAAAATTCGCTCTTCAATTTTTTTTTGTAGTTTTTCATACAAATTCTCGATTCACTATTTAGATTTAGTATGAGAATCTGAAAAAAATAATTGAAGAGCGGATTTTTTTTAATATTTTTCCTGGGATCTGTACTTGATTCTGAGTAACCCCTTAAAATTTCAAACGCACTTTTTTTAACACCCTGTATATGGCCACCCTCGGTTGGAGGGTATTGGTATTGGTCTGTAGTCCCACGGTGACCAGCCGGGTTGGGAACTTGGTTTGTTTGTTACTTTTTTGTGTTTGTTATTATTATTATTTCCCTTTTTGTTTATTCTGTTGTCTACTAGATGTTCCGCTTTTTTAGCAAAAAATAGAGATGAGTGGAAGAAGTTGGAGGAGGCCTATACCCAAGAAGGGGTCCTTAACTTAGAAAATAAATAAACAAAAACTAACCAAAATAATAAACTAACAAAACTAACCAAATTCTTTACTTAATTTTCAATGTTTATAAGTTGAGGAAATAAAGAGGCTTAAATAAATAAATATATGACCACCCTTTGTCAAGTGAAAGTCGCAGCTTTAAGAGTTATGCGCACTTTAATACGCTTCCACGTGTTAGGTTTCTGCTAGGATCACAAGAATGAGGCTATCTACCGAGGCCTTATGACAGCTTCTCTCTGAATAATTGAGCTATTTTACCCGTCACAGAAATAAATTAATCTAAAGTTGACATAAGTATATGATCCGAGGTCTAATTACTCTTTTAGTCTCAGATCTCATCAATATTGGATCTTAATCACACACAAAAATAACTATGATGGCATAGCAGTCTTAGAAATACGGCGCAAATGTGATATGAATCACATCCTCTTTCAGTCATCATCGTTACATATAATTCATAGTATAAAAAAGGTCATTGGTACCTAATAGGAAGAATCTCAAATCAGTCCGCACATAATTGTATCTAAAAAAAAACATTTGTGTAAAATTGTACGCATACGTAAAATTACGTCTATGAATCCATTGTAAAAAAAACAAATTGACACGATTTCTTTTCACAAAACGCACAACCGTAACATTAGGGATTAAAATATTAATACGAAATTATAAAGCTAAAATGGGCTTTTAGAAAGCTCGTCGCGAAAGGAATCCCGCGGATTTTCAAAAGTATGCAAATCACCACTTAACGAATGACCACACCTCTAGCGTCGCGCGTACTAAAGGACTTATTTCGCGGAGAGCGCTCTACTCAAAAACTGAACAGTTTTCCTCGCTTAGTCATTTCTCAAAAAAAATTAGTTTCCACTTCCCATATAATATTGGTTTATCTTAATCAACTGTTCATGCTGCCAGCTGGATTGCGCTTGGAGAAAGATAGGTATAAAGCTTTATCCACACTTATCAGGGCCCTGCCCATGACCTGGACGAGCTGTTGGTTGTTTCTCGTCCAGGGCTTATCGAAGCATAAATGTTAAATAATTTTGTTCACACAAGTCCGTGTCAGCGCCGGTTTTGCCGACCATATATTGCCACGGCCCGGATATATGTGGATAAACCTTAACGTGAACGGCTTGAAAACTTCTGACACTGGGGTTGGCCACTAGCCCCGTGTGTGGAGTATGGCCTAAACCCTCCCGAGTTACGGGAAGAGACCCGTGCCCCTGCAGTGGGGACGTAATGGGTTGTTAACAAACCATAACGTGACTTGGGAGGCCCATGTCCAACAGTGGACTAAAACGGGCTGATGATGATGAACTGATCAATCAGTATGATAAATTGAGGAAACATGTTCAGTTTCTTAAATTCTACTAATACCTTGTTGTTTTAAGAGTTATTTTAGAAGGAGCTTAGATATTATAGATGCGATTACATTCAATAGAATTAGAATAAAATACTGAATCTACGTAATGTCAACTCAATACGCCTCGCTTCCGCCTTTAATATAACATTCGCCGCTATATATAATCAACAAAACCTTCATGTAACTTCATTATTCACTTTATAATCTACGCACTCGTAAATTCCAATTTCATAACTATACACAACAATACAATACAAATCTTCAGGACGTATCGACAAATCTCATTGTGTTTTGGACTTATTACTGGACCGTAACACCTCGAAATTCGGAAGGTTCTATATTGCTTTGCGGATATATTATCATATAGAAATCTGTTATTTCTAAACTTGTTTATGGACCTAACATCTGTCATATAGATTCAGATATTTCTTACCTTTTTTGTGGATTAAAAATCTGTATTGAGTGGTCAAACATATTTAGAATGTGAAGATGCAACTCCCGAACAGGGTATTCAACTCATGGACTGAACAACTTTTATTAAGGACCCTATACTGAATTTGTAACTTAAATGTGGACTTTACATACAAACTGATCGGCCAAAATCAGGCAACTTTGTGTAGACTCCTTTTTTTTTTTGAGATGTCATAGTATATGGTACGGATTTTTCCATTAAAACCTATAAACATTAAATAACTAAATGTGTCCAGTTCATTCTAAAATTTCACCACTTTTTGACAATGGCCCCGAATTCATTATCAAGTCCTTATACAATTACTTCTTCACTTGCCTACTAGACCAAACTCTTAACAATCGCAAAGTCCTCAACCTCCATAATCACGAAATATCAACTAATTCCTATACAAGGCAGTAACAATCGAAAAGTCGTCACATCGCGATTCTCATTTGTCAAAACACCACACTATAGAACGACGTTGCCCCAACTAATAAAGGACACAAATACTACCTCAAGTCGCACTAGGGCCGGTGTCCGCTGCATAAAAGTTACAACACTACTGTCATTTAAAGAGCACTGGTCGAGTCTCACGTTTGCCGTTCGACGCTGAAGTTGTAAGAATAGTCGCGGTCCAGGTCGAATCTCGTGCGCTGCTTGATGACTGGCAGTTGGGTCTGCGGGAAAAAAATGTTTATGTGAGTGAACCTTTGACATTTTGCAAATTGGACATTCTGCATGTTTATAGAGCTAGCAAAAACATGGAATATAAACGCGGAACACTAGTACAGTCTGTTAAATAAATGAGAGCGATGTATAAATGGCAACATTAATTGTGACAAACAGTTTGGGGTTGCTATAAGAAAAATATTAGTTCCATCGAAATTCTATTATTTTTTTTACAGACATTTAAGATTAAAATCTACTTTCGATGCAGCCTGTCCCACTGCTGAATTGCTTGATATAAAAAATGAGAGTCAAACCACCAACTTCCATACCAATCAATCTAAGCCCACTTTCAATAATAATTTTAACCTTATTTCACTATCTGTCTGCCCTCTGCCGGACACTCACCAGTGCGTCGCTAGGCAGCCCCCTCAGTTTAGGATTGAGCAGGAAGGGCACCCCCTCCATGCCGCAGTGGCCCCCCAGCGTGTGGTACACGGTGCCGCGCGGCAGCGGCGCGGGGCCCTTCCTGCGGTGCGGCGCCGGCGGGGACGAGGGCCCTAGGGGCGCCGCTAAAGGTGCAAAGAGATTGTAATTAGTAAGCAGTAGATTACGATTAGGGTTTCTGATTTCTCGACCTTTTTTATTTCTCGAGTTTCGAGAATTCTCGAGCCCAATTTCTCGAGTTTTCTCGGGTCTCGAGTCTTTTTATATAAACCATTGGAATATATTAAAATTAATTTAGAAAATCAAAATTTTGTGTCTAATAATTTTGTAGGATTTGGTACCTCTTATTTAAGAAAGGAAAGGAATAAAAATTAAAATCTAATTAAATACTAAAACAGATACATAGATAAACTCTAAACAAAACAACTAAAATCAAAACTTAGCACTAAACTAATAGTCGAGTGGGCTCGATGGAATCCCTCCTATCGTGTTGAAGGTGTGTGCTTCAGAGTTGGCTCCAGTTTTAACACGCTTTTTTCGGTTTTCCTACTCTTCTGGCGTAGTCCCGAACTCATGGAAGACAGCTTTGGTGCACCCGATCCCTAAAAAAGGTGACCGCTCGAATCCGTCCGACTACAGGCCGATAGCCATAACCTCCTTATTCTCAAAGATAATAGAGTTTATTATCAACAGCCAGCTCCTTCGGTACCCAGAGGACCACCAGCTGCTTAGTGACCGACAGTACGGTTTCCGTAGGGGCCGGTGGTGATCTTCTTGTCTACCTGACACATCGTTGGGCACAGGCGATCGAGAAACATTGGCGGTGAGTTTGGACATAGCGAAGGCCTTCGATCGGGTCTGGCACAATGCTCAGATTTTATGTCTGTGAATGCTGGTGTCCCTCAAGGCTGTGTGCTTTCGCCTACACTGTTCCTTCTGTATATCAATGATATGCTGCAAATCAGCAGCACTCACTGTTAAGCGGATGACAGCACAGGTGATGTCGTCTATACCGGCCGTGCCAACATTTCTAGGGAAAATGTCATCGAGACTCGAAACAATCTTGTGTTTGATATTGAGGCTTCTTTAAATAAAGTTTCGGAATGGGTTCGACTTAATTTGGTCCAATTTAACCCCACCAAGACACAGGTTTGCGCGTTCACCGCCAAGAAAATGCCATTTATCGTATCAACTCGTTTTGAGGACACTCCCCTAAATGCCTCAGCTATTATCGGAACCCTTGGTGTCGACATTTAGAGTGAAGTCCAGTTCCGTGGTTATCTAGAGGGTAAGGCTAAATTAGCCTTGAAGAAGCTTGGTGTGGTGTGTGTGCTCGAGATGTGATCGAGATGGTATTTCACCGCGGCCCATCGCCTGCAACTTTATAAGGCGCAGGTTCAGCCTCATATGGAATAAAGACTGTTCTCATCTCTGGGCAGGGGCACCCCAGTAGCAGCTTCTTCCTTTGGACCGCATTCAATAGAGAGCAACCCGAATTGTAAGCTGCCAGCATATTTCAGATCGGCTTGGCCCCTTGGCACTGCGTAGAGATGTAGCCTCGCTCTGCATTCTCTATCGCATATAGTACGGAGAGTGCTTCGAAGAATCGTGTCGCTTCTTTTGGCCATCGTTCTACGCGACAATATTTTCATCTCCATCACTTAAATGGTTGGCAGTCCACAACTGTGCGTTTACGCGACAAAAAAAGACGCACGACGCGCTTGGCGCAATTCACATTCGAAACTCGAGAATTCTCGAGCTCCGGTAATTTTTTTCTCGTCTCGAATGAAGCCAAATTTCTCGAGTTTTCTCGAGTTCGAGAAAGCTCGAGCAGAAACCCTAATTACGATTGACAACAGAAGAAAAACACAACAAGTAATTCAATAAACTGTCTCTGAAATAGTATGAGTCTTTATAAAGTGCACATAAGAAAATGGATGAAATTAGGCCATAAATAAATTAATTATAATCGACACGAAACAATTTAAAAAGGCCTAAGGTCAACAATGATATAAAAAAAACCTTTTTTAAAATATTTTTCCTAGCGAAGAAATTGGGCCTCATTTCATCCACTTTCATATATGCACTTCATAAAGACTCATATACTGTATGTTGTTGCCTATGCCCAGTCTAAGGTAACAATCCTGCACCCTGTCTTTAAAAACTATGTTTTTAGGGTTCCGTAGCCAAATGGCAAAAAACTGAACCCTTATGGATTCGTCATATCTGTCTGTCTGTCTGTCCGTCCGTATGTCACAGCCACTTTTTTCCGAAACTATAAAAACTATACTGTTGAAACTTGGTAAGTAGAACTTGGTAGAAAAACTGTGAACCGCATTAAGATTTTCACACAACAATAAAAAAAGAAAACATAAATTTTGGGGGTTCCCCATACTTAGAAATGAAACTCAAAATTTTTTTTTCATCAAACCTATACGTGTAGGGTATTTATGGATAGGTCTTCAAAAATGATATTGAGGTTTCTAATATAATTTTTTTCTAAACCGAATAGTTTGCGCGAGAGACACTTCCAAAGTGGTAAAATGTGTGTCCCCCCCCCCCCCTACCTTCTAAAATAAGAGAATGATAAAACTAGAAAAAATATATGATGTACATTACCATGCAAACTTCCACCGAAAATTGGTTTGAACGAGATCTAGTAAGTAGTTTTTTTAATACGTCATAAATCGTAAACCGTAAATTACCTTTCATTCAATCAACTCAAATATAAAAAATATAGAGTTCAAGACATGTGTGATTACAAAATACGGAACCCTCGATGCGCGAGTCCTCGCATTTGGCCGGTTTTTTTAGATAAATCTTACAAAATTTACAAAAAGTCTTTTAAATTTAAATAGGCACATAGCACGCAAAAAAGATAAACCGACCAAGAAGTTCTACAGTAGATGTATCTTACCTGGAATAGGACTGTGTCCCGGCGGCGAGGCTGCACTAGGGGGGCGCGGCGCGGGTCTACTCGGCTTGAGGTTGTACGACGGGCTCAGAGCTTCGTAGTCGTGGTCTGTGACGAACTCCTCGATGTTGGGGTACGCGGACTGCTTGAGGTTCAAGTTGTTTAGCTCGGAGACGAGGGGAGACAGCTTGGGTGGACGCTCGGGGACTGCGCGCAATCTAACACAAAAAACATCACAGATTGATTCAGATTCCCATATCTCTGGATAGTTCTGTCCCCGAGGTAAGGGAAGAGACCCGTGCCTCTGCATGGGGACGATATGGGTTGTTTACAGATAGATATACTCTCCATAGTGTCCGCACTGCTGTGTAGGTCTCTTCCCATAGCTCGGGAAGGCTAGGCCGTACTCCACACACGGGGGCCAAGTTCAGATTGGTTTATTGTACATACACACAAAATAACAACTAAATGGTCTAATAAGAATAAAAAAATATTGTTTAACCCCCGAAAAACAAAGATTTGTGTTAAAAAAAAGTTTTAAGCCTATGTGTATGTCTTTGGCATCGTAGCTCACGCAACGGGTGAACCCATTTTCATGCGATTTTTTAACTTGAAAGCAGGATTCATGATAGATCGCTTGAACTGACTGACTCGGTGGCTAAGTGGTTAGCGATCCTGACCTCTGATCCGAGAGTCGTGGGTTCGATCTTCACACAGGGCAAACTTTTCTGTGATAAGCAGAATTGTTTGTTCTGAGTCTGGGTGTATTATATCTATATATGTATGTATTTAAATGTATATGTGTATGTATATCAGTCTCTGGCTCCCAAGATACAGGGAATCCTAGTTTGGGGCTAGATGACCGTGTGTGATTTGTCCCAGATATTATTATAATGCTTGATTGTCGCCATTTAAATTAAAATAAAACTAATTATTACAAATATTATGTAAGTAAATGGAGTTACTCAAGGGAAAATATTTGAGAAATTTAATCGAGTCAAAAACAATAATGCTTTGCTAGATGGTATATATTTATTTTTCTATATGTATAGGTCCTTCTAAAATACCAAAAAATACCGTGGCTTCTACTTAGAAACTGAACAACTTTCCCCGCGGAACTATACTTTTTGATTTCCCATACAGAGTTGACAAATCAACTGCGATAAACGAATTAATCTTTTGCGTTTTTTTTAAATTAATACCTTAATCTTTTTAAACGTTCATAATTTAAAGTATTTTAGAAGAAACTTATATAGCTTTCAATGTTTTTTCTTTTTTGAAAACACACTTTAAACAATATAAGTAAAGATGAAATGCGATGAGTTCAGTGTTACTAAATCAGTGAGTACATTAAGAAACGAATGTTACATGGATTAAAAAAAACAACGCTCAAATTATTAACTTTAACGTGAACAAGGAAATCAACTCAACCCATGCTGACTGTACCCATTCCACCGCGACTTTATCTCTTTGTACAGTTTCGTCGTCACAGAACTGTAAAAAGAAGTTGCGGTTAGCGCTTCTTCCTGCCAGCTTAACCGACGACAATCATGAGACTTTCCAGGGTAAACATTCGTGACGAGGAGCTATTTGATCTGCATTTGGGAACCTTTGTAGGACGTTTCTGTCGCAGCAAAATTGTAAAAAAAAAAAACATTAACACACGTCTTGCTACACACTTTTGTTACATAACATAACACTGAAAATACGTATATTATTATACGTTCGAGCTCGGTCGCGATGCCTTCAAATTACAAACTGATATAGGGCGCTTTTATTGTCATGCGGATTTGTGCCCGCATGCGTGCTGCGTTTCCAAAGCATCCCGCATACGTGTCTCACGCATGACAATAAATCGGCCCTAAAACATGTACTGAGGCGATAGGTAGCGGGCGGCACGCATGCGGGCACTTATCCGCATGACAATAAAAGCGCCCAAAATATGGACAGCCGCGCCGCGTGCTAATTATATTTAGTTGTATATAGTTATGGTATCAGTACAAGATACTCTTTAAATTCGAAGAAGAAACGTCATCACTAGATGTCGTTAACAGAGTTACGCGTATATGCCTAGTTACTGAGATTTTTAAACGCTTGTTATAAAACTTTTTTCTGTTTGGTGCAAATAATGCTAATCTAAATGCGCTATGTCTGTATGTAGGAACTGGGAGACTGACTGCAGTTCGGCGAGAAGGGAAGGTACCTCCGCCAGGCGAGATGGTATGCCTGGGGACCGACCGTGATCCAACCGATAGTTTTTTTTTTTTTTTTAACAGGACTGTTTGTTGTTGGCTGTTGGGGCTTTTTTCCGGACAGGGAAGGCGAGTACGTAGCACTCAGTCTAAGTAAAAATATGCAACTGCCTAAGGGCGCCCAGGTGGTCTAGGACCTCTGCTAAGGACGTTACTTGGACGGGGAGGATCGGAGAGAACTGATAATGGATCGGATGTTGTATAATGTATACTAGATGGGAGACCGAGCGTCCCTCGTTCAATTGGAGTTTTTATAAACTAAGATAACTGGTTTAGTAGTACATATAAGATATATTTTCTATGAAACATTTTGCAGGGTGTTGGTTTAGTCGGTAGTGGCCTTCTAAGGGACGAAAGGACAAGCAATATTTGTTCTAAAATATCTATAATATTTTTTTATAATTTGATTCTATTGAAAAAAATACATGCGAATTATCCTTTTTTTTTTGATAATAAACAGAATTTTTTTTAATGATACGTAATATTAGAAAAATTTTTCATCATTTATTATGATTTTAGTCAGTAATATCAATCAGTTTTGGCGATTTTTTAGAGATTTTCTTATTGCAAATGTTATCAGCGCCATCTAGTAGAGTTGAGAGAAAGCCGTGGAAAATTCCCTATTGTGAAACACGGAGTAGGGCGGCAGAATCATCAGGTATTGTCATTTGTAATTCACTTATATGGCGAAAGATTGCGCTATTTGTCTCTAAAATACAAAGAGGTTAAAATATATTTTTTTATTACTCTTAAGTCTTTTTATTTATTTACATAATATTTACATAAGTTCACACAAAATAAAAAATAAAAAGACAAAAAAAAAAACTATAAAGTCTCATGGGTGGGATTCGAATCCGGACCTAAAAGTAGCAAAAGGTAAGCGGCTCGCACCAAAACCGCCAGTTCACCAAAGTACTTGTAAAATATGCTTAAAATAAGCGTCATATGCGTTCTCGTTTTATGTAATTTCGCTCATATCTCCCTCAAATGAATTTATAATTCCCTCATAGATCGATTTCTGGTGATTTTTAACCCCTAATCCTAGATTTTCGTCGAAAGGTTTCAAGCCGTTTTCGAAATCGTCGGGACACCTAACTCGTTTAATAGTATAATATTGCAAATGCCAGAAAAATCTCGATAGCGTTCGAGGAATGTAGTTTGCGGCGAGTACAGCGGATGCGGCCACATATGCATCACCCCTACAGCTGGGCACTGGACTCACCTCCTGTTGCCCTCGGGCGTGGCGTGGGAAACTATGTTCTCGTACTCGACGGGCCGGTGCGTGGGCGACGGCTCCGCGCTGCCCCCGCTCACTTTGTAGCACACCATCTTGCCGTTTATTTCGCTGCAAGAACACGTCAACTTTCATTATCTACTGAGAAGAAGTCACCAAGAAGATCCAAAGGGTTTTATTTCACTGTATCTATGAAGGTATATTTGTTATTTTTAGCCATAATTTTTGAAGATGGTTAGCCTCAGCTGACTCTTGAGCTAGTGTGGGGGTGGAACTTCTCAAAGTATGACATCGAACCTTCCTAAGCATGTGACTTCACACGGGTAGCGCCGATGTATATGTTACAGAAAAAATGAAAATGAAATAACCTAACCAATTTAAATAAAATCTAAAAATCCGACTCCTAAAACTGTATGCTCTGTCAATCTGGAGATCACGACCAATCTACCGACACTGCAAACTTCCAAGTCCATTTCGGATATAGGCGTTAACAATGCAACGGACATACATACACCCGAAAAACATTAACCTCTGCTTGGGTACAGGCGTAAAAACAATCTAGCGCAGGCACGGTCCAGCACGAATGATTCCAGTTAACTTCGCACCGCGCTTTCGATGTTACCTTTTCAGAAAACCAGCATTCAACTTACCCAGCAAGTAAAAACCCGTGCGGCGCCTGCCTCATCTTGGAGCACACAATGATATCGGTGACCGGCGGGGTGGCGGCGGCGGCTGTGGTCCTCGAAACGCGGGTGCAAAGCCGCCTCTTGCCGGCTCTCCCGGCCACGCTGAAGCCGGGCGGCGCGGCCTCCCGCTCCCCCACGACCACTACTCCGTCCATGACGTAGCCCGGCACCCCTGGATGAAACAATCGTTACATGAAATCCATTCTTGAGTTGTAGTGATTCATAATTCGGTAAAAGTGAATAATTTGCAGACAAAAAATTGAATTAATTTCATTGGCTCAGTGCGGCTTGCATTTTCGCGCCGGACACGCAGTTTAACTGACTACAGACAGACACGGTCATAACCTGGATGGGCTTGACTTTTGGTGGCATTTATCTCGACCGTTTCCGTGCTTCAAAGGTACGTTGAGCCGTTGGTGCCAGCTGCTATCACTTGATGGCGGTCGTTAAGCCATTTCAGAGGCCTTATAATCGGCTTAAACTTCTGACACTGAGATCACTAGCCCCACAACCTCCACCAATCCGGACTTGGGCCCCATGTGTGGAATATAGCCTAACCCTTACTAATATATATCTTGAGAGTTTTCGAAGACAAACCATATCACGTTAAGCGTAGTTTTTGAGAAAAAACGTTTCTTTAATGAATTTTAGCCTTGTTTTATGGATCATTTAACTAGTGACCTTTGAAACTAACCCACAAAAACCTGCTTCAGTGATAAGAGTATAATATAACTACATTGACAACAGATCTGACCTTTTCCTCTACTCAGTTGAGTGATCAGACAGTTGAAAGTGAACGCTCTGGTTTTTTGCTGTTAACACTTGAGTACCTACTCTGATCGTTAACTACGGTACACGGTGTATTTGTAGTATGCGGTTCTCATGGCTTTCAGATAACGAAGCTGATCAAGTGAGCGGTTGTAACGTATGAATGAATCTATTCATTTGCATTGATAGAATGGTATTCAATTCATCTTACGAGTATACGTCACAGCCAAATGATAAAATTTGCCATTTAAATACCGAAGTGATAAGTGCTTTAAGAATTAAGATCTTGTTAGTAGAGATTGTTGCGCATATTTTTATTAAATATGGTTTATTATACTTATGATTTCGTCTACGCCCAAAGTTGTGATCGATCACTAATCGCACATTAATTACCCTGTGCATTGATCTTTTTTACTAAATGAAATAATAGTTATCAATTTTGTTACGTCGATAAGGTGTCTCCATCTATCCTTATTATTTTTTATTCTTTCTTTCAGTGCTAGTAAGTTTAACCTTATCTATGACAAAACCGAAGAAGACCGCCTCTATTTGTTCATCTATGAATTCGACATACAATGAACTTGTTGATATACGTACGAGTAGCGACGAGGTTATCACTGTTATTTTTTAATAAATACCTACCCAGATCTTTGTACTTCCTTTGTTTCCAGGAACATATCGATGGCGGTTTCAATTGGCGCCAATTGAAATTTCCGTCATCGATATATCGTTACAGATAAACATCATTCGAGCTATAATAGAACTGACAGAGTCCCTATTTTTAGGTAATAAAACATCATGGATATAAAAAAAAACTAGGACGACAATAATATAAGATTTTGACTAAGAAACCTATTTAAAATCTGTCAAACACTATCGTTATCATAAGCCGCAATAGGTCCACTGTTGAATGGGGTCCCCAGCGTAGATATAACTTCCGCATGATTCCAGCGGCTTCCTGAAAGCCTCATTAGATCACCAGTTCATTGGATGGGCGCTCGTTCAACACATATATGTTCATCTTATAAAAGGTCCATGTCTTGACTTTTAGTTAAAGTCAAACAAACTATTTTATTTTCCGTCATTTTTTCTAATTCGAAAATGATTATTGGCGAGATGAGTTTAGACAGACAAATAACAAAATAGATAATTTGGTTGCGCCGCCTCTATCTTGGTTCCGTGCTGGCATTTTCTATACGATTACCAAAGGGTGTTAACGTCTCGATAAATATCGATGTCATGATAGGGAAAGTAATTTGTATTTGGGCCGCGCACACAAAGACCCGGAAGTCGTGGGCAACGGTAACCTGATGTGAAAGGGCTTGGTCGGCAATAGAACCGACCGACCTCTTTTTACCTCAGAAGCCATACTTTCATAACTAGTAGTATATGATTTTTATTATACTGAATTCATGGATGAGTTATGTACGACTTTGGGGCAGACTCAAGCCTGAAGGGTAATTGGCAACTGCCTCAACGACCAAAAGAATCATCAATAAAGGGTAGAATGAACGCTTGTCGTGCCCGCCATGGGAAATAATCATCTAAGAACTCGTATGTACGTAGTCGGTCCCATAATGAATGAAATAAAAAAGAAAATTAAATGCAATCATTTTTATTTTTCAATATAGTCTCCATCAATACTGACACACTTCTGACATCGGTGAAATAACATTTCTAATCCTTTATAAAAATAATCGCAATCTTTGTCTTCAAAATGACTGAAGACGGCCGCCTGCAACTCTTCATCGCTTGAAAATTTTCTTCCCCTTAAGTCCCGCTTTAAATTTGGGAATAAGTAATAGTCGGACGGAGCCATGTCTGGACTATAAGGTGGATGGTCCAGCTCCGTGAACCCGCATTGACGCACTGCATCCTTCGAAACACCGGCGGTGTGCACGGGGGCGTTGTCGTGAAGCAACAGGACGCCTTTACTCAATTTGCCTCTGCGCTTCTCCTTTATAATATCTCGCAGTTTATATATTAATGAAGCATAATATTCGCCGTTTACGACTGTATTGCGCTCTTTAAAATCAACCATCAAAATACCTTGAAAATCCCAAAAGATTGTGCACATGATTTTTTTGGTAGATTGTTGCACCTTTGCCTTTCTAGGCGGCTTTTCACCCTTATAACGCCATTCCATTGACTCGCGCTTGCTTTCTGGATCATAATATAACACCATAGTTTCATCACCAGTCACTAGTCTCTCGATCACGTTCTTTGGGTTTTCTCCACAAAGATCTAAAAACTCGGCAGCACAGCGAAATCGCTCCCGTCTCTGCACAGCTGACAGAAGTTTCGGGACCCATCTTGCACTGACTTTTTTCATATGAAGATGTTCATCGATTGCACGATGGACAGTACTTTTAGAGAGCCCAAGTCTAGCTGCAATTTCTCTAATCTTCAAACGGCGGTCACTCAAAACCTCTTCTTCGATTTGAGCAATAGTATCGGGAGTGAGCACTTCTACCGGTCGACCGTCATGGCCGATATCTTCGACGGTTTCTCGCCCGAGGCAAAACTCTTTCACCCAATTTTTTACTGTGCTATAAGAGGGAGAACACTCCTTATACTCACCATCTAATCGTTCTTTAATTTTGGCGGGGGATAAGCCTTCTTTAAATAGAAACTTTATGACGCTTCGATACTCGGTTTTCGACATTTTGAAAAAATACGCGACACTTGTTGTTCAAACAAACTGCTAAACCGAACTACGCTCGTCAAGTCCATGCGTGTTCGTTTATAAAGTGTCTGAGAACCGTACTATTCAATGCAACATAACATACATGTATCGATATGTCGCGTAGAACTATATCAGGCCAATTCATTATGGGACCGACTACGTATGTTTGGCTTTCAAACAAGACAATAACTATAGACTCGCCTCGCTTGCGAATGTAATCATTGGACCGGGAGAGACGTAGAGTGAAACGATGATATGTTTGATGGAATACTTTTATAACGTGCCGAAGTAACATAATGAGGCAAATATACAGGGTGAATGGTACGCTAAAAAAATCGCAATTTACGCTAAGTTATCAAACAAAAGTTGTACAGTTTTATATGTAGAGTCACCAGTTATGAGGTTTACAGGTGCCACACAACTCACTCTGACCACTTAATCTAGTTAGTGACAAACTGGTGACAAACGTTAAAATCGCTACAATATGTATAGTTGAGATTCAGATACGTCATTATATGGTCATTAATAATTAATATCTCATAATGACCTTCCATAGAATTTGTACGTGAGCAATCGGTCGGATATTATATGTATATATTTGTATATATTTTATATTATCTTCGTAGTGTGTGATACACTTTATATTAGACAAAAAATATTGCGACCTAGAACAAAATTGACGAAACCATCACTCACCTTCAGACTTCGACAAGCAAATGTAGTGGCTCGGCTTCTTTCCAAACAGTCCATTTTGCTTCATCAACCCTGCATCGGAATCTTCATCGTATGTCCGGCTGACCGGCCAGTATCCCGTGGGGCACTTGGTGACTGTCTCCACGATCTGAAGAGACAGCAGGGGCCTCTCGTCCGGGAGGGCGCCACCGAGGGCGCTCAGCACTTTGGACATGGTCGACTATGTCATGTCTTCATATCATGTATCAGTCTTGGGTTTCTATCTTTCTAGTGATTTGAGTTTGTATAGCACCTGGAAGAGGTTAAGGTAAATTAGAGGTTGAACTACGGAGTTTCTTTTAAAATATCAAATGATAATACGTGTGTACATAATACTGTGTATAACATGCTATCATAATTTTTTAAATACGTCTTCCATTCCTAATCGATTGGATATTATGGATATCTCAAAGAAGTAAGAAAGACCGCGCATATTTTAACACATAGTATAGGTTTTGAAGATGCTGAAAATTCCTAAACAGCGCCCTTGTTTAGAACAGATCAGGACTCTTATAGTAGGGTTGTAAGATGTCTTGTCTGCACTGCAAACTTTTGCATTAGATCCTATCTTATTTTAGATTCACACAAAAATAACTTCATAACAATGTTTTATTCTAAAAGCTTGGACCCCTCACCGGTTATATATGAAAAAAATCACTATTTTAATAAATAGTACTTAATGTACTTTTTGGTTCACTCAACTTATGTGCCTTTCCAATCAGTGGAGTTAATAATATTTAAAACAAAAAAAGCGTACAGCAATATTCTATTCTATTTTTCTATTTGGCATTCCACATCTCATTCAAGGAGTGATTTTGCCAATGTCAAATGAAAAATGGGAGAATCTTCAATAAAAATAATGGCGAAACGCCAATGTCAAGTGAAAGACGCGGCTCTAAGGGTGATGAGCGCTTAAAGACGCTCCACGTGGAAAACAGAGCTGTCTCCCGAGTTAATCCTCTTCTTATGACCGCTTATCTCTGAATCTGAATCACAGCTATTTCCCCATCACAAAAATAACGTTAAAACTACTCTAAAACGGAAATAATTGAAAAATTAACTCAGCAGACGTGTGCTCGGTACAATGTCCCGGCAACCAACAGTACAGCAATATACTTTTTCTGTAACATAAAATGTCAAATCAAATTAAGAAAAATTCAAATGCCTATCTGAATTTCCTTGTGGCAAAGTCAATTGTTAACGAGCCGGTCATTGTTTACCGTCTAATTGCTTCGCGTAAATTGCGTGTTTAGTGGCTATGCTACGACCCAGTTCTTTGTACCTACTAACTGTTATACCAATGAAAATAACACTATTGTCTGTTGTAGCATAATGGTCAAGGAACACGTGTTTGTTCAAGCTTATTTTCTTAATGATTCAAAATGAGATCCAATTTGTCAGAAGACATTATTAAAATCAAAATTAAAATTCAACTCAGATTAATTTAGATATGATCCCTTTTGAGAAGAAATATATGGGACAGAGTCACAGAAACACTGGGTATATTTTACAACTTTGTATAAAGAAACTAACAAGAAAATTAATATTTTTGATTACAATATGTAGATTAATTTGGTACTTATGTAGGGTTCAGGGCTGGTAAAATAGGTATCCATTATGGATATGATATATTGTACTTATACCACAAAAAATATTTAAACAAATAATTCATTTAATATATTTCACTAACATAATATACATATATGTGTTCTACTAACAGGAATTTAAGTTGTATACTAACAAATATGGACTTTGTCTGAAATAAATTATCAATAATAATAATATATTTATAAGGTATGAATCACTCAATAAACTAACCACATTTAAAAAGGAAGTTACAATAATCTTACACATGTTTGATAAATTGTGTCCATTAAGATAAATTTAGAAGCCAAGACATTCCTTATCATGCTACAATTACAATAACATAAATATAACCTTAGAGTAAATATAAATATTAAATAACTGCTCTTTGTTATCAGCAGAGACAAGACCCCTTTTTTTTCTATGGTTATCTTATCAGTTATCAGTGATTGTGATCAGCTCAAAGAATAGCCAATTGGAGGGAAGGAAACATTTCGTTAGTTCAACACAATAATGTTATAGCAATGAGAACAAGAAGATTAGTTCTTTATAGTAGTGATTCATTCTTAACAAGTGTGTTTAATATTTTGTGAAGAATAATGGTAAGTTTCTGATTCATTACATGACTGTTTTATTTAAAGAGTAACATTTATGGCTATATGCTGTATACTGTGGTAATATTTATAGCTGTATACACCTATACTTTTTAAAGTATCTTTAAGTTTTGTTTTTGTTTTCTTTGTTTGTTTTTAAGGTGCTGTTTGTGATGTCGAAATAAATGTATTTTCTTTCTGTCTTACTTTCTACAAGAAAATAAAGGGATGATCAACGTTCATGTATGTATGGTATCATTATAATGGCTAAGTTCTTAGCAAGTCATATAATATAAAAAGGCTTAATATATGTTATATTTTATATGTATAATATAATGAATAAAGTAGAATTAAGTACTTTTTATTAATGTTTTTGAATAATAACCTCACAACTAAGGTAAAAGTGTGATAAGCAATATTTATTGTAACAAATTATGTGATTATATACCTATACCTTTAGAAGAAATATACATTAATAAAATAATATAGGTCTTTGTAGTATTTTCTAAAATCCATTAAAGTTAGAGGAAAATTTGAAATGTTTTGCCTTGGTTTATAACACAATGAAATGATGAAATTAAATAATATTTATTCGAAGTAGGTATCTCTGTACACTTTTCGAACGTCATATTTTTTCTACCTAATACGAAGTTCCTACCACTCGGAACTCGTATCTAAGTACTGTTAGGGACTGCTCTTGAGACTTAATACTGTGTAATTTCATGGAATTTCAAATTGTAATCACAGATAGATAACCAATGAACAACATTTTAAAATTAAAGCCACATCTACTAGATTAGGATGACTAATTATTAGAATGTGCTTCACCCACACAAGAGCCAGTCCCATTCACCGAGTGGCCAATAACAGTTATAAAGAGTTCACTCAGTGATGTGTTGGAAGTAGGCTAGCAATCAATTAGCATATCTCCAAGTATCATAACACTGATTAAGATTTGTGAACTAGAAACAATTCTTGGTATTTTAAGTATAGACAAATATTTTTTATAGTTAAGTATGTGATGTGAGCTCAAAATAATTCATAATATAAATTTGTAAAATTAATATAAGTTCTACATTTTTATTTGTTTGCCACATGTATTTGACTGAACATAATTGTAACAACAAATAAAGTCTATATACATATATATGGTATTGTATTATCCTAATTTTAAGTTGATAAATACTCTTCAAAAAAGGCAATTTTACTTATGAATCTATACCACTAAATAATATATCTATTGTCTAGTTATTAGTATACTTTATATAAACTTAGTATTACTTACTATAAACACAAGCTGTATTTACAAAAAAAGACTAACCGGTAAAATTCAAGCGAAGCAACCTTCACTAAGCTTCAGCTTCAGTAGAATTTCAACAAAACTGTTGAAACAACACCGCAGTATCACATGCCAAATCACTGGCGCATCGACACCAAACTTATTCCGTGATAGCAGTCAATGATTACGCGTCATGTAACCGACTTGGCAGGATTCCATCTCGTAAATACACCGAGTACATACGGCGAGTGCAAGCTCACACAGTAATATGGGAATACGTAATTAAAATCAATCTAATCTCGCGCGACCTCACGTCGGAGGACGAAAGAACAATGACCTAGCCTGACCGGCCGCGGGGAGCTGGCGATCTGGCGATCTTTCTCCGCCCGTTGCACGTTAGACCGAGATAAATGAAATGATTCAAACTCACCGCATTCATGACATCACGCGGTCAAATAGCAGTCTCCGAAGGCCTAGACCTCCTTTTCTTCCAAACTGCTGAGGAACTTAGCAAAACAATGGCAGTGTTACTCTGGAATTTGCCTATTTTTTACAATAAAAACAACATTATTTGGACACTTGTTAACTTTGGCACTGAATATTTATAAGTCTTCTTTGAATAAAAAATATTTTAGCTATCAACTTCTGCGAAATTCACAAATTCGATTTAAAAACAAAACTCTAGTCTTGAAACATTGCAGACCAGTGTTGCCGGCACAGAAAATGAAAAAAGTCCAAAACCACTCGTGAAAAGTTCCGTTTTGAATTGGAAAGTTCCGTTCATAGGCCACAGTAAAACTTTATCGCCACAGCGAGCGTGCGTCGTCGTCGTCGTCGTCACAACGTTATTTGCAACTAGTTAGATACTAGACCCCACTATTACCGGCTCAGAGATATTTCAAATTGATATCTGTCTGACATGGTCCGATGTGGAGGGAAGGCCACGTAAGGCCACCTTGAGGTTCCTCTCAATCAGCAGCGTGTAGAAGAACCAGTTAATGGCGCTGGTCTCCTCGAGGCTATCGAGGTACCGCTGGTCAATGCGGTACTTCTGGGGTGGGGGCGGTGGCTGCGGGCGCAGCGACGAGTGTCGCGGCGGCGGCAGCGGAGCGGCGCGGCGGCCGAGAGGCCCGGCACGGTGGCAGTGCCGGCAGGGGCCGGCGCCGCATAAGTGCAGGTCCCCGGCTTCACCAGATGCTCGAGACCTTGGCGAAATGTCGGGGCACAGATGGAGGCGACTGGGTGGTTGGTGTCGGTAGGGCAATCGAAGGAGCCGGTGCGGCTAGCTACGGTGGTTTCCGCTGGCGCAGGCGAGGGTCACGTTGCTGTAGCGGTCCCGCGCGGCCGGGGGCGAGAAGCAGGTAGGGCCTCTTCTCCGGGGGGTAGCGGGGTGGTTACCGGCGTTCAACGAGCGGCGGAACACCCTCGCATAGTTTCCTCGGCAGCTGAGGACTCATAGCAGAAAGGGGGGCGGGCCTCATAAAGTAGCTTCAAGCAAAAAAGCTTGGCCGCGATCACGCCTCGTCTCCCTCCTCGTCGCGGTTTCATCGTGTGAGGAGGAGTGGCAGGAAGCAATGCGACTGGGCCACCCCAGCTCGATCACCGCGACGTCCTCCGGCCGCACAGGTCGACTCTCTCACCGCTCTCATGGATCTCACCGATCTCAGTCGATCCTCATGGATGCGCAAGCATTCCCTCCGACGCTCATAACGGCTGAGGAGATGCTCCCTTGGCAGGCAGAATTTTCCTGCCGCTGAGAGCCGTTGGCTGGGGGCTGAGGGTGACGGCGAGGGAGTCTCACGTGTGGGGAAAAAAGTCCCGATACACAGGGGCTGGGATACTGAGATCTAAAAAAGGGCGAGCGAAGCGAGCCCGAAGAAAAATTTCAAAGTAGCGTCCGACGCCTCGTTTTTAACCAAGCCAAACACCAGTCAAGTTAATTTAAAAGTTTCGCTTCCTTCAGCACGAGCTTTATTTATCACGAAAAGTTCCGAAAAGTTCCGATGATCATTAAGTTCCGCAAAAGTTCCGCTGAAGCCTCAAAAGTTCCGAAATCGGAACAAAAAGTCCGCGCCGGCAACGCTGTTGCAGACATTTAATAACTGACTTGCCATTATCTAATATTAAAACTTCTAAATGTCGTCAAAATGTTGCAATATTAAAAAAATATAATCTTCCAAATTCCAATTTATCAATAGTGTGTGTTAGTACCTGGTTAGTACGTAATAGTTCCATGGCGTGTATATACTCTTAAAGAGACCCACAGTTCCATACAGACAGTGAAATGTCATATCTCATCTCTTTGGTTCCATGTATAACATTTTTTTAATTTTAAACAAAACCAATAGGAACTAGAACATGTATATTTTCTAATTTATCCAAGTGTATCATGAACAACCAACAACTTGGAGGAAGTTCTAATAGGGTATTTCACTCTATTCAAGAAAAAATCCAGAACTACTTATTTACTGTGGTATTTGTAATAAGTAATCGAATAAAGATGATTTCTATATAATAAAATGAGAAAAAACATTTTATTTTTGATTTACAAAAATCAAGTTTTTTAATCTGTTATTCAAATATCTGAAACGCCAGCCGCCATGCTGGTTGTCGATGTGACGTCACGATAGCTGTAAACAGTGACATTTTGTTCGCAATATGTGGCAAAATTTTAGTTTTTTCGCCTAATTTCAAAAATATGAAAATATAATCTGTGTCCAGTAAATTAACTTGAAATTTCATGAGGGAAGGCGGTTTTGTGAAAGTAGAAAGTACGAATCTGCCGAGAATAAATACCTACATTTAAGTGGCAAAGTTTTTGTTTCTAATCCAGACTGTCGAATATGCATGTAAGTACCTATTTGCATTTTAATTTTTATCGCATTTTTAGTTTTAGATTAAAATCTGGAAAAAACTGTGCAAAATTCGTTACAAAAAAAAATTCGATACGCGCGCGAAATGAAACGAACGTGTCTGGCAGATAGGTACCCATACTATATCTATATATGTATTTACAATTCTGCAAACAAACGTCAAAGCATCAAAATAAAAACGTATTTGGCTTGCCATATTTCTGTGCTTTTGCGTTTAGGTGTTGAAATTTGAATATGACGATAATAAAACAGTGATATCAAACATCAAACAAAAACCTATACAAATACAGTACAGTGTCTGTTGCTGGTGCAGGATAATAATGTTGGCTTGCTGTTGCAACGATGATGATCAGCCTCGAAAAGTCATTGGGAAAAGTAGATTACTTTTTAGGTATACTTTAACAAATACACAAGGATACTTGTTCATACTTTGCTAAATCATTTCAGGGAACAAACATTCCTTACCTATACATATAAGATGCCTACTGCTTCAAAATAGAGTCTACTTTGAAATCCTTTTGGAATGCAAAATGACCAAATAAAGCAGCTGGCCAAGATGCAACTGTATCATTCAACAGGTAAATAAATTGTTATGCCTAATCATCATCACCATCAGCCGAAAGGCGTCTGCCAGACAAAGGCCTCCCCCAAGGATTTCCACACTGACCAGTACTAGGTTGCTCATATCCTGCGGCTTCCTGTAACCTTCATCGGGTCGTCTGTCCACCAAGTTAGAGGAATCTCTACGCTGCATATGCATGAAGTGTTACGCATAAAGTATTTTTAAGGGTTATTTATTCCTCTTCCATATCATATTAAACATTAAATGCTGATTGTTCTTATTATTTTTTTGTGATGTTACAGATATTCAATGCCAAACATGCATATAGATAGGAAGATAACCACCCACAGGCTGCATCGTTCCAAGGTGGCAATTACATAGGGCTGCATAACTTCAGTGACCTTCGATAGCTACTTTACTATAGAGGAAATTATTGATTTGTTGACTGTGAGACAAAAACCTGAAGAAAGAGAAATATGTATTTGTATTAAATAAAAAATCTGTCTGGTACTGTTGCATTTTTCTTTCTTATTTCTAAGAGTAAGTAAAACACATTAGGATTTTTTAAACTAAACAAATAGTACCTACTTATAGTGGGTAATCTATGCTTTTCCCAGAGTTTGTTTTTATATATATAAACTTGTGTATTACATAATTTGAGTTTTTTGTGATAAGACTATCCTACTTTCCCACTACCTGATATATGCCAATTAGTTTTTTAATTAATTATACCATTGCTTTGTCAAGTTGCATTATTTTAGGGTTTTAGAAAAGTTTACAAATTAGCTAGTGAAGCTAAAATAAAAATCTTACAATTCTTATCCTATCACTCCAAAATTTATCAGCTGCTTTAACTACAGGCGGTAACAGTAGTAATGAAACAGATGTATACCTATATAGGTATAATTTGTACTAGGCTATTCTACTAAACAGCACTATATGAGTATGATGGTTTTCGAGTAATCTCATAATTTCTGGGTATATATAAATATGTACCTCGAAAACCACCACACTTTCATATTTTTATATAATGATAATATCTGGGACAAATCACACACGGTCATCTGGCCCCAAACTAGGATTCCCTGTATCTTGGGAACCAGAGACTGATATACATACACATATACTTTCTAAATACATACATACATATATAGATATAATACACCCAGACTCAGAGCAAACAAGTCTGCTCATCACAGAAAAGTTGGCCCTGTGTGGGGATCGAACCCACGACTCTTGGATCAGAGGTCAGGATCGCTAACCACTTAGGCACCTAGTGAGTCACGAAATCGAGTCAGTCAAATAGCTCAGTACAAATTATTTTCAAAGCCTCTTTTAGAATGTGACTTATAAAATTGTATAGGTACTTACTTAAAGTTTTGTAGCCTACACACACAACTGAAAGGGTTATGAATCTCATTGTCTCCTATTGCCTCAGGAACAATATGACCATTGAAAGAAGAAATAAAAATTTAATTACAAAATAATTTCTTTACAGGTAAACCAATATATGTATTCCACCCAAGACACTTATCTACATATTAATTCACAAAATTAAATATACAACTATGTACACATTATATTATTCACACTTTTATAAATTCACTTCTATATGGTGGCCTGCTTAATGATCTTGGGACTGAACTGCTAGGATAGCTGTTCAGACTTTCTGTCATGACAAGAAATATCTTCTGAGCTCGGTAAATCTTGGTTACAAGATGTCCTTGTTCTGTGCAATCAAATCTGGACAATATGCAGCCTGATTTACTTGCATTTTTTGTACTCATTGTCTTGTAGGTATTGCATATAATTTTCCATGCCGGTTTCTATCTGCAATGTAAAAAAAGGTAGGTATGTGTAAACAATTTCACAAATTCATTTATGTACCTAACATAACCTATAAACATTGTATGAGATTACAAAACCACAGTAAAGTAAGACAAATAACTATTTAGTTTTGTATAATAGGCATTGGCGCCGAGTCCATAGGGCCTGGGGATGCCCAAGCCCCACCAACAATGCCATTATCAGCGAGGCGTTTCCGCCTAGCGGCCTAGCCCCACCTTTATTTTTATGAAGTCGTCGCCCCCGAAATTAATAAGTATTGTATGTACCTATTTACTTATTGGAAATAAATTATGGATACTTACATTGAAAGGTATATTTTATTTTTAACCAATAACTTTGGATCTCTTCTTGCAAGTTTTATCCAAGTGTTTTTCATAGGTATTTGTATCTGTTGGCAGTTGAATCCATAACTTGCCTAGTGTTTAACATTTGTATTTTTAAACTGCACACCAACGGTAGCGATAAGGGATTGTAACTCACTACTAATTTCGTAAATTTTCACTAAATGTAGCTAAATCGTACGTAGAACTGTCATGTTTACCGCTGAAATGACGTCACAACCTAAAACATCATGGCGGCTAGCGTTTTCGCGCGGTCATCGGAAATGGTAATTTAAAATGTATTTTTGGGGTACTTGTAGGTTTCAAAAAATTCTAAAAAAAATATTTTTGACTTTTTCTTACCTAATGATCAATTTGAGATACTTTTCAAAAAATGGTGAAATACCCTATTCCTCCAAGACCAACAACTATTATGTCCATCGTCCACAACACGTAGTGTTATATTCTCTTTGGTCCACAAGGTGGTGAAAACCGCTTGAGCCAACCCAAGAACCCAACGCACAAGCATCACCAATCCACAACCGTTGGCCGTTGGTATCATTATGATCATAAAATAATAAAACGGGAGTAATCTTTTTTTTTATTATTTATTTGTTTATTTCAGGCAACGAAGCCCATATAACATATACAATAATACACATTTTATACTTAAAAATATTATACATAAATACTTAAATTAACTAACTAACTAAAAATATCATATTATTTACGAGTAGTACAAGGTGTCGGTACTATTTCGGTGGCAGTGGTCGGCAAACTTCCTCGGAATCTCCGAAACACTACACCCTTCGGCCAGAATTCCTCCTTTGTCAAGGACTCCAGATGTTCGATTTTAAGTTCACGATGTGGCGCGACTCCAACGGCGTCACCCTCAAGCAGAACTTGGTCTGCACCTTGATATACTCCATCAAGTCTGCAGGAGTGGTGGTGTAATGCAGCCGGGATACGTACAACAGTAGTAGGCACTGCGGCGCGCAACAAAAAGTCGGGCCCAGTCGGTGCCGTACCGCACTTTTTGTTGTTCGGACGAGTTCGTTTTTTCTTCTGAACAGTAACAAACCCGTCATCGTTGTCCACTCTCTGTTGGTAGCTGTGGAGCGTTCGGTCTCCTTGTCTAGTTTCTTAATGGAGACAGGTTGCCGAGATGAATTTCGCTTCACGGCGGAGGAGTAGGCAGCGATAGGCACATCGTTGTTCGTGGACGCTGGCGGGGCTGCTTGCGGGGCGGGAGGAGCGCGCGCCGGCTGCGCGGGGCAGGCGTCGCGCGGCGCTGACACAGCACACTCCGTTGACGTCACAGCGCGCGGCGGTGCAGGCGGTGACAAATCAGCTGACACGAAACTTGAAGCCGACACGTTGAGGCCGGCCGGCTCGGCTGCGCGTTTCTTGTCATCGTTCGATGCCCCCGATGACCTAGATTCCGTGTGTGAGCTACGTAGAAAAGTAACTTCTCGCTGCAGCTCAGCAACGGCATCTTGGGATGCTTCCAGCTTGTTGAGGACATCTGCCAGACTTGCCTTTAAAGAAACAATGTCTTTAAGAAGGCAGGTCACATCAACATGGTCGAACGTCACGGGTGGGAGCTTGTGCAGATCCTTCGCCACAAACGTCGGCACATCATCCGGGTCGGTCTCCTTAAACAGCGTGATGATGTCCTGCAGGCTCTTCGGTGTGCCATCACGTCTGCGGGACACCATATGGTGTCGCAGCCGCAATTTCCACTTCGATGAAGCTGGACTTGCATATCTGGATAGCGCTCACTTCATCCATCACGTCCAGCTTTTGTTGTAGGAACGCGAGGAGTTCGTTCACTATGATAGTTTGCTTTTCCATAGTGAATTTTATTTAACACGAGCGACGGCGAATGCCGCGCTTTGCGAAAAAATTTATGACAGTTTGCAGAACTTGACCGCGCTGACGACACGACTGTCCGACGATTATGTCCACATTGATTTGGTACCAATTATCATCATATTGTATCAGCAAAGTATATTATTATGTAACGGGGCACCCCTCGGGCCGGCTAGCCTGGATGCCTCGTTAACATTAAAGATAGCCTAGAACGGGATTACTATGTGATATGAAATGAAAGATCAATAAATACAGTAATAACAAAGTTAAGCTTTTATTTCTTTTTCCACACTATGAGCTTCCTACGGACGGATTATTTATTAGCAATACGCGGATATCTAGACTCTACGGTAAACTACCTAGCATAGGACTACGGACCTATATAACGACGTCCCTACTGATAAAACATGAGGGATCCTGTCTTTATTCCTACAGTGCGGCTCGGCCAGAAGCTACACGGGCAGCACATGCAGAGCGGTATGCAAAGCTATAGCACAAAATAAACACAGAAGGTCCGCTCAATACAAACCACTAAAATCGTAAGCATATACATGCTTATAGAAATATACGGTCTTTCGAGGCAAGGTCACGATCGCACAGTACGTGATCTTGCCTACAACGACCGTATACGTCTATAAGCATATGTTTAGAATTTTTGTGAGCGTATTGAGCGGACCTTCTGTATCTATGTGTTTTGTGGCTATAGACTCTTGCTGATAACTTGAAGCTAGACGAACAAACGCAATACGTTCAGCTCGGTACAAGCCACCAGCAGCAGATCGAGGGGGGAGGAGTTTGGACACAGTCAGCGCAACCCTTTCAGCCTGACGGCGCGAGAGCTCACTGGCTGTGCTAGCCGCTGGTTTTTTTTTTTTTTTTTTCGAACGGACATGTTTGTTGTTGGCCGTTGGGCCTTTACAACTTCACCGGACAGGGAAGGCGAGTACGTAGGGTACTCAGCCTAAGCAAAAAGATGCAACTGCCTAAGGGCGCCCAGGTGGGCACGGACTTCGGCTTAGGACGTTGCTTGGACGGGGAGGATCGGAGAGAATCGGCCCGGTATGTGCCGATAGCGCTGGTAGGCGCGAGAAGCGGGGGGACGCCGCCCTCGCCGGCGAGGGCAGTATGTCGGTGTGGTGTTACTCTGTGGTTGGGGCGGGGGGGTCATGGCTGCTACGGCTAGCGTGATAGGATCATCGGGATCCTCGAGTACGTGCCGGGGGCGTCGGATCACGCGTATGGGATTCGCGGGGAGGTCGTAAACTGCGGAGCTTACGAATAGGGGGTTGGGGTGATGGGGGGCGGAATCGAAGTAGCGTTTTGACGCTTGCTTCAGGTATTGAGCTATGGTGGGAAGCTCTAGATCGCAATGGAGATTTTCATTGCGCACGAACCATGGGGCGCCCGTGGCTCGGCGCATGAAGCGATTTTGGATGACCTGAAGTCGGTGGATGAGACTGGGCTTTGTATGGGCGAACGCTACGCCGGCGTAGGTGAGAATGGGACGGATGCAAGTTTTGTAGAGTGTCACCTTATTTCTAAGGGACATTTTACTTTTCTTGTTCGTGAGGGGGTAGAGACGGCCTAAAACAAAGGCTGCTTTGTTTCGGACTCGTTTAATGTGGTCTTTGAACGTCAGTCGGTCATCTAGGGTGACGCCTAGATATTTGACAGAGCGTTCCCACGGGATGGGACGATCGAACAGTTTAATGCTGCGATCGATGGGATTGGTCTCGGTACTGAGCCGTTTGAATGAAAAGAGCATGGCTGCACTTTTCTCGGGGTTCACTTCGATCCTCCAGTTCCTAATCCATTTGCCCAGGGCACTGGCAGAGGATTGGAGGTTTCGAAGGATGAGGCCCGCTGAGCGGCTGGATAGATAGAGGGCTGTGTCATCTGCGAAAAGCGCAAGGTTGACATTTGGGAATCGCGGCATGTCGCTCATGTAGAGCGAGAAGAGTGTGGGGGCTAGAACGGAACCCTGAGGGACTCCGGCTCTGATGGGTCGGGGGGACGAGTAGACTCCTTCTATGCGATAGCGAAAGCTCCGATTCGTGAGGAAGTCTCGTAGTATGAGTACGAGCCGGTCTGGCAGTCCCAGCTGATATAGTTTGTATATCAACCCGTTGTGCCAGACTTTATCGAAAGCTTTCGCCACATCAAAGAAGAGAGCTCCTGTGAACTGTCTGCGGGCGAAGCCGCTTATAATGTGCTCCGTTATGCGGTGCACCTGTTGGACGCACGAGTGTCTGGCTCTGAAGCCAAACTGCTCGTCTGGTAGAAGGCCTTTGGACTGGACAATGTCCTTTAGGCGGGCAAGGAGAATGCGTTCGTACAGTTTACCCAAGGCCTTGAGGAGGCTTATGGGTCTGTAGCTGGAGGGTTCAGAGCGGGGCTTATTGGATTTGTGGAAGCCTATGACGTCTGCACTTTTCCACGTGTCGGGAAATGTGCAGTTGTCGATGGCTGCATTGAAGATGCACGCTAGAAGAGCAATGAGATTCGGGGAGAAGTACATGAGTACTTTGTTGGTGATGCCGTCAGAGCCGGGGGCCTTCCGGGGTTTGAGCTGTTTAATGGCCTTCTCTACTTCACACGGGGTGACTGGGGCAAGAGACTCGGTCGGGGGGAGGGCTACTCGCCGTTCGACTTCCTCATCCACCTTCTGTAGCTGGATGGGCTCGATTGGGAGTGTACTGGGGGAGCATTGGGCCTCTAGGCTGTCGGCCAGGCACTCGGCCTTTTCGGAGTCGTCAAAGGCATCCGGAAGGTTGGGGCGTTTGAGAGGGGGCATGGGGGACTCGACATCCTTCTTGAGGGCTCTCGCCAAGCTCCAATACGCGACGTGAGATGGCGAGATTCCCCCAAGAAGTTCATCCCAACGGGTCTGCTGCAGCTCCTGCATGGTCTACTTTACGTCCCTCTGTAAAGCTCGCATGCGAGTGCGGTTTTCCTCGTTTGGGAAGCTGTCGTAGGCACGGATGGCTGCATTTCTTGCGGTCAGCAGCGACCTCGCGTCTTCCGGCAGTCTCCAGCGGTGCTGGGGCAGCACTGGAACCTGCCGGGAGCAGTCTTTTACGACTGATTGAGTGTGGCTGCTGAGGGCATCGATTGCGCATCGGACGTCATCTAAAGACCGTCATCTAAAGCCGCTGGGGTAGCGCGCTGGCTTTTATATGTTCGGTCTAGAGTGGGGTAGCCGGCGGGTCTCGCTGGTGTGCGGTACGGTGTAGCGGGGGTTGTCCACCGGCGACCGGTCCTCGGCGGGCGCTGCGGGTGTGTGCCGCGGCGCGCGGAGATTGTCCTCCTCGTAACGTTGTACATCGTCACAATTATGTATGAATGAAAACACATTTTTAATGTTAGTTTATTTTATTGTGTCAAAATACATAATAACTGTACAGACTAACACGTGGCGTTCACAGGTATAAATATCACTAACAAGCGCCCAACACAGCGGCGAAAAGCTAATCGAATAAAATAAAGTACGAAAACAACCTATTACAATTACAAGCTGAGAAATACAATTTGTTCTCATAAAAATTTACTCTATCAGTAAACAATAATTATACATAAAAAATCTAATGGTTCATAATTTATTTATCTGTTGAATATTTCCAGAATAAAATTACCTCTTCATTGGACGCTCCCTACTTTAGTTTATTTTGTTAACCCTCGAGGAGACAAGAAATTCCGCATGCAACTGCCAGTAACGCTCACAGTAACCTTGTTCTACTGGTACACTTACTAATAATCTTGGATAAAGCATGTTAGAATAATTGAAAGATGATTTTATAAAATCAAAATCATATTTTCAGTAATCTGCCAAGTTTTTTTTCTACTTGACGTAGTAATTTTGACTACAAGGAAATAAACTAGGCACTACACCCTTAACATGCCCTCAACAGTCTTCTTGCTCCCAACTGACCATATTATACTCCAGTACTGTTCAAGATAGATTTAACAAGTAATAAACTCTTTAAATACTTCGTATATGCCTTATTTATTTCTTTGCACTGTGTTAAGAGTTGATTTACTTATCAATCAGATTTTGAAGCAAGTTTATTTATTCATTTTTTAAACTAATATTGAAAATTAGAGCTGATACTTCAAAGCCTCTGGTTATGATAAGAGAAATATAAACTTAACAACAAGATAAAACAAAATGAGTGCAAAAAATAAATAGAACAATAACTAATCAGTATGAACTACATGTAATACGTCGAAACTCAAATGCTTTAACTTTGTAAGCACAGATCACATCACTTTCAATTTCCACTTTGCCACTTTACTCGAGGGTCTTGAACGGGAGAGCTGTAGTTTCAGCCGTACCCGAGGAGCTGGTGAAGAATGGTGACACGTCGGCTAGGTAGTTGCGGGGGATCAGTCCGATGAGCACGGCTATCTTGGCTGCTATTGGTGCCTTTTCTTCTTCATCGACAATCGCATCTTGATCAGGCATCACCTGCAACATGAAGAGAATTGAAATAAGAATACAGTCATTATCTTAGTGCTATGGTTCCCAATTAGTTTTACCTGCATGCCACTTCCAGAAAAAGCTAAAGCGGACCAGACACTATCAATAATACTGACAATATATCAGTATACTGTCAGACCATCATTCCAACCACTACACTGACAGTATATTGTCAATATACTGTCATTACATGAAAACACTTTCATTATTACTCATATTGTCTGTGACCTTTAAAACTCGCGTACCCCTTTTAGCATCGCGCGCCGCCCGGTGCTTAGCTTGCTTGTTTTGCTTAGCTCAATTCAAATTAGGTGCAAGGTGCATATTTTGATGATTGTTTTATGCATAACGAGATTGTCGTGCGTACACCTTGAAGATACTTAGCATATCCCTGGGGGTACCCGCTCCACTAACTGAGAAACAATGTCCTAGTGTTTACTAAATATATGTATATTTAACTATTTGGTTTGACTTGACAAGAAAAATTTGTAAGTCATAAACCAAATATTATTACTTTACAATTATTATTGTATATTAGTTTCAATTACAATTTAAATTAGCCATTTATAAGCTGCCCTTTATAACAGTAATACATGCTTACTTTATCAGCAATGTGCTTCTGGACCAGTCCATCTCCGCCGACGTAGAAAGTTGAGAAGCCATCATACCATCTGAAAAGGATACGGAATACCCATTACTTATATTTTGACTGACTCGGTGGCTAAGTGGTTAGCGATCCTGACCTCTTATCCGAGAGTCGTGGGTTCGATCCCCACACAGGACAAACTTTTCTGTGATGAGCAAAATTGATTGCTCTGAGTCTGGGTGTATTATATCTATATATGTATGTATTTAAAAATATAAGTGTATGTATATCAGTCTCTGGTTCCCAAGATACAGGGAATCCTAGTTTGGGGCCAGATGACCGTGTGATTTGTCCCAGATATTATTATTATTATGCAGAAATATGAATTTGGGCTACTCTGACCACTTCGCGCTAGGCGAAGTGGCAGGAGCTACTCCAGCAGAAGCACAGTCGGCTGGAAGTCAGTGCGACGAGGAGAGAAAGCGTCGGACAATCCGAGGAGGACTGCCTTTTGCATAGCCGCTATTATCGGTCTGCCTCGAAGTCCCAGCCGTCTAAGGTTACGATCCAGGTCAGCAGGAATCAAACCATTAACGGACAGGACTACAGGAATGATTTCAGTGGATTGCACTTGCCACACATCCGTAACCTCGTGTGCCAGGTTAAGGTACCGCAATTATTATTATTATTATTATTTAGGGTATAAAACTCAAACATACTTTCAGATATGTACATTAAAGTGTACAATTTTGGAGTGATATAAAAGAATGTGTACAACATCTACTAAAATATAATAATAAAAAATTTAAAACTGGATAAGGCTCTGCCTGTGAATGGTCGCTTTGCCATGGGTATGCGTCTTTAAGTATGTATGAATAGCACAATGATAGTATTTTAGGGTGGTATTCTATTTGCCCAATGTACATTTGATCAAAGAAATTAGATGACTTCATCAAAGTTATTATCATCTTTTGCTATAGAAGAGACAATACTTTTGCACAGCATGGCAATTTGATCAAATACTGGACATCAAAATTGGACAAACACACAGTGGAATACCACCCTTCTTTCTAGCAAAATCAGAAGAACTTACAGCTCCTGCTCCTTCCAGACTTGTTTCATGTCCCACAGTCTGAACTTCCAGAACAGGAGGAACACCTTTAGCCCCGAGATGCCTCGCACGCGCCACCTCATCCTGAAGACAAAACAAAATAAGACTGTTACTCCAGTATTTTGAGGAATTCTTGTCATGCATGTAGCTACAACAAAAGGCCAGAAAAAAATCTCCTTCTTTGTCAATTAGCTAGGTGTACTTTTTCGTCCAGTCACATGAATATGTCGTAGGTTTTTAATAAAAATCAAGGTTTTGATCAAAAACCCGATAATATTAAGTAATAATTTTGACTTCTTCCAGTTTTTAATCAAAAACCTATCAAAACCCTGATTCAAATAGAAATGGAGACTTACTTCACAGATGAGTCTTCAGGATGGGCCGTAATCTTCATCACTTCGAACTTGACGTACGCAAACTTCAGGTGACCCACTGTGCGCAGCAGTGCTATCTGTTTCACGTAGTGGAACAGGCCTCTGCAAAATATTTTGATTTCATTATAATAATCAAATAAACAGTGCTCTCTGTTTATTAGTATTAGTAAAATTATTATTTCTTAATTTAAAACTAATAACCATATTTGTATCATCTAGAGCAAGTAAAAGAAAATAAAGTAAAAATATATTTTTGCTGTTCTATTCTATTTTTCTATTTGGCATTCCACATCTCATTAAAGGAGTGATTTTGCCAATGTCTAGTGAAAAATGGGAGAATCTTCAATAAAAAAATGGCGAAACGCCAATGTCAAGTGAAAGACGCGGCCCTAAGGGTGATGAGCATTTAAAGACGCTCCATGTGGTGGTTTGTTGTTGGAACTCGGAAAACGGAGCTGTCTCCCGAATTAATCCTCTTCTTATGACTGCTTATCACTGAATCTGAATCAAGGCTATTTCCCCATCACAAAAGTAACGTTGAGACTACTCTAAAATGGAAATAATTAAAAAAAATAACTCAGCAGACGTGTGCTCGGTACAAGTCCCGGCAACCAACCACCTATTTTTGCTGTTAATTATGTATGAGTTACCAAAGCCTTAAAAAAAATTGCATCAATGTTGCTTTGTTACAGTTTGGTCACTGGTCATATATTATTATTATTATCTTGTTGGTGGGTGTTGTCCGAACAGCGACACTTCGACCCAAAGGGATCTTTTGTGTCAACCCCTAAGACCTTCGTACTTATCCCTAGTCAAAAATATGTTGCATTAATGCAGTGATTCCGCTGAGGGGTAGGTGCCTGTATTCCTCCGGCGTTGGGTAGGCATTGCCAAGGAGTCATATATAATTTAACACCTATTTTGTTTTCTATATTTACTTACACGGTAGTTGTTCCTCGGATGTTGTTGACAAACACCAGATTTGGATGATAGATGGAGTAGTCGAGTGGTTTTATGAACAGATTGGGCATCTGAAAACATAAAAATTGTAATATAATTTAAAATGATGGTACTTAAAACAATACACACTGGAATTTAAAAAAATGTTGCTCTATAAATCTATCTACCTATAACAAAACTAAAAAAAATTACAACTGGCAAAAGAAAAAATGTACTAACTTGAAAACCATTAAACCAATTTTCATCAAAAATAGCAATACACAATCGTTATGAAACCTGCTATTAAGTGAAAAAAAAAAACCGCCTACAATAGTACAATGCTCTAAACATATAGAATATTTTGGCACTGGTGGCTTAAAATAATGCTAGTTCTACTTACATTGCTAGCGAGTGTATGGTAGACTTTCATAAGCTGCTCCTTGCTAGGCCGACCTTCTCTATTGGGGTCCGTTACAGGCAGATTGGGTGAAGTAGCTGTGGCGCTGCAGTAAGCCACTGCATCACGCTCGAAATCTGACAGGCAGGTTGGCTCTAAGTCCTGGAATAAAAATTATGTGTAAAAATACTTGAATTGCTTTGATATTGGTATATAGATTTGATGATTTTGATTTCCTATAACAAGAATTAGACTCAAAAAAGATTTTCATACTGAAGTTTTATCACACAATTTTATTTTTCATTCAAAGTTAGTGAAACTCACAAGAAAAACTCACCTCATGATTGTATTTAGTTAAATCTAAGTCACTGATACTGCCACTGGTGATGTCATTAAAACTGTACAGAGGTATCCTTTGCTCGATATAATCATCGGATGTAAGCCCGAGTGCTCGCACTTCTATCCCATCTCTGTTATACTGGTTATCACTGCTAAATGGTATTTTTACATTGTCTAAGTTTTCTATATAGCTAATTTTGTTTCCGTTCGGTCGCCGGACTAAACTATTGGATACGGCAAGCTCATGAATATATAGGTCATCTATGTTAGACTCCACTGTGCATTTTGGAGCATTCTGGCAGCTGGATATGCGTCGGTAATCGAAGAACTGCAAGTTGACAATAATTATTCATAGAAAAGTGGAGATAAACATGCATGAAATAAGCAAAAACCACGGCAGTGTTACGTCTATAAATGTAGTAATTAGTTCAATGTCAGGAAGTATTGTTATTGTATTCCAATATATTTACTTGAACCTGGCGATGTAAATATTACATCACAGACAATAAAATTTGTTACTTATGATATTTTACTACCTAATACACGAATACTTACATCTTCCAAAAACTGGGTCCTCATCGGGATCTTTCTAGACAAACGGTTGGAATGGTTCTTCGTAGAAACGATCCCATTGATAGGCAAAATTTTGTGAGAAAACGTGCGCAGGCAGATAGACATTTTCACATTGGTTATTTAACTTACTCCAGCCCAATATATATGGAAAATATTTGAAAATGTGTCGCAAAAATTTCCGACATCGCACCGCACACTTGACTGACATTAATAGTTTTAATTTTCCGTCGTAAACATCAAGATCCCGTTCCAAAGCATGAAATAATTAATAAACAACTATCTCTTTCACACAAAAGCTTATGTAGCCTACCTACCGGTAGTCTACCCTACATCGCATCAAAAACATAAATGTGAAAATGGGAGCCAAGTTCAATATTATGATATGGTGTGGTTGTCAACTTTCCTGAGAAAAGAATTGAGATCTAAATGGATGACAAGTTCTGTAGATAATCCTGAAATTTATTTATAAGAACGTATAACATTCTTAAGTAAAAAAACGCAATTTCTTGTTTTTTACTACTACAACAATGTTTGCTATTTAAAAATATGACTTTCTAAATTTAAATAGTAGAATTATTTACACAAAGCAAATAACTTATGATCTGTTTAACCTCAACTTTGACTTGGCTAGTTTTCACATACTAGTCATCTTAAATTTGGTTTATCAACGTACTCGTATCATGTTATACGCAAGTTCTTATTTTTATACTATAAGGTTCTATTCTTCTGAATATTTCATGTGCTGGTAAAAACTAGCCAAGTCAATGATGAGGTTAAACAGATCATAAGTTATTCGCGGGCAGACGGTATTCTCAGAGCACTTCCGGTTACCATAGACACCACTTCCGGTTATAGAAGTGGATCAAACCATAGACAAACTTCATTCCAAACAGGTGTCAACAAGCACAAAGAGAATGTCAACGGTTGTACCAAATGGCATGTATGTTTACAAGTTTTTGCGCACAGCGTTAGCCGAGTGGTAAACCTGAGTGGAAAACACGAAAACAGTTATTTGACAGTTCGTAGGCCAATAATATTCCATTTCTAAGCCTTATTTATTCATTTCTGTGAATTTAATTTTTCCTTCATACCACGCAGTTCGTGCCATTTGAAATTATTTGATTCTACCAGGACCGCAGTGACCTAAAGTGAACGAAAAAAACGGTTTTTTCAGAGCAGATCACTTCGTTCACAGCAAATCAGTTCGTTCACAGAGCACTTTACTTCGTTCATGTCAAATTGACGTTTGATTGACGTCATTGACGTCTTGACGTGGACTTGACGACTCTATCTGTCTGTAGTCCATCAAAATCAAACGAACAACAAGAGAATTATTTGAAGATAAAGCGAGGAAATTACGCCTGCGCCACAAAACTGAGAGAGAAAGCTATCAAATATCAGGTAGTGGAACAAGAAATTCCAATACAAAAGCAATTATAAAACAACATACAGAGAAGGCGTACCGCCGGGTTCATATGCCTTAGTTCTCGGAACAGTTTCTAGGTTGCAACCTACATGCATGGAGTCTACTACACTTCATTGTCCAATTCCAGACACCTCAGAGTTAGTACTGCGAGTTTATTCATATCTTCAGCAGAGCAAGCATGTTGCTGTGTGCTTTCTATCGCAGTAGGTTTGTTTCCTTACTGTTAGTACCTACCTACTACAGATTGGACTAGAAGATAGTTGAGGGTGAATAGTGCGTCTTTTCATGCTATATTTAATGGACGGTTGTGGCCTCTTTTCAGTGTAAAATTTATATATCATGCTTTGTAAATCTTTTTGTGACATGATTTTAATTAAATTGTATATTTGTTATTAATTTTGTTTTAAAAAATTCACACACAAACCACACTATAGCAGCAATATCAAATACATATATAGTGAAACAATAAAATTTCTCCTCAAAATATCATATTTCATTTTATAACACCCCCTTCTCTCACTTTCTCAAAATTTTATGAACATCCATGATATTATGTGCATTCCCCCCAAGTGACCACATTGGAAAAAGCAGATTCCATATACGTGAAGATTTAGTAGGGCCCTCGGTTCGGATTGTCACATAATTATTAACTGATTGGAATTACTTTCTTCACATAAACTGAGAAGAGCTGTTATTTTTGTATGTATCACTAAAAATTACCTACAAAATTTTCCCATTTACAGAAATCTTTTAAAGTGACCAGGTATGGTAATATGATAACTCATAAAGGTCGACTGAGGGGCCACTTCATTGAGCTGTAGCATTTGACTTATATATAACACCTACAAATTTCACCTTCTGTCTAAAATTTTTTGAAAGCTCCTACTAAATCTTCATGTATACGGAACCTGCTTTTCCAATGTGGTGCCTCGGAGGGAATGCACATATGCAAATACAAATAACTTTATTTGTTAGAAAACAGTAAAAATATAGTTCTTATGATAGTCTGATATTTACACCACCAACTTAACATTGTTTTTTATTATACCACTAGCTTTCACCCGCAACTTCGTCTGCGTGGACTTTAGAATTGGATCCAGGGAGAAAGAAAATGGAAATTTTCAGTTTTTAAGTATTCCTCCGGGAACCTTTAAGTTTTCCGGGATAAAAAGTATCCTACCTACTACCAAACATCCAAATCCCTTCAGTAGTCTCGGCGTGAAAGTGGAACAAACAAATAAACTCACAAACAAACAAACATCCATACTTTCGCATTTATAATATTAGTGAGATGAGATGAGAAAAATGGTTCTCCATTTGATTAAGATTTAGGGTTGTAACTAAGTGAGAGCTGTATTAAATAAGTAACATTAAATGCAATATTCATGAATATCAATAGTTCTTAAATGGGAAACATTAAATAAAAAATAAAATAAATGTGTATAACATTTATTTAAAAAACAATTAAAATTAGCGACAAAACAATTACAAATTACTTGTACTTAAATAAGATTATCAGAGAAATTAGAGTCTCAATGATTATATTATAAATTGGAAATCAGGAAAACATATTTTAAACTGTTATATTTTTTGTTCACTTTTACATATAGTTCACTTTTTAAATTGTTTATCAAATACATATTATATAGCACTCCTATATTGAGGTGCGTAGGGACTTGAGGCAGCCTCGGCACGCACGGCTCGCGGCGAGACTGCCTCGGTAAAACAAGTTAACAGCATGAGGCAACAACCTGAGGCGACGTGCCTCAGCTCGAGCCGCGCTAAATCAATATGCTTGCCTCTGTAAAACCATGCTCAATGCACGTCTACACTTGTGAGGCAGCCTCGGCGAGGTGCCTTTGAGCACAGCAAACCGAAACTAGGATGGCTCGCACTGAGGCAGCCTTTAGTCCAGTGGTTTTCAACCTGTGGGTCTATTCTTCCTTTCTATAGGGGTCGCGGAAAAGAAAAAGTAAGTGGTTATAGGTCCTACACTGCAATAAAGAAATACGATTTCAGTGAGAAGGCTGATCCTGTTTATTTTTTTATAATTTGTCAAAACGTGGATCTATTTTGGAGACATTTATGAGTAAATCATTTTCAAATTGAAGAAAATTATAAAAATAGTCTTTCAAATCACTAACATTTTGTATTTTTATGGCCGAACATGTTTGCGCGACGAGGTTCACATGTAGACTTCTGTGCTCGTGCTCAAGCATGCCCAGCACGTTTTTCAAGAATAACAAAAACAAGTTCAACAAACAATACAAATTACTGTCGTAATTGGCAGATGGCCATGTATGATGGATGAGTATTTCACACACTAAAAACTGTTTGGATTGCTTGCTTACAAACTCCTTCACTTGTAATAAATTATTATTACAATTCATTATTATGACACTACCGTAGGGCAAAGGCAACAAATTAAATTGACAAATTGAAACTTTTACTAAGTCAAAGTTTGGCAATCCTAACTATTTACTTTAAAAGGTTCTTATAGGCTCCACACTTAGCATGACCGAAATTCACAGTGAGTCTGAGTCTGCCTGTCAGCAGTCTTCAAATGCAGTTTTCCTTCTGTCTTGATGCGTTGGTAAGTCGGGGCTCCTCACTTATATGTTAGGTTTAAAGACAGGTCTTAAGGATACCCTCTGACCGTAGTATGGATAAAATTCTATCTGGATCTGGTGAGAATCTCAAAGCTGTCGAGGCAACGACGACGGTCGGTCGGGCAACTTGGCTTCCTTGAGTTTTATTCTTTATATTATTGTTCCACCATGGAACGACGGTGTCCTCCTTTTTTTCTCTTGGTATAGTAAAAATACATATAAGAAGTAAGTACTGGAAAAGAAAACTCGAAGACCCGTCCACCCGTCCCGACAACAACACAAGTTTCTAGGAATTCTAACCAGTGTTGCTGGCACAGAAAATGAAAAAAGTCCAAAACCACCCGTGAAAAGTTCCGTTTTGACAAGGGAACTTCCGTTCACAGGCCACAATAAAACTTTTTCGCCACAGCGTGCGTGCTTCGCTGTCACCACAACATTATGTAGGTACTAGACCCCACTATCACCGGCTCAGATATATTTCAAACTGTTATCTGTCGGACATGGTCCGTCCTGGAGGGGAGGCCACGTAAAGACACCTTGAGAGGCCTCTCAACCGGCAGCGTGTAGAAGAACCAGTTAATGGCACTGGTCTCCTTGAGGCTGCCGAGGTACCGTTGCACAATGCAGTACTTTTGGGGAGGTGGCGGGGGCTACGGGCACGGCGACGAGTGTCGCGGCAGCAGCGAAGCGGCGGCCGAGAGGCCCGGCATAGTGGCAGCGCCAGCAGGGAACGGCGCCTTTAACTGGGCTGCATAAGTGGCCCGGAGAGGTGGTGTGGCGGTGGTGGTGGTGAAGCCAGGAGTCGGAGGTGCCGTGCTGGGCCCGGGCTTCGCCAGATGCTTGAGACCTTGGTGGAGCGTCGGGGCACAGGCGGAGGCGACGACGGGCTGGTTGGCGTCGGTAGGGCGACCGGAGGAGCCGGCGCGGCTAGCTACGGCGGTTTCCACTGGCGCAGATGCGGATCGCGCTACTGTAGTGGTCCCGCGGCCAGGGGCGAGAAGCAGATAGGGAGGGCCTCTTCTCGGGGGTGGAGGAGTCGCAGGGAGCAATACGACTGGGCCACTCCAGCTCGATCGCCGCGACGTCCTCCGGCTGCACAGGTCGGCTCTCTCGCCGAGTCACTCCTCATAGATGCGCAATGCGCAAGTACGCCACCATCCAACGAAGCATACCCTCCGACAAGAAAGCAATGTTTCTTAGTCGTCATGAGAAAGTCACGCTCATAACAGCTGAGGAGATGCTCCCTTGGCAGGCAGAACTTTCCTGCCGGAGAGAGCTGTTGGCTGGGGGCCGAGAGTGACGGCGGCGAGGGAAAAAATTGTCCCGATGCATAGGGGCTGGTACACTGATATCTAAAAAGGGCGAGCGAAGCGAGCCCGAAGAAAAATTTTAAAGTAGCGTCCGTCGTCTCTTTTTAGCCACGCCAAATACCGGTCAAGTGAATTTGGAAGTTTTGCTTCCTTTAGCACGAGCTTTATTTATCATAAAAAGTTCCGAAAAGTTCCGATGATAATTAAGTTCCGCAAAAGTTCCGCTGAGACTTCAAAAGTTCCAAAATCGGAACAAAAATTCCGCGCCGGCAACGCTAATTCTAACCATAGATAGATGAAGTAGAATATGTCAACTCTAACCAAAGAGAGTATTTTTTTTACCCCGAGATGGGGAAGGCAAAGGATCAGAGCCATACAGCCTAGTCTGTTGAAAACCTTCTATCGTATTTTAAGGCCAAAAGCCATTTCTTTCGTATTTCTTCGTCTTCATAGAAAATTAAGCTAATAAAACTACATGTTTTGCACTATGCAGCCGTATTCACCGTGGCGTGAAAAAATACCGCTGAAGGTAATGAGTTTTTAAGCACTTAAATTAAAATTAAACTTGTTCTTTTACAAGTTTCATAACTTATATTGTATGCCGGATGTGTAGAAGTATTGTAAGAATAATTCAAAAAATATTTAAGTTCATGGGTCTTAAAGCTTTCTTAAAAATTTGGGAGACATGCGATTTGCACGAAATAAGAGAACGACACTTATGAGCACGTCAACATCGATAGCGGCCATCTCTATCATACGCGCGCAGGGGACAAAATTGACCACCGTCCGCGTTGACATGCACAAAGTAGTACGTTTCATTCAACCGCGGACAGCCGCGGTCATCAGTCCTGTCCGCCAGTGGCTCCCTGTGTCCGCCAGTGTCCCCCTGTGTCCGCCAGTGTCCGCCGTTACCTGGCGGTCTTTTTTGTCCGCCAGTGACGTTGACCCTCGTTTGCGTTACTGCATAGATTTCCATACGTTCTATTCTCGCGGACAAATTATCCGCGCCTCCGATGACCGTCCTCTGCTCAGCGTCTTACGGAACGACCAGGATGGCGGGTGTATGTAGGTACCTATACTGAAAGGCTGCTAAATGTTTGCGTTTTGTTCCTCTGCGATTCTAATGTTTTTTCTGGAATACATGTACCTAAAGTGTACTTTACTGTACCTTTTACGAAATTTTGTGAATCTCTTTACATTCACAGTTTTGAAAAATAGGTTTCACCTGCGATCGTGGAGAAAATCATACATACTACCAACACCCGACGAACACGTGGCGTTGTGTGTTGGTAATATGTATGTTTCCGTGTTAATAATATGGTACCAATCTTAGTCTTCATTCTTAAGTGGCAACATTGATCATATTCAACGAATCAGGATTCAGAATTTTGGTTGGTATTGCTATAAGAAATATTTATAACGGCGGAAACATACTTTTGAACCGTTAACCGCCACCGGACCTGACAACACCCGGCGGCGTGACAACACGCATATCAAATCCATACAAAAATGGCAAGAAACATACTACCGACACACCAAACGCCACGCACGCCATGCGTCGTTGTTACATCCCGGACACTTCATACAAAATTCGCGCCATTGCTTACTACATAGGCATTTATGTTTGTAAACATGTAGATTTGTGCGTGGTGTACTAGGGTGGAATCAACATTCAATTAGCCCTCATTGTTCTTTATTGTTAGCTAGACTTCCAAATAAAGTAAAGGCTGTATACACCAGACAAGACTGTATCCTCCTCGGTCCTCACGTATATTTAAAATATCGCCAGGGAAAGCCCTATGGAAAATGTCCCCTATAGGGGATAGGGGACATTTTCCGTAGGGCTTTCCCTGCTGATATTTTAAATAAATAATATTGCAATGCATTAGAACTAGATACAAAAAAAGTGTTGCAGAGAGGACAAACAAAATATGTATTTTACTTATATAAAACCCCTTAGTACGTCGAAGTAATTTTTTTTAGTGTTACAAACGAAATCATGCTTCAGGACTGAGGAGGGTATGGCCTTAGAAGCCTTTAGTTCTTTCCTTAAAAAAATTAAATTGTCTTTGGTTATTGTACTGTGCTTTTGTTTGCCAAACCATTGACTAATGGACACACATCGGTCACACAGGGGGGGTGAAGTAGCCTTCAGAGAGCGGCAGGGAGTGTCCATAGTGTATAATGTCCTTATACTGTGGGATTAGATACGGGTTGTCACGTCGGGTGGCGTTTCAATAGTATGTTTCCGCCCTTACAAATATTTCTTATAGCAATACCAACCAAAAATCTATATCCTGATTCGTTGAAAATGCTCAGTGTTGCCACTTAATAAGAATAAAGAATACAGGCGGTACCATATTATTAATACGGGAACATATTACCACATCCGACGCGATGACATGTCGTCGGGTAAGCGTTCAGTCAGAAATCTCATGCATAATCGAATTGACAAAGAGTAAAGCATGGACGTACTATCCAAACTGGACTGAGTACTCTCAAAATGCTTCTATACGAAACTAAACCCTAATTCATAGTGATAAAACACATAATACTTGTAATGTGCCCGAGTAGAGAAAACGTGCCAAGTGAAAGAAACAAACTAGAGCCCTGTGTCCCGCTCGCACAGTTGCTATTACGCAATATAATTACGGAATGGTAGGTTACAATATAATAAGTAACTTTACGTAAATTAAAATACATCAATATATTTTTATGAAATTATAATAATTCGACAATATTTTTGACGCCTTTACCACTATCACATTATTTAGTTCTTAATTAACCACTGACACTGTGTTTCAAAATAATTTAGTACTATTTCATATTTTTTACTGGCATCCCTGGTGATTGCATAATATGGTGTAATAATGGTGACCGAATGCACGCTCACTATATTTTCGTAAAATGTGGAAAAAAAGTGTAAAAATGGTGAAAGTTTGTTGTGTAAAAGGCTGCAAAAGTGAGAGTTATGTTAACTGTGGAATATATTTTCATAGTTTAACGTATTCCAAATTTTGACGATGAATTCTCTTATCACAAGAAGTAGGGTAACCATGTGTATACAGAACCTAAGACTGAAAGTGGATAGCAATAGAGTGAGTAAGTAGAAATATAACTATTTCATTCGGTAATTGATTTAAAAAATAAAAGTTATAAAAAAGAACATGTTTTTTTATTTATCTGTTAAAATAACGAATGATAAAGTATAAGAAGTATTAGAATACTTGGAAACAGACTGACCCTTGACTACAATAGGATTTATAAAGCTGTATGATTGTTGTTGTTGGCCTAGCCTAGAGATGTTAAAAAAACGGTTTTTCTTCTGAGGTGAAAGAAATCGTTTTTTTTTCAAGCGTAGGTTTTTTTTTCAAGTGTATGAAGAGAAAAATATCCTTAGGTCCATCGTTTAATAAGTATTAGTTGATATATCAGTGTTATGTTTATTAATTTAGAACATTTGGAACAAACGTTTTCATTTTTTATTGTAATTAAATAGATGAAAAGAACTATTTTCATTTACTTGAACACTCACTGGTGTTTAATGTTTATTGAGGGACAGGATTTATCCAATCCTTGTTTGGTTTAAATTTATTATGAATGTAGAATTTTTTGGATTTTATCAATTAAAGAGCATCTAACATATCTATTTGTATGAAGCCTGGCATACCTAAACTTCATGACGGTCACCCAGCCGGGCCCCACTATGGGAAAATAAAATTTTGACTGCCAATCCTATAACTATTAAACGAGTTAAATGTCCCAACGATTTCGAAAACGGCTTTAAACCTTTTGACGAAAATCTAGGATTAAGGGTTAAAAATCACCAGAAATCGATCTATGAGGGAATTATCTTCATTCATTTAAGAAAAAAAACATTTAAGGGAGATATAAGCGAAGTTACATAAAAGGAAAACGCATATGATGCTTATTTTTAAGCGTCGCTTGTAGGTACTATGGTGGACTAGCGGTTTGTGCGAGCCACTTACGTTTTGCTACTTTTAGGTCCGAATTCGAATCCCACCCATGAGAGTTTATAGTTTTTTTGTCTTTTTATTTTTTGTGAACTTATGTAAATGTTATGTAAATAAATAGAAAGAATTAAGAGTGATAAAAAAATATTTTAGAGACAAAAAGCGCCATATTTCGCCATATAAGTGAATTACATACCTGATGATTGTACCGTCCTGACGCGTGTTTGACAATAGGGAATTTTTTACGGCTTTTTCTAAACTCAACTAGATGCCACTGATAACATTTGCAATAAGAAAATCTCTAAAAAGTCGCCAAAACTGATTGATATTACTGACTAATATCATAATAAATGATGAACAACATTCTAATATTACGTATCAATGTATATTTTTCTGTTTTTTTTTATCAAAAAAAAGGATAATTTGCATATATTTTTTTTAAATAGAATCAAATAATAAAAAAAAACAAAACAATATAGATATTTTCAGAACAAATATTGCTTGTCCTTTCGTCCCTGAGAAGGCCACTACCGACTAAAACAATACTCTGCAAAATGTTTCATAGAAAATATATCTTATATGTACTACTAAACATGTTATCTTAGTTTATAAAAACTCCGATTGAACTAGCGACGCTCGGTCTACCAGCTAGTCTAGAAATATGCTGCAATCGACGGATACTAAAAATACAAAACGAAATATTCTTTGATAAATTGTCGAAAGTAATATATTTTCGGAGATATTGTGGTTTGAAAATTTATAAAAATATTTTTTAGTTTAATAAAAACATGTATACTAGTCTTCGTTTTCTATACACGGTTCGGTACACAGTACCTATTTACGCAATACGAAAGCCTTTTTTTAAATAATAAAATGTTTAAAGTATGAAAGCCTTCATAATAATCACAGTACTACTAGCATTCCGCCCATGGCTTCACCTGCGGTAATATCGCTTATATTTGAAATTAGGACGAAATTTATTTTTTTAGTTTCTGGTTGCGTCCCTTAACAATACCTCAAAAATATTAAATTCTTTATTAGGTAATAACACTTTTATGGCCTTTACGCCTTTCGATTCCGGTTCTCAAGTGGCGACCGCGCACCGGAAGACGCAGTGAGGGCAGGCCTCCGACACGTTGGACCGATGACCAGGTGAAGATTGCGTAAAGCCGCTGGATGCGAGCCGCACAGGACCGGTCGGTGTGGAAATCCTTGGGGGAGGCCTTTGTCCAGCAATGGACATCTTTCGGCTGATAGATAATAGATAGATAACGCTTTTATAAAAAAACACATACATATGTACTTTTTTAAATCAGTTGTGTTTTCCGTTCTCTGAAAAAAAATTGGAAAAAAAATACGGTGCTATGTTTTTCCATTTTTTTATATCACTAAGTTGGCAACTAGCCTCACAATCTCCACTAATCCGGACATGGCCCTCGTGTGTGGAGTATAGCGCAAAAAATACTTCAATAAATACTTTTTCATAAATCTGTATTGATTCGTATCAGAATATTTATAGTCGTGATCAATTATTCTTAACGTCATCTTGAAAATTATATTACAATAGTCTAGCTAGGATACGGACCTTCCAAAATTAAGAAAACTACCTTTTCGGGTGGTTTATTATTATATTAATCTTATTCCCTAAACGTACAATAGTTTGGTCACCCTACTTAGAAAGAGATGCAGGGCTCTAGTTGAACGTCTTTGTCGTCACGTTTTTCCTGCAAACTGCTCAGTCCAGTTTGAATAGTACGTCCATGGAGTAAAGTAACTAGTATAAGTCTTGAACATGTCTTGAAGCAACCCAAATGTTGCCACACTTAAACGAAATAATCAAGATGTTCCAAATTACTTTCGTGATATCAACAGCAGGATAGTCAATTAGAAATCTTTTAAGTGTGAAAGGGACAAACTCTGATCAGGAAACTCTTACCTATGATTTTGGAACGGGATTCAAATATGAGTGAAGTGAAGTGCTCTGAGAATAACAGAATGAATGATTTGAATGAATGAATGGGAAAATGAATGAAAGAGTGAATGATTTGTAACGTGACCTTGAAATGAACGAATGAATGAGTGAAATGAGCGAATGAGTGAGTGAAATGAACGAATGAATGAATGAAATGAGTGAAGTGATCTGCTCTGAGAATACCAGACGCGATTTAAATTTAGAAAGTCATATTTTTAAATAGCAAACATTGTTGTAGCAGTAAAAAACAAGAAATTGTGTTTTTTTACTTAAGAATGTTATACGTTCTTATAAATAAATTTCAGGATTATCTACAGAACTTGGCATCCATTTAGATCTCAATTCTTTTCTCAGTAAAGTTGACGACCACACCATATCATAATATAGAACTTGGCTCCCATTTTCATTCACATTTATGTTTTTGATGCGATATCATTACTTTTTGTGAGTACATTTATTAATATTATTTAAAAGTGATTTACTAATAATAAAAAAACCTGCGCTTACGCTGTCACACCCCGGACACTTCATACCAATTTCGCGCCATTGTTTACTACATAGACATTCATGTTTATACACATGTAAATGTGTAAAACTTTTAGTGCTTGATCTGATAAGTGTACTTAGTAAGACAATTTCCATGTTCTACCGGCAGCTGTAGGAGCCTATGTATTGTGAGTTAGTTTATATTTAAAGCGGCAATGCCAATGGATGCAGCTACTGCAAGTAATTTGTTCATTCGCTTCGTAACCCAACTTTTAATGGTATTGATATAACTTTTTCCTGTGCCGCCTGTCCTACTAGCAAATTCTCCAAAACTGCAGTTTTGTCGAACAAAGTCTTACAAATTGTATCGAAAATACGTTTCTGGTCTAACATTTAGACCTTTTATCATTTGTTCGAGCTCATTTTCTGATATGAAATCTTTGGCATTTCTAAAATCTTCCATTGCATTTACAGTTTCAACAGGTCAGAAGTCCAACGGGTTCTCTAGACCGTCATCTTTGTGATCATGTTCCTGTCGATTTCATTCAATTTCTCCTACTTTTTCTGCAATCATTTCGAATGCTCTCTCTGTATTGTCTAATGTCACTGACATAAGTACATTATCCCTTACTTACTAAATCAACACAAGATATCTCTTCTACTTTGGGCATGGCAGCACCCACCGAATCTTATCATTATCAGTTACAACTTACAACAGTACACCTACTGGCTAATATGTGTAACTGTGCTCTGTTTGAAAGATATATTTTTTCTTAAGTTATGTACACTCGCCTGTATTAATGGGGTCAGCCAAGAAGGCTTATAATCGCTTACACAAATTTATTCTTATTTACTCACACATACAAGGATGCTTATCTGTTTAGGAAAATTCTACCTTCAATCAATGAGTTTAAACTCAAAGTCGAATATAACACTTGCTTAGCTACCTCTATGTAATACAAAGAGGACTGCTTTGAAGTGAACAAATACTGTCTGGTTGGATTGGCAATACAACATAAAATCCCTCCGACAACATAAAATTTCCTTGACCACTAGCGCCACTGTCTTCGAAGCATATAACTTTATGTGGCACTAACGTAGCCAACCATAGCAGTATTTCATCTTAGAGGTTAGCTGCGATTGTAGCCTTGTGGTTACAATTCCTACTTTCGCGCCAGCGATGCTACGTATAGGTTCGAATCCTCTTAGTGTCGGAATTTGTAACTTTTTTTTTTTGTAAAACAACAGCTAGCAAATATCATTTATCATTTTAACACTGATATAATAATTTATATTATATATAAATTAAGTTATATATAATATAATAAACGAAATAAAAACAAAACTTTGAACAAATATTAATTTATTATCCTGATTTAAAGTTTTTTAAGATAACATTAAGTATTTTATAATCATAATCATACAATTACTTACTAATTACTACAATTAATGTCTTAAGGTTAAGCTTAATTATTCGTTTTCGTGATGAAAAGAGTATTGAAGCTAAACCTTAAGAACATCAAAATTTAACATGCTTAGTATTGACAACACTTTTAAATTTTAAAACAAAAAACTAATATTAAAGTAAATTTTCCGATAACATGTAGGTATAAGCTGAACAATAATTCTATTAAAAGATGACAGAAAATAGTTTAAAATTTAGCAAAAATATATTATATAGAAAACTAATATTTTATATAACCACCATTATTTTCTATAGATAATAAACGCCGCGGCATTTATAATAGAACTGACGATACTGGAACAAATATCTTAATGTTTCCCTCACTTGTTGATAGTGCGATAAATATTCTCTGGACATGTTAGCCTATTCCGTTTGTGATCATTGATTAAGCTGTGTTTCTCTGTATTCCTTGCTTATGTAGGGCTCCCCAAACGGTATCCACCGAGGTATCGAGTCTTACGGCAAGGTCGTTAATTCGTAAGAAACCATTTTCTTCATAAGCTTCAATCATTTCTCTCTCTTGGATCTCATTAATTAGACATTAGACGCGAGCGGCCACTTCATAACGTTACCCTCCTGTTAGTAACGTGTTATCCAACGTTTCACAGTCCTCCAGTAAAACAATAAATACCCGATTAAAATTGGTATTGGTATAAATAAAAAATGTTAAATGAGTACACAAAACATATAAAATAAGTAGGTAGCTATACAAAATAGTAATAAAAATACTCACACTCACGCTTAGATTAGTCGCATTAATATTTTTTGATAAATTATATCCTATATTGCGCAATGCAACAATACGATGCTTCTTCTCCAAACTTATATTATTACTCATTTAAAAAATAAAACGCAGTAATATTAAACCAAAATGTAAAAGACAGGAACAGCTGACTATTAAAAACACACCGGCAGCAGCCAGCACCCTCGAAAATAGCGAACTAACAACAACAAATTGCAAAATCATTCCGAAACTAACTTCACTGCAGTCAAGATCACTTGCAAATTGTTTCTGGTATTAAATAGAAATGGTTTCTATATAATCAAAAACAATAAAACTAATTCCTATTTAGTTCTAAACCTCGAAGATTCGAACCATCGGCTCGCTAACCTCTGCTGTTCTAACCGTCGGAGCTATGAAGCTTACGCCGGTTGTTGTGAAATTGTAGATATTACTCGGTTTGTGTAGTTATCTATCATATCAATAAGCTGCGTCATTTTATGTCAGTGTGTGAGTAAATCTGCAGCGAGCGACGCGCAAGCAACTCGTTTTCTTTTAACTGACCCTAGTTTTGCGGTTGACTTTACCTACTGCAGAAGATGTGTTTCACCCCGTAAGGAATCGACCAACCGGTAGGCCGGTATAGAGGGCGGCTTCAGTGAGAAAACTCTTGGTTCAAATCCAACATGGCCAACTTTATATTTTCAGCTTATTGTTAGTAAAAATGAAATGCTAACATAAATTGTTATTCTGTTTATATTAAATGAATTAAATTTATATAAGGTGCTACTTTATTAGTGCCCGATATTTTAGCCAGTGCTTCTACTCCTGATTCTGATCAACTTTCCCCAAGGAACCCATAGTCAATTCGCAAAAAAAATTTTGGACTCTTCATACTAATTTGGCCGCTCGGCTGATCAATGTGTATGAAGAGTCCAAATGGGTTCCTTGGGGAAAGTTGATCAGAATCAGGAGTAGAAGCACTGACTAAAATATCGGGCACTAATAAAGTAGCACCTTATATGTAATAGTTTTTATTTAAATATTTAGTAGCTAGTGCTTTTATTACACAGGTTTTTTATACAATTCCAAGAATCTTTTATTTTTGATTCATTCCAAGAATCTTTTTTTTTTGTCTTGCTATTTTCCTGTTTTCCATTTACTAAATTGTATAATATTATCTTTATTTCACCAGAGCTATAACAACCTCGATGGCTCACTTAATATAGAAGTCGCACATGTAACGCGCAGGTGCGAGTTCGAGCCCCACGATAAGTTACTTTTTGAGCCTTTTTTTATTTTTTTAACACATGGTTTTATTAATTTTTCCGTTATCAGTACATGAAATACTAGCCGCACATCAAATTTAAAGCTCGTAGCCTTGCTAGAAGTACCGTAACTTTTTGATGACGGTGAGTGTGTCTTTAAATCATAAAAATATTGTGTTGAAAAAAATTTTTTTTCTTAGAAATTTAGTGTTTTCTGATTTTTTCCTTTGCATACACACAATTACCTAGCTTGATGCAAAATTTGAACTTTCTAGGTCATCTGGAAGTGGGTAAGCTTTTTGATCTATATGTCAGTGAGTCAGTTTTTCGGACGTTAAAATCTATACCAACCGTTTGAGCTGTATTTATAAAATTTTGAGTGGTCGTTTATCTAGGAAGTCTTAATTAGTCATGGGTACCGCGCCGGCGCGGCGCGGCCACGCCAATTTGTTCGCGCCGCCGCCGCCGCCGCCGACTCTTTCGAAATTCGCGCCGACCAGACCAAGCAACAGGCAATTTTGGTTAAATTAAATGTAGTTTTTTTTTACATGCGGTACGGTACCGCACCTCATATTATTTAGAGCAGATTGCAGATGCAAACAGAGAAAGAAATCGATTCATGCATGGAGATACAAAATACAACTCGTGTGGCTTTTCTCAGACTGCATCAACGAGTATGTAAATTCTAATTGCCCTTATTTTACACAAAAATGTTGGAGATACCGTGCATTACCCGAGTTCCAAGATTAAGTTAACTTTAATTCAAATCGATCCGACATCGACACTATAACGAAGATATCTCGAACATCGGCTTAAACGAGATTAAACAGCTTAAGATCGCTTACCATCAGGTGATCTGTCTGCTCGTTTGCCACCTTTCACATAAAAAATACAGCTTAAGAACAATAAGGCACTGGGTGATGGATGATTACTGGGAGGAGTTACGGCTGAGCTTCTGAAAGCAGTCGAAAACCAGTACTTGAAGCTCTTCAGAAGTTGCTTGATTTCATTACAAACGCCTACCACATAGCACAAAAGTGTGGTGGGTGGTGCACTTCTTCAAAATTGGTAACGACCCAGCTGAGCTGCTGATTGTGAGACCTGACAGACCCACATCACTGTTTTTAGTTTTTGGGATTCATCACGTCTGGACGCTGGTTTTAGAAATTTCCAGGGTTTTTGAAAAGCTTTCATCATTTCTACATTGAAGCAGACAATACAACAAAATTAAAAGCATAATCGGCCACTATGCTTCGCGTTTGTAGAATGTAACCTATGAGAAAGCGTTTCATTCAATCGAGACTTGGACTGTGTTACAGTCTCTCCAACGGTGCCAAATTAACTACGAAGTTATTGAAGTTTTAATAAAACGCCACTATGTCAATCCGCCTGCAGGATCAGAATTAGAAAAGTATATGGCTGCAGTGAGGAGTGACACCAGGAGTGACGGAGACGTTATACGTCGTTAAAGTCGGTCCCATAATGAATTGGCCTGATATAGTTCTACGCGACATTTCGATACATGTTATGTTGCATTGAATAGTACGGTTCTCAGACACTTTATAAACGAACACGCATGGACTTGACGAGCGTAGTTCAGTTTAGCAGTTTGTTTGAACAACAAGTGTCGCGTATTTTTTCAAAATGTCGAAAACCGAGTATCGAAGCGTCATAAAGTTTCTATTTAAAGAAGGCTTATCCCCCGCCCAAATTAAAGAACGATTAGATGGTGTGTATAAGGAGGTTCTCCCTCTTATAGCACAGTAAAAAATTGGGTGAAAGAGTTTCGCCTCGGGCGAGAAACCGTCGAAGATATCGGCCATGACGGTCGACCGGTAGAAGTGCTCACTCTCGATACTATTGCTCAAATCGAAGAAGAGGTTTTGAGTGACCGCCGTTTGAAGATTAGAGAAATTGCAGCTAGACTTGGGCTCTCTAAAAGTACCGTCCATCGTGCAATCGATGAACATCTTCATATGAAAAAAGTCAGTGCAAGATGGGTCCCGAAACTTCTGTCAGCTGTCCAGAGACGGGAGCGAGTTCGCTGTGCTGCCGAGTTTTTAGATCTTTGTGGAGAAAACCCAAAGAACGTGATCGAGAGACTAGTGACTGGTGATGAAACTATGGTGTTATATTATGATCCAGAAAGCAAGCGCGAGTCAATGGAATGGCGTTATAAGGGTGAAAAGCCGCCTAGAAAGACAAAGGTGCAACAATCTACCAAAAAAATCATGTGCACAATCTTTTGGGATTTTCAAGGTATTTTGATGGTTGATTTTAAAGAGCGCAATACAGTCGTAAACGGCGAATATTATGCTTCATTAATATATAAACTGCGAGATATTATAAAGGAGAAGCGCAGAGGCAAACTGAGTAAAGGCGTCCTGTTGCTTCACGACAACGCCCCCGTGCACACCGCCGGTGTTTCGAAGGATGCAGTGCGTCAGTGCGGGTTCACGGAGCTGGACCATCCACCTTATAGTCCAGACATGGCTCCGTCCGACTATTACTTATTCCCAAATTTAAAGCGGGACTTAAGGGGAAGAAAATTTTCAAGCGATGAAGAGTTGCAGGCGGCCGTCTTCAGTCATTTTGAAGACAAAGATTGCGATTATTTTTATAAAGGATTAGAAATGTTATTTCACCGATGTCAGAAGTGTGTCAGTATTGATGGAGACTATATTGAAAAATAAAAATGATTGCATTTAATTTTCTTTTTTATTTCATAGTTAGGCCAATTCATTATGGGACCAGTAGGTGTGTATTGGGCATTCTAAAACACTTTTAAATACCGTATACTTCACTCCGTTCGCTGAACTACGTTCAGCTGCACTACGTTCGTAAACGGTATTTAAAAGTGTTTTAGAACCCCCAATACAAAGATAATAAAAATATTCGTGCGCAAATCCCTGTTAACTTATTATTTTCACTCCGTTCCGCTGCACTACGTTCGTAAACGGTATTTAAAAGTGTTTTAGAACATCCAATACAAAGATATTAAAAAAATATTAGTGCGCGATTCAGTGTCAAACTTATTTTAACACTTACCGATGTGTTCTCTATTCCGTGTCAAGTAACTATGTGTTTGTGTGTGTGTGTGTGTGTGTGTGTGTGTAAAACTCATACCTATATAAATCTAAATTATAAGTCGATGCTTTTATTGCACAAGTACATCTGAATGAATAAAGACTTCAAACAACGCCTACAATGAAATTTGTGAAACAACAACAAACTTTAAAACTGGAAAAAATTGGCAACGAGCCGTCCAAAAGACTTTACAGACATGGACCTCTTTTACCTGACACTATTCGCTGTATCATTTCAGGTCCTTCTAATTGTGGGAAAACCAATTTAGTGATCGGACTTCTTTTACATGAAAACGGTATTAAATTTGAAAACGTTTATGTTTATTGTAAAACTTTATATCAACCAAAATATATTTTTCTAGAACAAGTATTTGAACTAGTTCCAAGCATTCATTTTGCAAAGTATTATGAAAACGAGGAAGTATTAAGCCCTCACCAAGCAGCACCCAATTCCATTATACTTTTTGATGATATTGCGTGTGAAAATCAAAACCATGTACGTCAATATTTTGCGATGGGACGACATAAAAATATAGATTGCTTTTATTTAAACCAAACTTATAGTAAAATTCCTAAACAACTAATAAGGGACAATTCCAATTTGATAATCATTTTTAAGCAAGATGATATTAACTTGCATCACATCTATGATGAACATGTTGGTACTGATATGACCTGGGTTCAGTTTAAAGATATGTGCTCAAAGATTTGGACTAAGCCATATAACTATTTAGTAATTAACAAAGATTGTGATAAGAATAAAGGACGTTACAGAATGCAATTCGACACGTTTATTGTTCTAGATTGAATTAAATTACAAGTGAAGTTGAGGTAATAAAATAAAAGATACATTAATATTGCCTTCATTATTGTATCAGCACAAGCAAGAAGAGAACGTATCTACAATGGAGGAAGAGAAATCATTAAAAAAACAAATAATTGCTTCAGCTGCAGCTGTAAAACGTAAAGTTAAAATATTAAAAGGTTTTAAAACAGATAATGAAATGATTTTAGATTCCATTTTCAAGCCAATAACTGAACCGTTAAAACAAATCGTTAATGTAAACACGTCAGATCAAACTTATAGCACTCCTTATTCTGCAGAGAGGAACAAAAAACATATTTTAAACAAATCTAACATTTCGTCTTTTAAACGAAAGCGTTTGTCAATGGCTACATTGAAGGCAGATAAATCTAGTAATACTTCAGATGATTTGTATTCTGCTGATGAAGAAAGTGTATATAACTTGAATCCCTCAAAGAGCAAAATTGAGCAAGAAAACTTAAATGATACAATTCTCAGTAATAACGATGGTTTAAATGATAGCCAACAACAACAACAAAATTTAGATGTAAGTGGTGAAAACTTTGCATCTGTGGACAGTATTAGCCCTCGCAATTGGTGGTCGTTATCTGAAGAGGTCCCCGAAAATATTCCATTTGGTATTAGACGAGAGAGGGGGAAACTAATGATGGGCTCATCGAGAATAACAATTGATGACAAAGAAATTATTGTGGCTGGCAGTAAATATGAAAATACTCCAGGATTGCGTGAACTGTTGTTTAAAAAAACACCAGAGCTAGATTTAATTACGGAAGATGATAAAAAAATATATAAGACAATATTACTAGCCACAAATGCACATCGTAGAGATAATGATCCTAACAAACCCATCAAAAGTAATAAAGGTTTTAAATATACTCAATTAATTAAGCCTATGTTTATAAAGTTAACTAAAAATGTAGCAACTACTGAAAGTGAATCAGAAAAAGAAGGATCTGGTTTACCTTTAACAAAAAAGCTTAATAAAAATGTTGACTATGTCTACTGGGATGATCCTAATGAGTTAGTTGACCGACTAAGATTATTACTTGCTTCTCGCGAAGCTGGTAACACCGGATTGGACAACGAAATCATTTCTATTATAGAAGAATTGAAAGAAAGTGGTATTATTTAAATGTATATAAAAATATTTTTATTTTTAACTCTGCATTTATTATTCAATCACTGCAGATAAAGGTCGTCTAAGAAATGAACGTAGACAAATTTGGTCATCAAGTTCACAAAAGGTTGCGTTTATCGTCACCAAACTTAAACAATCAAATAGTTTTAGTAAAATCTGAAAATGGCGAATATGATTTTAAATCATCTTTTTTAAAAGGAGTAAATACGCCTAAAGATTTGTATGATGCAGCAAATAAGGAATACGTCGATAAGGCATTAGATAATTATTGTACACTTCAGCAACTGCAGCGTGAACTAAGTAATGTAAGATCTAACTTATTGCAAGTTTTTAACAAGTATCTTGAAGATAACACTGATAAACCTGATAAAGAAGGAGTTAGTAGTATCTCTTCAAAAAATGAGTAAAAATCAAGTAGTAGATGAGATTCATAAAGCTGTACGAAAAAATTTCAACCGAAGATGTGTTGTTTTAAAAGGGATTGATGATTTATGGCAAAGTGATTTGATTGATATGCAAAAACATGCAAAAGATAACAAAGGTTTCAAATATATTTTAATTGTAATAGACTGTTTTTCCAAATATGCATGGTGTGTGCCAGTTAAATCTAAAACTAGTTCAGAGATTACGCAAGCTTTTGAAAGTGTGCTTAAGTTAGGACGTATTACTAATAATCTTCAGACAGATTTTGGAAAGGAATTTTATAACAATTTATTTCAGTCATTAATGAAAACTTATAAAATCAATCATTATTCGTCATATTCTACAAAAAAGGCTTCAATAGTTGAAAGACTTATTAGGACCATAAAAAGTAAACTTTATAAATATTTTAGTCTGGTGGGTAATTATAAATGGATTGATAAACCATTAAATAATATAGTCAGTTTGTACAATAATACTGTACATCGTACCATAAAATACAAACCAGTTGACGTAAATTTATACAATCAGGGATTAGTAATGGAAAACATTGAATGTTCTAAAAAACATTTAGTTAAAAAAGCTAAATTTAAAATTGGTGACCACGTCAGAATTAGTAAATATAAAAGTGATTTTCAAAAGGGATATACACCTAATTGGTCTACTGAGATCTTTAAAGTTATAAAAGTAAATAATACGATTCCAGTTACTTACAAAATTGAAGATCAACGACAACAGTTAATATTAGGAACATTTTACGAACAAGAACTACAAAAAACTAAATATCCAGACATATATTTGGTTGAAAAAGTTTTAAAAAAGAGAGGCAATAAAGTATTTGTAAAATGGTTAGGTCTTAGTAGCAGTGAAAATAGTTGGATAAATAAAAACGCTATTATTTAAATAGTATAAATTTTGCTCCCAAAGTATATGTTCTCAGTTGCTTAGCAGTAATGCAAGGAGGAGGTATTCTCAACAATATAATTAACAATTTACCATTCGAGTTACATTTACCTGGATACAATTATTGTGGTCCTGGAACTAAACTCCGAGAGAGGTTGTTACGAGGAGATAGAGGAATCAATCAGTTAGATGACGCTTGTATGCGTCACGATATTGCATATTCAAAATATTCGAAACTAGAAGATCGTCATAAAGCTGATTTAGACCTATTAAACATGGCTAAAACAAGAAGTAAAGCAAGTGATTCAAGCAGGGGAGAAAAAGTAGCGTCGTGGTTGGTGTCTAGGGCAATGAAAGCTAAATTAAAATTAGGTGCTGGAGTTCACAAATTCAGTACTATGATATCTAAAATAAGATCACAATTACAAAAGTTTAAACCAAAAGACAACAAATCAGCAATTAAATTTGCTTATGCTGCTGCCAAAAAAATGTTATCCAATAAAAAGGCAAAAGTCCGTATTCCACGGGTGATTCCCGTACCTAAAACAGGTGGTATATTACCACTGATTCCAATATTTGCTGGACTGTCAGCGCTAGGTTCATTAGCTGGAGGAGCAGCCGGTATTGCTAAAGCTGTGAATGATTACAAAGCATCTAAACAACAATTACAAGAATCTGAACGCCACAATAAAATGATGGAATCAATAGCTCTAGGAAAAGGATTGTACATAAAACCGTATAAAAACGGTTCTGGGCTGATTTTTTCAAAAAACTAAAAAAAAGGTTACCCAATCGTGCTTTAACTGATTTCGATATTTTAAAATATTCTAAAGACATCCCATATTTCAGAGGTGTTTTCATGCGAGATCGTTTACCAAAGAAACCAAGGAGAATAGAATGCGCGGTTCTTAATTTAGACAATTATGAAAATAATGGTACTCATTGGGTAGCCTATGTAAAAATAAATAAATACTGTGAATATTTTGATAGCTTTGGGGATTTAAAACCACCTCTAGAGTTGGTTAAATATTTAAAACCATTTAGTATTTATTACAATTATAATAATTATCAGAGTTACAATACTGTTAACTGTGGACACTTATGCTTGAATTATCTTGAAAATTTTTGGAATAGTATAGGTATATAATAAGAATTAACTGATATTAAGTACCATTATCAAAATGTCTTTTACACTGTCAATATCCAATAAATCATCTACTCTAACAACGAATTATTCACCAGCTCTCGAGCTTAATGGGACATATGAGTGTGGTCTTTTATATTTGTCTACATTTAATTCTATACCAAACATAGATTATAGAAACAATAAATTTTATTATGGAAATTGTGTTATTGAAGTTCCTGAGGGCTCGTACGAATTGCAAGACATCAGTGATTTTTTACAAAATAATGTTAAAGATTGCTCATTGAATTTATCTTGCAACAATAATACTTTAAAAACAACGATTTTGTGTTCAGAAGATATACATTTTGAAAAACCTTATACTCTTGGGAATTTATTAGGATTTGGAAACGACACCTTAAAAGCCAATATATTACATGAGTCCCGCTATCCTATTAACATTCTATCAACAACCGTGCTTCGAGTCGAATGTGATATTGTCAGTGGATCTTTTGTCAATGGAAATCCATCTCATATAATTCATGAGTTTGCACCCAATGTTCCACCAGGTTACAGAATTATTGAAGTTCCAAAGAATATTATTTATTTCCCTGTAAATCAAAACAGTATCAGCGCAATCAACGTTCGAGTTCTAGATTCCAATAATCAAACGGTAAATTTAAGAGACGAAGAAATACAGCTGTACTTTCACCTACGGAAAAAATGATAAATTTTCATAAATATACAGCACCGGCACTGCGTTCACTCAGTATGCAAACTGATTTCAAAAGGGCAACAGCTCTAAAAAAGTTTAAACAACGAAATAAATCCACTCCAACTAAAAAAATAACTAAAGAAAACAAGAAATTTCTTAAATTAATTGGATTACTAAAATGAATATCTTAAACTTGACAGATCCCGTGGTTTACGATAACTCCATACAAAGTTATGAGTTTCATTCTTATAAACCCTATGTGTGTAGTTTTAATAAGAACGATGAAATTCGCATACCTATTAATCAACAAGATTTATATTTATTACCATCTGCAAGCACATTATATATAGAAGGCGTCATTCGTGGTATAAACGAAACTACAAAAGCGCCTCTACCAAATTTTCATTTTACAAATAATGCAATACTTTATCTTTTTCAAGATATTCGCTATGAATTAAATGGAATAGAAATAGATAAAGTTAAAAATGTTGGTATTACAACTACTATGAAGTCTATTTTGTCAATGAGGGACAGTGAAGCTAAAATGTCTAAACACTGGGGGTGGAGCGTTGACGGTTTAAAACATCCACAGTCAGAGTTTTCAGTATCCATTCCTCTAAACAAAATTCTAGGATTTGCTGAAGATTATAATAAAGTTATTATTAATTGTAAACATGAGTTAATACTTTTACGAAATAATACCAATTTGAATGCGATAAAATTAAATACGGGGGAAGCCATAGAAGATATTACAATACGCAAGATAGTTTGGCGTGTTCCGCACATTAAAGTGTCGGATCGAGAAAGGATTAATTTACTTCGTCATTTAGAAAAAGATCGTCCTCTTAATATTGTATTTAGAAATTGGGATTTACACGAATATCCTTTGCTTCCAAAAACATCAAAACATTCATGGTCAATTAAAACGTCATCCCAGATAGAAAAACCTAGATATGTTATTTTAGGTCTACAAATCAACAGAAAGAATCACGCGAATAAAGATATGTCACACTTTGATCATTGTTACCTCCGCGATGTTAAAGTGTTCTTAAATTCAACATACTATCCATATGAAAATATGAACTTAAGTTTTGCAAATAATAGTTATTCATTAATATATGAGCAATACGCAAAATTTCAACAGTGTTATTACGGACGTCAACCAGAGCCGTTGTTAGCTTTTGATGAATTTAAAACCAAAGCGCCCTTATTCGTGATAGACTGTTCACGACAAGTGGATTGCTTAAAATCAGGGGGGTCTATAGATGTGAGGCTTGAAATTGAATGTGAAGTTGACTTGCCTGAACAAACAACGGCTTATTGTCTCATTCTGAACGATTGCATCGTAGAATATAAACCACTGAGTAGTGTGGTAAGGAAAATATCATGAATGGCATTATTTTTATTGATGTTCAGGGTTTTAAAGATTGTGCAAATAATTTTATCATAAAAGAAATGGCTTTGGCAACAGCTGAGTATACTCAAACGTTTTTAGTAAAGCCGCCATATGCATTTTCAAAACTAAGTATTGAAGAAAGAAGACAAGTTAGTTGGATTGAAAAGCACAGGCATATATTATGGAGCGAGGGATTTATTGACTATCAAGAATTTTATAGAATCATGAAATCTTTGTTACTAAATAAGTTCATTCTTGTAAAAGGGGGTGAAAAAGTTAATTGGGTTAAGAAATTAACTTCTAAATGTAATATTGTAGATATTGGCGAAAAAGGATGTCCTAAACTGGAGAACTTGTACAATATTTTTTGTAAAGATAATCTTTTTTTTAACTGTGCTCATCACATAGATTATTGTGCACTTAAGAATGTGTTATGTATGAAAAAGTGGTACTTTGAGAACAATATGCATCAGTTTAATCTATTTTGTTAGTATATAGTCATATCTTTATTTTATAAGATTATAATTTTTAGTTTTTAGTTGATGAATAAAGTATGTAATCAAAATATCTATATAGTTTTTTGCTGAGTCCCTTCACGTAGTATCAATCTTATGCAAAAGTATTATTAATTTATCGTACTTACTATGGTTTACTGAGTTAAAAAATACCATGCATATTAAAAGCACAGAAGGAAGCATTTAGTTGATAAAAAGTTCATGCTTGTAATAGATATCTGAATATAAAAAGGTAGTTGGATATATCACACCACGCTGGATAGCGGTGTAATATTATCCATAAACACGTTCGAACATGAAAGACTTAGTAGGTACATGTTAGGTAATGATATTTATTAGATATTTCTATTTTAATAAACCTTATACAATCAAACATACCTATATTTACATATCTGTCGATGATTATTCAGTTTTTAATTAAATTCTTTATTACGTATTTTTTGAAACTGCTGTTTTAACAAAATGAATGTTTAATTATTGTCTTTGAACTTTCATCTAACTAAACTAAATAATAAAACCAAAAAACTTTCATATATTACTTTTATTAAGTAGTTAACCTACTAGCTTATTTAATATTTACAACTTAATTATAATGAATAATACAAGTAAATCATGTTAATATTATCTTATACCTAAGTTATTATTTAAAAGTATTAAAAATAAACAAAACTTAATAAAAAATAATCTAAAACGCGTAGAAACTATATCCGCATAGCTTTTTTGAAATATTATGGACTAGGGTCTCGGTTTGGTCCATAATATCGTCAACCGACTCCTTCACCGTGTACTGCGCGCTGACGAGGGTGTGTCCTTCCTCTGCATCGCTTTCGCTGTTCAACGTCTCAGTGTCAATAATTTGAATTTTTATTACACGACGGCCTTTCCCCACTTCCCTGTTGATAACGTATGAAGAGGCTCTTGTACTGAACTCTCTTTTTAGACATTGCTGCTTTCTTTCACGTCTTTTGAATGTTCTTTTCGCCTTGGAGCGTGGAGATTGTTTTTGCTCCTTATGCACATCGCTGCACTGTTCGCAATGATCTTGTGCACAAGTAAGATCTGCCTCGTCCAAGTTAAAGTATGGTGTCAACACAATTGAAGATTCCATTTTCTGTAGACAAGGTAAATATAGTTAGTTATGGAAAGTATAGTTTAGGTACTTACCTAAATAAAATATAAAAACAATACAAAACTCAAAAAATTCTTACCGATAGCAAATTTTCTGCGGGACAAGACAGTAATCTTGCGTGTTCTCTCCACGACGAGTGAATAAAAAATGATAATTACATTTCTATTGTCATGTGTAAAACTATCAAGTTAGCATTTTTTCCAGTATGATAAAACATGTTCCAGCTTGTTTGAAGAACTTAGTAGGAAAAGGGTTATCGGATACCTTAACGATTGAATTACGAGATGATAAAAATAAAAATAGAAATGAGGCATATATAAACTTTATTTTTATTTATTACTCTCCTTTAATCTACTTAAATAGGTAACTTATAATTATACCTTTACACAAAAACAGTCGTTACATAATTGTACACTGTGGCTTAAAAATAAGTAAATCTATTATTACTACATTAAAATTAGATACTTAGGTATCTTGTCTACGAGTTTACATACATGAAATAATATGCACTGCGTATAGATAAATCGAACAATAATTAAACAATCTAAATACTTTAGTAAGTATACAAAAATTAATATTTCTAAAACATGCCATCCCGGTGCCCCCATGATAATGTGTTTATATTATTTTTTAAAATCACGCGCTTATCATCATTCCCTGAAATGGCTATTTTACTTTGCTCTTGCGTAAAAATTTCGTGTTTTAAGGATTTAAAAATCACATTTTTCTTTCGAATTATTTCATTCTTTGTCAAAACTTTATGATAGTCTTTTAAGTGAACATTTTTGATAACTTGTTTCTGTATACCTTTTGCTTTTTTCAATTCTTCTTGTTCCGTTTTAATACAATATAATTTAGATCTTAAACCGACAAATTCCGAAATTACTTTTCCACTGAATTCGTCTTTAAAAAGTCCAGGCACTTTTTTGTTTAAAAGGGGTATTCCATAACAGTTGTTTTCAGAATAGTTACTTGTGTCAAAATAACACAGCAAATGTGTCTTTAAGTCTTTATAAAAGTCTAGTGTTTCGATCGAATAAAGAAAACTGTCAGTGTCTGTATAACAAAGTCTGATTTTATCTCCATAAAAAGGTTTCATCACGGAATAGTGAAAATCGTACATATGACTTTTGGATATTTCAAGTACAGAAAACCCTATATAAATAGGTTTGTCAAGAGTAATAGTTTCAGGTTTCATTTGAACAGCTACAAAATTTTCCGAGAAGATTGAAGCACTATGAAAATTCGGTCTAGCAATTAATTGTTCAGCTGTTATATTCTTCCGTGTTTTGTTTCTATCATCGTTCCACTGATTAACTAATTTTACATCGGTTCTCTTTTCAGTATCCTCTAACGTTTTGCCAAAAATCGAGTTATTTAAAAGTTTGAAAAAATCTTGTTCGAATTTAGATTTTGCTTTTTTTCTTAATTCAGTGTTCATGTCTATATATTGTTTTAAGTAAGGACTCTGTTTAAATTTAATAACTCTATGTATCTTTTTTAATATTAACCCGTTTTTCATACAAGTTTGAAGATGTGCAAAATGTATGACATACTCATATTTGTCATATAAATTTGGAATCAGTTTTGAAGTTTTGGAACCGGGAGGAGCAAATTTTTGAGCACAGAATGGAAAGTCATTATGAATATCATGTAAATGATCAGGGTACATGAGATCGACTTCTAGTATATATCCAAATTCACCATCAGTTGGTGTGTTACAAAAATCGATATTATCAATTTCAGCTCGTCTTAATAATATAAAATCAGAATGAGGTAATGGAGCAGAAAGAGCAAAACCATATAAATTATTGTTATCGATTAGAACCAAATAATTGGGTTTCTTTGAAGGATTATAGTTTGATAAGTATTTATTATTAGCTTGAGAGTACCTGGTAGAACACAAACATATTCCACCGCGAATTCCTTTCTGTATCATTCTTAATATTTCTAAATTACTTATTAATTCCAGTTTTACTTCAGTTTTTAATAACATTGCATCAAAACTTAAACTAGGAGCTGTTAAATAAAAAGCTGGATCCAACTTGTAGTTAAGTTTACAGGTTTGACGAAAATTTTCAAATACGTCAGCAAGTAATATGACATCTGATTTAAGATATAAGTCAGTGTATTCGCCTAGATTTTGTATATCAAAATATTTCCAAACGTTGTTCGCATGTTCATAATCCAGTATCGAAATATCTGATTTGGTGAGTGAACTAAAGAAACAAGACCGAGGAGGTAGCTTATCTTCTTCATAAATATGAAAATTAGTCATATACTCATATGGATACACACCCTTTCGTTTCAGTAAGTTGAATTGTTCAGTAGAAGGAAAATTCTCTTTTAGATGTTTAAAGTCGGTGATGTTCAGGTTATCTACGAGCTTCTCTAAACTCGTACCTAGAAATTTAAATGAATCAACGAACCGAACTGGAATACACTCATTTTTATTAACTTGAAAAAATTTTGTGAATGATATATAATTTTCTTTATTTTTTGCTATAACTTTTATGTTACCCGACATTTCACCTAAATTTCGAATAAAAAGATGACTATCGTAACCTGCTAAATTATGAAAAAATACTGGGACAAATTTAGGTAGGCGGTACCTAAGATTGCAATATGAATGTGCTGCACCACGATAGCGCCCAGTAAGATGACAGTGATCTCTTACCTTGTCGTCAAATAACAATCTATCGCAAAGATAACAAAAATCAGCTTGTGTGAAATTATTTTCATCATCATCTGTTAATGACATACTCATAGGTGTATTTAATATTTTGTGTATGTTAGTAACGTCCGACTGAAGATGTTGTATGAATTTTTCTACACTGTCAGGTCCCCGATGGGATACATATTTATTAAGCGAACTATCATACGAACAAACTATGTAGTATGCAAACGCGGCTGGGACATGTTGTTGTAGTGTAGTAGTTGAACTACTACCACCTGTCCCGGAATCACTTGCGGTTGGTTTTAATATTGACTCGAAATCGGCATAAATAACAAACGGCATATCGTGCATTCTTTCATAATGTTGAAACTGTATCAATGTCCCCTCTTTAGGTAAGATAGTTGCTACACCACTGCAAACGTGAGATTTTAGTTTGGCATCATTATCAAAGAAAATCATACAATCTTCACAAAAATATATTTTACCATGATGTTTAGTCAGTTGTTGGCGAAGTAATTTTGGTAAGTTTTTTATTAGACAATAATGAGTTTGTTTACCACTCTCAATTAAAAGTAAATTCACATGATGTTTTTTTCGACACATACTTCTGTACAAAGGCCCAACAACGTTTGACTTGTTTTTCAGTCCATAGATGTTAACACTTATATGTGGATTGTTTTTTTCAAAGACTTTAATATCTGAGAAACCTACAGGAAAACTCATATTTTGTGTGTTAAGAATACCTTCAAAATGTGGATATGCTGATGTTCTGTGTGCATTACTTTTTGCGGGAAATAATGATGCCATTATGCACCACAAGAAACAAAAGTTATCAGCATTCTGAATATTAATGCAAGCGCGTTTGCTCTTTATTATCTTTGGCAACTCTATGTAACTTGAAGCTCTAAGAGGGTTATACTTATTTATATTTATTTCAAGATATAAGTTCCTTATGAATGCCCAACCACTATCTTTTTCTTCAAATGAATCAATTTTACGACTAATAGTTTCGACAACTTTTGAGAACATATCTCCAAAGTTATAATTTTGATGCAATGTATTATTTTCAGTTGCAAAAGACTTAACTGATGATGAATCATTTTTTGGCAAACAAAACTCAGCAAATAATTCAAAATTAACTTTAAGACTGGTATGAGCCTGCATGCGGGCGGTGAGTAAGGCGCGAACCCGCTTGCGCAAGCGCAGCAGGAACTCGGCGGGCGGGAGCGCGCGCTGCTCCTCGCCCGCAGCGCCGTCGCGGGCGCAGCCGACCCCGCAGTATACCCGGTACGACGCTATGCGATTGCGAAAGGCACTACTTACTTTCTCTATACCATCACTCTCATTTATCGAGGTATTATTTTTATGTAAAATACTTTTTAAGTGAGCTGAGAGAGCTTTGCTTTTAATTGATATATCGCAAACTGAACAAAATACAGTTTTTGTCATGATTGAAAAAACTGATAGGGAGTGCAAAATCTAAAGTATTTAGGTGTAAAAAACCGATAGTCAGTGCAATTTCATAAGTAAATAAAAATGTTAGAATTTAAGATTCGGAATATAATTATATTTTTATATTTCTTAAAATCAATACATTATATAATTATATTACTTTTTCTTTTTTTCTGCAAAAAAAGTACCTTCTTCAGGAAATTTGCGTTTCGCAATATTAATAAATTTTCTGAGCGTTTCAAATTCCGGCGACTCTTGGTCTCCTTGAAGACGAAGCCAAAACAGCGCCTGCTCACATCGGTCCAACCCGTCGAGCCCGCGAACGTCGTTAACGTTGTATAGGCGGAGCTCCGCCAACAAAGCTCCGTCCAAAATAGTTGTTTTGCGCAACTTGCCGCCAGGAACTTTGCGTGTTAGCACGCTTTGCGGATGCTCTGGACTGCGACGACGCACGACGGTAGTATCGTCCTCGTCGTCCGAGCCGAATAACCATGCGCTGGTCTCCTCAGACTTCGAACAAGAAGGCACAGGGACTGCCTTAGTTGCGCGTTTAGTCGACTGTGGCTTGCTCTTCTTCTTCTTTGGAATGCTGAAAGGAAAAAAAATATGTTAACAAACATTCAATCACAATTAATAATTTACAGTAAAAGATCCACCTAAAAACGTAAACACTTTTAGCTACTAATGATAAAGTTTTAAAGTAAATATGATTTGATGATAAGTATGTATGTACCTTAGCTTTTCGTCGTCGTCAGAGTCCAGGAACGCTTCGCCTTCGTTCTTCTTTGATTTTCTTTTATACTCGTGTTCAGACCTAAAACAAACAAAATATGTATTAGTAAGGTAGCTATAAAAACTACTATGCTTAATTCAGCCTGTAGAATTTAGACTGTATTCTAAGACAGACTAAAAGTATAATAACATATGGATTAAAACAAAGTTTAAAGTTTCTTCGTCGGGTGTTTTTAATGCAAGTACTTAAAAAAAAAATCGGACAAAGTAAAAACACAAAAAACTTACGAACATTATTTCGTAGCAGCGGATCCTCGTTGTGAATAGGTACTTCTCAAACACACTGGATTAGGCAGGTAAGTTCTGCAAGTTATAGCTTGCAAATACTGAGCACAAATGATGTCCCAGTGGTAATTTCCGTAGGTTTTATAATAAAAAAAACCTTAATCAGCGAAAAACTGTGACTGTGTGTGTCTCTGTGTGTAAGTGTAAAATTAAGTGTGTGAAAGTAAAGAGAAATGCTAGCGTAGACTTATTTGTCTGTGGGAAAATGATAAACTGTAAATGTAAACTTACACCTTGTTAAAAATGATGATTCAAAAGAATATGTTACACTATGTACTTAAAACAATCAATTTGATTTAAATAAAGTTCCATTTCATACAGCGTACTCAGACTATGCGGTAGTGTTAGTTTTAAAGACTGCATGATGACTCCCACGCATCCTCTCTACATCAGTCCTGTATCAAGAAAGCGCAGTTTCAAGGACTGGCCGCGCAACATGAGTCAGAAACCTGAGGATCTGGTGGAGGCAGGATTTTTTTATACCGGACTGGGTGATAAAGTTATGTGTTTCTATTGTGGTGGTGGACTAAAGGATTGGAATCCTGAAGATGTGCCGTGGGAAGAGCACGCTAGATGGTTCCGTCAATGTGCTTACGTCCAACAAGTGAAGGGAAAAGATTACATTCAAGTAGTGATTAGTGAAGCATGTGCGCTTCCTGCATCTTACAACAAGCCCCCGCCATCACCGCAGTCTACATTGGAAAGCAAGATCAAACCTAAAGATGAGACGGAGGAGGAAACCCCTAAAAATACCAGTCTTTTGTGTAAAATATGTTATGATGAAGAGTGCAATATATGCTTCATGCCTTGTGGACATGTGGTGGCATGTGGAAAGTGTGCGCTTAGCATTATTAGATGTCCGCTGTGTAGAAGGATTTACCAGAATGCGGTACGGATATATTTTTCATAATGTATTCATTTATCAGTGTAATTTAATATTATTTGAATGTACGTATGTTAATAACTAAAACCAATAAAACCAGCACCAGCATTATCATTTCATGAGTTATCGTTTTAATTCCTTTTCCTCACATTCTAACACTGTGGTTTTCTTATTATATTTTCTACACAGAACGAATGCAACGAGCGCAGTGGAACGTAGCCATATCACAGCGTTCGTTGTAAATGGTGTATGCAATCCGGCTGTGTGTGTATAACTTCAAACTTGTACATTGATGTAAAGAAATGCTTATTTACACATTTCTGTGGGATGATAATAAAATGTAAATTCAAACTTATACTTAATGTAAATGAATCAGTAAAATTCGTATACAGCGTGCAGCACAAAAACAGTTTTACCGTTTTATAAAATCGAACAAATCCAAAACAAAAAACCGATTTTCATCAAACATAGCTACGAACCAATGTGATAGAAACCAACTATCAAGTACTTAATGAAAACCGTATTCAAATCAGTCAACGCGTTTAAGAGCTATGTTGATACAAGACATACATAGGTAAATATTTAAATTAGCCTTAATATCCTCTTTTTTACTTTAAGTCAAAAATAAAAATGTTAGGTATTTGCTCACTTATAAAAAGATACCACATTAAACAATAATTGAACCCACAATTCTCAACTCAGCAAGCAGGTAGAGTAATCACCCAGTCACTCGGCAAAGTTTCTCCACACCTATATATATATATACCTGTCAGCAAAATATTATTATATCATTCTTGTCAGTACACGTTTCTGCAATGCAATACATGCAACTTAGTCAGATATGTTAAACTCCTGGCCCGCGGACTGAATGCGGCCCGCTATGGTTTTTATTCGGATCGTGAGTCTATAAAAAATACCATAAAATGTATTTAATTTAGTTATGTCCTGTTACTAGCACTGCTTTTTATAGACAAAGAACGTATAATTAATTAAGGTATCGCGTTTAAATTGGAATATACTTAAATATAAATAGCAGGTATGGTTATTGAGGTTATTATTTACAATTAAATACAATAGTTAAAACAATTACTTACCTCACAAAAACTTTTTCATTTCAATGATAAATGACTCTGTAAATAAATGCTTTTTTATTAGTTATACTTCATATAGTTTTTAATTTACAACATTACTTACATACTTATGTTAATATTCTTATATCTTTAATCTGTTTTTATTCACTTTAAAGCAAAACCTTACCGTAAGAATGAAAACATTACCCTCCGCTTTGGAACAGTTGGGTAAAAGGTATCACTGGATCCGTGGTAGCAACTTTGCTGATTGAGATAAAATGCATGTGTTAATACTAACAGTCATAGCTACAACACAGTGACACACCTTTATGCTGAGCTAACATTTTTATGCAGAGCGTAACGCGAGCGTGAGAACGCCTCAGTCAGTCTTGCTTTGAGTTTACAACTTGACGATGATGCGTCTAATTGCGATCGATTTATGTGAAAAAAGTGTTATTTGTATCGTTCGGGTGGAAAGACACAAGGTTTTCGTTTGATTTGGATCTAGAAACCCTCATCCAGTCAATTTTACACTTTGAAGAGGATCCAGTCCTTTATATGTACTTTCTTCCTCTCTTGAACCCTCAACCAGTCATTTGACGAGGATCCAGTTCTTGATTTCTAGAAACGTACATATATAGGAACCCACAGCCAATCACTGCTGTGAAGTTGAACGAGGAACCAGTTCTAATCCAATTAATCTGAAAAATCTTGAAATATGTGTTTAGTATACAGGACGATACAAATTTATATTTTTTTACCGGATCGTGTCATATAGTTTCAATCATGTGTGTTTTAAACTGGATCATAGGACACGGAACAAAGAACATACTGGTAAGTGTTAAAATAAGTTGACACTGAATCGCGGACGAGTATTTTTTATCTTTGTATTGGATGTTCTAAAACACTTTTAAATACCGTTTACGAACGTAGTGCAGCGGAACGGAGTGAAAATAATAAGTTAACAGGGATTTGCGCACGAATATTTTTATTATCTTTGTATTGGGGGTTCTAAAACACTTTTAAATACCGTTTACGAACGTAGTGCAGCTGAACGTAGTTCAGCGAACGGAGTGAAGTATATGGTATTTAAAAGTGTTTTAGAATGCCCAATACACACCTACTGGGACCGACTACGTATATACGAAGAAAAATGTGTATAAAAAATTAAGCCGCGCCGCGGCGCGGCGTTGCCACGCCGACCAATTTGCACCGGCGCGCCGCCGCCGGAAAATATAATTATTATTATTATTGCTGGATGGGACGCCTGCGGGGCACAGGCGGGTGTTCAAGTCGCCAGGTGGACTCATTACACCCTATTCCCGGTGGTACGCGAGCGTTACTGTGTCCCCGTTGACGTCCCCCCCATAAACCTTGCGCTCCTCCTGCAATACTCCGCTATGCGACCAGTGTCCAGGTCACATAGTTCTTCTTCGTCGATGCTGTCGGTGCCAAACATCTCCCACCTGAGCCTGCTGTATAATGCGCACTCCGCCAAGAAGTGTTGGCTAGTCTCCAGCGCTCCGCAGTTAGGGCAGGAGGGGTCGGTGGTACCGTCTATTAGGGACATATGTCGATTAAGTCTACAATGCCCAGTGATGATGCCTATGACCGTTCCTAGACTTGTCCTACTTAATGACAGTAATGTCCTAGTTCTTCGGCGATTCATTCCTTTCAGAAACATCTTCGATTGTCTGCAGCCGGTGCACCCAGCCCAGGCTTTCTGTGTTTCACGTTTCATGAGTTCATCGATGACCCCTTTGGTGACTGTTGCAGAAATAGGAAGTGCTGGCTCTGGTCCGACGAACCTAGTGCTGGCTCCTTCCCTTGCTAGCGCGTCTGCTCTTTCATTGCCTAATGTTCCCATGTGTCCCGGTACCCATGCTACTGTAACCGCCATTTTATTAGCGAGTTTGCTGAGTGCTTCCTTGCACTCCCTGACTAGTTCCGAAACAGAAAATATAAGGTCGGCGCCCATGTCTAGTCTTAATACATAAACCAAATTTCGTGTGTTTATGTTAAATCGATTTTGAGTTATGAAGGTGACAAAAGTGGCTCCAAATGGTTCGTGTAATATTACACACGGAGCTACTCGCCAGTTCTTTTTTGACGTGAACTTGGCTGGACACGCTCCGCGTGTCTAGATAACTCTATAACCCTACCTTCCTACTCCTACCCTACCTCATGATTTGGTAGACTACGGTGGATTTACAACCTAGTCGTCGTCCGTCACTCGTACTCGTTAGTCGTCAGTCGTCCATCAATAGTCACTACTGATGTGCCATGCCCTCTGTATTACATATAGCGCCATCTCTTGGGAATATTCCCATGGGAATATACCCAATATTCCCAAAGGACGGCGCTATATGCAATACAGAGAGCTGTCTCTGTTTAAGGGAATATTCCCGGTAACAGCACATCAGTAGTCGTCACGTGCGTGACACGTGGGGTGGCATGTTAACATTATTTTTCTAACCTTACTTGTTTTGGAACATGATGTTACTTGGCAGTGGCAGTGACATGTGACAGCATAGCTTGACAGCTTTCAATTCCGTTCCAGAAACGAGGTAAGATGTACCTGTTAAATCTGTCTCTGTCATGCTTTTCACAATAACAATAAGCTATCCTGCTTTTAGGTTAAAAAATATTATAATGAAGCATAGATGAAGTAGATAATGAAGTGTTCTGGAACGCTTTATGGGTAGGTCGTTTTGCGTTTGATTGTGTGATTGATTTTTAAAATAAATACCTAATAATTATTACGTTTGTCCTACAATTATTAAGTTTAACGTGTAATTATGCTTATTCAAAGGGGATTGCAAAGAGTTTGTAGTAAGTTTCTCAGCAACCAAATCAACCCTGTAAGTCCTTCGTTTGTTTTATATGTATACGGAAAGGTACTTTACTGCAAACTTCGATAACTGGTGACTGTGTTCATGAAACTGACCAACTTGCTCTATAAGTTGGCTGAAATGGAAACAACTGGACTTTTCATACAACCCTAAGGCTCACTATCTGTCTATTTTATGAGGAATAAGTTAAACTTGAAGCAGAAAAATAATTGATTAACTACTCAACCTGAATATTAAAATTAACGCTGACAAAGTGATATGGGAAATAACCTACAGCGTTTTAGAGTTACAGTGCAACACACACCTATGCAGAACCTTGTCAAACAGATACAAAAACCAAGTATTTCCTTAGTATTCTGTGGAACCTATATACCTAGGTATTAGTTTTAAAATTGGACCGTTGCTGCTGTTATTTCCAGGCTGTACCATGTAGTTTACCAGTTCGGCTAAAGTCCTCAACTGTTGATGTCAATGAGCGCAGAGCTAAACTCATGGCACGCGGCCTCCCGGAGAAGAAACCTTTACCTGGAGTTAAGAGCATTATTATTGTAGCATCAGGCAAAGGGGGAGTCGGCAAGACGACAACTGCAGGTTTGTTTAATGGTAGAAAAACAATATTATATATGTATATGAATGAAGGCTGCAAAGTATATGGAGTTTCCGTATACTTTGCGGCCTTCCGTCTTCTTATGAGGGCTGTATAGCCTGCATATGCAAGTCAAAAACTGTATGAAAATTAATAAACTTTATATTATAATACACACAAGATTCTAGACTTTAATACTATTTTTATTTATTTAATTTTTTTCTAAGAAGGTAAGATTTACCTGGCAAAAATTAGTTTCTTTTACACTTAAGAGGTTAACAATAGGCTATCCTACTTACAGGTTAAAAATTATTCTCAAAAAAAATTTCTGGAAAGCTTGCACATTTTTTAATTGAAGGTAAATATTGTTATTTCTTCCAGTAAACCTTGCATGTGCAATGAAAGTGATAGAGCCTGACAAAGAGATAGGTCTCCTTGATGCCGACGTGTTCGGTCCGTCTGTGCCACTCATGATGAACATCAGCGGGGAGCCAATGCTGAATGATGACAATCTGATTGAACCTCTTCTCAACTATGGTGTCAAATGGTAAAGACTTTTTCTTAATTCATTTTTTTCTAAGTATGTTAATTGTATATGTATGTTTTAATTAAATGTAAGTTAGTTCTACAACTTTGTCCTTGGCGTTGCTTGCGTGGATAAAATTTATATGTAGGTAAGCTTCCGTTTACAGATTCCTATTCCTAAGGAACTTAAAAATTTTCTGGGATATTAATCTTTTTATACATGTATTAGTAAGAATGAAAGCCCTTTAGATATACCATTGGACTGCCAAATAGATACTGTGTTTATTAAAATATATGTATATTTCACAATATTATGACATCACATATAAACACTGTAAACATGTTTACCCTAAAAACGGTTCTTATCCAATATACCTATAAGTATTCTTTGGCAATATAAAGTATCAACTCGGAGTTTAAAAAACCTGCTATCTATATTATGAAATAAAGACTTTTACTCTGAGCATCTACAGATAAACTGCCATCTAGCGCTAATTTATCATACTACAACAGCACTGAGCAACTGAGCATCTACAGATAGTATCATAGGACTGCCATCTAGCGATTACTTTCCACAACAGCATGTCAATGGGCCTGCTGGTGTCGGGCGAGAACGCGGTGGTGTGGCGCGGGCTGATGGTGATGCAGGCGCTGGAGCGGCTCACGCGGCACGTGGCGTGGGCGCCGCTCGACTGCCTGCTCGTGGACACGCCGCCCGGCACCGGCGACACGCACCTGTCGCTGGCGCAGAACCTGCCGATCGATGGTGAGTGTATGCCACTCAGGATTCCTAACGTATTCTAGACTAGAAAAAATTGCGACCTTTTTTTACTAGCATCTAGTCGGGTTTTTCTTGGGACTTTAATTTTAATGACTTGACTTTATGTTCGCACCTGTGGGATGGTTCGGCCCGCTACCAGCTTGAAGCCTTAGATGCTATCGACCAGCGCGCCAGGAGACTAATAGGTGACGATGAGCTTGTTTTAAATAAACTCTAAGCCTGGAGCATCGCCGCAAAGTTGCCTCTTTATCGGTTTTTTATCGAATTCATTTCGGAGATTGCGCTCAAGAACTACACGACCTCATTCCCCCAGCTCCATTCCACCTTCGGTCAACCAGGCGCAGGGAGGCTTTTCATCCCTTTGTAGTTGACATTCCAATCCTACGCACGAAGCGGTATGCTTCTTCATTTATCATGCGAACTGCGAAGGAGTGGAACTCCTTACCTGCGTCTGTATTTCCGGACTCCTACAATCTGGGGATCTTCAAGGCGAGAGTGAATAGGCATTATTTGAGCTTGCGTGTACAGGTCCCGTCAAACTTTAAGATCGCTGAAGGGTACTGAGTGGGGGAAGTGTGCGTTCATTTAGAATCCTCATGCTTGAATTTCGAAGTAGTTCCTTGGTTCCAGAGATGAGGCTGCCAGCGAAACATTCCGCTAGCAGCCTCAGTGAAAAACTCGATTTTCTCTGAAACTACGATAGCACATTTTTTTCCTGTGGGCACTATTAGACAATAAATATTGGCATAATCAGAAAATCAAAATTCGAGCATGAGGATTCCAAGTGAACGCACACTTCCCCCAGTCAGTACCCTTCAGCGATCTTAAAGATTGGCGCGACGTGTACCATCCTCGACTACATCATCACTTTCCATCAGGTGAGATGTAGTCAAACGCATTCAAATTTTTAATAAATAAAAAAAAACTTTACGGATAGATACCCGTCGTGTCGCAGAATGGAACTAACATTTGTTCTGGTTATTTCATTAATTCAAGAACATATCGTCTGTGATGGTAAGAAAGTGCTGCTACAAAATTTCGAAAAAATTCTACATCTGCGAAGCAGCGCTCTTATAATGAGATGACTAGATAACAGAGACTGTGCTTTAACAAGTTCAGTCGAGTCAGACATGAATTTTGTTACCGAGGAAAAACTCAATATTATAAAAGGATTTCCATAAAATAGATACTTTCTGTGTTACAGGAGCAATAGTCGTCACGACACCACAATCAGCCGCGCTACAAGTCACGAAACGAGGCGTGAACATGCTCGAGAAACTGAAGGTTCCTATCATTGGCATGGTCGAGAACATGTCGCACGCCATCTGCCAGGAATGCGGCGCCAAGAACTATGTGTTCGGAAATGACACCAAAAAGACTGCCCACGACATGGGATTAGAAATTATCGAGAGCTTCGAAGTGGATCAGAATATGTCGGAGTGTATAAACAGCGGGAAGCCCGCGATATACGCGCTTCCGGATAGCATTCACGCGGAAAAGTACAGGCATCTCGCGAACAAAGTTTACAAGTACATAGCAGATAGGGAGGACCACAGAGCGAAGGCGACGGAGTAAGGTGCAAAAAATAGTGATAATTAATTTATATACAATTTAGTCATTGAATTTTGTTTATTATTTAAAATATTTTACAATAAATTCTGTTTCATAAAAAAAAGATGTCTGACTTACACATACTTTAACATAATATTTATGGCAAATAGCACAGCTATCCCTGTCCTCATGAAAATGAGAAAAAATAAATAAAAAACATAATTTTGTAATTTTGTTTTTGGTACAGTTTTATTTTTAAAAAAGAAACAAAAATGTGTTCTAAGCCACCTCACCTGCACACCAAATAGGAATTTTACTAAATAATAAAATAAAAATACTATAAAAATATTGTCTTTTTAAAATACTTTCATAGTGTAAATAGAAACAACAATATCAGATGAAGGTAGAAAGCGTCGTGTGTTATACTTATGGCTATTGGAATATATTTTTTACTAAAGTTAATATACATTTAGCAGCTGTGACAGTATGATTTCATCGGCCCTCAGTCAGTAAGTACAAAAAGGTACGAAAGTTTACAACAATAGAATTTTTAATTCATATTCAAATCTTTTATTGTAATTTCATTTTTAACTTTTTTTAAATCTTATACTTTTTTTACTAAATTAGTCACAAGTACAGCATGTTTCGATTTTGGGTTAACTAAAGATAATATTTATTGTCAAAACTGAAACAACAAACATTCATTTAAAGTACTGTCAAACAGTACCCAAAAACGGACCCAAAACATTGTTTAAAGCAGGGTTCGGAAACCGGTTTTTTGAAAATACCGGTTTCGGTCATTGACCCCTATATCGAAATAATTTCTGTTAAGGTTTTGTTCAGGTTTCGGTTACCGGTATATTAAACCGGTTTAACCAAAACCGATATTTTTTCGTTCGAACGGAATTAACCGGTTAATTTGAAGAATATGCGACTTTGTAGGCATGTTTGCCGCGTGCAATCAATTGAAAGCGTGCGAGAAAGTGAGCAGAAGACTCGGGCAGTGGCACCCGCGCGACGCGCCTGTACTTGACTAAGTTTGGTTTTAACCGGTTAATTTAGTTCTTATTTCGGTTAGAAAACCGCTTCCTGATTAACCGACATTTTATTCAAATTTACCGGTTAAGCTGGAAACCGGTTTTAACCTGAACGGAATCGTTAACCGAAATTCGAACGAAATTAACCGGTATTTGTTAACCGGTTCCGAACCTTGGTTTAAAGCTGAAAACAATTTCTTTTTTACACAAGCGTCTACTTCCTTTTCATTTTATTATGAAGATGTTTGCCTATATAGAACTAAAATAGTTATAAAGTAAATTATAGTCGAGCTGTTGACGCATAGAACTAACAATCTCACGACATGACAACAAGACATAAACAATTACTGTTAAATAAAACAACACTTCTGTCAATTCTATCACGTCAAAAGCTCCTGTGCAATATAGCATTTCTATTTTACATTTTATAATAAAAGCGTTTTGGAGTAGCAGTGTTTTGGTTCACATGGCGATTTGATTCTATATTACGTATGATCAGAGAGTTAATACACGCGTTTTCTTCTTTTACTTAAGATTTATGCCGGTTCTATCTAATTAAGGGGCGTTACCGAAACTCCTCGCCCATAAGAAAATATAAATTTCCTTTAAAATAACTGGCCAATTCTAATGATTATAAACAAGAAACAATATTGTAGAGAGTGTAAGAACATTTTGGAAAAATGTATTTTTTTTGGTACAAAATTACAGTTATTTTTAGTTTTTCGTACATTATAAAGTTTCATAATAATGGACCTGTTCATTTAAATGCAATGTGTTTCGGACTTGGGTAAGTCCCTTAATATTGACATCCGATAAGATGTCCAATATAAGTTGGCCAGTACAAAGATTCGGAGAAATAGTTATGATTAACGTTTCTTGTAAATTGAGTGATAGTTTCAGTTCAGAATAGGATGAAGAAAGAATTGCGAAATAAGAAAGTTATTGTGTTCTTCTACCGGCAATGTAAAGAATTAATTCAGCAGACTAAAGCGCAACACACACAGAGGCGGCCGCGGGGCGGTAGCGTCCCGAAGGCGGACCTGCGGGAAGCGAACTTAGAGCGCTCGCCCGATTTTGGTGTGAAGGGTTTCATGTATATTAATGTATTTATGTTATATGGGCCTCATTGCCTGAAATAATAAAAAAAAGTAATCCGAACATTACAAAAAATACCGCTCCCGGAACGCTTTAGCACCGCCTGTGTCTGTGTTGCGCTTAAACCAACTGCATATTATGTTGCAACTCTCAACTGCTCAAATCAACACGCGAACCAATAACCAAAACAGCCAAACGCTTACAAAACTGCATTCATAAATCATGTGATCAAACGGCGACTAGTCTCTATACATAGATTAAAAAAACTGCATGGAATCCTCCGCCTCGTCTCGCACTCGTAAAGTAACACTTAGTAATATCAAGAGTCTGTCGCGGGCTAGCGCGTGGGAACACTCGCCCCTACCACTTTTTCTTGTGCTCGTCCATACTGACGCCGCCGGGGCCCAGCGACACGATCATTAAAAGACCGCCGATGACGGATAACGTCTGTAAATAAATAATAAATAAGGTATTTTAAGATTTGATTATGATATGAACTGTGGGATCGGCCCACCACAATAATACTTTGCCCTTACGCCAATTGAAATTTCCACCATCGATATAACAAATTAAAAATTTTAATAACTCCAACCGTAAAAGTAGAATAACTTGAAAACCACTAAAGTCTCACCCCAATTTTATGCTATGCATCGATAACAACCCAACTCTTGTGATTTTGAAAATCTTGAGAATTACGTGTTATCAATTCCTTTTAAATAAATTTTCTTACACAACATTACTTGTTTTATCTCTAATTTTTAACGTGTATTTTATGTAAAAGAAGCAATAATAAAACACCGACACCTTTTTTTTTAAATAACTTGTCAATCAACTTGCAACGGCATTATATCTTACACAGCCTGTAGAACAAGGAAAAAAAGTGTTTTATTGTTGCCTGTTCTATGTAAAACACTTATTAAAAAAAGTGATACACGAATATCTTGAATGAATTACATGTCATACAAATTACATGCAGTACACAACTGAATGTTGTCAATTTCGATATTAGATAAGATCTCATTCCAACCGCTTCCCTCTACGGCATCATCATCACACACCATCAGATGAGACGATGCTAAGAGTTGGAGACTTACAATAAAAGTAAAAAAGATTAAACTGGTACCAACCTGGAAGAAGTCATACTTGAGGAAGTCCCTCAGAGGCTTATAGGAGGGTATGGTCCACCACGCGTTGTGGTACAGGTTGAGCACGGACAGCACCAGAACCAGCATCAACGCGGAGAGCTTCGTGCGGTACCCCACCGTCACCAGGATCATCAGGATGCTGCCCAGCAGGTCTTGCACGATCTGGAGAAGACAGTTGGTAAAAGTTAGATTGATACTGCATGAGATGACTTTTACGTTTATGTGACTATTTTATCATTGTCAACCATATCAATGGCGCAGCGACTTATACGTACTTAGAAGAGAATACGAGTGGCGTCCGCACATGCGGTGATACGAAAGAATGCAGGCGCCACTCGTATTCTCTTCTCGCTCTAGCGAATGATGCTTCTGAGCGACAGAAAAGGACAGCGCTTCGGGAAAATGGTACCTTGACTGGGGAGCTTAACCCGAGACCTCTGATTAGGAGGCTCGAGTCACTACAGAGTCTACCATGTAACTACTATCTACTATTATGTAATCTTCCAAGTAGCACATCAGCTGCATAAGAGCTGAATTTTCAGCTACATGTCAGCTATTAATCAGCAATAAGCTTGACAATGGCTGGATAAGAGTTTGAGGAGACGCTAAAGGCTGGTTAAGGGCTGTAAAAGAGGAAGAAAAAACACTAGAAGCAATTTAACAGCAAGTTCGAACACTCTAGTACAGCCTTTGTCGGAAATTCAGCTCTTATGCAGCTGACGTGCTACTTGGGCTGCGCTACGCTGAAACCACCGACCACCGGTTTTCATTTTAAGAAAATAATAAAAATACTCAAGATATAGGTAAAGCAAGGTACACCTGTAATAGCTTAACAATTGAGGGCTTCACTAATGTAACGTTACGATACGTGAACGGAGAATAAACGCACGCAGTCATGGTAATTACCACGCACCAACGAGTTGATACTTAACGACGTCAATCAAATTGTGAGCTCGGTTGGTGTACATTGCGCATTTTGTACGACCAGCAGCGATAGGTTTAAAAGATAAAAGAGTAATGAATTTATTTTTTTCAGTCGCTGAAAAATATTGGGTTCACCAAATTGCGTGTACGTCTAAAGTTAGCCTTGGTTTTCATGTAATTACGAATTTGTACAAGTGTTTCTTAGGATTCTATGGCAAATGTTGATTATGTTTAGCTTTGTGGAGGATGTTAACGTATTTTTTAGCCGAAAAATATGTATGTATGTTTGTCCGCAATTATCTCGCGTTTGGCTGAACCGATTTTAATGCGGTTTTCAGAAAAGTATTTATTACATTTAGGAAAAGGTTTTAGTATTTTAACTGACTTCAAATAAAGGAAGTTCTCAGTTTGACCCGTATGTTACTCGATTGAAGTCGGTTTTTTAACGCTTTCAGCGTTATCGATTATTATTGAAAATAGTAATGTCTATCGCCTTTCTTTGCTTTTTAAAACATGTAATTATTGATTTATGAAAGTAGCCCATATAGCTTTATAGGTGACGGCTTTTGGTGACTGGTACAATTTTTACCAACCGCTTAAAAATCAAAGACCACGTTTTTACCAACCACAGTTCGGTGTTGATACAAATCCATATATTTTACATACGAGTATGTTCAAATTTCAATCAAATGTGGGAATCAAATCAGATGTGGGAGAGCCATGCTTCGGCACGAATGGGCCGGCTCGACCGGAGTGATACCACGGCCTCACAGGAGACCGGCGTGAAGCAACGCTTGTTGTGTTTCGCCGAGTGAGTGAGGGTACCGGAGGCCCAACCCCCCCTCCCCCTCCCCATTCCCCCATCCCCCATCCCATTTCAAAGGTCGGCAACGCACTTGTGACTCCTCCGGTGTTGCGGGTGTCCATGGGCGGCGGTAATCGCTTACCATCAGGTGATCCGTCTGCTCGTTTGCCACCTATCACATAAAAAAAAAAAAAAAAAAATGCACGTATTTGTTTATTAAACTTTTTTGGGGGCATCGTCCGAGATTAGCAAGGTAACCTCAAGATCAAGGCAAAAGAAGTTGCAACGAAAACATGCATAAATTAGCAGCCATTACGAGATAAGATGAATGCGTTGTGCCGGTCAATAATCCAGGTTATCGTCAACAATAAAACAACATTGTAGACGCGTTGACCGAGGTAATCTTAAATACGAGATTGACGCTTTCGTATTGTCACGCTTGAAAGCTAATTATATACTTAATGTTCTTAAAAGTCTCTACAAGTTTTATAATTTATAATTCTTACTCGTATTATTCGAAAATTAACATCTGTTTATATGCATTACTTGACGCCTATTCGAAAGTAGTAAGTTGGAGCGCTTTGACTGACTCGGTGGTTAAGTGGTTAGCGATCCTGACCTCTGATCCGAGAGTCGTGGGTTCGATCCCCACACAGGGCAAACTTTTCTGTGATGAGCAGAATTGTTTGCTCTGAGTCTGGGTGTATTATATCTATATATGTATGTATTTAAAAGTATATGTGTATGTATATCAGTCTCTGGTTCCCAAGATACAGGGAATCCTAGTTTGGGGCCAGATGGCCGTGTGTGATTTGTCCCAGATATTATTATTTATATATTTAACCACTGATCCAATAAGTAAGTCAAGTTGCCCTCTTTTATAATCAAATTTCATACAACACAAAACTGACTTGTAGGAAGGAGATTTCAAATCTGAGTGTGCATGAACGCCAAAAGCACCCAATTTAATCTCTTTATTTTATGTTAAAATTATGTGGAGCTGTGTGATAAAGGGTGATACCTAACCTAGTACACAGTTTAGAGTAAATATAAACTTTTAACTGGTAATACTTACTTGAATAAATATAATATAAACAATAAATCTTAAATAATCAAGTCTCATACAAAACTGACCTGCAAGAAGGAGATTTCGAATCTCAGCAATGTGACGAACATGAACGCCAATAGCACCCTCCCGGCCAACTGCAGGTAGGTCTTGGGTTTGTTCTCGCCCAGGGAAGGAACCCCAGCGAACAGGCTGCGGCCCTCCGCGCGGGCCTCGGCTAGCACCAGTAGGAGCGCCCCGATGAGAGCCAAGTTGCGGAGTAGGAACTGCATGTCCCACAATATGCTGTATGCGAAAGTCTGGTGAGGAAAGGATTGAGTGAGGTTTAATTATTTTTCGGGATACGTCTTCGCTAGCAATTTTTGGTTATCCCGCGGGATAATAAAAGTATAATACTTGAGGAATCGGGATAAAAGTTGAGTCTGCCTTTCTTCATGTCAGAAACTATCGTCAATATTGGCTGAGCCCTGCTCTCATAAGCAGGGAGGCCGCAAAGTATCGTATATGGACTTTCGACTGAAGTACATATATTCAAAGCACATAATCAATCAATATACAGGGTGTATGGGACATGTTTCCGAAAACTTTAAGGGCTCAGTACACGAAACTGAACAACTTTCCACAATAATTTTTTCAGGAAACGAAAAGAAAAATCGGCTTCACCATACAAAATTATAAACTTGATTGGACAGTTTGTATGGAGAAGCCGATTTCTTTTTCGTTTCCTGAAAAAAATTCTTTTTTTTTTTTTATGGCAGAGGTGGCAAACGAGCATACGGATCACCTGATGGTAAGCGATTACCGCCGCCCATAGACACCCGCAACACCAGAGGAGTCACAAGTGCGTTGCCGGCCTTTGATTTGGGAGTACGCTCTTTTTTTGAAGGTTTGAATGTCGTATCGGTCCGGAAATACCGCAGGCGACAATTCATTCCACAGTTTGGTTGTGCGAGGCAGAAAGTTTCTAATGAAACGCACAGTTGTGGACTGCCAACCATCTTTGTGATGGGGATGAATATGTTGTCGCGTAGAACGATAGCGGAAAGAGGCGGCAGGGATCAATCCGAACAATTCCTCGGAGCACTCCCCATTGTACATGCGATAGAGAATGCAGAGCGAGGCTACATCTCTACGCAGCGCCAGGGAGTCAAGCCGATCTGAAATATCCTGGCAGTCGACGATTCGAGTTGCTCTCCGTTGAATGCGGTCCAGAGGGAGAAGCTGGTACTGGGGTGCCCCTGCCCAGAGATGAGAACAGTATTCCATATGAGGCCGAACCTGCGCCTTATAAAGTCTTGTGGAAAGTTGTTCAGTTTCGTCTACTGAGCAAGCCCTTAAAGTTTTCGGAAACCTGTCCCTTACACCCTGTATATTATAAAAATCTAGTGTGTGTAAGTATTTTCTCTAAAACCATCCACTGCCTCTAAAACCATGCACTCGTGATTGTAGTGGTAGATAGCCCTTGGTGTGCATTCGCAAGTAAGGGAGTTTGGTCTCGGTGGGTGGAAGTGGGAAGGTGTGGGTGGCAAAAAAATCTGTTCGAAGGCTTTGTTGGGGCTGAGATGCGGGGTGAGAGGGGTCTGAGAGGTGGTGGGGTAGGGGTAAGGGGGGGAGGTGCACACATGGGAACACTAATGTTGTGAAATGTTCTGGAATGAAGACTCCTGCTTTTCTCACGGTCAGCTATACGTAGCTTGCTCTCGAGTAGGGAATTCGAAAAATATGTACCCCGGACACGGGGTCTCATTTCATACAACGAAAACCTTAGTTCATTAAAATGTCAATAGATGGCACGAAAAGTATCGATTTGTAATCGAAGTTCATGTAAAACGAAGAAAAGCCCATTAAGTTGCTAAAACTAAGTGTTTTGATTATTTAAATAACCTAAAAGTATGACAAAGGCTGACAGATTAGATTAGATTCATTTATTTCACATTATCAATTTCAAATTACAATAATAGCTTATTAAAAATGTCAAAGTATAATGTGATCGTCAAAATAATTGAAATTAAAAATTAATATAAAATTCAATGTCAATGTTAAATAATAATAATAATAATCACACAATGGATAAATACAAAATAAAAAATAAAAATGTCACTATTACACAATGGTAAAGATCAGGAATGCGAGAAATTAAAATATTTTATTAATATATTCATTTACTGAATAAAATTCATTATCCAACAAAAGGTATCTCAGTCGGCGACTAAACGTTTAGTCATTTTCCTCATTTTTGATGACTGCGGGTAGTCGCTCATATAATGTCGGACCGACAACACGAGGGTTTTTGGTGGCGAGAGCTGTTCGTCGCGGGACTACCTGCAACCTCCCAGTGTTGCGCAAATGTCTACTTCCAGTAGTGCGTCGGTCGAAAGTCGAGATATTACGGCGGACGAACATTAGCAGCTCGTACAGATACAGTGAGTAGAGTGGCATTATTCGTAGCTTTTTAAACTGCTCCCTACAAGTATCCCTTGATTTTGTACCTAGTAATGTCCGAATCGCTCTCTTTTGCAGGACAAATACGCGATCCGAGTCCGTCGAGTCACCCCACAGGATAATGCCATGACATTATCGAGTGGAAGTGAACGAAGTAATGCAGTTTATTTTCAATTTCTACAAATTATCTGATGACAACGATGCATGGTGACAAAATCAAAACTACTTTCGTCTTAACTTGTCAGAGTTGAGCAATGACACATACAGAGTTGAGTAACAGTTTATAGCGCGAATTGATAGATGGCGCTGATACCACACGATTGAAAAACGTAATAGGTGGTATTACGTTTTGTTTTTCGTATTTCAAATTATGTATTTTTATTTAGTAATATCACAGATAACATAATACTAGTAGGTTACGTGCAAAAAAAAAACAACAAAAGCAAATGAAGGTACAGGTAAGCAACCAGAATGTCTTCACTTATAGCCCGCGCCCTAGATGTCGCTAGTAGCGGTAGTTCTCAATGAGTGAAAAAATAGCCCGAAGAATAGACCGAGTTACGGCAGTCGCATTTCGTTGTATGACATGAGGTATCTGTACGTCAGTATTATAAAATCTGTGCCCCGGATAACAAAATGAAAAATGTTGTTTATAAACAAGTACTGTAGCAAAAACGGTCGTGGCTGTGCGGCTTGCGTGGTCGCGTCGATCACGCAGGTTAACTGACTACAGACACGGTCATAGCCTGGATGGGTTTGACTATAAGTGGCATTTATCTCGACCGTTTGCATGCATCGTGTGTGGAGTATGGCCTAACATTTCCGAGGTATTGGAAGAGACCCATGCCCCTGCAGTGGGGACCATATGGATTGTTAACACATTGTAGATAGTTTGGATATAATATTTTCAATTAAAAAATATCTCTTAGATTTTAAGCTTTCTCCTTTTATTCTGACTACCACACAATCTCATACCAACTCCCTGAGCGAAGCTAGTATTATTACTAGCTTCGCTTGGCAGGGTTTTAATTATTTAAAACCCTGCCAATAAAAATATCCTACATTACGCAGCTCGCATTCTAAAATCAATCAAGCTTCTTCTAAACTGAACCAACAAATCAACAATATACATAATAATATGTACAAACAAAATAACTGATTATAAGCGAAAAACATGACGTATTATCCTTTTGGAGTAGTGGATAACAATAACCCTTAGTAAATAAACATGTTTTCTACCCTTTTGTTGTAGTTGTACCTACAGACCCAACAATTCTGCCAATGTGAACGTTGAAGAAAAATCAATTTATAGCGAAGACTGACCGTTAACTTATGTTCTTAGTTTTTTTTATGGCAGAAGTGGCAAACGAGCAGACGGATCACCTGATGGTAAGCGATTACCGCCGCCATAGACACCCGCAACACCAGAGGAGTCACAAGTGCGTTGCCGGCCTTTGATATGGGAGTACGCTCGTTTCTTGAAGGTTTGAATGAAAGATATTGCCCCAGATAGATGGCAGACATTGACCGCACTCGAAGCGATACGACCCCCAACATTAATCCGAGTTGCATTGCAGACACACGCCATTAAAAAACTAGTAATTGCTTTCCAAACATCAAAACACAGCTTTATATCACTTTTATTTTTAATTTATTCATAACAAGCTGATATGTAATTACTTTCCAAACACACCTTTATATCGGTCCTATGAGCCTCTTTATTCACAATGAGGTCAACTCGCGATAGCCCAGTGTAGTGTACGTAGTCAATTTTACATTTATTATTAGGTTCAACATTCGGTAAGTTTGTAAACATAGCGCTACCGTGCGCGGTACATCGACTCGAGCATACGAAGCGAATTGGTTTCAAAAATATAAATTTACATAATAGTAATCTCACTGTTCCATCTTGCTTTTTGCCGTACTGATTAGGCACAGCATAACTTGTGAAATGCTGATTGTTCGCTGTAGTGAAGCAAGCAATTGAATTGTAGAATTGAAAATGTAAATATTTTATTCGAAGTAGGTAGCAGTGTACTCTTTTCGAACGTCATTCTTTTGCTTCTTGTAATCCACGTACTTTCTTTAAAGGTAGCGTAGGAGTTCAGAGAATAATGATGGAAAGTGTCTATCGTTATAAATAGGGCGAAGTCTTGCCTATTTATATATTTACGCATTTAGAAGTATATGTGTATGTATATCAGTCTCTGGTTCCCAAGATACAGGGAATCCTAGTTTGGGGCCAGATGACCGTGTGTGATTTGTCCCAGATATTATTATTATTGGCTAACGGACTAAATGCTTAAATGGAATATCACGTACTGGTAAACGCGCTGGCTACCTCAGTGCAGTAAAAGGAACGGAGCATGCTCCTTGACGGCAGGTATAGCGCAAAGAACCTATACCTACCTTGCCGAGCCTTACATATACAGGTTGTTAAAAAAGTGCGTTTGAAATTTTAAGGGGTTACTCAGAATCAAGTATAGAACCCAGGAAAAATATTGAAAAAATCCGCGCTTCAAATGTTTTTTTCAGATTCTCATACTAAATCTGAATAGTGAATCAAGAATTTGTATGAAAAACTGAAACAAATTGAAGAGCGAATTTTTTAAATATTTTTCCTGGATTCTATACTTGATTCTGAGTAACCCCTTAAAATTTCAAACGCACTTTTTTAACACCCTGTTTATAATAATACAAGAAGCTAAGGCCATACTCCGTCCATACACAGGGCCCTATTGAGGACTGATAGCGATCGGTGAATGTGTCACGTGTATTTAAGACAAAAGCACCCACCTGTAAGACAACAATGAAGAAGAGCACCCCGCAGGCAATGTCCACTTTCAGCCTGAGCAGCACCATCACGCAGCCGCCGAGCTGTCCAACTAAGTTCAGGATCTGAAACAGTTTCAGTGTAAATCCTTGCCACCTTTGAGATGGGTAAATACAAAATGTCCAGGGAACAAACACACACGGTCCTTTAGCTCTATACTAGAATTCCCTATGATATGAGAACCACAATAACAGACAATTTTTTTTTTTTTTTTTTTTTTTATTTACACATTTGCTATTCTTCCTTAACAACGATGAGGTTCGCATACCTATCTTGTTTATTAATAGAGGTATAAAATCAAATTCAATAATTTGAAAGGAATTATTTGATACTTCCTTAAAGTAGGTGTCTCGTGAGATTAACAGTGTAACAGTTGAGGAAAACCATCAAATAATAATCGACAACGCTGAACAACTACAATTCATGTTTTTTTTTTATTATTTTTTAAGCGCTGAATCAATTAATATATTTTTTTTATGGGATTACCTACCAAACAAAAAAATAATCATCATAATCGATTCATAATTAGCGGAGTAATCGCGTAACATACATACAAAAAAAACACACATACAGTGGGATTGAGAACCTCCTCCCTTTTTGAAGTCGGTTTAAAATACAAATACGATATTTTGGAGGAATAATTAATAATTATCCGGATAGTGATAAATTGATAATGTTCTCAATCGGATTCCCTTCAGTACTATTCAATAAAGCCATTAAATCTTAATTCAATAGCTCAAGCAGTGCATTGTGCATCAATAAAACTCCCCCATTTCTAATCAAAAACAAGTGTGTAAAATCAGTGCGTGACAAATTTTAACTATACAGACTTACTAACACTGAAAAAACAAACAATAAAAACACACCTTATACAGGATGTAAGGGACAGGTTTCCGAAAACTTTAAGGGCTTGCTCAGTAGACGAAACTGAACAATTTTTTAAAAGATTTTTTTTCAGGAAACGAAAAAAAAATTGGCTTCTCCATACAACATTATAAACTTTATTGGACAGTTTGTCCCGAAGCCGATTTTTTTTTCGTTTCCTGAAAAAAAATCTTGTAGAAAGTTGTTCAGTTTCGTCTACTGAGCAAGCCCTTAAAGTTTTCGGAAACCTGTCCCTTACATCCTGTATAATAAAAAATCTAAAAAAATTCTTCAATTCATAAGACACGTACTGACGATGATTTACAACCATTATGAAATGGCTTTCACGCTTGAAACTTCAAAACTATCGCTAGGATTGGCCGTAAGTGGTCGTGTTACTAGACAATGATTAGGCACGTTCTTTCTCTCAACGCTGAGGAAATTATTACATATATGGGACAAAAAACAGCCATACATCATTAAGTCAAATCGTAAAATTAATTGAAATTATAAGAGTATAGGCAAATAAAAAATTACATAACCATGAAAATTAAGAATCGGATGGACATTCGTTACAAGTTGGACAAAGTAAATATCTTATTTAACAACGTTTATATAGTGCATGACCGACACGACGACCCGGTGAAGGTAGCGGGCAGCGCAAGACTAGGCGGTATGAAAATCCTCGAGGGAGCCTTCGTTCAGTAGTGGACGTCTTTTGTTTGATGATTCGTCACTTACCACCAGGTGGGATGATGCCAGCGGCTTACTTGAGTATAAAAAAAAAAAATAGATGGCCATTGATGTCGTACAACCAATCATGGTCGTATTTAGAATCCATTGGTTCAGTACTTACAACAAACACTGTGGCGAGGAACAGGCCGCAGCCCCAGGATATGTTCATGTAGTCCCGCTGCTCGTTCCACTGGAACCACATCCGCAGCCCGTCCTCCAGGAATGTGGAGATGAGGCACAGCCGCGCCACCGTCGGCAGCACATTCTTGCCTTTGCGAATAACCTGTGGGAAACATTGAGAGTTTACTCTAACAGTTACATTGTTAGAACAGTCCTTTACAATCAGAGTTTGCAATCCACACCATTTCAAAACCAAGTGGAACCAAAAACATGACCCATTTCTTCTAAGACAAATAAGTAAAAAGATCGAGACTGTGTGATCATAATAGGGTGAGCTAACGAAAACGAACAACAAATGGTGTAGTATAAGCATATACAGGGTGTAATAAAGAGTATGCTGACCCGTAAACTGAAGCTACTACTCATCAACAAAACTTTTGGTTTACGATCTTGCTGAAATTGCAAAAAAATAATATTTGGATTTCCCATACAAAGTTAGCAAATCTCTGATCAAACAGTTTCTTGGGGATTCAGCATGATGAGAAGAAGCTCCAGGGGATCCTACACCTTTATCGTTACAACCTGTATAATAAAATAAAATATAAATAATAAATATCCTGGACAAATCACACACGGTCATCTGGCCCCAAACTAGGATTCCCTGTGCTATGGGAACCAGAGACTGATATGCATACACATATACGTTTAAATACATACAAATACATATATAGATATAATACACCCAGACACAGAGCAAACAAATCTGGTCATCACAGAAATGTTTGCCCCGAGTGGGGATCGAACCCACGACTCTCGGATCAGTAGCCAGGAGCACTAACCACTGAGCCACCGAGTCAGTCATAGCATAACTGTCCTTTTTTAACCCCCGAATGTCCCCGACACGAAAATATTATTGTTATAGCTTTGATTGAAGTCTTTGTACGACTGTCTGTAGCATCGTAAACTGGCCTCACAGGTTGGAAACGATAGCTATGTATGATGAAAAACGATTCAGTGGTTTTTTGAATTGTTTGTTTATTTTCGTATTTTTGTTCCAAATTAAAATATTTTTATTTAAAAAAAAATAGACTGTCGGCAACTTCTACAGAAGAAACTTAACGAAAGAAGATGGATGTAAGAGGTGGCATTTTTAGACAAGTTACAAAAAAGATGGCATTCAGGATTTCCTTCGATTTGGGATCAAGCTATGCTATCACCACTTTTATATTAACCCCATTTGCAGACAGAACCTTCATTCGCTTGTAACTATGACCCAGTACGTTCTACACGTGCAAGCAATGTTTATCGCGCGAGCCGCTTTAAGAAAGTATTGTTGCTGTCTCTTTCACGGAATGGGCGTTAGAACGAGACGATACCATTATCATCATGCTACTAGTGCTCTTTACAGTAATCTTGATACAAAACCCCCTAACTAAAACAGAACAAAACAAAACTCTATGCTACTGCTAGGGTTGCCAGTCCGGTTTTCCTTATGTCTGTCCGGTCAAGAAAACCTTAGTAAACCGGACAAAATATTTTAAGTTTTATTGTAATTTGGTAATTTTGTTAAATTAATAAAAATAAAAAAACTTTTTTTTGCACCACACCTGGCAACCCTAGCTACTGCATATATAAAACTTGACAAAACCTAAAATATCTACAAGCAGAACTTTAATAGATAAAGTGAAGAAAAAGAGGATAATAAACAATCTCAAAATTGTATCTCAAATACTTCCAATGAAAACTGCCAAAGAAAATCCAAAAGCAAAAATAAATTTTAAAGATTTTCTGATTTCTTCTGGCTTAATAAAAAAATGAAAAAAAAAAACTGCACAAACTCCCAAAATCTAAGACTTATTCACCTACCTCTCTCCACTCTTGACAATGGTAATGTTACTAATACCAAAAAATAATGATCGCAATCAATGTTACCATATTATCCTCTTCCTCTTCAGAACTCGACTCTTCGTCTCCCTCAACTGGGATTAGTGTTTCCGTTTCATCATTTTCAACTACATTGGTGGATAATCCACTATCAACATTCTAGAATATTTCAAAAAAAGGAAAAATATATGTATATTTGTTTCAATCTACATATAGGTTTTTTAATTGAAAAAAAAAAAAATTATATATAAAAAAACCTATCAGTATGATGTAAACTGAGGAAGAAAAAGATCAGACAATCACTATGTATGGGCACATTAGATTAATAGTGGATGTTTTCTGCGTGATATGATGATGGTGATCAAAGATATAATATCTATGGTTCATTCCAATAAAAAAAAAAGCAAAACATAAACAAACTTACTATGGAACTGACACATGTCAATGTCATCTGCATACTACGTTTGTTTACCTTTTGCTTTTTTTTATTGGAATGAAGTATACATATATGATAATGCAAAATATTGCATAAATAACCTAAACAATTTAATGACAGCATAAAAAAAACCAGTCGTGTTATCGGCATAAAATTTTGCCTAGTTTATCTAACTGCATAATATACTTTTCACTTCAAAATATCTTCAACAAACTGTTTTACGATACAAATGGTTGGTACAGAATTTTGAATTTGAATTTATTTCCAGGTCAATGCCTCTATTTACTGTTTTAATTCATAATTATTTATTGCAATCACAAGTACAAATTGTTGTTACATTTATGAAATACAGTCCCATTGTGATACCTTCATAGGCACAGCAATATAGTCGCCTGGTATTGTTAAATATCAACGTCAATACAATAAATAATAATAATATAATATAATATAATATAATATAATAATAATTTCCAAAGTCAATTTTGTTAGTACTTATTACAATTTTACGATAGTTATGTCAGTATTACAATATAATTATGAAAATAAATAATATATTACATTAAATTACAATAATATATGTAAATTTTCGGAACTTACTTGTACAACTATTATTTTCCAGTCAAAAAGTCATCTAAATTATAATAACATTTCTCTATTAACAATAATTTCAATTTATTTATAAATGTATCTATCTTAGTTTCATTTTTTATGTCCCAGGGTATTTTGTTGTAAATTTTTACCCTAAGCAGCTTGGATTTCCCTGATTGTTCAGAAAGCGTTTTTTATTGATATGTGTATTTAAATGAACCTCTTAATTTATTTATGGATTACTTTCATTATTCGTTTTGGCTAAAGGACTTTATGGACTGTCTCCACAATACCAAATCTAATTACAGACTGTAAAGGTTTTGATAAAATTTCGTTTTTGGATCTTTATAAGTGGTCAATTGCTCTAAACTGGTCTCAATCATTAAAGTAAGAAACGTGAACATACAACAACTCCAATAATTTATAAATAAATTGTTTTATGTTCATGATTCTTACTTTAGAGCTAAGCAACTCTGCCCTCATAAACAAGAAGGCTGCAAAGTATACGGAAACTCTATACTTTGCGGCCTTCTTTCTAATGAAAGCAGAACTACAATAATCTATTTCCAAAACCAGCAACACTTAGGGCTCTTACAGACGAGCGACAGTGTGTCAGCGACAGCTCGCGACAGCAGTCGCCGACGGTTGGCGATAGTCGGCGACTCGAAAATAAAGACAATCGCCGACGGTCGCCGATTATCGGCGTCAATCGCCAACGGTCGCCGATTATCGTCGTCAATCGCCGACGGTCGCCGACTGTCTTTATTTACGAGTCGCCGACTATCGCCGACCGTCGGCGACCGCTGTCACGAGCTGTCGCTGACACACTGTCGCTCGTCTGTAAGAGCCCTTACTGGTAGGTAATAAATATAATATCATAACTACATTTAAATGTGTACTATAAAGAAATACACATATTAGTATATTAATTTTAAACCCAATAAGTATTTATCACCAAAACTTAAGATAAAACATTACAGAGTAATTCCTTGACCAGATAAGACATTATATCAACTTTAAGCTTAATATAAATTAATATTAAATTAAGTATAAGTTTGGTTTGATTAAACTTCAATTTCCACTACAACATTTATTGGTTGGTTTCCTGAGATAAGTATGCCACATGAATAAACCTGATAAAATCTACAATATGTTGCTCCTTTTTAACATCTTCAATCTTAATGTTAACATGTAGAACAATTTACCATGTATGTTCATACCCAAAGTATGAAGAATGATTACCAAATCTAACAACACATCTTTAATTACCAACAAAATCTTGACTGCAAAAATTTTATTTTATGTATTTTATATATTTGCTCCCCTGAGTGAACAAGAATCATTAAGAGACATCACACACAAAAAAATCAATTAGTTTAGGCTATAGGGTCAGTTCTTAAACATACATACATACATACACACACTCAGAAAAAAATATTATACTTCTGGGGTTGACAAGAAAAAAACAAGTTTGCTCCATCATTATGCACGTTGCTTTTTATAGTTAAGTTTTCATAATGTGAAAAAAACACATTAAAAATATACTCCAGTGTGTATTTAATAACTTAATAATATTAAAAAGGAATCCGTAACACAATTATTGTGCTTCCTCAAATGATAAATCAACAACTTTGTTGCTATCTTTAAATGATTTCAATCTTATTATAAGATGGGGCACACCTCATTAGTATAGCAAGTTTAGTTGAAGAAAGTAATAAATAAATCAAGCATAAGGAAGAGAAAGTGTTTGTGTCACTGTTCTGTTCAAATGTTGCAAGACAGTTTGATCATCTAATTCACACATGTACATTTGTTTATAGTTAAAAAGATAACAATATTTTAGACAAAAATAAATGAAGATAAATTATCTCTAACAGTAGGTAGTGATCAACAAGTGATCTACTTATGTACCTAAGTATGCTTCGTATGATGTTATTCTAATGAAAATTTGAACAGAATATAAAAATCAACAATACGGAATAAAAGCGTGCATTCAATACATATCCTACTGTAATTCAGCGGTTTATTGAGAGTATAAAACGCAGTAAAATTGGAAATTCACGGAGTACAGGTGTAACATCTGTATACTTGTTTGAATCACTTGTTCACCTTCGGAAATAATAGTCACCATGTCTGGCACGAAAACATGGTTAGCAGCGCCAAAGGCACGATTTACAGTATTTTTATCAGACATTTATATTCATAAATCCATTCAGCGTTGAGCGCCAAGAAGAAAATAAGTTCGGTGACGTGACAAACCTATCCAAAGTACATTTGCTAATTTACCAATGAGATGCAAATGATTAGGTCCTAGCTGAAAGGAAACTTGATAATTCTCACCTGATCTGCAACGTCTTCTGCTGTGGACACATATTCATTTGGTATTTGCATTGTTACGGCGATTCACAACCACAATCACTGAAATGAATTTCACTTGTCGGACCCGTCACGTCAGTCGTCGGCTGTCGAATGACGTGTGGATAGTTGGATTAAACATCCGGTGCTCTCACGTGTCCTATTTTAAAATTTTAGCATATAATGATTCAATTATTACAAAGAGTATTTTACCTAACCATATTTTTCTAAATAATAGTGTTTTAATTTTTAATAATGTCAAATAAAATGAAATAACAAAATATGAAGCGAAACGAGCCGGATGTTTACGATTTTAATGACGTTTTATTCGTTTCAATTATCATTTTACCAAAACAAACGATTTTCACAATAAAGTAAGTGAATATAATTTTTTTTGTTATTAAAAACTGTTATATGTTTTCATTATTGGTTTGAAACTTGGGAATCAATCGCCCGTCCGTCACATCCTTTTTTGATCAAATGGTATTCAATAACAAAACGCACTTTTGGTGCTACCCGCCCATATAACATTTTTCCTTTTCCCCTAAATGGGAAAGGCGGCTGCCAAACTTTAAACTAGGTGGCGCCACTAGAGTTTGTGACGCACTTGTGACATTGTGTTCTTTATTTATTTATAGTTTTTACTGGACAGACATGTACAAAACTGTGTTTAATTGATCATTTTTATTTGATATTAGTTAATTAATCATTTACATTTTTAATAAGACATTTAATGCAGGCAGCGATTTACCTCAAACCATAGTAGCGCCATCTATTAGGAGCTTTGCGCCGCCTTCCCCATTGAGACCAAACAAATGTAATATTTATTGAGTCACCTGAATAATTGCAATTTTTAGCTTTTACAATAATAAAATAAATTGGCCCTGAAAGGTTTGAAATAGTTTTACTGTTGTCATTATTTACGATATTTTTATTCCAAATTGTACGTATTACATAGGAACTTAATAAAACGTAAAGGTATTTGCAGATGGCGCTTTACGGACGCTTGACTAATAATAACTTTCAATTACTTCCGCGCTTTTTATTATCGAGGTGTTATAAAATAGTTTTTTTCTGTAAAATTGTTAATTGGAAAATATATGCGACTTGGACTGTTTCTGAATTAAAGGCGGAGTTGAGTTGAAGCCGGGGAGCTTCATTAAAAGGGCGAAAAGCTGCCCTCGTCAGTAGGTGCGTAATTCATAATAAATATCTGAGTGTATCAGCCAAACCATTACGTTTAGTATCAGCTTTTGTTATTGCAACCAATCGCCCCACAACGCGGCATTTTTTTAATAAATGTAATGTTTAGTTCACGTAAAAAAAAAAAATTCTATACATTTTGACAGTTAGACAAATGAAAGCGTGACCTGAGAAAACGCGGCAAATTCAAAAAATATTCATGTGGTATCACCACCTATAGCAGGAAAAATAGATTTAATACTTGTGTAATAAATCTTTAAAAACGATTGGTGTATGGATTGTGTTAAATGGTAAAAAGCTGATATACATACACATGTATACAGGGTGACTGGTTGAACGACGGACGTATTTAAGGAGATGATAGGATAATTTACATACTTTTCAACCATATAAAACAAAAAATCATACACTCAAAAACACAAGTTACATATTTTTTTATAAAACGCAACTATTCTTGTGTTTTCTAACTCTATGCCTAGGTACTTACCACTTTCCCACAGCGTACACCGAGCTGCCTGTGGTCGCTAAGGCCAATCTCTTGGACAGGCTGATAACACACTGATAATGAAAGGATGGAGTCCGTCTTCATGTAGGATACGTTACCCCAACCACTGGGATACCTGGAAATGCCTTCCTGCATTTCGTGTACTTTCACATGGGTGGTAATCGAAGTAAATTGCTTTGTGCAGGTTCACTGGATAACGAAGGATTCCTTCCTCGTCCTTGATCAGGGTTAGAAACTGGAGGAAGGCCAAACGCTCTAGCTCTCCTTTAAAAAAACCTATGACGGCAACTTATGTAATTCATGATACATCGCAATATGACGTTAATTCACGTCTAACAACACTAGCTTACATCACATAGCACCACACCATATCCCAATATCCTCATTAGAGTACTGATAAGCCATTATCACTCACTATCAAGGCACCGAAATCTACGTAAGTAATACCAGAATTTTCGCGACGAACGCAACGCGCGTGAACGCACACCACCTCTACGATGGCCCGCGGGCGATTGACTAGGGCCGGCGCGGCGCGGCGCAGGGCGGAGACGCGGGAGCAGTCACTCACGCGCATGCGCAGAATTGCGCAGTGGCGAGTCCGCGCCGCCACTCGGGGTCGTTGCCCGAGGCCGCGTACACGTGACTTAGTATTTAGTAAAGTAGAAGTGAACTATAAAATTATTTTTTAAATGATGAAAATTAAGGTCATGTTTTTTTTTACATATTTGGAATGTGTATCAGCTTCTTATTCGCCTCCTTAAATGCGTCCGTTGATTTACCAGTCACCCGTATATAAATACATACATATATAGTATATAGATATAATTAACAGATTTATGGCCATATATAAAAAAAAATATGTATGTATTTATTCACATAACATGACCTTATTTATTTTCAGTAACAAAGGAACCATAATATTACATAATATACACATTTATGACAACATATTATTCTAAGATCATGAAACAATACCATCGTACTCAAACTGTGACTCTGAAAATTCGACCTGCAGCGATAAAAAAAACCACCTACATAATAAATATGAATATTAAGCCAACAACTATCAATATAATCAGTTGTACTAGTCTAGAAATGTAAACATTGTTGTTTTTCTTGAAAAACAACTTGTTACCCCTATTTTTTTTGTCTGAATTTACTGATCATGGTATGTAGCATACTTCTCACATACTTTTAGTCGTTTTGCCCATTTTTAAACAAATATTTTACGTATTTAATTTTTTTGCAAAAAACAATGACAGCCACTGACAACTTTTTTACTGTTGCCATGTAAAAAAAATTCAGAAAATTCCAGGTCACGCTTTCATTTGTCAGATATAGTGATGAATGTTATGAGCAAACAACGACATTCTATACATGGACGTTGCATCAGCGCGCTGTAAACGGCACAGCAAAATTGTGCTCAAATACGATGTGAGCACAATTTTTACCTTAGTCGTGTTTTGAGCCCACAGCAGTGAGTAAGGATGCCGAAGTGTGTCGTGAAAAATTGTCAAAATAACACTCGAATGACCCTAAAAAAAGATGGTGTGACCTACCACCGGTAAGTTAATTTTATTTATAAAAGATAACACGCGAAAATGTGTAAAAAAAGTAGAAAATCACTGAAATTTCAATAAATATCGTAAATTATTAAGGAGTATTCCTATTCTTTTCTTTCACGCGCGCCAGAAAGAGACATGCGTCGGTACGCGACAAGAACATAGTCATAAAACAAAAGAGTGGAGTCGCTTTTGTTTAAATGTTTTAAGTGTAAAAGCCATACTGCCGAATCTGAAGATAATATTTTTCGGGTGTATGTATAAATGTTATTATGTATGTGTTATGTATGAAGATGTGTTTTATTATTACCGCCTGTACCCAAGACGGCTTGATGAATTTCGGACTGCGAGGTGTTGTTAGATTCGTTTCGATCCCCAGATATATGAAGGGTATTTACATTTTTATCCAACTACAGCCAATTAAAAGGATTTTATTGGTCAGGTTTTAATTTTTTTTTAATTGGTTAGGTTAGGTTATTTCACATTTATTTGCAACATTTCTTTCATCTTTTAACAAGTATTTAACTGCTTTTTTGGCAGTAAACTTGCAGAGTTAAACATACTATATGTGAATAAGTGTACTTTGTTAATAATATGGATCGCTTTTCTGTGTACAATAAATAATAAAATAAATAAATATTTGAAGTACAAAAGGCGAATATTCTCGAAATTTGTAAAAATATATACTTAGATTCCTTCCTTATCGTGTGGCACAATTAACCATTCTATCACAGGGCTACTTTTAGAATCACTCTCGGTCACGTGTACGGCATCAGATTAAGTGTAGAACATAAAAAATAGCTGTTTGATACTGAAGCGGTTTGATTAATTTCAGCTTGCAATGCAGTCTGTTTTTTCATATAGATAGGTTATTGGTTTTTTCGACATCAGCCCTAACATACATTTCTAAGGGATTACTCAGAAAGTATAGAATACAGGAAAACATTTAAAAAAATCCGATCTACAATTAATATTTTAGTTTCTCATACAAATCCTTAAGTCTCTATTCAGCTTTTGTATGAAAAAATGAAAAAGAAATTGCAGATCGGATTGTTACAATATTTTTCTGTTATTTATACTTGATTCTGATTCTGAGTAACCCCTTAAAATTTCATTAACAACCTGTAAAATCAAACGCAACTTTTTAACACTCTGTATACTTGATTCTGAGTAACACCTTAAAATTTCAAATGCATTTTTTTAAACAGCCTGTATACAAGGTAATTTTTAATAGCAAATTTGAAAATCACCATTGTTCGGTTCAAATGTAACAACATCTTAAATATACATAATAAATGTAAAAAATGACGCTCCATTCAAATCGATCGTTGAATTGACCATTTTTTCATAACCAATGGTCGACAGAGTAAAAAACTTTTCCTTTTTTTTTAAGCGGTACAACAAAAGTCGACAACTTGACATATTTATCCCGATTAATAATTTAGCCTGAAATATTCATATCCGTCATTTAAAAATCCCATTATATATATCTGGAATTCTAATTAAGTCAATTGTATAACATTCCAGAAAACATTACGAATGGCAGTATTTGAAACACTACTTCACGATGCCCAATACAAAAAAATATAATTCAAATGCTACTCCACGCTATCACTATGTTCTCAAAAGTCACGCGTTCGGCTTGCGAGATGACGTAATATGAAATAGCAATTCACGCGCTCCATTCGTAAGAAAGAGATGGGCTGTGTTTCGTTTGTTTCTACGACGTTTACCATTAATGTATAGCTACGTATAGTGTCTTGTGCCGCGCTACGATGGCGCGTTGCTTTAGCGTGCAATATCCTTAAGTAAAATATCATTGTGAGCCAAACTATATCTGCGCCTCTATCGGCGAGTTTTGTTAGTTTTCTTTCCTGTTCTGCAAATGCAACCTACTTTTGAAGTTGATGCGGGAAAAATCAAGCTTACCCGGCAACACTTGTAATCAAACTGTCAATGTCATTAATGTCATTTTTTCCGTTTCATCGTTGTTGTGTTGTTGTTCGGTTGATGGTGTTTTTACATTAAACCGCTAAACGCTTTACTAAATATCTAAAAACACATCGCAAAAACTTACAAAGGTGATGTTTGCGTTATTTAAAATTCTCACAGAATATTTTTCTATAAAATCCCAGCAGAGTACAAAATATAACCTTAAAGTCTTTTTGTTTCACAGAAAATGCTAGAAGTAACATGTAACGACCGTCTTGGGAAGAAAGTCCGTGTTAAATGTAATCCTGACGATACAGTTGGTGACTTGAAGAAGCTTATCGCGGCCCAGACTGGCACCAGATACGACAAGATCGTTCTCAAGAAGTGGTACACAGTCTTCAAGGATCACATCAAGTTATCTGACTGTATCCTTTTCTTAAACATTTTATTTTACAACTCACAGCATCTGTACTGCTGGGCTACTGTCTCTTTTATATCTCAAAAAGACTATTCCACATAGGGCCAAGTCTGGATTTGTGTCTGTATTTATGGATGTTTTCGGACTCACAGCAAAAGATAATATCTATGTATAATAAAATATTAAGCCTCAGTTATTATATATAACTGCGCTTTCTATTAAACTAAGCTCTGTTTTAAATGTTATAATGGACAATTTACATCACCACTGAAAAAGAGTATACTATTTAATGCCGTTAGTATTTTTCAGGTATTTAAGATCGGTCCTTTCTCATCTTTTCAATTGTTCTTTTCTCTGTACTGTAAGTCACCCTATTGAATGTTTAAATCTGTTTAACTCATTTTTACAAGTTTTCATTCAAATACTTTAAAAGTAAAAATACTCAGGTGAATTTGCTAGTAACGTTTATTTATTTATACATATCAATGGTTTACGCTACAAAGGTCGGAACTCCAAAATGCATAGTTTTGGCAATAGCCAAAAAACAAAAATATAAAATATTTTAAACATTTTTTTGTTTTTAAAGTTATAAAAATTTGGTTCTAATGATTATTTTCTTATTTGACCTTTAAAACTCTTTTTAGTTTTTTTTTAAAAGTATTTTTACATAGTTTTTTGGCTATTGCAAAATCTATGCATTTTGGAGTTTTTTTTTTTTTTTTTTTTTTTTAATGTGATAAGGAAGGCAAACGAGCAAGTGGGTCACCTGATGGTAAGTGATCACCACTGCCCATGTATTGTTTGTAGTGGACTATGCTATGACCTTTGTAGTGGAAACCATCGATATACAGGATGTCCCAAAACTAATGCGACAAATTTTGGCTGGTGATAGCTTTGATCAAGACCTATCAAAATAACGAAACATATGTTCAGCAAAAGTTTATGGTTTTCGGGTTATACCAGATTTAAAAAAAAAAATGAAAATCACTACCTTACGGTGGTCTTTTGAGCTTTTGTTATTAAAAAAACCACTTAATTTGTAATTTTTTGCACTCAAATATTTTCGATTAGTGTCTCTACCCGAATCTACTATTTATTCTACAAAAAAATTAAAGATGCCATCAGAAATACATCATTAATTCAAGAAAAATCTTTAAAAATATCCGACAATGAAACTTAAAACATTGGCGACGTAAAAAAAATGTACTGAATAATTTTGTCTAATATGTTATAAAAAATCCTAGTTTCATGCCCATTTTAGAAATGTATAATACTTGGAAATTTTCCTTGCAAACATTGAGTTAATTGCTATTTTTGACCTCAAGGTGCTGATTTAAAAAAATCTTATATTCGAGGTTTTTCAAATAAAAATAATAAGATTGATTAAAATAGAAAGGAGATCATGTGTGTGTTCTACAACGTCACCGTAACTTTCTACCTGAGATTAAAAAAACCGGTCAAGTGCGAGTCGGACTCGTGCATGAAGGGTTCCATACCATCGTACAAGAAACTCCAAAAAACACGTCTCTTGTATGGGGACCCCTTTAATTTTAAAATATAATTTTATTTTACTATATTTTTAGCGACTATAGCAATACAAACTCTGTGAGCATTTCATTTAAATCGCAAGAGTGACAGAGCAGCGGCGACACTGTGCCACAAAAGTACCCTAATCGGAGACAACTGTACTATTCGATTTTGAATACACCCAAGCTACTGTTTGGCAGACTGCCTGGCCGAAGTAGACAAGACGAAGACGTTGTTTTGGAAGAAAGACGGAAAAGTGGCGGAAAAATATTTCTTTTTCAGGGTTCAAAGTTTAAAGGCCAACGGGACCCTATTATTGTACTAAGGCTCCGCTGTCCGTCCGTCCGTCCACCCGCCTGTCTGTCTGTCAGCGGGCTGTATCTAATGAACCGTAATAGGTAGACGATTGAAATTTTACAGAGTGTGTATTTCTGTTGCCGCTATAAAAAATTATAAAAATAAATTAAAGGGAGCTCCCCTACTAGAAACGTGTTTTTTGGGTGGTATTGGCTCGATTTTAATAATAGCAAGAGGTAGACGCTTGATTGAAACGCTCACAAAGTTTGTATTACTATAGTCGCTAAAAAAATATAATAAAATAAAATAATATTTAAAAATTAAAGGGGGTCACCATACAAGAGACGTATTTTTGGAGTTTCTTGTACGATGGTACGGAACCCTTCATGCGCGAATCGAACTCGCGCTTGGAATAAATATTTGAAAAACCTCTAATAAAAGTTTTTTTTAAATCAGCACCTTGAGGTCAAAAATATAATTTAACTCAATGTTTGCAAGGAAAATATCCAAGTATTATACATTTCTAAAATGGGCATGAAACAAGGATTTTTTATAGCATATGAGACAAAATCATTCAATATATTTTTTTTACGTCGCCGATGTTTAAAGTTTCATTATCGGATATGTTTAAAGATTTTTCTTGAATTGATGATGCATTTCTGATGGCATCTTTAATTTTTTTGCAGAATAAATAGTAGATTCGGGTAGAGACACTAATCAACAATATTTGAGTGCAAAAGAAAATACAAATTAAGTGGTTTTTTATAACAAAAACTCAAAGACCCACCGCAGGGTAGTAATTTTCAATTTTTTTTTAAATCTGGTATAACTCGAAAACCATAAACTTTTGCTGAACATATGTTTAGTTATTTTGATAGGTCTTGATCAAAGCTATCACCGGCCAAAATTTGTCGTATTAGTTTTGGGACACCCTGTGTAATATTAAAATTAACTCTTGACCTGAAATTAAGATGTTATAGAAAAAAATACATATTTTTTTAATGTGTTGGAGGGATTCTTTTGACCTGTATTTCTTCTGTCTCCTCAAACACTTCCGAGTGAGTGGTAGAGTGAAAGATTGACTTTCGAAAAGTGTACACTGCTACTTTCTTTGAACAAAGTATTTTAATTTTCATTACTTACATTATGGTAAAAAAAATGTATTTGAGGAACAGTTTGTTTTTGTATTTTTTTATTTATCACAATACACAATAAGTTTCCTGAACTATTATTTTCAGATGAAATTCATGATGGGATGAATCTGGAGCTGTACTATCAATAATCTATATTTTTAATTTTTGTAATATATTCTAAGTTATTAACTTCACACTGTGTATTATTGTTTGGATGGCCCAATTTACATTTTTTTTTTTAATTCAAAATGCTTTATTGGAACTTAAACAGTTGTTACAAAATTTATGTGTACGATAACAGCTACATTAGTCGGAGACTGTGTCGCAGCTATTAACGCCCACCCCAGGTACATGTAAATTTGGTGTTCCAGAAGTAAAATAAAGTTTTATTACAACATTACTATAGTATATATACTATTATATTAGAAATATTAAGGCAAATAATTATTTAAGGATACAAACTGT